>CM064913.1:40548833-42948833 GCA_032727855.1 Quercus ilex subsp. ballota | reverse complement strand
TGTAGGAACAAGAACTGGACTTGTGACCAAATTCAAAGAGATATATACAAGAACTGATCTCCTCAGATTGCGCCGATGGTGATTTTCTTTGGAGAAAACCAGTCTATCTTTACTTTCTTATCATCTGGATCCATTATAGTTGTTACCCAACTCATTAGAACCTAGTTTTCTAACATACTCTGTACAAATTCATTGTATTAGGCTTTTTGGGCCTAGATCATTTTACCTTTTGGGCTTAGGAACCAAATTGTGACCATATAATTGGCGCCGTCTGTGGGAATTACTTGAGCTTTATTGAGTTCAACATCCAACTATGGTAGGTTCAGGGCTAAACCGGGAGGAATCTATTGGTTCCCAGCTTCTGGATCAATTTCTCAACCTTGAGCGAATGAGGGACTGGGAGGTTAGCGTGCATACCATGCACACAAGAGGAAGTCAGTCTCGAGGTGGAAGTCACCTCTCTCATGAAGAGAATATTAGGAGCATGCAACTGGAGATTGACCGTTTGCGAAGAAGGTTACGTCGTGAGCGACGTAGGGGTACCCCTTCAAGTTCTGACCCTTCTTCTGACGATAATAGTAATATCTATCACCCCAAGTCTAGGAATCCTCTCAATGAGTCCTTTTCATGTGATCAAGATCATCATTATAGGCAGATAAGGGAGAGTCTGCCTCGCCAGGGTTTGGGCAATGATGCTATGGGCAGGGCTTTGGATCAGATTTCCAAATCACCTTTTACCTGTAGGATTAAAGGTGGAAAACTTCCTCGGCGGTTTACTCAGCCAACATTCACCATGTACAACGGTAGAATGGACCTAGTGGAACACGTTAGCCATTTCAACTAGAGAATGACCATCCACTCCAGGAATTAAGCCTTGATGTGCATAGTGTTCCCATCTAGTCTGGGGCCTGTGGCAATGAGATAGTTTGATGGTCTGAGAGAGGGCTCCATTAGCTCCTTTAAGGAGCTCACTAGGGTATTTAGGGCCCGGTTTGTGACTTGCAGTAGGGTTCCTCAGCCCTTAAATTCCCTATTGTTTATGACCATGCGAGAAGGGGAGACCCTGAAAACGTACTCAAACAAATACTGGGAGATGTTCAATGAGATAGATGGGGACTTTGATGACGTGGCTATAACGACTTTTAAGGTCGACCTACCTGCTGAGCATGATTGAAAGTCATTGACCAAGAAGCCTATATGGAGTGTGCGTCGGCTTATGAACAGTATTGACGATTATAAGCGGGTCGAGGAAAACCAGCAACAAGGGAAAGGGAAGGCTAAGTTTATCCCTCAAGATAGGAGGGATTTCAAGTTGGACAGATACAACAATAATCGGCCCCGAAGAGACTTTATTGGGTAATCTGGGCCTATTGCTACTTAGGTGGTTAGCACGGTGTTCATGGAACCAGTGCATCAAGTCTTGGAAAGGATTAAGAATGAGCCATACTTTAAATGACCAAATAAGATGGGAAAAGACCCTATAAAGCACAACCAAAGCCTTCATTGCTAATACTACCAGGAGCAAGGGCACACCACAGAAGATTGTAGAACTTTATGAAGTCATCTGGAGCAGCTGGTCAGAGAAGGGAAGTTAAAACAATTTCTATATCAACCTAGTGTGCAGAGGGGCCAGGCAGGATTAGGATCTCAGAGAGATGCTTCTTCGGGAGCCCCTTTGGGCATAACTAATGTCATCTTCGCTGCTTCTAAGAAAATTGGTTCTCACCCCTCTCGGGTGATGTTTGTAACTCGGTCACATGCCAAGGACTCTAACCTTGAGCCGAAGAGGGCTAAGATCGAGATCCGACCAGCGTTGAGTTTCTCGGATAAGGACAAGGTTGGAACCATATAGCCACATGATGATGCCCTAGTGGTCACCCTCAGGATATGGGGTATGATGTGAAGAGGGTGTTGGTGGATCAGGGCAGCAGGGCAGAGATTATGTACCCTGATTTATTGAAAGGGCTAAACTTGAAACTGAAGGATTTGACAGCTTATGATTCACCTTTGTTAGGCTTTGATGGGAAAGTTGTTGTTCCAAGGGGCCAAATTAGACTACCCGTGCAAGCAGGTTCAGAGGTGGTAGAGGTGGACTTCATTGTGGTGGATGCTTATTCTCCCTACACAACCCTTGTAGCAAGACCCTGGCTTCATGCCGGGGGGGGCCGTTTCCTCCACTTTGCATTTGAAAGTGAAATATCCGTCCGGTGATCAAATTGAAAAACTGGTTGGGAGCCAGTCTGTGGCTAGACAGTGCTTGGTGGCTGCAATTATGCATCAACTTGAAGGTAAGTCATTGGCCTCTGCTCAGGCGGGCTTATAGTAATCAGTGATCCCAGTGTCATCTATGGATGCGGTGTTAAAAGGGGCAAGCTGTGAGGAACTAGAAAAAGTTGTTATAAGTGATGACAAGGAGAAGTTTTTCTAGGTTGGAGCTCAGTTACCTCCTTAAGAGAACCTGATGTTGTTCCTTAGGAAAAATATTGACGTATTTGCATGGAGTGCTTATGAAGCCCCCAGAATGGATCTAGATCTCATTTGTCATTATCTAAATGTCAACTCGTCGTTTGTCCCCAAAAAGCAACCACCCCAGTACTCATCTAAAGAGCATTCTAAGGCTATCAAAGAGAAGGTGCTCAAGCTTAAGCAGGCTGGGACTATTAAAAAGGTGTTTTAGCCTAAGTGGCTAGCCAATACCGTGGTAGTAAATAAGAAGAGTGGAAAGTGGCGAATATGTGTTGATTTCACAGATTTGTACAAGGCCTACCAAAAAACCCTTTCCCCATGCCTCGAATAGATCAATTGGTGGATGCAACTGTAGGCCATCCTCGGATGAGCTTTTTAGATGCCTTTCAAAAGTATCATCAAATACCATTGGCTTTGGGTGATCAGGAGAAAACACTTTTTGTCACTCCTACTGAAAATTACCACTACAAGGTGATGCCCTTTGGATTGAAGAATGCAGAGTCTACCTATCAGAGGATGATGACCGGGATGTTTGAGCCACAACTAGGTAAAAATATTGAGATTTACATAGATGATATGGTGGTGAAGAGTAAGGTGGTATCCGAGCACGTGGGAGACTTTGGGAATATCTTTGAAATATTAAGGAAGACACAAACTGCGCCTTAATGCTTCCAAATGTTCTTTTGGTGTTGACTCAGGTAAGTTTCTGGGCTACATTGTCACTCACCGTGGAATTGAAATCAACCTTGATCAGATTAAAGCAATTAACAACTTGCAACCTCCTCGGAATCCCAAGGAGGTTCAGCAGCTGACAGGGATGACTGTTGCTCTAAATTGATTTATCTCTCAGTCAGCAGACAGATCTAGGTCTTTCTTTCGATTGTTACATAAGTGGAGGGGTTTGAGTGGACCAAAGAGTGTGCCTCGGCCTTTCAGCAGCTGAAGGAATACCTTGCTCGGCCGTTTATTATGTCCCGGCCCAAGAAGGAGGAAGTCCTGTTTGCTTATGTTGCTGTAGCCTCCCATACGGTAAGCTTAGTACTGATATGAGTTGATAATGGAGTATAAAGACCAGTTTATTATGTGAGCAAGTCACTGCATGAGGCCGAGGTTCGTTACTGGCCATTGAAAAAGGCCATTCTGGCAGTGGTGCCCGCTACCCGTAAGCTCCCTCACTACTTCCAATCCCACACAATTGTTGTCTTAACCTAACTTCCGCTTCGACCACTACTTCGAAGTGCTGATTACACAAGAAGAATTGCCAAGTAAGGTATGATCCTAGGGGCTTTTGATATTAAGTATATGCCTCGCACCTTTATCAAGGGCCAGGTCCTCGCAGATTTGGTGGCCGAGTTTCCTGAATTCCCATTGGAAGAGGAGGTAGGGAAGCAGAACATAGATGGAAAGTCAGTTGGCATGGTTTCCTTGTGAGAACCTTTATCCTAGAGGGTATACGTTGATGGTGTAGCAAATCAACAAGGATCTGAAGTAGGGCTAGTTGTAATTTCTCCTGATAAGATCATTATTGAAAAATCTTTGAGGTTGGGTTTCTTGGCCACAAACAATGAGGCTAACTATGAGGCGCTATTTAGTTCAGAAAATGGGAGGAAAAACAGTGGGGATATTCTCAGATTCAAGGTTGGTTGTAGGCCAGGTAAAGGGAGAGTTGGAAGCCAAGGATGTTAAAATGCAAGAATATTTAAAACAGATTAGGCACTTACAATCAGGGTTTAAGTCTTTCAACTTATTGCAAATCCCTAGAAGCAGAAACACACATGTTGATTTTCTGGCCACTCTCACAACCTCCTCGGCGCAAAGCTTACCTCATGTTATCCTTGTTGAAGACTTATGCAAACCTGCTGAGATGAAGAGAGGGATGATCCATATTCATCAAATTAGGGTGGAACCTAGCTGGATAGACTTTATTGTGCTATTCCTTAAGGAGGATATCTTACCCGAAGGGAAGTCCGAGGCTGACAAAGTGCGAAAAAAGGCTCTTCGGTTTTAGCTATCCGAGGACCAAAAGTTATACAAGCACTCTTTTTTTGGGCCATATTTGCTATGCATACACCCTGAAGCATCGGAGCTACTCCTAGAGGAGTTACATAAAGGGATTTGTGGAAGCCACACAAGAGGCAGATCCTTGTTTCATAGAGCCCTCACTTAGGGATATTAGTGGCCGAACATGCAAAAGGAAGCACAAGAGTACGTGAAGAAGTGTGACCAATGCCAAAGATTTGCCCCAAACATTCATCAACTGAGGGGGTGTTTCAATCCTCTGTCTAGCCCTTAGCCTTTTACTCAATGGGGCTTAGATATTGTAGTGCATTTCCCTAAGGTAGCAGGGAATAAGAGATGACTGCTGGTCGGCACAGATTACTTCACCAAATGAGTTGAAGTTGAACCATTGGCAAATATCAGAGACGTGGATGCCAAGAGGTTTGTTTGGAAAAATATTATCACTTGGTTTGGGATCCCTCATACCCTTATCTCAGACAACGGCCTTCAGTTTAACAGCAAAGCCTTCAAGATGTACTGTTATGACCTGGTCATTACGAATAGGTATTCCACCCCGGTTTATCCAGAGGAACAGGCAGGCCAAGGCTGTCAATATGGTTATAGTGAATAGACTCAAAAAGAGGCTGGATGATGTAAAGGGAAAATGGGTAGAAGAGCTGCCATCATTTGGACATATTAGACTACACCTCGTAGGTCAACAGGGGAGACTTCCTTTTCAATGACTTATGGAGCTGAAGTTGTGGTTCCTCTAAAGACCGGATTCCCCACATTGAGGACGAGATCTTTCACTCTGGGCAACAATGATGGGCTGTTAGAGAAGAGTTTAGATTTAATTGAAGAGCGAAAAGAAAGTGTCATGGTTTAATTGGCGTATTATCAACATAAGCTCAAGCATGGGTACGACGCCAACGTAAGGTTAAGGCCATTAGCGCCTGGAGACTTGGTATTAAGAAAGGTTTTGGGTACTGCAAAGAACCTAGCATGGGGAAAGTTAGAGCCCAACTGGGAATGGACATACTACATTACCTTGGTGGTTGGAATACGTGCATATTATCTAGAAAATCTAGATGAAAATGTTGTACCATGCCCTTGGAATGTAAATAACCTGTGAAGGTATTATTATTAATAAAAGTTTTTTTGCCATATTTTCGTTTATTATATTATGCGTTACACTTCTTATTTGCTTAAGTGTTAAATAGAACCTTAGTCATGCTTGACTCCTCGGACCACATATTTTGAGTAAATTAATACTTCATATTATTTACTTAAGTGTTAAATATAACCTTAGTCGCACCTGACTCCTCGGACCACATATTTTGGGTAAATTAATACTTTATATCATTTTTTTAAAGTGTTAAACAGAATCTTGATTAAGCCTGGTTCCTCAGACCACATACCTTGAGTAAATTAACATTTCTTATTATTTATTTAAATGTCAAACAGAACCTTTGTCATGTCTGGCTCCTTGGACCACATACCTTGGGTAAATTGATATTTTCAATTATTTGCTTAAGCATTAAACAGAACCTTAGTCATGTCTGGCTTCTTGGACCATACACTTTGGGTAAATTAATACTTCATATCATTTTTCTAAGTGTTAAACAGAACTTTGGTTATGCCTGGTTCCTTGGACTACATACTTTGGGTAAATTAACACTTCTTATTATTTATTTAAATGTCAAACAAAATCTTGGTCATGTTTGGCTCCTCGGACCACATATCTTGGGTAAATTGATATTTTTAATTATTTATTTAAGTGTTAAACAGAACCTTAGTCGTGCCTGGCTCCTCGAACCACACACTTTGGGTAAACTAATACTTCACATCATTTTTCTAAGTGTTAAACATAACTTTGGTCATACCTGGTCCCTTAGACTACATACCTTGGGTAAATTAACATTTCTTATTATTTATTTAAATGTCAAACAGAACATTGGTCATGTCTAGCTCCTCGGATCACATACGTAGAGTAAATTGATATTTTCAATTATTTGTTTAAGTGTTAAACAGAACCTTAGTCGTGCCTGGCTTCTCGGACCACACACTTGGGATAAATTAATACTTCATATCATTTTTGTAAGTGTTAAACAAAATCTTGGTCATACTTGGTCTCTTGGACCACATACTTTGGGTAAATTAACACTTTTTATTATTTATTTAAATGTCAAACAGAACCTCGGCCATGTCTGAATCCTCGGACCACATACCTTGGGTAAATTGATATTTTCAATTATTTTTTTAAGTGTTAAACATAACCTTAGTTGTGCTTGGCTCCTCGGACCACACACTTTGGATAAATTAATACTTTATATCATTTTTCTAAGTGTTAAACAGAACCTTAGTCATGCTTGACTCCTCGAACCACATACCTTGGATAAATTAACACTTCTTATTATTTATTTAAATGTCAAACAGAACCTTGGTCATGTCTAGCTCCTCGGACCATATACCTTGAGTAAATTGATATTTTCAATTATTTGTCTAAGTGTTCAACAGAACCTTGGTCATGTCTGTTTCCTCGGACTACATGCCTTGGGTAAATTAACACCTTTTATCATTTGTTTAAGTATCAAATAGAAACAGTCATGCTAAATGGCAGAGACCTTCATTCTAGTGACTTAGTCAAATGGACATTCATGAGCATCACTTAAAGCATTTGCAAGTATACCTATGTTTTTGAAGTTAAGGGTATACTCTGTTAAAATTGTAGACTTAGTAGGTTTAGCTTGTCCTTTTACTGATCACGTGGGATGTAGAAACTATACTACCACTTATGCAGATAACTAAATGGAGTTATATCTGATTGTCACATTGGTTAAGTGTTAGGTGAAACAGAAACTATGTTAGGATTCATGTAAATACCACAAGTATGAAGGAAAAACTTATAATTATCATTAAGCTGAGCCTCAGAAAAAGGCAAACAAAAGGGTAAATTGATTACAAGCCTTGAAAACAAAAACAACAGTCTAAAAAAAAAAAAAACTAACTAAACTACTTCTTTTTTATTACAATTTTGTCTTTTGCTGGGGCCTTGGTAGACTGAGTGAGTGCTGCTTCTGGGCCCTTACCCTTGAGGTCCCCCTTGGCAGGCACAGGGAGTTGCCAAAACAATCTCCATCTTGGTGGGTACCTCTTTCTCTTTAAGTGGGTCTTGAGAAGCAGTTGGGAGCCTGATGGCATCAGGAGCCACACCCTTGGTTGTGTTTGCTTCTTTTTCAACAACCTCGAGCTGCTCAAACTCCTTAGAAGGGCTATCAGAAGAGATAGGGCTATCTTTACCAACCTCTACCACCTCGGAGGTGGTGTTAGCCTTGGAGCTGGCAAAGCCTGGTGCAAAGATGGCAGGAGGGTAGTATACACTCTCTGCTCTCTTGAGCGCAGAAAAGGCCTCAACTCCAGCTTGGTTAAAGGCCTCGTTCCACACCTGGAGGCAGTAGTTTCTACATACTTCCGAGACCTCAGCTCTAAGGGCCTCTTCAGTCTCTACCACCCCCACATCATAGCCATCCTACTCAGCTTGGTCCCTGGCCTTCTCAGCCTCCTCCAGTTTCTTCTTTACGGCCGTGATTTGTTCTTTGGAGGCAGCCAGCTAGTCCTCGGTTTGGCAAAGTTGCCTTCATTGACCTTTAGCTTGCCTTTCAGCTTCTTCTAAAGCAACTTCAACACTCTTCTTGTCCCGCTCTACCTCAGTCAATTTATTTTTGAGCTCTTGTATTCTTTATTTGCCCACATTGAAGGCATCCACGGCCCCAATGCGCCTACCTTCCTTTTCTTTCATTTGCCGATGGGAGAAGTTTACCATCTCTTCGGCCCTATATGTGGCTTGAACAGGCTACCAAGGAAAGAAGCATAATTTAAAATAATAAAAAAGAAAAAGAAAAAAAGAAATAGAAGAAAAGGGAAGAGGGTTGTAAAGTTTTAAAAAAAGAAGAAGTTTAAAATATATAAAAAATGTGGGGGAGGGGGCTGGGTGAAGGACTTACCATCGCGAGGTCCCTCTTCAGGCTGAGGAACACTTCATGCTTCCTTATTGACCTGAGGTTGGCCATGTTAGAGGGAAGCAGCAGGGCCTGCTCCACAGCATTGGCTATGTACCCAGTCTTACCCTGTTGGAAGTCTCTTATGGAGGCATCACTTGAAAGAGGAGCTCCATCCAGCACTATGGAGGGGGTCCAAGCTGGGACTTCCATTTGTTAGTCACCCTTCCTTGTTGTAATGGCCCCCTTACTGGAAGATCTGGTTTGCATGACCCTGGGCTGTTTGCTCCCCCTTTGGGCCTTGACTTCCTTGGATGGAGATTTTATTCTCACATCCATCACCTCTTTCCTCTTTTGGTTCCGCTTCCTCTTTTTGTCAGCAAGGTCAAGTTGGGAAGTTTGAGTGGAGGGAAGGGCAGAGGTTTTGGGCTGAACCGCCTTTTCGGGTGCATTGCCTCCGACCTAGGACTCCATCAGCTCTTGGAGGCTCGTCCTCAACCTTCGTTGTAGCACCATTGCATCTGGAATATGTGGAGCTTCCGGGATGTGGCTTACCTAGGCAGAGGGAAGATGACTGAAGTCTTCGACGAGGGCTTATGAGAGCTGGTGGTGACTGAAAACTTCAAAATCATCTTCGAATTCAGAAATATCAACTATTTCTTCCTCCTCTTTGATGGCTAGTTGTGATGGTGTGGCTACTTCCTCGGCAGTGCGTAGGAATGGTAGCTCTACCTGTTGCATACCCTCTAGGATGGGATAGGTGAAAAAGAAACCAGGGTCTGTGAAGTTAATTTGGTGCAGATGCGGGTCCCTCTCCTTAATCACGCAATTGGGTGCTTGGAAGCTGGACGAGATTGGAGTGTAGCCTAGGATCAAGTGCGCCGCCCTTAGTTGTTTGTTGCTATGAACGAATACCTCGGACTTGAGTATTCTGTTCAAATCTAGCTGATTGACGAGATTCAAGTTTAGGATGGCTGAGTACTTATCTGCAAAAACAGAAGAGTCTTGTTAGTACAACCAGTGCAAGTCAAAGGAAAATTAAATTACAAGTAAAAAATAAAGTAAAGAGGGAGCACGGGAGATACTGGTGATAAACGGGGCTATTATCATTAGAATAAAAGGATCTAGACTCAGGAGCCCCACCTTGTGTCCCTTCTCTTGTTGGGCAGTGGAGGTCATCGTGCCACTCCCCGGAGACAATCAGGTAATCCTTGTTCATGCCTTTGTTGAAATCGGGGAGGCACGATATAAGTCTAAACTCAGGGTACCTAGTTTTTAGATAATACCCCTGCCCCGATAAATGGTGACGGTTGTAAATCCAATTGACATCGTGGTGGGTGAGGTTCAAGCCCATCTTTTCATTGAGGGCATCTACGCTCCCTAGGATCCTAAACATATTGGGGGCGCACTGAGTAGGGGAAAGCCTATGAGCTATTAGGTAATCTCTAGTAACTCTACCCATAGGGATTCTCATCCCTTCCTCTATGAAGGCAATCATGGGGATCACAACTTCTCCCTCCTGCTTATCGGTGTGCCACCCTCCCTATTTGCAGTACCTAATGGACACTCCTGGTGGGATTCGGTATTAAGCTTTAAAGCTCTCTATACCCTCGATGGGAGTCTACTAAGTAGGGAAATCTACCCATTTGAGAGGGGAAAGTAAGGCAATAGGTAGACAAAACGAAATTAAGTGGGCCGAGGAGAGAATAGGCACTGAATAAAAAGGAGGACAGGAAGGACCAAAGTGAAGAAAGAAGGAAGAAGTGACTAGGAACTACTTACAAGAGTGAAGAAATGCTCCTCGAACTAGCTCTTGAATTTTGAATGCGAAAAGTGAGATGGATAAAGTTTTTTAGCAGTATATATATGAGAAAGAAGAGCGTGTGGGAAAACTCTCGCTTGCATTCCCATAAAATCCCCAGCCGCTCGATCCCCATCATACTGTAGAATGTGGGGAACATAGAGCTACAGAAATTAATTGTAGTTGCGTTCTGAATGCCGAAGCGTCAAGAGCGTGCTTCTAGGCAGTTGAAAAGAAACCTACACAGACAAGAATGATGTGAGGGAAGAGCAGAATTAAGATTGGAGTATCAAAATCCCTTTCTTTTTTGGGGAGCAAAAGAAGGAAATTTTGAGGGGCTATTGTAAGGATAAAGGGCCCAAGAGTATATATTGGGCCGTGGGCTTTGTCCGAGGACGTTTAGTAGTCCAAGGACAGATAAACTATAGTGAAGACGTGAGAATCAGAACTCTAAGAGCAAGTTATGACTGAAAAGGTTGGGGAAGGTGGGCCAAGGAGGAATGCCTCCTCGGCTAAGTAAAACAGAGGTCAGAAGGTGTGGTTTGCCATCCGGAGTAACGTTCCGGAATATCCTATTGATAAGAGGACATATCATGAAAGCACAGGACAAAGGGAAGTTATGAAATATCTAAGAGAAAGCTGCTACTACCACATTGAATGCTTTGTAGTTAACTCTCTGGCTGCATTAATGAGGAAGTAATACTTGAACAGTAATTTTCAACCTTACAGCTACTCCCAAAGACTTCAGGAATGTACTGATGGGACAAGGATCAACACCAGTAATCTAATCTACACGTGGAGGGTGGAGATGAAAGAAAGATGATAGTATAAAATAGAAAGAAGACCTTGAGGGAAAGGGATAGGGAATTAAGAGAAAAACACTGTAGGAACAAGAACTGAACTTGTAACCAAATTCAAAAGAGATATATACAAGAACTGATCTCCTCAGATTGTGCCGAGGACGATTTTCTTTGGATAAAACCAGTCTATCTTTACTTTCTTGTCATCTGGATCGATTATAGTTGTTACCCAACTCATTAGAGCCTAATTTTCTAACCCACTTTCTAAAAATTCATTGTATTGAGCTCTTTGGACCTAGATTCTTTTACCTTTTGGGCTTAGGAACCAAATTGTGACCTTACAATGGCAATTTGGGGTCGGAAACTTTACATGAATGATGAATATTGCAGGCATCATTCATGTAATGTATATTGTGATGCATAAATTTGATGGGGAGTGATTAGTAAAGAGACAAATAGATTTTGTAGGTGCATAGCTAAAGTTGAAGCAACGCATCAAAGTGGTATAACTAAACAAATGAAGGCATAAATTATATTGAATGAATCATAGACGAGATAAGCGAGTTAAACTAGACTTAATAGATTTTTGTTTTTTTCGCTGAATAACTAAGACAAGGACATTTAGATATCTAGATTCTCTTTATTTGGAATTAAAAACAATTCAAAGAACAGTTCATGGGATTGTTAGATGCCTTAATTTGTAAGCTGATAGGAGGATTAATTTTGCAATGATAGATGATTGATTCACTGAATCCTTTGCTTACAAACCCCTCACCTTTTATTTGGCCGGCCAATACCAAAGAATTTCATCCTTTCACTTTCACAAATTTCAAATGAGATTAAGCACGGGCAAAAATATTTTCCCTTGCCCTACAACTACTCTAGGTTTGGCACATTTTGAAACACACCATTATAATTTGTGACACTCGCACATGATTTATGTTTGGTTAAAACGTGTTGACTATAGAGTATATAATTTTCCAAATTCTCCTATTACTTCCAAATTCCAAGTTGAGCACCCAATGCATAGGTCAAATTGTATCAACTGTGTTAAGATAGTGAAGTGGAGGCTTTGCCACCTCCACCAATTTGAACATACATGTAAATGCAATTACTTTGCTTTCAATAAATATAAGGTCATATCCAAACCTAGTAAGTCTTGCACTGAAGCGACATATAAGCAATCAAAAAAATCTTTTTTTTTTCTTTCTCCGGTAAAGTTTTCCTTTGAACCAGTTTGAAGAAATCTCTTCTAATGTAATACCTAGCAACTTATAAGACAATCCACTTGTATTATTTAAACAAATCATATAACTTATTAAAACAGTTATGTAACTAAAAGTATAGATAAATGGCTATTTTTGTTGTCCTGTAATGGATTGGGAAGAAAATTTCTCCTAACAAATTTGGGGATAAAATTTTGGATTGGGAAGAAAATTTCTCCTAAAAAATTTGGAAATAAACTTTTTCCACCGATAAATTAGTATAACTTCCTATCAGGAGCTTATATGTCCACGAAAACACATAAAATGCCAAGATACTCTCCTCTCAGACCACATAAAGCAGTAGAAGTTACAAAGGTCCATAGATGGGGCACCTAACAAAATAGTCTTCTTAGCATAACTTTTCAAAATATTTGCCGACATTAACACGGTTTCAAACCACAAGGATCATAAAGAATAAGAACGTCTCGAATCTTGACAAAGCATTCTGAAGACGAATTACGAAATTTTTTTTTTTCAACAAGAACAAAATTAAGGAACCGCGCGTATAAAACTCTGTTGGACCATTCAAACAAAAAAAAAAGTTCTGACCCTTTTAGACCAAGTCAACAGTATTAAAGATTTATCATCCTAAACCCAATATGTCAAAAAAAAAAAAAGAATCTCCAAGGCGAATAGGACTAAGAGTTTCTGCACTTCCACAATTATGTAATGCCAAAGGCCCCAAACTAACATGAAGACCAATGAATTACTTGTTGTACTCATTTTACAAGATAGCTTCACATTACAGCATGATTGTGCTCAGTTTTTGTAAAAGAAAGGCTGCATAAGACTATAATATAACCATTCAGACACAAACATGGGCCTGGGCACACAAACACGAGCAATTTTTGAAGAATTATAACATAATACAACAAATAGGACACTGTTATGACATTAGTCCGACACTGATATGACACGGTTATGGCACCCCAAATGAAGTGTCCGTACACTAGAATAGAGCTAATTAAAAGAGCAATTCAACAAAAGTGCAACCATGAAGCAATTTGGCATAGATTGTTAACCAAGAACAGGAAGAAATCTTTTTCCAAACCAACACTTTGTTGCAGGAATTTTCATTTTGCTAATACAGTTCAACAATAAACAATAAATCAAACAAACCAGTTACAGACAATACAAACACAAGAATTCTAGTGAAAACACTAGGATTGATTTGAGCAATAACAAAATTTCCAAATCTTACAAAGATCATCATAAGTTGGAATTGGAACTATCATCTTCACCATTTGACCACCTCCTGAGAGTGCACGCCACTAAATTCTTACCAGTGAAAAATCCAAATTTGGTCCTAAACATTGTCATCCGGCTATTACTACTTGATGCAACATCAGCTACCATAGTTCCTTGGCTAACAATTGGTGGGAACTCCATGCCACTCTCTTGAACTCCAAGCTCACTACCACTGCCATCCAATGGTTCAATTTCACAAGCATCCAGAATGACAATCAAAGGCCCCTTTCGTTCTCGCAACCAATCCGCGACTTCAGTGCTCACTCCCTTACACTTCTTCACCTTAACCTTCACCAAATTGGGACAACCAAAACCAAGCGCTTCAATCCCAACATCCGAAATGGGACAACACTTAATACAAAGCTTCTTCAAGGCCGCGCATTTGGCAGCAATGCAGGCAATCTCAGCATCACCAATGGTGCCACTCCCGCAGAGTGCCAATCGTTCAAGCTTCTGGCAATTAGAAGCTATCGGTGCTAAACTCATCGAGGTAGGATTCATTCCAATCAAAACAAGCTCTTGCAAATTGGGGCATTGTTTGGCCACAACAATTAAACCCTCATCGCCAATCCTATTAGTCCTCCAAGCATCAATGTGAAGCTTCCTTAATAGCTTGCAGTGTTCAGCAACACAAACAAGGCCGGAATTCGAACATTCTGGAGTCTTAATAATATGCAAGATCTCCAAATTGGAGCAATTCGAAATGGCACAGAGGCCAACATCGCTAACTTGAACCCTCTCGAGGTGAATTTCGGTCAAACCAGTGTTGAATTTTCCTAACATATCTAAAACCTTGTCCCACTCACCCAAACACCGAATGAGTTTCAAAGTTTTGAGCTTTTTCGAACCGACTATAAGCGGTCCAAAGTTCTGACCATGGACGAGCTCCTTCAAACAGATTGATTTCAAAGACGACGCCGCAGCGCCGGGACCGATCGGCTCCGCCGAGTCATGTAGGCCGCGGAGGCGCTTCACGGAGAGCTCCTCGAGAGCTGTGCAGTGATCGAGGACTGCATTCATGGCTTTAGCGCCGAACATACACGAGCCACAAGAGAGTTTCTTCAAACCCTTGCAGTTCTGAGCAAAAGCGACCATTCCTAGGTCAGTGAGCTCGCGGCAACCACGGAGCTTCACGCTGGTGAGGCTCCGGCACCGGATCGAGATCAGGACCAAAGCGTCGTCGTCTATGCTAGTCGATTTCCGGTCACATCGGAGAGCGAGTTTGGTGACCGAGTCGAAGCGAGCGAAGATAGAAGGAATCGAAGAGAGCAAATCAGCTCGAGCGTCGAGAGAGAGACGGTGACGGCTTTGAGCGTCAACGCTGAGCCACCTACGGCAAACGAGCGAGCACCTTTTCCGGTCTCCGGTGCCGAGGAAATGGAAAATGCTAGCTAAGCACTCGTCAGGAAGATCGGCTGTGTAGTCACGACCAACGGCGACGTTTTCGGAAAACTCCGCCTCTTCCATTAACTCAAACGGCGTGATGACCGCCGATGAGCCGAGTTTGAACTGATAATTCGGGTAAAACTGGCTAAACTCCGACGGAGAACCCAAGCTGGAAGTGGACTGGCCCATTAATAAAAAGTAGTTGGTGGTGGTGTGTGAAAGCCACGCTCCCGTGAAAGAGAGTGACAGAAATAGAAACGGTGAGATTGAGATTGAGAGAGTATTTGAGAAACAGAGTTAAATATAATATGAGAGGAAGTGAAGGTGATTTGAATATGAATAATAGAATAGGAAAGAGAGGTGGGGTTGAGTTTTTGAGTTTGAACATTTACTTTGCTAATTGCCCCGTCAAATGGAGGGTGGGGTTGAGTTTTGAGTTTGAGCAGGTGCGTGCGTGAGTCGTGACCTCGTCGCAATCGCCACGGCCGACTAAATCCGTGTCGTGATTCATGATCCACTTACGCACACTTGAGAAGGACGCGCTTTTTTATGCGCTAGTATTACTATCATATGTATGGTATTGCGTTTTAATGTTTTTGCGTGTGATTTTGAAAATGCTATTAATCTGGGCCGTCGAATTAAAATGATTAATGTTTTTTTTTAAGGTGCTGAGAATTGGGACCCTCTAACAATTCCTCATTATGCTATGAGCTAATGGGCTTGCGTCTGATTTTGTAACTTTCTTCATCAAGGCCGTCTAATGATAAATTTAGTAGTTGGGAATGGAGGGACCCCCCAACATTTACCCTTTTTAATTATGTTTTTCTCTCCCCTAATCTATGACTATCTTCTTTTGTCTTCTAATTATGATTATCATGATTAATTGAAGTTAACATTCGTTTGGCTGTGCTTTAGTCTCCGAACACTTATTTGCATTAATTGCATAGTTTAATTTAATACCAAGAATAATAATTTTTCTTCGTTTCCATCAAACCAAAAAAAAAAAAAGAATAATAATTTTTTCGTAATTTTCAAATTAAGTGTGTAACAAAAGTTTTACAGTAACTTAACTTATTTTCAAAAAATAATCATAATTTTGTTAAATTTCAAAAAAAAAGCCTAAGACAAAAAACTAGAAGTTTTTGCCAAATAGACTTTTAATAAGGGCCCTTCTCTTTTTTTTATATATACAAACTTTTACTATGGTCCCTTTTTATGATAATTCGATAATTTAAAAGAATGAGATGATGGATTTGAACCTAATTCTTCTAATCAAGAAAAGCATGCTATAATATACCACTAAATTACAAGACTTTTGGCCTAGTTGATATTCTAAAAGCCAAATAAATCTTATTTTTTGGGATATTACAAAATTTACTATAAAGAATATAAATTAAAGTGTCTATTTTTAATATCCTTAATAATAAAAAATGTCTTTATTATGTTGATAAATGGTATTTGCTGGTTTAGTAATAGAGTATCTTAAGATATTTGTTAAAGTTAAATTGATGGATTTTTTTTAAAAGAGTTGAGACACTTTCAATTTAAAGATATTTATTTATTAGTTTTTACCATATTTAAATATTGATCGAATTCAGTTGAAGCTTCTTAACGCGTGCATAACAGCATAAGAGCTCCTGTTAACAAAAGTCGTGATAGATGTCTTGCAATGTACTCATTGTAATTCGTTGTAAGATTTTTTTTTGGTTACTCTTCAATCTTCAAGCACCTCGTGTTTAAAATATCTTTAGCTTATGTCGGTGTTTATGACTGATCAGAATCCTTCAAACGAAGGGGACAAGCACTTCTTTTCTTTAACCTGTCCTTATCCCAATTTCCCAACCGTTTTGCATTTTTCGGAGAAATATTTCCACTGGAATAAAATTACTATCTAGATTTTCGGTCCTTGATAGATGGGAAAATAAAATTCATTGGCTTAAGCCTTGATTTAGAGCAAGATAGACAAGAAATCTCAAAATTCAAATAAGAAAAATAATTTATTTGGAAAGCCTATTAAAGTATTAATAGACACTGCCTTCAAAAAAAAAAAAGTATTAATAGACACTATGTGTTTGGTAAAGTAGTTTGAGTAATGTTGTTTGTAGTTTTTTGAAATATGTGTGTGTGAAAAAGTGTATGAAAATATGTGTAATGTTGTTTAAAATGTGAAAATGTGAGTTTAAGATTGATGACCAAACAGGCCCTTCAAAAATAATAATTGAGCTTATATTTGTATGCATAACACACGTGCAAATGATCATTTGACACATGTATAGATCATTTAAATGTACATTTAATATTAAACATACAACAAATTTTCATAATTCAAAATTAAAATTTAAGTACACATTTTAAAATAGGTCATCTCTAATAAAATTCTTAAGGAACGTGACACAATTGAGTTTCTGCAATTATTATTTGGAAAAGTCTAGTTAAGTGATAACAAAAATTACAATTTTTTTTCATAACTGTAATGTGACAGAGTGTGATTGATGAAGAAAAAAATAATAGATCTATGTATAAGTAATAGTAAATTATTCATAGTCTACCATATTAGAATTAAGACAAAAAAAGTTATATAATTTTTTGTGTCACTAGAATCACTTTATCATTTCAACACGAGCACCATACTCACCAAAACCAAGGTTTTATTTTATTTTATTTTTTAATGAGTAAAATTTACAGGGGAAGAGCCAACTGTGGCTTGAACTTGAAGCAGAAGGTAGCAGCTTCCCTTTTAAGTCTTTAACAAACTAAAAATCGTGACCCACAAAAAAACTATGACCAAAGAAGATAATCAACGGTCCAATGTTTTTGGTCAAATACGTTAAAACCACCCGTGATTGATAATCTCGACTGGTGAAATTGCAATGGTTTCTACTCATATATTTCCTCAGGAGCGATGTGGGTTCCTTTTAGGTTCCCACAATATTTGTTTATTTATTTATGGAATAAAATTTTTCCAATTTTGAAAGTCGAAAGTTGAAACTTTCAGACTGAAGGATCAAGCCGTCAACTCCAACCTTCAAGGCTTCAACAGAGGGGGCTTTAAGAATCTTCAAAATTAACGATTACCAAGAAATTAAAAGTAAAATAATGGTCTTTTTACTTTTCCGGCGTTGAAATGTCGAATATAATACTTTTCAATCTCAATTTTTCCACCAGGGACTGAAGAAAAAAAGAGATTTTCCAGCTTAAAATCTAACCGACCAACCAACACCAAACGCGGACTAATCCACTGGATCTACATGAAATTAATGTGGATCTACAAAGTACAACCCAGTAGTCCAATACTCTTATTCAAAATCAAAACTCTTAATTGGGTTGGGCTTGTCCAAGACAAGATATGAAGATATTAAAGTTGCTAAGTTCAGTTGGTTGCTTCAGCCCATGTTTACGTAATGAGGTATGTTGGTAAATTCAACCTTTCCAAACCCAGAAAGCAGTCATGAATACAGAAAACACACATACGAGCCTCCATCCACATTTATGTAAAAGAGATGTAGCATATTAAATATACAAGATAATTTCTTGCTAAACACGGTTGCTGCTAGAGATGTGCAGTCAATCTACTAACTCAATCCAATCCAACCTGATGCATCAGGTTGGTTTTTGTGAGTTGGGTTAGAATTTTATTTTTGAGTCTCGAGTTGGGTTGGTAGTTTTTTTATCAATTTGACCCAACCTAACCTACCGTATATATAAGTTTATTTTATTACTCTTATTTTAGTTTTTGATTTAATTTATTTTCGTATTTTTGCCGGTCGACAATGTTGTTAGATTGAGAATCACAAATGTAGGGACTTGAGTCCGCAGGGAGAAATTATAGAAATTGTGTAACCTATCCAAATGATTATCCAGGAGTATTTATAAGCAAACTTATACCTCTTGGGAATAGACATATTTGTTGTGAACAAATATATCAATTCGAAGAGTCACACTCATGTTTTATGAACTAGCAACACTATCAACCAAATGAGAAGTTACTGTACGTGTGAGAGTATACCATGTTATGGTGTAATCACCCATCACAATTGTATACTAACAATTTTAAGAATTAGCTTTGATGAATTCGTAAATTTCCAATATAATTTAGACATATTATTTGAATTATAATAATTTATTAAAAAAGTAATTAAATAATTAATAGAAGTCCTTTTTTTGACGAGACATGAAATGTATAAGCACAACTTACCAACCCAACCCTACATGATTCATGTGGTTTGGTTGGGTTGATAATTTATTAACCCAACAAGTTAGAGTTGGGTTTAAAAGTCTTTTCGACCCCATACATGCACAACCAAATCTATGTGGATTGAGTTGGGTTGATAATTTCTCAACATGACAAGCTCGAGTTTAGGTTGAGAAGTCCTTTCAACCTAACCCATACACAACCCTAACTTGTTGCGTTCATAAAGTTTTCTCCGTGAAAATGATTACTCTCCAATCATGTTCTTTTAAGGCTAAACCAATGATAGATGATTAAAATGAAATCCATTTTAATTAGGTATGGTTTTTTTTTTTTAATAAAAAAAAAAAAATCTCCATACCCTGGCTTTGCCTATGATTTATGAGCAAATCCAGTGGTTTATTTGGTTGGGCTTTAAACTTGGAAATGGTTCCAACTTAGCTAATTATGTTTGGTTTCGGGGAGGGCTGATATTAGCCCAGAAGGGCTTGCCATGCTGGAGACCAACAGTGCATGACAAACCTACTAGTAGCACTCAGATTATTGGTGTGATCTGGTTTTTTATTTTTAAAAAGAAAGTTAATTCTATGTCTCAATTAGTTCGTAGTTAATAGAAGTCATACCGTCATACCACAATTGTCAAGTATGTATTTAATTTTTAAGAATGACAATAATTTAATTTTGTAAAAAAAAAAAAAAAAAATTGTATCTATCAAACCCCTATCATTGTGATCTGTATTAGTATTAATTTAAGACAGCATGTTTACTGTTTAGGGCAAATCGATTGTCAAATCATTGGTTCTTAAAATAATTTCCTGGTTTCCATTGCCCCATGGAAGATGCCATTTGCCCTTGCGTTGTCCTCAGGCAATCATTCTTAAGGGTTGGACAGTTGTGTTGTCACTTGCTTGAAGTTGGGTATTATTACATGAATCCACCCTAACCAAACCTATTTAAGAATTTGTCAAAGTATAATACAATTTATTTATTAAATGAGTTGAAACGACATGACTTACATAACACGCTTAACAAATAACTGTGTTTATTTGAGAAGAATAATTGTGTTAATTTAACATAGACAACTCATTTAAACCCGTTTTATAATAATAATTTTGTATTTAGTTAACAAAGATACTACCTATTTCAATCAATTTAAAGAATATATCCCACAATATTAACATGTTTTTTATATTTTGTAAGAAAGTTAATGATAATAATTATAAACAAATAAATTCTACATCATATAAAAAAAAAAAACCAAAATTCTATTTTAAAATAACATCAATTAAAATATTAATAGCATACAAATTAAAAGTTCTTATTTTTCCATCCAAATTTTGAAGTACACAATCTAAGAAAAGATAAATTGAACGAGAGGTTTTTATTTGATTCAGGTAAAAGGGTTGGAGGCTTAAAAGTTTTAATGAAAGATTTATCAATATAATTATTAAAATTATTTTAATTGCTCAATTATATATTTAAAATTCAAATTTATATTGGATATATAAAATGATATCTATTTATATGAGGTAAACATGTTTGTGCCAAAATAAGTCAACCTGCCTTGACACAAATAATGAACTGGATCATTTAGGGATAATTGCTAGTCAAGCAAATCAACATAGAATTGACAAATATATTAATCGTGTTAAAGCGAGTCGGCTACACAAATATGGTTATACTAAAAACTAACCTGTGAAATACCATAGCATTTTCCTATTGTGTTTATTAATGTGTCAAATATTGTCACCCTTATTCTTATGGGTAATTTCATATTTTGAACCAACATTTATCCCTCTATTTATAAAATGTTGTGAAAAATCTTCTCTTTCATGCTAAATTATAATTTTGGTCCAATAATAAGTACTTAATTTTTTCTATAAAAAATTGACTTAATTTCAATTTAGTTTCTATAGATTTTAGTGTGTTAATTCTATCCATCAAACTATGATAATGTTGCCTTTCACAGGCCATTTCATTTGGGAAAATGGAGAGGAGTGAAAAGGAATAAAATTGAAATGTTTTTATAAGAATTTTTCTTCCATTTTCTTGTTTGAGAGTTTCATTGCAAGAGAACGGAATGGATAAGAGTGATTTCACTCTTTCCTCAACTTTTCCTCAAAAATTTATTTTTTCATTCTCTTCCAAATGGGGATAATTATATCATACTTTAGGAATACAATAAATGTATATTTCCTCCTCTCAAATAATAGTACGGCACACTAATTAAATTTATAATATGACCCAATTTTCATGTAAAAAGAGGAAATATGTATTAATTTATTATACTCTCAAAGTATTTTATAATTTTCCGGAAAACTAAGAGTAATTATAGGATAAAGAATAGAGTTAAATGAAATTTTGACTTAAAATGCCCATTACACCACGTTATAACTTACAAAGTTTTTGTAATATCTCTCTCTTATTATTTTCTCACTTTACTTGATGACATCTAATTATTTTCCTATTTAATTTTTGTAGCTAAATTATTGTCTTGCACAGTTGCACCAAATAAGTTATGCTATTTAACTATTATTATGATCAGTTTCAGAGACAGACCTACATTGGGGCTGAGAAAATATATCTAAGTAGAAAAATAAAAATTTACCCCAAAATACATATTTTGGCCCCTCTCCTCCAAAGTATTTACATATTAACCCATAAAAACCAAAAAAAAGAAAAATCTGCTCCAACTACCGTTTGCCTGTTAGATATTGATCTAAGAATAACCAAAAAAATCCTCTAGTTTAAACAAAAGAAATTGCCCCAAGAACAACATTAATAACCTCTAAAGAAACCAAAATTAACTACAAAATAAATCAGAAATCCAGTCCAAACAAAAACAAAACTATCAGAAATTTCCAACTTTGCCCATTTAATTTCTCTCTGTTAGTCTCGTTTCTCTCAATCTTCCTTCATTTCTCACTGCCTTTGATATCAGATCCACAAACCAGTTATCAGTCACCAGGCTCACTGTCGCAAGTTCTCAGCTTGGTCTACTTTTCACACTCACACATGAGTTGAGTTGGTTAAGGTATGGTCTTCTCTTCTCGATCAGTTGATTTTATATTCATTGATCTGAGTTTATTTCTTAATATGTGATGTCTCGCATCTCTCTTTGTTGTTTGTCTCTTTTTTTCTTTTTTTATGGAACTGGTGTGTCTCTTTGTTTTTTCTTTATCCTTTTTTTAAGTTTTTTTCTACTTCAGCTTAAGTTACACACACACTTCTTTTAATAAAATAATAAAAATTGGACATTTCAATGCTTGTTCAACTATCTAATTTATGTGAGAAATATTAAAGTGTGGCCTTGACATCATAAGGACCGTGCACCTAACCTAATAAAATTTAATAATTGATAATGTGTTTTTTTTTTTTTTTTTTAATGTTTGTTTGATTAATCCAATAAATTATCATTAGTAACTTTATTGTGACTTGTGCGATTTGTTTGGCTTTTTTTTAGACTAATTTATGACACAATAGAACAATTTAATATAGAATAATCAACATTTATTTCATTTTTATTTGTAGATTATGAGAAAATTAATTGCAATGTTTGATTTTTTTCACCGATGTTGATGTTCAAACATTGCCAAACTCTATTATTAATGTACCAAATTTTGAAAATTCTTCAAAGAAAATTGAAAAATCACCACGGCATCAAGTCTTAATCTAACTTTGGTTTATACTTTGGTCTCCCCAAATTTGAATCCTAGTTCCATCCCTACTCGGTTTTCTTTTAGTGCTTTTTATCTTTTTACTTATTCTACTAATAATAATAATAAGACCTATAATAATTACGTTGTTATAAAATGATTTATCTTTTAATTCATTCCCACAATAATAGTACTACCAAACAATGTTATTTACGTTTCATTCATTTATTTAAGAGAGCCTATTTTTATTGGTTTTATTTGGTGGTAAAATAAGCTAGATAGATTACATATGTACTTAAAATATTATAGACATAAAATTTGTATATAAACCAAATAAGCTAAAAAAACTAGGGAAAAAAAAAGGCTATGACAAACAAAATATAATGGACTTAATTTTAGAGGTTAAGAGATGGAACTGAGACAATGAATAGTTAAGAGACCATAATCATGAAAGTTGAAGAATGAAATTGCGTTTAGCATTCTTCTTCATTTTTGGTAAATTTATTTTTTATGGAATAATTTATCATTCATTATGGATAAAATATTTTTTTAATCAACTAAATAGTGAAATAACTTACCATTAAGTCATATTAAAAAAAACACTATTAAGGGTGTGCATGATTGGGTTTGGGTTTAAGATATTTTCTAACTCAACCTGCCCTCGTTACGATTAAAAATTTCCAACCCCAGCCCAAGATAACTTTAAGAACCAATAAAACCAACCCGTAGAATCGAATTGGGTGGAGTTGGGTTATCGGGTGGAATCATTTTATTAGGCCTAATAAGAAATTAGCTTCTAATAATTTTTTAAAGTTATTATTCAATAAATGATTACAATTTACATAATTATGCATAATATTCCGAGTTCATCAAAACTAACTCTCAAGATACTAAAACAAATCAAATTAACAATGATAAACTAAGTCTCAATAACTAAAATAAATCAAACTAAAAATTATATATATATATATATATATTTAAAATTTAATAACATAGGTTAGGTTGGGTTACCTAGGTTGAAAATTTTGCCAACTCATTTCCAATCTAACCCGAACTTGGAAAAACATTTACAACCTAACCCACTGACTCAAGAAAAGCCAATCAAGAGTGTCGAATTAGATTAGGTTGAGTTTGTTGAGTTGATGGATTGAATGCACACTCGTATGATAGAAAGACCAAACATTTCCTCTTCAGATTGCCACATTAACGATGATGTGATGATATGATGATGTATATGCGATCAAATTACACAGTCAAGTTTGACCCACTAAACTGATTGGTGATTTATAAATATCTCGTTACCAAATATACATAAGCATTATATGTTCTTTTGACATTTAAATGGAAAACCGTTGTTTGGATCTGCCATGCATTTTGTCATTTACAATAAATCAACAGGTCCGCTTGATGATATTGCTGGATATTGCAGCCGTGAGGTTGAAAAACTGGAGTGGATGCCCCACTTCCAATCTTATTGAATGTTAATATGGCTGAAGCTTTGGGGTGGATTGGTCAAACTGAATACTTGGTCAAATAGGGACGTTGGGCAATTACCTTTTTTCAACCTAGTCAAAGTCATGGATGCCATGATTGATATGGCTTCAGTGACTAAAATTAATGCTGTTTCTCGAGTGGATGGCAAAGTATACTTCATGGGTGCTTATGTTCTTTGATATCTCAACGTCGGCGCTAGAATTAACGAAAGTGATGATAAGATTGTGGGTGGAAGGAGAATCATTGTCATTGTCATTTCTCTCTTCGTGACTTCTCATTAATTTTTTTGGTTGAAACTTCTCATTAATTTTAACTTATGTAACGATGGGTTTGTTTTGCTGGGAGACACTGTCATAATAGAGGACTTGAAATTCTACGAATTATGTCAAACCATGTGCGTTTGTGATACAAGCATGACCCCCTTGGCCGCAAGCTACACCTCTTCTCTCACGTGAGGCTATGATGTCAAAAGAGAGAGATGAAAAAAGCAAGTAATCGCCAAAGAAATATTATGGTTATGCTTGAGGGATAATTCATAATTGGGACCTCCTAACAAGCAAAAACTTAATTTTTTTCTCATAAACATTCTCATAGATTGTTCGTATTGATCGTAGGCTTTATATCTGCCATACAAAGCCTGAAACGTATATCAAATAAGAGATAAATGCTGAGCTAAAAAAAGTAAAAAACAAATGATGAGGAGATAACTCCTATACTACTAATGTTTTGTTTAACAGTCACCAAAACAGAGTACCATTATTCAAAACTATTAAGTAAAATTTAACGACTAAGCGTAACTTTCTTGATAGTCTTAATGGTAGGTCGCACGTTACTAAGAAATTGAGGCAAAGACTCCTCATTCTCTATAGGAGGAGGTAGTCTATGTTGAATTGGGACTTGGCTTCATAGAGGCGAGCTAAGCCCATTGCAGCAGATTAGGAGGGCTTGAACATCAATTCGTTGGTGTTCTTTACGGCTGCTCACTTGATGACTTGATATTCTAGTTAGTGGCAACACTTTCTGGACTATTCATTATAAAATTTAAACTATATAAAATCTTTTTTTTTTTTTTTTTAAATACTTGAATATATTGACATCACAAAAGAAAAAAAAAACATGTAAATATATGAAATTTTATAATTTCCTTCTACTAACAAAATGAAAAGGCAAAAAAATGACTATTTAGAGATAAAATGATAACTGAGAATGCTAAGATGAGAATAATAAAATAAAAAAGTGTTCGAAATAATGATAAAAAAGAGAAAAATGGAGAGAGAGAGAGGGAGAGAGACGACTGTGAGCCAAGCAACTGAGAATGACACATCTAATGTGACTGCAAAACCAAGGAGTTAGAGCAAAGCTGTTGGCGCCATTAAAGAGAATTCACGACTATACTATCGCTCTTATTACCAATTTTTAGGAGAATTCACAACCACAACTATTAGCATATGCACACATTCGCTTCTAGGTCCGATACCCTTAAGGTTTAGGTATGATCTAATGCATGAATAAACTTGGTTGTTTTTTGACTTTTTCCTAGGGTTTTAGATAATAGATATGCCCATGATAAAATCCGACTAATCCATTATAATAAAATAAATATTACAATGGTGAAGTTCATGTCTATTACTTAATTTAAGAATAAATTAGAAAGATATAAATATAAATCAATAAGAATAAATATAACCTCACCGAAAAAATTGGAACCCAATAAAAGCAATAACGCAGCAAGATCTCCATTTGGAATACCTCAACTGCCTGAGGATGTATTACTAAAGAAACTTCTCATACAGAAAATACCCAATTTACCTAATTCTCATACAGAAAATACCCAATTTACCTACTTCTTGTGTGTCTTGACCAAAGAAAAAAAAAATCCACTTTTTTAACTCTCACTTCGAACCGTGGGCTTAGACTTCTTTTTTATTTACAGCTCAGTTTTTCACATTGTTCTCTACTCATGGCTAATCCAACAAGATCGAAGGAAGAGAAATACAAAGTCACCAAAGGGAGATCTTTTGTTTCCACTCTATATATGCAACGGCTCTTACAACATGACCTCACCAATGTGTGAGGCTCACATGTTGTGAGAGGGCTCATGCATATCTTTAAATTTTCAGTTAGGATCCTGAAACCTGTTGGTATCAATTGGTTTGTGACATATTTGGAAAGTAGAGTAGCAGAGCTATAAACTTATCTTTCTTTTCTAGTTAAAGCTTAAAGGGCACTAGGAGAGTTATAAATAGTCCTTTTTGTAAATAGTGTTTGTTATACAATCGTATCTTTTTCAGAATAATGCGGTAAATAGCTAGAATTTATTTATTTTTAGGCCTGAGTAGATACAGTGATATACTTTCCGTCGTTTCCAATGTCTTTAATATTCATGCAGTCCAAATCTTAAAGAAACCAAAGGTCTCTGAGAGAGAGAGAGAGAGAGAGAGAGAGAGAGGCCATATTTAGATCATCTTAATTTGTTGCTCCTTTTAACTCTTTGATTGTGTTGCACGATAAAGGGTCTGACTTGCCAGCCACGAAAGAGATTAAATTGTATTTCTTACTTAAGTTACTTTGTCTAAACTCTGAAGGGATTCATGAAGGGTTAATTTTTAGGTTAAATAGCCTACTATTTCTATACTCCTTTCTCTTCTTTTATTTTCTCTCTCACTCTCATTTCGTGGCTCAAACTGCGAGAGAGAGAGAGAGAGGATTAAATGCAGTGGCGGAGCCACACATAAGAGTGAGGGGGCCAAGGCCACCCCAAAATTTTTAAATATTATTTTATAGAATATATATTATTTACATTTTTTAAAATGTAGCATGAAAAATTGAAGTTGGCCCTCCCAAATTTTGAGTCATTTCAATGGTGCTCTTAAAAGAAAGAGAAATTATATTAAAATCATATAATTTAAGAGGTTTAACAAATTAAACTATGTAGAAAATGATAAATTTTTATACATGTCTAATAGAAGAAATACATGAATTTTATATACTCATTAAAATTTAGAAGATGATAAATTCTTTTAGTAAATTAATTTATGTGTGTGTGTATATGTAGAGGTTTGTCTTAACTAATATATTAACATCACAACTTGGCCCCTCCAAACTAAAATTTCTGGCTCCGCCCCTAATTAAATGGGTGGCTTGGTGCAAGGAACAGTGTTGTGATGTTGTCCAGCAACTCTAAAATCTCAACTGATAAACATAACTCTAAGATGCTACTTTTTTTCTGGTGCTGCATACTTTTATTTGTTGGTAAAAATAAAGGTGCACAATTTCTTTTATCTTTTGTAGAAAATTGCACTGCTCTTTTTCAGCTTTCCTTCCTTTTTCTTCTCTGATTCTGAAGAATGACGTGCCTTGTTCTTTTTTTAATCTTAAAGTCTTAACAAAAAATGCTAGCCGACAAATTAGACAGTGCAGCATCAGTTTTATCGTTTTTTTAAGATTTTTGTTAATGAGAGTGTGCATAAATTAAGTTTTATTTAATGGTATATCAACTTTTTCCTGGTATTCTTAAAAAAAAAAAAAAAAAAAAAACTTTTACCTTCTTTTTTTTCCTTTCAAAACTTAAGTTTAACATGTGTACAAAAATATATATTAAAACAAGCATACACAATCAATTTGAATTAGTTCCCTTGTCAAAAAATTTATAGTTGAATTGACATCTTTTCATATATAAAGTATTTGAAGGTTTAGGAGAAAAAGAGTTCGAACTGCAGGTTACTAATAAAGAAAATAGATAAATGATGGATATAATGAATTTAAAGTGAGGACCTCGTTTTCACTTTGTAAGTTGAGATTGATTGGACAGTGCATAGATAGTGGCACTATGGACGGCTAGTAACTCCACAGAGCTATGGATGATAACAATAACCAAAAAATATTAAATGGAACCTTTAAAAAAAATTGTCAAAATAACAATGTTTGAAAGTTATTTGGGAAACTAGCCTTTGAGAACATAGAACTCATCTTTTCAAAATACAATTTCTACTTAGACATTAGGCTTAATTAACAATGCTAAGTGAATATAACAAAACTAGCTCTAGAAAAGGAAAAAGAAAAAAAAAAAAATGAATGAAAAAAAGATAGAACTTGTCTCTTGGAGTGATGAGTTTAATGCTTGAACTTGACTCTTCAAGGAGATACTAAAATGGCTATTTTATCAAATAACTTTTAAACATAAGGGCACAATAGGTATATTGTAATAGACATTAAAAAAAATTAGTGTGTAACTCTGTGCAAATGCACATATACAATTAAAAACAATCACAATTATATGGTTCAAATTATAATTTTTTTTAGAAAATGTTCAGATTATACATGGTATTAGTTTATACTTTTTTTAGATCATACATTTTTAAAGTATGTAATGATTTCTTATTATATATATATATGATTTAGAATTTAATTGGATTTAGACTCTTTGATTTTTGCACCCAATAATTCAATTGTCACAAAAATTAAAAAATTAGATGGACACATGATGGAAAATTAGACTCCAATTGAAATCCAATTTAGAATCTAATTGGATTTGTATTCTTCAATTTTTACACTCAATAATTCACTTGGCACAAAATTAAAAATTAAATAGGACACGTGGCACAAAATTGAGAATCGAATTAAAATCTAATTAGATTTTCTCTGAGCTTTGGTTATTAATATATGGGGAAATTGCACTTTACCCACCTGTAGTTTGGCCTGTTTTAATAGTGCCTACCCGTGGTTTGAAATTTGTCACTTAACCCACCTGAGGTGACCTCCATTAGACCCCCGTTACCCACCTCTGCCCTTTCCGTTAAAAAATCATCTTTACTATATAAGCCAAAATTAGAACCCAAATAAAACCCTAAAAAAAAAGAGAGGAAGGAGCTCTCTCCCTCTCTCTACCTTGGAGCCTCAAACCCATTTCCTCTATATCAACTTGATATTCGGCCATGGACTTGGAATCTAACTACGAAATTGCCCCCATTGCCGATTTCATCTACTCCCGCAACATCTAACCACAACTTCAACAGAAGCTTTTAGAGAGATTGCAGAAATTCAGTGTCTTTATTCTTTGATTGGTTGCTGAGAAATTGAAGGAAAGGAAAATAGAAAGTTAGTGTGTGTCAGTGAGAATTTAAGTTTGATTAGTTTGCTAGTTTCAGTCGCTTTCTTCAAAGTTTCTGGGGAGATTTTGGAAATTTTATTTCCTTATTCTCTATTTGTTTCCTGAGAAAATGGAGGAAAAGGAATAAAAGGTTATTGTGTCAGTGAAATTTAAATGTGATTAGTTTACTTGCTTCAGTTGATTTCGAACCTGGTTTGGTTTAGGAGGAGTTTTGTTGCGGCGGAGGATCTCCACGGGTGGGACCACAAAGGCTAGGGTTTTGCCAAAGTCGGTGGCTGCATCGACGGCGACGTCCTTGTAGCTACAAAGTAAGTGGATTGTGGCGGCTTGGACCGGCATGCAGAACTTGAAGTCGGCTCGAGTTAGGGCTTCAAGAATCGGTTCAAAGAGTGAGGGGTTGAGATCTGTTTCTTCATTCTCTGTTTGTTTGCTGAGAAACTGAAGAAAAGGAAAAGAAAAAATCATAAAGGAGGTGAGGACATTCACGGATTTGGGGTTGAAGGAGGCCAAGGAATTGGTCGAGAAAGTCCCTGTGGTGTTGAAGAAAGGTCTCACCAAAGAAGAGGTTGATCCCATTCTCGCTAAGCTCAAGGAGTTGGGTGCCACTGTGGTATTGGAATAAAGATTGATTTTTTTTTTTTATAATGTTTAAATGTAGAATAATGGTTGTTCTTAGATTAATGAGAAATGAGAAATCCATTAAACCCAAAAAATTTGAACAGATTGCTGGGTTTTTTTTTTGTAGATTTTTTTTTTACTTGCAAATCTGGGTTTTTTTTAAGAGAACCCAGCAAAAGAAAGAGGGTTAGAGTTTTATTTTGTGATTGTTCTATGAAGAATTATGTAGTCAATTTTTGGATTTAGCAGTGGAAGGCTAGCGAATCTGTGAGTATATGTTCACATGGATTTGTGGCTTTTATTGTGACTATAGGTGTATTGGTTTTCTTGTCATTGTAAAAATATGTTTAGCAATTGCAGTGGGCATTGGGTAAGAACGTTAAAAGCACATTTTTGATTTTTTTTTTTTGATGTGAACATTTCTGGGTTTTGATTGTGAAGAAGAAGAAGGAGGAGAGAAAAGAGGAGAGAGACATAAAACATAATGAAAAAGACACATTTACCCCTATTTTTAACGGTGAAAAGGGAGAGGTGGGTAACGGGGGTCTAACGGAGGTCACCTCAGGTGGGTTAAGTGACAAATTTCAAACCACGGGTAGGCACTGTTAAAACGGGTCAAACTACAGATGCGTAAAGTGCAGTTTCCCCTTAATATATACTAGCTTATAACCCCATGCATATGCATGTATATACTTAAAAAATATATAATAAGAAGCATAATATAATTCCTATATATATAATTTAAATACTATTGATAGTCATTTTTATATTTTGTTAACTCTTTAAAAAAATTTGTAAGGATATTATTATGTATAAAATGTAAATTGTCCATTTTTTTTTAATTATTGTGAAGTACTTTTTTTTTTTTATGATTCATTTATTCTACACTCTTTGGTTTTTGTACTTAATAACTCATTTGGATTAATATTTATGATGTGGTCCCACATTTGATTTTAAAATTGAAAAATTATTAGGTATTTCGGAGTACCATAAATGCGTAGTCCCCCCCTCTCACATGAATGGTAGGTCCTACTATGAATTTAATTAGTAGGACTCGTAATTAATGTGAGAGGAGGGAGTATGCATTTATGGTACTCCATGAGTACACAATAATTTTCCTCTAAAATTAAGAAATAAATTTCTTTAAGAATAAATAATTTAGGACACGTGACGCAAAATTGAAACTCTAATTTGGAATTCTAATTTGAGTTCCTCTCAGGTTCACCTATTATTATATATATAGATATATAGATATAGACTAGCTTATAACCACATGCATATGCATGAATACACTTAAAGATATACAATAACATGCATAATATAATTCCTATATATAATTTAAATACTATTAATAATCATTTTTATATTTTATTAACTCTATAAAAATTTTTGTAATGATATTATTAGGTATAAAATATAAATTGTCCATATTTTATTATTATTGTGAAGCACTTTTTTTTTATGATTCATTTATTCTAGATTTTTTTTTTTTTTTGTATTTAATAACTCATGACTTGGATGAATATTTATGATGTGGTTTCACATTTGATTTTAAAATTAAGAAATAAAAATCTTTAAGAATAAATAATTTAGGACACATGGCGCAAAATTAGAACTCTAATTTGGAATTCTAATTTGAGTTTTTCTCAGTTTCACCTATTATTATATTTATAGACTAGCTTGTAACCCCATGCATATGCATGGATCCACTTAAAGATATATAATAAGATGCATAATATAATTCCTATATATATAATTTAAATACTATTGATAGTCATTTTTATATTTTGTTAACTCTTCAAAAAAATTTGTAAGGATATTATTAGGTATAAATTTTAAATTTTCCATTTTTTTTAAATTATTATGAAGCACTTTTTTTTTACAATTTATTTATTCTAAACTTTTTGGTTTTTATACTTAATAACTAATTTGGATGAATATTTATGATGTGATCTCACATTTGATTCTAAAATTAAGAAATAAAACTCTTTAAGAATAAATAATTTAGGACACATGGTGCAAAATTAGAACTCTAATTTGAAATTCTAATTTGAGTTTCTTTCAACTTCACCTATTATTATATATATAGGCTAGTATATAACTCGTGCATACTTACGCATAGTAATGATAACTTGTAGTGGTATTATTGATGTTAATTTGAGTTATTAAATATATAAGACACAGTTCTACCAGGACATTTGGATGTGCTAAAATAGTATTTTCTTGCAATTTTCATAATATTGGTTATGCCAAGTTTTTTCATTACATTGCTATTACGTATATAATTTTGAAAATCACTATCGGATACTACATATACAATATCAATTCAAAATTATAATTTGTGAAATTCTATTAAATATAACACAAAATAAAATATTAAATTGGTCAAATAGTATCTCTTAAATTAAATGGGGATAGGTGCATGGGATCGTTTATATCAATAATAGTTTGTTATGTTTAATATTTTTGTATACAAAATATCTGAATAGAAATAGTATAAAAAACATGTTCATTAGTTCAGAGAAAAAATAATAACAAAAATCTAAAAAATTTAATTTGTATGAAAAGTTAAGAAAAGCAAAATCCAATTTTGATTGTAATTGAATTTTCTCAAAACTTAGTTTAAAAAACAATATATATATATATATATATATTACCTAGTTAGTAATGGACCGTACATAGTCAGTGTATATTACATAAATGACTTATAAATTTGAATTGTTTTTAGTTATTCAAAAAAAGGCACATAAATATAAAATCACTCAAACTCTCTCTTCCTCCAATTATATATATATAGTTAGATATATGATTATGTTTTTTTATATTTTATTTATATTGGACTCCTCGTTTTCTACACTAAATTAACTCATTTGACACAAAAGAAATTTAGATTAAATGGGACAAGTGGCGCAAAATTAAACTCTAATTGAAATCCAGTTTTTACACTAAATTAACTCACTTAGCACAAAATTTTAAAAACTTAAATTAGATAAGACAAGTAGTGCAAAACTAGACTCTAATTAAATTTCAATTTGAAATCTAATTAGATTTTCTCTTAGTTTTGCCTATTCAATTATTTGGCGTGTTTTCATAATAAACAACTATTCCTTATGAAAATGTGTGTAATGACTGTTTCTTAATTCAAGTAATAACTCAAAAATAAAAATAAAAATTTCCCAAAAATCAATTTCTCTCTCTCTCTCTCTCTCTCTCTCTCTCTCTCTCTCTCTCTCTCTCTCTCTCTATATATATATATATAAATAAATAGTGTAAGATTAATTTATCTTTCTAAAAGGTAACATGTATAATTATTCATTGTAATAATCTAAAAAACTATTTACAAGTATTAGCCTAATCAAATTGTATTATGGTTTGAAATCTAATATATATATATATATAACAAATTACAAATTCCTTAATGTGTTTATTTGAATTTCAAATATATATATTAACTCATGAAAAAAGAATTATTTTTCCAAAAACAATTCAAGTTTGTTTTTTATATTATCATTTTATTCAAGCTGAGGAAATTATCATTTATTGGAAGATGTTGTTAGGTTTTTTTTAATAACATTTATGAAAATAGCAATTTTGAACAAAAGATGATGATATTTATTATTAAATAATTTTATTTATATATAATAAGTGAGACCCACAACGAGTATAAATATAATTATATAAGGGTTCTTTAGAAAATCTGAGTGGAATATAACTTCATTCTATCATCAAATCATGCTATACCGAATGTAAATTATAGATTCATGGTTCTATTCATGTGTAATCACCAAATAGATGCTAAGAATAGTTATCCATTTTCGCTTCATGTATTCTTTGTAATACTTATTCTAAGTAAACATCGTTACAGTATACTAATCGTGTCCTTATTATTTTTACAATTATTTTGTAGAGGTATTATCAAAAAAATAAAATGCCTCACATAATTTTTACATCAGTTGTTGCATTTAATTCCTTAGTTCAAGTTAATTCAAAATAAAATCGCTTTCTTATACTCACAGTCACATATTGTCTCTCATCAAACATAGGATACATCCATGGTTTTGAAACCCAGACCGGACAGGGCGGTCTGACCATGAAAATTGGAAACCAGACTGAAATCCGATTTTTTAATCATAGAGAACCAAATATACATAAGTTCTGAGAGAACTGAATGAACCAGGGTTTAATTAGGAAAATCGAACCTGAGCTCTCACACCTTGCAAGCAAGATTGAAGCCATGACCAACGGACCAAGTGCTATTCTTGGGAGCTAATATGCAATATTATTAAATTTATATTAAATTTACATGATTTATAGTTTCTAAACTTCTATGTCATCTTTCTCAACATATTTAATATTGCTAAATTAACTTTTTATTTAAGAATAATACCTATGCAATTTATGAATTTATTTTAAAAGTCATTTTTAGTTAATTGAAATGATTTCTCTTAAAGGATTATTATAAAAATTTCTTTTTATGCTTATTTATGTTGTACTATTTTTTATTAACCTTATAATGTACTATTTTATGTATTTTGTTTCAATTTTTAAGATATTTTTAGTAAATTTTGCTAATATTTACAAATTTAATATATTTATTTATATTTAAATAATTATTAAATTAATTATGACGTCATCACGGTTCGACTTCAGTTCAACCCCGGTTCGACTTTAAAAACCTTGAATTTCTCCCTTTTATGGTTCAATGAATGGTCCAAGTTTCAAAACCTTGGATACATCACGAATGTACAAATTTACATCTCTTTTTCCTTTGTCCTTTTTTTAATTAAAAAAAATAGAATATCTTTTAGTTAAAAAAGTGTTTGGTTTCACATACGGTAATTTGTTTAGACACAATTGATTGCAAAATTTTAATTTTCTAACTCAAGAAATGAATTCAGCTTCAAGTAAATCAAATGGTAAATTTCGGTAATGCCTCAAGCAAGAGAGCTTTTTGTTGATGAGAGATTGAAAAACACGATAACACTAAAAAATCAACCAAATAGGATCAACAACTAAGAAATTAATTAAATTGACTTGCATCAAATTGAAGAGCACAATACAAGCGTCATGTTATAGGCTAAATGACACTCCGACTTGCATTAAAGTAAATAAACTACAAGTCCAAGAACTACACTAAGGATGAAAGGAGGCAAGTCTTGTTGGAAGAGTATACACTTTCCATATTATTGAAGACCAAAGCAAGGCATTGGATATTTAGATTATTGAAGACCAAAACAATGCATTGGATTGTAGGAGAAAATCATGAGATTGGAATAAATCAAGAAATTGACTGCTAGAGGAAATGTGGGATTAAAGTAGTTAGTTTAAAATTATGATAATGTGTATTTTTTTCCATTATAAAAATGGGTTCTATTGTAACGTTTCGTCATCTAAGTGAAGTGAATGGAGGAAATGTACGTATCATTGTTGTCTCATTGTTGTAGGCCTTGTGGCAAACCCACATAAAACTTTCATGACTTCTCTTTTTTCTTTTCTCCCTCACATTATCACAATTCACAAATTTTTACTACATAATTTAATAATTTAACCATTATACTAATACTTCTACTCACGTGTGGGCTTAGACTCTCTTTTAAAGATTTTTAACTTTTTAAAAGGGAAGTTGTACATAACACCACTAAAGGCATAGGAGAATGCATGAGTGGTTGAATCTTGACCTTACACGTGGAGCAGCTGATGTCCCTCTCAATATCCAAGATTTGTCTCCCATGTAGTAGCAACGCTACACGTGGGCGTAGTCCTTATCCCTTAGTCAACAGATAACATCATAGCTATAAAAAAGATCTTAAAGGATAGAATATGATGACTTAAGACCTGTCCTTGTACTCAGCCATATTCCTTAGAGTATAAAAGGAACATACAGCTGAACTTCTAAAGCAAGAACCCAACCAGATATTTTGAGATGAAAGTGGAGAGTTGGTAGGAAAGAAAGACAACTTTATTGTAAACTGATCTCCTTCTAATACATAATACAAGCTGAGCCGAGCAAGAATGTTTCGTTCTTGCTCAAACTGTTGTTTTTTAATCCCTTCTTTAGGGTTTTCCAAGTACATCTTGTGTTATTTTGATAATCATCTTCTTCTTCTTATCTAAATGTGCGTCTTTTTCATGTCCTACCATCACTTTCTCTATTTCCTTCTTTTGAGTGTTGAGCATCATGTCAAAGCTTGCATCTATTCGGGCTTTGGCTTTCTCATGCAAATGTACTGTTAGACAACTTATTTCACTTCCATAAATAAGCTAAAATCTAATTTACACGTATAGAAGTAAAACAAAAATAAAGTTCAAACTAAAGGACCACCTACTTTGATGCAGTAATAAATTAACTATTCTCTTGAAAACTTAAACCGGTAGGAAATCATGAATTTAATCATTCAACAATTATTCTAACAAAATTGATTATTAGATAAAACTATGGGATTAAAGTAATCAATTCAAAAATTAAAATCTTGATTGTTGTATATGTAATTCTTATTATAAAAATGGGTTCTCCTGTAACATATCTTCATCTAGGTGAATGAATAAGATGAAGCCCTTTGAGCTCTTGTCCTGTGGATATAGGCTTTTGTGGCTGAACCATGTAAATCTCTCATATCTTCATTCTTCTCTTTTCTCTTTCACATTATCACAAATTTCTACATATTATTAAAGCAAGTTGTCTTGAGTTTGAATTTTGTTTACATTTTTGAGCTCTTGTTCTGTGGATATAGGCTTTTGTGGCTGAACCATGTAAATCTCTCATATCTTCATTCTTCTCTTTTCTCTTTCACATTATCACAAATTTCTACATATTATTAAAGAAAGTTGTCTTGAGTTTGAATTTTGTTTACATTTTATTGTCCATTTGAAAATTAAAAAAAAAAAAAAAAAAAATCATGTGTGTTGTTACCATTTATTATGGGGAGTTTGTGCCCTTACGTGAGAGGAGTGTTGGAATATTTGGGACAATCAAAAATTTATCAGGAGCCCCGAAGGTACATTTCATTGCATATGTTATATACAATTTTTCTTATCTTAAATTATTTTCGTTCAAATATGTGTAATTATTATTACTTTCCCCACTTAAGATGGACGACAACTATTTAAGAGTGCGCTTAAAAGAATTTATTTTCATTTATCTTATTTCCATAAAAAAAAAAAAAAAAAAAAGGTGGATGAAAATAAGTTGTATATAGAAAAGTGAAACCTTCAAAGGGTATAAACGAAACAAAAATGCTACCTTATTTATTATTAGCATTTTTCTTAAGGGAAAAATGCTAGTTAATAAAGCTACGTCAAAAAGGCTCTCTGCACATCGAAATATTAGAGTACTGTAGTCTGTAAGTTCTAAAAAACTTGCTGATAAGCCTGATATATTGAAAAGAACATGACACTCCCATTTTCTAGCCCATATCGTGATTGCTAAATCTTTAACGGTGAAAAGAAGAAGAAGTATTGATTATATATTTATATCATTTCAGTTAATATTAAATGTTGGCGTTGATGGCAATTATGGTAGCCTCTAAAAATGTACAACAAAGGACAATGATGAAACTAATGTAAAGGGCTAGACAAGTTATGATGCAAGTGTCGGTCAAGGTAGTGAAATATTACCAATGTAATAACCTCGAAGATTTTAATGGAGAGGAAATTAAAAAATTTCCTATTAAATTAATCATGCATTGTTTGTATGTTGAGTAGCGGTGTTTACGGGTCAGTCCGGATTAGGTTTATGCCCAACCTGCAACTGACTTGATAACATAAAGACCCATTGTCAACCGTCTCTCTACTCGAATCAGACAATTTCGGTTCAGGTGGCTTAGGACAGGTTCGTTGGGTCTTGGTTGGGGATGGACAACCCTAATGTTGAGAGTCACTAAACTTACTTTTTGGGTGGAGTTGAAATTCTCGTATTAATACATCAGGTCTAAATTAACCATTATTTGGCCAATTGGCCTTGAGGCATGTTAGAAAAACCAATGTACCAAACATCATAGTTTTGTTCCTTTTGTTTTAAAGTAAAATATTTTTTGAAAAATGTTTTCTCATTTTTAGGTGTTTGTTTACATGCAAAATGTGGTCAAATTTGTAAAATACTTTCCGTTGACTATAAAATCTTTTATAAAAAGTTGTAAAACGTTTTACCTTTAAAAAATTAGTAAAACATTTTACAAAACACACACAATGGCTTCCTTCCTTTCCTCATCTGGTGGTTGGGTTTCCGGTCCAATGGGTTGGGCAACTAATGCTGATGGTCTAGTGGCTAGAGTTATCGTTCCTGCAACTAGTGCCAGAGGTTTGGTAGCCGAAGCCGCTGCCTTGGCAATTAGTGTCAGTGGTCTGGTCATCGGAGACATTGCTTCGATAGAGGTTCGGTCATTGGATGTTCAGCACCAACAGCTCTAGTGGCTGAGCTACTGGTCTTAATGGTTTGCTTAAAAAAAATTGTATCAAAGCAAACACTTGAAAATATTTTACTGAAATGTTTTACATGTAAAATATTTTACTTGGAAACAAACAGCATATGTGCACGTGAATACATGAGAAGTCATTTTTTTTAGCTTGAATTCAATTTTTATGATTTTCCATACCAAAAGAAGAATTATGTGAAATATTTTCAATTGAAAATATTTTTGGAAAAACATTTTGTTTTTTGGCGTTTAATTATGTCTTGAAAATGCTCCAATTTTTTTTTTTTTTTTATGGCCTTAGGTCATATGGGACAAAAAATCCTCTAAACACAAAATTCATTATGTTCTCCCAAAATCTTTGTTGGTTTGGTATTGTAATTTGGTGTTGGTACTTTCAAAAAAATTAGCTCAAATCAGACCTCAATAATCATACCAATCTCAAGAAATCATAAAACCAATTCTCCGAACCCATATAGTCGATCTTCTTCTTGGCCACAATGCATAGTGCCCAAGTGACTTACAATGTGTAAAGGCCTGCCACATCACATCCATGAGCCCTTAGAGTCGTTGTTGATCAAGTGAAAAGAGAGACGTTGGGTCTTGGCTAGGTTAGAATGAGAAAGAGGGCTAGAGGACGATGATGGGTCAAATTGAGAGAGAGAGAGAGAGAGAGAGGGGGGGGGGACATCGACGTTGATAAAAGAGGAGACCGATGAGAGAGGATCTGTTGTTATAGTTGTGCTCCTCCAAAGGGGTTCGACCAACTTTTGGGTGTTGTGGGAAGGGAAAGGAGAGTAAGGGAGTTGGGGTTGGCTTAGGTTCATTGTGTGTTGAGGCGTAAATTGTTTTACACCTCTCCTATGAGGCTGTATTTTAGGATCAAATTGAAATTATTTTCAGCTTTAAGTAGCATTTTCAACCAAAACGTCCAAAAATAGAGAAAAAATTTTAAACTTAGGGTGTGTTTAAATACCGCTTATTTTACTGAAACTGAAAAATTATTTCTAAAAGTACTGTAGATAAAGGTAAAAGTTAATTGAAATAGTACAATAAAGCTCATAAAAAATACAAAAAAGTATAATAAAACTTATAAATAATAGTAAAAATAAATTAAATAATAAAATAATTTTAATTTTTCATTTTAATTTAAATGCAAACTTAAGCAATTGGTTAATTGTCGGTAGAAAAGGTGTGGGGGCTGGGGAATGGGTTGCTTTTGTTTTTTTTTTTTTTGGTACTTCTTTTCGCTTAATTATTGTGCTCATCTACACCTGCAAGATCGAATGGTAACTTTATATGAAAACCGTACGAAATGTTTAGGATGAGACCTACATGGTTCATAACGCACCTACTATTTTTTTTTTTTTTTTAAATGACCTACTATATACTATATATAGAGGTGTACGTGATGGACAGCATTAAGGAAGAGTAATATATTAGCAGCCTAGCCGGTAGTGTATTTAATTGTTGTTGGATTCTTCATTCACTATGAAATAAATAACAAAAATAAATACAGGGAAGAGAGTGGAATTGCAAAGACAAAGACAGAGGAATGGGGAACATCAAAGAAGGCGTACGGCGTATGTTTCAGGCAGACAAGACGGCAACACATATCATATGATAGAAAGCTAGATCGAGGTTTTCCTAGGCTGCTTCACCTGTTTTCGATGTTTTCAGTTTTCTACTATATATTTCTATTTCCTTTGTGACCTTTCCAATACGACTCCCCCTATTACCTTTCATGAATGGCCCCCTTTTGCATTCAGCAAAAACAAAAAAAATTGTCCCCTTTTGTACCTTCCTACCTGTTACCTTTTAGTTTTGCACAAACATTTTTTTTTTTTTTTTACACACAGCAAGTTATAAATAGTAAATAATGAAAAGTAAAAAGTTAACAAATATTCTAAGTTTATTAATTTAAAAGATATTTTTAAAAATTTCTATTAAAAATGAAAAACATTTATTTATTTATTAACTTTTCATATTTTTCATAAAAATGGTATCGAAATTTTATAAGGGCACCGATTAATTGAATCTATAATAAAATGATGTTAATGTTTAAATGGTGGATTTGGATAAGAATCAATAACTTAGTCATTCATGTAAATAACATTGTTCATTACAGGTTTTTGGGTAAGTATATTTCTTCCTATTTCCAATGTAGCATTTTTCCTTCTTCTTTTTATTTATTTTTTATTTTTTGATCATCCTTCTTCTTTTTATTATTTCTAAATCATTCTTGATCATAGGCTAAAGTGCTATGATCAAGAATGATTTAATTGTAACTCTATCACTTGTCAATTGTTATTAAAGTGCTAGTCTAATAGGGACAGAAACCCCGCTTTAAGGGCACCTCTGTATCAAATCACTCTACAATCTTCTCTATCATTAACCCCCTAAAAGCCACTAGGTTTGGTTTAGGCCAGGTCCCAACATGGCAAGGCAGAACTCAATCCCGAAAAATTTGTTTGAATCTATAACGTTAAACTTCTGCATTTGTTTGTTTAAAACCCAGTAATCTGATTTAAAATATGAGAACAATGCTAAAGTTATTATAAAATGCTTACTAACTTATCTATCAAAAATATGATTAGTGTCATTATAATAATAAAATATTTGAATTACTTTATTGTAATTGATTACATATCAATTTATAAGGTTAATTTATATATAAAAAAAAATTAGTATCCCAATTAGTATCACTCAAAAGATGAACATATGGTTGACTTGATTTACACTCGTTTTTGTCTGATCTCATTCATTTCTTTGTTCTGTTTTTCATTTGTTTTCACCAGTGAGCAATCTTTTGTGCTGTCATTTCACCAAAAGATTTGGCTATTTGCGAGTTGTAATGAAATTTCTTTCCTCTTTTCTATGCGATGATGCGGTTGGCCCTGTTGCACCTCCCAAGTCCATGGCCCATACCACTAATAATTCTCAAGAAAACAAAACATACTATGCCTGATCTTTGTAATGCTCATTTTCATTTGTCCTTTATTGGTATTTTGATGGTAACATTTTCTTGATCTTTCAAGATATGCCATATAATAAAACGTACATTGCCTTCAATTTCATTGCAAAATTCCTAGATGTATTCTACTCCACTTCAATGTCTGTCTCTTTGTTAGAGGAAAATGCTAAAAGTATTACAAGTTTTACTACATAAAATTTATAAATTGATGTCACTTTCTCTTTTACATTTATATGTATTCCTACAGCAATCATTTTGTGACCATATTACTACATGGAGAAGGGGTGTGTTGCTCATGTTAAGGATATCATATCAACCTGGTATCATAGACAAAGATGGAGGAGCCATGCATTGAGCCATGGAGCAATTAAAGGCCTTGGTTATTCATAACTAACCTTGTGAATGTTTTCCCCTTGTGAGCCAATTTATATGTATCATGCAAGTTGTGGATAATTGGAGTCATCTTTTTCAATTTGTTGTTTTAATATATCTTTATTACTTATATGTTGGAATAATGAATTTATTTATATTGATCATTTTATCCTAGGAGGCATTTAGGTTGAGCAAGGTGGCAGTCTAACACTTTCCTATCTGATAACTTAACCCCTAAACCTAATATGTGGTATGTAGATTAGTACTTTCCCATGTACTTTTTTTTATACTTTCCTTTTAGACTATAACTAGGAATTTATGCCTTGTTTATTTTTTATTTTTTAGATTGTATCTAAGACCAAAGCCTTGTTATTATTCAAGTAATTGAGGTAAATAAAAATATTTTATTTATCAATAATGATGTATTTTTTAAAGATTTTCTTAGTTTTTTTCCTCTTAATAAAGTTAAGTAGCTACTCAATTGTTAGTCCTTTAACTTAGGGGGATAATCATCAATAATTGAATATCCACCTTAAGATTTGGAATAGTTGCAATGGTGGGGGTTTCATCCCTAACTAGAATCACACAAAATAGAAATCATCGTTTTGTTTTTAATCTGCTCCCAAGTCACAATTCTCACACCCTTTGAGTAGAACACCTCTTATGTATGACTTACATACAAGCATGATAGTTTGTTGGAGTTCCATAAAAAAAAATAGGGAAATCCCCATCAGATTGTTGCCATAGAAGTCCATCCATACATGCACAATTAGGGAAAAACCCCAAAGATACTAAGATCTTAGCTGCCATATGATCGAACACATTATCTTTGAGGGGACTCTACCCATGATAATGAGATTTAGGACATGTATGAAGTCATGGACTAAATTTAAAACCCTTTTAGTGAATGGTGTTAGGATTTTTAGTGCATTCTATCATTGACCTATCAAAATTCAAAACCATAAAATATAACAAGATAATAAAGGTGAAACCAAAGGTCTATATTTTCCCTGCTATTTCCCAACAAAACCAATGGGCGTCAATTTGCTTGTGTCACTTTTAATGTGTGTATGACCAAATTGGAACATTCATCCTTGTTCTTTTCTCGAAAATTATCAACCTAATTTATTAAACATTAAAGAAACCGGAGGAGAGAATCAAAAGAAGGTAACCTTCTCCATGCAAAATAAAATTGCCAATCCTAGCTTATCTTTTGAGACTTTATTTTATATATCCAATAGGATTAATAAAATCAATTAGATATAGGTGACTAATCACATCTTAGAATCCTAATGGTTGGTAGCGACTCCAATTTTCAATTTTTCACTTCCATGATGGACTCAATTTAGCACTTAACTTTAGAATTTCCAAAAATCATTGTAAAATTAGATACCAAAGTTATATTGTGGATCTTCTCACTTCATGTACTAACCTAGGTTTTAATTGTCACCTTTGCAATGCCTTGATTTATGACTATAGGTTGTTACTCTAGGTTTTTGTGGAGACAAATTTATCACCCTCATGCGAGAAACTGTTATGCAAATTTGCTAGTTAAGGCAAGAATTAAGATTAGTAAATCTTTTGTGTTGTATTAAAGATCTCCTATTTTTGTTGCAAAAGACACTTGGACCGTTTCTTCACCAAATTATTTCGTGTCTAATTCCATCTTATATAAGCTTTCTTTTCAACCCAAAAAAAAAAGGGTTATGGCAAAAACTTCACAATGACTATAAAATTACGCAATCTCATCATGTTTGATGATGCATTTCTCTCTCACGCTCTCTTTGTCTATGTAGCAAGCGACCCCTCGTAGAGAAAGAAACGAAGGTAATTAAAGTTTGAAAATGGGCACAAGAGAGTGGAGGGAAATCTGTAAACAAATGCCACACATTCAAACTGTTCGCGCTGCCATCAAGTTGACCGATTTATTTGCTTTCCATTGGTACACGTGTCCGGATTCCAGAAGACCGTGACACGAGCTAGAGTGTGACCATATCACTGTCCAGTGTCCACCAATATACACCAATAAAGTATAACATCACTCTGTCGCGCGTCGCACATTTTTCCATCCCAACATGGACATTTCCGTTGGACACGGTCAACGCCTTTGCGGTCCCAAAAAACACACACCAATCCCCACAACTCCCTCTTAAGCGCGTGCATACACATATTTATATATTAATATAGGTCATGTTAATGAATGCCCTTAGGACTATTGTTAATAAATCATATTAAAAAAAGTTTTAATACTACTATTATGGAAGATATAAAAAACTGTTAGAAAAATTAACTGTTTTATCGTTTTCCAATAAAATATTTCTAAAAATAGTTCCTAAATCAATACATTTAGAGTATTCATTAACAATTTCCTATTAATATTAAAGTCTAATTGTCCTTAGAATATTTGTTAATAAAGTGTTTTTAAAAAATTTTAATATTACTTTTTATAGAAAAGAAAAAAAATAAGCTGTCAAAAAATCAATTTTTTTTTTCTTGGGAAAAGGTAAGAAATGCTTTAAGAACATTTGTTAGTAAAATATTTTAAGAAAATTTTTATGAGAAAAGAAAAAAATAATATTTTGATAACTTTTTTAAATTTCTCATAAAAGTTGTATAAATTTTTTTTCTAAATTTATTTATTAAAAATTGTCCTAAGAAAATTGTGTGAGACAAGAAATTGTAAATACTAAAAAAATAGGTAAATACTCGAAGAGGTCTTGTTTTTTTAAAGAAAAATTTTGCCATAGGGCACCGTTAATATAACTTTACTTTTCTTTTCTAAAATGAACAAATGTGATTAAGGCATCTATTTAACTTTTTAATTAATTTATTTTTTCAACACCTTGAAACTCCTTTTGCTTTGGAGAGTGAGATTCAAATCAAAAGTCCTAGGCTAGAGCTACGGTACAATATCCAAGTCTGCCAAAACTATATGATACGCTATGGTAGAGCTTTATTATCTACCCCAAAATACCCGATACTGATGATACGGTATAACATACTCTGAGGTGATGAACAGTCAAGGAGGGAGCAGGGCGTGCAGTGACTCTTTAATTTCTTATTGATAATATAAAAGGGATATTTGCTTATTTTCTTGCAAAAACTCGGCCAGTGTGCCGTTACAAATACTATACTTTACTTTTTAGTAGTTCATACTAGTAATTTTCTACTTTCCTGCGCGCCAAACAACCCAAGAAGCAAGAAATGACTCTATATTTTATAAATCCAGAAAATAAAGACAGAAAAAGAAAAAGAATAGAAAAAGAAAAACCTGGAAAGAAAGGACAGGCGTGAAAGGCTTCTCATAGGGAACCTTCGTCTGCTAACTCCATTTGGGTCTCTCTCTCTCTCTCTCTCTCTCTGCCTCTCTATTGTACAGTCCTTGGAGAGAGACACTTGCTGATGAATATGGATATGGGTCTCTGCTCAAGCTTTAAACTTTTCATTGTATAATGAGCAGAGGCTTCAATCTCTTCTTCTCAGAAGAAGATGGCTCTGCAAGAAGAGGAAACCCAACAGCTGCTAAGTCCTGCAACGGTCATTGATGCTTTGTTCTGCGAGGAAGAGAGTTTAGAGGAAGAGAATGGTATTGGGGAAGAAGGGAGTGATGAGAATGTGAAAAAGCACTCATTTTTCCCTTCGGTTTTGCTAGAGAATGACTTGGTTTGGGAGGATGATGAACTTGTGTCCCTAAAATCCAAAGAGGGAGAGACCCATGTGTGTTTGAGCAGTCTGATCTCAGATGGGTCTCTAATGGTGGCTAGGAAAGATGCTGTGGATTGGATTTTGAGGGTTAAGGCACACTATGGGTTCTGTGCTTTGACTGCTGTTCTTGCTGTGAATTACTTTGATAGGTTTGCTTCAAGCCTCACGTTTAAGAGGGATAAGCCCTGGATGACTCAACTTGCTGCAGTGGCCTGTCTATCTCTGGCTGCTAAGGTGGAGGAAACCCAAGTGCCACTTCTTTTAGACCTGCAAGTATGTGGGATTTATTTTATGCAGTCTTGGTGTTTGTTAAAGTGTTATGCTCTGTGTTTGTGTGTGTGTTACTTGGACTTTGTCTGTCATATTGTTATAATGTGGGATTCTGTGTTATGTTTAGGTGGAGGAATCCAAGTATGTGTTTGAAGCAAAGACTATTAAGAGAATGGAGCTTCTGGTGCTGTCCACTCTTCAATGGAGGATGAACCCGGTGACCCCAATTTCATTCTTTTATCACATTATCAGGAGGCTTGGTTTGAAGAACCACTTGCATTGGGATTTCCTGTTGAGGTGTGAGCGCCTTCATCTCTCTGTCATTGCCGGTAAGCTATCCAATGAGATTGATTTTCTGAGTGCAATAGATATTGAAGGAAAGAGACATTCATTTGTGATCTATCTCAATTTCTAATCTTGTCTTTAATGTTGGGCTTTGGTTCCAGATTCAAGGGTTACATGTCACCTTCCATCTGTATTAGCTACTGCAACGATGCTTCATGTAATTAGGGATATAGAGCCTTATAATCCGCTGGAATATCAGAATCAGCTTATGAGTGTACTTAAAATTAGTGAGGTGTGTATCTAATTACATTAATTTCTACGTTTAGTGGAACTCCTGCTTTTGCAAAGATGTTCCAACCTTGATGATCTATTAGTTAATGTTTGATAATGTCTTTAAACAGGAAAAAGTCAATGAGTGCTATAAGCTGATCCTGGAATTATCTAATAGCCTTGGCCACATTCACGACCAAAGCCGCAAGCGCAAGCATCTGTCCATACCCAGCAGCCCCAATGGCATCATTGACGCATCTTTTAGCTTTGATAGCTCCAATGACTCATGGGCTGCAGCGTCGTGCATTTCATCATCACCGGAGCCTCCTTTCAAGAGGAGTAGAGCACAGGATCAGCAGATGCGGTTGCCTTCACTAAATCGTGTGTCTGTTGAAGTGCTTAGTAGCCCTCGTTAATCTTTCTTTGTCTTAAATGTCTACTATTAAACATGGTATCATACATTTTCTTATTTGCATATTATTGGCAATCTCTTTTTAAGGTGCAATTATGTTGTGTTCATGATTTATCATTGCATTTCTGGCTGAATCTATGACAATGAATCAAGAGATCATATCCCAGTCCCCCATGGGTCTGATCTGAATTGGGAGGTGGGGATTGTGATTTGAGAATAAAAAGAGATGAGTGCTTCTTTGTCCAAGTTCTTTAGTAGTTTTTCTTTTACTACATTTTCAGATTATGTATATATCACATGCTTATAGTCATAGATAAAGATAATTCCAAGACATGCCAGTTCTCGTTGGTTTAGGTGGTAGTGGAATTTTAATTGAGATGTGCAACAAAAAGTCTCTGGTTGTTCTTCTTGAATGAACACACTGATGACTTGAGAGACTTTCAAAAAAAGACAGGTGAATACTAAACAGTGATTGTTAACTGATTTATTAATTTGGGACCCCCTTTGGGGGGTGGTTATGGTGATAGATTGAATGAAATTCTCAACCCCTAAAGTTTAAAATAATCAAATCTTTAAGTTAGGTAACTGAATTTGAGAGCTCTTTCAAAAGGGTCAACCTCAACCTCAACTGCCGAAGTCTTAGTAACAACTACTTCCATGCCGGTAAACATTTCTCTCTCTCAAAATTCCTAGAACTGCAGATCATAAGGAATTTAGTACTTAAGGTAGTCTAGACATGTCTGCTGTGTTAAGCTATATGATATTAATTTCAATTTACAAATATTGGAGACACATTATTTATTCCCTTGGTGATTTTTTCTGTTTATTACTGTTCTCCATTTATAAGGATCAATGTTCTCTGTGGATTACTGGTTCAAAACCTAGGCTTAATATGTTAGTATTGAATAAGCTTTAGTGGGAAGTGGGAAGTGGGAACACTATACAAATAATTATAGTGCTGTATCTAGAATGTCATCTTGTTCTGAGTTTTGTGATCTCCATTTTATTTTTAATGAGTAGAATAAGATAATATGGCATCTCATCCTGATTGATTACTTCAATTTGGATGAATTTGGAGTACCCTGTGAAAACATCATATTCCATCTGCCAATTGTGTGTGGTATAGCTTGTTCTTCAATTTCAGATATGAATTGCTAAATTAAAGAACAATTGAGTAAATGAATGTCTTTCTCTTTGTTTTTGCTTTTGTTTGTTGGGTGAAAGTAAAGTGAGTTTCTTTGGAAGGCAGTTCTTGTAGTTTGGCAATTAGAGTTGCATTTGTGTTTTGCTGCAGGTCTTTCAGTATATTATGCTATTTTTGCAATCTCTTGTCCACATTTCTTCAATCTGCTTAGGTGCTAATTGATTTGTGGAACTAACATTTAATATTCTCTGCAAAAGCAGAATTGGACTATTACTTATCCATTGTGATTAAGCTGTGTTTTATTGTTTATTGGTAGAATGCTTGTGATTATAAAGTGAAAATTTAAGAAAATTTAATAGTACAATAAAGGACAGCAATGAAAGAGATTTCTTGATTGAATTTTGATCCTTTCAACTATATACATCCCAGAAAAGATAAAATCTGGGAGGCTGAGAATTTAAGTATATGGGAATTTGGAGTATAAAGTTTGTGGGGATGTCCATTGTGAATAAATTTGTATTGGGAAAAGTGCTTATGAAATTTAAACAAAAACAACAGTCCAATCCAGGACAAGAGAAAGATATGTTTTCTGGAAGCATTTTTATACTTTGTACTATCGAGAAACCTGAAAAGATTAAAGACTGAAGAATACTGAAAGCTTTTGGGGGTGGTCTATGAATCTACCACAAACCTTTTGATTTTGTGGGGATGACTTTGTTCCTGTGTCCCGCTTTAGCTTTTACGCTTTAAGTTTCTTATAGTTGGCATAGATTAACAATTATGTCTTTCTTATCATAATTCACACAAAGAGATTTTCAACTCACTAGCTATGCTGGTTAAGCACTTATTACCCCACTCTTTTTTATGGGGGCTAAGAACCAAGAACAATAAGACTTGCAACAAGCTAAATCTGGTTAACCACTTAACCCTGCTTGGTACTAATAAAATAGTAATTCTGGAATCATATGATGACAGTTCTGCTTTGAAAGTCTCAAATGTTGACAAAAATGGTCTCCTATGAGATGGCTCACTGAAGCTTAGTAAACAGAAAATGAAAGATTGATTTTTTTCCCCATGTTTGGTAGAATGGAGTGGTTGAAATTATTAAAAAAAGAAGTGGTCAGATTATTATTTTCTATCTGGGTTCATACTTTTAATCCCAAAATGGGAAGCAAATGAGAAAAAAAAAAGTATTACATGGGTGATTAGATAAATCGTCCTTTTTTTTTTTTTTTTTGAGAATATTCTAATTTATAATTTATTACTAAAAATAATTCAATATAAGAATACAAACCTCTCCCAAATGGTATATATATATTTTTTTAAATAGCACTAAGAATGATTAGGAATAAAACATACCATGATAACTTCCAGAAATAGAAGCTATTGTGAGAAACATTAGTCATAATCATAAGTGAGATAGGTGAGCTTTTAGCATTCAAGCAAAAGCCAGATGGCATGCACCACACTAATGAAAATGACCATTCCATAATTTCCTTTGTCTCACCTATTATTAAATCTCGAGGGCAAGGGGCGCAGCCTGGTCCTAGAAACAGGCATGGGTAAATACAATTATGTGCCTTTTGATTAATAATTATTGCTTCATGGTGTGCGCCTACTAACTGCTAAGTACATGGGAATTAAAATATTAAAAAAATAAAAAATTTTGACATGGAAATAAACTATTTTTTATAGTATGCGTGCCCTTAGGGCACACATAACTATCAATTTTGAGAAAGTTTTTATGAAGAATTAAAAAAAAAAATTGTCAAAACAGTTAATTACTTTTTGTTTTTTATAAAAAGTTTTCTAAAATTGTTTACTAATGTATGTCCTAAGAGTACACGTTAGTAAATCCATTTTATATATTGTAGGTTCTAGTTAGCTCAATTAGTAAAGTCTTTTGTAAAATATCTAGAGTTCAACCCTCTTATATTATAAATCAATTTGTGTCTTAATCCAATGATAAAGAACAATCATTATAGAACAATTATAGAACATATGCCATAAGTTAAAATTCTATATCATCTATCAAAAAATTACTAGCTTATATGTTTGGAGATGTTACATCAATTTGTAAGGCTGTTGTTACAAAAGTGTTAACACCTTTACAGCTTTAGCATTATCATTCAAGAGCATGTAAAGCGAAAAAATTGCCTTAATGGTAGAATTTTCAAAAGCCATGGCTTTCGGTAAGTTGGAGGCAGAGCGAGGGTGACATTGCAGTTGTACTTGCACTCATCATCTTGGGTTTTTATTACCAATGCAAGAGTTGGCACCCAAGGATTTGGACAGGGAAGTAGTGAGCAATTATAACCCATAAATGTATGCATCCACCAAGTGGACTTGCGGGGATATAGTCTTGTTCTCATTACTACACATCTAGACTAGTCGCAAAGTGCAAACGCACCAACATAAATTTTCAACTATCTTCAACATCTCAGGCTGCACCCAATCTTTAATGTGTTTTTCTCATTGTACATGCATCTAAATCCCTCCAGCAGAAAACTGTGTTTGTGATTTTTGGTTACAACTTCTAATCTATTCTTTATTGTTTATCACCAATGATTGAATGCATTAATGAACCCAGCATCAATGAGGCCAAAAAAAAAGAAGAAACTGTGTCATCTAAGCTGTCCAAAAGAGTTAAGCTGTAAATTTTCAAATTTACACTGATTATTATATGGACTATTGAGGTTGGAAACTTTGGAGTGGATGTGATCAAAATAAAAGAAGATCTTTGTCTATCTTGTATTACTTCATTGTCCTTTCTTGCTATAAAGGTCATACTCTCTCTCTGTTAAAATTTTTTTAGCTTTATTTATTTTATTTTAAAGAAACAAAATAATTGATGCAAAACAGTTAAAAGATGGAAATGATGGAATGGTATACATGGCACACGTGATACAACATAATTCAGAAGTGGTTGAGAACAGCTAGAAAGCTTGTTTTCAATATATTGTAGGTGAAAAAAAAGCATAGTACTCTCTTGTTTCTTCTGATTTTGAATCTGAAATGGGCTGCAAACCGATAGGTGAATCAGTAACTAATATCTCAGTCTGGTCTAGTCAAGCAGTAGAAACTATTGTTAGGTTTTAAAAGTTTAGAACAATTGGCAAATCGTGAACATAAACTTATCTAGATATAAATCCCTCTATAAGTATTATTAGACAATGTTCAAAGTGATTCAAGTCAAGATTCAATAACATAAAAGCTGTAGAAATAGGAATTTGAAATCTTCCTGGTTCGACCGATTGAGAAACAGGCTTGACCGATCGCAACACGTATCTGCAGAATTTTATTTCAGACCAAACTCTACTTAAACGTATTGAGTTTCAAGTAAAACACTACTAGTATATAAATGAAATCTTAAACACATTTTTATAAGACTTTTCAGAGAGAGAAGAGTGTGCCTCTTTTGTAGATATAGGATTTTGTACCCAAAAACTCTTTAAAGTCTTTTACCAGTGTTATTCCTTGAAGAATCTCAAGATTCGGTGTTGTAGAAGTTGTTGCATACAAGAACAACGTCTAAGGAGATCCAAAACCTTTGAGTGGAGTCTCAAAGTCACAAGTGTGGGTGCTTGTGTTGCAAAGGCCTAATAGAGAAGGAGTCTGTGAATTCGGAACTTGCATGTAGTCGTGTCAGTAAGTTCTACATGTGGTAACAATAGGATGTTAGTAGTCTAAGTCTTATTGTAAACTTTGATTCTTTATAGTGAATTTGTTTTTTACCTTGAGGATAGCTAAGTTAAATCCTACTCAAGTTTTTTTCCGGTTTGATTTTTTTGGGTGATCATATCATCGTGTTCTTTATTTTCCATTACTTTACATGATATGACTTTATTGTTTTAACCTAGATCTAAATTAACAAACTTGTTAATCAACTTGGCTTAATATTAGGTTAAACATATTGTGTTAAGGGGTCTAAAAGCTAACAACTCTATTCATAGCAAAACTTAAAATATGTACTTTCATGTTCATGGGATAATTTAAGATGGTTAAGATTTAGGGCTAGGCCTCCTCAGGCCTAATTTATCAGTAATGGAATTGCCAGAAAAACATGTTAAACAAAAATAAAAAAAATAAAAAAAAAAACTCTTAAAACTGTAAATAAATAAAAGAAACTGTAGTTTCAAGTTCACCATGTCATATAAGTTAATTGGTCATCAATGACCTTACCACTGTCAGGCAAAAAATTAAAACACATTCACATGGTGAGTATTCAAACATTTTGTGACCACCAAAATCCAGCCATAGGCCTTTAAATTGGAAAATAAAGCTCCCTGACATCCAGTTATCATTCGAAAGATCCTAATATCAAGATCTTCATAGTTGAGTTCATAGATAATTACCCTGGTAGCTAACTATAACAAATACCCCATTTAAATGTGAACTAAGTATTTCTCTGAGTTCTCAGCATAAATACAAGGTGTGACAGTGGCCTCTGTAAGTGTAAAACTTGAATGTGACATAGTTGTAGATACAGTGCATACTGTAAAGGCATTATTACATTTAATAATGCTTGCACTCTTAACTATGGCCAAATTCTTATCACAGTAAGCTTCCATACCTCAACCAAAAGGTAAATTGTGCCATAATGAAAACATCCATTAATTTTGTCTAGTTGTTGATGATCACAAGCTTTCAAATTTGTAACTGCCTTTTCCTTAATTTCCCTTTCCCTATTAATAATTTTTCTTATCTTTCTCTTGGTGAGATATTTTTGTCATTAGGTACTAGAGTTGCTTTTAAATCCACACACCATTCTTCACACCTAATGTAGAATTAGAGGTTTCACACTATAATGCGTAAAAGTTTGTTCACAATAGTAATTGAAAATTACACACGTATATAAGGTCCAGTTAAATGCGTTTCACTTGTGAAAGTATCAAGTTTAGTTGCACACTCGCTGGATTGATATGGCATAATTGCTTTAAGATAAGGTGCATAAACCTTTGATAGCTGCCTAAGTTATGCCTGTAAAGAAACACAAACAACAAGGGTAGGTTATAGAATTTCTCTCTGAGTATATCATTACAATCAAAATGTTGTAAGATGAGAACATTAGAAAAAGCCTGTCTTATCTTGCCTTGCTAGAGATGTTGCTTGATAGCCAATCAAGACCTTCATAAAGTCCTTGGCCATTAGTGGCACATGCAGCTTGGATGTACCTGTAGCAGAAAAGTTTTAGTTACACAAAGTGAAACCATGTAAAGGCAAACAAACTTAGATTCATCCATCTTAGTTCCTTAAAACTATATCATGTTAGTGACACTTGAATTAATTCCTGTATGGATTTAGAAATTGTGACACGATGTGAAAGTCATTTAGTCCCAACAATACGGCTTTGAAAATCTAGTAGAGTGATTATTTGGACATGAGATAGAATATACCAGCGGCGTTGACGGAGTGAATGCAGGCCTAGTTTATCAGTGATTTCAGAAACACTCATAGCATTTGGAAGGTCTTGCTTATTGGCAAATACTAGTAAAGTTGCATCGCGAAGCTCATCCTACAGCAAGGAAAGACACTCTTAGTGCTCCTTTCATGACTTTAAATCCTACTAATTTGACAACTGTTTAATAAGGCAATTCAAACAGCTTTTTCAATGAAGTGTCTGGAAAACCAAAAAGAGAGATGGAATGAGTTTGAGAAATTTGAAGAAAGATATAACTGACCTCACTTAGCATCCGGTGGAGCTCATCTCTGGCTTCTGAAACTCTTTCTCTGTCATTGCTATCCACCACAAAGATCAGACCTTGGGTGTTCTGAAAGTAGTGTCTCCATAATGGTCGAATCTATATAGCATTGGATTAGTACAAAATACACTTCATTGTTTTGATTTACAATGTGGAACCACTGACTTGTATTCTTGATTATGGAACATAATACAATGCACATGTAACTTAATTTAGCAATATCTGACATCAATTAAAAGGCACCCCCGGACACCAATTCACAAAATGTCATCTTTATTGTTAGGTATTGAAAGAGAGAAAGATTTGAAACGATCGAGTTTTATACCTTGTCTTGTCCTCCTACGTCCCAGACTGTGAAGCTAACATTTTTGTATTCAACAGTCTCCACATTGAATCCTGCCTCATTAAAAAATCAATCCATCATTCAATATTGTTATATTAAATTCACCATTTCCTAACAACTTAAGCTTTGAAACAACCGGTAATTTATCAAATATCTTTGTATCATATCTGGTATTTCAGGAATATTTACATGCTTTTCTACAAGATTGGAAAGCTCACTCACCCTCTCTGTATAAAGAAGTTGCTGATTGAGTGAGCTTTTCAATCATAAGAATGAAGAAATTATTAACTGGCTTTGTTTATCTTTTCTACTAGCTCCTTTGATAACACATGAATATATCCACGTCTTTGAAAGAAAGGCGAATCTATCAAAGTTCCTGATAAAATAAAGGCTTTAACGAGATTAAAAGTAATGGCACACGATTATTACAACCATGTTTATGAGTGTCATAATTGCCTGAAATGTCTTTAAGCATTAACAGTTTATTTATTCATAGATATTAGGCCAGAATCAAGTCTTGAGGATAGATAATATAAGCCAAGAGTAAGTACCAATAGTGGGTATTGTAGTAACAATTTCTCCAAGTTTCAGCTTATAGAGGATAGTTGTTTTCCCTGCTGCATCAAGACCAACCATCAGAATCCTCATTTCTTTCTTAGCGAAAAGCATCTTCACTAGTCGAGAAATTGCCAAACCCATTGCTGAAACTGTTTCAACCGAAAATATGGGTTCATTCAAAGGCTAAATAAACTCAATCTATGAAGAGGAAAGGGAATAATAGTGACCTTACCTGAACTGAAAGTTGGAAGAAGGAAATTCAAGTTATGCTTTCAAATGGCATAAGAGGCTAAAGAAATATATGCTTGTACATTAAATAATCTATACAAGAGTAGGACGTGGCCTGAAGGCATAAAGTGGTAAGGGAATAGGATTCTGATGAAGATTGGAGAAGAATAAAGCAAACTAGCTTGCTTCAACTTTCGGTGGTTCCCATTGTCAATTTGCATACATTTTGAAGCTGTTTTTTACCGTTGGAATAGGCACTAGTGGAAGTCAGTGGACAAGTTGGGCGGGAAAAAGAATGTGTCTGGGTCCCAAATGTGAGAGAACAAGTTGTGTACTCCTCTTACATTAGTCTTTGATTTGGTGCATATTTAGGCTTTAAGCTTCTCATATGTCGGTTTCATAGTACGCATATAACATTTAGGCTTTATTCTTCTCAAAGTTAATTAGTGTTTGTTTTGGTGCATACTGTTATAGATTGATTTGCCACTTCATGATGTAGGCAGGTAATCTTTAGACGCAGCATAAGTTGAATTCAATTTTAGGAAGGTTCTTAGTAGATAGATACGTATCTTTGGAAAAGAAGACTGCAGTATCTATTTTTCCTTTGAATTTAGAGTGTCCATCAACACCAAAACATATCGCAGGATTGGGTGCTAGTTGATGTACATGTATTTGTCGTGACATTCATGATATTTTGCAACAGTTTATACTCCTATGATACTCTGTACTCTGTAGTGAAAGATGCTCACCCTAAGTCATATCTTATAGAATGCGGAACTGGAACCATTGGTCGTAATTTGATGATCTTTATTAAGCGTACTTGCAAGACTGTAATTCCAATGTGAATGACAAGCTATGAAATGAGTAACTTTACACATTATAATGTAGATCGTGCATAGCAACATGAGCTTTGGGTCACTAGGGGCAGAGAGTTGTAACTTTCACATGACATAAAATTGATGGTACAAAGTATAAACCATCCAATCAATGAAATTATAAACCATCCATAGGCAGGATTTAAAAAAAAAAAAAAATGCCTATAGAATTTTCATATCATATTTTATACAAAGAATTGTGCCGCTATTTTCTAGAGATGGCACCCTTGGCGGATTGGGGAGTAGTTTCCAAAGCAGCAGCAGCAGCAGCCAAGACACCACCGCTGGTGGTTGAATTTCCAGAGGAATTGGGCTGGTGAATGACCTGCACTTTCTTCTGCTCTTGGCCTCCGCCTGCCAAAGTCCAGTAATCCACCGTGTCCACCCTCACTTCCGTGGCCCTTGTTGCTCCTGTATTCTCCTTCCCCTTATAAAATTGAACTCAACAAGTTTTATTATGACAGATGAAATTAATTATGAGATCAGCCTCATCAAATTTCACATAAAGAAAAATATATGAAATAAAGCATTATGATTATACCTCTGTGGCTGATTGGTTCCTGTTGAAGATTACTCAGACCCAAAAACAAAACTATTGCAGGCAAATGCGATTTGCTTAAAATGAGCTTCTCAAGTGATCATGGAGAATTTATGTACTAGAAATTTGACTTTCCTTCCCTTCCTATTTTAAAGGAGAGTTCATTGCTTTTGGTTCTCAATAAGGACGTTTAGTTAGGCAGAAGATAAGGATCTGCATTGAGGTCAAAGTTCTCCAAGCAAACACATCCACATGATACCCTTTCAGATCCTAAGATTTATAATATCAATATCTACCTCCACTAGCTGTTTTGAACCACCAACATATTCTGCATCTCTCTTGTCTTGCCCACCGCAGGTTTTGAACCGTGCCTCTAAATGACAATTGCCAATACCGGCTACCTAACAAGCAAGGAGAGACCCCTGCATAGTCTGATTGCAGGATTTTGGCCATTGGAAACAGTAGTGATGTAGTTTCAGAATGACCAGCAACATGCAGCTAGTATTTTTTTTTTTTTGGTTATGGTATCAATATGATAATTTATGTAAAGGACGAGAAGGTGTTTTAAAGGTTTCAATCCAAAGGACCATAAAATTAAACAAAGAATCAACCTTATACTGATCACTAACTCCCAAAAAAAAAAAAAAAAAAAAAGAACAAAGCCAATCCATTCCAAGTTATAGATTCTCAAATTTCAATTACTGATCACTAATTTAAACCAATACAATTCAGCAATTCAGTCCTGCAGATGATGCAATCATCAATTGACCAGTGAGAGCAACTAATTCTTATTTATTAAAAAAAAAAAAAGAAAAAAAAAAAAAAAGAACAATGCCATGGATAACTTGCATTCCAAAAGACTGCATTAAGGTTCTCCCCATTGTGCAACATAGGGTAATGCAACTTACAAAAAAATCCTAAAAGCAGAAAGGAGAGTTTCATTATCAAATCTCCTAGGTAGAGAACATAGAGCTTTGAAAGACTGAAACATATGTATAACCTGCTGCACATCCATTCCATTACTTGTTTGAACTACAATTGACACATCAAAGGACTGGAAACATATAGGCAAAATATTCTATAGAACTGTTTTGCAAAGATGCAAATGAGATTACATCCACAAAAGGAGATAATCAGATCATAAGGGGTGACCCACTGCAATGGACATCAGAAACATCAGAAATCCTTTGCCTCGGAGACAATGTTGTAAGGCTGGCAGCATCAACATCGAAATTCACAATATTTTTTCTCTTCTGAGTTTCTGAACTGCTTTTCTCTTCCGAAATCTCAGCAATGGGACTCAATTGCGCAGCTTCCTTCTGCTGAGAGGACAACATGGCTTGAGCTTCTGCCATCACTGATGCATCATCATCAGTAGCATAGAGAATCTTCTTTATCGCTTCAACAACCTGCAAAAAGAAAGGAAAACGTCAATTTTAATTCTTGGTAGTAAGTACTATTTGCTGTGAAGTAGTTCGCACACCACATAATAAAATAACTAAAGAGTACAGTACATACAAGTAAATGTTCAATTTCCGGACTTTGGCAGAGAATCTCAATATCCCTCAATTTCCCAAAGTAGAAATCCCTCTCCTTCTCAAGGCTATCCACAGACAGCTTCAACTCCGTGATCTGCATTGAGATTAGTATTGGAATCTCAACATGCTGAATCAGAATTTCACTTATTACACTGACTAAAGTATTTAAGTACCTTTTCATCATATGCAGGGCCTCCACTAGAAGTAGGTCTCGGCGCCTTTTGTGACTGATTTGCAAGGTTTACAGAAGATACTTCATTCCTTCGAGCGTTGTGGGTGGACTGAGCTTTAGGGGCAGCTGTAGAACTTTTGGATGAAGATTGGGATGGAGCAGCTTTCTTCGTTACTTCTTTTCCTCCCTTGCTAGCCTCTCTCCTCTCCGAAGGATTGTAACTAGCAGCATATCACCCATTTAAATATTAGCTCTTCTCAAAGTCAAAACAAACAAATCATCCAAATCCTACAAATTCTTTTCTACTTAGCTACACCAAAAGGCCTGTTCACCTTAGTACCACTGAGTATAAAGTTGATAAAGGATGGACATATAACAACATTGACTACAATACAACCTTACAATATTGTCTACAAAATACATCAACATTTGAATAAAGAGAAACTTTATAAATTATAAAAGAGTTAGGAAGGTAATTATTATTATTTTTTTTAAATGTGCAATTAGATTTAATTCTGTTTGTTATAACTTATTTTTGTAGCTTTTTGAAAATGGACCGCATAAAAAAGACCACATAACTGAACGGAAACTTTATAACAAGAGTAGAAGTATATTTAATAAAAAAAATCTCTTATAACTCATCACAGAAATTGGAAAATATCACCATATTATAGAATAGTTGAAATTTACCGCATGAAATCCTAAATTAGTTTCCTATATAACCTTCAAAGCATCATTAAATTCTATGCGGAGCACCAGGTAGCTTTTACAGACCTCCAAATTACATTACAACAACATTTCTCAATTCTTAAAGGCATCATAATTCTTTTTTTTTTTTTCTTTTTGAAGGACACAAAAGTATTTGAACCAAATTCATCAATGTCACACACAAAAATGCAAAAAAATATGAATAAACGAGTAAATTTACAGCTCTCATGTAACCTAACATCCAAACATAGTAAAAGATAAATATTAATAAAAACTCATCAGCTCCAGATAAGAAGAAATTAAAATTCTAATCAGCAAATAGTTGACACTGTAAAGTTCAAAACAAGCCAAACAGCACAAAGAAATCGAGATGATTGTATCAATTCCAATTTCATTGAAGAAAGTTGAAATTAAAATTACCTGTGCAGAGCGCCTCCATTGACGGAATCGCAGTACCGCTTCATCCATTGCATGAACTCCAAATTATCAAGCGGCCTTCCTTTTACGAGCTTGCTCACCTCAATGTGCTAATCACCACAAATTTCAAAACGAGTTCCAATCAAATTCGCAAATCAAAACAGATTAAAAAATTTTCAATTTCCAGATCTAGAAATTGAAAAAAGAGAAAAAGTAAGAAGAAAGAGGTCAGAGAAAAACCTTAGTGATTTTGAGTTTGTTAAACACGTCCTGAAGAACCTTGTAGTTCTGGATCATCTCGTACTCGTTCTTGGCGTCGAAGTTAACCTTGTGCATCGGTACCATCCCTGGATGAGCAGCGTCCATTAGCTGGCAGTGAACCGCACCAGAACAAGCCTGAAATTCACAGATAGAGCATTTTTCCGTGTAGAAAAATTTGTTCGATTACATAAGGAAACGAAATTTTGATGGCAGGAAAAAACGAAGAATTTCGAGTTTAGGGTTTGGAGAGCAGAGAAAACAAACCTCTTCGACTTTGGAGAGGTTGAGTTGGAGAGTGGAGTTGATCCAGGCTAAGATCTCAGATCTGCCTACGAAATAAGCTGAATCCATCATACCTATATTGGTCGCCATTTTTGCTCTCTCTCTCTCTCTCTCTCTCTCTCTCTCTCTGTGTGCGTAGAAGAGAGTGCTTGTTTGTTGTGTGTGTGTGAGATACTTTCTAACGGTTATGAGGTCTATTTAGAAGAGAGAGAGAGAGTGTGGGGAAATTTTAAAATGAGAGAGGAGCGGGATTTTTTGAATTCAATTCAAAATGGAATGGACCAAATTAACCTTTTGGTCCGAGTCCGGGTTATTCGGGTTAAGGCTTTCTACGTAAGGGATGGCCCAACTTTCTTTTACAGCCAAGGTATAAAAGTGCACGTTGGTATGACATTTTAAGCAACAATTTTTAGTTTTTAGATAATATTATATGTATTTTTACATATTTTTTTACTTACATGTATTTTTAAAAAATACAAACAACATTACGAAACGGGCCCAAAGAAAGCTTATTTCACTATGGAGATGACTTTTTTTTTTCTTTTTTTTTTAAAGACGCCAATATTTGACCTAACTAGAATTTTTAACTTTTTTGTCACAGCTTGAGTTGACCGTTACCAATTTTAAATTTAAAGATTTTGGTCATATGCCCTTAAAAAATTAGTCTCGTTATTAAGATGCAAAAAATTTTCACCATTGTTGAAGTAACACACTAACACGTTGTAATTGGTACTAACAAAAGTTAATATTAGTAGCAGCATATGTGAAAGTAATATTCTAATTACAAGTTACCATGTTACTTGCTAGCAATTGTAAACAAAATTGTAAATATTTTTAAATTCAAATGTTAATGTTTGACAAATGCCAGTGAGTTGTATTTAGTTTGATGCTAGCTTGACATGTCTGTCTTGTTCTTTAGAAAATGCTGGTGTTGAGTTGGATTGATAATATGAGATTCCATTCCTAATTTAGGTTATTAAATTCATGTAATCTGTATTATTTATAAGAGGATTTTCTTCTTTGGACTGGACTTTTATGTGGTTAAAAAATATTTCTAAACCTTAGGTTTAATTGGGGAAAAACTTGAGGACAACCCAGTAAAAATATATCTCCAATTTCACTTAAAATGCCTATAAAATAAGACACTCTTCTACTCATCTATGTCTTCAAAACAAACTTACCCAAAATTTATTATTACCAAAAAAAAAAAAAAACGAAGAAAATTATGACACTTGACCATAAAAAATAAAAGAAAAAAAAAAGAAAAAGAAAAAGAAGCATTAGGTTAATGAGTCATGTATTACTGATTGGCTAGACTCTATCAACATTCACCTCTGATTGGCAGCGTTAGGTTTTATTTTATTTTTTTTTATTTATTGGCCAGCATTAGATTTACATTCACTATTGATCCCCCCGACTTTTATACACATTTTGGGAAAGAGTACTAATTTTTTCAGTACATATGTTACATGGACAATGCCACATTAAATGTATGATTATATTAGGAGTTCATCATTATTAAATGTTGCACAGAAGATGATTACCCGTAGAGTATAACGATAGTAACTCTAGTTTATTTAGTCTAAAGAAGTCAATAATTTCATCAAACTCAACAACCATCCCGGAATCCAACAAATTAATATAGTAGTACATTGTAAAATGACTTAATTATTTCACTAATATTGGGCCAACTCAAAGCCCAAAAACATACTTTATTTAATCAATTAACACGAGACAAGACAAGAGACTAGCATCATATAGTAATTCCTAGGGTGGAAAAAAGAAAAGAAAAGAGTATCAATCCAAGGGTTCCTTCCTAGTTTCTAAAAAGGGAATGGACTGAAAGTGAGTCCAAAATTAGCAGGGAAAATTAGTGTCACACAACAAGATCTATTCAGTGACCTCACGAAATTACAACAAGAACTTTGAACCAAATGACAACCCTATTAGTCAATCATACATACACCTCTCTCTACAAAAGTGTCCTATCTTCTTAGGGACCGTAATAATGTGATGATGAAGTTGAGGATGGGACTTTCTCAAGAACTTGTAGGACTTCTTTCATTGCTGGTCTTTTATTTGGGATTGGAGAGGCACAACTATACCCTAACTTGAAGCAAGCCAAGAGGGACTCTTCTTTGCCCTCCACGTCAGCTCTGATTGCCACATCAGCCATCCTCAAAGCCCTGCTCTTATCTTCAACCACAATCCCAGTTCCTTGGGTCAAGTCATCTAAAACTATAACCTTCCCAGTCAGCAGCTCAAGCAATATAACCCCAAACGAGTACACATCCCATTTTGGGTTGGGCTTTAGGCTCCTAAGCGATTCGGGTGCATGATAAGGGGATACACCCACTGAGCTAGGACTTGGGCTTGGGCTTGGCCCAATTGTAAGATCTTGAAAGCTGTCTCTTGAGGCCGTGGATCTCTTGCTTCCAAAGTTTCGGGCCGATATTCCGGCCTTATAGCTCGTGTCACCCGATACGAGCCTCTCGAGCCCAAAATCACCAATTTTGGGCTCCATATCATTGCCCAAGAGAATGTTGCTAGGCTTCAAATTTCCATGCACGTGCTTCTTCTCGTGGAGGTGTGCAAGCCCGCGGGCCACACCTTTTGCTATCTTGAGCCTGAACTCCCATGGTAGATGGCAAGGTGAGGAACCCACTTTCCCTGAAATTCCACTTTCCCATTATCAGTTTCCAATTGACATATCCGTAGTTCAGCAAAAGGTGTCACTAAAATAAGGTCATTTCATTTTCTACTAAAGTAGCCACACACAAAAAAGACACAGAGAAAAGAGAAAGTTTATATACATAAAATATAATTGATAAAAAAATTTCACAAACAATTGATGTGGCAGATCATATTATTAGGTATGTAACTGGTAAGCAATAAAAAAAATAATTATTAATGATCATATTATTAGCGATGAGTAATGACCTAACATTTGTGTGCAAATCGCATTGTCCATTTTTGTGTCCATTTTGGTACGTGTATCACTATCAGACTCTGAGGGCTAAGTATTGACTTTCAATGCATTAAAAACAGTGTTCAGCTAACTACTCCACCGTCAACGTTGTGTTTCACACAGTGCACCCTAGCAAACACCCATAATATCACGCTAACATGCGCAACAAACCCAGACAGTCACACACACAGAGGGAAAGAACGAACTTACTGTAACGAGCATTGGCAAGGCTGCCATTGGGGACGAAGTCATAGATGATGAGCTTTTCATCGACTCCCCAATAGAACCCACGAATTCGAACCAAATTGGGGTGCACCAACTTGGCTATGACACGGACCTGGTTCTCGAAGTCCTTGAACCGTTCCACACTGCTCTCACCAATTCTTCGAACCGCAAGTGCAGTCCCATCTTCAAGCACAGCTTTATACATTATACTCGAACCTGTGGCACCCAATATATAAGCTGAAGCCTTTAACAGTGTCTCAAGCTCAAGTTCTCTCTCCCCATCAACGATCACCAGTGTCCCTCCTTTGCTTTGTTCCTGCTCTTGCTGCCGTTGATTTTCCTGACTGATATTTTGACCGCTTTGCCTTTCTTGTTCGTTGTCAGAGTTTGTGGCCTCTGAGCCTTCTTCTCCTTCAGTTGTCTTTCGCAAACACGACCACCTTGTGAACCCTCTTGACTCAGAGGATGAAGATGACCAATTGTCCCTTGTAGCGTTAGCTTCATTCTTCAGCGCATTCTCGGCTTTCTTCTTTTTCTTTAAGTGGTACATATATAAGAAAATCAAAGCAAGAATTCCAAGAGCTGCAACATCTCCAAGTACAATTCCTATGATCGTTGCTGGTCTCAGCCCACTTTGCGTATTTTGCTGAGATGAGCCGGGTGACATGGTATCTGGGGTTGGGTTCATTGTCTTTGGGATTGCAGCAAGAGCAGGAGGAGAGGTAGGGGCAGAGGTATTATCAGGTGCTGATGAAGGAGAAGAGAGAATCGGACAAGGATTATTAGTTCGTTCCCCACACAGATCAGGATTCCCAGAAAATGATTTGGACTCTTGCTTCATGAAAACTTCAGAGTCCGGGATTTGTCCTGTGAGATTGTTGAATGACAGATCAATAGTGGCGTTAACTGGAATTTCCTGAGCAAATTCTGGTGGGATTTTCCCGGAAAGTCTGTTGTAGGAGATGTTTAAGTAACGTAGACTAGAACCGCCAAAGTGAAGAGGTAAAGATCCATTAACGAGATTCGAGGACAGATCTAAAACCTGAACAGATTCAAACCCATTAGGAAGAACACCAGAAAAGTAATTGTTTTTCAAAGAAACAGTGGTTAGATTAGTCAAAGAAGTGAGATTGTTGGGCACATTTCCCGCCAAGGCATTGTCTGAGAGGTTAAGGAATTGAAGGTTTTGAAGCTGGCCTATGGTCTCTGGTAACTCACCAGAGATCAAATTGTTTGACAAGTCAAGAAACCGGAGCTGGGTTGCGTTGAAAAGTGAGGAAGGAAGAGACCCATTGAGAGAATTGTTGGAAAGGTTGAGACTTTGGAGGTGTTCAATCATGCCCAGATTAGCAGGAATTGAACCTAGAAGCTGAGAATTTTGGAGAGCTAAAACAGACACCCGAGGGGAATCAGTATTGGCTAAGCCTTGAGCTGCACATGTAACTCCTTTCCATGAACATGGAGTTTCATCGTTGTAGTTCCAGCTCTCTAGCACACTCGAAGGGTCACTGAGAACTGAGTACTTGAAAGAAAGCAACAGAGTACCATCTGTGTTAAGCCCAAAAGATTCAAATACAAGAAGATTAAGTGCAAGAATTCTCCACCATAAATGGAGATAAACACTGTGGTAGCTCATCATTTTACACAGGGATAATACCACATCTCCCCTAAGGTGTGTGAGAGAGAGAGAGAAAGCGAAAAGGAGAGGTAAGTAACTGAGATTTATGATGACGCAGGGTCCATGTGACTATAGATTGTTTTTTTAAAAAATGAAAAAAGAAAACAAAATAAATGAGAAAAGTAGAAGAAATGAACAGCTCACCGAACCAAAACTTGGTACCAAAATGCTCTCTGTGCAAGTTCAGCTCTGCACAGCTATTAATTAAGGCTTTACTTGAAATGATTAAATGTTTTCACCGCTGTTTTGTACTCTCTCTTTTTCTCTCTCCTTGTGCTCACGTTTATGTTTGATACTATAAATGATAAACAAGGGGAAAAAAAAAAAAATGATACTGCGAATAGCATCTTCGCTAGCGAACAACTATGTAGAGTTAGAAGTCGCAGGAACTCTAATCTTAGATTGACTTAACATTGTCTGCTTAAATTATTGTTTTCCTACTTGCAGCATAAAAAAATTTGATTTTTTTTTCCTTTCCTACTTATTATTTTAATGCTAACAGTTACGTTTTTTTTTTCCTCCACATTGATCAACGTACATCAGTTTCGTTGAAGTGTAATAGATTAATGACTTAGGTGAATCTCCTATTGCTACATCCTTATTTATGAAAAAAAGAACAATTTTTTTTAAAGAAAAACCCTTATATGTGAAAATGGTACTACTGTCTTCCCTACATTGTCGATTGTATTAATTTCGTGAAATATTAAATAAAAAGTTGAAATTTGTATAAATTTGAAAGATTGTTTGATCAATTTCAAAATTGTAAAAAATATATATATAAATACGTCTAAAAGGGGAAGACAGATTATACCCACTACCTTAAATAAAACTTAACATGTAGTACGAGCATTATTGTATTGGGGGTCCCGATTGGGTCCTAATTATATCTTATCACAGCATTCATTATTGGACTTGATAAGAAAATTGGTCTTTCGTTCAATGCTCCACAGTTTCAATTTTGACTAGCAGGTATATTAATTTTGATCTGCTATGGTTGCAGATACTTGAAAAATGCACCCAGAAAGTTTTGAGCTCTCAAAATTAATATGATCATGGCCCAGTAATAACTATAGACCAAGGCAAACGTATATCTCTCATCAAAAAAAAAAAAAAGGCAAACGTATATCATGGTTGAAAGTACAATGCTATTAATATAGTTTGAAAAATCTATATTAATCCTATTTAATGAAGTAACGGGTTAATTATCAAGTACGTAGACAATCAACAACTTTAACAATTAATACAACAATAATGATATCCATCACAATCCAAATCAATAAAAAGAACACACCTTTCTAAAGAAAAATCACTCGGACATAACCAACCACATGTGAGTTCTCATTTTAATGATAAAGGTAAGTTTTACAAAATCGAAGAATAGTTACCATTAGTGTATACTTTACAAACCTTTTGTAAATTAGGCACTGCTTGTGGGAGTTTCCAATTTAGACCTCGATGTTACAGCTAATGTTTGTTTTAAGCTAACTATCAAATTAAGGCATATTATTAATGTAACAATAATTAGCCAAATAACACTTACATAAATACATAATCAATAAAACAACAAATTCCAAACATTCAATTATGCCCACAAGTGTTTGAAAGTCAACCTTACAAATTACGTAAATTCACTCAAGTCGATGATCAAGTGAAGTTTTTGTCTGATATAGATGATTACTTGAGCGAGTTTTCATGAATCTCGCAATCTTTAAATAGAAGTGTGGTTCGTTACCTTACTCAACTTAATTCACAATGAATAGATGCTACCTTTTTCTTTTTTTTTAAGGGCTTGAGAGAATTTGAAACCTAGATGTTTTTTTATTGAAAATACTAAACCATGTTTTAGCATCTCAAATTTCCAATTTTTACCTAAATCTTAACATAGTAGTTAATTACGTTAGTAGGCACTTTCTTTGTCCATTAGTCGTAGCCTAATTGTATCTGTATGGTTAGTAAAATACACTAAGATTATAGTGCTATGATTCTTCTCTAAGTTGTCTTCTGTTTGACGGTGGATGGACAAGATCAGGCTGCAGATTTGCCATTAGATTTATTAGCAAAGAGCATATTTGAGTTTTGAGTTTGGTTTTGTTCCTTCACAACACAAAGCTGTTCCATCCCAGACACCCGAACCTCTAGCCTCACACATGGGAAATGCATCATCTCATCCATCATCATCATCTAATTCTTTCTTCTTTTAAATTTTTATTTCCTTTTTTTTTTTTTATTAAGAATTCTTTGTGGCAGTTTTACTGACCTCAATATTATAAAATAACTAATCCATAAAAAAGTAGGTGAACCTCCTATAATAATAATACTCCCAGGGTTGAAAGGTCTGGTACCTGCTTCTTCTTTTTTTGGGTGGACCATTCACATAACAAGCATAATTAAGATTAATTAGGGTCGACTTAGGAGAGAGTATCACTTTTTAAAACACCTATTAATTATTAAAGTCTCCTTTTCATCTTGGTCTTTATTACTCTCTCTCTTTCTCTAATGAAAGTCTCTTTCTCTAATGAAAGAGAGAAAAATGGTTGGAAAAAGCTCTTAAAGCAGTTTACTTTTTCTTTTTGTGAAAAGATGGTAATAGCTACTGAATAGAGGTTGAACAAGGAGGTTGGGCCATGGCTGTTCAAAGAATTAGATGCACCAAAAGAAGAAACTTTTGGAAAAAAAAAGGTCAGCGTGGATATACCAAAGCCAACGATCAGGATTTTGACATCTTGATTATGCAAATGGTATCAGTACAAAGTTTACTATGACATCAACCACTAGCTACCAGAAATGCTAAGATGGAACTATATTATATATACCCTTTTAAATCTTTTCTCGCATGCACCATAAAACGTGCATCTTTACTTGAGTATTAATTCTGTTCGAAGCTTTCCTCTAATTTTACATAAAATTTTGTATTTCACAGGCATAAACCTAGACATGCAAATAAAAGAGTTAGAAAGGTAGGTCACAATGCGAAAGAGTATAGTATAGAGGATAATTTCAGCAAGTCTACATGTACCACTCTAGTGTGAGAGAGAATAGAAGCCTACTCAAAAGGTTGAAAGTTGAAACATAGTGAAAACTGAAAAGTGAAATCTACGGAATCCATAGTTGGGTGAGCTGACATGAAGTCTAGAACGGAAGCAGGTTTTCTATTTTCCTTGCCCCCGTTTGAACGGATCGTGTTTCTTACTCCCTCTCTTTATGGGTACGATTGTGGACAGTCTATGAATTTGTACAATAATTTTAGAGATCAAACTCAATTTCATTGCTGGTTGACTTGTGTGATTATGAGTGACCAATTGTAAGTTGGATAAGACAAAAAAATGTTACAATGTCTACTCACAGTTATACAAATTAATAAGTTGTAAAAGTGAGAGTGAGAATAATTACATCCGGACTGATTTATATAGTGTTTTTCTTTTTCTTTTAAAATTCTTGCATGTTAAAAAAAAAAAAAAAAAAAAAAAGCTTAATTATATATACATAGAACTAAAGTGAACGAAAAGAGATTGTCTGGCATATGTCTTGACTTGAGTGCCCTTATATAGACAAAAATGATTCATAGATTGCGTGTATCCAATTATCGCCAAAATGTGTCTGTTACGCAGTTTCCTTCACGACACGACATATCATGAGTGACATGCAATTAGTCAATCGGTACTATTATTATGAAGAGATCTATATCTTCTCAACATATATATGATATGAGTCGATCCCAAAATCTCTATATGAATTACTTTTTACCCTTTATCATCATTTCGCCATTGCTAGACTGCACTGACCATGATAATTAATAGGAGTTTAATTTGGTTGATTTTATTTTAGTGTGCGTACTGATGAAGAGGTCGACTCAATCGTAGTCAAATTATACATACATTTCTATAAGGATTAAAAGAATTCTGAATGGCATCAGTGTGATTCCAGCCTAATAATTCCTTTACTTAAGTTAGAAAAATGAGCTTCTAATAAGAATAATATGGTGAAAGTCAGGAAAATTTATATATCATCTTAGAGGATAATATGAGTTAGATAATAAGTAGATAGAAGAGTTTGGATCAAATTCAAAGTGTTTAAACTTTGTCATCTATAAATAAGTCAAGAATCAATAGAGAAAAGGATTTAGAAACTGAGAAAAAGCGCACATTGTAGAGAGATATTGGGTTGCATGCAAAACTTTTGTAGCTAACATCACTCTTTACAAGGCACTCGACCCTAGACTAGGAAAATACCATTTTTCAATAGCTTTTTCACTTACCTCTCATTATACAACCCACCGTTTCTATCCAAATACAACCTTAAACACTATGAATTGACAAAATCCCCAAAACATGGCATAATTAATCTCCAAACACTACAACCATCAAAAAAATTCAAAAATTCATCACTCAAACCATCATAAGTTCCTCCAAACACATCCTTGAAGACATTTCTAAGGCACATGATTGACAAAACCCGAATGTGTCGGGTTGAGATGATCGATACTCGAGGCGGTGAAGGCACAACTCCCTCACTTGGAATAGGGTAAAGGCTGATGGATTAGCAAAGGAGGAAGGAACAATAACGTTTCCTGTGAAGTAACGTCCATCTCAATGGGAATTTGCCATCAAATTCTTTAAGTGAGGTAGTGCATGCAACTGAGGCATGTAAGTTTCTAGCCCTTTTAGTTTTCAACATAATTTATTTATAACATGCTGTGCTTTGATGATATGGCTGAATTATGATTGAACGTCTGCTAAAATTGAGATTACAACATGGTGAAATATGACATGGTATGATTTTATTTGATAAGCACACATGAATGGAATGATGATTTTGTGATTATGAAAATAATCTTTAACATGAACCCAACAATATGATGAACAAGATTTATGTTTATGATTGTTAAAATGTATTTGTAATATGTTCGTTGTAGGATGATGGCATGATATGGAATCTTTGTTTGAATATGCATAACATAATGTAGCTATTAAACCCTAGTAGATAGTCTTTCAAGTTAAGTGAAATGGTTGCCTAGTACTTTCCCATTTCATAACTAATTAAGCCTTCAAATATAGATTTCAGGTTAGACTAGTTAGTTATCCATGTAACTTTTGTTTCTTATGTTGGGGATATTATACAAAGTAATAATGGAAAAATAAGGTTAACACAAAAGACAAACAGAAAATAGATAACTTGGAGGCATAATACGTTTTCCTTAGACAATATTTGCCCTCCACACTATTGTTGCTAAAGGGTTATCGTAAATTTGTCTCCATGATACAACTAAGATGTTGGGTTCTACAAATAACAATTCTGGAGAATAACCACATGATTTCTTGTGTTTTTCTCTAACTTACTATTTTGTAAAATTAGTTATTTTTCAAATAAACATAAACTTCTATTTATATCCATAGGGTTATATTATATCAAAAGGCACGTATGGAGAGTTAAAATGTTTTATAAATCCATTCACAAGGCTTGAAACCTCTTCAAACTCTCTGAACAGTCACCAGAAAATTCTACAGAAAAATTCTGATTTTCGATTTTTAATTGGTCGAAAATTCCTTTCGATTGGTTGAGTGCTCTTTTCGATCAGTCGAACAAGAATCGAGCAACAATCAAGACATCCAAAAACTCCAGGATTTTTTTCTTTACCATTTCGAATGATCGAGCCAAAGTTTCAACTAATCGAAAATGCTTAACTTTAAATTTTCACTTAGAAAATTCCATAATTTGAATTTTCACTTTATGAAACAATATTCTCCAAACTCAAACATCATTATTACAACCTATCCATGTATATACCTATATATACAACATCTTATATTGCAACTAGGAAATAAGGCAATGTCACTTTTCATTAGAGTGTGACTAGGGCCAAAAGTCATTTAATTTTCAATTTTAATTTCTTTTTTGAAAGATAACATAATTTCAAATTTCAAACGAATAAAGATATATTTTTGTGATTTTCTTAATTTATAATTTTTATTTAAATTAAATGATGACTCCATATGTAAAACCTTCTATTTAAGGGACAAAACATGATCAATTGAGTAATCATTTTAAGAATTTGCATTTGACCCTTTGCCATTGGGTCATGGTTCTCACAAGTGATGGGAAAAGCCTTACATAGAATCTCATTTTAAGCTTCTTGCACATGCAAGAGGTTCTATACGCGTTGAGTGTATTTTTGAATACATCAAAGGTTTCCAATTGAGGCAGCTTGAACATCTGCCAATAATAAAAAGAACGTGGAATGGATTCAATGTGATACCAACCTAGCTAGTAGCTTTGATACTTAAAAAATTAGGAAAAAAAAAAAAAAGGCTTCTGATAAGAATTATGCTATGAAAATCATGAGAGTTTTTGTACTTGTTCTCCAATTTAAAGGCTTGTTTAGAGGACATTTCCATTGCTTTCATCCACCATATAATATGTGATCGTAAGGGGTGCATAATGAAAGGTGCAACTATCCCTATTATAGGTTAGAATCGTTGGATGTTCGACATATTGTTAGTTATATACCTTTGAATATATATCTTCTATCATATTTTGAGTGTTTCATTTTATGGTTTTTTAAATTAAAGTCTACCGACATGTTCTTTTATTTTTTCTTTTTCTTTTAAAATTACTAAAGTTAAAAAAATAAAAATAAATAAATAATTCTTAGCACCTGACATACTACAACAATCAAGGTTGTCAAAATCGGGATCCTACGTAAAATCGTTGAAGGTAGGTGGGATCGTAGATCGTAGGATCAAATCGTGAATCGTAAGGTCGTAGGATCGAATCGTAAATCGTAAGATCGAATAGTAAATCATAAGATCCTACATATTTTCATATTTAAAGCAAAAACACATTGATAATGACTTTTTATGTTAAACAATCATGTAAAATATAAATTCATTCATAAAAAAACTAAGATTTGCATCATATGATATAATTTGCATGTCATACATCTTTAAGTCTATAATAACAAAACAAATATATTTAAGTTTTGACCCAATGTATCTAAAAAATTCAATAAATGTTTTATTAGCAACCAAATACCAAAATATTTATCAAAACATATGGAAAATATTTTCCAAGTTCTAAGTTCCAAGTTTGAAATCCAAAATAAATTAGCAAATGGAAACTAGCTAACTACAATATGAAATTCAAAAGTAAGATGAATATTAAGGTAAAGTGAACGTTTAATTTTTCTCATTCTAAGGTTCTTATAACTACCGTCCTAAATTCCTAATTATCATCTTCCATTTCATCATCTATATAGACATTATATATTTGTATAATAGAGTTGCAAAAGACATCAAGGTACAATTTCACACTCAACTATTTAAATTATACCACTCAATAACAATTAAAGAGCATGCTAAAAAAATCAATCAATCAATCAATCAATATACAAATACAAGTATAACTGATTAAATTATATATAACAAATATTTTAGTAATATTAAAATACAAATTAGTATATTGATCAAACAAATTTAACAACGTTATAGCTTAAAAGGTAGCGAAGCCAACTTCAAATTCTTCATTTAGAAATGATGAAGCATTCCTTCATTTTAATTACAAGTACACTAGAAACTAAAAAATATTTGCTTAAGTTAACATAGTTTTATAAAAATAAAAGAAAAAGTTATACCACCCCAACATGAAAAAATAAAACTCTTAAAGTTTCGTCAAAACAAAAAATTTATCCCATAAAAAAAAATTATGTTTTTGGTAGGATCAGTAAGATCCTATACGACTCTACGATCTTATATAATTCTACGTACGATCCTACTATTTTTACGATCATAGTGTGATCCTAAACTTTTTGGTAAGGTGAGATCGTAAAATCGTGCAATCCTACGATCCAGATCCGATTTTGACAACCATAACAACAATAGAATATGAAGTGAATACTAAAAATCAGACAAGATTTTTTGCTTGGATATTTGTCTGTGTTGCTTGGATATTTGGATGCTTTATAATTTGTATGATCACATCAAGTAGCTTCCCACGGTAGGTCACAAATCTCAATCAACTTTTTTATGGCAAGTACCTAACTGTTGAACTGAACCTCTTGTTTTTGTTTTGTTTTTCTGTTTTTGTTTTTGTTCTTTTGTAATTAAACCATGGTTTGATGCGGCGGCAGTCTATTCAAATCCATATCAGTAATTTGGCTTAAGAAAAGTTTAAAAATAAAATAAAGTTGTTACGAGGTACAGGTGAAATCCTATTTTTACACTCAGATTTAATTTAGCTTGGGTGAGAGGTATTTTTCAAGAGATTAGAGTTTTTAGATTGTATCAAGTCGTAATTGCTCAAATATAAAATAGATGGAAAAAAAATTGGCTCTAATCTGATTTGAAGCTATCTTATTGAAGTATTATGCAGGAGGAGAGATACTGTCATTGTTTTTAGCATAAATAATTGGCAGTTTATGCACCCTTATTAAAAGTAAGGGCCTACTTATTCAAAAGTTATGCTACATGATAGCAATGTGACATAGTTAGCTCAGATCTTGATTAGATTTATATAGCATATGTTTGGATTTAGCGTCCACGTCCCATGGTTTGCGTTTTTGGCTGCTTCTTCTTTTTTTTTTTTTTTTTTTTTATTAGTGCCTCTTGCACTATTTATGAAACATGAATAATGCATTAAGATAAATGAACAGTAACTTAATCGTGAACAATAACTTTTTTATTATTATTTTTTTTATTTTTAATTTTTAATCTTTATCAAAATAAACGGTATCTAAACATATCTATAATTTTTTGAATAATAATAGTGGGTGAAAATATTTTCCTCCACCTCATGTAAAATCTAGAATGAGTTGAGCGTATCTAATATTAACAAGGCCTACAGCTATTTAGCAAAAAAAAAAAAAGGCCTAAAGCTATAGGTCGCTGGGATCCCTTGGCTTTGGTGGTGAAATTATAGTCCACTTTTGTCTTGGCATAAAAGCTTGAAAACACCCATCGAAAAAAGAAAAAAAAAATCTTGAAAACTATTCCTTTCCTTACTCATTACTCAAACTGTACTTCATTAATCAAAGTTTTCATATAGAACTAAAAGTCAATTGGGATCTCGTCAAAAAGTTTATGTCATCAGTAATTGCACGTGCTTCCCTTTAATTAATAATGCTTTTGAGTACGAAAACCAATCGGGTCGTCTTTACTAAAACAAAAAGTTCAGTAACACACCAAAAAAAAAAAAAAACACAATTTTTATCGTAGCTCTTCGATTATGAATAAAAAGTGACAGATTTATATAAGAGTGATAAAGAGTCGAGCATAGTCTATTATATAAGAAAATTGTGATAAAAATGATGAGTTATGATAAAAATTGTAAATTTATTTGTGATGCCCTCTACGGAAAAGAGAGAGAAAAAAAAAGAGAGAGGGAGCATCGAAGTGAGGGAAATAGGAATGCAATGACCTGGTTGAGCTCCGAAAGGTGGAGTCAGCCCCGTGAACCCTAAGACATGAATGGGTCAAACATCTAACTATGAGCCTTAAACAATTCAACCGGCTTATTAGCCGGTGCTTATCACTTAAAAAAATCTGTAAAAGTCCCTTCGGATTTAGGCAGTTTGTCAACACCATAGTTGTTTTTCTCTTGCATTTTGTCTTGATTTCTGTCCACAGATTGGGAGTAATAAAACATCTGTACTAGATAATCACAGAATGGACATCCCTCTTTACTGCATCAATACTTTACTGGGTACAAAATGCCAATTGATAGGGAATAATAATTAATAATGAGATTCAGATCTTGTAATGTGAATGTTATTAATACTTTTAATATGCCTGAAATTCCAACACAAACATGTTCCTTTGCAGCCAGAATCATTTCGGTATAACATTCTACATTTGGTTTGAATAGTATTTCCAAATCTGCTTCCCCAATTGTAAGAACATAACATGATTGTATATTCACCAAAAAAAAAAAAAAAAAATGAAGAATATTATTGCATTTCAGATCCATATTCTTATCAAAGAAGTGTAAGCAACTATCACCAAGTTTTGCCTAAATTAGCAAACTCTATTGTTAAAGTCTATTGCTATTAAATAATTGACTTAGGTTCGAATTGCATCTACATAAAAAATGAAGCACCTTAAATTTGGCATCTTTGTCTAATAATAAAGAGCAATCATTAAGGAATTGGTGTCATAGATTTCAAATTCTATTGTATCTAAAAATTTAAAATAGAAAACAAAAGACTGAGGTTTAGTTTTGGGGAACCTAGGCTAAGCTAGCACAAGACACTAAACTTATCACAGAGACAACAATGGTATATGGAACAAAGGACTCTCCCAAAATATTGATATCACAATCACAATGGCAATAGAATTTTGGGGTGTTAGCTAGGGATGAGCTCAACTTAGTAACATCCGCAAAATTATCGTAGAAGTAGATGCCAAATCAGCGATGGATATTCTCAATTAAGCTAGTAACCCAAATGATATATATCAGCCATTTAGTGCTATGTTGATTTCAGATAATTAATTTTTCGACTTTTTGGCAAAGTTAAGAAATAGTTAGAGTTTATTTGGGATTTGCTTATTTTGTTAAAACTGAAATTTTTTTTATTAAAAATATTATAAATAAAAGTAAAAGTTAATTAAAATAGTACAGTTAAATTATATTTTGGTCCTCTTTTGCATTGATTTTAGCTAATTGACACACTTGGGGTGTTTCGTAACAAAGCATTGTACCTCTTAATTAATGCGTTGAATGAGTTTCCAATTAAAAGGAAAAAGAAAAAGACATATAAACGAGATTATTCAACCTGTCCGTAACTCGAGGACAAATAGGAAGACTTTTTAGTACAGATGGTAAGAATTTTATCCAAGATAGGTCATATTCGTTGAATTTGTCAGTCTTAATGCACTGTAAAAAGTTTGTATCTAGTACAGCCATAATGAAAATTCCTTTTTAGCACAAATAAAAACAAGGGTCATGCATTTCTTGTGTTGGGTACGATCGTCATCCGTGTTTGACCCAAGTTTGTTCTGATTAGAAGTACTTGTTTTCTTGGTTTAATTAATAGAATAAAAGTCTAATTTTAGCTTATTTCGTTTCCATTCAACATTTTCAGGCTTTATTTTTGTCAAACAAGCACTTTAAAACTTTTAAACTCAAATTGCATATGTTTCAACTGTAAATTATTTTTAAAAAATTTATTTATTTTTGTATTTATAGTTACAATCCTGAAAATGAGTTATAAAAAAAAACATTTTTCTATTGTTTGGCGTGTACAAAATATAATTAATATTTCCTATAATTTTGTTTGATTAAAAAATTAAATTAATTATTTCTTAACAACTTAATTTTTAGGGCAGAACAAAATCCAAATAGGAATTTTTTTTCCTCTTTTTGGGGTCATTAGCCTCAAATTAGAGAACAAGCACCACATTCATAATTTGTGCAAAAAATTAAGTAAAAAAAATCGATTTAAGTAAAAATAATAATTTGAACAAAAAAAAAAAATCAATGGTCAATCAATACTTGTCAATAGCCAATAAAAAATTAATCCGTGGTAAGAAAAATAGTGGAGAGAGAGAGAGAGAGAGAATCTAAAAATTGAATACGTTTTCCACTCTATTGGACTTGTTTTCCATTAGCAACATAAAATGTTTTCTATTGAACTACATTTTGCATTGTACCAATGTCTAGAAAATGCAAATAATAAAAAATCAATTTTCACTTAAACAAACACAACATTAATTTTGTTTCAAACATGAGCTATGTTGAACTTCAATCTTTCTTCTTCCTTTTTTAAATGAAATTTCATGGTCACATTAGACTACATACATATTCACAAATGTACGATATTCTTTCCTTAAATAAAGTAAATATTAAGAATAATATTTTCCGTGATCATGTAACTCCTTGATCATAGTTAAGATTATATTGTTCAAATATTTGATTAGATAGATTAAATTTTATTTATGGATTTATTAGAATTAAATTCACTGACCATGTACTTGAAGCAAAACATATATAATTTTGTTTACCACAAAATAGATTATTTGTATTATAAAGTAAAATATAGTGTGATAGTGATGGAAGAGGCAGAGTCGAAGATAATATGTAGTGGTGGTGCTTGTGTGGGCGATGGTAGTGATGGCGGTGGTGTCAGAATAGTAATTATGGCTGATGCAATTGTGTTGGCAGGCAGCACAAAGGAATGGAAGGCATGAGCGTACAAAAGAACGATAGAAAACATTTTTTTGCCTCTGAAAATGAAAAACGTTTTCTACCTTTTGGCTTGTTTTTGTATTGAACATAAAAGATCTTTTATGTTAGACTTTCATTTTCCAAGGTACCAAACATCAGAAAAGGTTTTCCGCTTATTTAAGTAGAGCATAAGCTATATAATCTGAGAGAATTGAAGTGCCTAATTGCTATTAGAAGCATTATCTCAAAGGGTGAATCACATCCACTTATGTTGCTTAAACAACGGACTATTTTTCTATATTTAAAAAAAAAATTAAATAACCTATTTTTTATATATGTATATATATAATTACACATATATCTTAAATTAGGGCTTTTTCATTTGTATAATAGAATACAAACGCCTTTGTTAACAAAAAAAATATATATATATATATATACACACACACAAACACAATAAAATCTCACAATGTTTTCACAACAACCTTGTATTGAGTTATGATAAATCCAGATATAGTCCTAATTTATTTTATTTTGACTTTTAGTAGGTTTAATTTATTGTGAAAATGTTATGAGATTTTGTTGTGAATATAGAAAAAGTATTTGCCAAATAAAGGAATTTATCAAGCAAGGCCAACTAACTGTTTATGAACAGTATGTTGCCTCATGGGCCAGGCTTAGAATTGCGATAAGGAGGATGAGAGGCAACAAACTGAGCTTCACAATAATGAAGTCCAAGGCATGATCGGCTGAGGACCCAAGCTACACAATTACTTGGGCCAGGCCTAGAATTTTCTTTCTGCTAGCTTCAGTATTATTCATTTTATTTTATTTTTCTTTTATATGTTATTTCAAAATTAAAAGTTTAGATTATAATTTTTTTCTTTGTTTTTTCCTTTTAAGATATGAATATTTAGGTTGGGTTTGGATAGCACTGAAAAGTGCTAGCATCTGCAACTGGCATTTTTTGCGTAGGTCCTGTGCACTGTTTACGAGACCTACAAGTACGAATTTCAGCAAATTTTTCTTTAAAACTAAACCCCACGGCACTATTTACACATTTAAAAATTATTTTACTACAGTATTTTTAATTTTCAGCAATAAGCAATATCTAAATAAACCCTTCAACTTGTGAAATTCACTCCATAATCATCTTCAATTAACTTTTGTGTGTAGGTCTGGATTGGAATCCACATCCCTTATTCAAGGTTAATTTTATTGTCAAAAGCCGAAAGGATAGAGGAATCTTTAGTTTAATCCAATTCCCGTTGGCCAATCAGACCTCCATTCTAATTGGCGCCATTTGCAAATCTAAGAAGTCATCCGCAATGATAATTGGCCAAGTTTCATAATTCTATCTTCTTCCCCTGTTGCCCCAATCTTATCTGGATTTTTTTTCCCTTATTCCCCTTACATTGAGCAAAAATATAATTCACCCAACTGGTGCAATTTGAATGAAAATTGAACTTTCAAAATGAAGATATAGAACAAGGGGAGGTCTTCTCATTTCAATGAACAAATTGCCTACAAACTTATTCCAACAGTAAATCCCCGAATTGAAGAAATCTTCCTTTTGCATGTTAAGAATCAATAACACCTTCCACATGAACCAGCCAACACGATCATTCAAGTTTCATCTTTCTCCGAAAGCACTGGAATGTTGAATGCAAGCATTTTGGTGCAAAGGGATAGTTACACAATAAAGGATGACATAAACAATTCATGTGAGAGGGCATCTGCATTTATGATACTACTGAAATATACTATAGCTTTCAATCTATTGAAGTAGTATGTTGTTATGTATAACAAAACTGATCAAAGTGAAACTCCATGAGTAGTGTTGCACTTGTAGTGGCATTTTGATACAGGCAAAACTGAAGATTTATTTAGAAACAATTATCACAACAGGATCACCTAATTATTTTTTGGTTCAACTTCAACCAACACCCAAATAAACAAAATAAAATCAAACCTTTCCTCTCCTGCTACGCCCGACAAATCTAGCAGGACTAAACACAGTAAGATCCACAATGGTAGCACGCCCATCCAACACAAGCTCAGCCATTGCAGCCCCAGTGGCAGGACCATTCAAAATACCCCAACAACTATGTCCAGTTGCCACATAACAACCTCGAATCCCCGGAACCTCCCCTATCACAGGCACACGATCATCAGTACAAGGCAAGAAACACGCTTGCTCAGCCTTCACTTCCGCCTCTCCTTCCCCCAATTGACTCGACACAGTCCTAGCCACCCTCCTAAGCACCTCAATCGCCTCCGGGTTCCCCACTATTTGCTCTGGATCATCCGGTACCTCTTCCTCCGCAGACATCCCACACAAGTACACCTCCCCTAACAACCCAAATCATATCATATATTAAAGTCAAAGCAGAATATTCAGAATACCAAGTGAACATAATATTTAGCAAGAAAACTGAGATAACCACTCACATACATATTTTTTGGATAAGTAACCATCTCATCATGAATGTTTCTATTATAACCTAGTCAAAAACATCAAAAAGTAATTTCTTGAAAGCAATAAAATTAGTGAAAATACCTGTGGGACGAGGATACACTTCAGGGTCCAAGGGTTTTCCTCCTTGAGATGGATGGTAAGTTAGGAAAAGCGCATGTGGGGTTATAGCATCAGGGTTTTTAGGCTCCAAAACAATGCTATGAGCTTTCAAACCGTGCACTCTAAATATCGATGACAATAGCTCTAATTTACAAGACCAAGGTCCAAGCGCCAAAACCACCGCATCCGACTCAATCACTCGGCCACCTTCGAGCGCCACCGATTTGACTCGGCCTTCCTCCACCTCCACCTCCACGCTCTCCAATTTCCCAATCACCACCTCCGCACCGTAATTCTCAACCGCTTTCGAAATCAGGGTCCGAGTGAATAACTGGGGGTGAACTTGGGCCGTGGTATCAGGGGTCCCAATGGTTCTGGGGCTCCGAACCGGCCCATCAACCCAATCAGGCACAGTGGAGGGTTTGGAACCGGAGGCGGAGGGAGTGGCTCGGGACTCGGTTTCGGCGATGGAGAGGCTGAGAGTGGTGAGGGGTCTGTAGCCGTAGGATTGGGGGCCCTCGAGTTCTTGGGCTAGTGAACGGTGGAGATTGAAGCTGGCGCGGGCGAGAGAAGAGAGGGCCCCACTGTCGCACCAGTCGAGAGCGAGAAACCCACCGGCTTTTCCGGAAGCGGCGCATGCCACGGCGGATTTCTCGACGAGCGTCACGGCGGCGCCTCTCTTCGCTAAAAAATAAGCCGTGCAGACGCCGATGACTCCGCCGCCGCAGACCACCACGCGCTTTGGATGCTCCTCCATGGTCGATGATGGTGACGAGGAGCACCGGATCAATGTAATGGGGAGGGTTCTAGTGTTTCGGGTTTGTCGGAGAAATGGAAAGATTGATACGGAAGGTACAGAAGAAACCGTCATATCTATTTGCCACTTTTGAAAGTACTAATAGCGTGACACGTGGGTTATAATTGGGCTCTTAGGCCAGTAGAATCTAAGATTGAGAGATATGGGCTTGTTAAGTATACGATCCATAAGTTTTGTGTTTTCTTTGCCAATAATAATAAAGGCCTTCTTTGATGAAGGTATTCAAAATCAACTTGGGTCAGAGAAAAACTCCTAAATCGAACTGGGCTTCAGCCTTGGCTAGACTGGACCCAAAGAGAAAAAAGAAACTTGGCTTGGACTAGTTCAGTTTCTTATTTTTGATGGACATTTGTTTTCTAGTCAACTGCTGGGCTGGGCTGGGCTGGGCTGGGCTTATAGTGGCGAGGGTGGGGGAAGAAAAATTACCTCAGTCTGGCCTAAGAAAGAAATTAAAATAGATTAGATCAATTTCAAATTAAAAAAAAGGATCATTTTTTTCCTCAACCTTGCCTAAGGAATTAAGACATAAACTTACAAAGTTACAATTTCTTTGCCCCCTTTTCTCTAAATAATTTATACTATAATTTTGTTTTATTTTTACTTAATGAGATTTCTTCATGCATTTATTATTGATAAACTTCTTTTATATTATAACTAATGAAATGTTAATTAAAAAAATTATTTTTTTATTATCAGAATTGATAATAAAAAAATTGAAAATAGGATCCTAAATCCTTTACGTAATAATTTATTCTTTTTCAAAAAATTTGTGTAAAGAAATTATGAGGAAAATTACATAATAGACTTAGTATTTTTTTTAATATTATTTTTAGATTAAATTTGAATTTTTAGGCACAAAGATGCAGTCCATGATGTTGTTTTAAAGTTATGACAATTACACAACTTATTGAGATGACAAATTGTGAGTGATGAACAATGACTTTCACATAGATCCATCATTGATAAAATTTTTATTTTTCGCCACTTACAATTTATCACTTTAACAAGTTGTAAAAAGAGTTTTTGAACAAGTCGTGTCGTTATACTTATGTATGTGGTCGGTTCTTAATTTTGCCCCCAAAAATCAAATCCTAAGTTGGTCACTAGCTGAGCTCCCCTATCATATTACTTTTGTAATCTAGCGGTATCTTTTTTATCAGGGTTTTTTTCCTTCCTTTTTTGCTTTTTTTTTTTTTAAATAATTAAATTTAACTTGGTATTCAAGTGAGTGGCTTTTTATTTTTCAAATTATACCATGTAATATCAAATGTGTGTATATGCACCAATTATAAATCTTACCTCATAAAGTTATATCCTGACCTTGTCATTGGTTAGGCTCCCCTATCATATATTATGCCATTGTAATCTAGTAGTATCGTTTTCACAAGACGGTGCTTTTTTTCTTTTCTTTTTTGGGTATACATTATAAAACACCCTGAACTTTTTCTTTTCTTGAACCTATTATAATTGATTTCTCTAATTTAATGCAACTTTTCTCATTAAAAAAGAAAAGTAAGAAAGAAATATTGGTAAATTACAATTTAAATCTTATAGTTTAGGGGTAGTTTAAAAAGTTTCAATTAAACCATAAAGTATAAGATTGTTACAAATTAAACTTTACAATTTTAGAAGTTTAACATAAATAAAAAAAAAAAAAAAAATAAGATCATATTAGTTTTAAGTTCTACAATCTTATCTTATAATATTCGTTCTATGATGATTGCTCTTTATCATTAAGTGAAGATACCAATTGATTTTTGGTGTAAGTAAGGTTTGAACTCAAGATTTCTTATTCAATGGCAAGAGACGTTATAAGTTCAGCTAATTAAAACCTATTATTGTATTGTTTATTTTATTTAAAAGGATTTGAGTTTTATCGGAGGAAGAAAAGTGATTTGTGAAGTGGAAGAAAGAAACTCTTGAATGCCTGATATGTGGCTTAGAATTACTGTTCCAAAGTTAAGTCAACAACATGAAGTTGGAGAGAGGCCAAATGCTCTATTGATCGTTAACTTAACGTATGATGGTAAAACAGATTCTGATGTCCTAATCACTTGGAGTTGGAATCATTGAAAATCATGCCTAGCGGAAATGGGGAATTAGTGGGGAATGACCTGTCCATGAAGTTATTATCTTTTCTTATATACATATATTTATAGGATTTTACTAATGTGTGCCCTTAGGGCACACATTAATTTTCATTTCTGGAAAATTTTTTTTCGAGAATTGAAAAAGTAATGACAGCTTTTTCAATTCTCGAGAAAATATTTTCAAAAATAGAAAGTTTAATGTGTGCCCTAAGGGCACACGTTAACCGGACCCATATTTATATACAATCTGTCAGTCATTACATGCAAATTTATCTCTCCTTTTTGGGCTTTTGGAATCTCAACTTGCAGAGCTTTTGTTTCTATATGCAATTGGTGTCACAAAGGGTTTTAGCCATTTAGATAAATGTCGTCATTTGCAAGAACCTGGAGAACTCTATGTGCGCACTTGGGCGACAAAAACTGCCTAGCCAAGTAGCCTCGCCACCAAAATTGTGGTAGGTGAATTATTACTTTGGCCACAGAGCGCTTAAAAAAATGAGGAAATACTATTAAAACAAAAAACAAAAAAAAATTCTCCATAGTGCTAAGCAGTTAAGCAGTGAAAGTCTAATGTATTTTTTTATCTAACGTGTATTCTCATCATCAGTCTCCATTCTCCAATTAGCAATGATGTTGAGAGGCTTGGACACTTTAGTTTTTCCTTCTTGAGCAAGACAATTTTTCTTTTATGTAAACTTTGATTGCTTTATTTTTTGGAAGAAATCAAGTGGGAGTTTTCTTTATTTTATCTTAGATTTGGTTTTTTTGATCCCCTATAATTACATTTTTGTTTTAATAGGCGCTAATGAGTTGTACAAAAAGGGAAATTCTCTTTGCTTTAACAACTCTCTCATACATTGAACTTGAAACCTTTTTTTCAATATAGAATTGGCAAGAGGTACCATTTCAAAAAAAGAAAAAGAAAAGAATGAGATGGTAATTTTACTAGAAAGATTATATATATATATATATATATATACACATATGTGTGTGTATATTGTTCCTTTTTTTGCTGAAAGATAATATTGTTCCTAAAACTGTGTACTATAATTCGTATGATAAAAGAGATACAAGAGCAGAAAAATACATTGATTAACTCAGTCAAATTTGTTGGAGGCTGAAATGCCAAATCAGTTTTCAATTATATTGTCAGTTGTCACACTTGCTTCCACATTAAGAACATAGAGCAATAAAAAAAACATAATGCCCAACTCATAAATCACTAACAACTCCCAACATGTGTATTTTTTATAATAATAAAAGATTGGATCAAATGGGAAGTACATTAAATATACATAAAGTATTATACCATAGGAGTATTTATTATAGAAAACAAGGAAGTCATATTTGTTTAGCATTCCATAAGATAAGATCAAGATGAGTCTGTTTGGTATTGCACTAACTTGAAAAAAATTAATAAACCTATTATACATTTGAATTTTATTAAAAAGGAGGTGAAAGTGATAGCATAGTCGTAATACTATAATAGCATCTTTTGTGGTACCTCATGCCTGTGGTTTGAACCCTACCTCCTCCTTCCTCTCCTCCATTATCTATTTATCAAAAAATAATTGTTAAAAAGTATGGTATGTTTGGAACCAAGGTAAATGGACAAAGAAAAAAGAAGAGTAGATGAGAATATATTCAAAATATACTAAAATATAATAAATTTTTATTACATTCCCTTCCCCTCCTCCTAATCTCCTTCCGTCCAAACATAGGGTTATAACTAAAATTGGAATTTTGAATTTATTTTTTTGTTTTTTAACTTTTTTTTCAATGGAAATTTGAACTAACATTAAACTTTTGCACTATTTATTCAACTTTGGTGGAAATAATGCTTTCTTTTTCTTTTTCTTTTTTGAATGATCGTCAATGTCTACCTATTTTGAAGAGATAATAATAATAATAATAATAATAAAATCAACGTTAGGCATTAATTGAATTGACTGTTTTTTTTTTTTTTTTTGCTAAATAAAAAAAATGGTTTCCAATGTGGACTTACTAACTTCACACTACATGACGACAAAAAGTAATACCACGCATGCTACAGGAAACTTGATGGAGTTATCATCGTGATTCATGAGTACGATACATTTGTTAAAGTGCCATTATTCAAACCACTTAACTTTGGCCAAACATCATATGAAACAATATGAGAATTCTTACTACCAAGCCAGATACTACGGTGGTTAATTGATTGAGTTTAAGTATGAAAATACAACACACTTTTATTATGTCAAATTCTTTCCAAGCCACACACTGCGGTAGTTAATTGATTGTGTTCAAGTATGAAAATACAACACACTTTTATTATGTCATCTTCTTTCATTTGCCGAATATAAGACTCTTATCAATTCTGTTTTGAACCAAGGATGCTTCAAATTAAATCACATATCACTATAATTTATCAAACATTTTAAATGTCAAAACTCCTTTGGATTCTAATTCTTCTTACTAGAAAAGTCTACATCTAAATTTCTATGACAATATCAAACGAACCGATAGAGAAGGGAAGACAATGTTCGTTACAGTTAATCTGTTAGTACAACATCGGTATTGGCCCTTTTCGGACATACATGTTGAAGTTGAACTACCCATCTTCAAAATACAAATTTCTGGACTCTTTATAAAAGCTACCTGCAATCCAAAAGCAGAGAGAGTATTAAGGTGGAATCAAAATAAGAATAACTTTTCAATATCAATATCATATATCTAATCCAATAAGCGTAAAAGTTTCATCCAAAACATTTTGGAAGGATAAAAAAAAAAAATCTATATTAATTGACTACTTTCATCAGGTCCCTACATTCTTAAATTTAAAATGAAATCTGATCGAGCGGTTCAATCAATTTATTAATTAAGGATCATCATCATATCGTTATATATTGCCCAACAAACTGAAGATTATTCAAACAGATTTTCTATACGTATGTGACAGACTGCCAGTAGGTTTTAGATAATATAATAAAGATAACAAACTTATTGAGAAAGTTGAATGAGATATGTGAGTTTCGTATTCTGATTCTAGTCTTGTGAACCAAGTTTGGTACGATTACTTGCCTGAGTTAAGTTTGGTAACGGAGAGAATGGAAGACTTCAAATTCCATTTCCCCATCTCTTGCTGGGTCATAAAATGAAAATAAAAGATTGGAAGGTGGGCTTTCATGGTAGTGGACCCAACCCAAATTTATTATCTCCAACTTTGGACCAAGTCAAGAAGAGTGCCATCATTTAGACATGATAAAGATTACAATCACCATCATATAATAAAGTCCCTTGTTTTTTATATTCACTTTCATTGTCAAGACTTAAGAGCCTTATAATTGAATGGATTGACATATTTTATTGTTTCCATCGAAAATATCTTGGATTTAAATTCCTCTTCCCTGTTGTACCTATCCAACTATCATATATAAAGCATTTAATAAATTAAACTAGATAAAGAAAATTATACACTTAGGCAAAAAGATCTTAACAGTTAATAGTCATTATCAATGAAATGGAACGAAACAAATTAAGGTCTGAAAAAAAAAAAAAAAAAAAAAAAACACAGAAAAAGTATCCTAATGATTACAAAGGCCCGAAGGTCACAAAGGCACAAACGAACAAGAAAGAACCACCTTAAAAAAATGATTATAGTCCCTTCATTCCAAGAGAACAAAAATTGAATATAAAAAATAGAAAGTAACTATCAGGTATCAACTCTGTGCCTATCCATTCACACTCAGCGCACGCCCCACACGACCAAACTTACCATCGAGTAACTGAACGTTGAAATCATTACGTAGTTAGGTACTATTAGGCGGCTTCCTTAACTTGCTTTGGTTTTCAAGAAAAAAATCTATAGAGATAAGAAAATATGGAAGAAAAAGTGGTATTAATTAATTAACAACCTTGACATCAATTAAAGTATTAGACCATACTGGTCGCGTTTGTACCTATTTTTAAGATAAAATTTTGGAATTTTGGCTGCAAATTAAGATTGGTTTGCAAATTGCAATCATGAAATGTTGCTCGCTGACTAGAAATATATGAAAAGCATTATCAGCCATTACAATAATTCTTAATGTGTGACTCAAATCATTTGCCCATGTTACTATTTTAGCCAAACTGAAAAACCATGAGAATGGATATTTCTAAACGAACTACCACATTCATTAGAATATTCGGATAAGACTCTGGCCTATCTGATTTATGACATTAACTACTTTGAATGGACTTTTTTGGAGTATCTAGCAGCTTGAGTTAAGAAACTAGCAGAATTGGCCTAATTAAGCTCCTCTCTGACAGTTGGGGACAATGACCTCTGACCTAATCACAGGTTAGTCGAGAAGATGACATGGGGTTCAACCCCTTTGTCAAACTTCATATCGTTGGGTGGCCAACGGTTACCTGAAAATCAAAAACTCATAACAGGTTTTGGGAAAGCCCTTTCTCACTATAAACTATATAGCCTAAAGGAATTTTGTAGTTAATGTATAAGCTAGCTAAGTACTTAAACAGTTAAACCATACCAAACATGCGTCTATTGGTTGTCTTCTCATCCACTGACTATGACATGTAAATATAATAGAATATTTGCACCATAGTAATAAGAAATCATTGAAAAATATTACTTAGAAATGTCTGCCTAACCAATTCATTTGAATTCTTCTTTATTCAATTAATTCCCTTCCTATTTAATTTTATTATTTTCTAACAACTTTTATTTTTCTATCAAAATTTACAATAGCAATAGGATTAAAGCATAAGTACTCCAGCCAATGTTAACTAAGTAATTTGTAAAGAAGAACACAAAATAGAAGAGAGTTTTTCTAGTATATAGCCTACACCTTAGAAAACCCTTTGTTAGAACATAAGTTTTTTTTTTTTTCCCTCTATGGCTAGACTAGAAAACTTTAACATTGGTTTCCTTCTAAATTAATTCTATCAAGAAGTTATTATTGACACTTTTTTATAAGTGACTGTTGCCAAATAACATTACTTCATATAACCGTTCACAAATGAATTCCTAAGAGCACTTACATATTAGCCATTAGGCTATTGCCGCTATTCTAACTAAAATTGCCTACCCAACGCCAAAAAAAAAAAAAAAAAAAATGCTCACATTAAATTAATCAACAAATAGGCAAAATGCATTTGAGTTAATGTCCTTATCCACTTTTGTCTAACACTATCGCTTAGCATTTTTTTTTTTTAATTCAATTTTATCCATTTCTCTCTCTCATGTATTAAAATGTATGGTAATCTCTACGTGAGCATGGTTTTCAAGCTCGGACCGTTTAATAAACCATTAAAGGGAGAGGTTCAAGATTTTAAAGATTGGACTAAGGTTGAACCATAATGATATCATAATTAATTTAAGAATTTTTTTAGGATAAATAAATACATTAATTAGTAAAAGTAGAAAAAATTGACTAAAATAGCCAAAATAAATATTGACATTTATCTTTCAAGTGTATTTTTTATATCATAACTTTCATAAGGAAAATAAGAAATACTAAATTATAAGCAAAAATAAATTAAATATCAAGTTTCTTAATCAAGGAGAACATAATGGAAATTCTTTTAATTTAGGGAATAGATAAAAAAATATATATATATATATATATATATACTGTGGGGCCAGCAAGTCAGACAGCCCGGCCCATTTCGTTCCTGAACCGAAGGTCCGAGCTGAGGAGGCGTTCTTGGTCTGAGGATGAAAGCAGTAAGCCTAGGGGCCCAATAAGGCACGCCGAGGATGACTCTATCCTCGGACATCCGACACCATAATGTAAACAGGCCACACGCCATCAAAGGAGCCCTCCTGATCATTCGAAGAGCAGGGAGCAGGTACCGCACGCCAGCAGTAGAAGCATGGTGGAGGAGCAAGTTCAGAACGAACTGTCACCTCTATATTAAATGCCCCCAACTAACGTCCTGACCGCATTAATGAGGAGGGGACGCCTCAATAGTGCTACTTTGGTTGTCGCATCCCACAGAGAGAATGGGAAGGTGGCTGATGGGACAGGCACTCAAGTAATGGCCTAATTCCCCAACAAATGTAGGGTTTGGATCGATTGAGAGAGGGATATATAATGCAAGGAACCCCTCCAGGAATGAGGGGGAGGAAAGTAATTCAAGGAACACTGTAGCAACCTATATGATCTGGGAAAACTTTGTAATCAATCTTGGAAGAAATTATAAGAACTCTAAGCCCTGGAAATCACGTTCGAGGAGCATTACTGCTCATTCCAATTCACGTTCATGCTATCTAATCCCCATGCAACCACGTATGGTTGTTGTACTCCTCGTTAACGCCTAGTTCTTGAGCCCATCCTCTATAAATTCATTGCGGTAACCACTCCCTCAAACCCTGTCCCTACAATTGGCGCCGTTTGTGGGAAGAACTCGTGCGTTAGTAAGGACAACCGCCAAGCATGGTAGGATCAGGCCCTCACCAAGGAAATCCTCATCGACCTGAACTGGCTAAATCCCAGCACCAGGGCAGCTATAGCGACCCCGGGGGCGGACAAAATGAGAAGAACGGACGATTTCGGGAGAGAAGCGTGCATACCTCAACGACCAGCGGAAGCCATACCCGCCGGGACGGATACGTGCCTCAGACGCACGACAGCGGCCACGCCACGCGATCTAAGGAGGCCCATAGCCGCGCATCCCAGAGACAGGATGATAAGGTGGCCATGCAACGCGAGAGAGACGATTTGAAGAGAAGGCTGCGCCGTGCACGGTGGAGACGGTCCGAACCCAGCCCTGACCTGCTCTCTGACGACGAAAGTGACGACGAATACAGACAAAGGTCCAGAACTCCCCCAAGCGAGACTTTCTCTCACGAGGAGGAGCGCTACCGGAGGCGTAAGCGTGATAGCCCAACTCCGAGGGGCTTGGGGAGCGATGCCATGAGAAAGGCACTGGATCGGCTCTCCAAGTCTCCCTTCACGCATCGTATAGAGGAAGCAATGCTCCCCCGGCGGTTCCAACAACCAATCTTCGCAGTTTACAACGACAAAACGGACCCCGTGGAGCATGTGAGCCAGTTCAACCAGAGGATGGCAGTCTATTCTAAGAACGAGGCGCTGATGTGCAAGGTCTTCCCATCCAGCTTGGGACCTGTGGCGATGAGGTGGTTCAATGGTCTAAGGACGAATTCCATAGACTCGTACAGACAACTGACCCAAGCTTTTGGTTCCTGTTTCGTCATGAATAGCAAGCCTCCTCGGCCTATGAGCGCGTTACTGTCCCTATCCATGCGTGACGGGGAGACTCTCAAGGCTTACTCGGACAAGTATTGGGAGGTTTACAACGAGCTGGATGGCAAGTACGATGATGTCGCCATCAATAAGTTCAAGAATGGACTACCAATGAGACATGGCCTGAGGAAGTCCTTGACTGGGAAGCCCGCCACCAGCGTGCGGCAGTTGATGGATCGGATTGATAAATACAAACGGGTGGAGGAAGATATGTAGCAAGGCAAGGGGAAGGATAAGGTTATCCCACAGGAGAGGAGGGATTTCAGGTCGGACCGGTATAACAGCGCATGCCCGAGGAGGGATTTCGGTGGAGAATCCGGAACGAATAATGCCCAGACTGTCAGTGCGGTGTTCCGAGAACCCGTACATAGGGTGTTGGAAAGAATAAAGGACGAACCGTACTTCAGGTGGCCGAACAAGATGGCTGGGGAACCTGAGAGGCGTAATCAGAATCGCTACTGCCAATACCACCAGGACCACAGACATACCACGGAAGACTGCAGGAACCTCCGGAACTACTTGGACCAGCTAGTCCGGGAGGGGAAGCTGAAGCACCTACTGCACCACCGCGATAATCGTCAGGGCCAAACATACCAGGAACCCCGGAGGGATGCCGACATGGGGCGGCCAGCTGGCACGATCAACGTAATCCTGGCGGCACTAGGGAGAACGGGCACGCGCCCTTTGCGAGTGTTGTCTGTGGCCCAACTGCCTGCCGAGGAGTCCCAGACAGAGCCGAAGAGGGCTAGGAGGAGTTTCCGTCCTCCTTTGAGCTTCTCAAAAGATGACATGATTGGGACTACCCAGCCCCACGATGACACTCTGGTGGTCACCCTGAGAATTGGGGGCTACGACGTGAGGAGAGTGATGGTGGATGGTGGCAGCGCGGCAGAGGTCATGTACCCGAACCTCTACAAGGGGCTGGGATTAAGACCGGAGGACTTGACGCCGTATAGCTCCCCCCTAATGAGTTTCGATGGGAAGCTCGTCATCCCGAAGGGCATGATCAGACTGCCCATACAGACCGGCCCAGAAGTGGTGGAGGTGAATTTCATAGTGGTGGACACATACTCCCCCTATACGGCCATCGTAGGAAGGCCCTGGCTCTACACTTTGGGGGGCGTTGCCTCCTCCTTGCACCAGAAGGTGAAATTCCCATCAGGGGATCAGGTTCTGGAGATCCGTGGTTACCAGCCCACAGCGAGGCAGTGCACAGTGGCTGCCATATCATGTCGGCTTGACGCACAGCACTCGGCCATTGCTGAGGAAGGTTTATAGCAATCAAAGACCACGGTAGCGCACCCTGATGTGGCTACCGAGGGGGCCAAATGTGAGGACCTGGAGAAAGTGGTAATTGGTGATGATCCAGAGAAGTTCTTTCGGGTCGGGGCTCGGCTGCCTCCCGCCGAACAGGAGGAGTTGGTCGAGTTCCTCAGAAGCAATATCGACGTATTTGCATGGGACCCCTGCGACGCCCCAGGGATTGACCCATCCTTCATCTGTCACCATCTCAACGTTAGTCCATCCATAATGCCCAAGAAACAGCCGCCACGACGCCCATCGAAGGAGCACGCTGACGCCATCAGGGAAGAGGTAAATAAGCTTAAGTGTGTGGGGCTATCAAAGAGGTTTTTTATCCCGAGTGGTTAGCCAACACAGTGGTAGTAAAAAAGAAGAGCAGAAAGTGGAGGGTTTGTGTGGAGTTCACCGACCTAAATAAAGCGTGTCCAAAAGACCCGTTCCCCATGCCTCGGATCGACCAGCTGGTAGATGCAACCACGGGCCATCCTCGGATGAGCTTCCTGGACGCCTTTCAAGGCTATCATCAGATACCGCTGGCCCTGGAAGACCAGGAGAAGACAGCCTTTGTGACGCCCGTCGGAAACTACCATTACAAAGTAATGCCGTTCGGTTTGAAGAACGTAGGGTCCACTTACCAAAGGATGATGACGAGGATGTTTGAGCCGATGCTGGGCAAGAACATCGAGGTCTATGTTGACGATATGGTGGTAAAAAGCAAAGCGGTGTCCGAACATCTAGGGGACCTCGGCCGTACATTTGACGTCCTGAGAAAGCACCAGCTGCGCCTAAATGCCTCCAAATGCTCGTTCGTGGTGGGCTCAGGCAAGTTTCTGGGGTACATGATCACCCACAGGGGAATCGAAATTGACCCTAACCAAATCAAGGCTATTCACAATCTGAAGCCTCTGTAGAACCCCAAAAAGGTCCAAAAGCTTACTAGGATGATCGCGGCCTTGAACCGATTCATTTCCAGGTCAGCTGACAGGTGCAAGCCCTTTTATCTCTTGATCAACAAGTGGAAAGGGTTTGAGTGGACCGAGGACTGCGTTATAGCTTTCCAGCAACTCATGGAGTACCTATGCTGGCCGCCTATCATGTCCAATCCTGATGCCGATGAGGTCTTGTACGCATACCTTGCTGTGGCGCCCCACGCAGTGAGCCTAGTACTAATACGGGATGACAATGGCATTCAAAAGCCGGTTTATTATGTCAGTAAGTCGCTGCACGAAGCGGAGGTCAAGTACCTGCCCTTGGAAAAGGCCATACTGGCTGTGGTCCACGCCACGCAAAAGATCCCCCACTACTTCCAAGCTCACACAGTGGTCGTCCTGACCAAACTGCCCCTAAAGTCCGTACTTCGAACCGCCGATTATACCGGGAGGATTGCAAAGTGGAACACCATCCTTGGGGCTTTTGATGTAAGGTATATGCCTCGGGCTTCCATAAAAGGCCAGGTTCTGGCGGATTTAATGGCCGAGTTTGCCGAACCTACTGTGGATGTAGCAGCCGAGGAGACGACCTCGGATGAGAAATTAGTGGGGGCAGTCTCCATCACGGGGTTACCATACTGGAAGGTATACGTTGACGGCGCGGCAAACCAGAGGGGGTCCGGAGTGGGGCTAGTATTGGTATCCCCCGAGGATCATGTCATAGGGAAGTCCCTGAGGCTCGGATTCTCGGTCACAAACAATGAGGCCGAGTATGAGGCGTTGCTGCAAGGGATGGTCACGGTACGGAAGATAGGAGGAAGATCGATAGAGGTGTTCTCAGACTCGAGATTGGTAGTAGGACAGGTAAACGGAGAAATGGAAGCCAGAGATCCGAGAATGCAAGAATACCTGAGCCAGGTCAAGCGCTCTCAGTCGGAGTTCGACCTCTTTAGCCTGACTCATATTCCCCGGAGTGGGAACAGCCATGCCGACTCATTAGCCACACTTGCAACTTCCTCGGCAGAGGGACTGCCCCGGATCATACTTGTGGGGCACCTAGAAAGAGCGAACGAAATGGCAAGGGGGTCGATCACCGTCCATCAGATTGAAGTGGGTCCCAGCTGAATGGATCCCATAGTGAAATTCCTCAAAAACGATATCCTGCCCGAAGATAAGACAGAAGCTGAGAAAGTACGGAGAAAAGCTCCTCGGTTCCAAGGATCACCGACTATACAGGCGCTCCTACTCTGGGCCATACCTGCTGTGCATCCACCCCGAAGCAGCAGAGTTACTGCTCGAAGAGCTGCACGAAGGAATCTGTGAAAGTCACACAGGAGGGAGATCCCTGTCGCATCGAGCCGTCACGCAAGGATATTAATGGCTAGGAATGCAACAGGAGGCCCTGGAATACGTCAAGAGGTGTGACCAGTGCCAAAGATTCGCCCCAAACATTCACCAGCCAGGAGGGGTCCTCAATCCTTTGTCCAATCCCTGGCCATTCGCCCAATGGGGCTTGGACATTGTAGGTCCCTTCCCGAAAGCGCCAGGGAACAAGAGGTATCTGCTGGTGGCCACAGACTATTTCACGAAATGGGTCGAGGCCGAGCCCCTGGCCAACATTAGGGACGTGGACGCCAAGAAATTCGTTTGGAGAAACATAGTTACGCGATTTGGGGTCCCTCATACCCTCATCTCGGATAATGGGCTCCAATTCGGCAGCAAGGCCTTCAGGAGGTACTGTCGCGAACTCGGGATCACAAACAGATATTCGACGCCCGCCTACCCTCAGGGAAACGGACAGGCAGGGGCCGTCAACAAGGTTATCGTCAATGGGCTTAAGAAGAGGCTGGACAACGCCAATGGAAGATGGGTAGAGGAGCTGCCCCACGTCCTATGGACGTACCGGACTACCCCCCGGCGGTCAACAGGGGAAACACCTTTTGCCGTGACTTATGGCGCCGAGGCGGTGATCCCCCTGGAAACGAATTTCTGGACGCTACAAACAAGCTTTTTCACTCCCGGCAGCAATGATGAACTTTTGGGGAGGAGCCTAGACTTTGTGGACGAACGAAGGGAACGAGCAATGATCCAGCTGGCCTATTACCAACAAAAGCTCAAGTAAGGGTATGACACCAATGTGAAACTCCGGCCACTGGCATCGGGGGACCTGGTACTTAGAAAAGTCGTCAGGGCTGCCAAGCACCTATCCTGGCGAAAGCTGGGACCCAACTGGGAAGGCCCCTACCGAATTACCTCAATAGCAGGAGTAGGTGCATATTATTTAGAAGATCTAGACGAAAAACCTGTACCTCGCCCATGGAATGTAAATAACCTGAAAAGGTATTATTATTAACGAAGCAGTCCTTTTGAATTCCGATTCTTAACCTGTTTCAACTATGGATCTCATGTTCGGACGGCCAGCCTAAGGGTTAGACAGAACCAAGGCACTGCATGGTCCTCGGACTCAGGCCTATGGGGAAACTAACTACTTCAAAAAGCCTAAGTGTTAGACAGAACCAAGGCACTGCATGGTCCTCGGACTCAGGCCTATGGGGAAACTAACTACTTCAAAAAGCCGAAGTGTTAGACAGAACCAAGGCACTGCATGGTCCTCGGACTCCGGCCTATGGGGAAACTAACTATTTCAAAAAGCCTAAATGTTAGACAGAGCCAAGGCACTGCATGGTCCTCGGACTCAGGCCTATGGGGAAACTAACTACTTCAAAAATTCCAAGTGTTAGACAGAACCAAGGCACTGCATGGTTCTCAGACTCAGGCCTATAGGGAAACTAACTACTTCAAAAATTCTAAGTGTTAGACAGAACCAAGGCACTGCATGGTCCTCGGACTCAGGCCTATGGGAAAACTAACTACTTCAAAAAGCCTAAGTGTTAGACAGAACCAAGGCACTGCATGGTCCTCGGACTTAGGCCTGTGGGGAAACTAACTACTTTAAAAAGCCGAAGTGTTAGACAGAACCAAGGCACTGCATGGTCCTCGGACTCAGGCCTATAGGAAAACTAACTACTTCAAAAAGCCTAAGTGTTAGACAGAACCAAGGCACTGCATGGTCCTCGGACTCAGGCCTATGGGGAAACTAAATACTTCAAAAATTTCAAGTGTTAGACAGAATCAGGGCACTGCATGGTCCTCGGACTCAGGCCTATGGGGAAAGTAATTACTTCAAAAATTCAAAGTGTTAGGACGTTGGTGAAGCAAGAGCCCTACCTAGCCCCTGGGCCACAAAAGATCGGCCTACCCATACGAGCCTGCACGTTATTGCAATCACTGCCATGACTGGCTGAGGTACGATTGATGTTAAAATTATACAAATAAAAAGAAGGGATATGGGAGAAAACGGATAACGCGCAAGTGTACAAATAGCCAGAACAAACAAAGAGAGAAATAAGAACCACATTGCAATAAATTCGTAGAAATTACACGATAAACGTCACATTACAACTCCAAAAAAAAAAAAAATGAAGGAGCAAAGCAGGCGGAGGCGCCGAAGGGCCTGCCCCTACCACTTAATCTTTCCCTCCAGTAGGCAGCTGGTCCATGGCAACCGCAGACTCCTCTGAGTTTTGACTAGGAGGAATGGCTTGCAGAGGCATGGCAGGAATGGCTACCTCCTCAGCAGTTGGAACCGGGGCCTCAGAAGAGGGCTTCGCATCATCTTGGGGTGCTTCCTCTTTGGGGCCTCCACCAGATTCATCCACCTTGGGAGGACCACTCCCTTGGACAGACTCACCAGTAGGCCCAGCGACCGAAGCTCCCACACCCGGGGTAGCACCCGCTTCCTCAACAGCCACCTTAGCCTCAGGGTCGTCTGGAGCAGCTTCACGAATGGCAGGGGGGTAGTACACACTCTCCTCCTTCCACAAGTCGGATGAAGGCTCTACCCTAGCCCGTTGAAGAGCCTCCTTCCAAACCTCGAAGGAGTAGCGCCTGCACACCGCGGGGACTTGAGCCTTGAAGACAGCTTCTGTCTCGGCCACCCCCGCATCATAAGCTGTATCCTCGGCTTCCTCCTTAGAGGCCCAGGCCTCTTCCCTGCCTTGTTCAGCCTCAAGCTTGGCCCTCACGGCCTCATCCTTGGCCCATTCAGCCACCTTTTTGGCTTCCTTAGCAGCAACCACCTTTTTCGTTAGTTCAGCTAGCAACTCCTTCGCGATCTTCAGCTGCTCCTCTGCCTCACCCAAGCGCCTCGTCTAGTCTTCGGCCTGCTTCTGGAAACCAGTGAGGCATAGCATTGTCCCCGGCCCTGGTCACCGTCTTCAGCTCCTCCCGGGCCGTGGCCAGATCAGCCTCGGAATTCTTGAGGGTCCGGGTAGCCTCCAAGCGTTTCTTACGCTCTACATCCATGGCCCTTCCTTGGTCGTGGGCCACCTCCTCCATCCTGTAAGTAGCTTGGACGGCCTTCCAAACAAAACGGGTGCGTAATGAGCCAAGCTCAAAAAAGGAGAAGAAAGACTGAAACCAGAAAAATCACGAGTGTAAGGGGTCTTACCATTCCTAGGTACCGCTTGAGGCTGAGGAAGACCTCCCTACTCCTCATAGACCCTAGCTCAGCCATGTCCGCAGGGAGTAACAGGCACCTTTCCAGCGCGTTGGTCACAAACGCGCCTTCGCCCCCCTAAAATCTCTGAGGGAGGAGTCGTCTCTCAGAGGTTCCCCACGGAGCATTGGGGCAGGGAGCCAGGCCTAAGCCTCAAGCTGGGTGTCGACCTGTTTAGCCTGGCCCTGGGAACCTATCTTCAGCTGCTTCGAGGGCCGCCGAGGGTCTCCCTCCTCCTTCGTGGACCCAGGTTTCTCCTCAATTGGCCTTTTACCCTTATCCTTCTTTTGCTTAGGACCAGCGGGCTCATGCTTAGAGGGCGAATTCATCTGGGGTGCAGGAGGGGGAAGCCCGGACTGAGACGAGGCCGACCTGCTCGGGACAGAATGAATCTTGGGAGGAGGAGGGGGAAGCTTTGATTTAGACCTCCCCGGCTGGCCTTCGATCAGGTCCAACAGGCTAGATTGGGGCTTCTTCTTGTAACCCATCGCGAGCTGAGGAGAGGACTCGGTCGTTAGGAGGTTCGCTTCGGTCGGGAGAAAGCTACCTGGGTCCCGCAGTGGGTCCTCGGACTGATAAACTTGTTCGAACACGTCAAACTCGTTCTCGGCAGGGCCGAAGTTAGTGACTTCTTCTTCCCTCTCTAGGCTTTCTTCCGCGGCCTCTAAGGATCTATGTGGGGAAGGACCCGCTAAGGCTACCCCTTCTGATGTAGAGGGCTCCCCGGGAAACTGGAACCCGTCCTCGGTCACAGTTATTTTCTGCAGCCTAGGATCTTTCGCTCTGATCACGTACTTCGGTGCAGTGAACGATTTTTGAATGGGGTCGTATCCCAAGATTCTGTGAGCAGCTCTAACTTGATTGTCGGCTTTGTTCACAAAAATCTCCGCCCTTAACGCTTTCTGCAAGTCCTCCCTGTTGATCAGGCTGAAGTGACGCGTGAAGGTGTGCGGATCTGCAGTAAGAAGACACTTTTGTGTTAGTAACCAAATGGTGCCAAAAAAAAAAATGGATGAAATAAAGATTAAAACAAACTAAAATCCTAGAGCCGACCTCCCTTATTCCCACTGCCCCACCTGGTGTCCCTTCTGTCGTTGGACAGTGAAGACTATCGTGCCACTCTCCAGACACGATGAAGAAGTCCTTATTCAACCCCTTGCTGGACTCGGGGAGGCACTGGATAAGCCGGACTCTGTCATCCCTCGTCTTCATGTAGTACGACTTGCCCTTCAAGCACTGGAGGTTGTAACACCAGTTTACGTCGTGGTGGGTCAGCCTTAGCCCCATCTTCTCGTTCAGGGCGTCCACACAACCCAGAATTCTGAAGTCATTGATGGCACACTGGGTGGGGGCTAGCCGGAAGTATGTCAGGTAGCTCCTCATCACCGGTCCCATGGGAATTCTCATGCCACCTTCAAGAAAGGCAACAATGGGAATCACCACCTCGCCCTCCTGCCTCCAAAGGTGCTACTCCCCCTCCTCACAATACCTCAAGCCCACGTTGCTGGGTATGTTATAATCGGCGATGAATTTCTCCATCACCTCCTCAGTGTAAACGTATTTCTTAAACCTACCCATCCCAAATGACGCCTAAAAGAGCTAAGAAAAAACGAATGAAAGACAAGAAGAAATGGAGAAGAAGAAAGTTCGAAGAGAGACAGAGTGACTTACAGAAATGAGGAGAAGCTCCTCGGACGGGCTTTTTATGCTAAAGATGAAGGTGGAAAGTTGGCTGGACTCAGGATGTATGCGCAGGAGCTCTTAATCACGAATAAGCAGAGGAAGCGACAGTTCGAATGGGTATTTATACCCCAAATCGAAGAGCCGTGCGGGTTTCCCCGCCCATAAATGCTAGACGAGCCCTCACCATTGGATTGCCATCCTCCTGCTGGACGTGGGAAGCGTTGAACCGCCTGGATTTAATGGGAGACGCGTTACACACATCGAGGCATCAGTAATGCGTTTTGGGCAGACGGAAAGACGCCAGCAATTACGCGTGAAGGGATGTGATGGGACACATCGCAGGCCCGGGGACATCAAAATCTTCCTCCCCGCCCGAGGGTGCGGACAGCAAGATTTTGAGGGACTATTGTGGGGCTAGCAAGTCAGACAGCCCGACCCATTTCGTTCTTGAACCGAAGGCCCGAGCCGAGGAGGCGTTCTTGGTCCGAGGATGAAAGCAGTAAGCCCAGGGGCCCAATAAGGCATGCCGAGGATGACTCTATCCTCGGACATCCAACACCATAATGTAAACAGGCCACACGCCATCAAGGGAGCCCTCCTGATCATTCGAAGGGCAGGAAGCAGGTACCGCACGCCAGCAGTAGAAGCATGGTGGAGGAGCAAGTTTAGGACGAACTGTCACCTCCACATTAAATGCCCCCAACTAACGTCCTGACCGCATTAATAAGGAGGGGACGCCTCAATAGTGCCACCTTGGTTGCCGCATCCCACAGAGAGAATGGGAAGGTGGCTGATGGGACAGGCACTCAAGTAATGGCCTAATTCCCCAACAAATGTAGGGTTAGGATCGATTGGGAGAGGGGTATATAATGCAAGGAACCCCTCCAGGAATGGAGGGGAGGAAAGTAATTCAAGAAACACTGTAGCAACCTATATGATCTGGGAAAACTTTGTAATCAGTCTTGGAAGAAATTATAAGAACTCTAAGCATTGGAAATCACATCCGAGAAGCATTACTGTTCATTCCAATTCACGTTCATGCTATCTAATCCCCATGCAACCACGTATGGTTGTTGTACTCCTCGTTAACGCCTAGTTCTTGAGCCCATCCTCTATAAATTCATTGCGAGGACCACTCCCTCAAACTCGATCCCTACATATACTTACATAACATTTTTGTGCAAGCCTATATTTAAATTAATCTTAAGTTATGCCCAACAGCCAAAGTCCATTTTTTTACTGCCCAAGTCCATTTAAATGGTCAACTATTTATTAAATTTCAAAAAAAAAAAAAATCGTAAAATCCTGAAGAGTGGCAGACATGCCCATTAAAAAATTAGTTAAATAATAAATACTAATAAAAGTAGTGATAGCAATTTTGCCTCACCCCGCTTGACCCATCCCTTCCTATTTCGCCCCACGCGGATTTTTCTTACCCTGCAAAGGTGGTTGGACGGGGATGGGTTTAAACTTTTTAGACCCAACCCGCCCCGTCCTGCGTTAATAAGGGTTAAATTATAAGTTTTTCATTTCCTAAAACCCTACTATTTATATACATTAACTTATTTTATTTTACCCAACATGGCTTTCTGCCTCCCTCTTTTTTTCTTTTTTTTATCAAGGTTGGAAATAAGGTACCAATTTTAAAATTTTATTTTGTCTTTATTATAAACATATTTATATATTATTGAATCATTGATTTTGTATTATGAGATTTTTGTTTTTGTTGTGATATTGTCTTATTAAACACTTAACAATATTATTCAATTTTTGCTGAAAATTAGTTTGATTTGATGGGATAAATTTATTTGTAATTTCAAGTATATTTTTATTAACAAAACATGTTTTATAAAAAACAACTGTAAAAATTGTGGGCAAATTAACAAGAAGTAGAGTTCTATGGGGTGGGACGGGGCTTCACAGGGCCCCAAGAGGTGAGGATGGGGCAAGAAAATTTTCTTTGTCATGGGAGGCAGTTCGAGGATGGAGTAAGACAAAACCATGTGGGTCAGGGACGAAGACTCCATCCTTTGAACCTGCCCTGCCCCATTGCCATCCCTAAATACAAAGTCCAAGTAAATGGTTGACAGCCAAGCATTTACTGACTTGATAGAAAAAATAAAAAGTTCATCTTCATCGTCGGCAAACGGGCAAAAAATAGCAGACTTCAGAAAGAGCAAAAATGCAAAAACGACAAAGACGTAGAAAAAATAAAAGAAAAGAAAGAGAAATGGAGATGCAAGCTCAAGGCATGACAGCATCTCACCGTGGTTGAGAAGCTTCAACAATGCCTGTAAGTATCCCAAAAAAAAAAAAAAAAAAATCTGATTTGAAGTTGAAACTCTAAGAACCGTTCACAATTCTTTAAACTAGCAGGTTCAATTGCGGTTTGTGTGGTTCGTTGCTTTTTCTACAAATGCCGGTTTTGGAAGCTAAAAGAACCGTTTTAATGAATGGTTCCTAGTTAACCCGGTCGGACCGTACGGTCCTGTCCGGGTTTCAAAACCATGTACGTGAGTAGCCATTACAAGAAGCAGGGATGGAGGCATTCTTTGACTTAGGGTGGGCAATGAGTACCCCTCCCCCCAATTTTTATTTTTTTTTAAATATTAGTAAATACATAGGTACTAATTTTAGTAATTTTGTTATATAAAATTACACTTTGCCCCCTCCTTAACAATATTATTGATTATTTTATGAGTAATTTTTACAACATTTTTACAAACTGTTGAAATAGCAAATTTTTATTAGTTAGCATTTAAGCCTATCACTTACACCACTTTTCTACTTATTGATAATTACTCACCACATCAACAATGTGAAGGAAAAAAAAAAAAAAACTAATTCTAGCATTTTTCTCCTTTTAAAGACCATAAAAAAATTTATAGATCTGAAATCTAAAATAAAATATACAAAATTACCAATAATGAATTTTAAAAAAATTAAGCTCAATCAACCAATTTTACCCAAAACAAACAACTTAGTCCTTTAAAAAAATTATAACAAAATAATTTTGCTCTTACCCAGCAGCAGATGCACACGTTAAAAAATAAAAAATAAAAACCTCAACGATTAAGCAATTATTTAGAGGCCAAAACCATCATACACAGCTAGTAACAAAGCTAACCCTAACTCCAAGTCCTGCCTCTATATATTCCTGACAAAAAGGGGCACGTCAAAGTCGGTGTTCAGGTTCACACATTAGCGCCAAGCTCAAATTTGGTTTTTATGAGTTTTTTGGGCTGAATTTTGTTGTATGAGTTGATCTTTGTTTGCTGATTGATGGTGTAAGATATGCGTTGATAAGTTATTGAAGATTAGAGAAGATGAGATCAGTGTTGATCTGTGTGATTGTTGGATCTACAAAAACAAGGGAGCAAAGTAAAATTTTGCACGGAGAAACTGCAAGAAACAGTAAAAGAAAATAAGATAATGATAAAAAAAAAATTGTGAAAGAAGCAAATATTTTTAAGAGTGCTGCCAGGAATACTACATTACTACATAAACCCTACAAAATGATTTGTCGCCAATCACAAAAAAAAAGTTAAATATCTATTTATTTAAATTGTTAAAGTGGCATCAATCATATTTTTGACACATTAGGCTGTAAGTTTTTGTAATGATTTTTGCATTTTCTAATTTTTAAATGCTGATGTGGTATTGCTAACATGGATTTATTCGGTCAGCTAAGCACTAATGTGAGTCTTTTAAAATTTATTAAATTAAAATTTTATTATAATTAAATTACACATATACAATCTATTAGTCAAATCAACATTTTTTAGTTACATGATAATAACTTTTTTTTAAAGAGAGTTTTAACCTATGACGTTTGCTTTTGATGATTGCTCTTTATCATCAGACCAAGACATTAATTGGTTTTTGGTGTAGGCGGGAATTGACCCACAGATCTCTTATTCAATTATTCATCATAATGGTAACTTAGTAAGGATGAAATTGAAACCATCTTAATACAGGGATGAAAGTGAAAAAGGAAAAAAAGTTCAAAGACTAAATTGAAAAATACCCATAAGTATAGAGACACAAATTAAATTTTTATCTATTAATTTTCATAAATTAAACACAAAGCAGAGTAACCTCCTTCCAAAAAATTCGCATAAGAGTGAAAGTTTGTATTGGCACTGTGAGGAGTGGAACATTCACCTCTCAGATCTAAAGCTTAAGACGCAATTGGGCCACGGGAAAGAATTGGGTCTGACCTATGTTTTGAAAGGAAAGCTCAGTGGATAATGAATCACGAAAGGAGAATAGCTAGATCATCCCAAGTGTCACGGAAAAAATGAGAGACACAAAAGATTAGTTCCCGTGGAGATGGTAAGGTGCCACCTTACCCAAGGTATAGTGCACGAGTGATCCATGTGTGATTTCCAAAAGATTTTTGGAACCCCGGGAAGGTTCCGGAACATGCAAGAAGGTTGAAGATCTTTACCTCCGCATCAGTGATGAGGTTCTTACTTCACCTTTGCCACAGTAAATGCAAGTGAGACAGCTTGAAAAGTACCAACAACTCTCAAAAGTCAGAGTTCTAGGATAAGGGAGGGGAGGAATCCGATAAAGTTAAAGAAAAATATCTTAGAGGCTCTGGCAAGTAATAGGACAGCTATAGTGATAAGAGCAAGGATTGAAACTATAAAAGAGGGAGGAGAGGTACAGGACGGGGGATCCCCAAAAAAAAAAAAAAAAACAAAAGGAAACATAAAGAAGAAAAATTAGTGAGAAAGGGAGGGAGGGAGTAGAGATAATACTACAGGAACATGAGAGTTATCTATTGTAATGTTTAAATTGAGATTATAATATCTGAGTGGAGAGAAATCAATTGCTTGAGTTTCCTAATGTGGAGTGTTTTTCCCTTATTATTATTTATTTGCTTGTTGTTTGAAAACTTTGAGTTTGAATCTGAACTCCATGGGGGCCAGTTTTTACATCCCCACAGGTACCATAAGAGAAAATTTATAAAAAAAAAATAGTTTTTTTTTAAACCATAGCATTTATCATAACATCCACAATCTATTAAAATAATCAATTATGAATAATGGATAGTCACTTTCATATGAACCTATCACTCATAATCGATAACATTAAAGTTTTAATAAAAGTTGTCTTGCTAAAACATTAAAAGCAATAAAAGGTGAAAGGAGTAGTTGGGTGGGCAATTTCGAAGTCCCTCTCTCTGTGCTATCAAACAATGGGCTCTCATCTCATGTCCTCAACTTTGGTGTTAGTCAGTTGAGGATCGCAGTTTCTAATTAAAAAATGATTCATAATCTTCCTTTATATTATATACTAACATGAACTGTATACTTTTTAGAGTTATACAATATAATACCACTAATATGGGTCACGTCTCACCTAACATATCAAAAACCTTAATTATAAAAAAATAAAAAGATGGAATAAAGTCAAGAACTGCTGTAACATGTGTGGCTATTATTCTAAGATATCCTATTTTCATGTTGGTGTGTTTTTTTTAATGCGTTCAAATTAAACATATAGAGATTCTTGCGATACGATTGAAACCTCTCTAACAGACCGGGGACATCTAATTACAGAAAAAACTAGTAGTATAGTTGCATCGTATTTCTTTTCTTTCCATTTTCTTCTACTACATCATCTATTTTTAGCATAATTGCAAAGCAATTATTTAGCCTAATATGAGAGAGGGAAAAAAAAAAGTATCACTAGTTCTAAAAAATAGGGTAAGAGTTTTGTGATTAAATAAAAAAAAATTTCAATTTTTGTTATCAATAAGTTTGGACTCAATATTTTTTATAATTATTGACGTAATTTTATTATGAATGATATATAACAAAAATAATATTTGTGATAAATCTTGTAAAATTATATTTACCACATTCTAAATTTATAACACTTTTAACAAATTGTAAAAAATATTAATTCTAGTATTATTTTGAATATTCTTCTTTTATTTGTTGTAAAAAAATTTAAGTGTAAAATATATATTTTTTTAAGATAATTACAATATGCTACTAATCTCACCGTTCAAATTATTAATCTTATAAAAAGATGTCACTTCAGATACATTTCTTTTAGTGTGTAAAAAAGAAGGACAATTAGGAAGAAAAAGTACTAATATATACACCTGAAAAATACTATAATACATGTAGTCATGCACCATTACAATCTTTTACAAAAATAAAAATAAAAATCTTGCGATGAGATTCTTTCTAAAAAAGAAAAGAAAAGAAAAGAAAAAACAAGGGCACGAGGGAATGGGAAGAAACAAAGAAACAGTTCAAAGTGGTACCATCCATGGGAATGGGATCATACGGTTTTATGAGACCGCGGGAATCATGGGATGTGTGAAGGTATCATCCTACCGTCATCCACTTAGCAAATCCCCAAGCTAACCTAAAAGAGATGCTGTCTTTTTCGGGAAACTCAAAACAAATATTTTTCTTTATTCTACTCCATATATAAAAATCCAAATTATAATAAACAAAACCAACAAATATAAAAAGACAGAAAAGAGTAATGCGTTATAGCTGGCAAGACCCTTGACGTGGCTTTCCTTAACCCTTATCTCCTTGACGGTTCAAAAGGAGACAGCAGCAGACTCCTTTGAAAGACCCCCCCTGAAATTAAGATATAATAATATATATTCTTTAAGAGATTTAATAATTTCATTTGTAAATTAAATAGACAATTTTTTGAAACTTTTTTCATAATTTTTTTTTACAAAAAATTTACAAAATCAATGTGTTTAAGACACCTTTTGTAATAATAATTTGGTTAAATTGCAAAGTATGCCTAGAAAATTTGGGGTGTTTGAATTTTAAACTCTAAAATTTTAGAATTTAAATTTTACACCCTAAAGTTCTTTTCATTTGGTTTAGCCGTCTTTCCATTTATGTTTTTCATTAAGTGTCGCATAAACTTGTCACGTTTGTTTAGTTTATTTAATAAAATAATGTCACATAAAAAAAAAAATTGGATGGAGGGCTTGCTGATGCAAACAAAATAAAACTTCAAATGTTTAAAATTAAAATTCTGAAATTTTAAAGGATGTTTGGTTAGCCCAAAAAAAGAGTAATATTCTTTATTCATTTTTCAATCTTTGTGGGACCCACCACTAAAAACTGGTTTGGTTTTAGCATTTATACCTAGTTTTCATTTTCAGTATCCTAAAAGTTAGATTTAAATACAAAAAATGAAAATAACTCTTCACCATTTTTGTTTTTTATGAATACGAATATAGTGGCACATTTGTAAATATTGTGAAATACAAAGTTACTTTATTTGAGTGATGTGATTGTGTGTAAGTGATAAAAGTTATTTTAAAAAAAAAATAATGACTAAACTCGGTATGAAGTATTTTATGTTTAAATTATGTATTCAAAACAATTTACTAAATACTACTAAATATTTCATCCGTTCTTTTTTTTTATTAAAATTCAAGATTTGAATATAAAATACAAAAAATGGAAGGTAGGTACATCACTTTTTGAAACCAAGCAGATCCATAAGTTCATGATTAAAAATTCAAACAACTTACGATGTGTAGTTTTCAATTTAGTATAATAATTAAGATACAATATTGCCCACAAGAAAAATAATACTTAAAAATTTTGTGGAGGTTAAGCAGTGACGTTTGAAATTCCACGTAAAAGGAAGAGTTGTGGGTCCAAGTTCAACAACCTGGTGGCGTGGCGGAAAACCGAGAAAACGGATATGGGGACTAGCTGTCTGAGGTTGAACAGTCTATTCTATTACCGGTACCTACGTGGCAGCTGTTAACATTTAGTTTTATTTTTTTTGAATCAATGTGGTCTGAACAACTGTCGTCCTTGTCCGTTTTAAAACCACGGTGCCGCCCCTCTTGGCCCGCCTTGGGTACTCGTTTTCCACGTGCAAAATGTCTTATGCGAATAATTTAGGAGAGAGTAAGTTGGATTGGACCTGTGTTCAATTCTGGACCTCAATTTGGACGGTTGAGCTTCCCTCATGGTTTTTATGCCATTTCATTTTCAACTACTCCTTAAAAAAAAAAAAAAAATTTCACTGCTAAAAGTGGAAAATATGAAAATAATAGAATTTTGGGTAAATTGAAAATTATACTTCTAAAATTTGGAGTGATTAGATTTTTACACTTTAAAATTTTAAATTTTAAATTTTACTTCTTAAAATTTGAGATGTTTGGATTTTACACCCTAACGTTTTAGAACTTAGATTTTATCCTTAAAGTTTAAAGTTGTTTGGATTTTTTATTCTCAAATTCTGAAATTTTAGGGTGTAAAATTTAAATACCTTAAAATTTTAGAAAATAAAATTCAAACTCTTTTAAAATATAGGAGGTAAAATTGAAATTTTGAAATGTTAGAATGTAAAATCCAAACATCACCGAACTTTAAAGAGTAAAATATAAATTCTGAAATTTCAGGGTATAAAACTAAAATCCATTACCCCCAAACTTTAGGAATGTAATTTGCAATTCACCCTAGAAATTTTTTAAAGTATACTAATAAATATGTATTTATTCCTCTTATAATAATGGGTCTTATTGTGATTTTATTTAATAGGACTCACTATTATATTAGAAGAGTGGGTTCGTATTTATTGTATTTATTTTTTACTGAAAAGGTAGAATTGTATTCTTGAAATAATCTAAAATTGGAAAATATGAAAATTATAAATTTTTCTTAGAGTATACTAATAAATATGTATTTATTCTTCTTACAATAATGGGTCTTATTGTGATTTTATTTAATAAGACTCACTGTTATATATATTTTTTTTTTTGAAGGAAAAACTCACTGTTATATTAGAATAGTAAGACTCACTGTTATATTATTATTTTTTTGAAGGAAAAACTCACTGGTATCAGAATTTTCTTTGGTATCAGAATAGTAAGTTCGTATTTATTGTATTCTTAAAATAATCTATAATTACTTACGTATTCTTTTATATGGTATCGACTAAAAGGTAAAAAAAAGTATTTTATAATTATGTTCACATGTGAAATGAATTTTAATTCTAGGTCAATTATGGAATTTCATTTTTTTTTTTTTTTTGTGGACAGAAATGATGGAATTTCTTACCAACGTGAAATTTACCACTTTACCAGATTAGTACTAATATATTGAACATGTGAATGTTTATGGCTACAAAATGTCACGTCAGATGTCACTCGTTGGTGGAACCTGCAAAGTAAGCGAACATTGGCCACATTTTTGACCAAAATAATCATCACCTCATTTCAAAACAAATGCATGTTGTGGGTTCGAACCCATGAGGCATTGACTCATCGGGAACAATAACTATTTAAGGTGTCGGCATGGGTTAAACACTTAAACCGTAACCTCTTAAGATGTTCATTCAAGTGAATGATAAATTAATACTCAAGATGTTGGTTCTAGTTGACGATAACCACATAAGGTGTTGGTTTTATGGATTTTAGGAGACTAATGTTAATATTATGGATTTAGAAGAACAATATAAGTCATATAGACTTGGAAGACTATTTTTTATCCTGTGGATTTAAGAGACTAATGTTGATTGTATGGATTTAGGAGGCTAGCTATGTTGATCCTATGGATTTGTAAGAGTAGGCTACGAGATGTGGAGTGGAAATTTACTTTTAATGAATGTCTACTGTGATTTTTTTAAACATGTTTGTTGTTAAAATTTTCCTTTATTTTCTTTTATGTTCTTTGTCAATCCATAATATTATTGTGAGAATTGCAACCCAAAGAAACCGCTCTTTTCCATAAGTTTCCCCCTAAAAAGTAAAAAGAAGATATTATCAGGTTTTAAAAAAAAAATTAATTATTTTACCCCTAGTCTAAGAGAATTATTTTATCAGGTTTCAAAAAACTGTCAATATTATTTTACCCCTAGTCTAAGAGATTTTTTTTTTTTTTTGCTAAACAGTCTAAGAGAATTATAATGAAGCCTTCACCAAACTATCATACAATTAAGTGATATAAACATCAAAATAGAAAAATGACACAACAAATACTCTCCACACGTGAAATGTTTGCACATTTAATTTTCTTTTGTTCATGCTTTGATTTCCAAAGAAAAAAAGTTCAATTCCATCCTTACATGTGGGTCTCAAATTGTTTTATGCCCACATATTTATGAAAAAGAAATCATAAATATAATGCAAGTGGCAGATGTAGGAAACAATTATTGAAACAAAAGACCCATGTTATTAATAGTGCATGGATGGCTATATCCTTCAATGTTTATATATATATATTTTTGAAGAATCATATCCTTCAATGTTTAGTCAAATTTGTTAAAAAATAATGGACCGACCGTGTGAATGGTTAACATAATCTAACAGTTTGTACGTTGTACTGTAATTTCGGGGAATACTCTATTGAATCACAAATGTGAGGAAACCTCCTCGACTGTTCACCATCACGTGAGCCAGATTTTAATTCACCAACCATATAATATAATGATAATGATAATAATAATAATAATAATAATAATATTATTATTATTACAATTTTCACCAGCCACGAATTACTTTAATGCTCTTGGATTTCTTCTGAGAAAGGCTGACTATTGAGGGTTATTGTGTAAATTCGAGATTGGTCCATGCTTCTCCAGAGGTTGCAAGTCGCACGTGTGTCTCCCTGGGCGAGACTTGAGCACGTGATAAAGTCTACTTTGCACATTCTGGCCTGTTTGAACTTTGAATGCAAAAACTAAAAAACAGGCTGCCCCAGGAAGAAAAGAAGTGGTACAGGTGCACAGCTGTCCCCATGTAACGGTTACAAAGCTGAAAGTGTGATTCTCCCATAGGCAATCACCCTTTTGCTTTGTAATTGTAACACTATTTCCCTCTTTTTGTTTATTTATCTTTTTATGGATGGGATCTTATAAGTCGGTAAATCCAAATCGCTTATGATACATTATCTGGCTCGGTTATTGATAGAGTAAATATATTCGTCATTGCTTGAAATCTCTCTTATGATTTTTGAGAGGATTTTAAGAATCGAATTATTATAATCAAATTGAAAATCGAAAATAAAGATTGACATCTCTATATTATTTATCTAAATAACAAATTATAAATATATAAATAAATCATAATCTCCAAACTTCAAAGTTATAACTTGTTAACACTCAAATCATTCACATGAAAGCAAAATAAAAAAACAAGTTTAATAATTATTATAGAGAAAAAGAAAATATAATAGCAAGTACATGTATAAATGATTGGTCATAACTCATAAATAGATAAATCAAGACATGAATGGCAACCTCATTTTATGTATGCGTTGTTTTCGTGAATTCCAGTTAGCTCAACTGATAAAGTCTCTAATGGTTGAATAAAAAATCTAAAATTCAATCTTCGCTTACACCAAAACTGATTGGTGTCTTGATCTAATGATAATTTTTTATCATTAGACCAAAATCATCAAACAACTAAAGTGCTATCATCAGAAGCGGACGCCATAAGTTGCAACTCTTTTTAAAAAAAAAAAAAAAAAATTGTATGCATGCTTTCAAAGTTAAATGTTATCAAGTTTTCATATGTACTTGTGACAAAGGCAGACCCTTATAACAAAACATCTTTGAAAACAACTAAAGTGCGTTTATTTGAACGAGTTTTTCCTTCTATTTTTATACGTAATCTTTGTATATATTAACAACAGATGTTCGAAATCATTAGTCCTTGGACAATTACTATAAAGTGAAAGGGTAAAGAGTCATCAAACAAAGTTGATTTTGATTCATATTTTCACCATTAATTAATAATATAAAAAAAGTTGCTTCATAGTTGCGGTACTACAACAACAGCGACAGTTCTTGACTCGGCAGTCGGCATACATTTCAAATGAGTAATTTTAAGGCTCCAAGTTATAGCTTTAGCAAAATAACAATTGGGAATTGAAGGAAATGAAGTTATCTTTTAAACCCTTTACATTTAATTTATAGACTTTAGGCCAACTAAAGGTTGCTTTTGGACCAGCCAGCAAAAATCCTTTCATTTTAGGCTCATACTAAAGGACCATTAATAAGAAATTAAATTTTCCACTGGAAGCATGCATGTATTACGATTCCCATGTAGAATTTAGTGTTGTGCTTGTGCCTTGCGATCTTTAATATATGTACAGTTTGTAGCCCTCTCAAAAACAAAAACAAAAACAAATTAAAACAAAAAAGTTATGTAGTTTGGTATAGGAATTTGGCTTTTACAGAAGATTGGGTAAGGTTATGTTGTGATGTATTACTAAGATTCGTTTATTTCTAGAGTAATATCAAAGAAGAAAGATTTAATGGTATTAAATTACTTGCTTATGAAATTAAACTTGCATTTTCTCATTAGCTAGACATACAATGTAGATCACGATAGCATAGAAAATTAACATTATTTTAATTGTTGGTTGATTACATGTATCCATTCACGTTGCATGTTGACCAAACTATCTTAGGTAACCCCTATATTACATATGCATAAAAACAATTCAAGAGGAGAAGGTATCTTATGCATTGAATATAATTGTAGGGTTAATATATTATGAGATGAAAAATGCATATATTCAATAAATAAAAATAATTACTATTGAAAAGAGGTTATTATTTGAGAAGAAAATCTTATATGAATTGGATGTATATGCCCCATTACGCTCAATACCACGTCATTTTGATCGAAGAAGAGAGAGGAAAGTTAACCTTGGATCGAGTTTTATAATGCCATAAAACTCAACATTATTGGTAGTCACCAACCCTCAAAGGTCAATCAAAAATTAAATCATAGCCATAAATAAAAGTATACGATTTATCCTTAGATACAGTACTAAAAAAATTAAAAATCCTACGACCCCCACGCCCATACCATACAAAATAACTTGTGGTATTAGGTAATAGGTACGACATACGAGTAACAAAAATCGACACGAGATCTCTTCATCATTTTTATTACAAGTCCATCCTAATCCCTCCATTATAATGATTCATCCCCCACTTTTTAAATACTAAATTTACTTTTAATATTAAAACTCCCTTAAACTCAACTTAAAAATAAAACTGTTTTTATTTTCCTTATTTTATACTAATCCTAAGCTAAGCTAAAGCTTAATTATAATGATTAGTTTATTTGAGGACGAGGAAGCTGGGAAGAAAGTCCTTTACCTTAGCCTCTGCATCCAGGGCACTGAAACGTGTGTACAACCGGTTCCGTACAGGTTCAGTGTACTGGTGAGGCGGTTTTTGGTTGTCAGGTAAAGCAACGTGTTTGGCAGGTGTCGGTAAAAATATATATATATATATATATATATGAGAAAGAGAAGTGTGGCCGACTGGCCGTTAAAGAAGGTGGTGGTGATAGTAGTAGTGGCAGAGTTTACAGGCTGGAGTGACAAATAAAGTAATAATAATTCGCCTTCCGATTCGGCGACCACTTTTATCATTTTGTGCCAGCTCAGCCTTTTTTCCGTGCGGCCGTTTTTTTTTTTTTTTTTTTAAATTTTTAAATAAAGATATGGAAAGAAACTAAGAAAGAGAATTTAATATTCGAAGAAAAGAAAAAAGAAAAATAAAAAAGTCCCACGCACACGGAAATGCTCTACAGCCTGGCTTCCTCAGTCAAACTCAGACTCGAAATCAAAAACCTTACCCAACCGTTATCGTCGTTATCTCGTTATTAATATTATTTTTTATTTTTTTAAATTATATTCCCACATTGTGATAATTCTGGTTCTCAGTGCGTAGCTTGTCTCTATCTGCTTGATAGTACAAAACAACTTCCCAAAAACAGAGCAAATCATATATAGAAATTATACATGGAATAAAAAAAAAAAAAATGAGAAAAAAAATGTGCATAATATTTTAATAATAAATTTTAAGTGGTAAGTTGTTATTAGTTGTTATTGTTGAAGTAAAAAAATAATCTCAGTATTAAATTCAAATTTGAAACAATAACAACTAATTATTTATAATTTATTGTAAAAATATTGTGAACGTAACATCTCTAAAAATATATTAACATACGCCCTAGAATGGCGCGTGTAGTTTGGAAGTTTCTCCCTAGTAGTGGAATTGTGGAAACCCATTTCTTTTTTAAGGAAGATATTTTTGATAATCTTCAAAGAAAGATATTAGTAGGTGCTTGATTGTACTTGTTAAGAGGTATCAAATAGATCTATTAGATTACATTGGAAAGTTGTCCCTAAAAAAAAAAAAAGATTAGAAAGTAACAAAAGTAAATACTTCTTAGTGAAGGAATATGTTAATATGTGTTTGATTGGAAAGTAACAAAGTAAATACTACTTAATGAAGGAATATGTTAATATGTGTTTAATTGCAATTCCTATGAATAATTGAATGAGTTTTACTAAATTGAAAATTGCAAAAGTAAATAACAAATACTTGTTTAACCGGAATGTTGTTCAACTCCTACAAAAAAGTTGATCATTGTAATAAATAAACTCATTTTATTTTATTTTATTGAGTTTATAAAATAAAATAAATTGAGTTTATTTGATTATCAAAAAAAAAAAAAAAAACTCAATTTTAATCAATATACTTCAATACTTGTTAATTGGAATCTAAAATGAATGTTGTGTGACTTCTAAAAAGAGCTAATCGATTGTTAAAAAAAAAAAAAAAATCCATTGTAGTAAGATTCATCAAATAATATTTTTAACATTACATTATTTTTTAATTAGTTTGGGGCACTTGGACTCTATTTGAAGGCCCAAAATAAGCAATAAATAAATAAATAAATATTCATTCATAATAATCTTTAGTATTGCTATGAAATTGGAATTTTATAAGATTTTAAGATCTGCATCGAAATCTCACCTAAATCTCACTTCAATATAAGATTCTACGTTCCACAACGTTCTAGGAACATAGAATCTTAAAACCTTAACAATGACCATGTTTGTTCCGAGATAATAAAATGAGCTACTTAAAATTTGAAATTCTAATACAGTAAATGCCTTTTAATTGATGAATTATCAAAGATATAGGTAAAGGCACGCTCCAACTGACAACGGTCATTATCGGAACTTGATTGTGCTATTATTTGGTTCCACACCAAAAAAAAAAAAAAAGCCCTCTTTTAAAAAAAAAAAAAAAAAAAAAAAAAATTGAGTGCACGAGACGCTCCTTCAAGGGAGCGTCCAATTTGAAAAAAAAAAAGACAGATAAAAAAACAGAAAAGCAGAGGGAGGGTTTCAGAAAAATTTAAGTGAGAGTAGTGAGTTATGTAAATCAGTGCAATTAAAATTGACGCGTGTACATTAGCCAGCTGTATTCCAAAACCCAACCGCTTCCTTGGTAGAAGCGGTGCCCAATGTCCCATTATCTCCCATTTACACTCCTCACTCTTTACCTGCTCAACCGGTCACTCTTCTCCTTTCCCTTATATATCTAAGCTCTTCTCAACCCCACTCTTGTCTTTCATATATTTCACTCAAATACAATCACAACAAAAACAATACCCAAACTCTCTCTCTCTCTCTCTCGCAAAACCACTTTCAATTTCACAAAATCTTTTTTTTTTATATGATCCATTGATGGCTATGAATAAAATGGAAATGGATCGGATCAAAGGCCCATGGAGCGCTGAAGAAGACGAGGCTCTTCAAAGGCTGGTTCAAAAACACGGCCCACGAAACTGGTCCTTGATAAGCAAAGCGATTCCGGGTCGCTCCGGAAAATCTTGCCGGCTCAGGTGGTGTAACCAGCTTTCACCGCAAGTTGAACACCGGGCCTTCACTCCTGAAGAGGATGAAACCATAATCCGAGCCCATGCCCGGTTCGGAAACAAGTGGGCCACAATAGCCCGACTCCTCTCGGGTCGGACCGACAACGCGATAAAGAACCACTGGAACTCGACGCTCAAAAGAAAGTGCTTCTCCGATGGAGGGTACGATGGTAATTTCGACCAGCAACAGTTACAGCCGTTGAAGCGGTCCATGAGTGCGGGTTCGGATGCACCCGTGCCCGTTTACATGAACCCGAGCAGCCCGTCCGGATCGGACGTCAGCGATTCGAGCGTGCCGGTCGTGTCTTCGTCTCACGTGTACAGACCCGTGGCGAGAACTGGGAGTGTCGTGCCTCCGATCGAAACGACATCGTCGACGACTGCAACGAATGACCCTCCGACATCGTTGTCGCTGTCTTTACCGGGCGTGGAATCATGCGAGGTATCGAACGCGGTTTCACAAGTGGCGAATACTTTAAATTTGATGCCGGAGAAGGAGAAGGAGAAGGAGAAGGAGGGGAATGGGGAAGAGGATCGGAGTATAGGGTTGGTGCCGTTGAGTGCTGAGTTAATGGCGGTGATGCAGGAGATGATAAGGAAGGAAGTGAGGAGTTATATGACCGGCTTAAAGGAGCAAACTGGAGCTGGGTCTGGGATTTGTATGGGTATGGGTATGGGTATGAGAGGTGAAGATGGGTTTAGGGACGTGGCTGTGAAGAGAATCGGAGTTGGTAGGCTCGATTAGTTGTGAAGGGGATGAAAAAAAAAAACTGGGTCTTTGGGGGTTTTTTTTTTTTATTATGGTAGTTAGCGAATAAGTAAATGTACAGAGAGAGAGAGAGAGTGAGCGAGAGAGAGAGTGAGAGGTTGAGGATGAATGAATCCAAGCGAAGAGGATTTTTAGAAGGGACTTTGATGGAGCAGAGTATGAACTTTTTTTTTTATTTCTGTTTTGGCTTCTGGGCCTTGTTCAGAAGCTGGTTTAGGAAACAAAAAAAAAAAAAACATGCTGCCGCAAAGGAACAAAGAAGGAAAGAAAATGGAAAAGAAATTCGATATTTTTGTCGAATTAGCAAAATTTTTCGTTTTGGGACTTTTCTTCAATCATTTTCTTGTTTTTTTTTTCCCTTATGGTGTCCTTTTTTTTTAAATATTTTGTTAAGTTTAAAACTTGAATCTGAAAATATAAGTGTTTTAATATATAAATGGAAGGAAGGAAAAAGAACTGGAATGCAGGACAGTGGAACAGAATAGACCATGAGTGAATTTTTGTCAACAATGATTTATCATACTTTTTTTTTATTTTTTTTTTATTTTGACAAGGCTTGATATATACTTTGGGTAAAGGATAAAAACAAAAACTATCAATTGTCAGTTGCTGCTCATGCCATGTGTACAAAGGCAAATTAATGGCTGGAAACGGTAGATCATATCACGCTTGTCGGTGTGTAATTTTAACCAGGGAGTACAATGATTTTTTAGTCAATCGTTCGTGGTCAGGGCTGTTGAGTCGGTGAATGTGATACTTAAATGGATAACGCCCTCCTGGTCCTATCTTTGTAATGGGAAATTACCCAATTTTCCTTTGGATGGCTATATATAAGGGCGTCGGTAAAAGTTTCTTCATCTGATATTTATTAAGCTTGGTGTTTACCTCACAGTTGTAGGCTCTACTATGGTCCACACGCTCAATTTGTCCGATTCTCGAATCTCGGAATTTGTGCATATGTATGATATTTGCAACTAAATTCAACGTTGAAAACAGTGAACAGGATATTTGATATTTCCCTTCTATGAGCACTCTAATCAGGTGTGTCAAATGTCAAATATTTGGCATTTGACACACCAAACATCAAAAGCCAACCATCATCAAACGTTTCAAATCCCATAAAATTTGGCATGGAGCTACAGTACGCTCTCAAATATGAGAGCGTACGGACAAGAATGCCAAAATATTATATGCTTATTTTATTTACTTTTCCTCTCTCTCCTCCCAACACATTTCTTCTCCTCAAGTACAACAACTTCAGAGTCTCCCAAGGCGCGCCCCAAGCTCTGGACTCCGCCGCTGTGCTCTCCGGCGACCACTTCAAGCTCACTTCAACACCGGCCTCGTCCCCTTTGTCGTCGAGCGCCTCGGTGACGCCAAACAGCCCGTCCGCGACACCGCCCGGCGGTTCCTCCTCACGCTCAAGAAGCTCTGTTTGATTTGGGATGGGTTTGATGGGTCTCCCACCTCCGACGCATCACTTCCACGCCAATCTCCCTCTAGCCATGGTTTTTCTGTGTTTTTTTTTTTTTTTTTTTTGGCTGTGGTTTGATGGGTGGGTTCGGATGGGCTCTGTTTGATTTGGGATGGGTTTGATGGGTCTCCCACCTCCGATGCATCACTTCCACGCCAATCTCCCTCTAGCCATGGTTTTTCTGTGTTTTTTTTTTTTTTTTTGGCTGTGGTTTGATGGGTGGGTTCGGATGGGCTCTGTTTGATTTGGGATGGGTTTGATGGGTCTCCCACCTCCGACGCATCACTTCTACGCCGATCTCCCTCTAGCCATGGTTTTTTTTTTTTTTTTTTTTTTTTTTTTTTTGCTGTGGTTTGATGGATGGGTTCGGATGGGCAGTGGTGGTGGTGTTAAGCTGATTTTGGTGGTTTGGTTGATTGGTTGATTTTGGGTTTTGGGTTTTGGTTATGGTTGTCGGCGGTGGTGGATTGTGGTGGTTGTAGGGGTGGGCTATTATGGGCAGTGGTGGTGCTGTTGTGCTTTGGGCGGCGGTGGTGGTGGTGGTGGGTTGTGTATTATATATTACTGTTTGAAGTTTTTTTTAATGATATTTTAATGTGTTGTATATATTATTTTAATGTTTAGAATTAAAAAATAGAATACCTGATAAATGGCATGTTGTAAAATGATGTGCTAAAATAATAAAGTAGGTGTTTGGTGTGTCAAAATGACATTTTTTATGAGAGAGCTGATGGGAATGCTCTTAGGCACATTAAGTAATTGCATTAAGTAAAATTAGAAGTGTTGAGACATAGCCTCTCATAATACAAACCCAATCTCTCTCATAATACAAACCTACTGAGTCATAGTAATATGCAGGTGCAGCTGAGTCACAACACACCAACAAAATGATATGCATGATATGCAGCTGAGTCACAATACATGAACAAAATGATATGCAGGACTATCAAAAAACACAATCCTGCTGCTGCATAGCTTCATTTTTTGCTAACTTGTCTTATAGCTCCATTCTTTGCTAACTCTTGTTTCTCAGAATCAATGTTAGGAACAGTATAATCATCTAAGTTATATTTCACAACCAATATTAACCTAAAAGTATTTCCTCGTTCACTAATAGGGGTGGGATATTTAGGTAATATTTATAACCACTATGAAAAAAAAAAAATAGTAATAAAAAACTGTCTATGAATGATTAGCAGGATGAGGGAGACTTTGTATTTGACAGGTCGATTATACGTGAGGGCCCTTTGGAGCCTTAAAGAACACGGACAGTTAGCAGTTAGAAAATGACATGCATATTTTATTGATCATTGTTGTTGAACAATATAATAGTTCTATCAAGTATCAACTATTGTTCTGATTTCCTTGTTATATAATATTTTTGCCACTTTAAGTGGACTTTCATTTTTGTTCACATTTTTTGCAGTTGCGTCTTATTTGCAGTCCATTATACCGATTACACTGATAAGAAGCACGGCTAAAAAGACTAGAAGAAGTTTTTGAAAAAACCACGGCTGTTTTAGGAAAAAAAAAAAAAAAAGTTTTACGGACTAAAAAAAAAAAAAAAAAACCCAAAACTGAATCTTGAATAAAATAGAGAAAAATTATTCAACAGAAGCGAGGTTTATTTATCTTTTTCTTTTTTAAAAATTAGATTCCCTGAAATATATCTGGTAATTTAACCATCTTCTCATTATACACATCTGAGAATCAGCAAATGCTAGCTTTCTATATCGACCAACTTAGGAAAAAGAATTAAAGGGAAATAAGGAAAAGATTTTGTTTTTTGTTTTTTAAAGATGAATTACTGAGTTGCCGCAGCCTGGATGGAGCCGGTGTTACGTCTACTCAAGAACAGTAGACTAGACTTAAATTCATTAATCAAGTGTAGCAAATCCTGTCTCCAGGACCATGTGGGATCATTTAGAGCACGTATCGAATTAAGGCAGACAAGAAGAGTACCTCCCTCATGTAAAAGAACCTGCATGTTCACAGATAGTAGAGCAATAATAAGACAAATAAGCTTTGATTAGAGAAGCCAAATTCTGAAATAGGAAAAAAGCAAACTGCACAATTAATTATAAACACATGTTTAGTGGTGTTATTATAGGCAAGTTATTAATGTGCTTGTGTCCTAGTTAGCTGTGTATTGTTTGGAAATAGAGATCAATCTCACAGAATTGCAAGTGATCTCATCCTCTCTTGAATTCACCAAGAGCCCATGCCATCAAACTCGTTTTTTAAATTAAGGAAGACATCAACATGGTGGGCAGATTTCATCTATGCCAGGATCTACTGATATTACAGATTAGTGATCCTTGTGTACAAGGACAATTCTCTTAAATGTAATTTCATTATCTCTATCTGAGATTAATTTGTTCAAAAAATAAACAGAAAACTCCATGTGCTTCCATGTAGAACAGAACCAATAATTAGGGATGGCAATGGAACAGGAAAGGACAGGGCCAGATGTTGGGCGCCCCCGCCCCATCCCCTTTTTCTGGCAAGGAAAATCCATGTGTGATGAAAGCAGGGTTGGTTGGGGTGGGATGGGGCATGCCTTTTAGCATCCCTGATGAGGTGGCACCAATGTTAATGAGAATAAAGAGGAGGGACACCAGAGAGAGTATTGAGAGAGGTGTGTTTTGAGAGTAAGGAACAAGATATGTATAAGACACAAATTTGGGGTGGGGCAGGCAAAATCCATCTCCACCTCGTCCCATCTTCAGACTCAAGCAAACCCAATGGGGCAATACGGAACTGGACGCGGGCAGCATGGGTGGAGTGGATATATTTTGCCATCCCCTACCAATAATGTCCATTCAAGATATTTTCCATGTTCCTGCATGATAGATTCTGAAAAACTTGAATAATGAAAAGAAAAGATATTGAATCATCAAATTGATTCATACCGTTAACCATAGGGGAAGGAATCCCAGAACGGAAGGAAGAGATGCCAGAAATATACAAGATAGAGCAAGGGCCACACTTTGTTTAACCTGCAGGTACATATAATTAAAATCAATAAGAGTAAGAACAGAAACCACCAGATAATGAAGAGACTGACAGTAGCAAGTACCAGTGAAGTTGTTTGGCGGGCCTTGGCAATACAGAAAGGTACACAAGAAATATTGTCCCGTAGCAACAGCACATCTGCCACAGCTATAGCAGTTGCACTAGCACGTCGAGCAAGCACAATACCCACAGTGGCAGCAGCAAGTGCTGGTGCATCATTAATACCTTCACCGACCATGATTAGACCTCCCCCTAAAATCCCAAAACATTGTAAGTTGCACAACCTTAAAGAAGTGGTAAGACTCTATGTAACCAGAATGAGTAAAACATAAAAACCATGTGTGTAAAATAGATTCAAATAGGAAGAAGAAGGCCAGGGAAAATAATAATGAACCCCTCTCTCAAAAGAAATGTCTATGAATTCTTGAACTTCCATCATCTCAAAAAGTCCATTCAAATAAGAGACATCATGCAGTGATAGTTGTTATTTCCCTTCTTGATGTTTAAAGCAACAAAAGCAAACATCATGTGTGGATATGTATCTGTGCCTCTGTACATATATTTTTACCCAAATATTTATAAACATGGGCAACTATTGCTGTATTATAATTATTACATGCGTGCGCGTCACACACAAAATAGATAATAGAGATATAAAATAGCTGCATATAATCAATACTTGAAGAGCTCACTTAAAAAAAAAAAAAAAAAAAAACTTGGGGAGGTAAGAATTAGTAGATTATTCAGATGAGGTTGTTAGTGTCAAGAAAAATACAAGCTATGAAGCTAAAAAGGCTGGAATGGAAAAATTAGATCTGCAAAGCCTTTCCTCTCTTCCAAGAGGACCAAGATATAACAATAGAGATGATAATGATGAGGAAGAGAAACCTTCAATTTATGGAAGTTACTCTCAAGATCCAGTGTATATGACATAAAAAAGATGATTTATCCAAATACACACAAACACGCACACACCCATGCACACTTAACAAGATGGAGACACAGTTAACAGACGAAGTAATTAGAACCATTGTCAATACAGAAAAGAGGAAATTTACACACCCATTATATAAAGACATGTATGCAGACATAACATTCTATTTAATGTAAGACATGAAGATAATGAAGATTTCCAGATTGCTGATAGGAAAACTCACCCATATCCCTTGATGCATCTTTCACATGACTCAGTTTATCCTCAGGCTTCAAGCTGCAATAAACCTCTTGAATCCCCACAGCATTTGCCACTCTCCATGCACTTGACTTATGATCACCAGTTAACATCATTACACGTAGCTTTGCTTGATCTCGTAACTCAGCAATGACATCTGGAACCCCAGATCGAGGTCTATCCTCTAGGTGAATCAGTGAAACCTGCATGGAGTTGGTGGTGAATGCAATCAGTGTACTGGTATTTTGCACCACCTAGAGAAAAGGTACAATATAACGTGATATAATAATGTCAGAGTAAAGTTATGATGGAAGTGCAAACGAACTCCACATCTTTTAGCTTGTGATCATCAAAGCACATATATAGGTTTTCTTATCCTAATTTCGTAATAAGCCACAAGAGCCTTTCCTAGACACAAGCAAAGAAGGGAACGTCTTTGAGAGACCCTCACAAAGTTCCTAATCCTATGCACAAGCTAAGGCCAAAACTCCCAGATAAGCTCACATTTGAAATTGAGCATGCTTTCAAATATTTAACAGTTACATCTGAAGTGTGTGCCCAAATAGTTCCACCGCTCTTTCATGCTAATTCAGCACATGACCATATGTTAACCATCACACCATCAAAAAACTAAAAAAAAAAAAAGAGAGAAGAGGGAGGGGGAAGAAAAAAAAAGGGGAGGGAGGGGAGGCATATGTTAGCCTGATCTTGTGCTGATATAGATAGATACCATCCTTTTTTGAACTGGCATGACTGCAGCATTTAGCAACAGAAAAATATTACCTATACTAACCATAACAAAATTTCAGTGACGCTTGAAATCTAGATGATCAATGCTAACAATTATAAAACACAAACTGCATATTTTGGGTGATCTTTCTTTTGTCAATTCTGAAGGTGGAATGGGTTGCATATTTATGCAACGGTGAGCATGGAACATGTTTTTCCTTCTCTTCTTCCTGGTTTTGTATTATTTAAATAGGTTTCCCCCCTAAAGTTAAGAATTAAGGAAGATGAAATTGACTGTTCAATTGGGAGATTATGAGTTTAAAAATGAGATATTTCCAAAAATAAAATAATAAAAGAAGCAAATTTAAGAATTAAGGAAGATGGAATTGGTTGTTCAATTGGGAGTTTTAACTTTTGAGTGCAAATTTGAGATATTGCCAAAAAAGAAGCTAAATTTTAGAAAATATCAACCCCCACAACCCCCACCCCCCCCCCCCAAAAAAAAAAAAAAACAAAAAAGAAGAAGAAAGCCATGTAGAAGAAACGTCACCTTTTCATTCACAGAAAGAGCAGCATGAACAAATTCACTTCCATATGAAGATGCATTTACAGCATCCTTGATCTTTTTTGACTCATCTTCTGATTTACAAAATGAAGTGATGAAGTCTACAGAACCAAGTGACGCTTTCAACAGTTTAACCCCTCCAATTCCTGACTATAACAAGAGAAAATTCAATGTAATGTCACTGACCAAAACATGGTTAAATGAAGGTGGGTGGAACAATATAGATGCATGCATATTATCATCACCATATCAGATGCATGTCCAATAGTGTCAATGACTCAATAAGCCGTTAGAAAAGCCAATCAACATGCATACTATAAAATGTGAATAAATGAAGAAAGTTTACCATGACACAGAACTGGCAATGTTTTGTGAAAGAAAGGTAAGGAATGTAATTTTTACCAAATCCACAGCATAACATTCTCATACACATTTATGTTTTCTATTTTTGATAAGTGATCACAAAATTACAAGAAAAAGAAGAAACACGCACGAGAATGAAAAAGGCATAATTGTGTTTTAAATATCAAAGAACAAATACAATATTAACAGTGCCATATCTAATATAAAAGTAAAGATTTGCATCATACCCTGATGATATACAAACATACAAAGAAAGCAGTTATGGCACTGGTACATATAACATAAACCACTAAGAGTAATAAAATACGTAATTTTCAAAAAATAAAAAGAAGAAAAAGAGAGTAAATAAATTAACTTGGATAGTAACAGAAATATAGAGATTTGAACAACAAGGTCATCTTTTTGAAGCATACAAGCTTAGTGTTTCATCATCAAAGGCTGCTAAGGTGAATGAACGCTAAGATCTATGTTAATAAAGAACATTACCTCAATGCTATTGAGAGTTGCAACGAGACCTCTACCAGGAAAATACTCAAAACGTTCAACAGAAACAGAAGGAAGATCTTTCCCTACACTGTGGTCTACAACAGCTCTGACACAAAGAAGAGTAACAAGTACTTTAACAAGATAAAATAAACATTTGCAACATGTCCAACACATTTGATAGTAGACTTGTTATCCCCGCACCCCCTTTTTTGAGCAAGAAACAAAGTAAATTAGGACTAAATTAGTGAGACTTAATGCAAGATCAAGATATTATGATTACTGATAACTAATATTACTTCATTGTTCCACACAAGAATATGTGTGCATACAGAAATTAATAAAGTTTTAATCAACTAAATTATGAAATTTTAAAGATAAAAATATAAATAAATAAGAGGGTCTCTAAGAATTATGGAAATCAGGCTGGTAGCGTTTTCAATTACTGGATCAAATTCAAAGCAATGGATCTTGAAGCATTACAACAATCAACCTAACAAAAATCCATCATAAATACCAAATTTCAATGGAAATATGGGAATTATACGGTATTCACAACATAGAATCACTGATTATTATACAAAGAATACTATGTTTATCAGTTACATCCTAGGAATGCTTCCGAACACATAGACATGTAAGAGAAAATAAAAGCATCTCATTTCTTTCTTTCTTTCTATTTTTGTTGTTTTGGGGAGGGGGGGGGGGGGGGGGGGGGGGGTGATATCCCCATTTATATTGCATTTAGATACATTTTTATGCTCACTGTTTGGGCCCCATAATTAACAAAAATGAGTTATCTCAAGTCTATGGCCTCATCCATATGAATTCTTAGCCACAAGTTCCATTATTTAATGTCATGTATAGGAATCCAATAGATTTTTATTTGTATATTTTCTCTTTCTCCATTTTACAGCGCTTATAACGTGGTGCAATAGTTTATACACTGGAGTGTGGTGGACATGTTGGCCGGATGGACGTGTTTGGCAAACTTAGGGGTGGCAACTGTTGGAAGCCCTTTTTTTGTGCCTTATGTGGGACACTTGGCATGAACAGAACAATCAGGCTTTTGAAGGATTGGAACATATGACAACAGTGCTTAAGATGATTGTATTAAGATCGTTGTTCAATTGGATGGCTGTAACGCATACATACTAGAGCTCCAATTTTTGAGTACTGGAGTTGTACTCTTCCCTTCTAATAAAATCTCTTATTTACCTATCCAAAAAAAAAGCTTATAATGCTTATATGTATATCACAAAATGTGTACATAAAATATATGTGCTATCAGTGACATAGATACATTTAAAACCAAGCTAATTTATCCATTCAACTAAATTACAGATTTAACCTGGTCATGCTCAACAAAGAAATGGTAGACCCTACTGCAAACAGGTGATGTCAGCTGCAGCAACAAGAAGTTGGTCAAGGTGTCCAGTTTATTACCTGGAGTCGAGTAAACACTACTACCTAAATAAGTCTCAACTACAAGAATTAATCTAATCAACCATTTAAACCCAGGAAGGCATTTCAGTTTAACAAAACTACCTTCCAATAGGGTGAGTAGTACCCTTTTCCATAGCAGCAGCGACAGCAAGAGCTTCTTTCTCACAGTTGGGAATGCAACAGGAAGCAAAATTTGATCTATTGTTTCTGACAAAATGTCCATAAATTGGTTCAATGGCTTTGAAAACAAGCCCCCCAGTTGTCAATGTCCCAGTCTTGTCAAATGCAATAGTGTGGCAAGAAGCTAGGGCATCTAGTACATGCCCACCTTTCAGCAGTATTCCCTGAAAAGAAATATAGTAATGTATCACAACTGTTACAAGGGTGGCCTCCCACACAGAATTTTTGCCAAAACTGACCTACAATTCAGCATCATAAGAGCTATTCAATAAGAAATAGAAACAGTAGTCGGACAAAAGGAGGAAAACACAACAATAGTAGGTATCAGTATTATATTTTCCGAAAAGTGTACCTCTAATATTATTCAAGTCATATGCAGTGGAGTGGAACATAAAACTGTTTATAATATCTAACTAAGACCAAACCAATTCAGCATTTAATTAAGGAATTCAGTTGATTGATACCTTCCTTGCACAGGAACTGATTGCAGTAGCATACGCCAATGGAGCTACAGCCAATGCACATGGTGATGCTGCAACCATGAGCCCCAATGCTCTGTAAACAGATCCTCTGCAAGCTACATAATTAACCAGACATTAAATAACTAGAAGATGAGCATTCCTCCAAAATGGAAATCCAGACACGGTGAAAAAAAAAATTCATTGAATATGATCATAAACGAGAGAGAGAGAGAGAGAGAGAGAGAGAGAGAGAAGCATCAAATTCGAAGAAGGATAGAACACTGAAATGGCAAGAGGATATAACAATAAATAAAATAAAACTAAGAAACAAATTATTCAATCACTGCTCTTATAACATTTTAATCTTGTTCTATTGCTTGAATACCTTGACAGCTTTGTGAAGATATAATGCTCCTGTTGTTTCAGCAAAATACAATTTGTAGCAGTTCTCGCGGGGGGGGGGGGTTGTGGTGGGGGAATTCTTTATCTGTCTCATGAATTATTTTATCTTGAAACATTATACACCAGTAAGGTTGTATCTATTGAATCAGGTAATTTATTTTTAGGTTGCTTGGGAATCAGTTACTGCAATATATAGTATCATTGATTTTCCTCTGAGATACTGAGGAGCAAATTTGTAGTAACTGGGAAATTAAAAAACTCAAGCTATCTCAGTTGATAAAAACAAAGTAGGAATGACTTGCCTACCAAAAGGGGGAAAAATTACTGGATCTGGATGCAAACGAAAAGGAAACAATATGATGGGAATTTGGAAATTTTTTTTAAAAAGGCTAAAGATTTTTGGCATTATCTCTCTCTCTCTCCCCCCCCCCCCCCCCCCAAACAAACACACGTTTTTTGATAGATAGGTAAAGGTCAGTTTAATGTCATGTAACCCAATGGGCCACGTATCAGAAACACACACACACCAAAACAGACAAAAAAAACCATTAATGATCTCAACAATTCAAAAAAGCCTTGTCATTACAACTTGAGAATATGAAACATGATGAATGACTACATTCAACAGAATCGGGACATATTGTAGCATTGAGCACTTTTGAGGAAAATGAAGTGAGCATCCAATAAAACTAACAACATCATCATTATAACACAGTTTAACACTAGTGGTAAGAAATAATCAATTAATTTGAGCATTCCTATAACTACGAGAACTTTCTCCAAATTACCTGACGTACTAATGAATGGCCACTTGAATAAAAAGGGCCCAATGACAGCAATTGCAACAGACAACACTACAACCACCTTGCTGTAGTGCTCACCAAATTCATCCAGCCATCTTTGAAGCTTTGGTTTATTCAATTGTGCTTCTTCAGTTAATTGCACAATCCTGCTGAGTGTTGACTCTTTCCATGTCTTTGTTGCCTGCAACAAAGTCAAAACTTACGTGAATAAGGAAGGAAAAAAAAGAAGAAGAAGCCCAAATCTACCATAAATACTGCCATCTTAGAAAGTAGCATCATAAACAGCCAGAAATTTTTTAATTGGTAATTACATAAGCATCTGGTAGGTCTTCAATTGAGGACCTCACCCTTCACCTTGCTCTTACAAGGGGAGGAGGTGCTATTTAAGCTAGAGATCATTAGCCCATAACCTCTAGAAATTGGATCCAACATGTCATAAATATCCCTCTAGAAGCAAATACTCAAGCATCCAATCCAACGAAAATAATAAATTATCCATAGAGTAAATTTTAAAAGCAAAAGTTTAAAGAGTCATGTAAGAAAAATGAAAATTTGGGCTTGATATTGCTATATATTCATTGGGAAAAAAAAAAGATAAAAGAAATTAGAAAATCGTAAATAAGCCATGATAACAATCTGGAATGTGATGTGTAAAGAGAAAAATTTAAACGTAACTTTTGAATGTTATTTATATATTTTGGCTGGCAAATTGAAATTTCTGGTCCTTTATGCACTGGAGGACATAATAAAAAATAAAATATAAATAAAAAAAATCATTTGCAAAAGCAAAATTAAAATAAAAGGTAAGAAAAATTTTAAAGATAGAATAAAAAAAACCAATGTCATTCTACCTATCCATTCATGATAAAAATTCAGAAAAAAATAGTCTCATGAACGTACCTTCACAATCATTCTACCATCTAAATTTCTTGCACCCCCAGGAATTCTGTCTCCAACTTCTGTCTCCAAAGGTTTGACTTCCCCTGTTAAATGCTCGATAGTAATTGTGGCATTGCCTTGGAAAACTTCACAATCTACAGGCACAGACTAATCACAATACCATCCCCCATTACAATGCTTCCATAATCTAAGGTATCACTTTGCCATGAAAAAAAGTAAAATACATAAATACCACATAAGGACATACTTATACATGACAAGAAATAAAACGCTTATTCTTCTTATATTTATCCATATTACAGATATGCAGTGTATGCTAAAGTACATGAAGCTTGGATGCACACTTTTTAAAATTTCCCCCCCAAGAGCATCCATATCAATGGATGCAAAATCATGTAAAATAGAAAAAGACACCACTTTTACACATTTTACCTCAAAAATGCTTCACATCAGTGCTTCTAAAATTGTGTAAAAATGTGTATATCTCTACACGAGCTACAGTAACCGTGTATATTTTACACGGTTACTGTAGCTCGTCCATTTATTATTTTATTAATTTCCCGTTCGCTCCTTTTTTTCTCTCTCTTCTCCGTGCTCAACAAACTTAGTAACTTCTCCTCTCCTCATCTTCTTCTTTTTCCACACAAACACAAACACACCCACACACAAACACACCCACACACAAACACATCCACACAAACAAATCAACACAGAGATACACTTGCTCAAAAAAAAAAAAAACACAGAGATACACAAACACACCCACACAAAAACAACAAAGAGACAGATTGGTGCTTATCGGAACGATTGGTGCTTGATCGGTGCTTGACTAGAATGATCGGAGCTCGTGGGTCTTGCTTGATCGAAGCTCATGGTTATGGGTCTTGCCTGATCGGAGCTAGGGAGATACACTAACTGATCGGTGCTTGTGGATTGGAGCTAGGGAGATCTCGGTCAAATCTGATCTAGTCGGATCTGATCGGTGCTCGTGGATTGGAGATAGGGAGATCGGTGCTTGTGGATCGGAGCTAGGGAGATCGGTGCTTGCTTGATCGGAGCTGTGGATTGGTGCTTGTGACCGAGATGGTGTGGATTAAACCAAGAGGGAGAGTTGATTCAGAAATTGGTATAGAGATGGGTTACATGGGTAGAGAGATGGGTATAGAGAGACAGCAACAAATCAGAAAAAATGGGTAGAGAGAGAGAGCGCGTATGTAAAGGGGTTAGTTGAGGGAAATAATAAAAAAATTGAGAAAATTGATTATTTAAATAAAAGAGGTGATAGAATAGATGAATTGATGTGGGTGTTTTGTAAAAATGGATGTGTAAAATAAAAAAAGTAAGTTTTTAGTGTAAAAATGGATGTGTAAAATATACTAATTGATGTGGTTACTCTAAGTTCTAGCCCCATGGGAGAGAGGAAGGGGAGATAATAGCTGGTGATACCTGCATCATGAGGTATGGTCCCCATCCGATTGTGCTACCTTTGGAGTTGCTTGGACGCACACTTAGTGGCCCAAAACAGAAAATACAGAATTGGGAAATACTTGACAAAGTATTTCAATGTTTCTTATTAAGGTACACAAAGTCCTTAAATGGGGACTGGGACCCACTGATCATCATGTTTTGTGATGAATCGGCTAAAGCATGCCCCTCAACTTTTTACATTTTCTAAAGGAGTTGGTACCAAATACAGAACTATCATCATGATCTACCCATCTCTACTGGAATTTTAATGTATAGAGATTATACTACAAGACCAAAGGGAAATCAAGCTGCTGACACATACCTCACCCGCTCCAACAAAGAGATATGAGCCCACTTCTACATTGTGCACAGGAACCCTTTGGTATGCCAAATCAGAAGTATTAGGAAGGTTATCATTAGTAATATCCAGCACAAGAGCAAAATCTGGATAGTTTTCCTTCAATTCTTTAACATCAACCATTGAGCGGCTGGTAAAATACTCTTCAGCTGCAATCACCATACACTTTAAATGATAAAACTTAAACCTCTCATTGGAATATTTTAACACACACACACACACACACACACAGAGTTGTTACTGAATATGATAGTTTGAAATTTTTACCAATATGGGCCAAATTAAACATGGCAAGAAGTAATCCTCCTTCTAAAGGGTTCCCCATAAATACTGATGCAAAGGCTGCAAGTGCCATTAATACATGGATATTTACTTTTCCACCAAAAATATCAGTAAGGGCATCAAGTGATGCAGAGACCTGAACACAAATGGCACGTAGTTTAATCAATTACTGCAGTATAAAGATAATCCTCAGGAAAAGAGGAAGAACAAGATAATCCTGTGATGACAATCACTAGAAATGCCTAAAACAATAAAATTAAAACAAAAGGCATATGTACGTACAACCAATTACCATCAAAACTAGAGTCCTCATGATGATAAAAGAAAACAGAAAGTATACACTACCACATGATTCACATTGAGCAGCATGAGCAGGCAAGTTAACACACACTTCTCATATCCAAGGAGAAACAGCAGCTAGCCTAAGTGTGTTTTTTTTAATGCCACATTTGTCTATACTTAGTGTCATATATTTTGTTCACAACTGTTCTTAAGTATGGAAAGGGGAGGAGAGTTGTGTTAGGTTGACGGCCAGTATAAAATTTAGACTAAAATCTATAATGGATTCTTTATATATATACAAGTAAGATTTGTTTTATTGCAAAAAGACTACCCCATGTAGAAAGGACATAAAGTAATCTAAAGAATACAAAATAATAGAATTATGTACAAATAGAGAATGACATAAATTTAGGGATGGAACTAGCACTAGTGAATCCCCATGCTCTAGACCAATCAAATAAAGAACCACAAAACAGAGTTACCAAAAGTATTCATGTAGTTTCTATGTCCTCAAACGTACAACGATTTTGTTCCCAACAATTGTCCACATTATACACACTGGGAATAAATTCCAAATTTCCAATGAATGCTTACCAAACCAATGAGCATTTCCAGTAACAACCATTGACTCCCAAAAGATCAGAATGCACAACTCGACAATTCAGATGCAACAGAATAGTGTAACAACAGATGATCAACCGTCTCCCCTTACAGCTACATATACAACACCACTCTACTAGTGTATAACCGCACTTAATGAGATGCTCGTGTGCTAAAATCTTCTCTCAAGCCACAGTCCAACCAAAAAAAAGAGACTCAACAAGTGGCTTAACACTCCAAATAATCTTCCAAGGATATGTCAGAATACATGCACCTCTTAATGCATAATAATATAAGCCCACATCAAAACCCCCACTTCTCTCCAATCTGCAATCTCCAACATATTTTGTCATTTCCTTCCCTTATAGGAGTATTAGATTCAAGAGCATTGAGAAAAAGCAGTTACTAAATCTAACTCCCAACCATTAAAATCTCTAATAAATCTCACATCCCAACACCTCCTACCCCCCATAGTTTGGCACACCATCATGGAACCCACCCATGCTTCTTTATCTTTCGAGCACTCACACAAAGCTGGAAAAGTCTCTTTCAGAGAATGATTGCCACACCACCTGTCATGCCAGAATAAAATTTGGCTACCATTTCAAACATCAAACCGAATATACTCCAAAAACTTATCCAGCCCCATCCTAATACTCTTCCATAATCCACAACCACTAGTTTTCTTAACACTATTATAGATACACTACAATCCCTTCAAGAAAAATCAAGCCCAAATTTCTTTCTCCATTTTTCACCTCTTAAATTCCACACCACCAAATCAAAATGAATATGAAACACTAAAATAATGTTCACTCAAGCCAAAACCCAAGTTTAAAATGCCTAGACTCAGAAGCAAACAGCAACAACCTACCACCAAAATCATAAAACCCAAAACGCAATCGCCTCAATATGGTTAATAATTGATTAACTATAAGTCGTCCCAAAAGCCTAAGCGAGTGAAATTAATCATTTAACCATTATTTTAACGGTACCACCTAAGCAAACTAAAAATCAATCATGAAATTTCTATTCACACAGAACACTGGAAATTCAAGTTCAATTGATATATAATACCAAGCCACTATATGGCGATTGAAGAGACTTTGTTAGTGCTGTCATGTAACTAGTTTAAATAGAGTATAGATAAATAGTCTTATAAATTGCCAAAAATATAGCTCCAAACAAACATTGTTCACATAATAATTACCCCGACGAGAGGGAAAGCAACGAGCATGAGAGCATTTTGCAGAGCCTTGACAGCCGGCTTCGGCACGACGTAAGGGCAAGCAGCAGCAGCTAGAAAAAGCGCAGTGGAACAGCAGCACAATTGCAAGTGCTCCCTCAGGAAATTCGCCAAATCGGTCCATCTGATCGCTTTCGCGAACCCAATCAGCGCTCTCTGTGCCCCACTCAGCCCCGTTTCCTCATCGCAGTGGTGGTGGTGGTGGTGGTGGTGATGATGATTATTATGATGGTGGTCGTGGTCGTGGTCGTGGTCGTGGTCGTGGTCGTGGTGATCGCTAGCTTTAGCGACGCAACGGAGCCGAGAGAATCGACGATTCTGGAAATTGAGAGGTGGAGAAAGGGATTTGAAGCGAAATATGGGAGAATGGAGGGTTTGATTGAAAATAGGCTTGGAAAACGAGTCGACTCGGAGGCGAGTTCTGTGACTCGGAAGTGCGTGCAATTTTGTGGCGCCGATTGGATAAGGGAGGGTTTCCATTTCGTGTGAAGGGGTTTGGGGCTTTTGCGATTGGAGCTCCTCAAGCCATGGTCGAGTTCGACGAACGGAGAGAGAGAGAGAGAGAGATAGTTACGGAGTCTGGTGCAGTCGGAGTCGGAGATACTCTGTTTATAGTGTGTTTTGACTTAACTGACCAGTGACAAGCTTGGGGCGTTGTTATGACATCCACACTTCACCATGTGCTCATTCACTAGCTCGGGGCTTATATGGAAATGTCTGTTTCACCGAGGATAGTAGTGTCGTTAATAGTTTGTTGAACTTTATACTATCCTTTCAAAATGGTCCACATTGTTTAAAATCTTTCATTTTACCCCTATTTTTAGCACAAAAAAAAACTACTTCAACACATTATTACACTGCTTCTTTGTTATAACTGTTACGTGATAAAGTGTGAGTAATAAAAAAAATGATAAGTCTATGTGTAATTGATAGGTAACCATCCATAATTTGTCATGTTAGAATTGTAAAAAAAATTGTAAAATAGTTTGTGGACCTGTGGTCCTAAAGTCTTGAATCACTTTTAAATACTTACATTCTTTATTGTTCATAGCTTGACTCTCAATTCTAGAGACACCCTAGAAATTGGTTCGAAACTTCAAACTTACTTCTAACCCACAAAGGGTCTAGAAGACTTTAGTTCTTATACTTTTAAGTTTGAGTAAAAAATAAAAATAAATTTGCCGTTGATTGTTACTTTGTACTTTATTTCTCTATTACCACACAAGCATAAAAGAAGCAAATAAAATATTTGAATAATCCATTCATTCCCACTGGAAACTGTGCGCGCCAGAAACGAGGCTATTAGGCCTAACCTCCCTTGGGTTCACAACTTATTTGTGTAGTGGGCTTGGATTTCCTACCCTGGGTCGTTCTCGGCACTTAGACTCAATGAGATCACTTTTCTCTTTTCCACTACCTGGATCACCCTCTTCTCTTTGTTCTCTCTTCCTTTCTCTCTCTTTTTCCAGCAAATTTCAGCAACCCCCTTTTCCCCTCCCATTTCTCATATTTATAGCCCCTAATTAGTGGAGAGGCTATGATCACCTCCATGGTTAGTGCAATGGGAGTTCCAATATTATCAATCATAAGTGGATAGTTTGGTGGGAGTGGGATATGGTGAAAGTGGCCTTGGAACTTGATTCCTACTCCAGAAAGCATGCCCGGTGGCAGTGCTTCTGGGTATTGCCGGGTATGCAAATGATGGTATGCTCGGACGTTATTCCTCTTTCATTGTTCGGTAAAGATCCCCGAGTAAGGATCAGGTGATAACACCTGGGCCTGCAATTCATGTGGGCCTAGATTGGGGCCATGGGCCACACTGTTGCGTCGGAGCTTTAGGCCCAAATGTGCTTGGGCTCCACGGGATCGTACGTTACCCCCTGATTTATGCCCGGCTAATCTAGTGGTCCTTGAGCCCAGCTTCTGACAGGGGAGTTAGCAACCATGGGCAAATTTGTAGAGTTTGGGCCTAATGTCCAAATGGTCCCCAGGGAGGCGTATCGTACATTAGCCCCTCCTTGATTCGTGAACGGCGACCGAGGACGAATCAAGGAGCCCAGGACACAGTTTTCATCTGGTAAAACCGATCGGCATGCATTGGGAGGTTGAGAGGCCAATTAATGCGCCCTTAAAAGACGCGTTGTGCCTGACGGTTGGTTCTACTGTCATCATTTCCTGACGGTTCGCGAACCGAGGCGGTGAGCGTGTGATGGCTGTGATGGGACTCATAGAGTTTCCCGCGCCTCATTTAATGGGTGGCATTTACTCTGCCCTCTAGCTCCTATAAATCCCCCATTCTAAATCATTTCTCCATTTTTTCACTCTCCTCCTTCTGAATTTTCTCTTCTGCCATGCATCCATCTGCACACTGTTTGATCAACCCAGAGCCTCTCCCTTCCCTTTAGCCCAAAGTAAGTTCTCTAGCTCCTTCTATAACTTCAGTTTCTTTCTTCAAATTTCCTCTTTCACATTTAGAGTTTTAAGATGGGTTTCGCTTACCTTTTGAATACTGAGGCGTCCTTAGCCACCTTTAGGCAAAGGTTCAGTATCCCTAATGATGTGGAAGTGGCATACTGCCATGAGAGTGAATTTGATCTCCACAGAGGGGGCAATACTGCTTTCTTCCCCTTAATGTCGATCCTGAGGGCGGGGTTACGTTTCCCACCTGCTTTTGCTCAACACTCTTAGATACTGTGGGCTGTGCCTCGACCAACTTTCTCCCAATTTTTACCAGGTGGTTAGTTGCGTCAGTAGGTTAAACCAGGTGTTCGGTGTACAACTAGACTACCACGACATAAACCACATGTATAGCCTGTGTGGGAATAAGAGTACTACCTATTATTCAAAGACTAGGGATATGAGGGTACAGCTCATTTCGTGCCTGCCAGACTCCAATAGGAATTCTGCCAAGGAGTTCGTCTGGGTGTGCGGCAATTGGTTTGCCGGTGAAATCCCCTGCCCCCTCTCGCGGCGCGAAGTGGGTTCGTACCAGTCTTTAACTTATTCGTAATCTTTTCTTACGGCCATTTTACTTATCTGAATACTGACTTACTGTAGTTCTGTTTGCAGAAGGTAAACTGTTCACCTCGGACATTAGGGTTGTTCACGTCAGGGACCTGAACTTCACACTTAGGTCCGAAGTTTTTGTACACACGGATGGGCAGCTCCGGGCTTCCCATCTTATACTCAGTTGCTCCCCCGTGTACAAGACTTGGCAATCCTTTAGCCAAGCCCTAACAGTTGACAGCCCGCTATTGTCTTACATCAATGTCCGGCACGCCAACTTTCTCCCTCTTAATATGACTACTAGGGAAGCCCGAGACTGAGGTCCTAATTATATAACTGCGGAAGACCGTGCCCCGGTTAGAGATGAATCAGTCAAACGTGTTTCCCGGGCTTTACGGGAACTAGCACATGCTCCCGTCGAAGGCCAGGTGGAAGAGGCCGAGGAACGAGAGGCTGAGCAAGGATTAGTCGAAGAAGAAGAAGAAGAAATGGTAGCCAGAAAGAAGCTAACTACCGATCGGTTCCTGTCAGGCTCACGCCCTTCAACCCAGCCGTAGCAAGCTTGCCCAACGGACCGTACTCCTCCTACTCCTCCTCCTTCTGGCCGGCAAAAAAAGAAACAATGTTTGGACGATCACCCAACCAGAATTACAAGCGAGGCGCCCACCAAGGCCCCTCCCCGCCCCTCCGGAGGGATTGTAATTAGGGAGCCGGTAAGCGGCACCCAACCCATAGCTCCCGGCTGTACTGAAGTCACCTCCTCTTCGCGGGTAGTGCCTAACTGGCAGCCAGTTTTCATGCTTCGCGGTGCGCCTTTGCCGGCCAGTGCAAGTGTGAAAATGTGGGCTCAAGGTGAGGGGGGAAGGGTGGCAGAAAGCTTGGTGAGTGGGTTGTTGTTGCCCGAGGATGTGCATTTTTGGTTCGAAGGCTTCAAGGACTCCATTATACGGCGGTTACGGTGGCATTCCATCGCAGTAAGCACTTCTACTTTTCTTTTCATTTATCTCGTTGTATGATAAGTTCCCCTTTTTCTTCTCCATACATTTTCCTAACTCGGACTTGGTGATGTCAGGCCGCGCAACTTACCCATATATCCGGCGAGAGGGCTAGTGAGCTTGCTGAAGACGCCGAGCGGGAGAAGGCGCTTAAGGAAGTCACTATTGACACGGCCCGGGATAAGGTTAAGGAGGCTGAGGTGGCCGAACAGAAGGCACAATCTTCGGAGGCTGCGCGACAGCTAGCTGAAGAAAGGCTGGCCGAGATGGAGGGGAGATTAGGGGAGGCCGAGCTGAAATTGGCGACGGCCGAGAGTCTGAACTTGATTCGTGACAAAGAAGTCGCTGAACTTAAGATTGCCTTGGAGGCTTGTGAGACCAAGTGATATGACGAGGGGTTTGCAAACGCTGAGAACTCCGTGAAGCCTGTCGTTCTTCAAGCTCGAGCTCAGGGGTTCGAGGAGGGCTGGTTAGCTGCTTTTCAAGCAGCGGTGGTTCCCGGGGATTCACAATTGTGGAATCCGAAAAAGATCCCCTGCCCCGCTGTTGCTCCCCCGATCCAGAGTTATGCTGAGGCTGCCGATGATGAGGATACCCCCAGCATGAGGGCATTGGTAGAAGCTATTGATACTCACGTAGAGAATCCTGATATGGAGGCCACGAGCAACCTTAATGCCCCAGGCCATGCTAAAAACCGAAGGCCAACCACTGAGGATGCCGCGACGCAAATCTCAGATGACATAGTTCAGCTTTTCCAGACCAACCCGGTCGTTTAATACTTTTTAACCTTAGTTTTTCTTCTACACTCATCTTTTATTTTCTCGGTATTGCCTAGTCACCGGGTTGTGGTGAACGAACATCTTTTATTTTCTGTCTTTTATCTTCTCAGTGTTGCTTTGTCACCGGGTCATGGTGACCAAACAATTTACTTTTGTTTCATGACTTTGACGTTAAGTTTATCTTTCCCGAGGTTACCGGGTTATGGTAATGAGGACAAATGTTTTATTATTTGGTTGTCCGCCCTTTATTTGTTTTAAATGTCTTATAATTTGGCTATGAAGGCCAAGCATTCCATAACTTACTATTTTATTGGTATGATTGTTTTTGCTGCCCCTTACTCATTATTAAAGCCAGCCGGCTATCCCTAGCGGCCGTGATTTTCACCTAACGCGGTGGTTGGTAAGGGCTCGAGGAAATTTATTGAATGTGAAACAAATTCCTTACCTGTCGCAAAGTTGCGCGGCCCCGACGGCCTCTGCCACCGGGAGTTCTGTTAGAATGCTATTAGGAACACTCAGCGAAGGAGATTAAGCCTAAAGTGCATTCTTAATTCGCTCTACGCTGGGGTTTCTACTTGCCCGGCGATGAAGATCGAAACGGGGACAGGTTTCTATCCTTAGGGCGTTTTAGGCTAAGGTTTCTACCTGCTCAGCGATGAAGATCGAACCGGGGACAAGTTTATGTCCTTAGGGCGTTTTAGGCTAGGTTTCTACTTGCCTGGCGATGAAGATCGAATCGGGGACAAGTTTCTGTCCTTAGGTTTCAGGCTAAGGTTTCTACCTGCTCGGCGATGAAGATCGAATCGGGGACAAGTTTCTGTCCTTAGGTAATCACAAGACCTTTTGTCCTTTATGATTCTCCGTGTATGCGTTGCCAGTAATAGAAATGGGATTAAATAGGCTTGCGCAAACAATTACTGTCATACTGATCAGTGAAATGTGCATATATAATTACATCGAAATGGCATCCCGTCATACATTCAGTCAATGATAGAACTTCTTCAAGTTTTGAACATTCCACGGTCGATGGAGTGGTCTTTCGTCCAAATCTTCCAAGTAGTATGCCCCTGCGATCGCGGTTACCCTATAAGGGCCCTCCTAAGTCTGAGCCAATTTTCTGGCATTGGTGTCCTGCGTACTTCCCACCGATTTCCTCAGCACCAAATCCCAGCACTAAACTGCTTCATCTTTACACCTCGGTTATATCGCCAAGCAAGTTTATGCTAATATTCTGCTAGTCGTATAGTCGCCGATTCTTGATACTCTTCTAACCGGTCTAAACGTTCCGCCATCAACTTATCATTTTGGGCAGGGTCGAATCCTACAACCCGCCACTGCAAAGGTTTATCTCGACTGGTATCATCACTTCAGCCTCGTACGCCATTGAAAACGGGGTCTCACCCGTGGACTTTCTGGGAGTGGTTCGATATGCCCACAAAACGTTAGGTAGCTCCTCAGCCCACCTCCCTTTCGCGCCCTCCAATCTCATCTTCAGCCCGTTGAGGATAGCCTTGTTGGTAGCCTCGGCTTGACTGTTGCTTTGCGGATAGGCTAGCGTGGAATACCTGTTTTTGATGCCGAGATCACTACAAAATGCACGGAAAGCCTTGCTGTCAAATTGTAGTCCATTATCAGATATCAATGAGTTCGGTGCCCCAAACCTGATGACTATGTTTCTCCATATAAACTTTTTGACATCCACGTCCGAATATTAGCTAAAGCCTCTACCTTGGCCCATTTGGTGAAGTAATCCACGACTACCAGTACAAACCTTCTGTTACCGATCGCTCAGGGAAACGGGTCGAGAATATCCAGCCCCTATTGCGCAAAGGGCCAGGGACTGCTGACCTGATTCAGGTGACCCGCTGGCTGATGGATTAGTGGTGCATGCTTTTGACACTGTTCGCACTTTCGCACATATTCGGTGGCGTCCTTTTGCATTTGTGGCCACTAAAATCCTTGGGTCATTGCTCGATGTGCCAACGTTCGCCCCCCTATGTGACTGCCGCATACTCCGTCGTAAAGCTCGGCCAGGAGCTCAACCACTTTATCTTGGTGCAGACATAAAAGGTACGGCCCCCCAAAGGATCTTCAGTACAACTGGCGATCTACCGATAGCCAGTATCGAGACGCTACTCGGCGAACCCTACTGGCTTTCTTCTCATCATCCGGGACCTGATCCTCGGCTAAGAATTCAATGATTGGGTCCATCCAGCTAGGCTTGGCTGTCGCGACCACGGCTACATTCACCCCCTCAACACCTATGCCATCGGTCAAGTCAATGCTCAGCTCTTCTATTAGCTCTACCTTGATCAACCGAGGAACTTCCTCCGTCATTGACGATGCTAGCATGGCTAAGGAATCGGCATGTCTGTTCTGCGCCTGGCCAACCTGGAACACCTTTGTCGTGCCAAACTTACTAATAATCTGCTTGGCCAACTGCAAGTACGCCTTCATCCGGGGGTCTCGGGCCTCAAAGCTCTCTTGGACTTGGTTAACAACCAACCGAGAATCCGAATATACCTTTACATCCCGAGCTCCCATTCTCGAAACAGCTCTCAATCCGGCGAGGAGGGCCTCGTACTCGACCTCATTGTTAGAGGCCCTAAACCCAAGCCTGAAAGAATGTTCCAACCATATTCCTTTGAGGGTGATGATAATGATCCCCGCGTCGGACCCCAAGGCATTTGATGCCCCATCCATGAATACCTTCCACGAGGACCTGCCCCTTCATTGAATTTCGTGGTCCGTACCTTATGTCAAAAGAACCTAGTCGTGTCCCCCACTTAGTTATCCGACCCATGAAGTCTGACATTTTCAGCAACGACTATAAGGGATACTCGGTCAGGACATAGACTGTATGGGCTTGGAAGTAATGCAGCAACTTTCTCGTAGCATGTATTAGGGCTAGCACCAACCTTTCCAAAGGCAAGTACCTTGTCTCGGCATCAATCAAAGTCTTACTGATATAATACACAGGCTGCTACACTCCCCGGTCACTGAGAAGCACGGCGCTTACTGCATGATCGAACACTGACAGGTACATGAGCAGGTCCTTCCCAGGCTCTGGGGCCGTCAGTATGGGCGCTTGCACCAAATACTCCTTCAAAATTTGAAAAGCCCTATCACATTCCTCATCCCATTGAAATCCTTTCCACTTCTTCAGGAGCTGATAGAATGGTCGGCAACGGTTGGCGAATTTGGATATGAAGCGATTTAGGGCAGCCAGCATTCTTGTTAACACTTGCACCTCTTTCAGGTTGCTCGGAGGCTTCAGCCGTTTCACAGCTTCTATTTGTTCTGGGTTTACCTCTATTCCTCGGCTAGTGATCAGATATCCTAGGAATTTACCAGCCCCCACACCAAAAGCACATTTCTCGGCATTAAGGTGTAACCTATGTTGCCGAATAATCTCAAACACTTCCCGGAGGTCCTCTATGTGCCGAGCCTCCTGCTTACTTTTCACTACCATGTCGTCGATGTAAATTTTGACCATCCGTCCTATTTTATCTCGGAACATCCTCGTTATCATTCGCTGGTAGGTGGCTCCGGCAATCTTCAGCCTAAAAGGCATCACAACATAATAGTAGTTGGCATCCGGGGAGATGAAAGCCGTCTTCTCTTGATCGTCGGGGGCCAGGCAATCTGGTGGTACCCCTGAAAGGCGTCTAAGAAGCTCATCCTCGGGTGTCTGTATGTGGCGTCTACCAGTTGGTTAATCTTCGGTATGGGAAATGGGTCTTTCGGACATGCTCGGTTTAGATCCGTGAAATCTACACACACCCTCCACTTGCTGCTCTTCTTCTTCACCACCACAGTATTTGCCAGCCACTCCGGGAAGTAGATTTCCCTTATTGCCCCAGCTTCCTTTAGCCTTTGAACCTCTACCTTTACCTCCTCAACGTGCTCTTTGGCTGACCTCCTCGGCCTTTGCTTCTTAGGAGGGAATAAGGAGTCTACGTTAAGTCTATGAACAATAAACTCGGGATCTACTCCGGGCACTTCATATGGACTCTATGCAAACACATCCACATTCTGTATAAGGAATAGCAACATCTCTACCTTATCTTGACCCTCAAGTCCTTTCCCCACTTGAAAATACCTACCTACATCCGGCAGTATTCTTACCTTCAACAATTCTTCGGCAGCCCCACCCCTCTCTCCTTTTGCGAATCCTGTAATTGCTATAAAGGGGCCCCCTGTGATGGGTCCTTTTGCTCGGCATGATCCCTCTGGCTTGTTTGCCCTTTTTTCCAATTGACTATGGTGACTAAGTATTGTCTGGCTGTTTGCTAGCTTCCCCGCACCACAGCAATACCATGCTCAGTTGGAAATTTGACTTTCACATGTAGGGTGGACGGAACAGCCCCCATTGCCTGAATCCACGGTCTTCCTAGTATTGTTGTGTATGGGGACAACGAAGCAACCACTATAAACGTTACCACCACCTCCTTGCCCTCCATATTCACGGGCAGGGAAATTTGCCCATCGGGAACTACCAATCTGCCATCAAACCCGACCAAAGGTGTAGTATACTTGGAAAGATCTTCGTTTTTCAACCCAAGCCCCTTGAATAGATCCGGATACATCACATCGGCCTCGCTTCCCTGGTCTATCATCACTCTCTTCACCAGGAAGCTGCTTATTAGGGCGGCGACTATTAACGCGTTGTCGTGTGGTTGGATCATTCCTTCCAAATCTTTATCACCGAAAGCGATAGGTTCCCGAGTGATTTTTATCCTCTTTTCGAATGGCTGCATGTCTGAGTTGCCTTCAACTGGCACTACAGTTAATACCCCTTTCTTTCTTGCCGTAGCGAGGCTCCTCGGAGAAGCATGGATAACTTCAATTATCCTAAGAGGGGGTGGAAGAGGGTTACCCCTTTGTGGAGCGCCTTGCCCTGTTCCTCGGTCCCCGGTGTCTACCACAAATTCTTTTAAGTACCCTGCCTTGGCCAGCTGTCCGAGATGGTCTCTCAACACTCGGCACTGCTCGGTAGTATGGCCCTTATATTTATGGTAAGTGCAGTATAAGTTCTGATTCCTCCTAGAGGGGTTACCACCCATCCTGTTTGGCCACCTAAAGTATGTCTTGTGTTTAATCTTGTCTACAATCCTATGCACTGGCTCCTTAAACGTCACATTTACCTCCCCTGCTGGTGCATCTGGCTCTTGAATCCTTAAATCCCCCCGGGTCCTTGGTTGAAAGCCACCTTGTCGAGGATGATTCGTCATTGGTACTTTGCCTTTGCTTTGCAGCTGGTCATCTTCCAGCCGTTTATATTCTTCAATGCGCCTCATCAGCTGCCTCATATTCTCGGGAGGCTTCTTAGTTAGTGATTCCCTCAGCCCGGAATCCTCGGGCAGTCCCATTTTGAAGGTGCTTGCAGCAATCTTCTCGTTCCCTCCGCTGATCTCGTTGTAAAGCTTCCAGTATCGAGTAGCATAACTACGGAGGGTTTCTCCTACCCTTATTTTCATGGATAGCAATGCGTCTACCGGTTGTGGCACTCGGCTACAAGTCACAAACTGGATTCCGAACTCCTGTATCAGCTAGGCAAAATTGTGGATGGAGCCTTTCCGTAACCTGTTAAACTATCTCAAAGCGGTGGGGCCAAGGCTTGAGGGAAAAACCTTACACATCAACGCATCATTATGGGTATACAGAGACATCATTTGGATATAGTGATTGACGTGCTCTACCGGGTCCATTTTCCCATCGTAAGAGTTGAACGGAGGGCGCGTGAATCTGTTTGGCATAGGGGCCTGCTCGATGTCAGCTGAAAATGGAGACCGAGCATCTTTGCGAAGTCCACAGCTCATTGCATCCATGGCCGCATTATGGGGCCGTTATTCTTCGGGGGAATCCGAACCTTGGTCTGCATATTCCTGTGACTACGAACGGTCTCGTGTTGACGAGATTCCCGCGAATGCGAACGTTCCCTTCGCCGACGTGATTCCCGTGAATGGGAACGTTCTCGGCGGTGATGGGATCTAGATTGATTGGATCCAGTTTCATGATGGTCCTCCCCGGTACCGGGTCTTCTTTCTCGGTTGTCTCTGTCCCTTCTACGGTTCCTGTTCTCTGCCTCCAACTCTAGATCCCTCACCAGCCTGCACAACCGTTCAAGCTCTTCATCCCTCTCATCAAACTGCCTGTGCCCCGAAGCACTGGATACTGTTCATTGTGTTTGGTACGACCCCTTTCCAAGGCCAAACCGTTCTTTCTCTGGCTCACCGTCCCTATCCTCACTCCTTTTTGGCCTCCTTTCATGCCAAGAGGATCCCCGAGAAGATCCCACTGAGCCACTTTCAGCGTCACTCCCCGAACGTCTCCCAGACATCCTTCCGGGCTTGAGTTTCAGTAGAACCACGGCGTTGTAGGAGATCCCCACAGACGGCGGCAATTATGCGCGCTAGAAACGAGGCTATTAGGTCTAACCTCCCTTGGGCTCACAACTTATTTGTGTAGTGGGCTTGGATTTCCTACCCTGGGTCATTCTCGGCACTAAGACCCAATGAGATCACTTTTCTCTTTTTCACTACCTGGATCACCCTCTTCTCTTTGTTCTCTCTTCCTTTCTTTCTCTTTTTCCAGCAAATTTCAGCAACCCCCTTTCCTCCTCCCATTTCTCATATTTATAGCCCCTAATTAGTGGAAAGGCTATGATCACCTCCATGGTTAGTGCAATGGGAGGTCCAATATTATCAATCATAAGTGGATAGTTTGGTGGGAGTGGGATATGGTGAAAGTGGCCTTGGAACTTGATTCCTACTCCAGAAAGCATGCCCGGCGGCGATGCTTTTGGGCACTGCCGGGTATGCAAATGATGGTATGCTCGAACGTTATTCCTCTTTCATTGTTCGGTAAAGATCCCCGAGTAAGGATCAGGTGATAACACTTGGGCCTACAGTTCATGTGGGCCTAGATTGGGGCCATGGGCCACACTGTTGCGTCGGAGCTTTAGGCCCAAATGTGCTTGGGCTCCACGGGATCGTACGTTACCCCCCTGATTCATGCCCGACTAATCTAGTGGTCCTTGAGCCCAGCTTCTGACAGGGGAGTTAGCAACCATGGGCAAATTTGCAAAGTTTGGGCCCAATGTCCAGATGGTCCCCGGGGAGGCGTACCGTACAGAAACAATAGGAGTCATTTGAGTTACAACTTACATGGTTCTTGGTAGAAAAGAATAACATGTATGAAGGCGGTCGCCAAAACATTGTAGCCTATTCTCACAAAGGCAATGGAAGTAAAATGATGTTTTGGACTTTTGGTTCACTTGGTTTCCGTAAAAGTCACAGCATAAGAATAATAACACATTCATATCAATTTTTTTTTTCCGCACAAGAATTATTATGAATTAGCAATTTTTTACCATTTGTGCCTGAGATATGTCTTTTTTACTTATTACGTAATAATAATTTACCACCTTGGTAGTTATGAATATTTTTAGCCTCTAAACTTGGCCAAAATGGGCATTTACCCCTTTCGCCCAAAAGATGTAGTAAAATGCTCGTGTTTTGAAACTATCTAACAAAATGCTCCTGTTTTGAAACTTGAATTTCTAAAAATCGAGTTTTAATGAAAAAATTGATTTGATGAAAATCGAGTAATGTGAGAAATTTTACATGGAACTCGAGTTCCATGTATTTTTTTTTTTTTTTAGTTTGATTTCACATAACTTGATTTTCTAAAAATCGAGTTTTTCATTGAAACTCGATTTTTATCGAATTTTTCATTGAAACTCAATTTTGAGAAAATCGAGTTTAAAACAAAGAACATTTTACTAGATAGTTTCAGATCAGAGGTATTTTGCTAGAAATGTTTGGCGAGAGGGGCAAATGCCCATTTTTGCCCTCTAAACTTATTGATAAAGCTTATTTGTTGTAGTGTTTATTTTGATGACGTGTGCAATGACCAATGAGGATGAGTAATCCACTTTGGTCTCTCATACCACTAAAGTCCCAAAGACACTTGAAAATCAACCATTGTTCCCGCCGTTCGGTTCATGTCAATCAGATAACTAGACCTCCAGAGATTGCAGATGTACTTCTGGCTGATTTTCATAGCCTTATTTGAATAAAAGTCTTATGACGTGGATTCTCAAAAGAAAAAAGATAACTAGAATTATGATTAAAATGGGGGCAAAATAATGATAATAATTGTTTCGGATTTATATTTTTGAGAGGGTTTTGGATTTATAACCTGATTGATCAAGAAAACCTGTAAGGTAACAACCTGTAAGGTAACAACACGAAATTTGATAACATTTTTAGAAAGAATTGATAACTGACATAAATTTTTTGAAAAGTATTTTTTCACAACATGTTAAGGTATTTTGATTGGAAAAGTAATATCAATTTTACTTGAATTTGAAAACAATTTTTTAGGCGCACTAGCCAAATAAGTTATAAAAAATTTGGTATCACAATTTTTCATTTTTTGAGATTCTTTTAGAAAAAGTTTAGACGCACAAAATTTTTCACAATTTCTTACCACAATTGTGACATTACTGGTTAAAAAAAAAATAGTAAATTCATGTGTAAGTAATGACAAATTATTCACAATCTGCTACGTTAAAATTGTGACAAAAAAATTATAAAATAATTTGTAATTCTAAAATTGTACACAATTTTGATCACAATTCGTAACGTGTGATGAATTATGAACGGTAAAAGTATGATATTAAATCCACACCCCTACCGCTCATAACCATCGGGCCAAAACACATAAAGCATTTTCCAATTTTAAATTGTTCCTCATAATTGGTCATGGCCGCCACTGATGTCATGCCTGCATTATTTAAGTGTGGTATTTTGACCATTTTCTGGGTGGAATGCAGTGCACCTCCTTAATAGAGTTCTTTTAAAAATTATTTTTGTTTGAATACATTAAAGAATTGCAAGACCATGGAGCTTTCCATGGATAGAAAATCCCAGTACAATCAATAGATTCAATACCGCACCTTCATGTTTCTGAGTACAGTCTTCTCTCTATCTGTCTCTCTCTAAATTTTTCTGTTTAGCGTCTTGTTTTGAAGCATAACAAATGGAGGGAAGAAAGGTCATTGGTTGGGCTGCTAGAGACCAATCTGGACACCTCTCTCCTTACTCATTCACTCTCAGGTTCCTCTCTCTCTCTCTCTCTCTCTCTCTCTCTATTGTCTCTTCGGTGAGTAATTCACTTTTCTATGCTTTTGTTAAACAGGGAAACATATCCAGAAGATGTAGTATTCAAGGTTTTGTACTGTGGGATGGACCACACAGATCTTCATCAAATGAGGAATGAGATTCACTCCACTAACTATCCTTTGGTCCCAGGGTAGGAACCTTTTCTATCTACAATTACATAATTCGTTTACAACTTTAAAGACCAAAATCAGAGAACCACACCTTGTATATTTTTAGGTTGATCATGCTGCTATGCTTGAAATCTGTTTCTTAATTTGTCAATTACGTTTATTTGATTTGAAGGCATGAAGTGGTAGGAGAAGTTGCGGAGTTGGGATCAGAAGTAAAAAAGTTCAGAGTTGGGAGACATAGTAGGAGTTGGGTGTATAGTTGGGTCTTGTGGGGAGTGCTTTTCTTGCAAATCAAACATTGAGCAGTACTGCAACAACAGAATCTTCACTTACAATGGCACATACAAAGATGGAAGACCCACTCAGGGAGGCTTCTCTTCTGCCATGGTTGTTCATCAAAAGTATGTGCAAGCAGCAAACTATTCATATTTTTATTCTTAAAAATAATTAGATTTTACCCAATTTATATTGGGTAAGCACACTTATGTTCACTACTGCACATTAAAGTAACGTTGCTTTGACATGGATCCATCAATCACTTGATTGATAATTGAAATTATTCATTAAACCCAATAGGCTATGTCAAAAGTTGCGTAAATTGTTTGAACTTAAGACTTGGTGATTAATATTTGAGGCAATGCAGGTTTGTGGTGGGGATTCCTGAAAAACTAGCACCGGAGCATGTAGCGCCGCTACTTTGTGCTGGGGTGACAGCTTATAGTCCCTTAAAACAGTTCAATAGGTCTGACAAGGTTGTCAAGGCTGGAATTTTAGGCTTAGGAGGAGTTGGTCATCTGGGTGTTCTAATAGCAAAGGCAATGGGTCATCATGTCACTGTCATAAGCTCTTCTGATAAGAAGAGGGTGGAGGCATTAGAACACTTAGGCGCAGATGCTTTTCTGGTGAGCTCCAACAGTGCTGAGATGGAGCAAGCAGTGAACAGCTTGGACTACATCCTCGACACTGTGCCGGCTGTGCATCCTTTGCAATCCTACCTTTCACTTCTCAATGTTGACGGGAAGCTAATATTAGTTGGTGCAGTTCCTAATCCTATGCAGTTTGATTCTGTGGACTTAATCCTAGGTATGCCTGGTCCCCTTACAAAGTTAAAATAACATGTGTAGGAACATACTTTGCTTCTTATATTCAAACAATATTCGCTAATTTGTTCCATAATGGAGACCAAAGTTCCACTGTATGCCATATGTTTAGACAGGATGTCATAGCATGGTGTGGCACTGACTAGATAATAAAACTTTGTCCTGGTTAAATATCTTCACAAATTTGGGTGAACATTGTTATGTACAATGATGGCGACTTTCTCTTGCTATATAGGAAAGAAGACCATATCTGGGAGTTTCATTGGAAGTATAGAGGAGACGCAAGAGATATTGGAGTTCTGGGCTGAGAAGGGTTTAACATCAATGATAGAGGTAGTAAAGATGGATTACGCGAACAAGGCATTTGAAAGAATGGAAAGGAATGATGTGAGGTATAGGTTTGTGCTGGACGTAGCTGGCAGCAACATGGAATCTTGAAGCCCATATTTGTGCCTACATCGTAAAATTTTCTGTTTACAATGGCAGTTTCATTTCAAGAATAAAATCTTTGGTGTCTTGGTGTGTACAATACAATAATTAATATTGCTACACTTACGTTAAGCCACATCAACGTAGCATTTAAGTACCAGGTCAATTTCAATTGTAAGACCTATTAGTAAATAAGTTAATTTCATTATTTTGTCTAAATCTATTAGTACATGAAATCATTTAAGCTTTTTTTTTTTAATTAATATTAATCAAATGGTAAGATCTTTTAAATAATGCTTCTTATGAATATTTTCATTTAAATATGTAATATTAAAGTACATTTAAACGATATTGTTTACTAATTAAAAAATTTACAAAGTGACATGATTTGTTAGTTTCATATGACCAACATAATAAAAAAATTCCTAATTATTTTTTAGTAATACTGTAGTTTGTACAAATTTTATTACATATAAATCTTATAAATCTATATTTTATATCATATCATATCATATACTATAAAATAAAAGTTGCGCTTAGAAGCCATCGTTGTGCCAAGTGGCTTCATTAAATTGCAGTAATTTTTTCAAGTTTTCAGCAATAAGCAATATCCAAACAGATCTTAAAAGTTGCAAACATTTGAAGTGATGCATACACGTGCATTTGTGCAATGTGACTGGTGAGTTGTGTCATGTCAAGCAACCCACCCACATGCCCAGAGATCAATTGCATCATGACATTTTGCAATCCAATAAAATACAACCATTAAAACTCATCAACTAATGCCACAAAAGTTTTTGGTTTCAGTTTCTACAAATGCTAATCAACCATAACAATAAATTATCAGAACTTACAATAGGTAGCACTCTTCAGGGTACTACAAAGTCCCCCAAGAATGACACTTCAGATAAAAGAATGAGCTACAATTACTACTGTTACAACAACAATTGGATGTTCCATCTTCTTGGATTGTTAAGCCAGAAGTCAACACGCCAACAGGGTAAGTATCTCTGCCGTTCCATTCCCCATTGGATTGTGGCAGCAGAGCAAAGGTGAATTTTCTGTAGATGCTCAGTCATCTTTCCCCTTGCCTTTTCCTTCAGAAACTTTGGAGCCATCATAAGCAGAGAGGAAGAAAGTACTTTGATTTTTCTGCAAAAACCTGTGAAATGGTTTACCGTACACCCAGTAGTTAGCATTGCAGCACGTAAGGAATTGAAATATTCGAAATTCACAACCCATGTTATAACTTGTAGCAAATCACTTAGACAAATGAATGCACTGAAATTCTAGACTAACCCAAAACAAACATTTGTTGCCAACTACAATGATCCTGTTTTATTTTTCAATTTGTAAATGTACCCTTCAATATTATATTTCATTTGTTGAAAGCAAATCTGACATGCAATTCATTAATGATTGAATATCACTATTCCACATATGATTGCTACAAGAAAATTAATTATCCTTGCCCATTTGGCATGGAAAACACAACTGCCTGTCCCCAAATAAAGACCTGGAGCAGTTTTTCGGAACTTATAAATGTGAATATCATGTATATCTGGACCTCAAACATGAGCATACTTACGAACTGTGATTGAAATGATTTTAGCATGTTTGGAGGAACTTCAAGGGAAAATGTCTTCTGAGTTTTCATGATACTTAAAATATAGAAACTGAAAGCATATATATCTGGAAATGCAATGCCATTTGCACATTTTCTATATAGCCAAATTGCCTCACCTTAAGTCCTCCCCTTAAGCATTTGATATCAATTTTTTGTTGGATTTATTTGGTTTCTTAACAGAAAGATCACTTCAGAAAAATGCAATTGTGAGCTAGAACTTGATAAGGTAATTGAGTAGATGAGGATGCACTTGTCTTATTTTCACGTATTGAATTAATGGCAGATAAAACAATAAAACCCCTCCAAATATTGCACATAATATAGAAGGGTTGAGTTGGTACTTGAGAAAATCAAGCACTTTCTGTTGCAAGCGGGTCAGCGTTTCCTCTTCAATATTTACAAATGCCAAAAGCTCAGGCAGCTTAACTGCAAACACAAGAAAATTTATTGGAGTTAGAACAAGCCTGAAACACGCAAACATCAATTAAAAAGATTTTTTTTTTAACCAAAGAAAAAGAGTCACTAGCTGTATACAAAAGGAACACAGGAAAACAAGAGCAAAATTAAAAAGAAAGTTTCCTTTCAAACAAAACTGAGGCAAGTCCACACAGGCATATAATCATGAGATGGGCAGAGTACTTTGGGCAAAACTTAGGTACAGTTTCTTAGGTGTCGTACCTTGGGTTCCTACTCCCCCAATTGAATGCAGCCACATAGTTGTATTGACAACAAAAATAAAGTTGTCTTTTTCAAGGACAATTAAATTCAACCATGTAGTTCATTGGCCAATGCAACCCATGGTTAAATTTAATTGGGGAACCTAAGTTCCACACTTAAGAAATTGTACCTAAGTTTTACCCATAAACATTTTTATAGAGATTTTGAAAGCCTTTTGAGTTATCAATGCAAGGATTAAACCATTAAGAGTCCGAATATGAACAACTTGCTTACAGCCTTAATAGGAAACCTTTCACATGGACTATATGCAAGAATTTCAACAAGGTGTTGTCACTACCCGTGGTCAAAAAGAAATTTTAACTCAATTATGAGTGTGAAAATCAATGGATTAAAAAATTCCAAGTTAAACTACTAGTTAAGAATTTGATCCTTCCGACAATCTGGGATTCAATTGCATAAATGTCAAAAAAGAAGAGAACATTTGGTCCTTCAACCAAGAATGTGATTAAGAATCTAGGGAAAATGCTCCCTCGATGAAAAAGATAAGGTAGTCCCTGAAAAAGAAGCATTGTTGTAACAACCGAAAAACGCTAGCCACATCTGCACTATACCTCAAAAGGACTAGTCATAATTAAAGCTCTTTGTAGTTATTAATAAAGCCCATATCACCCAATAAATGCCCTATGTGGGACTCATCACACCCACACAACACACACTTAGACAATAACCAAATCAGATATAAAGCATCACAATTGCCTTGGGCTTTGACTCAAGTGATATATGGTGGGGTGGGATGGGTCTTAGGATGAGAGAGAAGGAAAGATATGAAAAAGAAGCATTGGAACATCTAGTTTCAATGGGATAGGTGTCATCTTTGAAGGGTTATTTGTTTAATTTATATGAAACTGATTGATGTAAAATAGGTAATTCAAAAATTGGATACAAATGCTTGTTTTAAGGTGGAAAATGAGAAAATTTTATATTGTCCCAAAAAGACACAAGGATTTAATCCATGACCTCACCCATCCCTCATTACATGAAGGACATCCATTTGGTCCAAGAACCATTTGTAGCAGAATTGACAGAATTTGTTTCAAAAGATATCGAAAGCATAAAATTTGAGGTCATCCATTGATGAAGACACATAGCTATGAAGTACGCATAGGAATGGTGTGGTTGGACTTTGAACCCAGTTAGAGGTACTCTTGCTCGGAGCCTTTGGTGGAGTATTGGGGCAGGATGGGATAGGTTCCATCCATGTGTGTCTATGGAGGTGGAGGACATCACACAGTAAGGTTTTAGCATGATGTATGACGTGGAAATCAATCTCTTCAAAGAGTTGTATCCTAACCTGTATGCTTGCTCAGTTAACCAAAATGCCTCAGTCCATTCAGTAATGGATAGCCAGTTAGGTGGGAAAGGGCAGACCTGGAATGTTAGATTTCACAAAGGGTTTTCATGGTTGGGAATTGGGGTCTGTAATTTCTTTCCTAGATGAAATGGAGATTGAAAAGGAGTGGTGGCTTTATTTTTAGCTCCTACTATGAGACTATCCAAGGTACACTGACTATACTAACTCTATCCCCTGGAAGAGTATTTGGTGTATTAAGGCCTACGGAGGTCTCATTCTTTGTTTAAACAGCAACTTGGGGGAAGATTCTTACTTGTGATAATCAAGTGAGGTTTTTCTTTAGTGGAATGGTGTTGCATGTGCCCGTGTAGTGAAGGGATGATATATTATTTGTTGATCCATTGTGATGTAGCATTTGTTTTATGGACTCCAGTATTTAGAGCCTTTGGGATTCATTGGGTGTTACTAAGGAGGGTGGCTGGTCTTTAATTTGGACAGGAAGCACTCCTTGGATATTTGAAACCTTTTCCCATTATGTTTGATGAGGCTATTGCTTTGGAGCGAAATAGTTGTATTTTTGAAGATATAGAAAGATCAAAGGCTCAGTTGGAATCATTGCTGATTTGCACTATGTATGATTAGTCCCATGCGTGGGGCCTTACGATTTGTAACTCCCTTCTAGATTTCACAGAATCACTTAACTTTTGTGCAAGATTTAAAAAAAAAAAAAAAAAACTTTTACTTTATAGTGTGTTCATCATTGTGAGCATGCAGTAATCTATTCTAATAATAAAATACCATTGCTTATTAAGAATGAAGGCATAGATGCTCAAGAGAACATCATAATCCAAGCAGGCTGCATCAGTTCTCATCAGACAGAACATATAAAGCCTTTCTAACAAACATACCAAAGAGGCGCAGTAGATGTTCAGCACCATAAACAGTTGATGGAGAGACATTATCCACGACTGCTTCATGATATTGTTTGCGCTCCTTCTTGTATAAGAGCATCACTGGAAGTGCTTTGTCGAAATAACACCTTATTCCTTTCAAGATCTCTCCTATTGAATCAGTCATCCTGTATTTAAGAGAAATTGACCATGCCACCGTTATCAGTCTTGCTGGAGGTTCCAACCTACATCTTAAAGTAATACAAACAGACACGGATTTGATTCTAAAATGAATTTAATAGAGCCTACTTGTACAAAATTAACTAGAGCATCATCATAACTTCAAGTGTTGTGGAAACTTATGGACAAACCTGGATGCATGTCATAACATGAATGTATGTATGTATGTATGATAAAAAGCTAACCTCCCTACGTAAGGAGTAGGACACAGCACCCATTTTTATTTGGGAATATTTCACATTTAGCTCCATCTAAGCACGGACATGGACATGGCACTATATGGGACATGTCGACATGGCAATTCTTAAAAAATTTAGACAATATACAGCAGTGTATATGGCAATTAAATTATATATATATATATATATTTTGAAGCATATCTTATGCTTATTTTAGGTTTTGAAAATAAATAACACCCATCAAAATCTAAAATTAATTTAAAACATCAATAAATTGTAATATCTATTCGTGAGAGGAAAAAAAGAAAGACAACTTGAGATAAAAAGAAAAGAAGAAGAATAACAGCGTTTACTGACTTAATAGTGTAGTTGGGTACTGGCCAGCCACTAACAGGAGACATGAGAGTGTTTGACTAGTATAGAAATAAAGGTTTAAAACAAAAAGAAGAAAAAAAGATGGGGACAAAGTTTTCCCCCAAACCAATTTGGAGGAGTCTCCTTCAACCCGCTATGTGGCAATTGATAAAACCATCCACATGCACTATTAGTCACATGACTTATTTAATTAATCATGAGACTTGTTTAAATAATACATGTGGAGGGTTTTATGAGTTGGAACAGTTTGGAGGTAAACTTTTTTGGGGGAAAAAAATGAACTTGAAGTTAAGACAGTGTAAGGGTTGGCAATACTTCTAAAAGCAGATGAAGAGCAGCATCACACCAGACAGAGTAGCACCGGTGAGCAAAGATGAGCACTGAGGAGCCAAGTCCAAAGTCTCTAGGTGCAGCTCAGAGAGAGAGAGAGATAGAGAGATAACAAACTCCAGTGTTCCAGAGCAAGAAAGTGAGAGGTCGATAGAAAATTTACAGCCTTAAAGGATAATTGAGGTTTCCAGATTGAGCTAGGTTGTAAAAATCTCTTTTCCTACTTTTTTTAATTAATTTTGTCTCCTCTGTGTTGGGGACCATGTCCCAGCCATGTCTGAAATAAATAAATAAATACACTACAAAAACTTGTAAGCAACCATGTCCCAGGCATGTCAGTGACCAACATGGACTCTCTAGGCATTTTTCCATGTTCATGCTTCCTAGTGCTTCATTGATCAAATAAATGCAAAAGAAAATTTTCTTTGAAAATCACCTCCAGGTTCAGACCATGTTGGGGACTGTGTCCCAGTCATGTCTAAAATATTAAAAAAAAAAAAAAAAAAAAATCACCAGACGCTACACGAACTTGTGGGCAACTGTGTCCCAGGAGTGTCTGTGACCAACACAGACACTTTGGGCATTTTGCCGTGTTCGTGCTTCCAAGTGCTCCATCATCTTTGAAAACTATCACAATCTGCAGGAAGATTGTTAAAGAGAATATTGACCTATTACAAAGGCAAGGATTTCAAAAAACTGAGAAAATTAAAAACTTTGGTGTTCAAATCTTATATTGTCCTATCAGATGCAAATGAGAGGTGGAAACTAAATATGGATCTCAATTTTCCTTTATAGATATGAGAGGAATGCAGCTGCAATAGGCCCCCAAACTAGGAGTCACTCAAAAGATGATACTGGTATTGTAGCATGGGCAGATTGGCCCAGCTCAACCCAACTTGGGCAAGTAACACTATGAGAGCCAACCTAAATAAAATTCAACACCAAATAAATTTTTCAAGCCTGCTTCAAACTCAGACTTGAGAGAAGCCTCACTTTAGACAGTTAAATATAAATATAAAGAAACTTAAAATAGTTTAGGCATGCTATGAATTACCATCTTGTTGATAAGCACCCAATTTGGAACTTAAATCAGCAAATGATATTCGTTTCATGTGTGTGTGAGTGAGCATGGGTGTGTGAGAGTGTGTTGGTCCTAAGGGAAGGGGAAGGGGAAATCTTTTTTCTTTATTTTATAAGTAGAGGGGAAGGTGAAATCTAAACTAGTGACTTTTGCTTCATGAGGCATAGTCCTTAACCGATTGTGCTACCCCTCAGGGTTAATCCAGAAAATGATATCCTAGCAAGCAACCAAATAATTCCACACACACCCCCACCAACCAATAACAACGTTGCAAGAAAAAAAGTAACATCTTAATTTATCATTGCAAAACAAATTATAGAAGCAACAACAATTCAAATCACAACCACAGACGCAAAAGGAGAAGAATCTAGAATATGGATTTAACTATGATAGACACCAAGCAATTCCAACAGGAATTAAGTAAATCTTACATGCCATCCTTCTTTGCCCTGTACTCAAGGTACTTCGTCAAAATGTCATCAACAGTTGGTGAACGAGGAAGTTTAACAAGCTGCAGAAAAAAGGATTTTCCTTCAATATATTACTGAATTACATGCTTTTCCCCCTATACAAGTATATTACTAAATTAGGATTTAGTAGGAAAATGTATCAGCTGAAAGAAAAAAATGTGATTATTTTTCAAGCATCCTTGCAGTAATAATAGGAGAAAAGTGTTTCAACACTTTGTAGGTACCTTTTTTTTTATTGTGTTGAATAACATTTCAAGCTTACCTTGTCCTGCTGGGTAACAAACTCCCAATCATCAACCAGTTGCTTCCTTAGAGTAGATGGAATTTGAATCTTGACAAGCTTTTCCAGAGATACATTGTCCTTCTTAAAATCATGAAAGCGCATTTAGTCTAGCATTTATGATAGTTTCATCAAAAACAAAAAAGAGCAGCTGAATTTAACGACATCACTATGAAACATCTTTGTGTATGTATAATCTTACGGGCAGTTTCACCTCAAGCAAAGTCCAATCAACTCAAAGATTAAATACATATACCTCAAGCAAAAAAAAAAAAATTACAAAAAGAGCAATCAATCTCCAAATAGTGAAATCATATCTCTATATTTCTTCTTATTCATTTTTTGCTTGAAATCTGTGCCAGTAAAGCTTATTGAACAATTTACATAATCATTACAGCCCTAAAAATTACAATTATTGGCTGTAAGTCTACCAGTAGGGAGGAAAACTAGAAATAGCAGAACCCAGAGATATAGAGCATGTGAGAACCAATGCATCTGAAAATATCCAGAATATGAAAAACAAGAATCTTTAAGAAATATATTTGACCATAATACAAACCAAACCTCAACGCCTGATTCGCTCTTTCGCTTCTTCCCTTTTGACACTGCAAAAAAATTTCAACATGTTAAATCATTAAGTAAACCAAGTTTTCAATAATTACAAGCATATATTTTTTGCAATGACTCACAATAAATCACTTGAGAATAAAAAAATAAAAATAAAATTATGTTTGAGTGAGATGGAGTGAGCAACAGAGAAGGGAAAGTGAGGGAGAAGTCCACCTCTCATCATGCTGTCTACTAGAAGGGGGATGGGGGAACACAGAGAGAGAGAGAGAATATAGAGATGTATTTTTACCAGCATGCCCTGATTAAAATGGCTTAAAGTGAGAATAAACTTGACATTTCACACATTTGTCTTAAGAGCCCATTAATAGCTTCTCAAATCAGCCCAATTTTTGGTGGATTGATTTTGGTAGGCCTGGTGGGTTTGGCCTCCCCCTCCCTCCCCCTTTTGCCCCCTACCAAACAAGGGGATTTCATCAATCTCTTCCCTCTCCCTCCTCCCCACTTTCATCCTTCCACCAATTCCCCAAATAAACATGGCAATGGGATGTGTTTGTGATTTTTTTATTTATTTATAAGTTTCACACGCACTTAGTGGGTTTTGAACCCATGACCTCACCCGCCATCCCATTATTAAGAGATAAGGAAGTGGGTTCTAGCTAGCACAACATGTAAAGTCTCGTCATTGAATAAGGGACATGGGTTCGAATTATGCCTACACCAAAAATCAATTGATATCTTGACCTGAAGATAAAGAGAAATCATCATAGAGATGATGCCCTAGGATCAAATACTACTGTATATATTAAAAAAATAAAAATAAAAACTATAGCTCATTGGCAAGTCTGAGAAGCCATGAAAAGTTGAGAAATCTAATTTGGTTTACATTGCATTTATTATTATTTTTTGACTATGAATGAGGGGTTAAGGGCATTAAAGAAAAAGGAAAAAATTAAAGTTGATGGAATGGAAGGGGTCCAAAACGACTGGAGACCACGTCTCATGAAGTGGAGGTCGCCAGTTTGAATCTCCACTTCCTCCTTCCCTTGGGGCCAATATATATTTATCACTAAATAAATAAAGGTGAAAATATGGAGTACAGGTTTCCTAATACTATTTCCAATTTTCAACGCCTTGTGGACATCATGGATGAAGTCCCCCATGGACTCTTCTATTTTTTGTAAAGACTTCCAATACTAATAAACAATTAGCAATTAATTTCTAGTTCTTTAGTGTTCCAAGAGAGAAAAAACCATATTCTCATAATTTCTTGAGTCCAAGAAACTTGAGAAGGCTTGGTGAACATAATATTATATCCATGCTCCATCTTGAAGGGGATTAGTTAAAAAGTATCACATAAAGTACAAGTGATATCATCTGTTACTATTTTAAGTAAGCAGTAAAAGGGGACTTAACTAAACTGGTCAGAAAGCCTAGTTTTCAATATCCCTCCCGTTTCAGAAAAATGTTACACAAACACATGAACTTTTAGTTTTACAACCTCAAAAGAGAGAAAGAAAATAGAAACAAATTTTATTCCACTTTTCGAGTACAACCGCCCTAATTTCACAGCAGTTTGATAGGACCTCCAAACAAAGTAAGTATAAAACCAACATATAACAGAAAACAACAGCAACAACAGCAGTAGCAACAATACGTATGATATTGATGATAAAGAATAGTTAGTCAATTAAATAATGAAAAACAACCAATTTTAAGAAGAGAAAAGGAAGTGAGATGTGGAAATAAAGGATACCATTATTCTTGAGGTCTTCTTTCTCGACTTTTGCATCTACAATTTCAAAAGCATAATAAGTTATATTAATAGCCATATGAGTAATAAAATAAGGTATTACCATAATAGGAAGGTAAGACTAGACAGAATGAGCTTGTACAGTAAGTTTCTAGTGAATATGATGACAGGTGCGTATGCGTGCTTTTGTTGTTGATGTTGGGGGGGAGGTGTTATATGCACTTTGTCCAGGCTAATTGTTTTAAAAGGGAAAGAAGCATCACCAGGTAGAGCCTTTATGTGTACTCTCCTTAACATGATTACAAGAGTGTTACCCACTTCCCTCCCCCCAAAAGATTTAGAGGGAAAAAAGGAATCTTACTGGTCAATTAAGTGATTATTAGATATGGTAATTAAAGGGCCTAATGCACATACACAAACATAAATGAATGTCCAAAGGGAGTGAAGGCTCTGTGAAACTGCTACTTGAGCTTTTAACACACTAATGCAAATCTAAAAAAGAATAAAGCTAACCTGTAGAGCTTCTTGGTTTTGTCTGAGCCGAACGTCCTGACTTTACATTTTTGTCTACACCCTGTTTTTTGTCAAGAGCCTGCTGTTTCACGACATTCTCTTCAGTATGTTTCATCAGACGGTCCACACCTACCCATTCGTCCCAACTGTTGGAAAGATGTCGAAGCCATTGTAATGATTTCTGTTTCCCTTTTTGAAAAGGGGCATAATTATTAATGGAAGCAGACATTTCCAGCTAAAATAATAAAAGTGATCAAGTCCCTTTCACAGAAATATGATAAATTATCAAGAGGTTATTCAGTAAAAATAATACGAAGAATTGTGGGCCGTTGTATATAAAATATGCTCATGATCTATGCAGGTAGCCACTAAAATCATACGAGCAGTATTCTAGTAAACCATAAACCGCATTTCTATGTGTCTTCAAAAACAAAAAGGTGATGAAAATAAGAAAAACAATATATAATATCCTTTTTGCAGCATTCATGTATTGCAACTGAAAATCTATATATTCAATTTTAATCCTTAAGTGTAAATTAAATGATTAAGTAACAGTTTGAACTTCAATAGTTCCAATGTCAGCATTGTGAAACTTTTAAGAAACCAAACCTTTTATCTATTTCTCGTTAAATTTATTTTCAAATGGTATGACCTTTCCACTCTGATATTTGTGTCTTAGGTGACATAATTATCAATAACAAGCTTTGAAATTCATATACCACATTTCAAATAGCAACATCCAAATTGCAGATTACCTGGTACCAGAAAATAACACGGGGCCCTTTTGTTGATCAAAATAGTTGAGTTTCCAAAATATTAGCGTTGCTCTAAATTCTAATTTATGTACCTCATTACTTTTGAAATCCGAAATCAAACAATGTAATAAAGTAGGCAGAACAGAAGACATACTCACTTTTTGTTCCAACCCTGCACAATAGCAAGAGTTATGTCACTTACTACCATAATCACATGATTCTTTATTCACCCTACATATTCAGCTAAACCAAGCGGTCATATTTGCCTGAATTAAAATTTAATTCTATCTCAAGTCATTATATGCCCTAGGCAACCACAAATAAATCAGGAAAGATCGAAAGAGAAGAAAAAGGCCAAACTTACAAGGTAGTGAACAAAGTATCTCCATTCCTTCTTCCTAAGCTCAGCCTTTTGAACCTATAACATCGAAAAATACAGTTCATTAGACTATTAACACAGAAATTTTTTTTTTTTTTTTTTAAAGTAAAAAGAGAGGGAGAGAGAGTAATAAATTCTAACATGACAATAAATTTAAATTACATAGTACCAATTATACAGGAACCAAACCTTTTTCTTTTCCTAATTAATATACCAAACATTAATACTCATGCTAACCAAGCCTCGTCTTCGTTTTTGTGCAAATTTGAGACCACAGAGACCAATACGGCCAGTAAAGAAGCAGATTCAAATTAGAGTCGCAAAACCCACATTTGAAAAAACAATTTGAAACTCAGTAAACCCTAATTTTTTTTTGGCAAGTCCCTAATTATCTCATCAACCAGTAGCCACAACATTAAATTGTTAATCATTCAGCTACAAATAGACTATTTCCCTAAATTTTCTCAGAAAACCACACCCAGTCCAGGATTGCGGTTCAAATACCCTAGCTGTTTAAACTCGAAGCAATTAACACTCTCATCTCATTCTTCAGCAAAAATAAAACAAGAAGTATAACTAATAATATAAACTTAAGGCAAAGAAATACACATAATTAAGCAAAGTAAACTCAAAATTATCTTTTTGTTTTTCTAATTCGAAAAAACTAGGGCAAAGAGAAAAGGAAAAGGGAGTGCCTTGGCTTCGTAGAGACGAGGGCCGTGGTAAGCGAGGACCTTCTCGCCCTCGGAGTAAAGGCTCGATTTGGACGGAGGAGTGTCGCCGCTCGAGGTGTCGCCGTCGCTGGCCGAGTCGTCCTTCGAAGAGTTCCCCATTTTCTCACTCAGTCACCGATCTGAGAGCTACAGAGCAGTTGCAGAATTACTCGTTTCAAAATCTGGGTGTCGTTACTCGTTTCAAAATCCGTAATAAGTAGATTTGCAAATTGCGATAAGGCCCAATATTTTAGTATTATTTAATGGCACTTTCCTTTTTCTTTTTCTTTTTTTGGCAAATTACCACTTATTTACTTGTGGTTTGGCTGAAATTTAAGTTGCCTATTTATAATTTAAAATTTGATACTTTATCCACTAAAATTTAACCGAAATTTAAATTGTCTGTAATTGGAAATCTCATAATAAAAATGTTCTACTAGATCCTTTTTTATCTTATTTAATCTTGTATTTTTATGTATTTTTATGTTTTTTGAGGATAAAGACATAAAAATTGAGCAAAACTACATATTTAGCCTTATTTTTAATAGATATATGTTACGAAACTCTAATTGAACTAACCCCAGATAGGTAAAGTGTCAAATTTTAAACTGCAGGTAGGTAACTTAAATTTCAGTTAAACCATAAGTAGGTAAATTGTAATTTGCTATTTTCTTTTTCTTACCCATTCAACTTATGCTTATGCAATTTTTTTTTTTTTTTTTAAAAAAAATTCAATTGTTACCATGAGTTAGGAATTCAGATCTTGATTCTCCTTATAAAAGAGACCAATAAATTCTACTCGGTTACAATGCTATTGACACTAGGGATAATTAGGACCGTACACCAGAACTTGATCCATCCAACACAACCGTCTAAATCAAACTCGAAAACCGATCGACCCAAAGTCAGTGATAATTGGCTGCAAGTCTTAGGCTCCAACAATCGAGACCAGTGAGTTGGTTGGTGGGTCTTTTCATAAAAATCTAATTCCAATCGACTTGACTAATCTATACATTAGAATCACGTCACTTTCTACAAATAAGAGGAGTCCCCTGGTCATTTATTGCCAGATCTCAACATATTCGACCATATGTTGGCCAAATCCCTTTTTTCCTTACTCTGATAAAGGACCAACTCACCTTAATAGACTCCGCTTACGGGTCAACAAGGAGTTTAAATTTTGGAGACCTGAAGTTGTCAGATTGGTTCTGAGTTGGGCTTAACCCTGCCCTAGACCAACTCACAGATAGCCCTAGGGATATAATTAAGTTTTGACAATGTTTTAAGAGAAATGCTATGATATAATTGTGGAAAAATTATATAAAAGTGCTCAAAGTTTATACCCTAATGTTAATATAGTATGTTGTATGATAAAAATAGTATTATTGGTTGGTCTATGTTTAAATATATAACTTCTAGGATACAATAAATTGCTAATAATTGCATAGTTTGGGATGGAAAAAAATTCATTAATTTTTTGAATTAAAAAAAATATATATATGGTAAGGTAAAATTTTAAGTTTATGATACACAATACTAATATTAAATATTTTAATGTATTTAAAAAAAATGAATAGGGATAATAAATCCAAGAATAAAAACTTGTCAGTTCTCAACCATTAAATTTCTATTATAATTAATCCCCAAGAAAATTTCTATTATAATTAGAGTTATAAGAATAATATATTTATTTATTTATTTGGTGGGTAAAGATATATTATTAGAAAGAAAGAGGAGAGCAATCCATCTCCATTCTCGAGGAGACGAAAAAGAGATGGGTAGGAGCCTCTTTATGACCCCCCCCCCCCCCCCCCCCCCCCCCCCAAAAAAAAAAAAAAAACCACTTAGTAAGATTAATTATGGGCAAGATAATATAAATGTATGTGTACATAAACAAAATCCTAAGAGCAACCACATCAGTCGTGCAAATTTTTTGTCTATTTTGCAAGAAAAAACCTACTTTTTTTATTTTACACACTCACTTTTACAGAACACCCACATCAGTTTATTTATTATACACATTTTATTCAATAAAATATTAATTCTTTTACATTTTTTTATTATTTCCTCACTCATGGCCTCTCTCTCTCTCTCAGACCCAACCACTGTCATCGCCACCTAGCCACCATCAAGCCGAAACCCAGATCTGTTTACTTGCTTTGTGATTTTTTTGTTTCTCATTCTCATGGTTGATCGGAGTCGAAACCCATATCAAGCCAAAACCCAGACCCATTCAAGTCGAAACCCAAGGTTGATCAGAGCGAAGGTTGATCGGAGCCTCCTCCGGCTCTTGCCGAAGTCGACGCCGATGAAGAGGACGCCATGTTCTCCGTTTACCAGATGGTTGAGAGCTTATAAAAAAATGGTCGGAGTTTGTTGGTTTAGGGAAGCGGACACCGACGATTGGAGCTTCCAGATGAGGACGTCGACGATCGGAGCTTATTGGTTTAGGGAGAAGGACGCCGACGATTGGAGCTTCTAGATGTGGACGTCGACGATTGGAGCTTATTGGTTCAGGGAAGAGGACGCCGACGATCGGAGCTTCCAGATGAGTGGTTGAAGCAGAGAGTGAATGAGGAGTGAGAGAGAGAAGGAAAGCAAGCAGAGGCAAGAGAGAGAGAAAAAATAGAAAAACGGAGACCAACCAAAGACAAGAGAGATAAAAAATTAATAAAATAATAAATGGACGAGCTACAGTAACCATGTAATATACATTGTTACTGTAGCTCGTGTATAAATATACACATCTTTACACACTTTTAGAAGCACAAATGTGGAGCATTTTTGAGGCAAAATGTGTAAAAGTAAAGTCTTTTTCTATTATACAAGATTTTGCATCCATTGATGTGAATGCTCTAACACAAAATATGAAACGTATCAAATTTAAGCTTAGCTAAAGGGTCATCAAGCTCAGAGGAAGAGGTGGAAGAGCTCTGCACTGCATTAATAAGTAATTTGGAATCTCCTTCAAAAATCACAAAGTTTAGGTTGTGTTCATAGGTGGATTCTTGTTCTTTTCCAAGCAAAGGGTAAGTGAAAGGGGGGATTTTTGAAGTTGAAAGCATTATGTTACTTGTGTGATCTCTACAAACAATAACTTCTATCGATTCTATGGAGTGCAAAGCTTCCCAGGCAATGGTGTGATCTTGATAAATTTTTTGTATATCTGTTGCTATCCTAGGAAGCACGGTGGATTCGGGTTCAGGTGTGGTGCGACAACACAGTAATTTTTGAAAAAGTAGTACATGAGTGCGACGGGATACGTTTATTAATTAATTATTAAATATATTTTTATTTATATTTTCTATATATTGCTAAGCATTTTTTTTTCTTCATATAATGGTAAACATATACTAATTTAAGAGTAATAGTAGATAATAAAGAGAATTGAGATGATTTTAGGGTTTTTCCTTTAAAGTCTAGCGACAGAACGGTATGTTTTGATCTAATATTTTACGTTTTTTTTAAACAAGAATTTCGACCCATATCAGACTAATTCGGGTTCTATTTAGGATCGAATCGGATTGAATTGGACCAAATCGGGCCGAATCGAAAAAAAAAAAAAAAATTTATCCACGAATGCACATGTAGTCATGTCCACGGCTGCATGGCGCATCGATGCGAATTGAACTTGGGTGCACTGGCCAAATCAGCACACTCGTGCTTCCCAGCTTCTATCTTGTCTAGATCAAGGGATGCTTCTTCAAAAATTGTTTAATTTCCCATCCTCCATATCCCATCAAAAACTAATGCCACAAACAAAGTGAATTTAGTTCCTTCTTTTTCACTAAGATTGACGGATTTTGTAGGAATCACTAGTTCTACCAATTCACTAGTAGAGATGGGTCATGGGTCCCAACTTCTAAAGATCTAAGGGCCATTTTGGAGGTGACCATTTAAAGAAGCACGAGCACATATACGCGTGAATATGATACAACAATACAATAATTTCTAAAAAATTATGATACGACATAACAAGGATACATATATTAATTTAGTATTAAATATATTTTTATTTTTATTTTTATATATTGTTAAACATTTATTTTTCATATATTTGTTAAATATATATCAATTTTAGTTACTAAATAATAATTAGAATACATTTTTTTTTTTTAAAATCTAACCCATCAAATACTAACATGACAATTATTTATTAATAAGAAAATCTTACAGTTTTTAACAATTAATTTTTTTTTAAATTATATAAAAAAATTAAAGAAAAACAACTTTAAAACTGGATCCCACGGTACTATTCACACATTTAAAAATTATTTTGTTACAGTGTTTTTAGCAATAAGTGATATCCAAACAGACCCAGAGACATGCAAGCAACTGTGTTCGAGATATATCCATATTCGATACGTGTTCGACATGGACACGCATCTCATTTTACCGTGTTCATGCTTCCTAAGTAATCATATGGTGATGAGAGTGAAAGAAAATGCTTAATTAGGTGTTTTAGGTTGTTGATTACGAAGTGCACAATACGTGTCTATCTGTGGCCATCTATTATTGACAAATTTTTTGTGGGGAGAATGTTCTAAGCTATTTTTCATAGGAGAAGTTTCAACTTGTAATGTATTTTGAAATACCAAAGACGTTTTCATTCCATTTGGAACAGAGGTCCTTGAGCCTTGAAATCTTGGTGCTTGGGCTAGTTTGTATGCAATATTTTTTTGATAAATACAATAGGGAGGGGGATTTGATAGTTTGTATGCAGATTTGAATATGCATACTTGACCAAATAGTTACTTTGACTCATTAAAAATTGGATAGGTGAATAAATTTGTCGTTTGAGTTACACAGTACTTTAAACGATAAGAGGGAAAAGATAATCAAATGACATCTTAGTACTCCAATTATTATATTATAATAATAACGACATCTATCTTATTACATCAGCAAAGAAATAGAACGAGAAAAAAATGTATGACTGGGCAAAGAACATCTCTGAGGATCCGAATTACGTAAACCTCAGAAGACAACTCAGTGCCCTTTTTATCTTACTAAAATAAAAGAATAAGCGAACAATGAATTTGCTTAAAGAAACTTAGCTAATAGACATCCACTTTTCTATAACTCTAGTGTCCCTGACCGGGGCTGGGACCATCCTTAACATCTCCAAGTGTTTGTGCGTCAGTGAACTTGTTTCCCTGACCAGGGCTAGGACCCGATTGCTTCATGGCTCCAAGATACAATCCATCAAAAAACCCTTTGTTCCCAATACCCACATGATGACGATGATGATGATTATGGGTCTTTAAGATGTTGAAAGGTCTGGCTTCTGTTTGGAAACCAAGCAACAAAAAGAGTATGACAAGAAAGCAGATGAAAGATTTGGTTTCTCTAGCCATTTTAGATTCTAAAAATGATGGTAAGAATACTAAGCAGTGAGTGTATGAGTGTTTATGATCTAAGAAGTTGGTGATGAAGAATGAAGGAATTGGCTATCGTATTTATAGTGTCGTGGCGTGCTAGTCCTTGTGGACTTTTTGACTTGAGGGACCTAAAGAAGGTTCAACGGTCAAATAAATTCCATTGAAGATTGTGGATATTTAAAGTGAAGGAAATAACGAGGGAGATTCGTGGGTTTAGGTAGAGGAATTAAAGAGCCTGGCTGCTATAGTTGGTCCGTAAATACTTAGGGACGTACACATATATATGGACCTTGTGGTCTAAGCAAAGCCTGACTTAACCATCTCTATCTCTAATATTTCTCAGTTTTATACCTAACTTATTAGTCTTATAAACTCTTGGTCTCTCTCTATATCGTATTAATTTTGTTGTGTAGCACTTATATGAAACCAAAACCAATGTTCATTCAAAGGAAAAAAAAAATAATGAAGAAGAATAAATGGAGGCTAATATTAGTCAAGGAGCTGGCGAGATTGAGAGCGCACAGACGTTTCAAAACTAACTTTTACTAGTAGTTTGATATTCAAGCAGAACATTTAAACATGCATGTTGCCATTTCGAACTCACGAAAATCATGGGCACAATTTGTACGAGCTGGATAGTTCGATCTCATGCCACCATATTAGTCAAACTGTACAAGCTCCATTCCCCACAATGTAGTCTTGACTTTCGGCACATAGGAAGAACGGCGATCTTGTAGACTGGGTTTCGAGAAAAAATTAAGTAAAATCATATAACCTTGATGCCTAGACCAGAGACAAGCAATTATTACTTATTAGATCATGAGCTGGAAAAAGCCAAACTCTAAGGTGGATATATTCATCATTCACCACGTGTTAACTGATGGAACTGCAGCTCTCACAATTTACATGTAATTAATATATCTGAACTACTTCACTGCTTGTTCATGTTGTGTGCTAAAGATTTATGGGATCCGAATCATCCGATTCACATCTGATCACATGAGTTTTAGTGTTATATGTCGTGTGTTTCAGATTGGATAAGATTTACATGCATGTGTAACATGAACTTCATCTACATATTTATGTTCTACAGATTTACTGGATAAGATTTACTTGTAACGTGAACTCCACCTAGCTATTTGTGCACTATAAGTTTACTGGATACAGGATTTAAATGTAACATGCATTCAAGAACTTCACCTGTTTATGTCATGTGCCTCGGATTCACTGGGTATTGATTGATATTCATTGTTAATTATATTAACACATTATTGACATTGTTTTACTATCCACTATTAATACTTGTTACGTAATAATAATATTTCTCACAATTGTTGGTATGCAAATTATTATTGATTTTATATAGGTTTATTAGTGATCACATCACTTTAATTATTGTTTAATATTAACAACTATCACACAACTGTTGTAAGTTTTCTTTTTTCAATCCAACCCAACATTTTCGAGTTTAAAAATTTCCAACCCAACAAATTTGTAGAAACCAACCCAACCCAACCCAACTCACATGAGTTGATGGATTGTGCATACATGTTGCATGTCAGGTATAAAAATTAGTTTTTCATCAACTATTTTTTAACAAATTATTTCAATTCATATAATATGCATAAATTTTACATTCCAAATTTCCAAATTCATCAAAACTAGCTAACTTTCAAAATACCAAAAACAAAATCAGTCAAACTAAAAATGAAAATAAGGTTAATAAAATAAACTTAAATATATAGTGGGTAGGGTTAGATTAAATGGATTGAAAAAACTATTAACCGGAACCCTACCCAACATGAGGCTTAAATAAAATTCTGGCCTAATGAAACCCAACCCACCAACCTACAAAAAACCAACTTGAGGTGTCAGGTTGGGTTGGGTTAGTTTGTCACATGGTGGATTGGATGCACACCCCTAATTCCCATAGATGTAAGGAAAATTTTCATGTTAGTGAAGTTACACACTAAATAATAATGACAAGGCTTAAATAAAATTCCATCCTAATGAAATCCAACCCACCAACCTACAAAAAACCAACTTAAGACATCAGGTTGGGTTGGGTTAGTTTGTCACGTGGTGGATTGAATGCACACTCCTAATTCCCATAGATGTAAGGAAAATTTTTGGGTTGAGTTAGTTTGTCACGTGGTGGATTGGATGCACACTCCTAATTCTCATAGATGTTAGTGAAGTTACACACTGAATAATAATGACAAGGCTTAAATTTTTGGGTTACTCATCATGCCACTACATATTTCATTAACAACTTAATTAGAATCTCTCCAAAACGTTATTTTCCCAACAATCACCCATTCTTTCTTCTCATCAAATGAAATATTATACTAGCTAGGGAAGATTTTGGATGGTTATTAGCTAATTACTATCTAGATCATATCTAGGCAGATACGATCTAGGGAAGATTTTCCATATTGTGTTTTGGACTTTTCGGATGGTCGATAGCTAATAAGTCTCATCAAGCCATAAAAAAAGGTTAAGTCTCTGTGTGTCTCATTCACTAGCATGAGAAAATGGAGTAAGAGTCCTTGGTAAAGTTGAAAAATGGAAAGACTAGCACGTAAGTGCTTACTGCTTAGTGGGGGCTTACCGTGGAATATATAGATCATGATGTGTGAAATCAGTAGGTGTTCTTGTGGATGACATATAACAATTTTACCATCTCTATGTGTCTCATTGACTAGCATTGGAAAATGGAGTAAGAGTCCTTGGTAAAGTTGAAAAATGATAATACTAGCTCGTAAGTGCCTACTGCTTAGTGGGTGCGTGGAATAGATATATTGAGTTTAGTGTTAGGTATGTAACAATTTTACCACGATATTAGGTGATAATTTGTTATTGATTTTTATTTGAGTCTATTTACTTTTTGGTTTACCACTAACCGTTTGACACCTAAAATTTGTTATAAAAATATTGTGTTATTAACTTTACTTATATACATTTTTTTTAGATTATTTCAACTTTCAACTTATGACATCCATTACTGATGATAACTTTTTATCATTAGACTAAGACAGCAATCGGTTTTTGATATAGGCAGAGATTGAACTCTTAATCTTTTATTCAACCTCATATACACTTTGTTTCATTTTTTTTTTTTTTTGGTTATGAATTTAAACCATAAATGTCTTTATTAAAATATCAAGAGGTATTAGTTTAACTACAAAACTCTTAGCTTTGTTATAAAAAAAAAGTTAATATCATATTAATTTTTAAAAAGAAAGGTATAGTGTATACGTTTGAAATACATATCATTTATTTATTTGACTGAACCTCTTGAACAACTTGTTTCCAATCTAATTAAATAAGTAAACATAATTAATTAATTAATTTCCTTCCATGCATAAGCTTGACATCAACGGGATTAGTCTCATTTTACTAAGATTAACCAGAATCCTTGGTGTATTACATCTCACTCCACTTAAAGATAGACATCTTTTTATTATTAGATGTATGACATTGTAAAGGTCTTTTGCATTTGTTTTTATTTCATATTTTCTTTATAGATATTGTAAAGCTTTGTCAACAAAAATTCCACCTTAAAAAAATTAGCTGACATGAATTAAAAAAAGAAAAAGAAAAAAAAAAAGGACCAGTAAACATAATACTGAAACCGATGTCCACGCATTTCATAGCAAATAAGATCCCCTTTCTTTTTTTAATAAGATAATCTAATATAAATTAAAGATTCAAAGCTAGGAAGAAAAATGATTTGTATGAATATTCCAATTTATTCATTTCGCCTTCATTCCCTCCATACAAACTTTGTTTTTATTTCATTGATTTTGTTTTTGTTTTTTTGTTTTGTTTTTATTAGATATTGTAAAGCTTTGTCAACAAAAATTCCACCTTAAAAAAACTAGCTGACATGAATTAAAAAAAAAAAGAATAAAAAGACCAGTAAATATAATACTGAAACCGATATCCACGCATCTCATATCAAAGATTCCCTTTCTTCTTTTAATAAGATAATCTAATATAAAAGATTCAAAGCTAAGAAGAAAAAGCGATCTGTACGATTCCAATTTATTCAATTTGCATTCATTCCCTCCATACAAACTTTGTTTTTATTTCATTGTTTTTGTTTTTGTTTTTGTTTTTATTTCATTGTTTTTGTTAGATATTGTAAAGCTTTGTCAACAAAAATTCCACCTTAAAAAAATTAGCTGACATGAATTAAAAAAAGAAAAAGAAAAATAAAAAAGACCAATAAATATAATGCTGAAACCGATATCCACGCACCTCATATCAAAGACTTCCTTTCTTTTTTTAATAAGATAATCTAATATAAAAGATTCAAAGCTGAGAAGAAGACTGATTTGTATGATTCCAATTTATTCAATTTGCCTTCATTCCCTCCATACGAACTTTTATATATATGAACATTAAGCGCACATACATGTATTAATATATAGTTATATACATACATTCAAAACACACATATATCAAAGAATAATAGAAGTGACCCTTGCTTCATTGCTTGCACACTTGCATTTAATAAAGGAACGAAGAATAAATAAATAAATAAAAACTTGTCGTAGTTGCTAAGGAGGAGATCGAGCGGAGTCACAGAATCACAGGTGAACGCCATTAACGTAATGACCTACACCAGGGCTTGGAACAGACGGCTTAATTCCTCCAAGGGTTTCGCTGTTTGTGAATTTGTGTCCTTCGCCAGGGCTCGGACCTGATTCCTTCATTGCTCCAAGAGATAACCCATCAAAGAAACCCCCACTGCCTCCAAAAGCAGTGCCTCGAGACTCCATGAAATTTAAGGGACGAGCTTCTGTTGCAATGAAAATAGAGTTCAGCAACACAAAGATCACAAAGAAGCTGTAGTATTTCTGGGTGGTTGTCATGTTGAATTTTTAACAAATTAAAGAGACAGTTTGTGACTTTGTGTTCAATTTATTATACAAACTTGTTGGGACAAGAAAGCAAGCTATACCTATATATGTCTATGTGATTTGCAACATAGAGCAAGTGATAGAGTGTCCCCTATTTATAGTGTTGATAATTGATAGGATTAGGAAGATTGTGAGTTTAATCTTCTTTGACTAAAGAAATCTTGATGTACACGATTCTTTAAAAAAACAAACGTGAGACTTCGAAAATCTTCCATTTTCCAATCCAGCCGGAGACCAACATTTTCTTTTGTAGGAAACAGCTAGGGGGTTTCTTGATGATAATGATCTGACGAAATAGAAAGGAAAAAAAATGGGGGGAGAGATTGAAGAGACATGAGTAAAGAAAAATAGGAGATTGCGAGTCCAAGTTGGAAAAAAATTGTCACGATGAAAGCTACTGTTTTTTGATTCTTTAGTGGGCGGCCTGAGTCGTCGGAAAGTTATATTCCAGTCTAAGCACAGATTGGAGACCAAAGACCATGCAATACTCTTTTTTTATTTTCTAATAATAGACTATGCAAATGCAATACTTAATTAAATTCCCCAAAATGGGCAGTGGCGGCCTGACTTGAACTCTTGAAACTTCATGACTAGTCAGTGATTATAGTTGTGAAGGATTTATTGGGTATGTAGGATCTCCTAATAACACAGTGGCCAAAATTTTCTAAAACAATTAGATTGGATTATTATTTGTGAGTTTATAAGATTATACCGTAAAATTTATTTAAAAGAAGGGTAGTCCCATTTTAATGGTTTAATTAAATAAAATAATACATATATTTGTTCAAGACTTTGAAACCAAATTAATAAGATGATAAAAAATCTTTAAATAGAAAACTATAAAGTTTAAATGAAACATTTTTAGAAAATTTGAGATTTAAATAAAACATTTTGAAAGAAAATTTAAATGAAATAAAACTCTAAGGTTTGAAAATAATTTTTTATTATTATTATTATTATTATTATTATTATTATTATTATTATCATCTTCTTCTTTTTTTGGTAATGTTCATCATAAAAAATTAAATGCATTAGTTTCTTACTAACTATGTACAGTTTCAAAACCATGAAAGCAACATTTGGCCTTATTTTCAAATTGTGACATGTTTAATATATTTCAGCTATCATGTTTATAGTCTCAGTAACCCATTAAATGTATAAAAAAAATTCTACAAAATATGATATTCTCTCTTTGTTTTATCTTTTTCTAAATATGAAATATGATAAAGAAAAATTGGAGAACAATGCAGGGAGTAATTTTTGGAAACTTTACGTGTGTGCTCGCGTGCTATTGTGTACCTAAGGGCCTATTTGGATTGAGAGGGGAAGGAGGGGGAGTGGAGGAAAGTAGAGTAGAGTTGGTTGAAAATAGGCTAATTTTAGGCCAAATTTACTCTACTCTACTCCATCTCCATCCCCTTCAATCCAAACCTACTATAAGGCTTTTTGGTTTTGCTCCTAGTGTACGTGAGCCTCGCTTTGCTTTGACTCTGATAGAGGGCTTTCTACCTTTTTTGTGGGTTCATTGTCACCTTTTGTGGTAGCTTTTACCATCCGCTACGTGGGTCTCAAGCTGGCAAAGTGAGGTTGGTCTCCTCATTCAGGGACGGAGTTAGAAATTTAGGTTTAGGGGCAAGTTAAAACTATCGTATTAATTTGTAATTCAAGAAAAATTCAAAATACAACATACATACACGTCTTCGTGCATTAATTTTTTTTATTAGTGTAATTATTATTAGTAGTTAAATATCAAGCTAAACGATTAAGTGGAAGGGCATATGTGGGTCCTAGCTAGCTCAATTGATAAAATTTTTTGTCATTGATTTGATCCTTGTCTTAAAAAAAAAAAAAAAAAACCAATTGGTATTTTGGTCTAATAATAAAGAACAATGATCAAGTACGGATGCTATACGTTAAAATTATCTCTCAAAAGTGGAAGAGTATATTGTAGGGTTTTGGAAAAGGAAAAAACTTAAACATGGTAAATTTTTAAGTGTATTTTGGATGAGAGGGAGCTAAGCTTTATCATTGCGGGGCCAGCTATTAAAAAAATGGGGTGAAATCTAAATTTACCAATTATTAGATGGTTTCTAAAAAAATTTGGGGGGGTGGGTGGGGTAACCCATAATGTCCCTCCACCCCTGTCCTCATTGGTGGTAGTTAAGCGGCCCTCAAAAGCCCTTGTGGGTAGTTCCAAACCGGATCTAACACGGAGTGGTCTAAATCTAAACACATTCACATTTATATTGGCTGGAGCTCTAATACCAGGTGGATTCCACCTTTCGGCTACCGAGCCCTTATGTTTTCATGGCAGAAGTGGGCTTTCTTGGATTTGGTGCTTCCCATGAGTTGTTTGGATGGCTTTGAGATGGATGTTTTGAGATCATAGGATGTTTGTTTTCTTATTTTGTATTGATACTTCTCCTTTGTTTGTACAGGTTTGGTTCGTAGATTTTGTCTCTGAGAGATTGATCTCTTCCAACATATATTGCTCTTGTATTTCTTTTTTCTTTTCCAATTATTATGATTATGTTTGTACGTATATGACATTATTTAGTATGTCATTTAAGAAAAATATGGTGTGACAAAATTCTAATGGATGGTGTACATACATAAGGTTTTATAGAAAATTCCCATATAATTTTAAATTTAATTAAACTGTATATTAGAATAATGGTGTGAAAAAATACAAATTTATCAAAAATTAGATAATAACATTAGAATAAGTCAAACATAATGTAAAAACCTATCATTTTATATTCTTTATAGTAAATCTAAGGATATAAAAATTTCATAATTGCTGATATGGTTATTGTGATTGGTGTATAACAAAAGTGGTGTATTCATATAAAAGTGATATTAATTTTTTCAATCATTACCTGCATGTTAAAAGAAGTGTTTCCATACTAATGCTCTTCTTAAAATTAAAATTGATACCATGATATGATGATATGTAATGAGAAATTAGAAACGGCTCCCAACCACTTCTTTCTATAAGTAAAAATCAAAAATTGCTTATCATCTCAATCATTGTGAATTTAAGTAAACGTGTAATTGGACAAACGAAAGGTTCATTCTTTTTAAAACAATTTTTTGTTGAGCAAGCAATAGCGCGTAAGAAAAACTTTTTGAAGCACTTTTTTGTTGTACAAGTAATTGAAAAATCGAAATCCGCACCTGTCTATATAATCGGATTGGATACAAGTTTCTTGTATGAAAACAAAAGGCTTTAGTACTAATCGTCAACTTTTTGTTTGTAACCACAATAACATATACATGACAAGAATCACAAGATATATTACATTTAAGTTGTTTTTCACAATCTTTCCTTTAAAACAAATTCATAATAAATCATTTCTTTGATTGGAAGGAAGGGATGATACATTACAAATGTATTATAAAAAGTGTAATTTTAAGGCTACAACTTTTACTACAAAAATTTTCACAATTATTCAATGTAACATAATGTGACTAATTGTTTGTCACTTTTATATAAACTCACCAAATTTTTTATTTTATTTTTTATTACTCATAATCTGCCACATGGCCTATATCATAATTGTGACAATGTCTGATCTTATATATTTTCATATAAAAAATTGGTAGGAAACGTATTCCTCTCCCACTACCACCATTAGAATAAAGTGGGCCTGATCGAATTATTAAAATTAAAAAAGAAAAAGAAAAAAGGGCTGATGGTAGGATGGATAACAAGGAGGATTGAGCTTTGAAGGTCAACAAGAAGAAAAGGTTAATTTTGGGTCCGAATTGCTTAACCCAAGATCAGGTCAAACTTGGGCTAGAGTGGATTAGTCTGATTGTTTTATTGGGTCTTTGCTTCGGCCTAAAAAAAGGGTTGATTCGCGCGGGCAAACTCGCGCACAAACATTACTGGAAGTGACCAAAGAGTGAGACCGTAGGCCCTAACAAGTAACAACAAGATACTTTTGTACCAAGCAATAGTCAGTTCTAATGGACAAAACGGAACTGTAACAACTGCTACCAAAACAGAATCGACAACTTTCGAACAAACAATCAAGTAGCACATTTCTTTTAGCATGATATGCTAAACTAAACAAATACTGCATCAGTGTGTGTGGCTGGAGGAACCTCCTGCAATTATTGAGGAGTAAACAAATCTGGGTGGAACGCAATACAAGTGGTGTCAAGGTTAGTGAGTCTTGTATTTTAATGAGATGGACGGTGGTAAATCACTAAATTGGTTTTCAATTTAAGCCATTGGGGTCCAACTCAGATGGTATCTGGTGTAGTACATGTGCTAACATTTTTCGCTACACTTAACACCAAAACAGAGAGCAGTGGCGACATTTAAACAGAGTTAAAACTTGGGGGGTCAATCGAGTGTGTATCGATAGTTCAGGGAATTAAGTATAATTGAGGTGAAAGATTATAGTAGAAAAATATAATTTGACCTATTTTCTATTATCATCCCAAAACACTTGCTACAAGTGTCCCAGGTCACAAAAAATGAATTTTGAAATAATTCTAATTCAAGTTTTACCTGTGCCATTGAGAATTGGACGGCATAGCCTGAAGCCTGGAACCGTGGAAACAGCCAAGATTTTACTGATTCTGATGCCAAAAATATGCGTCCATCTATACAAGATTTTTTTATTGACTGAATCTTATTAGACTGCTCACTGCTTGTTTGTCGATGCTCATTCCCTTAAGAGAAAGAAACAACCTTAAGTTTACTTTCTTTTCCAATTATTAAAGCGAAAAATGCTGCAGAACCATTTTTTTTTTTTTTTTTTTGAGAAGGCAGAACCAATTTTTTAACACTGATCTTTTGAATTGGAACTTTTGATGTCTATTGATTCTCTTTCGCTAGGACGGTGAGAATCCTACACCCATTGGCTCTTTTCCTTGTATCCATCAAATTTAGATTCTTATGTTATTGACATGCCTAGTTTGGTGGCACCGTTGCTTCATTATTTTATTTTGAAAGGAGGAGACTAAACCAAAAAGGAAAAGAACAGTGAAATTTACTATTTAGTATTTACAAAAGGTACAAGAATTTTGATATGAATAATAATTTATCATAATATTGTATAGACTTTTAGGAGAGTGCTAATTTTTTGTTTTTTTGAGAAGGAGAGTGCTATTTTGTCATACTTGATTATTCTCTAGACCATAAATATATAAGCTTTAGAACGAGGTATTTATTGAAGAGAAGCTTTAATCCACATGTAAGAGAGCTCTTGGAAAAAAAAAAGGAGCCTTTTAATATTAGTTGGATAATTAAATTCATTTGTCTCAATTTAAAATTTTAAGATAAATAATAATTTATGTTGGGTTCATATGTTATTGTGTTGGCAAACTGTGTCAAATTATAAGTCTTTTAGTGTTAAAGTATTGCATTTAAAGATCAAGACAATGCTAAAGAACAACTCTTAAAAATAGAAGTTTTTGTGCTAGTGATTGTGATTGTGGTCATGATAGCCATCTCGATAGATTGAGAGACTATGAAGAATTGTGGAAACAAATTCTCAAAAAACTAATTAAGTCACCTGTTTCAGCCCCAATTCGTGCCCTATTTGCTAGACTATAAGAACTCATTTGGACCAACTTAAATCAAGGATATTAGAGAGCCTTCATTGTGTATCTACAGTTTATGTAAGCCATTCTCTCCTAGTTCATCACTATATTGGAGATATTGAAGTAAATCCACATACGATAGAGTTAAAAGTTGGTAATCAAGTTTGAAGTGACAGAGCCATCACACTATTCAAGAAGATCCTTGGAGTCACAAGCCGGAAGTTTGCATGAAAGAATTCAAAATAAAAGAGTCTAGTCGGATTAGAGTTGTGTGTGGTCACATAAGTAAAGCCACTACTAAAAGTAGCGATTAAAAATATGAATCTGTTTCAATTGTAAGAACTTTGATTCTATTAGTGAATTTTTAATAATAATTTAAACTTTTTAAGTTGGTTAATTTCGCGGTATGACATCATACTTATCTAGGATTTTTTTTTTAATTGGATTTGAACATTGCTATCTCTATTAGAAACACAAAAAAATGCTAATCATCCAGTTGAGTTACAGTACTTTTGGCATACTTATCCAGTTGGAACATGTATAAAGTTCAAAATTGTGCCCTGCATTCCTTTGGGCAAGTATGAATGATCATTGACGAGTCAAAATATCCTTTGTAACAAAGACGCGAAAGGTGTGTTGTGGACAGAAAGGGAGGCTTGTTAACAACGATAAGTTCATAGGTTGGTTTCATTTCCGGTGCTTCACTTTCAAAACTGAAACAATGCAGCAAGCCAATGAGCTGGATTCCCTGAGTTTACCAGATTGGTCAATACTTATGTATGTACACGCATGAGCATGGTGCGCTTTCTGAAGTCGAAAGATTTTCTTAAAAAGTCGAAATTTGGACAAACACAGAAGTTAAAAGCTTAAAGGTGTAGTTCACTTTCGATCTCCACGCTTCATTACAAATTGGAAAAGTTAAGTCAAATGCGGCCTTTTTCGGGTCCCACACAAACACAGTCCTCACTTACTGGCCATCCAGTCCAACCCTTAAGGGCCGGTAGCTTAGGAAATGGAGATTCCAAACAATCATCTCTGCTCCATCCTTTGGTTTTAGAGAATATATCTCCAAACTTCCGAGGGGCAGTCAAATATATGGGGCTCAAGAGAAACAAATCCACAGCAACAACAATGAGAAATTTGTGTATAGTTCTGCTGCTCTTGATGATGCTATTGTTTGCACAAACATGTCTGGTTGATAGCAGAGAACTTCGACCAGAGACAAAGACTGAAACTAATATTCCTGAGGCTGTTGATGGGCGTGAATTCGATGGAAAAGCTTCATTTACGGCTAACACTGCCGACGATACGGGCGTTCGGGTTTTGGTGAGGGATCAGGTCTTTCATACGATGACCTCTGGACCGAGCACGAAAGGCCCTGGTCACTAGGCAATATAGGCATCTCTCTTTCAAAATTTGAAATTTCCCTTGCTTCTTTTATCGATATACTTTTCTACTTCGAGCTGTGTTTATATTGTAAATTATGTATTGTAACGGCTGTAGATTAAGCAGTTTGTCATTATAGAAAAAGTTTCTTCATTCATTCTGTCAGATTATAGTAAGCCGATTGTTTTTTTGTTCAAGTGGAAATATAACACTCAAAGAGAATTTGAAAGCTAAAATACTGCAAATAATGTTGCAGCGTTGTTTGAAACTTCCAAATTTCGAATGGAACTTGTATTAAGTTGGCAGCATATTGATAAAATTCCCCATATTACAGGAACTTTTTAATTCTAACTTTTTGGTCTAGTCAGTAGTCACCACTCACCATACTTTTAAGTTGGTCATGATTTGAAAGGTACCAATAGTTTGCCGGTTCATACTTAGAAGAGCCAACTTTCATGCAATTGTAGAAAGCTGCACCTTGATCAGGATGGGAATTCAGTTCATACAAGTTTCTCAAAATTCTTTCTAGTCTCGACATGAACAATTAATCAACCCGTCTACTAGAAATTTTTTTTTCTTTCTTTTTTTGGGGATGAATAGCTATAGGAGGTTTCGAGTTCATATAAGCATTTCAGAGTTATTTATGTACAAGTATAATCAACATATCTCAATCAGTATTTCACACAGAACCCCATGAAATAAGCCCAATTCTGACACCTACCTCGTTACTATCTCCTTTCAAATTAAAACCAAAAGAACTCCAATTTTTCATCTTCCTTTGAGAAACAATTTTTTTTTTCTTTGTTTAGCTTATCTTGACCCCTTCTTCCCCTTTTTTGTTTCCACTCTTCCCCACATTTTGAATTGCGGGTCACCAAGACCCTTGCTGTTAAAATTTTCCTAATATGATGAATGATTGTAACCATACGACTAAATTATACTTTTTAAGTTTTAACCTTTAAAGTTTGAAGTTATTTTAATTTTGGATCCTTAAGATTGAGATTTTTCAATATGGTCCATCAAATTGATTTTGTTTTCAAAATAGTTATTCTATTCATGTTCATGATTAATTTGACAATTAAGAGATAAACAAAGAGAGAAGAAATGACGTTATTTTGTTCGCACTTAATAGCCAATCAATCATGGAGAAGGAATAAATATATAAGAAATGAAAAATCTCAAGCTTAAGGTATATATATATATATATATACTCACAAACTTTAAAAGTAAAAAATGTAGTCTAGTATAAATATTTAGATAACAACCACTTTGAAAGGGAAATTAAATTCGATTCTAATTCAACAAAATGAATTCATATATTATTAACATGCATATAAACTTTAGCTAACTAGTCGCAGATTCACGCAATGCGTGACAATAAATAATTATTTTGTATTTATGATATAATGTATAATTTGCTTTCTAAAATTTGTTCAAAATAATTTGCTCTCCCTAAAAATTAAACAACTTCAAAAATTATTTTTCATCTTTGTATCTCTACCAATATATCATTCTAGGAAAATGCTAAAGATACAAACTTTTTACAAATTGCTAATGTGATGAGTGATTATTGGTAAATAAAAAATTGATGTTAATGGTGGGTCCAGATGACAACCAATAAAAAGTTGACCATAACAATAATTTGTAAAAATGTTGTAAAATAATTTATAACTGTAGCATTACTCATCATTCTATTATTTTGAGTGTGTTTGATTGATATTATTCCTTTTTTAGATGGTCTATATTCTTCAAAATGAGTAATGTTATAGATACAAACTATTTTACAACATTTTTACAAACTGCTGATGTTGCCAACCTTTTATTGGTTTTCATCTAGGCCCACCGTTAATATCACTTTTTCATTTACCAATAATCATTAGTCACATCAGCAGTTTGTAAATTTTTTTGTAATATAGTTTGTATCTCTAACATTATTCCTTCAAAATTGTGTTATAGTGCTTTAGCCATAAACTATTTTACAACATTTTTACAAAATGTTGATGTGGCTAACCTCTACTAATATATCACTCTAGGAAAATGCTAAAGATACAAACTTTTTACAAACTGTTAATGTGGTGGATGATTATTGGTAAATAAAAAATTGATGCTAATAGTGGGTCCAGATGACAACCAGTAAAAAGTTGACCACAATAATAGTTTTTAAAAATGTTATAAAATAGTTTGTGACTGTAGCATTACTCATTATTCTATTATTTTGAGTGTGTTTGATTGATAATATTCCTTTTTTTAATGATCTATATTCTTCAAAATTATGTTATAGTGTTATAGTTACAAACTATTTTACAATATTTTTACAAAATGCTGATGTGGCTAACTCCTTAGAGCATCCACACCAGCTCGTGTAAACATATCATCTATTTTACACAAAAAAAAACTACTTTTTCTATTTTATATATCTATTTTTACAAAACACCCACATCAGTTCATCTATTATACACTATATTTTATATAAATAATATTTTTATATTCTTTTTTTTAATATTATTTTACCTACCTGTTTCTTTTTCCAATACCTCACTTTCTTTCTTCTTTCTTTCTTTTTTCCTTTATCTCTGCCGTTTCCTCTTTCTTTTCTTCCTCTTCTTTCTTCTTCTTTCTCTCACGGTCAAAACCCAGAAGCACCAACGTAAGAACTCCATCAACACCATAGCCATTACAAGCACCACAACACCTCTCCAATCCACCGATCTCTGTCAACCAGAAGCACCATCACTGATCTCCGTCAACTCGTCACCGATCTCCATTAAAACCGATCTCCATCAACACCGATCTTCGATCTCCATCAACACCGATCCACATCACCTATCCAAATCGCCTTTCCAATCCACGATCCATAATCACCGATCACCGATCCAACAATTTTGTTCTAGTGGTTGATTTTGTATGTTTGTAGTTGATTTTTGATTTTGTGTCTGTGGTAGTGTGTGTAGCAGAGGAAGAAAAAACATGACGAGGGACGGTTAGTTGTGCATCGGAGAAGAGAAAGAAAAATTGGTGCGAACGGAAATCATTAAAATAATAAATACACGAGCTATAGTACCCGTGTATATTTACACGGGTACTATACCTCATGAAAATATATACATGATTTTACACATTTTTACACCCACTGATGTGAGTGTTTTTTTTTTCTCAAAATGTGTAAAATTTGCACTGTAGATCTATTTTAGAAGAGTTTAACTGATTTGATGTGAATGCTCTTATTAGTTTTCATCTAAACCCACTATTAATATTATTTTTTTTATGAAAATTAATACTATTTTTTTATTTACCAATAATCACTCACCACATTAGCCGTTTGTAAAATTTTTTGTACATCTAGCATTATTCTTTTTGTACAACAAAACTTTTTAATTTTTGAATTTCTCATTTTCTTAAAAGAAATTATCATAATAATCAAAACTCATAACAAAATTACACTTAAATTCTCTAAATTTGCATGTGTTCAATTTAATTCTCCAAGTTTCAAAACTCCTCAACTCACCCTCCATTATCCCTTAGTTTATTGCTGCCATTAAGCCCCAAAATGGTCCCGTTCTGGCTTTATTTTAATATTTAATATATTATTAATTTTTTAATTAAAAAACGTTAATTAAAAAAAAAAAAAACCAAACATGTCGTCCTAAGTCCTAACCGAAAGTGTCTGAAGAACCAAAAAAAAAAAAAAAAAAAAAAAACCGCCCCCTCCCACAATATCAAATCCCTAACCCAATAGTTTGAGAGAGAGAAAGAAATTGAGAGATTGAGAGATCGAGAGGGAGAAGGAGAGCGAGAGAGCTAAAGGGAGAGACAGATCAAGAGAGAGAAAGAGAGATCGAGAGAGGGAAAGAGGAGATCGAGATCGGCGGCTCCAAGAGGTGTTCTCGGTGGCTCCGTCCAGTACTCGGCGGCTCCGGACTGTGCCATTGTTCAGGTAAGTAAATTTCTTTAAAACAAAAAATCATGGGCTGTCTTGAATATTATATGATGTTTTAAACGAAAAAGAAAAAGACATGATTAGATAGAAGTAAAAAACCTAAGAAATTACATGTTTGAATTTCTTTTGATATGTTTTTTTCCTCTTCTCCTCCTAGAGTTGCTCAGAGAAGAATGTGACTTTATTTGAACTAGAATTAGAGAATTGAAGACCAGAGAGGAATCCGGTGTTTAAAGTTGTCATCTTTGTTCCAATTTACCAGCTGGTTTTTTTTACTACTCTTTCCTTGCATACGGATAAATTCATGGATTATAAGCCTTTGTGAAGAAAGTTTCAAAAGAACAGAAAGAAATTAATACACTTGAGAAATATGAACAATACACTAATAAATTTATGGTTCTTTATTTCTAGGTAAATTTTTTTAATTAAGAAATAATTAATATATTAAATATTAAAATAAGGCCAAAACGCTGCCGTTAAAGCGGCTTAACCACAGCAGTGGATGGAAGGATAACAGATGATTGAATTGTGAAGTTTTGAAACTTAGAAGAATGAGAGGAACAAATGCAAACTTAAAGGATTGAAGAAAACATATTTCAAAATTCAAATTCATAAATAAATGACGAACGAAATCAACTAGCCAACCAATTGATCATATATGCATTAATGAAAAATGTTATTTTGAAAATAATATCTAGAAAGAATGACAAATTTAAGCCAAATTTAGGGTAAACTACAAAGTTTGTCTCTATCCTTTACACCATATGTCAATTTAGTCTCTAACCATTTTAGTATCGTGTTAATTTGGTCCTTACTATTAAGTGTTGGATGGAAAATACTGATGTGGCTAAGGGCCCAAATAAAATATTTTTTTTGCCACATCAACTACCAACTGTGCAGCCATGTCAAATTTATAAATAAAAAAACCCTAACAAAATTAATAAAACAAAACAAACAAAATTACAATAACAAACAAAGACTGTGAAGAGTTGGACCTTCAACAACCTTTTTCCTTTTACTTCTATTGCTTAAAACAAAAAAACAAACATAGCCGATTTATTTTCAACAGAAAATGCATTATATGTTGCTTTTTCTCAATTTCTAGAACTTAGATTCACTCTAATTCTTCCTGATTGATGGAATCTGAGAAGCACAAATTAAATCAAATTTTATCACTGGAATTGCCTCCTGTGCTGGAAAATTACACCGGAGCCTCCCATCAACACAATTTTTAACCTTACCTTCTTCCAATGCCTCTCTGACCATGTCACAAAGCAACACCACATCATCCTCCATATACTCCACAGGTCTCTTCCCTGTCGTCACCTCCAAAGCTAATACCCCAAAGGGCCCAAACCCATACACATTTCATTTCTTAGTGATAAGCAAACTCAGGAGCCATGTACCCAAGAGCAATCTAGATTTTGCTGCTCAAGACACAACCGTCTAACATTGGCAATAGCCTTGCGAGGCTAAAGTCTCCTACTTTTGGCTCACCTGAGCTATCTATTAGAACATTTGTTGATTTTAGATTGTAATGAATAATGTTCATTTGGTGCAAAGGACCAACCCTTTTGCCATCCTAAGAACAACGTGGAATCTCTCTCACCAAGAGAGGTAGTTTCCGTTGTGTCCATCGTGGAGATGCTTATACAAACTCCCACTAGCATTTGAGAGTGAGAGTTAGAGTGAGGGTGAGGGTGAGGGTGAGGGAGAGGTTTAACTAATCTGACGAGAGAGGGAGAAAGTTAGGGATTTAAGATTTTTCCCCAAACTCTAACTCACGTGGGAACATAAATTTGGGTTTTTTTTATATATATATTTTTTATAATTTGACGTGGTTGTACAGTTGGCAGTTAATTTGGCAAAAAAATAATATTTTATTTGAGCCATTAGCCATTTTAGCATTTTCTCTAACACTTAATGACAACGACCAAATTGACATTACACCGAAAATGTTTAGAACTAAATTGATACAATTGAAAGGTTGGAGACTAAATTGAAATATGATATAAAAGATAAGGACCAATTATGTAATTTACCCACAAATTTATTATGGAGGTACTAACTAAGCAAATCAAATCAATTATGAAAATTGATTATTCTTAATTAAGCTAATTCTAAAGATTCACGAGTCAAATCAAATCATAGCACATGCAAGAAATAATATTAATAATAAATGTTGAACATTTTGTTTATTAAAAGATTAAAAAAAAAAAAAATTAAAATCTTAATAAAAAAAATTATCAGGTTTGACAGTAAAAAAATAAAATAAAATAAGTATTGAATTATTTGATTATTTCCTCAACCAAAAAAAAAAAAGAAGAAAAAAAAAAGTAAGAAAGGAAAATAAATTTAAAAGTCTATGGGTAGCCCCATTGGGCCCAAACCAGTAGTCCAACTCTCTTAAGACAAAATGAGAATTGCTCATGGGTTGGGGTTTTCCAAAAGGTAGAACACTGATTAATTACACCTCCAATGATGCTCACAGAGTAATTGTATAAATTCTTGTCACTCCCATTTGAATTATTAAAACAAAAAAAGCAGGGTAGGGGGAACAGAGTAATCCACCGCATCTGAATTAAGTTGTTTAAACAATAGTAACAAAGCCCTCAATTTAGAAATGGAAATGTTTTCTCAAAAAAGAAGTAGAAATGTCAATCCAAGTTTCAACTTTCAACAGATCCTGCTTCAATCCTAAGTCTAAAGTTACCAACAAAATTAATCGTAGCTTGGCGGAATATCATTAGGGTATTTGAGGTGTGCATCTCCTATCCCATGCTTCCAGACTCCTTTCTCTTCGATTGGTAACTGTTACACCTATTTGATAGGTGAAGAGGAGGGTTCATTCAGCTACATCTACCATGTAGTACGGGAAAAAAAAAAAAGAAAAAAAGAAAAAAGACTCTGCATCGTTAGCATATGCCCACAAGATGAAATTGCTCCTAGCGTATAATTTTCACCTGAAATAAAAGATCTTAAGAAATGCCTAAAGACTAAAATTCTAAAATAAACTAAGTACTAGGCCTACCCTTAAGATCAACAATCCCTTGAAGAAGTTGGGCCAACCTTGCTCTCCAATCAAGTTCTGTCCAAGGGACACTCAATAAATGAAAACATCTCTACTTTGTTGGCCTAAATTTTTGAAATATTTATTCTCCCTCCGGCATTTGGAAGGCGAACTCTAATCCTTACGATCAAATCAAACTTATCATAAAAGAGCAGGGTGTAACAGATCCACCTAGTGACCAGCAATATAAAACCTATGCTCCCAGCAAACCCATCAAGCTCTTTAAGAAGCGTTTTAAACACACTTTCCCTCTCTTAACCTATGGCAATCAGCATTGGTGAATATTTTTTCTTCTCCTTTGATGATACAAGCATATAAAAGCAGTAAACAGCTGCAGACAAGAATATGTAACTAGTATACTATTATAATGCCATTTCACTATTAGAAGAAGTGCTAACACAGCCTAAAATACAAATGAAGTTCACAAAGGTGCACTTATCATAGTTTGTAGAGGATAAAGAAAACTTTAGCTGCATCACGCAACCTCAGAAACCAAATTACATTATCTACTACCATCAATTTTCAACTGGGAGAAAACTTAGTGTAGGAGCCATCATCCATTATAATAGGCACATCATCTCTCTCAATAAACAAATTAATTGAAGGAAACTGCCAAACATCGGGCATTGTCAATGCTGCAGAACCATCATTTGTGCTGTCTTCATGTGGCTCTCTTGGCATTGCTGTTTGTTGAAGCTGTAATGCGTATTCCAAGTCCCAGAACACATCACTCATGGCACGGCGATCAGTACTGCATTCTTGTAAACATTTCTCTGTTGTCTCAATAAATATTCTTAGGGAGTCAGGATTGATCTGACCCTTGAGTGAAGGATCAACAATATCTTCTAGCAACCCTTTATTCTTGCAAAGCATTGCCCATTCTGCCAAATTGGCCTGCTCTCTTGGAAGCATGCTCTCTATTGCTGGCCTTGCACATAGCACCTCAAGAAGAACTACACCAAATGAGTATACATCAGACTTTTTGGTTAACTGTTGGGACTTAAAATACTCAGGATCTAGATAACCAATTGTGCCTTTGACAGTTGTGCTGACATGGGTATCAGCAAGAGGACTTGATTTTGAAAGACCAAAATCAGAAACTTTAGCAACATGATTCTTATTGAGCAGGATGTTGGTGGCCTTAACATCGCGGTGTATGATTCCCCCAGCTGATCCTTTGTGAAGGTAATGAAGACCCTTTGCTGCACTGATGCAAATTTCAAGCCTTTGCTTCCAAGACAAGGGAGGCTTATCTGAAGCATATAGGTGATCCCTTAAATTCCCATTGGCCATGAATTCATAGACAAGTATCATCTCAGACCTCTCATCACAATACCCAATCAAGGAAACAAGATGCCGGTGGCGAATTTTGGACAGAACCATGATCTCTGTTTGGAATTCTGGAAGACCTTGGCCTGACCCTGGCTCACTACGTTTCACAGCAATTTCTGTGCCATTCCTGAGAGTACCTCTATACACATTCCCAAAGCCACCCTTACCAATTAGCAATTTGGTTTCAAAGTTCCTCGACGTGAATTGAATTTCATCAAATGGTATTTCAACTTGAGATTCATAGTAGGGATGGTTCCCTCGGTCATCCTGCTGTGAGAACTCCTTCCTCCAGGTAGTGGCGACCACTCCTAAGTTTCAATAGGCTTCAGCTTCTTGCATCTGAAAACCAAAAAGAATAGAACTACCATAATGCAGATTAAGCCCAACCCTCCAAGAATTGAACCAACTATAAGAAAAACATTTTTTTTCTCGTTCTCTTCCAAGCTCAATTTAATGCCTGAATTCCCCACTATCTTCATTATTTCCAGCCCATTTAGAAAGGCACTGTGTACAGTGGTATCTACCCAAGGGCCTATACCAATATTCAAATGTCCAGAATCATCAGAATAAACCACAAAATAGATGTAAAACGGAACAGCTAACTGGTAACCATACTCATAAGGATTGCTGAAATTATTATAAATCTGTAGACTGAAATTTAGAGTGTTAGCTGATTCATTGATAATATCGCAGAAGTGAACTCGAACAAGGTGGCTAGCACTCTTATCAACTTTGAAAGACCAGGTTAAGTTGAAATTGCTACTGGTATTCATCGGTTTTGCTACTTTTGCAGTCTGGTAGACGAGAGTTGGGGCAGTAGAAACACTGATGCTTTCTTTGACATTTCCCCCATAATTAGGCATACTGGAATACGCAGTCTGGGATACGCGGGTTGCACTTCTGAATTATCGAGATATTCATTGTCTGGAACCCAGTTTCGCCAAAGTGTATCGTTCTCTGGTGTGATTTTAGGGCCTCCAACATTGATCCTGTAAATGGCAGGGAAGACTTCTATTGCATTTATAAACGCAAAAGACGATCCTCGAGGCAAAAAATACACATTGAATTTTCCGGGAGAGATGGGAAGGAAGAATTCCTTTATTATAGGAGAGTTGCTACTGTTTTTGCCAGTGAAATTAAGCAACAGTGAGGACCCAGAAGTCCATACATCAAAAAGAGCTGTGGAGAGGTCAGTTGGGGTTGAGAAAGCAAAGAAATGAAGGCGTACAATATAGATGCCATTATTTGGGATATCAAACTCATAGGAAGAGTTGCTTCTGATAATTCTTGCTGTCTGATAGAGAGTTGATGATGTACCTGGAGACTGGTTGTTGTTTGTGACAGGACTGCTGTGCCCTGTGAAAGAAAAGGAAGAGGAGATCGAGTCACGGAAATTCAAGTCCCCAACGAAATTCCGGAGGTCTGTGTTGGCGTTGGTAGCTGAGCCACAATTGATGAAGAAGTCATTATCTGTGAGAGAGTAAGCCAAAGAGAGAAACTGAAGCAGAAAAAGAAGAGCAGCAAAAGGAGAGAGATGGATTTTATGGAACTGTAGCTTTTCCATGAAAAAGGGGGGGATTAAAAACAGAAATTTTGGCTTATATTCAGTCTGAGCAATGCTCAGAAGAGAGTTATGTTAGTTTCAAGTTCAATGAACATAGAAATCTTTTAGGAGGAAGACTTTAAGTATTGACTTCTCGTGGACTTTGGAGTTGAATTATGGTCCACGATATATTTCAAATAAGAAAAGGCCAATCTATAAGTGAATGTTTTAAAAGCCTTTTGATTTCAATAACTGTGCAACCCAATTATTCATTTTATAGAATCAGTACAAAAATATCAGCTTCAAAATCTTAAGAAACTTTTCAACAGTCAGAAAGAGTCAACAAAATTCCTTTTGCATTTGGATGAGAATAGCCAATCAGTTTACTCCCTTTGGCCTCTTTGGGTTGCAACTTGCAAGCTAAGGGGCTGTTTGGTTTAGGCAATTTGCATGACTCATTACTCTGTTTTCATCACTCATTACTCATTTTCAGTAGACCTCATGCGTAACAACCATGATTGACTAAATTTTCATTTTCAGTTCGCTCACCAAATGGGACCCACTGCTCAGTTTTTTGCCAAGAACATGGTAGTAAAAGGAAAGGAACATTGAAACAATTCCAAAAATTATTGGTGCCAATTAGATTAAACTAACTCCCAAACCCAATTTGTATATTTGTATCTGAGTTTATGTTAAAAATTGAAATGACACGTAAATGGCACATGATTGTTAAGTGTGCAACGCTTGTGATTTGGTGATTAGTTAGACTAATTATAAGGCTGATATTACTGTATAACGGCTAAGTTAGTTAGTTAGGATTAACTGTCAGTTTGTTTTGGTTAGTTTTGCTCTGTTTTTTTTTTTTTTTTTTAAAATATAAACAGATATGGTTGGTTTATGGTTAATGTAATTCTTTCGGATTGATCAGTATAAAATTTTCTTGATCATTTTTCTTTTCTTGCTTTAGTTTTGAACATAGTATAAGAGCTTTGCTTAAGTCTCATTTATGGCTTCCGAATCTGCATCTCAATCTGGATCTTTCATTAGTGTGTTAGTGGATGATGCCTCTCCAATTCCTTCTTTTTCAGCAATGATGATAATCTTGGCACGTTGCTAATGGTGTGTCCATTGGCAGAGCCAGGTAGTTTATCTGGGGGGCCAAACTAAAAAGTTAATAAAATTCTTAAGTAAAAAAAAAAAAAAAAAATTATAAATTAGTTTTAACTCAAAGAATCACATTCTAAGAAAACAATGTCTATTTGATTAAGTTTACATCTTTGAGCTTTTACAGGGGGTTAAATATCTAAAGCTATAGCATTTGAGACAGAGGATTGAAGCATAACTTCTGAATTTTGAGCATTTTTACCCATAAAATATGCATAAGTTGTGAATGTCTTTCCCATAAATTAATCACAATTTAAAACATTAGTATTGAATTTTTAAAACTAATTATTTAGTAAATTTATAAAGAAAAAAAATTGTATGAACAATCAAGTTTAAGCTACTAACCTATAAAAAAGGGTTTAAGCTACCAAGTATATAGTGAGATCAATCAATTTTTTGATGAGCAGATAAACCAAACAATTAAGCAAATTTCAAAACCAAATATAAATACATGAACATAAAATACGCAATACTATTATATAATTTTTTGTCTCAAAGTAAAAAAAAAGAAAAAAGAAAAAAGAAAAATTCACCCATGACTTAACAACAACACAATAATAGTAAGTCAACAACACAGTAATATATAAACAAATGTAAACTTGTAAAGAAATTACAGCCTTAGATTTACTTCTTTGTTTTGTTTTGTTTTGTTTTGTTTTTTTTTTTTTCCTAATGAAAATCAGCAGACCCATAAATTACTAAAGTACATTAAGTAAACTACTTAGTTTAATCTAAAGCATTTACATCAGCCTCTTTAGCATTTTAGATACACTAACTCTAAAAACTCCATTTTTGTTATTTTGACAAATAGACACATGCAGCGGCTAGAAAAATTTATTTCTCTATTCTATTTAAATAATTTTATTTCTCACGCTAAAAATAAAATAAATAGAGTGATTCATATCAGTTGATTAATTGAAATAAAAAATTATGGCCATTCCGAACGGACCTGAAAGGAATTTGTAACTATGCTCCTATCATATTATTTTCACTTGAAATAAAAGACCTTGAGAAATGCCTAAAGACTAAAACTCTAAAATAACCTAAAGAACTAGGCCCTACCCTTAAGAACAGCCTCTTGAAGAAGCTGGGCAACCTTCCTCTCCAATCAAGTTCTGTCCAAGAGTGGACCCTCAATAAATGTAAACATCTTCACTTTGCACCCAGCAAACCCATCAAGCTCTATAAGCAGCTTTTCAAGCACATTATCCCTCTATTAACCAATGGCAATCAGCATTGGTGAATATTTTTTTTCACTGATGAAACAAATTTTATTCAAACACCAAGAACAGACTTACAAGCATATAAACAGACGCAGACAAGAATATTTAACTAATCTACTATTATAATGCTGCTTTACAATTAGAAGAAGTGCTAATGCCACCCAAAATACAAAATTAAGTTCACGAAGGTGTACTTATCATAGTTTGTAGAGGATAAAGAAACTTCAGCTGCGTCGCTAGATCTTGAAAACCAAATAACATTATCTGCTACCATCAGCTTTCAACTGGGAGAAAACTTCACTATCTCTAGTGTAGGAGCCATCATCCATTATAGCAGGCATATCATCTCTCTCAATAGACATACTAATTGAAGGAAACTTCCAAACATTGGGCATTGCCAATGCTGCAGAACCACCAACTGTGCTGTCTTCAAGTGGCTCTCTTGGCATTGCTGTTTGTTGAAGCTGTAATGCATATTCCAAGTCCCACAATATATCACCCATGGTAGGGCGATCAGTGCCGCATTCTTGTAAACATTTCTCTGTAGTCTCAATAAATTTTCTTAGGGAGTTTGGATCGATCTGATCCTTGAGTGAAGGATCAATAATATCTTCTAGCAATCCTTTATTCTTGCAAAGCATTGCCCATTCTGCCAAATTCGCCTGCTCTCTTGGAAGCGTGCTATCTATTGCTGGCCTTGCACATAGCACCTCAAGAAGAACTACACCAAATGAGTAGACATCAGATTTTTCTGTCAACTGTTGGGACTTAAAATACTCCGGATCAAGATAACCAATCGTGCCTTTGACAGTTGTGCTGACATGAGTATCATCAAGAGGACCTGATTTTGAAAGACCAAAATCGGCAACTTTAGCAACATTATTCTTATCAAGCAGGATGTTAGTGGGCTTAACATCACGGTGTATGATTCCCCCAGCTGACCCTTTGTGGAGGTAATGAAGACCCCTGGCTGCACCAATGCAAATTTCAAGCCTTTGTTTCCATGACAAAGGTGGCTTATCCGAAGCATATAGATGATCCCTTAAAGTCCCATTGGCCATGAATTCATAGACAAGTATCATCTCAGACCTCTCATCGCAATACCCAATCAAGGATACAAGATGGCGGTGGCGAATTTTTGACAGAACCATGATCTCTGTTTGGAATTCTGGAAGGCCTTGGCCAGACCCTGGATGACTACGTTTCACAGCAATTTTTGTGCCATTCTTGAGAGTTCCTTTATAGACGATCCCAAAGCCACCCTTACCAATCCGCAATTTTGCGTCAAAGTTTTTCGTTGCCAATTGAATTTCAGAAAATGGTATCTTTAATCCGAGATTCATATTAGGGATGGTTCCCTCAGTCATCCTGCTGTGAGAACTCCCTCCTCCAGGTAGTGGTGACCAGTCTGAAGTTTCAATAGACTTTGGCTTCCTGCATCTGAAAACGAAAAAGAACACAGCTACCAAAATGCAGATTAAGCCTAACCCTCCAAGAATTGAACCAATTATAATAAAAACATTTTTTTTCTCGTGCTCTTGCAAGCTCAATGTAATGCCTGAATTCCCCAGTATCTTCATTATTTCCAGCCCATTCAGAAAGGCACTGTTTAAAATGGTATCTACCCAAGGAGGGCCTATACCGATATTCAAATGTCCTGAATCATCAGAATAAACCACAAAATCGATGTAATACGGAACAGCTGTCTGGTAACCATACTCATAAGGATCGATCAACACACTGAAATTATTATAAATATGTAGACTGAAATTTAAAGTGTTGGGTGATTCACTGATAATATCACAGAAGTGAACTCGAACAAGGTGGCTAGCACTCTTATCAACTTTGAAAGACCAGGTTAAGTTGAAATTGCCACTGGTATTCATCGGTTTTGCTACTTTCGCAGTCTGGTAGACGAGAGTTGGGGCCGTATATTCACTGATGCTTTCACTGACATTTCCCCCGTAATTAGGCTTACCGGGGGGTGGTTCACTGGTTGCACTTCCTGAATTATCGAAATATCCATCGTCTGGATCCCAGTTTCGCCAAAGTGTATCGTTCTCTGGTGTGATTTTAGGGCCTCCAACATTGATCCTGTAAATGGTCTGTAATGTCCAAGATCTCAAACCCCTGTAAGTATTGTTACTTCCTGCAGAACTAATTTGATTTGCTTCATCAGGTATGTAACTATCAACGGCAGGGAAAACTTCTATTGCATTTATAAACGCAAAAGACGATCCTCGAGGCAAAAAATACACATTGAATTTTCCGGGAGAGATGGGAAGGAAGAATTCCTTTATTATAGGAGAGGTGCTACTGTTTTTGCCAGTGAAATTAAGCAACAGTGAGGACCCAGAAGTCCATACATCAAAAAGAGCTGTGGAGAGGTCAGTTGGGGTTGAGAAAGCAAAGAAATGAAGGCGTACAAAATAGATGTCATCATTTGGGATATCAAACTCATAGGATGAGTTGCTTCTGAAAATTCTTGCTGTCTGATAAAGAGTTGATGATGTACCTGAAGACTGGTTTCTGTTTGTGACGGGGCTGCTGTGCCCTGTAAAAGAAAATGAAGAGGAGATCGAATCACTGGAATTCAAGTCCCCAACGAAATTCCGGTCTGTGTTGGCGTTGGGGTTGGCGTTGGTAGCTGTGCCACAGTTGATGAAGAAGTAATTATCTGTGAGAGAGTAAGCCACAGAGAGAAACTGAAGCAGAAAAAGAAGAGCAGCAAAAGGAGGGAGATGGATTTTATGGAACTGAAGCTTTTCCATGAAAAATGGAGGTTTAAAAAGCAGAACTTTTGGCTTATTTTTAGTCTGAGAAATGCTGATAAGAGAGTTATGTAGTTTGATGTTCGATGAACACAGAAACCTTTTACAGTAATCTTTTAGGTGAAAGACTTGAGTCTTCTCGTGTGGACTTTTGGAATTGAATTGTGGACCACGAAAATTCTCAAATAGGAAAAGTCCAATTTAAAAGTGAATGATTTAAATGCCATTTATTTTCAATTGCTGTGTGCACATGCAGTAGAGGATAATTTGGATTTTTTAGATATTCGCGAGAAGTTTGAGAGGCGTTGTTTGTAATTTTCTAAAATATGTGTATAAAAAATTTATAAAAATATATGTATTGATATTTAAAAAATTAAAAATAAATGTTTGAAATACTTATCAAACGGGCATTCATTTTATAGGATCAGTTTTTGGGGGGTAAAAAGTGTCCTAAAAACTTTTGAACAGTTTGAAAGAGTAACAAATGTTCTTTTGCATTTGGAAGAAAATAGGTAAGCATTTACTCCGGTGGGCCTCTACGGTTGCAGCTTGCAAGCTCGGCTGCTTGACTTCTTGCCACGAACATGGTGGAAAAAGAAAAGAAACATTGAAACGGTCCAAAATTATCAGGTCCAATTAGATTAAAACATATATAAGATCATTATCATCAGATGTTGTATAAATGTCATTTTAACATATCAAAAAGACTACTTTATTATTTTAATACATAATTTTACAATTTATCGTACATCACATTTTCTATTCTTTAATTCTATATATTAAAATAGGGATAATTACACATAACCTACCTGTGGTTTGGACGAAAATCACTTTTCCTATCCGTGTTTTGAAAAGTATCACTTAACCCACTTGAAGTATGTTTCTGTCACTCTCCATAACCCACCTCGGTCTCTGCCGTTACAAAAACATCTTTTAACCCCAAAACAGAACATAACGAGAATCAAAACACCTAAAATTCAAAAACTTTTCGAGAGAGAGACCCGGGGTGCGATCAGCTTGTTCTTTGTGGTTTGGAGCGTCTGGAGGGGGAGAAAACACTTGTTTTGCATCATCGAAACTAGGCAAGGTATGTGTGACTGCTGTTCATCTGCATTTGGGTTCTTCCACCCACGTATTTGTGTTTGTTCTTGATTTAGGGTTTCAGATTTTGTTCAAGTGCGAACTTACTGTGTGAAAGTCTAAATTTGTACTTCCCAGGAATTGTGTTATGTTGATATGTCTTCATCAAGTGGTAATTTCTCGGGTTCATGTGGACATATGTGCAATGAGCAGACTTGTGTTTTGAGAACAAGTTTGAGTTTGTACAATTTTGGGAGGAGGTTCTTGGGTTGTAGCCGTTATAAGGTTGGTCCTAAGTGTCCTTTCTTTGTTTGGGTTGATAACCCAATCTGTCCTCGTGGGAATGAAACTGCACCTTTGGCTCTAGAGAAGATGTCTAGGCTTCATAGTGCTCTCCAACTTACCAATGAGAGGGAAAGGACAACTCTGGAAACGGCAGAAGAAGCTAGGAAAATGGCAGAAAAGGCTGTTGAAGAGGAAGCCAAAGCCAAGGAGCGGGAGAGAAATGCTTGAGCTGTCTGTGCAAAAGTTAAGGAAAAAGCCATGTTTGCTGAAGAGAAGCAGAGAATGTGGAAGTCTGCATGCATTTTGTCATGGATCTTTTTTGTTATTGTTATGTTGTTGTATTTTGGCTCAATTGAGTTCTCTGGAGTGAAGAGACCTAGATTGTTGCCCTGAAGTAGTTAATTGGTTAGTAGAGATAGTTATGGCAATTGTGTTAATGAATTTGCATTGTAATAGCACCAGCCTACTAATGTAATGTTTTGATGTGTCAATGAATGAAGAATTGGTCAATTATTGAGTATTTTGTGCATACCATAACAACCATTCAATGGAAGAAATATTGGTCATGCCACTAGTCTGTGGGCATATAATGAAAGAAGTATTGGTCAATTATCAATGACCTGTGCATACTATAACAATAATTCCACAATAAAACTTCCATACACTATATTGGAAAAATATACTTGGACACAATCTGTAGTAGCAATAAATAAACTTTCATATAATTTGGTTTGGACAAATAATGTTCTATACAGTTACCTACGCATACGATAACAACCATTCCACAACAACAACTTCCATACAATCTATATTGGAAAAATCTACTTAGACACAATCTCTAGTAGCAATAAATAAACTTTCATACAATCTAGTTTGGACAAATATTGTTCCATACAAACTGTAATACCACAACTTCCATATAACAACCTAGAGTGTATTGTACCTTAATTACAAAAAAGCACATTCCAAGGCCAGCTACACACACACACACACACATATATATATATATACACACATACATATAATTGCTCAAAACAAGGTGATTGTTTTTTAGACTAATTGATAATTACAAAAAGCCAACAATGGTCTTCACAAAAAAACAAAAAGGCCCATATGTTCCCACTAGCTTTACTCCCAATGCTGGCATGCATACCCACTAGCTTCATTCATTTCTTGCCTTTACTCTTTCCTCTTTCCACCCATTGAATTCATTTTTGGTGGCCTTTGTGCAGCAAGCTGTCCTCTAGTCCTCACACCACCAGTGCTCCTATTTGCATGTGAAGGCTACAAAATAAAAAATAGATCCACTTGTTAAAAAATATCTCAGTCTACACAACCATCCAGGAAAGAAGTTATTCAACCAAGTTACTTGTGAAGAACTTGGTAAGGTATCCCAGGTCTCCCTAGGTGTGTGAAACTCTGGCTGTGAGGAAGAGAACCATCCTACTCTCCTGTAAGATGGCTTAGGTTGATTTCCTTGTTGTGAGGATGAAGGCTGAATGACAGACATCATGTTGTAGGTCTGGGTAGGCTGCTGGGATGGTGGTTGGGGTGCAGGCTAAAGTGCAGATCTAGGTGTAAGCACCCCTCCCCCTTGCCTGCAACAAAACCCAATTTCAATACAGTGTTTTTTGTAAGTTTAAAAACAAGTTTTTTATTTTTATTTATTTATTTATTTTTTCATTTAAATCCTAATTACTTACAGCCTTTTCTCTTTCAAGTCTCTGTCTCCTCTGCCATGGTGTCTCCCCAGTGATGCCAGCCTTGCACCCTCTTGAGTTATGCCCTTCCTTTTTGCATTTCTCACATCTTACAGGTCTATTCAGCCTACTTGCTTTGTAAGGGTTCCTAGGCTCATCAGAAGCCCTCTTTCTTTGCTTAGGTGGTCTGCCTGGTGGTTTGTATATGTGAGGTGCTAGGGGAGCAGGCTGTCCAGTCTCAGCCCATTCTGACTGGCCAGGCATGGGAGGAAGTACCTCCTTGTATATTTTCATGTAAGTTTCTTTGAAGTAGCATTGGTGGGTATAGTTTTCTGGTGTCTCAATGTTTATATAAATGGCTGTTATGGCATGTTTGCAGGGAATGCCATTTAAATCCCAAGTCCTACAACTACATGTCTTCTTCACCAAATCGACTACATGCCTTTCATACTGACTGCCTACCTCATAAAGGAGGCTGCCAGCTGGGGTAGCACTAAATGGCTTACTTTCAACCTTCAATTTCTCCAACCTATCTTGTATGCTTGGACACAACTTTCCAGCATACTTCCATATCCCTTCCCTTTTTGTGTAAAGCCCAGTCATAAGTCTAACCCTAATCCACTCCAACATTGCCAAGATAGGCTTGTCCCTAGACTTCAATATCATTGCATTAAAAGACTTACTCAAATTATTTACCAAACAATCTGTTAAGGCCTTAGTAGTGAAGTGTGACCTTGTCCATTGTGCAGGTTCAATGTTTGCAAAATACTCGTATGCCTTTTCATCCAAATCCCTTATGTACTGCATGCATCTCTCAAACTCCTTTACTGTTGTGGCAGCAGCACACCTCCACAGTGCATCATTCAGCTCCAATCCCTTGTGATTAACTTTGAAATTGTTGTAGATGTGTTTCACACAGTATCTATGCTCCATAGTAGGGAATAGTGTCTCTATTGCAGGTATAAGCCCCTACAAATAAGCAAACAAACAAATAAAACAAGTTAGTTCAGCAAACAAAGTAAACTATTCAAGTGTAACTGAACAAAACAAAACAAAACTTGCATACCTTTTGCCTATCAGAAATGAAGACCAACTGAAGCTCCTCTGGCCTCCCTATATCATCAGCAAAAATTTTCAAAAACCATATCCAAGACTCCCTGGTTTCTTGTTCCACAACAGCCATGGCTACTGGAAAAATGTTGTCATTTGCATCCTTGGCAGTGGCAGATAAGATTTGCCCACCAAATCTGTACTTTATGTGACAACCATCTAAACCTATAAATGGCCTGCATCCACCTAAAAATCCTACCTTCTGAGCATTGAACCTAACATACATCCTCTTAAATTTTGCTTGGGAAGTCTCATCAGCCATTTCTGTCTGCAGTATAACCCTACTCCCCTTGTCTACAGTGGTTATCATTTGTGCATAGTCCCTAAGGACACCATATTGCAGTTGCTCATCTCCATTGATCAAATCCTTTGCCTTTCTCTTTGACTTATACACTTGGTTTACACTTAGGTCAACAGATAAATTTTGCATCACATGGTTGTGTACACCACTCACCTCCCAATTTGAATTTTTGCTAAAATCCTCAATGAACCTCTTAGCAACATAAGCTAATGTTGCTTGGCTGTTTTTAAAAGACTTAAGGCAAGTACAGTCATCAATCAAGGTCTTAATTTGAAATGTTAGCTCTCCACTTATTTAAGATGCATAACATCTCCACCTACATCCATTCTTGCAATGAATTGATATCTTGGTCCTCTCATTAACCTTGAATTTGATGTCAATAGGTTTTTTGATTGCATACTCCCTTAAAGCAGCTCTGAACACCTTTGCATTAGGTAACTTCATCTCCTTCTTTAGTACAACATTTCTCATGTCACTCTTAGTATTAAACTCTACTTGCTTAGCTACCTGCTCATCATCAGACCCATCCATGCTTACCAGGTCATCCTCAAGGGCTAGCTCAACCCACTCAGGGTTTGCATGGGGTGCATTGCTTGATTCTAGGGCTGTGTGGGGTGCATTGCTTGATTCTGGGGCTGTATTGGGAGCAGAACCTTGTGGAGCTGAGTTTAGAGCAGCAAATATATCATCACCAAAGTCATCCCCCTCTAGGCCTTCATTTAGCCAATCATCATCATCATCATTATTATCATCTCCTTCAACATTCTATTCTTCATCTCTTGCACCAATCTCAACATCCTCAACATCTTCTTCTTCATCATTCTCATCATCTTCATCATAATCACTATCCAAATCTATTTCATCCCTTACTGCATCACCACCTAAACCACTTACATCACCACCTGCATCACCACCTACACCACCATCTGCCACTCCCCCTCCATCACCACCTACACCACCATCTGCTACTCCCCCTCCATCAGGATACTCAACTGCCAGTGGCTCTACATCTATGTCAGTATAGATTATGATTTTTTCAGCTAGCAATGCCCTATGAAGGGTAGTCATGTTTAGGACATCTACATTTGTTTCTATGTCTCTTAAATCATCCTGTAGATCACCTTTAGGAAGTAAATACTTATATCTATTGTGTTCTTTAGGAGCACCAACTAGATGACATAAATCCCGAATTTCAAAGAAACTCAACTTGTCAAGGTCAATCTCTATCAGTAAACGTACAGACCCACCCACATATTTAATGGTTGGGTCCTCCACAAAACATCCCCCAACATGAATTTCAATGTCAAATGTGAAGTCAACCATCTACAATTCAAATAAGTAGTTTGTTTACACATTGACATGTAGAAAATGACAAGAAACCAAAAGAGACAACAAGCCAACAAATTGACAACAAGACAACAACACACGGACAAAAGACCACATAAAGCACATGCAAAATTAGATTCCCAACAAATTCATAGGGATCACACTACCCACAGTTCACAAACAAGTGCAATCATTGACAAATAAACTTGATTCTTTCAGGTATATGCATTATAAACAACCATAGTAGTACATTAACTACATCCTAAGCGATTCTACATATAAATAGCAAAATGCACATTTAACATACAAAAAAAATTTAAATGCGTAGATGAACAACAAAACCTAACTACGTGGGTGGGTCGCGATAAAAAACATGGGTGGAAGAACCCAAATGCAAATGAATAGCAGTCACACATACCTTGCCTAGTTTCGATGATGCAAAACAAGTGTTTTCTCCCCCTCCAGACGCTCCAAACCACGAAGAACAAGCTGATTGCACCTCGAGTCTCTCTCTCGAAAAGTTTTTGAGTTTTGGGTGTTTTGATTCTCGTTATGTTCTGTTTTGGGGTTAAAAGGTGTTTTTGTAACGGCAGAGACCAAGGTGGGTTACGGAGAGTGACAGAAACATACCTTAGGTGGGTTAAGTGATACTTTTCAAACTACGGGTAGGTAAAGTGATTTTCGCTCAAACCACAGGTGGGTTATGTGTAATTATCCCATTAAAATAATATATACAAATATTAAAATAACATTAAAAAAATAGCAACATAAAAAAAAAAATACAAAATATGTGGCAGTAAATGTGTGGCTGTGAATGTATGGCAGTGAATGTGTGGCTGAAAGTATAGATGTAGAGATATTTTATTTGAGATGAGAAAGAAAGATGAATAAAAAATAATAAAAACCAAATGCCATTTCATTCTACCATGCCAAAGATGAGATTGTATTGTAACATGTCTCAAAATTTATTGGTATTTAACAAACCTCATGATGGTTTTTTTTGGTGTTTGATGTGCCAAATGCCAAATATTTGGCATTTGGCGCACCTGATGGGAATGGTTTTACAAGTCAAGTACTAAAGCCTAAGTCTTTTTTGCCACCTTAATTGAGGAGAGGAGGATGAGGATGAGGATGAGGATGAGGATGGAACCCATGAACGAACTACCAAACCCAATTGTAAATTTATATATGAGATTTAAGAAAGGACAATGTTTACACGTAATTCAGTTTTTGAACTGAAATGTATCTTGAAGTCCTGATTTCAGTTGTGTGGAACAAGTAGTGTGCACCAAGCCACCATCCATCACCCTTATCAAATGCTACAACTTAATTGGGAATATTTTTTTTTAAGAGAGTTTCAACTTATGAGGTCTGCACCTGATGATAGCTCTTTATCATCAAACCAAGACACCAATTAGTTTTTGTTGTAGACGGGAATTGAACTCCAGATCTCTTATACAACTATCAGAAACTTTTCCAATTAAGCTAACTGGAACCCACAATTGGCAATATTTTTCATTATTGAATTAGTACAAAATTTAAAGGAAAAAAAAAGGAATTCATAAATGCTTGGCTAACTACATTTGGAGCTATGAGCTATCACTTAACAAGTTTGTAAAATTTTCATATTTTATGTAACCTATTTGACGCCAGAAATTAACATCAGCAGCCTAGTTAGCATGTGGAACAACCTCGATTTTTTATTTTTTGGAGATCATGAGAGAACACCTAGATATTCGACAACACTTGACAGCATAGGCCGTGTATCGGTGTATCCCGATTGATGAGTTTCCTTTCACATATTAACAGAATTAACCACTACAAATGTTGAAGACTGATTTAGGTACCATTGCTGCACTGGTAATTGTGTTGTACAGAGAAAGGGATACAGAGAGGGCAAGTGTTTGGAATAGGAAATAACATTTTAGTCAAACCACTTCACTGCATAATGCCACTTCAAAAGTAGAAGTATGATTTGCCGTCCACTACATTCTTTTTGCTACTACCACTTATGTAAGCCAGGATTGGTGGATAGGATACATCTGACGGTCACTATATGGTTTAATCAAGTTTAGTCAATTTAAGTTGTATTTAGAGTGGAATTTTTCTAAATGGAAATAATAGGATTATGTGAAGACATCAATGACTTCTATTTTTATTTTAATTTTTATAATATAGACTAGATACTATCTCTTTTTTCTTTTCTTTTTTTGAGAATCACGAGATACTATCTCAGTTGTATTTTAGAGTGAGAATATTAAATATATTGGATCAATAATTTATATGGATAAAGAGATTGAGGAGGATGTGAATATTCCCGAGCTTTAATCTCCACAGCCCGTGTATTAATCATGCCTTGGAATACTGTTTTTGCGTTGAGAAGATCAGAAACCAAAAGCGTATGGTGGCAATTCCTGTTAGATGGTCAAAACCACCGAAGGGCTGGCTAAAACTCAATACTAACGGTGCTTCTCTTAGCAACCAAAGAAGAGCAGGTGGGGGGAGGCCTCATTAGGGATAGCTTGGGCAATTGGGTCAAGGGCTTCTCGAGATCCATTGGGCATGCCACGAGTATTATAGCTGATGAAACATTTGTGAATATTTTTTTTCTCTGATGAAACATTTTATTCAAACACCAAGAACAGACTTACAAGCATATAAAAGCGGTAAACAGACGCAGACAAGAATATGTAACTAATCTACTACTATAATGCTGTTTTACAATTAGAAGAAGTGCTAATGCGACCCAAAATACAAAATTAAGTTCACGAAGGTGTACTTATCATAGTTTGTAGAGGATAAAGAAATTTCAGCAGCGTCACTAGATCTTGAAAACCAAATAACATTATCTGCTACCATCAGCTTTTAACTGGGAGAAAACTTCACTATCTCTAGTGTAGGAGCCATCATCCATTATAGCAGGCATATCATCTCTTTCAATAGACATACTAATTGAAGGAAACTTCCAAACATTGGGCATTGCCAATGCTGCAGAACCACCAACTGTGCTGTCTTCAAGTGGCTCTCTTGGCATTGCTGTTTGTTGAAGCTGTAATGCATATTCCAAGTCCCACAATATATCACCCATGGTAGGACGATCAGTGCCGCATTCTTGTAAACATTTCTCTGTTGTCTCAATAAATTTTCTTAGGGAGTTTGGATCGATCTGATCCTTGAGTGAAGGATCAATAATATCTTCTAGCAACCCTTTATTCTTGCAAAGCATTGCCCATTCTGCCAAATTGGCCTGCTCTCTTGGAAGCGTGCTATCTATTGCTGGCCTTGCACATAGCACCTCAAGAAGAACTACACCAAATGAGTAGACATCAGATTTTTCTGTCAACTGTTGGGACTTAAAATACTCAGGATCAAGATAACCAATCGTGCCTTTGACAGTTGTGCTGACATGAGTATCATCAAGAGGACCCGATTTTGAAAGACCAAAATCGGCAACTTTAGCAACATTATTCTTATCAAGCAGGATGTTAGTGGGCTTAACATCACGGTGTATGATTCCCCCAGCTGACCCTTTGTGGAGATAATGAAGACCCCTGGCTGCACCAATGCAAATTTCAAGCCTTTGTTTCCATGACAAAGGTGGCTTATCCGAAGCATATAGATGATCCCTTAAAGTTCCATTGGCCATGAATTCATAGACAAGTATCATCTCAGACCTCTCATCACAATACCCAATCAAGGATACAAGATGGCGGTGGCGAATTTTGGACAGGACCATGATCTCTGTTTGGAATTCTGGAAGGCCTTGGCCAGACCCTGGATGACTACGTTTCACAGCAATTTTTGTGCCATTCTTGAGAGTTCCTTTATAGACGATCCCAAAGCCACCCTTACCAATCCGCAATTTCGCGTCAAAGTTTTTCGTTGCCAATTGAATTTCAGAAAATGGTATCTTTAACCCGAGATTCATATTAGGGATGGTTCCCTCAGTCATCCTGCTGTGAGAACTCCCTCCTCCAGGTAGTGGCGACCAGTCTGAAGTTTCAATAGACTTCGGCTTCCTGCATCTGAAAACGAAAAAGAACACAGCTACCAAAATGCAGATTAAGCCTAACCCTCCAAGAATTGAACCAACTATAATAAAAACATTTCTTTTCTTGTGCTCTTGCAAGCTCAATGTAATGCCTGAATTCCCCAGTATCTTCATTATTTCCAGCCCATTCAGAAAGGCACTGTTTAAAATGGTATCTTTCGAAGGGCCTATACCGATATTCAAATGTCCAGAATCATCAGAATAAACCACAAAATCGATGTAAAACGGAACAGCTAACTGGTAACCATACTCATAAGGATTGATCAACATACTGAAATTATTATAAATATGTAGACTGAAATTTAGAGTGTTAGCTGATACACTGATAATATCACAGAAGTGAACTCGAACAAGGTGGCCAGCACTCTTATCAACTTTGAAAGACCAGGTTAAGTTGAAATTGCCACTGGTATTCTTCGGTTCTGCTGCAGTCTGGTAGACGAGAGTTGGGGCCGTAAATTTACTGATGCTTTCACTGACATTTCCCCCGTAATTAGGCTCACCGGAGAGGAATCTGCTGGTTGCACTTCCTGAATTAACGAGATATTCATCGTCTGGATCCCAGTTTCGCCAAAGCGTATCGATCTCTGGTGTGATTTTAGGGCCTCCAACATTGATCCTGTAAATGGTCTGTAATGTCCAAGATCTCAAACCCCTGTAAGTATTGTTACTTCCTGCAGAACTAATTTGCTTTGCTTCATCAGATATGTAACTATCATTGGCAGGGAAGACTTCTATTGCATTTATAAACGCAAAAGACGATCCTCGAGGCAAAAAATACACATTGAATTTTCCGGGAGAGATGGGAAGGAAGAATTCCTTTATTATAGGAGAGTTGCTACTGTTTTTGCCAGTGAAATTAAGCAACAGTGAGGACCCAGAAGTCCATACATCAAAAAGAGCTGTGGAGAGGTCAGTTGGGGTTGAGAAAGCAAAGAAATGAAGGCGTACAAAATAGATGTCATTATTTGGGATATCAAACTCATAGGATGAGTTGCTTCTGAAAATTCTTGCTGTCTGATAAAGAGTTGATGATGTACCTGAAGACTGGTTTCTGTTTGTGACGGCGCTGCTGTGCCCTGTAAAAGAAAATGGAGAGGAGATCGAATCACTGGAATTCAAGTCCCCAACGAAATTCCGGTCTGTGTTGGCGTTGGGGTTGGCGTTGTTAGCTGTGCCACAGTTGATGAAGAAGTAATTATCTGTGAGAGAGTAAGCCACAGAGAGAAACTGAAGCAGAAAAAGAAGAGCAGCAAAAGGAGGGAGATGGATTTTATGGAGCTGAAGCTTTTCCATGAAAAGTGGAGGAATAAAAAGCAGAACTTTTGGCTTATTTTTAGTCTGAGAAATGCTGATAAGAGAGTTATGTAGCTTGAAGTTCGATGAACATAGAAACCTTTTACAGTTATCTTTTAGGTGAAAGACTTGAGTCTTCTCGTGGACTTTTGGAATTGAATTGTGGACCACGAAAAATTTTCAAATAGGAAAAGTCCAATTTAAAAGCCAATGATTTAAAAGCCATTTATTTTCAATTGCTGTGTGCAGATGCAGCAGAGGATAATTTCAAAGAATAAAGTTTTCCTTTGGAGAAATTTTTTTTAATTTTTTAATTTTTTTATGAATTTTAAAATTTTAATTGTTGAATTTTATGTTTTTTTATGTTCTTAATATGCATATCAAATTTTATTCAAATTGGATATTATTTACTATTTAATCAATTAACTTATTTTTTATATACAATTTTATATTACAAAAACTTAAAATTATAATATTTATTTGATGATATAGTAATTAATTTTTAATTTTTTTAAAATTTTATAAATATTAAGGATGTAATAAAATCATACCATCTAAAAATTAGATTTTCACCTAATATAAATATATATAAATATATGAGATGAATTCGTTGAGTTCTCTCCCATTTGTTTTCAAATTATTCGTTTTATAGAATCCGTGGGACCAAAAATAGTAATATACTTATTCCAGCTAAAAAATGTCCTAGAAACTTTTGAACAGTTTGAAACAGTCAACAAATGTTCTTTTGCATTTGGAAGGAAATAGGTAAGCATTTACTCTAGTGGGCCTCTACGGTTGCAACTTGCAAGCTCAGTTGCTCGACTTCTTGCCAAGAACATGGTGGGATAAGGAAAAAAAACATTGAAACAATTCCAAAAATTATCAGGTCCAATTAGATTAAAGCATGAAAGTTGAGTACTAAAGCCCAAGTCTTTTTTGCCACCTTAATTTAGGAGAGGAGGATGAGGGTGGAACCGATGAACGAACTGCCAAATCTAATTATATATTTGTATGTGAGATTTAACTAAGAAAGGACACGGTTTAGTACACATAATTCAGTTTTTGAACTAAAATCGTATCTTAAAGTCATGATTTCAGTTGTGTAGAACAAGTAATGTACACCAACTATTACCCGTTTCAAATGCTATCACTTTTTTTTTTTTTTGAGAAACAAATGCTATCACTTAATTGACAATATTTTTAAGTGCTGAATTAGAACAAAAAAAGAAGAAGAAGGAGGAATTCATGAATGCTTGGTTAACTACCGTTAAAGCTATGAGCTATCAGTTATAATTTTAATACGCACCATATCAACAAGTTTGTAAATTTTCCATATTTTACGTAACCTATTTATTTGACTCCAGAAATTAACATTAGCAGCCTAGTAAGCGTGTGGAACAACCTCGATTTTTTATTTTTTGGAGATCATGAGAGAACACCTAGATCTTCAACAACACTTGACAGCATAGGCCGTGTATCGGTGTATGCCGATTGATGAGTTTCCTTTCACACATTAACAGAATTAACCACTACAAATTGGGTTGAAGCCGGATTTAGGTACCATTGCTACACCGGTAATTGTGTTGTACGTAGGAAAAAACATTTTAGTCAAACCACTTCACCGCATAATGCCACTTCAAACGTAGAAGTATGATTTGCCATCCACTACCTTCTTTTTGCTACTACCACTTATATAAGCCAGGATTGGTGGATAGGATACATCTGATAGGCACTCTATGGTTTTATCAAGTTTAGTCAATTTAAGTTGTAGTTTAGAGTGGAATTTTTCTAAATAGATATAATAGGATTATGTCAAGACGTCAATGACTTTTATTTATTTATTTATTTTCATATAAACGAGATTCTATATATCAGTTGTATTTTAGAGCAACAACATTTAATATGTTGGATTAATAATTTATAATCAATAATTTATAAAGATAAAGAGATTAAAGAAGATGTGAATCATATGATAAAAATTGAAGATTAAAGATAATGTAAATTTATATTACTCTATGTCATTTGTCACTTCATTCCTTTCACTCCTTCCTAATAATATATCAATTTTTTGTAATGTTAAATATAAAGAAATAATAATATTTATACAATATATGATAATGAAGATTTGATAATTAATTTCGGTTTCTTGGCTTTTATCTTCACCATCATTCTTCAAATTGTTTCCCTCCTTTACTAACCCTTATTTCTCCCTCCTCATAATTTTTCACCTTACTATTACTTTTCCTCAAAACCCTTCACCTCCATCTTTTTGACTCTCCTTCTCCCTATATTCTTTTCAATAAATTTCCTATTAATTCATATACATCTCTCTCTCATTCATTCTACGTTTTTCCTACAATAAAAAATGTGATTACACTCTCTTTCTCTCTTTATTCAAATATTTTTTGTGATTTATTATTGTTTTTGCTACTTGTTAATATTATGATTAAATGATTAAATTTATCATTTCCTAACAATTTATGTTTTGGAAAAAAAAAAGTTTTATTGAACATGGTATCAAGAAGTTTTAAGTTTGATCATTGTTTTCACTCTACCTCCTATTTAAAATGTTAAAATTCTCGCGTTTTAGGCCCCACTTATTAAGGGCCAATTTAGACCCACATGTGAGGGGGGGTGTTAAAATTATAGTTAAATGATTAAATTCACAGTTTCTGAACACTACAAAAAACACTGGCTATCCTGGTGTTTTTTCCTCAGTGCTTTCCAAAACTACTGCTATAGGTCACCTACTGCCATGCTTTTTTGTATTACCACTATACAACCAGGTCTATAGTGGCGCTTTTGTAAGTGCCACAACAGGTCTGACCCATCCTAGCAGTTTAGGGCAGTGGCGGCTTTAGGAATTTTGTTTAGGGGGTGTCATTAAAAAACTTAAATTAAAAAAAAAATTAATAAAAAGAGAACTTGAATATATCGAGTTACTGACAAAAAAAAAATTAAGTTTTACAATTTCCTTTTACAAGTTTTCAAATTTTGAATTGTTATATAATAGTTTACTATGAGTATTTATTGCCATTGTGGGTAGCTATGACCATTTTATTTTGTTAAATTTGTCTAACATTTTTTATTTTTATGCAGTTGTTATTATCTACTTGTCTTTGTTTTTATAAAAATATTTTAAACTAAATGAATAAATTCAACTCATTGGTTTTGTATTAATTATTGACACACACAACTACGTAAACTCATTCATATATAAATAATACACTGCGTGTCTACTTAACCAATCAAATACTTGAACAATTACTAACTTTACAATTTTTTTTTCTTGAATTTTTCTGACTTTATAACAAAAAGTTATTATCACATGATAACAATACACACACATACAACAAACCCTCACTATTTCCTAATTACTAAATTATATAAAGTTATATTATATTCAAGGTAATGTTAACAGATACCCTTAGGGCAATTGTTATATTTCCAATGAAAGTGGTGTCGAAACATTTCTCTTATATTTATACTATACACACAAACTTCCACACACATCATTATTTACACAAATAACATTATAATAAAAAGTAATGCACACAATCAATATTAGATACACTAACACACATATAATATAAAGAATAATGTTAGAGATACAAACTATTTTACAAAAAAATTTACAAACTGCTGATGTGGTGAGTGATTATTGGTAAATGAAAAAAGTGATATTAATGGTAGGTCTAGATGAAAACCAATAAAAGGTTGGACACATTAATATTTTGTAAAAATATTGTAAAATAGTTTGTGACTGTAGCATTACTCTAATATAAATTTACGATAAATAGTGACACTTACAATCCACATACACTTATTCTTACTCTTAGAGTTAGAAATATTTGTAAATAAAGGCGTATAAAATTTAAGTTAGGGTGGGCAAAAATAATATTTTTAAGAATAAATTAAAGTATTGAACTAAAAAATATTATATATATATATATATATATATTGTAGGGACTGGGTTTTTGGTTGCCCAAGCCCAATGGACACGGGTCAAAAGCCCAACGAACCCCGCAATGAATTTATAGAGAGTGGGTCGAAGGTCTAGGCACCTGCCGGCGCTCGAATGGCGTGGACTCCGGCCTCTTTTATTTAAAGAAAAAAGATTTAGAACAAATTACATCTGGGATAGGCTCCTCGGCCCATGGCCGAGGAGGCTCTTACCCCTTTTCTCTCTCTTTCCTTCTCTCTTCTTCTTTTTTGTTGTTTTTTTTCTTTTTCTGAAGAGTCCCCCCTCCCCCCTTTTTCCAGGAGGGATTCCTTTACATTATATCTCCCCCTTACAATTGATCCTAGCCCTACATTTGTTGAGCGATTAGGCCCTTTGCTTAGGTGCTTGTCCCATCAGCCGCCTTCCCAGTCTCTTTGGGAGTCACGGCCTCCAAGGTGACACTGGTGGAGGTCCTTTCCTCATTAAGGCGGCCAGGGTGATTGTCAGGTGTATTTAATGTTGAGGTGACCGTTTGGTTCGAGCTTATCCTTCAAACCCTCGGACGTCCGATGATGAGGTCGTCCCCGGACTTGGATTGTCCCCTCGGCTCGGGCCTTCGGCCCAGGAACGTAGTGGGCTGGGCCGCAGGATTATTTGGCCCCACATATATATATATATATATATATATATAAAATAAATAAATAAAAAATTGAAGTCAGGGGGTTCATTTGAACCCCCTGAACAAGGTGTAGCGCCGCCCCTGGTTTAGGGGTCTATGGCGAAGGTTTTTCATTGCGCTACAACAAGTATGATTGATCCTTGCGATTTTGAGGTCTATACCTATGCTTTCTAAACTTATAGCGGCAATTTAGAAATGCTGTTATAGGTCAATATTTTTGTAAAGATAAATAGCATAAGCTTTTGAGACAATTAATAATTTAACACCACCTTTGCGATGAATTTCTTATTCTTTCTCGTAACCTTGCTTTGGGTTATATGTTTTGGTGTTTTGATTCTTCATCACAAGCCCTATCTCTTGTGAATTTGGTTTGGATTTAATATAGGGGTAATATATTTTTTTAAATAGAGGTGAGAAAGTTTAGATTTTAAGAAAGTTTGTTTTAGAAAATAAGTGTCCATTTTTAGTGTACTTTTTTTTTATTGAATTTCTAATGTACTTTGATAGTGCACACAGTTTTGAAAATAAATATTTTTTTATGAATGAATTTTTTACTATGTTAGTTTTTTTAAAGTTTTTGAGAAAGTCTGATTTGCTTTTCATCTTAATAATAGAGAAAGCCACAATTGCAAGCCACAAGGCCCACAACCCACAACGTGATTTCAACCCAAAATCCAATCTCAACCCATAACCAAAATTAACCACCATCACCACCACAACCACCAAACCCAAAGCCACCTAACTCATATGAACACACACAAAAACAAGAACCCAACCACAACCAACACATACCCACCACACCACTACCCCACCATTGATGCCGTTGCTGTTGCCCATGAACCATTGCAAACCCACCTCTTTCGTTGTTTGAGAGAAAAGATCCATATGGAAGAGAGATAGGGGGCAAAATACAGAAAAGAGAGAACCGAGAAAGACAAAAAAGAGAAAAAATTTTGTGTTTTTTAATTGAAGAAATAGAGGGCTTGGGCGAAAGGGTAAGGGCAAGAACTTAGGTGAGGAAGAAAGAAAATAGAAAATGGAGAAAGAGAGAATCAGTGAAGAGAGAGAGAGAGAGAGAGAGAAGTCTTTTTAATTAAAAAATTAGAAGTAACAATAAAATATTAATATTTGTTATAACTTTGAGCTACAATGGACTACAAGAGATAGCAGTTTCGTATAGCTCAATTGCCAAAAGAAAAAAATTTTTATCAATAGCATCATCAATGTAGCATGTTTTTTTGTGGTGTGAGTTATTAAAAATAACAATTTGAGAGTATTACCATGAACGCTCTAATAGGTTACTAACCCTAGTCTTTATTAAAAAAAAAAAAAAAAAGTTACTAACCCTAGTCGTCTCATAGTCATAGGCATTTGGTCTCCTATTTTTTCAATAGGCATTTGGTCTCCAATTTCTAATAGGAATTTTGTCCTATCATGTAGATCTCTTGCCACCAATCATACAAAGTGGGCTGGACCTATGCTATGAGTGCCGTGCACTTAACAAAATGGACTCTCTCTCTCTCTTTCTCTCTCCATTTCAAGTCTTTATTTCACTTGAAATGGAGTGAATCAAATTCTACCATCTCAAACAAGAAGTTCAAACTTTAAACATATCTCCATAACTAGATTTCAGTAGTCCAACCAATCTCCATATCCCACTTGAGAGTAGTTCCTTACTTCCTTCCTTATCAATAGACATGGCAAAATAGGTTAGAATTTTCTGACCCGACTCGATTGACCTGCAACCCGATTGACCCATTTAAAAATGACTTGTTTTGACTTGTGACCCAAACCCGACCTGACTAGCCCATTTTGCCAAATGTTGAGTAGATTGAGATTGAGGTGTAATTCTTATAAAATATTTACTTATTCTTCTTTACTTAATATGTTATGTATTCTATTATAGTTTGTCATTGTTTACTTGTCATCTTTATTTTCTCTTCCTGCTTTAAACAGGTCGAAGATTATACCAAGATTAGCTTTTAGAAAGCTAGAACAAGAGTTGCACCAAATTTGAGTATCAAGTGTTTAGTAATAATTGGTAAGTGGTAACAGTATCACCAATGAGAATCTAATCGCAATTAAGGAACTCATAAACAATCGACAGATTACATCTATTTCAAAATAAAAATAACCCGATCCGAACCTGACCTACCTGTTTTGCCATGTATTCTATCAATAATTTATTTTTGTTTCATTCAAAAAAAAAAAAAAAAAAAAAGGAGCTTTCAGTCTTTCACACAAAATTCACGAGTATTTCCTTGTCAGTGGTGGCTGGCTGGCTGGCAAGCACGTATCCACGACTTAATTTGACAGAGTCTAAACTATCACCCCTTGTCAACCTCAAGGACCCTTATACGCCTTGATTGAAGGGTAATACAAAAATATTGTTGGGTCACTTCAACCAAAAAGCAATATATAAAAAATCTCTAAAGTTTAAAGTAAGTATGAATGCTTACCAAAAAAAAAAGTTATGTATGAAAAGAATCAAAGATGACTTCTTTGAGCGGAAAGGAAGTAAAGTATTTCAACATTTTGCATGTACCATGGCCCCTCAGGACCACGAGACTCTTGTCCAGTTGGACTTGGTCTTGTTAAACAAATCCTTATCTCACTACGCGGATTCCGTTAGATGTTAAAATATTATTTTCTTGGGATTAGGTTTTCTTTTTCTTTTTCTTTTTTTTAGTCTAAATAATGTCGAGTCGAGCCCACTGGTCTGTAGACTCTGTACTTATGGCAAAGGTAAATGGCAACATTGAATGAATAGAAAGAAAAACATAATAATAATAAATAAACTCTTAATGGAAATTTGATCTCAATTTTCAGTTCTTTGGTTTAAAAAAAAAAATACTAATAAAAATACATTTTAATTGATGAATTTGCCATTTGATATGAAATAAATGGGAATCACGATTTCTCACTTACCATTTTTATATGAAATAAATGCAATGGACACACATTATTTTCTTTAATCTTTTTTTTTTTTTTAATTGAAGAAAATTTATCCAAAATTAACTGTCATTGTACTAAACAATTCAAATCTCACAGCTTTGGCTATATTTTATTCATGGCTTTATATAGATGGAGAATAAAGTAGAATACAAAATAAGATATAAAAAATATCTATTTTCATCAATTAAATCAATTAATTCTTGGTGTAATATCAATATCACTTCTAAATATTTGTTCCCAGTTTTTCTTACTTTTACTGATGAGTCTCGTGTGGTAGTACCAGAAATTCTCATAGGCATTTGAAAATCCTTCTTGGTGGCAGAAAAGAACTCCATGTCAGTAAAAGTCCATTTCAAAGGGCTCAAATTGAGTAATTTCTAATAACCATAGAATGCTAGAATTTAAAACTGTAGTATGTGTATATTGAGAAAAACTCAAAGAGAAAAATACATTAGAAAGAGAAAATAGATGTGTTTTGCTCAAAACATCTTGGAATTAAGACTTAAAATTAAAAAAGAACGATGGTAATAGAGACTAGAGCATCAACCACCAGACAATCTGTTCACTGCATCGATGAAGCCATAAGTGGTGTCCAACACAAAAGCATTTTTGCAGCCATGGACTAGTATTTTACAACTTTATAGTGATAGGAAGTCACATAAACGTAATGACACTAACGTACCTCCAACCATATGGAAGACTATCTGGCACCATCATTCCCCAATTGGGAGTTGACTTCACTAGCCGTTGAATCAGAATCGTCATCCCCTCCAGTGGGTTCATGATCATCTTCTTCGATCGGGATTCTATCAGAAGGCAGATGCAAAAACAGAGGCAACTGCAATTCCAATGAACTATTTGTTGTGCTGTATTCATTTGGGTCTGTATGCATTGCAGTTTCTTGAAGCATCAGTGCATATTGCAAGTCATATAGCACTTCCTGCATTTTAGGCCTTTCAACACTATTTGCCTTCAAACACTTCTCAGCTGTTTCACCAAACTTTCGCAATGAACTAGGCTTGATTTTACCAACTAGAAACGGATCAACAATTTTCTCAAGTTGGCCTTTCCTTTGCCATTGCATCCCCCATTCAGCTAGGTTCATCTCATCCATTGGAAGCAAGTTGTTAATAGCCGGTCTAGCACAAAGAATTTCAAGAAGTACAACTCCGAAAGAGTACACATCAGATTTTTCTGTCAACTGTAGGGTGGTAAGGTATTCAGGATCAAGATAACCAAAGCTACCCTTTACACCCATGGTGAAATTTTCTGGATCAGGAAGCCCTGACTTTGAAAGGCCAAAGTCAGCAACTTTAGCCACATACTTTTCATCAAGCAAAATGTTTGTGGACTTCACATCACGGTGAATGATTCCTCCAGCTGGACCAGTGTGTAGGTAACGCAGACCTGTGGCTGCACCAATGCAAATTTCAAGTCTTTGCTTCCAAGATAATTCAGACGCGGTCTCAGAATTGTCATTTGAATGATAGAGGTGTTCTCTTAGAGTCCCCTTTTCCATAAATTCATAAACCAGTATCATCTCAGACCTTTCATCGCAATACCCAATCAAAGAAACAAGATGTTGATGCCGGATTTGGGATAACACTATGATCTCCGTTTGGAATTCCTCAAGACCCTGCCCATGCCTTGCCTCACTTCGTTTCACTGCTACTTTTATACCGTTCCGAAGAACTCCTTTGTAGACTTTCCCAAATCCACCCTCACCAATCAAAAGTTTTGCATTGAAGTTCTTAGTCGCATACAATATTTCACCTAGAGATATCCTCCAACTGAGGTTCAAATTCGAAGGTAAGGATGAATTAGCACTTCCTTCAGACAACCTGTTAAAACTTAACCCACCAAAAAGTAGCCCTGTCAAACTTTGATCAGGCACAGCTTTCCTGCACTTCAAACGCAGCACCAAAACTATAATCAAAATTACAAATGCCCCACTACTTACAGAACCAATGATCTTTATAACAGGGAAGTGTTTCTTGTCTGTGACTGTTCCACATTCATCCACTATGGAACCTGATTTGTTCATGAACTCCATAATCTCCAGCCCATTCAAAAACGCATTAAGAATGCGGGAGTCATTCTCTGAAGGACTTATACTAAAATTGGTAAATCCAGAATCATCTGAATCAACCACATAATCGATGAAAAAGGGAACAGCAAAGTCTCCAGTTCTATCATACGGATCAATCAACTGATCAAAGTTGCTATATATATAGAGATTGAACAATATGTCATTCAGTGTTTTGGTTACTATGTCACAGAAATGGACCCGAACAAAGTGTTTAGTATTCTTACTGACAGGAAAACTCCAAGTTAAATTTAAGAGACTGGCGTTGCCGTTAGTACCTGTCTTCAATTGTTTGGCTGTCTGGTAGACACGATCTGGGGCAGTATATTTTGTGGCCAGTTCAGAATCGTAATTAAGCGTTTGACTATAAGGCGTGCTGTTCTTCGCAGAATCGCTGTGGAGTATTAAGTAACTATCATCTGCTACCCATTTCCTCCACAATTCATCGTAATCAATTTGGGAACCTCCAAAGTTGATCCTATGGATTGTGTGCAGAGCCTGAGAGTGCAAACCAGTGTAGTTACTAACATTTCGAGCAGAACTAACGTGACGGGCATAATCAATGATGCGGGTCTCGTTGGCAAGAAAGACTTCTATGGCGTTTACGAAAGCCAAAGATGAGTCTTGAGAAGGTATGAATTGGATTCTAAACTTTCCCTGTGGAATGGTGAGCAAGTACTCCTTAATCACTGGAAAACTACTACTGTTTCGGATGCTGAAATTGGTTAAAAGTGAAAACCCAGAAGCCGAAACATTGAACAACGCATCATATAGATTATCACGTGACAAGTAAGCAAAGAAATGGAGGCGTACTATGTACGTACCATTCTGGTCGATTTCAAAGCTATACGAACACGGCTGTCTGTAAACTCTTGCTGTTTGATAGAGTTCTGGAATCCAAGCTGATGTGTTTCTGACTTCTACGCTTTTCCCAGTTGAGAAAGAAAGGGAATTGCTGTCGGCAACAAAGACCTGACCGTTGACGGTGGTGTTGGAGCTTGCTCCACAGTTGATGAAGTACTTGTCAGGAACAGTGTAAGCTGATGAGAGAAGTAGAAGTGAAGAGAAGTAGAGAGGTAAGAAAAGGCAGAGTTGGAAAAGACTCTTATGGAAGTGAAGCATTTCCATGGATTTTTTGTGAGACTAGCTAGTTCTTCAGAGCCAGAGGCTATGATAGGTAGCAGAGGATAAAGTAGGTAATAATATTTAATAGTATGCATAAATCTAATGGAAAATTTTTAAACGAAGACTTTGACTTAAAAGTATATACGGATTCACCAAGATGTGTCTCACCATCAAGGAAATGTCTTCTCATATAAAGTTCTTTAATTTAGTGGCATTCTGTAATGTACTAGCAGAAGTAGTCCACACAGTTTTTTTTGGGGGGATAGATTTTTATGGAGAAAAAAAAATAAAAAAAACAATAAAGGAAATGTTAAAAAAATAAAGACCCAGAAATATAGACGTTAATAATTTCATTGAACAAGTGGGCTAATAAGCTGATGGCGTTTTTCAGCCCTACCCGAAGTTTGTGTTCGGGGTCGATCCTTCTATAGAAATATGTTGCAACAGTGTTGGGGATCAGTATGCTAAGAGCATTTTCATCAGCTTTCTTATAAAAAATGTCATTTTAACACATCAAAAATCTATTTTATTATTTTAGCACATCATTTTACAATATCTCATTTATCAGATGTTCTATTCTTCAATTCTATATATTAAAATAATATTTACTACACATTAAAATAATATATTTACCCAAAACCTAGCAAATATACAAATGCACAGCTAGTGGCAGTCGCCACCACCCAAGAACCAACAGCCACCGCTACAACCACCGCCACAAACTACAACCACAATCACCAGATCCTCCAACAAATTCCAAATCCAAAAACCTCAACAAAATAAAAAAATAAAAAAACTCAAAATCTTCAACAAATCCCCAACCCAACAGATCAATTAATGACCAAATTCAACCAACCATCAGCGGCGAGAGCTGTGGAGGACGACGAGCAAAGATCGGCGACTGCCCCTGGGCGAGCAAAGCTTCAAATCGACGAGCAGAGGTTCAGATTGGTGAGCTTCAATCGGCAAGCTTTGCGTCAGATCAAAATCCCCTTCTTCTTCGTGACAAGAAGCAAAGATCGGCGACTAAGGAGGATGACGAGTAAAGATCGACGACTGCCCCTGGGCGAGCAGAGCTTCAGATTGGTGAGCTTCAATCGGCGAGCTCTGCTTCAGATCGGAATCACCTTCTTCTTCGTGATAGGAAAAGAAAGAGAGAGAGATAGTGATAGGAAAAAAAAAAAAAAAGAGAGAGAGAAAGAGGCGCAGAGAGGAAGAGAGTGAGAGATAAAAAAAAAAAAAAAGTGAGAAAGAAATAGGGAGCAACGGAGAGATGGAGACTAGAGAGGAGAGAGAGAGAGAGCTGTGTTGCAGACGGAGAGAGATGTGTGTTGGGAGGAGAGAGAAAAGTAAATAAAATAATTAAAAGAATTATAGCATTCCTGTCCGTACGCTCTCATATTTGAGAGCGTACTGTAGCATGTCTCATAATTTTGAGACATTTAGCACACCTCATGAGGGGCTGTTTTTGGTGTTTGGTGTGCCAAATGCCAAATATTTGGCATTTAGCACACCTGATGAGAATTCTCTAATGTGCAAATTACATATACTTCTTGAAGCATCTTAAACTATCTTCCTTTAATCCTTTGTACTTGATAATTTAGATACAATAATCAATTATTGTAACCTTTTCCTTTGGGATCAATTATTCCTTTCCTTTTCGGATCAATTATAAAACACTTTTCATTTTTGGGTTTCTTTTTAGAGCAAAGAGGAACCCACAAAGAAAAGAAAATTAAAAACTAAAAGTTTGAAATTGAAAGTATTGTTATTTCTAATACATCTAGGTTAATGTGGATTTTTCTTTGGAATTTTTTTCATGGTTACAAAGTTTACACTCAAGAACGAAATATTTGTACTAAAAGCCTTCTAACTTAATCAACACCTCTTATTCTAATGAAAACATTTAGGGTTCAAATCTCTCCCTCTCCTTATTATAACTATTGAATTATTAAAAGAAAATGAAAGAAATATTTGGAATAATATTTAATTAGTGTCATCACATTCAAGTAACAGAAATTGACTCTATTTGATTGGGGTGATTTTAGAAAGGACAAAAAATAAAGGAAATAAACTGGTAGGAAAATTGGTGTTTTTCTTGTTTGGGTATCAAAGAAAAGAAGGTGGGGGATTTTTTTTTAAGGTAGATAATGGGGGAGGGAAATGTGCGGTTCGTGGGGTTGTAAATAAACCAAGTTGTTTATGAACAACTTGAACTCGATTCTAGAAAATGCTTGTTTATATTCATTTGTTTAACAAACAAGCCAAATTCAAGCCAAATTTTAAGCTTGACAATTAAACAAGCCAAGACATTGTAATTTTTTTTGTGAACAAGCTCTTGAACATTAGATTCGATTTAACTATATATAATGTTATATTTTTATATATATACTTGTTTAAAAATATACTTATATAGACTTGAGATTGTATTATGTAAGTTTGTGAATAAGTTTTTATTATATCAATTTATTATTTGTAGTTTATGATAATATAATTAGTCTATTTATAGTAAAAATTCATTAATTTGTAAAGGGACAAAATTTTACTTATGTTTTTACTATATATGAAAAAAGAATAAGTTTATCAAGTAGCATGTGAACAAGTTTGTGCTTGTTCAAATAGAAAATTAATCAAGCTTGAACGTATAATCTTGTTTGATGATAAGTTTGAACTTTGCTCATGTTTGATTAGTTTTAAATACTCGACTCAACACATCTCATTTACAACCCTAATAGAACCACAGACATGAGAACATTACTTGGCCATCACTTGAACCGCCACTGAGGGAGTGTATTTTTATCCAAGAACACAAATTTGTAGTTTTCTCAAAAGGAGAGAATATACAAAGGAATGAGACATTTTTACTATTTTATCCCTAATAATTATTGTGGGGTCAAAGAATTTGGCAGCTGCAGCCCACTTTATACTTAGTCCAAGGCCCACGCCGAGGAGGAAGAAATGTCCGAGGACGAACAAAGAAAGTCCAAAGGGCCAAGAAACATTGTTGAGGATGATCATGTCCTCGGTCGACCGAGATCACAGAAGGGAAGGGCGGCACGCCATCAAAGGCAGCCTCCCAGAACATCCCAAAGAAAAGGACAAGTACAATGGGTCAGCCATGGGAGTATGGTGAAGAAGCAATTCAAGGAGGAACTGTCACCTCTGCATTAAATGCCCACAACTAATGTCTTGGCCGCATTAATGAGGAAAAGACCCTTAAACAGTGCTGCCTTGGTTGCTGCGACTCACAAGAGGTTTAGAAAGGTGGCTGATGGGACAAACCCTCGAGTAGTGACCTGCATGATCAACAAATGGACGGCCAAGATCAACTTAAAAGGGATATATAATGTAAGAAATCCTCCAGAAAGGGGGGGGGGGGAATGAGAAACAGAGAACACTATAGCAATTTGTATCATCTTTGAAACCTTTGTAACTAAGCACTGAAGAAATAATAAGAACTACAAGCTCTACAGATGAGGGCCGAGGACAGAGTTTCATACTTAAATCCACGCCCTTACTATTCAAATCAGCTCATAACCATGTTTAGTTGTTGTAACCCTCACTAATGCCTATTTCTTAAACTCATTCTCTACAAATTTATTGTATTGGGCCAGTTAGGCCTATTTCTCAAACCCAGTCCTTACAATTGGCGCGATCTGTGGGAAGAACTTGTGTGTTAGTAAGGGCAACAATCAAGCATGGTAGGATCAGACCCTCATAAAGTAGGTTCCCATTAGCCTGAATCGGCTAGATCCCAGCAACAGGGTAACTTTCCCAACCCTGAGCGTGCTCGGAATGAAGAGAATGGAAGGTTTCGAGAGGGAAGTATGCACACCACTTAAACCAGAAAAAGCCACTCTCGCGGGGGCAGTCACGTGCTCCAGAGACAAAATGACAACCAGGCCATGCAATCAGAAGAAGTTAGGAGTCAAATATCCCAGAAACAAAGTGATAAGCAGGCCATGCAACGAGAGATAGACGACTTGAAGAGAAAGCTACGCCATGCACAACAAAAGCGGCCCCATTCTAGCCCTGACGTGCCTTCTGAAGATGAAAGCGATGATGACTATAAGAAAAAGTCGAGAACTCCTCCAAGCGAGACTTTCTCTCACGAAGAAGAGCATTAATGAGGCGTAAACGTAAAGACCCGTCTCCTAGAGACTTGGGAAGCGATGCCATGAGCAGGGCACTGGATCGACTCTCCAAGTCGCCTTTCACACGCCACATAAAAGGGGCTACACTTCCTCGACGTTTCCAGCATCCAACTTTCACCATCTATAATGGCAAAACCGACCCCGTGGAGCATGTGAGCCAGTTTAATCAAAGGATGGTTGTCCATTCTAAAGACGAGGCACTGAAGTGCATGGTTTTCCCATCTAGCTTGGGACCAGTGGCGATGAGGTGGTTCAATGGTTTAAAGACGAATTCCATAGATTCGTATAAGCAGCAAACCAAAGCCTTCGGCTCCCATTTTGTTACAAACAGTAGAGCTCCTCGGCCCCAGAGTATGCTATTATCTTTGTCCATGCATGATGGGGAAACTAACTACTTGCAAGAAGAATCTAAGTATTAGACAGAACCAAAGTCTTGCATGGTCCTCGGACTCAAACCTATGGGGAAACTAACTACTTTCAAGAAAAATCTAAGTGTTAGATGAACCAAGGTCTTGCATGGTCCTCAGATTCAAACCTATGGAGAAACTAACTAATTTCAAGAAGAATCTAAGTACTAGACAGAACCAAGGTCTTGCACGGTTCTCAGACTCAAATCTATAGGGAAACTAGTTACTTTAATAAGAATCTAAGTGCTAGACAGAACCAAGGTCTTGCATGATCCTTGAACTCAAACCTATGGGGAAACTAGCTACTTCAAGAAGAATCTAAGTGCTAGACAAAACCAAGGTCTTAAATGGTCCCCAAATTCAAACCTATGGGGAAACTAGTCACTTCCAAAAGAATCTAAGTACTAGACAGAACCAAGATCTTGCATCGTCCTCGGACTCAAACCTATGGGAAAACTAGTTACTTCAAGAAGAATCTAAGTACTAGACAAAATCAAGGTCTTGCATGGTCCTCGGACTCAACCCTATGGGGAAACAAGCCACTTCAAGAAGAATCTAAGTACTAGATAGAAACAAGGTCTTGCATGGTCCACGGACTCAAACCTATGGGGAAACCAGTTACTTCAAGAAGAATCTAAGTACTAGACAGAACCAAGGTTTTGCATGGTCCTCAGACTCAAACTTATGGGAAAACTAGTCACTTCCAGAAGAATCTAAGTACTAGACAGAACTAAGGTCTTGCATGGTCCTTGAACTCAAACCTATGGGGAAACTAGTCACTTCAAGAAGAATCTAAGTACTAGACAGAACCAAGGTCTCGCATGGTCCTCGGACTCAAACCTATGGAAAAACTAGTTACTTCAAGAAGAATCTAAGTACTAGACAGGACCAAGGTCTTGCATGGTTCTCGGACTCAAACTTCTGGGGAAACTAGTTACTTCAAGAAGAATCTAAGTACTAGACAGAACTAAGGTCTTGCACGGTCCTCGGACTTAAACCTATGGGGAAACTAGTTACTTCAAGAATAATCTAAGTACTAGACAGAACCAAGGTCTTGCATGGTCCTCAGACTTAAACCTGTGGGGAAACTAGTCACTTTAAGAAGAATCTAAGTACTAGATAGAACCAAGGTCTTGCATGGTCCTCGGACTCAAACCTATGGGGAAACTAGTCACTTCCAGAAGAATCTAAGTACTAGACAGAACTAAAGTTTTGCATGGTCCTCGGACTCAAATCTATGGGAAAATTAGTCACTTCAAGAAAAATCTAAGTACTAGACAGAACTAAGGTCTTGCATGGTCCTCGGACTCAAACATATAGGAAAACTAGTTACTTCAAGAAGAATCTAAGTACTAGACAGAACAAAGGTCTTGTATGATCCTCGGATTCAAACCAATGGAAAAACTAGTTACTTCAAGAAGAATCTAAGTACAAGACAGAACCAAGGACTTGCATGGTTCTCGGACTTAAACTTATGGGGAAACTAGTTACTTCAAGAAGAATCTAAGTACTAGACAGAACTAAGGTCTTGCATGGTACTCGGACTCAAACCTATGGGGAAACTAGTTACTTCAAGAAGAATTTAAGTGCTAGACAGAACCAAGACCTTGCATAGTCCTCGAACTCAAACCTATGGGGAAACTAGCTACTTCAAGAAGAATCTAAGTGCTAGACAAAACCAAGGTCTTGCATGGTCCCCAGATTCAAACCTATGGGGAAACTAGTCACTTCTAGAAGAATCTAAGTACTAGACAGAACCAAGGTCTTGCATGGTCCTCGGACTTAAACCTATGGGTAAACTCACTACTTCAAGAAGAATCGAAGTACTAGACAAAACCAAGGTCTTGCATGGTCCCAAGATTCAAACCTATGGGGAAATAAGCCACTTCAAGAAGAATCTAAGTACTAGATAGAACCAAGGTCTTGCATGGTCCTCGGACTCAAACCTATGGGGAAACTAATTAGTTCAAGATGAATCTAAGTACTAGACAAAATCAAGGTCTCGCATGGTCCTCGGACTCAAATTTATGGGGAAACAAGCCACTTCAAGAAGAATCTAAGTACTAGATAGAACCAAGGTCTTGCATGGTCCTCAGACTCAAACTTATGGGGAAGCTAGTTACTTCAAGAAGAATCTAAGTACTAGACAAAACCAAGGTCTTGCATGGTCCTCGGACTCAAACTTATGGGGAAACTAGTCACTTCCAGAAGAATCTAAGTACTAGACAGAACCAAGGTCTTGCATGGTTTCCGGACTCAAACCTATGGGGAAACTAGTCATTTCAAGAAGAATCTAAGTACTAGACAGAACCAAGGTCTTGCATGGTCCTTGGACTCAAACATATAGGAAAACTAGTTACTTCAAGAAGAATCTAAGTACTAGACAGAACCACGGTCTTACATGGTCCCCGGACTCAAACCTATGGGGAAACTAGTCACTTCAAGAAGAATCTAAGTACTAGACAGAACCAAGGTCTTGCATGGTCCTTGGACTCAAACATATAGGAAAACTAGTTACTTCAAGAAGAATCTAAGTACTAGACAGAACCAAGGTCTCGCATAGTCCTCGGATTCAAACCTATGGAAAAACTAGTTACTTTAAGAAGAATCTAAGTACTAGACAGAACCAAGGTCTTGGATGGTCCTCGGACTCAAACCTATAGAAAAACTAGTTACTTCAAGAAGAATCTAAGTACTAGATAGAACCAAGGTCTTACATGGTTCTCGGACTCAAACCTCTGGGTAAACTAGTTACTTGAAGAAGAATCTAAGTACTAGACAGAACTAAGGTCTTGCATGGTCATCGGACTCAAACCTATGAGGAAACTAGTTAGTTCAAGAAGAATCTAAGTGCTAGACAGAACCAAGGCCTTGCATGGTCCTCGAACTCAAACCTATGTGGAAACTAGCTACTTCAAGAAGAATCTAAGTGCTAGACAAAACCAAGGTCTTACATGGTCCCCAAATTCAAACCTATGGGGAAACTAGTCACTTCCAGAAGAATCTAAGTACTAGACAGAACCAAGGTCTTGCATGGTCCTCGGACTCAAACCTATGGGGAAACTAGTTATTTCAAGAAGAATCTAAGTACTAGACAAAATCAAGGTTTTGCATGGTCCTTGGACTCAAACCTATGGGGAAACAAGCCATTTCAAGAAGAATCTAAGTACTAGATAGAACCAAGGTCTTGCATGGTCCTCGGACTTAAACTTATGGGAAAACTAGTTAGTTCAAGACGAATCTAAGTACTAGACAGAATCAAGGTCTTGCATGGTCCTCGGACTCAAACTTATGGGGAAACTAGTCACTTCCAGAAGAATCTAAGTACTAGACAGAATCAAGGTCTTGCATGGTCCCCGAACTCAAACCTATGGAGAAACTAGTCACTTCAAGAAGAATCTAAGTACTAGACAGAACCAAGGTCTTGCATGGTCGTCGGACTCAAACCTATAGAAAAACTAGTTACTTCAAGAAGAACCTAAGTACTAGACAGAACCAAGGTCTTGCATGGTTCTTAGACTCAAACCTCTGGGAAAACTAGTTACTTCAAGAAGAATCTAAGTACTAGACAGAACTAAGGTCTTGCATGGTCCTCGGACTCAAACCTATGGGGAAACTAGTTACTTCAAGAATAATATAAGTACTAGACAGAACCAAGGTCTTGCATGGTCCTCGGACTTAAACCTATGGGGAAACTAGTCACTTCAAGAAGAATCTAAGTACTAGACAGAACTAAGGTCTTCTATGGTCCTCGGACTCAAACCTATGGGGAAACTAGTCACTTCCAGAAGAATCTAAATACTAGACAGAACTAAGGTCTTGCATGGTCCTCGGATTCAAACCTATGGGGAAATTAGTCACTTCAAGAAAAATCTAAATACTAGACAGAACCAAGGTCTTGCATGGTTCTCGGACTCAAACTTATGAGGAAACTAGTTACTTCAAGAAGAATTTAAGTACTAGACAGAACTAAGGTCTTGCATGGTCCTCGGACTCAAACTTATGGGGAAATTAGTCACTTCCAGAAGAATCTAAGTACTAGACAGAACCAAGGTCTTGCATGGTGCTCGGACTCAAACCTATGGGAAAACTAGTCACTTCTAGAAGAATCTAAGTACTAGACAGAACTAAGGTCTTGCATGGTCTTCGGACTCAAACCTATAGGGAAACTAGTCACTTCAAGAAGAATCTAAGTACTAGACAGAACCAAGGTCTTCCATGGTCCTCAAACTCAAACATATGGAGGAACTAGTTACTTCAAGAAGAAGCTAAGTACCAGACAGAACCAAGGTCTTGCATGGTCCTCAGACTCAAACCTATGGGGAAACTAGTCACTTCAAGAAAAATCTAAGTACTAGACAGAACGAAGGTCTTGCATGATCCTCGGACTCAAACCTATGGGGAAACTAGTCACTTCTAGAAGAATCTAAGTACTAGACAGAACCAAGGTTTTGCATGGTCCTCAGACTCAAACCTATGGGGAAACTAGTTACTTCTAGAAGAATCTAAGTACTAGACAGAACCAAGGTCTTGCATGATCCTCGGACTCAAGCCTATGGGGAAACTAATGACTTTTGGTACCTATCCAAGTCTTAAATGGATCCTCGAACCACCACCCTTGAAGAAATTAATTGTTCTAAGCATTTATCTAAGCAATAAACAGAACCCCAAAATGGAGCCTAGCTCCATGAGCATCACTAGGCTTACTTTACCCTTTGTAGTTCACATCATAATGCTTTTCTGTATAGTCAACATTGCAATAAACCTAAAAGTTGGAGTTTTATCCTCACAAATACTGTGAGATTTGTATCCCAAACTTAAATTCTTTCGTGGCTCATCTAACTAAATCCAAATCGTATTGATGAGGTTGTTCAATTATAAGTTAAAACCTGAGTAAAACTTGCATTGTGGATTTATTGTTTTCAACTGTCTAAGTATTGCTGACATACTACTCAGATTAATCAGATGTTAGAAAAAGCGTGAAAGCATGATAATTAAAGGGCCACATCATTCAAAGAAATACACACATTTCATTACAAAACGTAGTTGCACTACAATAAGCTAAAAAAAAAAGACAATTACAACAATACAAGTAAGTAAAAAACAGCCTATTACTTCAACTCTATGGTCATTTTGTCTTTAGAGGGCTATTGAGAGGCTGTGTCAGAAGCTGGAGAATCTTGACTTGGAGGAATGGCTTCAGGGGGAACAGCCTAAAGGGGCTCAACCAGGAGAGCTGACTCCTTGGCACGAAGGGCCTAAGCATCAGCTGTTGACTCTACGGTTTTCTGAGGCGCTTCAGGGTTCAGGCCTTCATTTGTTTCTATCACCTCAGAAAACTCACCCTCCTCGGCTGGTTCATAGGAGTGGTCATAACCAGAGTAGCCTTAGGTCGAGCAGTCTCAGCCACCTTCGGAGCAACTTCAGCCTCGGAGCTAGAGGGGGCAGACTTTCGGATGGCAGAAGGGAAGTATACACTCTCCACCTTCCACAGATCTGATAAAGCCTCAACCCCAGCTTATTTGAGGGCTTCATTCCAAGACTGGGAATAGTAGAGCCTGCATACCCCGGGTACTTAAGCCTTAAGAGTGGCCTCGGTCTCGGCCACTCCCAAGGCAAAAGCTTCCTCTTCGGCTTTCTCCTTAGAAGTTTCGGCCTCTGTTCTGGCGAACTCAGCCTTTTCCTTAGCCCTCAATGCTTCATCCCTAGCCCACTCCGCGACATTTTTGGCCCCCTCTTCCTCTGCCAATTTCTTCTTCAGTTCAGCGATACGCTCCTTGGCAATCTTCAGCTGATCCTCAGCATCGAGCAGGCGCCTTGTCTGTTCTTCAGCCTGTTTTTGAGCACCAGCTAGGCCTGATACGGCGCTATCTCTGACCCATGTCATCTCCTTCAGATCCTCCCCCGCTTTCGCGAGATCAGCTTCAGAGATTTTAAATGTCCGTGCAGCATCCAGACCCTTGTCACGCTCGAGATCCAGGGCCTTACTTTGCTCATTGACTGCCTCTTCCAACCTGTAAGTGGCTCGGACAGCTTGCCAATTGAAACAAGCACACAATAAGTTGGAAACCAAAGAAAAAAAATCAGCGAAGTCACAAATGTTAGATGTCTTACCATGCCCAAGTACCTCTTGAGGCTAAGAAAGACCTCCTGTCTCCTTAAATTCCCCAACTCGGCCATGTCAGCAGGGAATAGCAGGACTCTCTCCAGCGCATCGGCCACATAAGTGCCTTCGCCCCCTCGGAAGTCCCTGAGGGAGGCGCTGTCCATCAATGGCTCCCTATGGAGTATCGGGGCAGGGAGCCAAGCCTGTGACTCGGACTGTGTGACGACCTCATTTTCTTGGCCTGAGTGCTCAGTTTTCAATTGCTTTGAAGCTCACCGGGCTTTGTCTTTCTCCTGTGAGGAGCGAGATCTCCCCCCTTCAATTGGCTCTTTGCCTTTGGAAGCCCTCTTCCTTTTTGGATCGGTGGGCTCGGGCTGAGGAGGTAGGGTCGGCTGGGTGGAGGATGACTTGGTTTGCACAGGTTAAGGCTTGGGTGGAGGAGGAAGAAGCTTGGATTGTGGCTTTCCCAGCGCATCCCTCCTCGGTTGGCCCTTGATTAGGTCGAGTAAATTGGTTTGAGGTTTTCTCTTAAAACCCATTTCGGCTCGAGAAGAAGTCCCTACTGACGAGAGATTCGCTTCAGTCAAACTAGGGTTGCCCAAGTCACCAGAGGGATCCTCGGAGAGATTAACTTGGTTGAATACACCAAATTCGTCCTCGGACGGACCAAAATCAGCGACCTCTTCTTCTCCTTTTACACTTCCTCCCTCAGCCTCTGTAGCTTGATGGGATGAGGAAGGGTCTGTCAACAGAATGCCTTCTGGAATATGAGATCCTTCAGGAAGTAAGAACCTGTGCTTTGCTATGATAATTCTGTGAAGTCGAGGATCTTTGGCTCTGATCACGTATTTTGGAGCCGAGAACGATTTCTGAAGGGGATTGTACCCGAGAATCTTGTGAGCGGCTCTGATTTGGTTGTCAGCTTCGTTCACAAAGACCTCTACCCTAAGGATGGTTTCCAAATCCTCTCGGTTGACCAAGTGAAGGTGTCGTTTAAAGGTGTGTGTATCTACAAAAAAGAAAGCACATTCATGTCAGCAACCGAACAGTGCAAATTGTGATAACACAAAAGACCAACCCTCTCCTACTCTGAATACCCCACCTGGTGCCCCCTCCTCTGTCGGACAATGCAAGCCGTAGTGCCACTCCTCGGACACAATGAGAAAATCCTTATTTAACCCCTTGCTGGACTCAGGGAGGCACTGAATAAGCCGAACCTTATCATCCATCGTCTTCATATAGTAAGATTTACCTTTTAGGTGTTGGAGGTTGTAGCACCAGTTTACATCGTGATGGGTTAACCTCAACCCCATTTCTCGTTTAAGGCGTCCACACAACCCAGGATCCTAAACACGTTGGTGGCGCACTGGGTGGGAGCTAACCGAAAATGCCTAAGGTAGTCCCTCATCACAGGCCCCATAGGGATTCTCATATCACCTTCTAGGAAGGCGATTATGGGAATCACTACTTCCCCCTCTTGCCTCCTAAAATGCCACTCCCCTTCTTCACAGTACCTCAAACGTACATTACTGGATACCCTATAATCGGCGATGAATTTCTCCATCGCCTCTTCAGACTTGACCAATTTCTTAAACCTACCCATCCCCAAGAATGGCTAAAAGACTCAGGGAAGGACAAAAGAAAGAGAGGAATAAGGGGAAAAGAAACTTAAAAGAAAGAAAGCGTGAATTAGAGAGAGAAGAGAACTTACAGAAATGAGAAAAAGCTCATTGGACAGGCTTTTTATGCTGAGAAGAGACGTGAGTTTGGTTAGAGATTTGATTGAACTCAGGATATGTGCGCAAGAACTCTTAAGTGTAAAAGTAAGGAGGCAAACTGGTTCAAATGGGTATTTATACCTCCAATTAAAAAGGATCGTGCGGGTTTCCCGCCCATAAAGTTAAAAGAAATCCCCACTGTTAACTTACCATCACATCGTTGAACGTGTGGAGCACAGAGCCGCCAGAATTTAATGAGGGCGCGCTCCGTATACCGAAGCACCAGGAGCGTGCATTGGACAGATGAAAAGACTCTAGCACTGACGGAGGACAAGACTTGACAAGCCATGATAATGGCCCAAGGATATTAAAATCCTCCTCTCCGTTCGAGGAGTCGGACAGCAGGATTTTGATGGGTTATTGTGGGGTCAAAGAATTTGGTAGCCGTGACCCACTTTATACTTAGCCCAAGGCCCACGCCGAGGAGGAAGAAATGTCTGAGGACGAATGAAGAAAGTTTAAAGGGCCAAGAAACATCGCTGAAGACGATTCTGTCCTCGGTCGATCGAGAACACGAAAGGAAAGGGCAGCACGCAATCAAAGGCAACCTCCTAGAACATCCCAAAGAAAAGGACAAGTACAATGGGTCAGCCATGGGAGCATGGTGAAGGAGCAATTCAAGAAGGAACTATCACCTTCATATTAAATGTCCACAATTAATGTCCTGACCGCATTAATGAGGAAAAGACCCCTGAACAGTGCTGCCTTGATTGCTGCGACTCACAGAAGGTTTAGGAAGGTGGCTGATGGGACAAACACTCGAGTAGTGACCTGCATGATCAACAAATGGAGGGTCAAGATCAACTTAAAGGGGATATATAAGGTAAGAAATCCTCCAGAAAGGGGGGGAATGAGAAACAGAGAACACTGTAGTAATTTGTATCATCTCTGAAACCTTTGTAACTAAGTACTGAAGAAATAATAAGAACTACAAGCTCTTCAGATGAGGGCCGAGGACAGAGTTTCATACTTTAGTCCACGTCCGTGCCATTCAAATCAGCTCATAACCATGTTTAGTTATTGTAACCCTCACTAAGGCCTAGTTCTTAAACTCATTCTCTACAAATTTATTGTATTGGGCCAGTTGGACCTGAGTCCACTTATCCCATATGAGAAGTGCTCAAACCCAGTCCCTACAATTATTATTATTATTATTATTTTTTTTTTGCATTTCATTTTGTTGTCAAAAATGAAATGGAAAAAAAAAACCATATTTTCATCTTATTACTATATCTCCGTTATTATTATTATTATTTTGTAAGTGTAAAATTATTGTTGCAATCTTACTTTGAGTGAGATTTAAAATAAATAAATAAATAAATAAAAGAACAAAAATATTGCACATATATATTGTAACAAGTCCGTAACAAATTTGCCGCATATTTCTTGAAATTCATATGTTGAAATACATTGTTGTGAGATTTATGTTATTGTTGTAAACCTTCAAACACACTTAGAAATAATGAAACCCAAAAAGAAGAAGAATAAAAAACTACTTTTATGATAAGTGTATAATAGAAATTAAAATTATACAAAGTTGAATTTCTTTCCTTTTATACTTCTTTTCAACCAAACAAAAGAAATTTATGAAATAATTATTTCTTATCCTTCAATACATAATTAGAAAAAAAAAAAAAAATCTTCTTCATTCTCTCACTCTTCTTTTATATGTTCTTTATTCTCTTACTTTTCTATTTTTTCTATTACAAAGGAAATGTTATTAATACTTCAGCACAACACACTTTATTACACACTCAGCATTTTATACATGTTTTTACATCAATAAGAGCATTAGTATTGGTGGTGCTAAAAAGTTATATTGCTATTTTTAGCACCACCAATCACAAAAATTGGGCTGCAATGGTGGAGCTATAGTTAAAAATTTTAGTTTCTCAGCTACAGTACACAACCAAAGAAACCCATATAATAATATTTGGACAAAACTTAGATACAGTATCTTAGGCGCTGTTCCTTAGGTTTCCCTCTTAACTAAAAAATATACTTCATTCCCATGAGAAAAACACCTAAATACTGTACTTAAGTCTTGTCCATAATATTTTATTCTCCTTCCTATATTTTAATTAAAAACTATGTTTTCTCTCTCTTACTTTTTTCTCTTTCATCACCTCACCGTGTCCTTCTTCCTCTCCTCACTTTTTTCTCTTTCTTAATTACTTTTTTTGTTATATGTTAAAAAATTGACAAATCAATTGTAAAAATTATGTATTTAAATTTATAATTTCCTTGGCATCACATAAATATTGTGGGGGGTAAGAGCTCAAATTTGTATATTGGGCCATGGGCTTTATCCGAAGACGTGGACATGTCCGAGGAGGAGAAAACGATTGGGAGAGGCCCTAAAGTTGAGAATCACATAAGAAAAGAATGGAGGAATATAGTCCGAGGAGTAGCTCCCTCTTGGATACGATGAATATCGGTCAAACCTGTATTTGGGCAATTTAGGTGACCATCCATGAAATTCCACCGATAAGGATCAACTTCAGACACGTACAAAGGCAATAAGAGCTCAGAAATATCTAAAAGAAAAGCTGCTACCACCGCATTAAATGCACTGCAGCAACTTTTCTGACCGCATTTATGTGGAGATGGCCCCTGAATAGTGCAGTCTCAGCTACCACCACTCATAGAGAGCTAAAGAAAATGTCTGATGGGACATGCACTCAAGTGAAGGCTTAGATAATTAACAAGTGTGCGATCAGGATGTTTGGAAAGGAATTATATAATGTAAAAGACCTCCCATAAGAAGGGGATAGGAAAAAATCAGGAAAGGGGGACTGTGGTATTCAAAACTGTATGAACATTTTAGTTCTATTGTTTTATAATCCATTTCCTTGGACAACCAGTTCATCCAGTTTTTACGTGTCTTTCTTACTTGTTTATCTTTAAAATCTCTATTAACCGTTGTTCAATTCACTAAAGGCCCAATTCTTTCACCCATTCTCTACAAATGTATTGTACTGGACTCATTGGGCCTATATCCCATATCTTTAGGACTTGGGCTACGAACTGTGACCCTACAAATATCATTAAAAAAAAGTCACCATACTGCTACACACTCATGTTAGACTCGAAAAACAAATCAAGCTTCATATCTTATAACATAGCTAACAATATTTGACTAATTAAAAGAAAGAGGAAGGAAAGATCTGGGGGCAAAAAAACAAAAGAAAGAAGATTGGGAAAGGAAGATCCAGATAGAATTGATTATCTATATTAACACGATGTATATATGTAAATTCTTTTTGTTTGATAGAAAAGTGGAATCTTTGTTGATGCATGAGTTGATGTTCCTAGTTGAGAAGGAAGGATCCATTGGAGTGTGCTCCACTGTTGTTGAAGTACTTATCAGGAACAATGTAAGCTATGAAAGTAGCAGAAGTAAAGATTGGTGGAGAGGTAACTCAGGTAAGTGAAGACAAAGTTGGTAGTGAAGCATTTTTATGAATTAGAGTGATATCACTTTTATCTTGGCTCATCAAAGTCATCACTGATGCTATATTTATTATACAACAATCACAACAAATCGTGTGTGAAAAATGTTTTTTTTTTCTATACTTCTTGATCAAGGAAAGAGAGTGAGATTTTTTTTTTTTCCCACTTGGACCCACATTTTTATATCTCTAAAATGGAGAAAATGAAGAGAAAAATATGGAGGGAAGGCGAATGTATCATTTTACACCTAATCACATTTTTCCTTTTTCTTTTACATTTCATCTTCTTATCAAATATTATATATAAAAAAAAAAATACATGCTTTCAACTTTTAATTATTTGTGAATATAACATTATTTACGGGGATGGCTTACTGTCTATGCCGCTTAGGCCTTGGCCTAAGGCCCCAATAAGCAAAAACTTACATTTTTATTTGTAGATATATCTTAATTTTGAATTTCTTCTAAAAATATTAATTTCAATATTAAAACTTTAAAAATTATAAAAATATAATAGTAAATTTAGATGAAAATCTCATAAATTAATGAAAATTTCATCAAGAAGAATTAGAAAATTATAAAATAATACCAGAAGAAGTTAAAAATGAAAATAATTTAATTACTACATCAATTTTATTGACAAAATTTATTGTAGTTGTTTTTGCAGATTTTTTTTTCTTAAAATTAAAATTGATAAAATCCTACTCTACATCAATTGGGTTAGCCATATAATCAATAAAAAAAGGGGATGTGTTAGCAAAACTAAAATGCAGAAACTTAATTAGTAATTTTGCATCTCTAGAAACATTAAGGATTTATTTATGGTACTAATACAAAATTACTAATCAAATATATATATACTAGTCGCTAACTCGTGTGATGAACAGAATAGTTAAATAAAAATTAAAAGTATTTATTTTGCTTAAAGGTCTATGACTTGACTTAAAAAAATGTATAACTTGAAAATGAATGAAAATAAGTAATTTTTTGTTCAATATAATGATTTAGAAAAATTCTTTTTCTTTCATATTATTGGTTCGACATAACACATCTGAGTGTGGGCTATTCTATGATGATGATTTCACATAATACTTCACTGCAATTAAATTTACTATCCACCACCAATCTAATCTATATTATCTTGATAGTAGATCTACAAATTGCATTCTTATATCCTCCATCATTTAGAAGGTAACTGGAGTAATGATTGTATGTAATGTATAATTTTTATTCTTTTACAATATAAAATTATTATGATAGATGATTAAAATAATTAAAATAAAATCTAATGTTCTAGAATTCTTTTGAAATAAAATTTTAAATTTCTTAAAACTTAGTTAATAAAGTTTCTATTTTACCTAAAAGTGAACTATCATAATTAATGAGAATTTAACTATATTTTGCAAAGAGAAGATAACCATAGGCCCAATTTTTATTTTATAGCATAGGATGTTACAGTTAGATCTGTACCATGTGTAATACGTTAGTCCTTTATGATAGTTCCAAATAATATCCTAATACCTATCTATATGAGTTTTCTTTTTAATGATGTCATAAAGGATGGAGTTTAATAGAAGTCATTTAAGATCCAACGTATCCAATAATTTTTTTTTAAAAAAAAATTTAATTTCAAAAGTCTTTTAATTGTAAATTTTTTTAATCATAAAATGGACTCTATCTAAACTCTAAAGGAAAGTGTAGGGTCAATTTTTGCAGCCCAAACCCACAAGATATAGAGTATGAGCCCTACGAACCTAAGACAATGAATTTGTAGAGCGTGGGTGAAATAATTGGGTTAGGTATGAATTAAACAAGAGTTGGTTATGGTATTAGAGAATAAAATAACATATAATCACGTTAAGGCAAAAGCATACGTGAATGTCCGAAGAGATATTTTACTGAAGACAGCTAGATTATAAGTCTTAGAGCTACAGTAAGGTTGTTTTCTTCTTCCCCCTCTCTCCTTTTTCCTCCCTTTTTATCAGAGGCCTCTCCTCCTTATATAGCAATCTTTCCATTAATCTTTGTCGTCCACTTGTTCATCATCTAAACCTCCACTTGAGTACATGTCTCATCAGGGATCTTCTTTAGCCTTGCATAAGTGGCGGTAGCTGATATGATACTGTTCAGGGGTCTTCTCCACATTAATGCGGTAAGAAAAGTAGCTGCAGTGCATTTAATATGGTGGTTGAAGTTTGTCTTCTAGATATTTCTCCGTCTCTATCATTTCCATGTGCGCCTGAGGTTCATCTTTATCATTAGAATTGTCAGGAGGACTACTTGAACTTCCCAGACATCCGTTTGGCCAAGCTCCTTTGAATCCAAGGATAATGGACTCTTCGGAAAACTGAATATCTCCTCGGACTATGCCCCACGTTCTTCTCCAGGTATGTTTCTTTCACATAGGCCTCTTCTCAAGTACTTTCCTTTCTTCGGACAAACAGTGGTCCTCAAATAGGGCCTTAGGCCCAATATATTAATTTGAGTTTTTCACCCCCCACAATAGCCCCTCAAAATTTTAGTTTTTCCCTCGCGTCCGAGGAGAAAAAATAGGATTTTGACTTGTCACAAAATGGCCGTTTGAAACAACAAAAATACCTGAACTCACGCGCGTGTGGGCATAGAAGCAGGCGCCTCATAAATGCTGATGTCGTTTCGGTATCCCCAAAGCGTCATCAATTACTCCAGGCGGCGTTTTGTCTCTGGTATCCAACGGTGGGTTATTGATCCAACGGATATGATTTCTCCACAGGATTTGGGCGCGATGATTCCGATTCTTTTGTTTGTTCCCATATAAAGTCTCAGAACACGTTATTTCTCCTCCACTTTGCAAATTCTCAGAGCGCCCAGTGAACTCAAGCATTCGAATCTTTCCAGTTCCTTCAACCACCGGTCTTAGCCTTCCTCAGAATCCGTAAGAATTTCTCAACAAGTTTGAGGATTAGTCTCCAATTTAGTTTGAGTAAGTTCTTCCCCACTAAGGCCTCCTGTCCTTTCTTCGGCCAGCCTCTTCGGCTTTCAAATAGTCCCTTCTAAGTCACTATCTTTAGTGCTTCCTTCTTCCCAGTTAGTGAAGATGGGTAGATTCCAATATCTAGTAGATGGCCCCGCCGAAATAGAGGAGTTTAGGAGGACATACCGCATATCCCAAAATGTGGGTTTGAGGTATTGTCCTCTAGAGAAAATACTAACAGATCGAAAAACTGGCGAAGTCGTAATCCCCATCATCGCCTTCCTAGAAGGGGGGATGACCATCCCTATGGGTCCCATTACTAGTAGTTACCTCCGAAACCATAGGCTTAGTCCTAACCAATGCGCGCCTAACCTCTTTAGAATCCTAGGAGCCATTGACGATCTGAACCGTCACCTGGGATTGGGACTCACCTGGCGTGACGTAGTACACATGTACGAGTGTCACATCCAGCAAGGGGCGGGATATTATCTTAAATCCCGGTCCGATGTCATTAGACTCCTCTCCTGCCTTCCCAAGTCTAACAAAGGGCTGAAAGACGACTACATAATCGTCTCGGGCGCATGGCATGACGGTCCTCATTGCCGGACCAAGCCAGGAGAGCCAGGTGGGATATGTTAGACTTAGGCTTGCTAACAATGGGCTTAGGATTTCCCCCTTCTAACAATTTTTTCTTTTTGTATCATTATTTTCAAGTTTCTGACCACGTTTTGTTGTGATGTTTAACAGATAGAGAACACGTCTCTCCTCGGCTCAGCCTTTCAAATACTGCTGCGCTCAATTACTTATTAAGGTCAGAGATCTTTGTAAGTGAGGATGGGCAGCTTCGGTCAGTTCCCCTTATCCTCAGTTACAAGTCAAACAAGAAGGATTTTCAGCCGGCTGGCAATGCGATAAGGCAGGGAGATTATTGTCTCAACCGTATAGACGTAGCTCAGAAAGGTTTTTTGGCTCCGTACGACCTTCCACCCGTGCCACATCCCAATCCACAGGGTGTACCCCTGCTCTTTCAGCCAATCCAGTAGGTTCCTCTCGGGACAGCAGAAGCAAGAGAAGGAGTTGCCTCTTCAACCTCTTCACTTGAGGAGCAGATAGACAAATTCAATTTTGAAGGAGAGGCTTCAAGAGAGGTTGAAGTGATACTAGTGCCTGACACCGAGGAGGAAGCTGACAGACAATCTGCTGTACATCCTCCTGTTCTAATAACTCCTCTTCCAGAAGACTCTTCGGACGAGGAAGATATGGTAGATTTAAGGAACTTGATGAGGAATAGGGGCAAAAAAGCTGAGCCCAAAGGGACCAGTACGTCCCAACCGCCTGTAAGCCTTCCTCCAGCACCTCCTCAGGCTCCTGATCTCAGCTTGAAGCCTCTGCCAGATCTAAAAAAGAAAAGGCCCTACGTCTCTACGGACGAAGAGAAGGAGGTAGCGCCCCCGAGGGGGACCAAACAACAGAAAGTGGTGAAAGACCACCGGAATAAGAGGGCCTCGTCTACTGAGAGCCGAGACGAGGTCGTCGTGGATGATGTCCGCCGAGGAGGGCCTCGCATCTGGTCTCCGAGGCTGGAGTTGGATGGCGCTTCAATCCTTTGGGACACCTCCCTTAGGAATTATGATGGGGGAAGGGCGAGTTATGTTGCTGAGGCCTTGGAGCAGCCACTCCTCCTCCCACATGATATGGAGTCCCACAGGCGTTTCAACCAGCAGGAGCTCTTCCTATCCCTTAAGAGGGATATAGCCATGGTAAGTGAACTTAATCTGCTTAGTTAAATCACTGAGTCTTTTTACTCTTTCCCTTTTTTCTGTGCTTTACATTCGAGATTTCCATTATGTAGGTTACCTAGCAAATCTTTGTGACCGAGGAGTGGAACAAAAAGTCCTACCTCGAAGTCCAAGCGGCGATCTGCTCCCGGTCTGAGGTGGAGAAGTCTTTGGGGAGCCTGAAGGAGGATTACTCTCTACTGTCCGAGTAGTTAAAGGAGATGACTAATCAGCGGAACAGTTTGGACGCGGGCCTGAAGAATGCTGAAAAGCAGGCCGAAGAGCAACGCAAGCTGCTGAACATGACCGAGATTAACTTGGCAACTGAGAAAGCACTTGTGGGGCAACTTTGATCTGAACTTCAGAAAGCCAAGGAGGCTGCCAAGCTGGCTCAGAAGGACACTCAACTGGCCAAGGAGGCGACTGAGGCTGAAAAGAAAATAGCGTACCAACTGGGGGTGAAGGAGACCGGAAAGGGTCTAACGGAGCAGTTTGCCTCGATTAGCCGAGAATATTGCGACATAACGTGGGGCAAGGCCATGGACGCCACTGGGGTTCCTGTAGACTCCCCCTTAAGGCTGCCGGGGAGTGTATATTATGATATAGACATCCGTGAGCTCCCAGAAGCTCAGGAGCAGCCCCCAGCTGACCAGGCCCCTCATACTCCAGCTGAAGCAACCAAAGAGTCTGCGGGTACAAAAGAGAAAGACAAAGGACAAGTCCCAGACGTTGCTGCTGCCCAGTCTAGCCAAATAACTGATCCCCCGGCTGCTCGGACGGAGACTGGATGTGACCAATAGCTTTTACTTTGTATTTATAAACAATTTAGTTCAATCGTTTGTTTTGTTGTGTTTGTTTGTTGTTTTTTTTTTTTTTTTAGTAAGGGCTTGTAAACCTCTTTATTCAGATTAATGAAATCCTTTCTTTTACATTCAATATTCTTGTTGCTTAAATTGTAAATCTCGCTGTTACAGCAAACAACTTAAATCATATGATTACAGTAGTAAAGGTAAACTCAAACATGATATCATGATAATAAGGCCAATAATTTAAACCAATGCCGAAGAGGGTAGGTTATGCAAGAGTTATTTAAGAAGTAATGAAGACGACAAGTGAGATGAAAATTTCACAGGCTTTCATGTAAGTGTGCAGAGCAGGTTTTTAGCTGAGGAGTCTAGTTATAACTTAAAGTTAAACGCATCCAAGGATTTCGGGCGCGATAAATTCAAACACTAACAATAACTATATAAAGATGCTCTTTAAGCCAAATGATCCGGTCCGAAGACTACGGTTATGATCTAATGTAAGTTTAAACATTTAGAGGACCTTTGAAGGAGTGTTAACTAACCCAAATCATCTGGTCCGAGGACTACAGGCATGATTGAGTTTAAGTTTAAACACTTAGAGAACTTGGAACGAGTGTTAACTAACCCAAATCATTTGGTCCGAGGACTACAGGCATGATTGAGTTTAAGTTTAAACACTTAGAGAACTTGGAACGAGTGTTAACTAGCCCAAATCATCCGGTCCGAGGATTACAGGCATGATTGAGTTTAAGTTTAAACACTTAGAGAACTTGGAACGAGTGTTAACTAGCCCAAATCATCTAGTCCGAGGACTACAGGCATGATTGAGTTTAAGTTTAAACACTTAGAAACTTGGAACGAGTGTTAACTAGCCCAAATCATCTGGTCCGAGGACTACATGCATGATTGAGTTTAAGTTTAAACACTTAGAGAACTTGGAACGAGTGTTAACTAGCCCAAATCATCTGGTCCGAGGACTACAGGCATGATTGAGTTTAAGTTTAAACACTTAGAGAACCTGGAACGAGTGTTAACTAACCCAAATCATCTGGTCCGAGGACTACAGGCATGATTGAGTTTAAGTTTAAACACTTAGAGAACTACTCATGTACAGAATCAACATATTGATTGAAGAAAGTATTCGATTAATAATAGTACCTCTTGAGGTTGTTTACATTCCAAGGGCGTGGTATTACATGACTATCCAAATCTTCTAAGAAATACGCCCCAACGCCAGCCCCTGAAGTAATGCGATATGGCCTTTCCCAATTGGGTCTTAACTTTCCCCAAGCTAGGTTCTTTGCAGTACCCACAACTTTCCTCAGCACCAGATCACTGGGTTCTAAAGGCCTTAACCTTACATTATCATCGTAGCCCTGCCTGAGCTTTTGTTGGTAATGTGCCAGCTGAACCATTGCACTTTCACTCATTTCATCAATCAGGTCTAAACTCCTCTCTAGCTGCTCATTGTTGCTGGTCGGACTGAATGAACTGGTCCTCAGTGTTGGGAATCCCGTTTCCAGAGGTATGACAGTTTTAGCTCCATAAGTCATTGAGAAGGGGGTCTCTCAGTAGATTTGCGAGGCGTAGTTCTGTAAGCCCAAAGTACGTGTGGCAATTCTTCCACCCATTTGCCCTTCGCGTCGTTAAGTCTTTTCTTTAGGCCATTTACTATGACCTTGTTGACAGCCTTTGCTTGCCCATTACCCTGGGGATAAGCCGGGGTGGAGTACCTGTTTATGATTCCTAGCTCACTACAATAACCTCTGAATGCTTTGCTGTCGAACTGTAGGCCGTTGTCCGAAATGAGAGTATGAGGAATCCCAAACCGAGTGACAATATTTTTCCACACAAACCTTTGCACATCTACGTCTCTGATGTTGGCCAGAGGTTCAGCTTCAACCCACTTGGTGAAATAGTCCGTGCCGACCAGAAGGTATTTCCTGTTTCCTGCAGCTTTAGGGAATGGTCCCACGATATCTAAGCCCCATTGGGCGAAAGGCCATGGGCTGGATAGTGGGTTAAGAGTTCTCCCTGGTTGATGAATGTTTAGGGCGAATCGCTGACACTGGTCGCATTTTTTAACATACTTGTGGGCTTCTTTTTGCATGTTCGGCCACCAATAGCCTTGAGTAATAGCCCGGTGAGCCAAGGACCTCCCTCCAGTATGGCTTCCACATATTCCTTCATGTAACTCTTCTAGCAGTAACTCGGCCGCCTCAGGATGCATGCACAATAAGTATGGCCCTGAATAGGAGCGTTTATATAATTTCTGGTCCTCAGATAGCCAGAATCTGGTCGCCTTCCTCCGAATTTTGTCAGCTTCCTCCCTTCTTTCAGGTAAGATGTCTTCTTTCAAGAACTTAATTATAGGGTCCATCCAGCAGGGTCCGGTCTTGACTTGGTGAACCTGAGCCATCTTCCTTTTTGCCTCTGTAGGCCCATGCAAGTCCTCAACTAGGATGACTCTCGGCAAATTTTGTGCCGAGGAGGTAGCGAGCGTTGCCAAAGAGTCAGCATGTGCGTTACCATTTCTGGGGATGTGCAGCAAACTGAAGGAGTCGAACTCTGATTGCAGACATTTAACTCGGCTCAGGTACCCTTGCATTCTTTCATCCTTCGCCTCGAACTCACCTTGTACCTGACCCACGACTAACCTTGAGTCCGAGAACAATTCCACGGACTTTGCTCCCATTTTTCGAACCATGGACATTCCCATCCGTAGGGCCTCATACTCCGCCTCATTATTTGTTGCCAAGAAGTCTAGCCTCAAGGACTTTTCGATGATGATTTTTTCAGGGGATATCAACACTAGACCAACCCCAGAACCTTTTTGGTTTGCCGCGTCATCAACGTATACTTCCCAGTGGGAGGGACTTTGGTGAGAAATCATGCCAACTGATTTTTCATCCATGTCCGACATAGGCGTTACTTCTTCTAATTATGGCTCCGTGAATTCAGCCACAAAATCCGCAAGGACCTGGCCCTTGATCGAAGTGCGGGGCATATATTTTATGTCAAAAGCCCCCAAGATTGTACCCCACTTGGCAATTCTTCCAGTATAGTCAGCACTTCAAAGTATAGCTCTGAGTGGAAGCTGAGTAAGAACAACGACCGTATGGGCCTAGAAGTAATGAGGTAGCTTTCGTGTACCAAGCACCACTGCTAGGATAGCCTTCTCCAGAGGCAAGTAACGGACCTCGGCCTCATGTAGCGACTTACTTACGTAATAAACTGATCTTTGCACACCACAATCAACCCGTATTAATATCAAGCTTACAGCATAGGGAGCCACAGCAATATAGGCGAACAATACTTCATCTCGCTCAGGACTGGACAGAATTGGTGGCCGAGCTAGATAATCTTTAAGCTGCTGAAAGGCCGAAGAGCATTCTTCAGTCCATTCGAATCCCTTCCACTTGTTGAGCAGAGAGAAGAAGGGCCGACACCTGTCTGCTGATCGAGAGATAAATCGATTCAGGGCAACAGTCATTCCGGTCAGTTTCTGAACCTTCTTGGGATTCCGAGGAGCTCGTAAATCATTGATGGCCTTTATCTAGTCGGGGTTAACCTCAATTCCTCTATGAGTCACCATGTATCCCAAAAACTTGCCGGACCCCACACCGAATGAGCACTTGGAAGCATTTAGGCGCAGCTTGTACTTTCTCAGAACCTCAAAGGTATTTTCAAGGTCCTTCACATGCTCAACAACAACTTTGCTTTTTACCACCATGTCATCTATGTAGACCTCGACATTTTTGTCCAGCTGCGGCTCAAACATCCTCGTCATCATCCTTTGATAAGTAGACCCCGCATTCTTTAAGCCGAAAGGCATCACTTTATAGTGGTAGTTACCAATAGGGGTGACAAAAGCGGTCTTCTCCTGATCATCCGGGGCTAGTGGTATCTGGTGGTAGCCTCGGAAGGCATCCAGGAAGCTCATTCGAGGATGGCCAACAGTGGCGTCCACTAGTTAATCAATTTTTGGCATAGGGAATGGATCTTTTGGACAGGCCTTATTCAAATCAGTGAAGTCCACGCACACTCACCATTTCCCACTCTTTTTCTTTACCACCACAGTATTTGCTAGCCACTCGGGATAGAAAACCTCCTTAATAGCTCCAGCTTGTTTGAGCTTTCCTACTTCTTCTCTTATCGCATCAGCATGCTCTTTGGATGGGCGCCGAGGAGGCTGCTTCTTGGGGATGACCAGTGGATTTACCTTCAAGTGGTGACATATGAACTCAGGGTCTACCCCTAGGGCCTCATAAGCACTCTAGGCAAATACATCAAGATTTCACTTGAGGAACTCTATTAGCTCTTCCCTCTCTTGAAAGGGTAGCTGAGATCCGACTTGGAAGAACTTTTCAGGGTCATCTCCAATGACAACCTTCACTAAATCTTCGCATCGGGTGCCTTCGTCTGGACCTTCGACGGGCAATTCCCGAGACTTTAGCTGCTATAAACCCCTTTCGGCTCTGGATGAGGACTCGGCTTCGGGCTCATGTTGGATGGCAGCCACTAAGTATTGTCGGGCTGCGGACTGATCCCCTCGGATCTCATAAACTTACCCTTCAGATAGGTACTTGACTTTCTAATGTAAGGTGGAGGAAACAACCCTTAGTGTATGAAGCCAACGTCTGGCCACGATTGCTGTATAGGGTGAGTACACATCCACCACTATAAAGTCCACCTCTACCACTTCAGAGCCGGCCTGCACAGGTAAGCGTATCTGGCCCTTCGGGGTGATAACTCTTCCTTCAAAACTCACAAGGGGGGAATTGTATGGCGTTAGGTCTTGGTGTTTTAGGCCTAGCCCCTTGTAGAGATCAGGGTACATTATCTCCACGACACTACCTTGGTTCACCATCGCCCTCTTCACATCGTACCCTCCAATTCTAAGGGTGATGACTAATGCATCATCATGGGGTTGGATGGTGTTAACCATGTCTCCGTCTGAGAACCTTATAACCAGTGGAGCACTAGACTTAACTCTCTTCGGACATCGGCCTGAATCCCCTGCTGGTGATCGGACTACCGACATAACTTTCAATGGCCATGATCCTGTTCTTCCCGGTGCGGCGAAGATGACGTTAATAATTCCTAATGGCAGCTTTGAAGGGTCATCTCTTCGTGGTCCTGAGTCTGTTTGCCCTCCTCGGTCGCTGGAGGGGTGCAAGAGGCGTCTTAATTTACCATCACGAACCAGCTGGTCCAGGTGATCCTACAGGCTCCTACAATCCTCCGTGGTATGCCTGTGGTCTTGGTGGTACTAGCAGTAGAGATTATGATTGCGCCTCTCAGGGTTTCCCACCATCTTGTTCGACCACCTGAAGAATGGTTCATTCTTGATCTTTTCTAAGACTTGGTGTACTGGCTCTTTGAATACAGTGTTGACCGCTTGAGGATTTACTGATTTCGATTGCCCAGCGAAATCTCTCCTTGGTTTGTTGCTATTGTAGCGGTCCGACCTGAAATGACTCCTCTCTTGGGAGATAACCTTGTCCTTTCCCTTCCCCTGCTGCTGGTCTTTTTCAACTCTTTTGTACTTTTCTATACGGTCCATGAGTTGACGCATGTTAGTAATCGGTTTACCAGATGAGGACGTCCTCAAACCATGGTCAGTAGGGAGGCCAAGCTTGAAAGTGCTAAGAGCCATCGCATCAGAGTTGCCCTCCATATCATTGAACATCTCCTAGTATCTATCCGAATATGCCTTCAAGGTCTCACCCTCCTGCATGCTCAAGGATAGCAGTGAAGATAAGGGCCTGGCCACTCTTCGGCATATGACAAAACGTGAGCCGAATGCTTGAGTGAGCTTTTTGAAGGAATTGACAGAGTTTTCTTCCAGGCTATCAAACCCCCTCATTGCCACCGGCCCGAGACTGGAGGGGAAAACCTTACACATCAGAGCTTCGTCTCTGGAGTAGACAGCCATCCTTTGGTTAAAATGACTCACGTGTTCCACCGGGTCTGTTTTACCGTTGTAGATAGTAAACGTTGGCTGGTTAAAACGCCGAGAGAGTCTCGCTTCCTCAATTCTGCGAGTAAAAGGTGACCAAGAGATCTGATTCAAGGCCCTGCTCATAGCATCATTCCCTACGCCTCCGCGTGATGGGCTTCTATATTGCTTCTTGCGATGAGACTCCTCTTCATAGGAAAAGGATTCACTAGCCGGTATCTGAGATTTCTGCTGATAAGTGACGTCTTGCTCGTCGTCGGAATCTTCATCAGAATACGAGGAAATCCGTTTCCTCTTTGCATGGCGCAACTCCCTCTTCAGTTTTTCAACCTCTAGTTGCAAGTCCCAGTTCTTCTCTGCATGGGACACGTGACTCCCGCCATGTGACTGGCTTTGGCCAGTATGCACAGTATGCACACTACCCTCACGATCTTGCCTTCTCTCCAAGTTAAGAAAAGGGCCAGCATGTTGGGATGCCCTAGATTTTGCTCGTTGTTGACTTCGTTCTGCCATCATCAACTATTGTTTTCACCCCTGCACAAGCTCTTCCCACAGACGGCGCCAATTGTAGGGTCAATTTTTGTAGCCCAAGCCCACAAGATATGGAGTATGAGCCCTATGAACCCAAGACAATGAATTTGTAGAGCGTGGGTGAAAAAACTGTGCTAGGTATGAATTTAACAAGAGTTGGTTATGGTATTAGCGAATAAAATAACATACAATCACGTTAAGGCAAAAGCAGAGGTGAATGTCCGAAGAGATATTTTACTGAAAAAAGCTAGATTACAAGTCTTAGAGCTACAGTAAGGTTGTTTTCTTCCTCCACCTCTCTCATTTTTCCTCTCTTTTTATCAGAGGCCTCTCCTCCTTATATAGCAATCTTTCCATTAATCTTCATCGTCTACTTGTTCATCATCTAAACCTCCACTTGAGTACATGTCCTATCAGGGATCTTCTTTAGCCTTGCATGAGTGGCGGTAGCTGATATGATATTGTTCAGGGGTCTTCTCCACATTAATGCGGCCAGAAAAGTAGCTGCAGTGCATTTAATGTGGTGGTTGAAGTTTGTCTTCTAGATATTTCTCCGTCTCTATCATCTCCATGTGCGCCTGAGGTTCATCTTTATCATTAGAATTGTTAAGAGGACTACTTGAACTTCCCAGACATCCGTTTGGCCAAGCTCCTTTGAATCCGAGGATAATGGACTCTTTGAAAAACTGAATATCTTCTCGGACTATGCCCCACGTTCGTCTCCAGGTATGTTTCTTTCACATGGGCCTCTTCTCAAGTACTTTCCTTTCTTCGGACAAACAGTGGTCCTCAGATAGGGCCTTAAGCCCAATATATTAATTTGGGCTTTTCACCTCCCACAGAAAGCATTTGGAATGATCACATCATTGATACCATATCATGATGCTTGCAAATAGCAATATTATTATTCATGATTAATAGATGAATAATAATATTGTTATTCAAATACCAAGTATAAACTACAACAACACATATATAAAAAACTCCAAATATTGGAACATACTTCTTTTGCCATTTTAATTATTCAATCAAAATCAAAGTTTCAAAAATAATTCCAATTCAATTAAACCCAATACATACATACACATGAATGTAAAGAATTCCAAAAATAAAAATAACAATCTCTAAAAGCCTCTGCTTAATACAGTCACTATTAATTTTTTTTTTCTTTTTCAGATTATTGACCAAAATATCTCTCATATATGTTAACATTAAACCTGATAAGAAAACTTTAAATACTAATAAATAACCTCCATTGGCTAGGTATCAGAGTTAAAACATAGTCATGTTGTCCAAAATCGTATATATCAATATGAGTTCAAAATATATATATATATATATATATATCATCCAAATACATATATAAAATCATATATTCAGTAATCAAATATATTTGTGATAATCCTTTAGTTTTTTTACTTTAAATTAGTAATACAATTGAAATAAATGGTAACAATTATAAACAATTTTCAGTAGTTAAGATACAGTAGTATAAGCAAAATAAAACCAATTAAGATAAGGTCACTTATCTCAGCTAGCTTACCACAAAAAAACTTCTTCCTAACACTTTCTCTAAAATCCTTAGATATCACCAAAAGCATTTTTCATGTATTATTTACTCAATAATCAAATAATTTAAGAAAACTTATAACAATACCCGACCTAAAGAGAAATGCTAAAAATATCTAATAGTTTTCCAACACCAAAAATCCATATATTCATAATATAAATTTCCTTTACTTTCGACAATTATAAGGCCTATAGAGTATAGATTACATATAGGTAGGGTTTGGATACCAATTAATGTTGCGTCTGCGTTTTCTATTTCACATTTCAGACCTTTTTTTTTTCAGCATTTCAGGAGCTATTGCAGCTACTGTTCATGAACAGTAGCCGCAAATGTTGACTTTTCAACTGTGAACAGTGCATCCGTGCACTGTTCATGAACTTACAAATATCACTTTTCAGTAACTTTTTCATTTTAATAAAATAAACTCTATCCAAATGGACCATAGAGTCAAAGTCGATTTATAATGGACCACGGCCTAGACCCATCTTCTTCTATACATGTGTTTCTCTTTTTTTCTTTTTTCTTTTTAAATTTCCAGCTAGCATTAATTCTCTTTTGAGATGAAGACAAGACCAAGGACAAGTAAGGCACATGGGCACTTACGGGGTACACCAATTTTTATTATTATTATTATTTTTTTACATCTGATAGCTTGTCAGATTACGAGCCTACACCGTTACTTTTCCTATTTACCAAAACCACAATTCGGTAAACTTGTGCAGAACCGGACCCATTAACGTTGAAGGTTTGTTTCCAATTAGCTCATTTTGTTGAAATTAATTTTTTTTTTTACTGAAAGTACTATAGATAAAAATAAAAATTAATTAAAATAGTATAATGAAAATTATAAATAGTAATAAAAATAAACTGAATAATAAAATAAGTTGGGAAAAATAAATTTTGCCAAACACACCGCCCAAATTTGCAGCTTCTTTTTACACTTTACTCCAAGAACCATAATCAATGCAAGAGACTGTACAGTAGGGGTGTTGAAAGCGTAGAAGTAGTTTTCTTTAAATAGGAGAGAGTGCGGATTGTGGGAGAGTGTTACTGTATTTGGCTAGAAGTCTAACTTGCGTTAAGTTTTTTTTTTTTAGTTATAAATAGAGAGAGTATAAGGAGTCTAGGGATAGTGGGAGAGTATTGTAGAAAGAAGTGTTTATTTTATATTTTGTAAGTTTTGTTTTAAAAAAAATAATAATAATGTGGCAAAATCTGAATTGCTATTGTCTCGGTCTCAATTTGTATTGAGCAAGCCCTAATAGCTTAACAAACAAACATATTTCATTGTAATGTCAATAATAATTTGAAGCATGATTCTTGAAATTTATTTGTTAATGTAATTCATTGTTGTAAGATGTAAGTCATTGTAATAAACCTTTAAATACTATCAAAGATAATACAAAATTATTTCTTTTATGATAATGCTATAACAAAGAAAATTTATACTTATTTCCTATCCTCCAAAATATAATGGAAATTTTATATGTTCTTAATTTTCTCACTTTTTATCATTTATATCTTTTTTTTAATCTTTTCTTTCCTATTGAGCAAAAAAATTTCAAAATTAAAGAAAACTTTTATTAATAATGGACTTTTATGTTCTATATTACAATATACAAATCATCTATACCACTTTTTGTGTTTTACTTTACATTCTACTAATCACAACTTACCATGCATTTGTTTAACTTTTCATACAAAATAAACCAAAGTTTAAATTTGAAAGCAAAAAACACATCTAAAAAGTTTTAATTGATGAGACATAAAAGTAAAACACATTACATTTCTCAAATTATGTTCTCATTAGTCATTATCTATATTCAGTTGCTCCAAAATCATTGCAGATGTTTCCTCCGGTGGGATTCTATCAAAAAGTTAATAACGAAAATGATTATAGTAACTAATATTCAAATATGTAATACAACAATTCTCGACTAAATAAAACGGTCATAGGTGGTGTGCATACATTTTTACGGACACAGCATATTATTATAGCATTTTACAGAGTTATGATGACAGGAAGCCACATAAAATAAAGCTAATGTACCTCAAACTAGAGAAGAAAATCTTGCCCCATCAATCCTCAATTGGGTTTTGACTTTCACTAGCCGTTGTATCAGAGTCATCATCCACTCCAGTGGGTGTATGATCATCTTTCTCCATTGGGATTCCATCAGACGGCAATTGCCAAGCAAGAGGTAACTGCAACTCCAATGAAGAATTTATTGTGCTTTCTTCATGTGGGTCTGCGTGCATTGCAGTTTCTTGAAGCATCAGTGCATATTGCAAGTCATATAGCACTTCATGCATTTTAGGCCTGTCAGCACCACTTGTCTTCAAACACTTCTCAGCTGTTTCACCAAACTTTCGCAATGAATTAGGCTTGATTTTACCAACTAGCACTGGATCGATAATTTTCTCAAGTTGGCCTTTCCTTTGCCACAGCATCCCCCATTCAGCCAAGTTCATCTCATCCATTGGAAGCAAGTTATTAATAGCTGGTCTAGCACAAAGAATTTCAAGAAGTACAACTCCGAAAGAGTATACATCAGATTTTTCTGTCAACTGTAGGGTGGTAAGGTATTCAGGATCAAGATAACCAAAGCTACCCTTTACAGCCGTTGTCAAATGTTCTGGATCGGGAACGCCTGACTTTGAAAGGCCAAAGTCAGCAACTTTAGCCGCATAATTTTCATCAAGCAAGATGTTTGTGGATTTTACATCACGGTGAATGATTCCTCCAGCTGTACCAGTGTGTAGGTAACGTAGGCCCGTGGCAGAGCCAATGCAAATTTCAAGTCTTTGCTTCCAAGATAATTCAGATGGTGAAGATGTGGTCTCAGAATTGTCATTTGAATGATAGAGGTGTTCTCTTAGAGTCCCCTTTCCCATAAATTCATAAACCAGTATCATCTCAGACCTTTCATCACAGTATCCAATCAAAGAAACAAGATGGCGATGCCTGATTTGAGATAACACAATGATCTCCGTTTGGAATTCCTCAATACCCTGCCCATGCCTTGCTTCACTTCGTTTTACTGCCACTTTCGTACCATCCCGAAGAGTTCCTTTGTAAACTTTGCCAAATCCACCCTCACCAATCAAAAATTTTGCATTGAAGTTCTTAGTTGCATACATTATTTCACCTAAAGATATCCTCCAACTGAGGTTCAGATTCGAAGGTAAGGATGAATTAGCACTTCCTTCAGTCAACCTGTTTAAACTTAGCCCACCAAAAAGAAGCTTTGTCAAACTTTGGTCAGGCACTGATTTCCTGCATTTCAAACGCAACGCCACAACTGTCATCAAAATTACAAATGCCCCACTACATACAGAACCAATGATCATTATAACAGGGGAGTGTTTCTTGTTTGTAACTGGTTCACATTCCACCAGTATGGGACCTGATGTCTTCATGAACTCCATAATCTCCAGCCCATTCAAAAACGCATTAAGAATGGGAGAGCCATTCTCTGAAGGGCTTATACTAAAATTGGCAAATCCAGAATCATCTGAATCAACCACATAATCGATGAAAAACGGAATAGCTAAGTCTTCAGTTATATTATATGGATCAATCAACTCATCAAAGTTGCTATATATATAGAGATTGAAAATTATGTCATTAGGTGTATAACTTACTATGTCACAGAAATGGACCCGAACAAAGTGAGAAGTATTCTTACCGACTGGAAAATGCCAAGTTAAATTTAAGAGACTGGCGTTGACGCCACTGACTTCCTTCAATTTTTTGGCTGTCTGATAGACATCATCTGGGGCTGTATAATTTGTGGCCAGTGCAGGGTCGTATTTAGGCGTTTGTCTACGAGGCGTGCTGTTCTTTGCAGAGTCGCGGTTGAGTATTAAGTAACTATCATCTAGTACCCAATTCCTCCACAAGTCATCGAATTCATTTTGGGAACCTCCAAAGTTGATCCTATGGATTGTATGCAGAACCTGAGACTGAGAGAGCAAACCTTTGTAGTTACCAACGTTTCCAGCAGAAGTAACGCGAGTAACATTATCAGTGATGCGGGTCTCGTTAGCAAGAAAGACTTCTATGGCGTTTACGAAAGCCAAAGATGAGTCTTGAGAAGGTATGAAATGGATTTTAAACTCTCCTTGCGGGATGGTAAGGAAGAATTCCTTAATCACTGGAGAACCACTGCTGTTTCGGATGCTGAAATTGGTTAAAAGTGAAAACCCAGAAGCCGAAACATTGAACAGTGCATCATATAGATTAGCAGCACGTGACAAGTAAGCAAAGAAATGGAGGCGTACTATGTATATACCATTCTGGTCGATTTCAAATCTATACGAACATGGCTGTCTGTAAACTCTTGCTGTTTGATAGAGAGCTGGAATCCATGTTGATGTGTTGCTGACTTGTTCGCTTTTGCCAGTTGAGAAAGAAGGGAAATTAGAGTTGATGTCAGGAACAAAGTCCTGACTGTTGTTGTAGAAGCTGGCGTTGGAGCTTGCTCCACAGTTGATGAAGTACTTGTCAGCAGCAGTGTAAACTGATGAGAGAAGCAGAAGTGAAGAGAAGCGGAGAGGTAAGAGAAGGCAGAGTTGGGAAAGAGTCTTATAGGAGTGAACCATTTCCATGGATTTTTTTTTGTGAGAGTAGCTGGTTCTTCTGTGGTAATTATGAATTTATGATGGGTTGCTAGGGATGCAATAAGGTAGCTGAAAAACTGATAATAAGTTAATAATCAACAGTACGCATATATCATATTGAAAAATAAAAAAATATTATAAACAAAGACTTTGACTAGAAACTTTTAAAGAGTATACTTTTTTTTTTTTTTTTTTTGAGAATGAAAGAGTATATACTTTTTAGTAACTTACATCTTCTTCATTCTCTAACTTTTCTGTTTTTCACACGTTCTTAATTTATTTTTATCTTTTTCAAAAAGGCTGAATATTTGACTAACTCTGATCAAAATTGTGGTGTGGTGTGATATGTAAATGATAGAAAAGGACAAAATATATCTTAATGCGTAATTACTAAAAAGAACAAAATATATAGATATGAGAAGTCTTTCCTACTTATGGTTTCACCTTCTTATTAATAATAATAATAATAGTTGTTGTTTATTATTATTGATTCCTTTTTATAGGGGATTCTTAATGACTTCTTACAAATAACAAATTACATTTCTTTTTTTCATTGTCATGAAATACACAATAATTATTTTGAAACTTTTTTTTTTAGAAACATTATTTTGAAACCTTTAATAGTATGAATTTCTACAAATTATGATTTTATTAAGACTTATCTTTTCCTTTTGTAATTATCGTGCTCATTAATAGTAACTACTCATTTGTTGTGTGTGCTTATTATCAGAGTAATACTAGAGATACAAATTTTTTTACAAATTACTGATGTAGTAAGTGATTATTGGTATAAATAAAAAATTAATATTAATGGTAGGCTTAGATAAAAACTAATAAAAAGTTGGCACATCAACAGTTTGTAAATATATATATATATATATATATATATTTTTTGAGATAGTCAAAATATTGTAAATAGTTTCTGACTGTAGCATTACTTTTATTGTATTGAGTACTGCTAGATCCACAACATTATCACAATAATTTTATAATAAATTCTAGGTGACAAGTTGTTATTGGTAGATAAAAAATTTATGTTAGTAATCACTGAAATTAAAACCAATAGCAACTTATTATAACTAAAATTTATTATAAAAATATTGTAAAAATAACATTACTCTAATATAATTTATTAATTTGTTTTCATATGGTTACCATTTTTTCTTAAGATTTGTTAATACTCTTGCTCCTCACATATAACCACACAACACTCTTTTTTTTTTCTTCCGTTTTTTCTCAACCACATTTTCTTCCCCTTTTGTCTTCTTTATGTCCCCATTTTCTCTATTTTCCTCCGCACACACTTATTCACATTTTGTCTTCTTTCAACGCCTCTCTCTCTCTCTCTCTCATATTATTTACTTAGCCCAATACCCACACTTCAACAAAGTGACTTTGGTGAGTCACAATTTCCTTCTCGCATTGAGACAGGGACGGAGCTATCATTGGACCAAAGTGGGCCATGGCCCCATAAATTTTGATGTATAAATTTATAAAAATTAATATACTATGTATAAATTTATAAAAATTAAGATTCGGCCCAACAAAATTCTTCCTGGCCGCCCCTAACCCAACAAAAATTTTCCTTACCCTGAACATAATTCTTGGCCATGTAATGAAATAAAATTTAGCACAAACATTACAGCAAATTTTTAAAATTTAACCCAAATACTCCAACAAAAATTAAACACCAAGGCCATCCTTAAGCCTTTCAAAATTTACAAGAAAAAAACCATTTTATCGACCTAGATGATAGATCATAGATGTAGTGATTTGTGATTTCAAAGGAAAAAAAAAAAAAAAAACCCACGAAGCGCCGCACCAAAACATTCTTTCGAAGGCATCACCGCTGCGAACGCAGTAACAATTAGATGCTGCCACACAGTTTAGTATGCCTCAGACTTTGGCCTCTCTTTCAGTTTTGTTTTTCCAACTCTGTTTAATGTTTATTTTGCTGTAGCACCATTCTAAATTTCTAATTATGTTTAGTTGGACAGCCAGACAACTTGTGGATTCTGATTTTTTTTTAATAAAGAAAAAAGCATAACCATGAATCTAGTCAAGAGCCGAAAGGCTTGTATTCTTGTGCTACTATTACCAATTTATTGTGCATTGTAATGAGATAGTGTCTCTGGTGAGTACTAAGTAGAGCGTTTGTTTTTTTTTTTTTTTTTTTTTTTTGATAACATGAATTTGTAGAGCGTTGATAAAGCACATTGTTATTTTTAAAGTATAATTAAACGATTGATTGATGTTGATAATATAAGTTTTACTATATAATTTTTATAATTTGATGCACTACCAATAAAATAATTATTTTATGCATTTTCTTTTGTAATAAATAGATGCTAATTTGAAATTTCATGAAAAAAAATTTGTTCAAATTTTGACCCCCCCGCCCTTGCAGTTCTGGCTCTATCCCTGCAGTGAGGCCTTCACCTTCATGGCTCATCAAGAATCAAGCCCCACTTCGGTACCACCCTTTGAAGCAACTTTTTGACAGTTGTGTTGATCAGTGACTTGACAATTCTCATCAAGAATCAAGACCCAATTCACTTCGGCAGTACCCATAGCATGCAACGGTGAAGGGGTTTTTTTTGGTAGAAAACGGATTTCATTAAAAACAAAACAGAGAAAACAGTTTCAGTACATTGCCTATAGCAATACATTCCACGGCAATCAGCCTCCAACATAGAAATAAGATCCACAGGCGGATCAGAAAAAAATTCAAAAACAGAGCCTAACATGCGGCATAAGTTGGCAAGCCAATCAGCACTTTTGTTCGCTTCCCTGTAGATGTGTCTTATGCTCATTTGAGGGATTTGAGTAGCTAAGTACCTGCAATCATCTACAATTGAAGACACCACAGTGTTGGCTCTAGCTTGATGATTGAAAACATCCACAATAGCTCTAACATCTAGTTCAATAACCACAACTTGGATATTCATTTGCCGACATAGGAGAAGTCCATCTCGAAGTGCCCACAGCTCAGCGGTGAAGCTGTTTGCTGTACCAATTCTTCTAGCAAAACCCCCCCAACCAGTTGCCATTTGCATCTCGTAAGAGGCCTCCACCACCAGCCAAACCCGGATTCCCCAAGGATGAGCCATCAGTGTTTAGTTTCACCCAGCCACAACAAGGTTTTTCCCACCTCACTTGCTTCAGAATTTTACGATTGGCCACCAAAGGCTTACCAACACAGTGAAAATATTCTAGAGCATGTTGATTGATGTCCCTGGCTAGGCTAGTTTTCAAGTTCTTGTTCTCAAAAACTAGCTGATTTCTGCCCTTCCAAATCATCCATATAGCAAACATAAACGTTTGATTCCAAGGAACTAGCCCTAGGCTTCAAATCCCCTTGTCCCTACAATTAGCCATAATCCAATCTTGAAGGTTGGCCGAGTAGAAGACACTGTCCTGGTAGCTTATGCCCAATTGGTGCCATATTGCCTTAAGAATATGGCAGTCCCGAAGAGCGTGGAAGATGGATTCAGAGCATCTGTTGCAGTGGGGGCATAAGTTTTCAATTTGCATTCCCCTAGCTTGTAAGCATTCTCTTACCCCAATATTCTGGTGCATGCATTTCCAAATGAAAGTTTGGATCCTCGGTAAAGTATCCAACTTCCATATCCACTTCCCATGAAAGTCCGGATCAGGCAGAGGCTCATAAGCAAGTAAATAGGCACTTCTGAGGTCGAAAGAGCCTTTGGGAGAAATTTTCCAAGCTATTCTATCCTCATTCCTTACAACACACGATAGTGGGGTAGCTTGAACTTCTCTTATAATATTCTCAGGTATCTCTATTTGCAACAAGTTCCAATCCCACCCATCCAGCCTAGCAACATCCTTAATTTTAAGCATATTGGACTCGATAGTTAGAGGGCCTTGTATAATACTTCTTAAGGTTCCTACCTTAGACCAGTTATCATGCCAAAAGCTAAGGCTGCTCTCGTATCCCGGAATCCATGTAATTCCCTTCTTGAATACAACTTCCCCTTTCTTCATGCTTCTCCAAGTGCGAGAGCATGGTAGGCTGGCTGCATTTCTGGAATTTATACGCTGATTTGTGCAGTACTTCAATCTCAACACTTTTGCCCATTGAGACTCACTCTCTGTGTGGAACCTCTAATTTAATTTAGCAAGTAATGCCGTATTTCTGCCCTTAGCGGCTTGAATACTCAGCCCACCTACCTCCTTAGAGGTAGTAACCTTTTTCCATCCCACCCAGTGCATACTTTTTTTATCAGTCGAAGAGTTCCACAAGAAATTCCGATTAACTTGATCTATACCATCTAAAATCCTCCCTGGGAGCTGGTTACATTGCATAATATAAGCTGGAATAGCTGAAATGGATGCTTGGATTAATACAGATCTCCTGGCCATGGAAAGGAGGTTTGCTTTCCACCCTGCAAGTTTCTTTTTAACCTTATCCAACACAAAATTAAAATCCTGGTTAGAAGCACCCCTATGTTGTATAGGAAAACCAAGGTATTTTCCCAAATTTGTTGTAGACTGAAAGCCAAGTATGTCACTCAATGCTTCACAATCGCTTTGGTCCACATTTGGAGAAAAGAACACCCTTGATTTTGCTTCGCTTATGGTTTGACCATATTGGTTGCAAAACTCATCTAACACTTCTCTGATTACTAGGCAATTTTCCATGTTAGCCTTAGCAAAAAGGACCAGATCATCTGCAAAAACAGATGTGAGAAGGCCGGACCTCTTCGGGAAGCTTTGACAGGAACCCAAGACTTATCCTCACACCTTTCCTGAATTAATTGCCCCAAATAATTCATACACATAATAAAAATGTACGAGGACAGCGGGCCACCTTGCCTTATTCCCCTAGTGGGCATAAAAGGCTCAAGAGCCCTTCCATTAAAGAGCAAAGAGGTAGTGACCGAAGAAATACAGCTCATAATAATCTCAATTAACTTCCCTGGAAGATTGAAACGGATCAACATATCTCTAATAAAGCTTCACTCCAATTTGTCATAGGCTTTTTCTAAATCAATATTCAACGCCATGTAACCTCCTCTCCCCTTAGTCTTACCCATCGTATGGATCAACTCTTGGACAATAATAGTATTATCCACACCTCTTCTACTCGGAACAAAAGCCCTTTGACACGGGCCTATTAACTTATCCAAGTACGGTCTCAGCCTTCCTACTATGATTTTGGTGATAATTTTATACACCGAGTTGCACAAGCTAATGGGTCTGCAGCTACTGATGGACTCCGGGCTTTGAATCTTGGGAATAAGGACAATACTAGTGCTATTCAAATAATCCGAAATTTTCCTACTAAGAAACGCTCTCCTTATCTCCTCTTTAACTGAATCCCTCACAGTAAGCCAGAACCTCTGAAAAAAGCCAGCATGAAGCCCATCGGGACCTGGAGCTTTAAAGGCTTTAAGAGACCACAAGGCAGTAACAATTTCTTCATCTGACACCGGCTGATCCAAGCTGTTTTTTTCATCCTCTGTAAGTCTAATCTGCCAGCCAGTCCGAAGATTATGACTCCAAGTAGCCTTGACTTGGTTGGTGGAATACAAACTGATAAACCCCTCTCTAAAATGATTCATGACTTCACTTTCCTCTGATAACCAATCCCCTACCTCACTTTTAACCATAGAGATTGTGTTCCTTTTTCTTCTTGGAATTGCAGAAACATGGTAAAAAGAGGTATTTCAATCTCCCATCACCATCCAATTAATTCTCGATTTTAAAGCCCACAACTCCGCATCTTGATTTAGAACTATCTCCAAATCCTTTTGCAGCTGAATTTCAAGTTCAATTAGGGAGGAAGAGGGGTTTATGGCTAAAACTCGCTGGATTCCATTAAGTCTAGCCATTAATCTTTTTTTCTTCCCAAATATATTCCCGAACTGATTTTTATTCCAGAGAGTCGCTTAAAAAAGATTGTACAGCGCGAAGAAGACTGGCAAAGGGAAAAGGCCTGGAAAAGGTGGGAATAGATACTGGAAGAATGTTGGGCTGGGCATCAAAACTCCCAGAGAGGCTATTGACGGTATTTATTGAACCTAAAGATGTGTTTTATTCTTTGATAATATGATTAATGTGTTAGTTGATTTTGTTGGTGTGTATTAGTTTTCAATGATTTTATTTGTGCTGTTTATATTCAGTGTGTTTAATCAATGTGTAGGCTGTGAATTTTGCTATAGAAGTTGAAAGGTTCCCATCCCGATTCCAAGCCTTAGTCACAACTTGAGGGAAGGAAGGGTCGGACAGCCAGAAGCTCTGAAATCTGAAAGGCCTTTTAAGGAAAGTGGATTGTCTAGGGACAGTCTCCAACAGCACCAGACAATGATTCGAATGGCATCGGGTGAGATGAGAGACTCTGGCATCCGGAAATAAAAGGCACCAGCTAGGATTCATGAAAAACCTATCTATTCTCTCCTGAATGAGATTATTGATTTCCCTCTTGTTTGTCCACATGTACTTGGGTCCCGAAAAACCCAAATCCACCATATTACACTTGTCTAAACAATCTTTAAATAAGAGGGATCTAGATAAACTGACTGGTCTTCCCCCAAACTTAACCTCATTCAACAGGGGTTCATTAAAGTCGCCTGCTATCACCCACGATTTATTATGAAGATCTGTAACTTTAATTAAATTTTCCCACAAAACACATCTTTCTACATTCCTAAGACTAGCATAGACAGCAGAGAAAATCCAAGAAAGGTTATTAGCAAGTACCTTCACTTCCACGTGGATTTCTTGCTCTGTATTAGCCAATTGCACCACCTCCACAATATCGGAGTTCCAAAGCAACCATAGTCCACCTGTGAACCCAATTGTTTCAGTGTGAATGGCGCCATCAAACGGAAGTTTGTCCGTTATTTCTTTTGCACGAGCTCCACCAAGCTTGGTCTCCATAATTACTAAGATGGCCGGGTTATGATTCCTAGCCAACTCTCTCACGTGGTTCTGAAAATTGGGCTTCAGCATGCTCCTACTGTTCCAAATTATTATATTCATGATAAAAGTGATTAGGAGAGGGGACTTATCATGAGGAAGTAGCAATTCCACCTCCCTCCTCGAATTCCATTCCATCTTCTCCATCTTCGCAATTGTCCTTGCCGTAACGGACACTACTGGCTTTTTCTTGCATAAGACCATCTCGCTCCCCACAAACCTCTTCCACAAAGAGACCCGAGCTATTAGATAGCCTAGTCCTGCAATCTTTCCCTTCAAAGGAGCTGTTATCTTCCAAGCTTCCATCAAGCGTTGGTCGGACCACCCCATTATCCACGCCATCGTCGCCTTGTTTCCCACAAGAGCTACCACTGGGTTGACCACAATCTCTCCCTCTAAGATTATTGCCCAGCTCGGCTTGAGGAGTTGCTGAGAATTGGAAGGTTGAGCTTGTATCGGCGCCATTGTTGCTGAGAAAGGACGAATTCTGTGGGTCTAAAAATAGAGGGGGCGTGTTGTTGCTAGAAACTTCATTAATCAGATGACTTAAAGCCTTATTTCTGGCAATGACCTTCTTACCCTTAACAGATGGGCTGACATGGGTTTTTAATTGAGTTCCACTACTGGCCCTTAAACCCCCATTCTTCACATTTGGGCCCATGAACAAACCACCGTGCCCAACCTTCTCCATATTGGACTCAGTTGTAAAGCCCAAAGTAGTAGCCTCCTTCCAAACAAAATGGCCATTGCTGGGATTGTCCTTAGCCATAGTAGCTCTTTGCTTTAAGCTCGACACTAATTTTGTGGGGTCCAACTGCTGCATATCCTTCGTGGTCCCCTTTTGTCCTCCTCTTCTACGTGTCACAACCATCCACCGTTCGTATTTGTCCGCTTCTTGCTCCATTCCACTACTCCCTGTCATGCCATGCTCCCTTGTACTACTCTCTGCCATGCCACTACCTGTTTCGCAACCACCTAGCACATGTATTTTACGTGGGCTAGTACTACTCACCTTGGAACAAGACGCCTCCTTCTCCGGCGGCGGCTCAACACCCCGGACAATGTGTAGGCACGTTTCCTTCTTGTGCCCAACTCTGCCACATGCGAAGCAGAGCTTATTGAGGCCTTATACACCATAGCTTGCTCAAATTTTCCAATGAGAATTGTGTTTATCAGTGGTTTGTCTATGTCCACCTGTATGCAAAGCCTGGCATACTTACCCCGAGCTTCCATTGTGGTATGAGTATCAACTCTCAGAACTTTCCCAATGGTTTTTCCAATCTACTTAAGAACATCCGCTTCATAGAGTTCTATAGGCAGTTTATGTAATCTAACCCAAACTGCGATTGATGAGACGTTAGCTACATCCGGATTAAAGAATGGCATCCACGACCTTATAGATAGGAAATGTTCTCCTATGAACCATGGACCTCTTCTCAAAACTACGTCTAAATCCTCCTTCATTGAGAACCTCGTTAAGAAGAAATCATTCCCCAAGTCCACACAGTCAAGCCTCCCACTGGGTTTCCATAGCTGTTGGAGTTTATTTTGAATGAAGTTGAAGCCTATTCTCCTTCCGTAAAGCTTGACAATCAGAGCTTTTGACCAGGACCCCCTTATGCGCCGTTTAGTTTCCTTAGATAGCTTTATAGTTGCTAAACCTTTGCGTAAATCGGTAACTTCATCATCAGACTCAACATCATCCTCCATAAGGTCGTAGAAATCAAAAGCTTGAGCATAAGCTCTTGGGATTTCTCCAACAAGTTTTTCCTTGAAAGACTTGTTCTGCGAAACCCAAGCATTGTTACTTCGTGGAGAGAGACCATTCTCGCTAATACCTTCGCTAAAACCAGCGTGGTGGACATCCTTAACCTTCTTCTTGCTTCTTAAAAGTTCTGCTTCTTCTTCCCTTGAGAGAGCACGGTGCTTAGAGTGAGAGTCCATTTTGCTAAGATGTGAAGGGGCTCGATTGCCAATGAAAATAGCTTTAGAGAGTGACAAATCTAAAAGCTGTGTACGGTGACTCCAACGGTTCTTGTTGGAACCCAAATCTCTATTTCCTATTGGCTATGTATTTTCTTGTTAGAGAAGAGGGTCAAAATAGAGAGTTCATGAAAAAGGTGAGGATAATTTAGAGATAACATTAGAAAATTTCAATAATAATATATTTTGCATTTGTTGCATTTCGCAATTGCAACACAAAAACGCAAGGCACTTTTTTTTTATAGGAAAAAAAGACATTTTTGATAAACGTGCATTTGCAATAATTTACCAAACACGCGTTTTGGGTCTTGGGCTGGAAAACATGTGTTTTGGGCTTCTTAAAGTGGAACTAAACATACCCTTAGAGTCTGTTTGGATATCGTTTATTTTGTTGAAAACTGAAAACTTATTACTGAAAACACTGTAGCAAAATATTTTTTATTGTTAAAAATACTGTTCACGCATTTTTCATCACTTGGCTGGTCCATGAACAGTGTCAAGGGACCAGCTAAGTGAAACGCAAACGCATGCAATCGCCAACACTGCCGCTACGCAAACGAACACTAAGTGTCCTATTTATGAAAGTGTGTGATTTAAAATTAAAATATATCCACTTTAAAAGTGTGGGGTTTTAATGCGTTCCAAATATGAAACTATATAAGTTTTTTTTCCCCTTAATATTTTCATTTTCTCATGAAATATCTGTTGGTTTTAATCACTGAGTAGAATTCCAACTGATGGGGTACTTAAGAACTTAGCATTCAAGCTAAGCCATTCAACATTGAAGTAATGTTGGCATTCAGGTATGGTAGTTAGTGACTCTTTGAGAAAGTACTCTAACAGGCATTTTATAGGTTCATAACATAAACACCAATTTGTTTGGGTTGGATGCAAGAGATTTGAGCTCTAGATGTCAGGGACACTTCAAAAAGTGCCAATCTTTTTAGCTCCAAGGCTCTTGGCAATAAAAAATTCATTAACTATTTGAAAAGTTATTCAAGGGTAGAACAATTCCCCCCCCCCCCCCCCCCCTAAATTAGGGTAAATGACCTTATTCGATGGTAAAATGCTCTTGACAATTAATAATGGACAAGAGTGATGTGGGTATTGCACAGGATATTCCATGCTACTTTATTTCCAATTGAAGCAATGACTCATGAATCAACAAATAGCGTCCATAAAGCTGCAGTTCCATTCCATACAGACTTGGAAGCAATTTTTACAATTAGTATCATCCAAGAGAAGGAGAATGGAACTGCAGCTTCATGGAAGCCACACTAATTGCAAAAGTCATTTTATCTTTATTGTTTTCGTACCGGAACATCAATGAAAACACAACTTTCCATACAGATTTGGAACGAGTGATTGTCAAACTTTCCATGCCGTGTAAGAAAAGTTGATCAAACTTTTCATTCATCAACCACAGTAGCTAGTATTAATGCAACGAGTGATTGCCATTCTTTTTTAGTATATATTAAATACTAGCGTTGGCTGCACGTGCAAGGCACATGCTGCCCCAGTAGTGAGAAAATTAATATAGATTTTGTGTGTGAAACCATGAATTTTGGTTCACTCAATTTGATTATATTAAAAAAGAAGTTTAATGTAGCTTACCCAATTTTGGCTCACCCAATAAACCAAAAGCACCGTAGCTCTAGTGCTATCCATCAATAATAGTTTACTTATAATTTGTTGTGAAATTAATGTTAAAAGCACCGTAACATTTTTTATTTGATATATAAGAAACTGAGATTTCAACAATTGTAAAAATACTGTGATAATAATAAGTGTTGTAACATTTTTTTAAAACATTTATTTTCAGTTGTGGTTGGCTACAACCTCATATTTTATTATTTTATTTTGACTTGTAAGAAATTGACACGTCAATAATTGTGAAAATATTGTGAAATTTGTTGTGTCAGTATAACAATATAAATGTCAGCTTACATCAATATTTAAAAGAAAAAAAAAACACAAACCCATTACTAAAAAAAAAAAAAAACTAACTAAACCAAAGCACTGTTCTAGCTACAGTGTTGCATAGTGCAAAAACACTGGATATACAGTGCCAAGACACTGTGAGCGCATTCACGCTTTTATTATAAACATTTATTTTTAGTTATGGTTGGTCACAGTTTTATATTTTATTATTTTATTTTGACTTATAAGAAATTAACACCTCAATAATTGTAAAAATATTGTGAAATTTGTTGTGTCAGAATAACAATATATATATATATATATAAAAGTACAAACGGAAGACTTAAAAAAAAAATGTAACTACTGTAGCTACAGTGCTGCTTGGCACTGTAACTACTGTGCAAAACTTAAACAAAAGGGTTAAAAAAAAAAAAGACTCTTGAAACCAAAGCACTATTGCAGCTACAGTGCTGCACAGTGAATACGTTGGGTGCACAGTGCCGAAGCACCATAGCCGCTTTTATATATTTGTTAGAAATTGACATGTCAATAATTGTGAAAACATTGTAAAATTTGTTGTGTCAGTATAACAATATATATACCAGCTTACATAAATATTTAAAAAAAAAAAAAACACAAACAGATTACTTTAAAAAAAAAGGCACTGTAGTTACATGCCGCTTAGTACTGTAGCTACAGTGCAAGAATATTGTATTAACAAGTGTCACAACATTTTCACAAAATATTTATTTTCAGTTGTGGTTGGTCACAGTTTCATATTTTATTATTTTATTTTGACTTATAAGAAATTAACACTTCAATAATTGTGAAAATATTGTGAAATTTGTTAGATCAGTATAACAATATATATAAAAAGAAAAGTACAAACTGAAGACTTAAAAAAAAATGTAACTACTGTAGCTACAGTGCCGCTTGGCACTGTAGCTACTGTGCAAAACTTAAACAAAAGGGATAAAAAAATAAAAAGACTCACGAAACCAAAGCACTGTTGCAGATACAGTGCTGCACAACGAAATACGTTGGGTGTACAGTGCCGAAGCACTATAGCGGGCATGGCCTCTTTTATATATTTGTAAGAAATTGACATAACAATAATTATAAAAATATTGTAAAATTTGTTGTGTCAGTATAACAATATATATACCAGCTTACATAAATATTTAAAAAAAAAAAAAACAAATAGATTAATTTAAAAAAAAATTAAGCACTGTAGCTACATGCCGCAGTGCAAAAATATTGTACTAATAAGTGTCACAATATTTTCACAAAATATTTATTTTCAGTTGTGGTTAGTCACAGTTTCATATTTTATTATTTTATTTTGACTTATAAGAAATTAACACCTTAATAATTGTGAAAATATTGTGAAATTTGTTGGGTCAGTATAACAATATATAAAAAAAAAATACAAACGGAAGACTTAAAAAAAAAATGTAACTACTGTAGCTACAGTGCCGCTTGGCACTGTAGCTACTGTGCAAAACTTAAACAAAAGGTTGAAAAAAAAAAAAAAAAGAGGTGCCTCACGAAAAGCACTGTTGCCGCTACAGTGCGCACACAGTGCAATACGTTATTTGCACAGTGCCGAAGCACTGTAGCGGCATAGCCGCTTTTTATATATAAGATAAGATATAAGAAATCAAGAAGAGAGGGAGCTAGATGAGCTCAATTACTATTATTTTTCTGTCGTAAAAGCCATTAGTCTTGCAAAATCAGCCCATCGGACTTATAAAAAGTAGCTTATTGCAACATTGTGAGCAATGAAATTTTACATTCTGAAGTACAAAAGGAAATCACTACACAAAAAAGCTTCAGCCTGAGCTTTATATCTTCTATAATGGGCTGTAAGGCCCAGTTGATATCTAATGAGTTTCTAAACTTCCAATGTTTGTGTTTATTTTTCAAAGCTTAAATTGTAGTAACACCCTTTGAACTTTCAAGTAGTTACATTAAGTCATTAAAGGCTCCATAATTTTTTTTATTTTTTTTTATTTTTTGTCAATTTGGTACGATAACTTTTTGGCCTCTTCTATCAGTGGCTCGTCCATTCTCTACCGAACAGAACACGCGGGTCTCACATGAGCCTAAATGTTTTTTCATCCAATAATGAAAATGAAAGGAAAATATAGAGAGAACCAGGGATGGATGTAGGAATCTGTCTTTGGAGAACAAAAACTTGAACAATAAATTTTTGATCATTCAAGAATAACAAATATACTAAAATTAAAATCTAAGTTAGTATACAAAAAATACAACTAGTTTCTATTATGTGTTTTAAAAAAAAATCTAAACAAAATAAAAAACACAAATAAAAGTTTTTGAATATATTTGAAATCATTTATGATATTTCAAAATGAATCTTGATCCTTTTTTTTTTTTTTAAGTATTGAAAATCATTAATATTAATTCTATAATGAACGACTTTATTTCATGGGAAGAGGCTCACAAACAATATGGACAAGTTTGGTGGGTGCTGTGCATGTAAGATTTTTCATGCACTTTCATATATTCAATTGAAGCCATGACTCATTACTCAACAAATAGTTTCCTTGAAGCTGTGGTTTCATTCCATACAAACTTGAAATGACTTTTGCAAGTAGGGTCATCCCTATCTTTATCGCTTACTCGCTAAAACATCAATAAAGATTAAACTTGTCGTTCCAACTAGTTAAATTAAATAGCTCAGTGAAAAGTTCAACACGTTAAATAAAATTAAATATCTAACTTGAATATCAATGAAAAATTCAACTGGTCATAAATGTGTAAGAAACCTTCAGCAATTCTTTTGTTCTTCAACCACTCAAATTATTGCAAGCAGCTATTGCTTGTCAATTATTTTTCTTTTATTCTTTTTGGGATTAAATAAATCAAGAATGGAGGAATAGTTGGGCCCAAACACTACTCTTTTTAGCTACAAGCCACCAGCAGTACAAAAAGAGCCCCATGACAAAATTTAGAGAAATGAAATTTTACATTTTATAGTGTGTTTGAATACCACTTATTTTACTGAAACTGAAAAATTATGCTGAAAGTACTGTAAATAAAGTTAAAAGTTAGTTGAGATAGTATAGTGAAGTGCATAAATAGTGCCAAAAAGTACAGTGGAGCCATGAATAGTAGCAAAAATAAACTGAATAATAAAATAATTTTCATTTATAATCCCAATCCAAACACACACTTAATAGTTCAATACTGTGCAGATTTTTACACACATCCTTTTACATCAATGACAGGGTACAAGAGGGTTTTGTACATAGAAAACGAAGAATTTTAAAGTTAATTTTATTATAAATATTTACAAATTTATATGACAATGAATATTAATTATACCACATCAACAATGTAATAAATAAATTTCTTAATTATTTTTTGTTGTGTGTTAAAAAATAGGCATATCAATTCGTAAGAATTGTGTATTAAAACTTATAATGTCCTAAGCATCACACATTATTATTATTATTATTATTATTATTTTAAGTTCACAATACTGCTACACACTCATGTGAGTGATACTCAAAAGAAAACAATCAAACTTCATTTCTTATCACATAGCTAACAATATTTGACTAATAAAGAATAAAGACACGTGTCTATCTCTTTCATAAGTTTGGTAGAAAGAGGAAGAAAAGATCTGGGGGCAAAAAATAAAAGAAAGAAGGTCGGGAAAGGAAGATAGAAAAAGAGTTTGTTTTCTATATTTAACACGACTGTATATGTAAACTTTTGTTTGATAGAGAAGTGGAATCTTTTTTTATGAGTTGCTGACTTGTTTGCTTTTCCTACTTGAGAAGGAAGGGGTCTTGCTATCGACAATGAAGACATATTCATTTACCGTGGCATTTTCGTATGCTCCACAGTTTGTTGAAGTACTTATCAGGAACAATGTAAGCTGACGAGTGAAGCAAAAGTAAAGAGAAGTGAAGCATTTTTATAAATTAGAGTGAGATCATTTTAATCTAGGTGATAAAATCTAGGTCCATCACTGATACTAATTTAATTATACATCAATCATGACAAGTTATCTTTGAAAAATGTTTCTCTATACTTATTGATCTTATTGATCAAAGAAAGAGAGTGGAAAGTTACTCATACTTGGACCCAAAAATATTTATTTCTCTAAAATGAAGAAAATGAAGGAAAAAAACATGGAGCGAAGGCAAATTCATCATTTTACACCAAATCACATATTTTTTCCCTTTACATTTCATCTTCTTATCAAATATTAAATAATAAAAAATTCATGTTTTCAACTTAATTATAATTATTTATGATTATGCCATTTTTTAAGAGGATGACTTAATAATTAGGCCACTTGGGCCTTGGCGCCCCCAACAAGAAAAGGTTTATATTTTTATTTCTAAATATATTTTAGTTTTGAATTTCTACTAAAAAATATTAATTTGAATATTAAAACTTTAAAAAATTAATATGGAAATTAATTAAATCTAAAATATTTTCACACATTTATTTTTATATAAAAAAATACAATAGTAAATTTAGATGAAAATCTCATAAATGAATGAAAAATTCATGAAAAAAGTTAGAAATAATAAAATAATACAAGAGGAAGTTAACAATGAAATTTTTTTTAGTGATATTCAAATATGTAATATAACAATCCTTGATTATATAAAAATAATTTGATTCTTTTTCAAATTTATATATCACTCACATAATTTTGTTGACAAAACTTATTAGTTGTTTTGTGGATTTTTTTAAAAATTAAAATTGATAAAATCGTACTTTACATCATTTGGATTAGCTATATCTATATTTATATAATATTTAAAAGCTAAAACATAGTATATATTATTGCTATACTCCTATTGAACCACATTAGTGTAACATTTCGGTTCACTTTGGTAATGCTTTGATAGGAGATATTTGTGTAGAAAATGGAGCTCCTTCATTAGTAGATTCTTGATAAAATTACTTCTTTTTTTCTTTTTTTTTATAAGTGATAGATTTAATTATATCTGCTTCATTTTTCAACCATTCAAGACGTATAGATGATGGATCGTTTGAAAGGAGTATTAAAACCAAATTCTAACCAAACATTACATTATTTACAAAATCTCGTCTTATATAATAATTGAATGTAAAATAAATTATGTTTTCTTGAAAAAAGAAAAAATTAAAAAAAAAATTAAAAGACTTTCAAATAACAAATATAGAAAGCTTAATTTAGAAAATTTAATATATTGTATTAAATATGTTTTTTTAGAAAATGGACATAATTATGTATAATAACTTAGGTGTTGTTCTTTAGGTTCACCTCTTAAATTTCAGACATGTGATTTTTTTTTTTTTATATGGGTGGAAGTGTACTTTTAATTAAATAGCCACATAACTGAATTTTAAGAAGGGAATTTAAGGAACAATATCTAAGAGTATTCACATTAGCTTCCTTAAATATTTAGCCAAACTAACCTTAAAAACACTACCTTTTTAAGTTTAACTATCTTTTTTTTTTTTTTTTTAATTTTATTTTTATGTATGTACATCAACCTCAATATTATATCACAATTTCAATTAAATATTATTTTCTTTCTATTCACAATTTTAATCCCAAAACCCACAACCACCTAATACAACCACATCTCTTAGCACAACCACATCCAGCTGTCGTACACAACCACCAAATTACAGTGTCTTGGATCCACCCTTAAAATCCAAAAAAAATCTAAGCTTAGGTTTCAGACCAAAAGTGTTGAGCTAGCAACCAACTATCGCACACCAACCAAAAACCCATCTCAACCGGTTCCAAAAACCCAAATCACAACCTATCTTGGTCATCACCTACGAACCAAATCGGGACCCAATTTCAGCAATGCATTGATGTGATACCCAACACCAGTTAATCATTAAAGAGAGAGAAGAAACGAGATTAGAGTCACAAAAATCACCTTTAAACCAAACCAGCCATTAGGAAACCCATTATCGGAAACAACCACAAGCACTGCACCCAAAAAAAAAATTAACACAAACCGAGCAACCACTGCATAAATCAAACAAAAAATCAATACAAACCTCGCACCTGCTGCACAAATTAAATCAAACACATCATCCATCACTCCTATCATCCAAATCATCGCAAATATCAACACAAACCCATAAAAATTAACTTTCAAACACCCAAATCCGCCACCGATGACTAACCCCAGCCACCAAATCCAAACATTGTAGTTCATGAGAGAGAGTTTTAAGATTTTTTTTTTTTTTTTTAACAATTTTTTTAGCACTAGCGAGAAGACTATCTTGCTACAAGTGGCGATTAGTGTTCATTGCTAAATTTTTTTGGTTAGTTTATTGAGTCTGATGTGTGGGTTTTTGTGGGTTTCTAGCTATATGCTTAACCTCAAGCTAGTTTGTTGCAATTGATGTGAATGCTTTAAGTACTATACTTAAATTTTGCCCTTAGAAAATAATCACATCATTTTAAGAAAAGTTAGGACTAACACTTATTAGTCTTATCTACTATTTTCATTTTTCATTTAAAAAAAAAAATCAACAAATCTTTTCTTGAATCGCGCAAGTTTGAGACTAATAAGTTATTATTCTTCTACTTTCAAATTTGCAAATACTTAAATAGTCAAATACAGGATAATTCATTATTACTTTACGATTTTTTTTTTTTTTTTTTTTTTTTTTTTTTTGTGGAGAAATTATTACTTTACGATTGGATGCGAGCTATTTTACTGTTATTTCTTATCAGTGGACATTCATCATTTTGTATACATTTTCTTGCTGGACGTATACTATTCTACTTTTGTCTTTACCGTTGGATACTTCCATATCAATTAGAATTCAAGGCCCATTATTAGTTCTTGGATTTTGGACTTTATTTCTGTTGTGGGCTTAAAAATGCAACAATTGTCATCGGTAATCTTTGGGTCTGCCTAGTTTCAAACTCAACTCCCATAAATAATTCCAAGTTTTGCAAGGCCATCACCAAATCCATTTTTCGATCAAATTCTTTCATTTGGCCCTTGAAATTTGTGTATTTCCCATTTTTGATAATTTTTGTGTGAGGACCAAAAATCTTAATCAAAACTTTAGCTTCACAATTAATTTAATAGGAGGGGTTACTAATAATCCACAATGGGAGATTTGAACAAGAACAAGATTCTATGGGAAACTACAAAGATGAGGATATATTATTCATGCAAGAGGCAATACTATACGCTTTGTTACTATTTGCTCAAGAACAAACACTTGAATCTCTTCTAAGGCTATATTTTCTCTCTACAATTCTCTCACTCTCTAATTTTCTATGTGTCTCTTTCTTTGCCCTTATCCTTCCTTATACCTGCCCTACTTTCTTCTTTAGAATGTGATGTCCTTGTACAGTAGAAAGGCTCCTTGTCCCATCAGGCTCTTGCTTTCCTATTTTCATAATGAATGGAGACTTTTGAGGCTCTAAGCATTGTTTAGGCTAGTCATTCATCAATAAATATAACTGTGCAAAGCAGGTGAGTCTCATTAATGTGAAGATGACTGTTGCTTTATCAGAAAGCTTCAATAGGCTTCCTCAGACAATTCTGCATTTTCCAAAGTTCTTCCTGGAAAGCTCGGCAAGTATCTCATCCTCGGGAGCTCGACAAGCACCTCATCCTTAGCTTACCAATCTCTAGCCTTCCTAGTGAGAATAATGTCCCGCCTAAATGCTTGGTCCAAGGTTTGATTTCTTCAGAAAGGTCAGCCATCAAAATGGACTACCGGTTAGTATTGGGCCTACCCTCATTTAGGGCGCCCAGTACTACTTGGGTTAAAAACTACTTCCCTACATTTTGTTTTCTTTAAATTTTTAATTTAAAAGTCATAATAAGATTTATGTATTTTGAAATGTCTTTTAGATACAAAATTTTAAATTTCACAATTATCTCAATTTTACAGTTACTAGTAAAATTTACTATTTTTCCATCAAAATTAGTGATTTGGGTGAAATAAGGTTTTGTGAGCATTTTCCTAACCACCCAAGATTATTTTCTATTTAAACATATTGTAGCCTCGAAGGCAAACCACCCAAGATTCTTTTACTATTTAAACATATTGTAGCTTTAAAGACATTTAGTTTTCAAATTAATAAAAAAATATTTTGACAATTTAAAAAAAAAATAGTTCCGACCTATAATATTCACACAGCATATTAGTCATTCACTCGAGGGTTTACTTGGTAAAATCAGGTTATTGGTACCAAAGCCTGGATTATCTGGTACAGGCGCAACAATAAGGATTATCTGGTACAGGCGCAACTCTTTAAGGATAGGTTCCAAACCCTTCCCAGTGGTTCAAATTGTTCCAGATGTTTTCGTTGCTCAAGCTAGCTTTTTCAAAGCAATTCCCCCCAAGCCTCCTGACATTTTCCCCCGAGTTCCCCAATCTGTGATTTGGAAACCTACCCCCAGTACTTTTTTTAAAGTAAACTATGATGGAGCAGTTTTTAGATATGAGAATGCAGCTGATATTGGTGTAGTTATCATGGACGATAATGGATTGGTTGTGGCTTCTATGGCTGAGAAGATCCCTCTCCCAAGCATGGTCACATTTGTTGAAGCTTAAGCAACAATTAAGGCCCTCTCTCTCGCTTATGATATTGGTCTCTCAGCCATTGTTTTAGAGGGTGATTTAGAAGTAATTATCAATGCTCTGAAGAATTATGCTCCCTCTCTTACTGCTTATGGTCACTTAATTGGAAAAGCTTAGTCCCTTACACAAACTTTTGCTGCTATTGATTTTCTCCATATTAGACGTTAGGGTAATTTTGTCCCTCATAACATTGCTAGACATGTTAGCGAGTTTATGGTATGGATGAAGGATGTTCTTCCACACTTTCATAACGTAGTTTTAGCCAATCTGGAAGTTTCTTCTTAATAAAAACTACAGTCATCTTCTCAAAAAAAAAAAAAAATTACAGCCTTGTGTATCTCTTTTGAGATGAATGTTGGATTCTATCATCTTGTGAATTTAAGAAACCCTTATAGATTCAAGGTTAATTTTTTTCTAAGTAGACGTGTTATGCTATCAATAATAATATTCAAATATGTAATACAATAATTCTTGATTAAATAAAAAAGCCATAGCAGGAGTGCAACAGTTTTTACAGACAGCCTTTAGCATTTTACAGTTTAATGGTGACAGGATCACAGGAAGCCACATAAACTTAATAAAGCTACTGTACCTCAAACCAGTGAAGACTGGCTAGCACCATCAATCCTCAATTCGGTTTTGACTTTCACTAGCTGATATATCAGAATCATCATCCCCTCCAATGGGTGTATGATCATCTTCCTCCTTTAGGATTCCATCAGAAGGCAATTGCCAAGCAAGAGGTATCTGCAACTGCAATGAAGTATTTATTGTGCTGTCTTCACCTGGGTCTGCGTGCATTGCAGTTTCTTGAAGCATCAGTGCATATTGCAAGTCATATAGCACTTCATGCATTTTAGGCCTGTCAGCACTATTTGTCTTCAAACACTTCTCAGCTGTTTCACCAAACTTTCGCAATGAGCTAGGCTTGATTTTACCAACTAGCACTGGATCGATAATTTTCTCAAGTTGGCCTTTCCTTTGCCACAGCATCCCCCATTCAGCTAGGTTCATCTCCTCCAATGGAAGCAAGTTGTTAATAGCCGGTCTAGCACAAAGAATTTCAAGAAGTACAACTCCAAAAGAGTACACATCAGATTTTTCTGTCAACTGTAGGGTGACAAGGTATTCAGGATCAAGATAACCAAAGCTACCCTTTACAGCCATTGTCAAATGTTCTGGATCGGGAACGCCTGACTTTGAAAGGCCAAAGTCAGCAACCTTAGCCACAAAATTTTCATCAAGCAAAATGTTTGTGGACTTCACATCACGGTGAATGATTCCTCCAGCCGGACCAGTGTGTAGGTAACGTAGGCCCGTGGCAGCGCCAATGCAAATTTCAAGTCTTTGCTTCCAAGATAATTCAGATGGTGAAGATGTGGTCTCAGAATTATCATTTGAATGATAGAGGTGTTCTCTTAGAGTACCCTTTTCCATAAATTCATAAACCAGTATCATCTCAGACCTTTCATCGCAGTATCCAATCAAAGAAACAAGATGGTGATGCCTGATTTGAGATAACACAATGATCTCCGTTTGGAATTCCTCAATACCCTGCCCATGCCTTGCTTCACTTCGTTTAACTGCCACTTTCGTACCATTCCGAAGAGTTCCTTTGTAGACTTTGCCAAATCCACCCTCACCAATCAAAAATTTTGCATTGAAGTTCTTAGTTGCGTACTGTATTTCACCTAAAGATATCCTCCAACTAAGGTTCAGATTCGAAGGTAGGGATGAATTAGCACTTCCATCAGTCAACCTGTTAAAACTTATCCCTCCAAAAAGAAGCCGTGTCAAACTTTGATCAGGCACTGATGATTTCCTGCATTTCAAACGCAACGCCACAACTGTCATCAAAATTACAAATGCCCCACTACATACAGAACCAATGATCATTATAACAGGGGAGTGTTTCTTGTTTGTAACTGGTTCACATTCATCCAGTATGGGACCTGATGTCTTCATGAACTCCATAATCTCCAGCCCATTCAAAAACGCATTAAGAATGGGAGAGTCATTCTCTGAAGGGCTTATGCTAAAATTTGTAAATCCAGAATCATCTGAATCAACCACATAATCGATGAAAAAGGGAGTAGCGAAGTTTGTAGTTATATTATAAGGATCAATCAACTTATCAAAGTTGCTATATATATAAAGATTGAACCTTATGTCATTAAGTGTTGCAGTAATTATGTCACAGAAATGGACCCGAACAAAGTGAGAAGTATTCTTACTGACTGGAAAGCGCCAAGTTAAATTTAAGAGACTGGCGTTGACGCCACTGACTTCCTTCAATTGTTTGGCTGTCTGATAGACAACATCTGGGGCTGTATACTTCGTGGCCAGTTCAGGGTCGTAACTAGGCGTTTTACTATAAGGTATGCTGTCCTTCGCAGAATCGTTGTTGGGCATTAAGTAACTATCATCTGCTACCCATTTTCTCCAGTAAGATTCATCGTAATCAATTTGAGAACCTCCAAAGTTGATCCTATGTATTGTATGCAGAGCCCGAGAGAGCAAACCTTTGTAGTTACCAGCATTTCCAGCAGAAGTAACGCGAGTGACGTTATCAGTGATGCGGGTCTCGTTGGCGAGAAAGACTTCTATGGCGTTAACGAAAGCCAAAGATGAGTTTTCAGAAGGTATGAATTGGATTCTGAAGTTTCCTTGTGGGATGGTGAGCAAGAATTCCTTAATCAGCGGAGAACTACTACCGTTTCGGATACTGAAATTGGTTAAAAGTGAAAACCCAGAAGCCGAAACATTGAACACCGCATCATACAGATTAGCACGACGTGACAAGTAAGCAAAGAAATGGAGGCGTACTATGTATGTACCATTTTGGCCGATTTCAAAGCTATAAGAACATGGCTGTCTGTAAACTCTTGCTGTTTGATATAATAGTTCTTGAGTCGATGCTGATGTGTTGCTGACTTGTTCGCTTTTCCCAGTTGAGAAAGAAGGGGACTTGGAATTGCTGTCGGCAACAAAGACTACCTGGCCGTTGTAGAAGCTGGCGTCGTAGCTTGCGCCACAGTTGATGAAGTACTTGTCAGGAACAGTACTGTTAGCCGATGAGAGAAGCAGAAGTGAAGAGAAGTGGAGAGTTAAGAGAAGGCAGAGTTGGAAAAGAGTCTTATGGGAGTGAACCACTTCCATGGATTTTTTTGAGAGCAGCTAGTTCTTCAGTGGTAATTATGATGGGTTGCTGAGGATGTAATAAAGTTGGTAATAATAATCAACAGTATTCATATATCAAATTGAAAAATATTAAACAAAGACTTTGACTTAAAAGTATATACTTTCTACCTAATTGGAATAGTGATTCAATCATGCAATAATGAAAAGGATTCACCAAAAATGCATGTTGCCAATCGAGGAAATATCCTCTCAATGTAAAGTTCTTGGGAGTGGCAATGGCATGCTGTAAAGTACTAGCGGAAGTAGGCCAAACAGAATTGTCGGGTCTAAATTATTAGGGATGGGGTGAGGCTGGGATAGATTTTTATGTTCAAAAGAAAAAAGAAGAAGAATATATCAGAAATCAAGTCTTAGAAATGCAGGAGTTAATTTCATTGAACAAATGGGCTAATAAGCTGGTGGCATTGCTGGTGGCATTTCATCCCTCCCTGAAGTTTGTGTTCTTGGGGGTAGATCCTTCTACGGAAGTTTGTTGCAAAAGTATTGGGAATCCGTATGCTAATGTACAAATAACATTATATTTATTAAAGCAGCTGAGAGTATGTTCCTTTTTATCTGATAATTTAGATACAATGAATCAATGATCAATTATTGCAACCTTTACCTTTCCATTTCGGATCAATTATTGCAACCTTCTTCCCTTTGTGCTTCTTTTTGGAGCCCACAAGGAAAAAGAAAAAGAATTTTTTTTTTAAATGACAAAAAACAAAAGTTTGACGGTGTTGTTATTGCTATTACTTTATAGGTTAATGTCAAGATTTATCTCTAGAATTTTTCTCACTTTATTGTAACTCAACTTGCTTATGGGTGTTTTCAACAAAAATGTTCACTGTTCAAATTCTTCCTCCTCAATTGTTATAACTATCGAATTATTATTAATTATTATTATTATTATTATTATGGAACAATATTTTAATTAGTGTCATCACACTATAGTAAAGGAACTGACTCTATTTGGTTGAGGTGATCATAGGGGATAGGTTGAGTTAAGTGCCTTGTCTTCTTAACCAAATAGTTCAAGACAGCATGGCAAAAGCTTCAAATTTTTTCCCCAAGTCCATTATATGCTGCACCAAGGAATAGAAGTTGTTGAATACATTGGACTGAAGAAAATCCCACCGTATGTCTTCCCCCCACACGGCTGACAGCTTTGGACAAGACCAGAGAGAGTGCAACACATCCTCAGCAGCACAACTTACAACACTCACATAATAGATCATCAATAACTCTTCTTCGAATCAGATTTACTTTCGTTGGAATGGCATTTTTGCATGCTCTCCACAGAAAGTTTTTCACCTTACTTGGCACTGGTAAGTTCCAAATCTTTTTCCATAGGTTGCGTATTGGGTTAGGACTCCCCAAACTGTCTTGCAATAGAGTTCCTTCAGTTTTTAAGAACTGGTAGCCTGACTTAACCGAGTATAACCCAGACTGTACATGTAGCCAGATCAAGGTAGCTTCCATATAATGTCGACTAAGTGGAATTTTCTTCACTAAGACTACTTCTTCAGGACTAAAATTTGTAGCTAACAACTCCAAATCCCATTGTCTTGTGGAAGTGTATGTTTTTCATCTAAGTCCACAAATGTTTAGTTCTCTAAAATGGAGAGAATATATGAAGTGAAGGAAAATTTACCATTTTACACCTAATTACGTTTTTTTTTTCTTTTGTACTTCATCATTTTGTCAAATATTAGGTGAAAAAATATTTTCACCTTACTACTTTTATGATATTCCATTAATCCTCTTCATTAGTCTAAATAAATCATTGCAATCTTACTATAAGTGAGATTTAAAATAAAATAAAATAAAATAATACATACTGCACATATATTACAACAAGTCCATAATAAATTTGAAGCATATTTCTTGAAATTTATATGTTGAAATACATTGTTGTAAAATTTATGTTATTGTTATAAATCTCAAAGTAAAAAAAATATAGAAATAATGAAACCAAAAAAACAAATACTTATATGGTGTTTATAAAAAAAATACTTATATGATAAGTTTACAATAGAAAGTTAATACAAATTACAATTTATTTAAAAAGTTTGCCTCTAAACATGTAGTTTTGGGGTCCAACCACCAATTAGAAGATGACATGTGTCTCATCATTTGGGCTAAGTGAGTTATGTGCATTACACAAGAATAATTAATGTCATTTTCTTATTATTGGTTGGAGCCAAATTTTGTCCATAATCCTTTCATGCTCCTTTTTAACCAAACAAATGAAATTTATAATTATTTCTTATCCTTCAATACATAATTAAAAACCAAAAAATTTGGTATCACAAACAAATGCACAATTTTTCACGTAGAAAACTGTGAATGGCGGAGAAAAATTGATAGGTTCATTCAAAAGAAACAAGCAACCAATCACAATGGCATCATTCATATGTTCTTGCCTCTTGTCTTCTTCAAGGGATTCAGTTTCTTAACATACAAGCTGTTACAGCTTGTTGGACATAGATGACAATGAACAACGAATCAATTGTTGTGCCACTTCACATTCTCACTACCTTTTTAAGGTTAGGACTACTCTAACCTAATTTATGTGTATATGTGTGTGAAGTTCCATTCTGGAGACTTGAACCCCGGCCCTTACCCCCTCACATCCTATAAGCACTTATACTTGTAAAGTAACCATCGCACCAAGGGTATGCAGTAGTATATTAGTAAAACCCTTAATTGTTTGTTCCCACACTCAATAATTCAATGAACCGGCGTAACAATTGTTATGGGAACTCTAAAATGTGTTGATTTTAATAGCTGATGTGGCATCTACTTTTAAGGTTTTTTTAATTAATTAATGACATGGTAGTATCTGAACCATTGATTTTAAAATAAAAGGTCGAGATTAAAAGAATTTCATGTGATAGAGTACTTTAAGAACTCTAGAGGATCTGAATTCGAATCCGTTATGAGATAGGCAAATATGAAACCCTAATTTGACTAAACAACATCAATAATTTTTTTGCCTTTGGAGGTTGCATAACATATAAATACTAAAAAAAAAAAATCCTAAGTTGACTAGAAAAACTTCCAAAACCCTAATTGATTGAACAGCATTAAAGTCACCTAAAATTAAGAAAATAATAACTTTAATCCTAAAAATCTGAAAATTTCATAAAATTACAAAAATTAACAAATTACATAAATTAATTAGAAAATTTTGTCCTACATTAAATATTCATATATTTAATACAGCACTAAAGCATTTTTACAGACAGCCTAAAGCATTTTACAGTTATGATGACAGTAAGCCACATAAACGTAATAAAGCTAACGTCCCCCAGACCGGTGAAGACCATCTGGCACCATCAATCCTCAATTGGGTTTTGACTTTCAAGAATAGCCTTTGTATCAGAATCATCATCCCCTCCCATGGGTGTATGATCATCTTCCTCCATTAGGATTCTATCAGAAGGCAATTGCCAAGCAAGAGGTAACTGCAACTCGAATGAAGTATTTATGTGCTGTCTTCACGTGGGTCTGCGTGCATTGCAGTTTCTTGAAGCTTCAGTGCATATTGCAAGTCATATAGCACTTCATGCATTTTAGGCCTGTCAGCACCACTTGTCTTCAAACACTTCTCAGCAGTTTCACCAAACTTTCGCAATGAACTAGGCTTGATTTTACCAACTAGCACTGGATCGATAATTTTCTCAAGTTGGCCTTTCCTTTGCCACAGCATCCCCCATTCAGCTAGGTTCATCTCATCCATTGGAAGCGAGTTGTTAATCGCTGGTCTAGCACAAAGAATTTCAAGAAGTACAACTCCAAAAGAGTACACATCAGATTTTTCTGTCAATTGTAGGGTGGTGAGGTATTCTGGATCAAGATAACCAAAGCTACCAGGGGCGTAGCCAGGAATAAATACATGGGAGGGCCGGGTTGTAACATAAATATACTAAATGCCAAAAGAAAAACAATCACACGCACAAGACAGTATTTACGTGGTTCGGCAATATGGACCTTCTATGAGATAAGCTCGTCGGATTTCATCTTGTTTGTTGATAGGAAATTCACATATTTGTTTACGTGATCCTGGATCACGATCTATCTCTTCAAATTGAAGTTTTGGATATTTGGAGGGGTGTTCATCAGGCATTGAAGTATTAACATTTGTTTCTACAGCCACAGGTGTCCTAATTTCTGAATTGCTAACATCTTTTTTCTTAAAGAATGCATCAATTGTTTTTCGTTTGCTCATAATTCTTTTAGCTTTAAGAATATGACTCAAAAATTAACCTGAAAAGAATTTTTTTAAAAATAAATTTAATTAGAAATTTTTATTTAGTTATATGAACGTTATTCATACTCAAGAAAAAAACAAAATTTTCACTATAATTTAAATAGTCAGCCAATTTTTAATACAACTTTAATTAATAATAACCCCTCAAACAAAAACAAAAATAATTTAATTAATTTGTCTTTTATAATGTATTGGTTAATTTAATTATATAGCTTTAATTATTATTGTTTAGTTTAACAATAAACTATATTGCTTTAATTTGTTTGCCATTAATTATACTGCTTTAATTTGTTATATTGTTTAACCCCTCGTACATATTACATTAAAAGAGCCGAACATTATACATTCCATGTGCAGCACAATAATTAAAGCAATGTAATGTGCTACACATTACATTGCTTTAATTATTATGCTGCACCCGGCCCCATGTGCCCATAGCCCATCTACCCCCTCCCTACCCCACTCAATAGCCAACAGACAAGCACAAAATGCGCCCCAATCACAATAGCTAGCTACAATCAGAAAATTTCGCAATGCCAATCACAAATCATAACACACATTACATTAAATGACAATTAATATTTCACCAAACACCTACACTGAGTCACTGACCAACAACAAAAAGGGATAAGATAAAGCCAAAAAAAAAAAAAAAAAAAGACAAAAACACTAAAAGTCTAAAACAGAAAAAAGCAACACTGAGTCACTGACCAACAACAAAAAAGGATAAGATAAAGCTAAATTATAAAAAAAAAAAAAGAAAAAAAAAGAAGAAGACAAAAGCGCTAAAACATAAAAAAGCAAATTCAGCCAATCAGACTCAGAGAGTCACAATTCAAAAGAGAGAGAGACACTTACCGAGATGTGTGAATGTGTGATCAGAATTTAAAGATAAAAGAATAAAGAGTTAAGAGACTCTTCACTCTTCATAAATATTCTTTCATTTTTTTCCTTCAGTGAGATAAAGAGAGAGAGACTGAGAGAGAGTTAGAGAGAAAAAGTGAAAAACCTTGTCCTTGAGAGGGAGGGTCGGATTGCCGGAGCGGAGGGAGGCAGGGAGCAACTGCCAACGTCAACGAGCACCGCTGCACAGCCTGCACCGGAGCAGAGGCCGCACCGCAGCATGATCTGCGATTTCAATTTTTCAGTGAGATCAGATAAAGAGAGAGACTGAGAGAGTCAGAGAGAAAAAGTGAGAAATACCTTGAGGGAGGGCCGGAGGGAGCACCGTCGCACCGAGGCCGAGCACCGGAGCAGAGGCAGAAAACTCTGCGATCTCCGATCTGCGATGAGCGGCGACCGAGCTGCGACAATGATGACGGTGACGTCAACGTGACCGTGGGTTTGATGGAGTTGACGAGCTTTAGATTGCTGGAGTTTGATGAGCTTTAGATTTGGGGTTTGATGGAGTTGACCGTGGGTTTGCTGGGTTTGATGGAGTTGACCGTGGGTTTGCTGGGTTTGAGCTTTGATAAACACCTCTGTTTTAGTTTGCTGGAGTTTGATGAGCTTTAGATTTGGGGGTTTGACGAGCTTTAATATTGGGGATTTGGGGTTTGATTTCTCTGCCACTGCCAGCGATGTGATGGGTTTCTGCTCTCTGCCAGCGACGACGCGACGTGATGCTTTGTAATGGTTTTTTTTTTTTTTTTTTTTGGTTGAGAATCCGTGGGCTGGCCGTGAGCGAGCTTGGGCTGGCCGTGGGCTGAGGCTCTGTTACAATTTTTTTTTTTTTTTTTCCGATTTTAGTTCAAATTTGTTTTGGGCTTTTTTTTTTTTTTTTTTTTTTTGCTTGAAAGTAGAACAGATATATATATATATATATATATTTTTTTTTTTTTTAATTTGAGGTGTTCCTAATTTTTGATTGGGGGCTGGGAAAATGGGTGAGAAATGGGTAGGGGGGCCGGCTCTGTAATGTTGGGGGGGCCTAATTATTTTTTCTTCCTAGCCTAATGGGAAAATTTTTTTTTTTTTTGCAGGGGCCTTGGCCCCCTCAAGCCACTATGTGGCTCCACCCCTGAAAGCTACCCTTTACGCCCATGGTGAAATGTTCTGGATCAGGAAGCCCTGACTTTTAAAGGCCGAAGTCAGCAACTTTAGCCACATAATTTTCATCAAGCAAAATGTTTGTGGTCTTCACATCAAGGTGAATGATTCCTCCAGCTGGACCAGTGTGTAGGTAACGTAGGCCTTTGGCAGCACCAATACAAATTTCAAGTCTTTGCTTCCAAGATAATTCAGATCTTGAAGATGAACTCTCAGAATTGTCATTTGAATCATAGAGGTGCTCTCTTAGAGTCCCCTTTTCCATATATTCATAAACCAGTATCATCTCAGAGCTTTCATCGCAGTACCCAATCAAAGAAACAAGATGTTGACGCCAGATTTGGGATAACACTATGATCTCCGTTTGGAATTCCTCAATACCCTGCCCATTCCCTGCTTCACTTCGTTTCACAGCCACTCTTGTACCATTGTGAAGCGTTCCTTTGTATACTTTCCCAAATCCACCCTCACCAATCAGAAGTTTTGCATTGAAGTTTTTAGTTGCAAACTGTATTTCAGCTAAAGATATTCTCCAACTGAGGTTCAGATTCGAAGGGAGGGATGAATTAGCACTTCCTTCAGTCAACCTGTTAAAACTTAGCCCTCCAAAAAGAAGCTTTGTCAAACTTTGGTCAGGCACTGATTTCCTGCATTTCAAACGCAATGCCACCACTATAATCACAATCATAAATGCTCCACTACCTACAGAACCAATGATCTTTATAACGGGGGAGAGTTTCTTGACTGGTTTACATTCATCCAATATGGAACCTGATGTCTTCACGAACTCCATAATCTCCAGCCCATTCAAAAACGCATTAAGAATGCGAGATTCATTCTTTGAAGGGCTTATACTAAAATTCATAAATCCAGAATCATCTGAATCAACCACATAATCAATGAAAAAGGGAACAGCGAACTCTCCAGTTCGAGTATAAGGATCAACCAATTCATCAAAGTTGCTATATATATAGAGATAGAACATTATGTCATTAAGTGTTTTAATTACTATGTCACAGAAATGGACCCGAACAAAGTGAGAAGTATTCTTACTGACAGGAAAACGCCAAGTTAAATTTCGGAGACTGGCGTTGCAGCTATCGCAGTCTGTCTTCAATTGTTTGGCTGTCTTATAGACATCATCTGGGGCATTATAGTTTGTGGCCGGTCCAGATTTGTAATTAGGCGTTTGACTATAAGGCATGCTCTTCGCAGAATCGTTGTTGGGCATTAAGTATATATCGTATCTGCTACCCATTTCCTATGTTGCACGGACACGGACACGACACGGACACGGATACGGAGATACATCAATTTTTAAAAAATAAGGACACGACACGGCGGGGACACGGCGGTTAAATAATTAATTATATTTTATATTTAGGCATATTTTTTAATATTTTTAGACATAAAATACGTTTATATCTAGAATTTAAATTTTGTAAGAACTACAAATAAGTAAACTAACACCTAAAGTAGTACAATAATATACATAAAATGTTTAGAGTACAAACCATAAAAGGATAACAAGTTCAACATCAATAAAACTATAGCAGGACACACAAAAACACCTACAAGTACAAACCATTAGTTTCAATATTCATTTTAGTAAAATTACCTACAATATTTAATTTTAATAAATAAATAAAACTATAGTAGGACACACGAAAACAAATTTATAACTTATAAGTTATAACTTATATAAATAAATAAATAAAAAAGGACAGAGGGCACCGGGCACCCACAGCAGCAGTGAAAAAAAAAGAAAAGAAAAAAACCGCGTTACACTTATATAAATAAGTAACAGTATACCCACCCATTCCCCAAAATCAATATCTGAAAGAAAGAAAGAAAAAAAAAAAAAAACCGAGAGATCGGAAGGGACAGAGGACAGAGGGAGGGTGGGCGTCGACGTCGGAGCTCACCGATCGGCCCGATCTAACTCCGGCGAGGGACAGAGGGCAGCGGCAACGACAGAGGGAGGGTGGGTTGAGAAGCGCTTGAGATCAATGAGATGTGGTTTCAACTTTCAACTTTCAGAGACTCTAAACTTGCTTTATTGATTTAGGGTTATCACAAAATCAATGGTATTGGTAAGTCTACCTGGGAAAATCTGTGAATTTTTTTTTTTTTTTCACTGCTGGCGTGTCAGACGCGTCGGATCCGCGTCGGCGCCGTGTCGGAGAAGGGAAAAAAAAAGGGACACCGCCGGACACTTGAATCTGGCGCGTCACACACGCGTCGGTGTCCGACATGTGTCGGACACGGACACGACGCCAAAAATGGCGTGTCCGTGCAACCTAGCCCATTTCCTCCAGTAAGATTCATCGTATTCAATTTGGGAACCTCCAAAGTTGATCCTATGGATTGTATGCAGAGCCCGAGAAAGCAAACCTGTGTAGTTACCAGCATTTCCAGCAGAAGTAACGCGAGTGACTTTATCAGTGATGCGGGTCTCGTTGGCGAGAAAGACTTCTATGGCGTTTACGAAGGCCAAAGATGAGTTTTGAGAAGGTATGAATTGGATTCTGAAGTCTCCTTGTGGGATAGTGAGCAAGAATTCCTTAATCACGGGAGAACCACTACTGTTTCGGATGCTGAAATTGGTTAGAAGCGAAAACCCAGAGGCCGAAACATTGAACAATGCATCATATAGATTAGCACGACGTGACAAGTAAGCAAAGAAATGGAGCCGTACGATGTATGTACCATTCTGGTCGATTTCAAATCTATACGAACATGGCTGTCTGTAAACTCTGGCTGTTTGATAGAGTTCTGGAATCCATGTTGATGTGTTGCTGACATGTTCGCTTTTACCAGTTGAGAAAGAAGCCGAATTTCTGTCGCCAACAAAGACCTGGTCCTTGTAGAGCTTTGCGTCGGAGCTTGCTCCCCAGTTGATGAAGTACTTATCTGGATCAGTGTAAGCTAATGAGAGAAGCAGAAATGACGAGAACTGGAGAGGTAAGAGAAGGCAAAGCTGGAAAAGAGTCTTATGGGAGTGAACCATTTCCATGGATTTTTTGTGAGAGCAGCTAGTTCTCCTGTGGCAATTATGATGGGTTGCTGAGGACGTAATAAACTTGGTAAACAAATACACAAGACTTGAAAGTATATACATTCTACACTTTTGACTTTTGACTTAAAAGTATATACATTCTACCCAATTGGAATAGCGATTCAATCATTCAATATTGATACGGATTCACCAAAGCTGCATGTCGCCAATCCAGGAAATACACCCTGACATTTTTTTGTATAATCTATAATATTTTTTGTTTCTAATTTTTGATTTGTTCCTTCTAATTAAAATGAAAATTTAAACACCCTGACCCTAAAACTTTTTAAATTCTAGTTGAAATAAGCTAAAATATAATATTCTGAACTATATCTTAGTCTTTTTAAACACGAAAAAAAAAGAGTAAAAAGTTGTTCATCTTAAACTTTAAAAAAAAAAAAAAAAACATACTTAGATCCTAACAAATTTGAAAAAAACTAATAAAAAATTCTTAGTTTACATTGTTCTCTCAATTTAAGATTTATATTGTCTCTAAACAAATGTGTATTGTACAATAAACAAAAGTATTTTAAGTAGTAATAATTAAAGTTTACTTAATGAAAATAATTAATATGTTCATTGTATTAAGAAAAAAATATGTCAAATGAACTTATAGTTTATCATTTAATATTCCCTTGCTAGTACAAACTATGGACAAATTTGTAATAAGAAATCTTCGTAGAGTATAAGATTCATCTCTTACTGAAGATAGATCTTCATATTGACCCTCCAAGGAACTTGGTAATCCCCAGCTGAAGCAAACCCTTAAAGAAGTGACAAGCTAGTTAAATAAGGATATTATTTATGTTACCTTCCCGAGGAACTTGAGGAAGATGTTGCAAAGCCTAATGTCATCTCCGCATTAATGAGCACTCCTACTTAATGTCAATCACATCAAATGCTAAATAACTAGCCTAAACAGTGAGAACACCCCAAAAATCTGTCTTCATGATCAAGAAATAACAGAAAGAAAGGCTGATAAGACAAGTGTCTCCCAAATCCAGCGAAGAAAGATATAGCTCAAGGTAGAGGAGGAGGAGGCAACGAGAAGAGCGATCCAGAAAAATTTACAAAGAAGAACAAGAGAGAGAAAATAGAGAGAGCAAAAGCTTGTATTTTCCTTTTAAGTCTTCATTTGTACCTTGGGGAACCATTTTTCTTCAATCAAAGTGTCTATTCCTACTTTCTTTGTCTTCGATCATCTGTCCAGTTCTCTCATTATAGAATTAATCCCTTACTTAATTACAAATTAGTTGTGTTAATCAAGAACTTAAGCTTAGTTCTTCTGAGTTCGTGTTTTTAACCCCCACAATATATATATTTGAAACGATATCTTAATTAGTGACATCACAATCAATAAAAGTAACTTGAATTTATTGGGTTGAGATGATTTTAGGAAAAATAGAAATGAAGGAAGGAAAATAATAGGCAAATGGGCATTTTTACTTTTTATTTTTATTTTTATAAGTAGATATCAATTGACACCAGGGTTGGAGTGTATTTTTTTTATCCAAGTCTACAAATTTTTAGCACTAAAATGGAGAGAATATATGTAGGGAAGGAAAATTTACCTTTTTACCCCTAATCACATTTTTTTCTTTCTTTCTTTTTCATCATTTTATCAAATATTAGGTGAAAAATATTTTCATCTTTCTACTATTTATGATATTTCATTTACTTTTTTATTGGTCTAAATATATCGTTGCAATCTTATAAGTTGGATTTCAAAAAAATAAATAAAACGAAACATACTGCACATATATTACAGCAAGTCCATAATGAATTTGAAGCATATTTCTTGAAATTTATATGTTGAAATACATTGTTGTAAGATTTCTGTTATTGTTATTAACTTCAAAGTTCAAAAAAGAAAAAAAAAAGAAAAAGAAATAATGAAACCAAAAAAATAAACTACTTATATGATAAATTAATAATAGAAAATTAATAAAAAATAGAATTAATGTAAATTGTTTGGAATTGAAAGATAACATGTGTCCAGTTATTTGTGCAAGGTACATAACTTACTTGATTAGTTGTATTAAATGAGTCATGTGTATTGTATATAAGAAGAACTAATGTCATCTTCTTATTGGTTTAGAACCAAACTTTATCTATTATTTATTTCCTTTCGTACTTCTTTTTAGCTAAACAAATGAAATTTATAATTATTTTTTATTATTCAATACATAATTAAAAACCAAAAAAATCTAATATCACAGACATATGAATAACTTTTGCTACAACTCTTCACATGTCAATCTATAAATAATAGAGAAAATGTAGTAAGTATGAAAGTAAAAGTTAGCCAATCACATTCTACCATGTAAAAGAATTGTGTTAAGAGTTGTAAATTCATTTGTCCTACTGAAAAAACTCATTAAAAATGAATTAGAATTTGGTGCAATACGCAATTACCCCTTTCCATCTCACAAAATTATTTTATTACTTCCACTATTTTACTTTTTCTCACTTTTTTTTTTTATACAATAGTTGAAATTGAAAAATATTGTTTTTCAATTCTCAATCTTAGCCGTAGACTTTGACATCTTTTTTTTTCGGGAAATAGGAACTAAAATACAGTCCAAAAGCAAAGCTTCTAAAACAACAAAAGGAGGCTGAGAAAATACAATAAAAGGCTCTGCTCGAGAACAACCATATTTAGCAAGAGAATCTGCAGCTCCGTTAGCCTCTCTGTAGTAATGCTCGATTTTCACCTAATGGAAAGGTTGAAGAATGGCCCTGCAGACACAAGAGGCAGGGTTAGTCTATTTATAGAATTTGAACTAGAAACAAGTGATATCATATCCCCTGCATTCACATTGACAATGAGCTTTTCAATCCTAAGAAATTTTGCCATAAATAAGCCATTTCTTAGAGCACAAAGTTCTTCAAAAAGATGAAAGATGTCTCAATTGCACGAGAAAAGACCCGAACCCAATTGCCATTGGAATCACGAATGAACCTACCACCTCCGGCATAGGCGGAGTTGGGAGAGACCAAAACATCCGTATTCAACTTACTCCAACCTGAGAGTGGTGTTTCCCAGCAAATGTAGGAGGTCTAACAGAACCGAATGGGAGATTTACCCGACTCTCTCACTTTTATGTCTTTCATATGTTCTTGCCTCCTGCTGTGCCACATCAGACTTCCCTCTTTCTCAAGGGCTTATCGGTTGATTCTGTTTCTTAAAGTGCCTTGCCGTTACAGCTTGCCGGACACAGATGACAATGAACAGCGACGTTAGTACTCTTCATCAATTAATTGTTTATTCCCACGTTCAATAATTCAATGAAACGGCGTAACGGTCGTTATGGGAACTCAGCTATTTCTCGCCTCTTTCTCTTAATCGTTTAAGCTGGGGCCATTGACAATTGTGGCGTTGGTTAAGGATGATTGGAGCAGTTGCGTCTGGGCTTGTGGTATTCCTCCTCAAACTGTTTGAACAAATGCCTGAACCAAAGTTCCCATCACCAAAACTCATCATCAGGTCTTGGGTGCGTGAATTTTTAAGTAAACGTTTTGTTGCTTATTTAGTTTCAAAACTAAATAATCTGAATCCATTAACCTGATCATACAATAATCTGAACCATGATTGCATAAAGAAACAACTATAAACTCAGCCTTAATGACTTATAAATCTAAATTTTGTCATGCTTTTTGCTTCTGACTTGATGCTATGTTATCATGCTTTGTTCAATTTAAATTATTAACAATGCTAAAGTGAACATAGTATGTGATTGCTTAATGTAAGAAATTTGAGGAATGTGTCATAGACCAATTTCTGCTATTTGCATTGTTAGTAGAATATAGACCAATTTCTGCTATTTGCATTGTTAGTAGAATCTAAACTTATCTGTGCTAGTCTGCTAGACCATTATAGGAGCAGTTGGTGATTGGTTCTTGTTCTTCGGTAGAAGGGTAATGTTAAGTTCTTGGTAGTTCAGAGATTAGAGAAGGAAGGAATGAGGATTAAGGAAGAAAATCACAGTTACTTCGAGGGTAACCAACCTCCTAAGCAAAGAAAGAAGAAGATAGGCACAAACTTGGGTTAATTCTCTGGATAACCTCTAATTGATCATCTTAGCAGCTTATATACAATGCAATCTCTGCTTAACCAATTCCCACCCAAAAGCTAACTAACTAACTAACTCTATTTCAGCTTAACTACTTAACTGACTAGCTACATTACTGTAACTAACTGTATTACTGTGCTAACAATACTAGCATACAATACAACACATGGTAGCTTCAGTACATACAGCTGATGCAGCTAGTATCCTAACAGGTAACCAAGAATTCCAATAGGCTATTCCTGTTACGGACCTAAAGACAGGTTATTTTATATTATTTCACAATCTAAACTATTTTATCTTGTTAGTTTCAAAACTAATCTATTAGGCTAGATTTATGATGAAAAAGATTCTCTCCCCATATGATAAAAAATTCATAAAGATTCCATATTTTCTCTTCCCATTCGTACATATTCTGTTTTGTTAGATTTCTTTCTCAATTCTTCTTTTTTATGTTGTTTTTTAGCTCCAAAAGAATGTACTAACCATGTATTTAGTATTTTATTTGAAGAATTTACATATTATGTTATGCAGAGCTAAATGAGATTTTTACCTTTTCTTTTTATGGGTCTCAATTTTTGAGATGAGAAGAAAAGAACTGGGAACTAAAAAAAATCTTTATCTTGTATTTGAGAAGAAGATTCATTTGACATAATTCTCCCCGCTCCAATATATGTAGAATTGCTAAATTTAGCTATGTTGACAATGTCCACTATGGTATCATATTGGCTAATATCATATCATTTCCTAAGGATATGTTTGGTATGCTCTAATAACTCCTGCAATAGAATAATTATTCATGTGTAATAGCAATTCGGTCATTTGGTTGCATCTTTATTACATGGATTAGTTATTACATTGGAATAACTATTCTTTAAATTGAAGAATAACTATTCCTCTATAAAATGAATGTAATAGTTATTCCTTAGTGCATATAATAGGTTTTAAAATTATTATATTTCCAAAAATATAAAGTTTCCTTATACATCATCATTTACAAGCTTTCTATATGTAACAACCAAACTTATGGATAATAATAGTTATTTCATTACAATGTCTTCTATTTCAAGTAATAAAGATTACTATTCCTAATATAATTTACATTCAATGTACCAAACATACCCTAAGGGCTTTTTTTTTTTTTTTTTAAAGTATATCAGTCTCCTAAAAAAATTTGTTGTTGTTTATTTTTTTGGTCATAGCTTTCCCAATTGTAACCTCGTGTAAGGATCCCTCAGATTAGGATTGTGTGCCTCTATCTGAGATTAGGATTGATTTCCTCTGGCTTTTCTTCAATGGTAAAGTGGACTAATCGTTCCATTACAACTACATCTTGCAAGCTTTCCCAAGAACATTTGTTTTTGCTAAATGAGCTTCAATGTGTTTCAGGGGAAAATTATCATTGGAAAAAAATTTCAACAAAAACTTATTTTTCTCAGTATGTTAATTAGTTTTTCTTTTGAAGGTGTATGTTAATTAGTTATTTTCCTGTGCGCATATTGGTCTACTATTATTGCTGCAGTTGGCTGCATATAGTTTCATTCATGTGACATGATTATTTAGTTTAAAATTGTTTTTCCTTTTCTTATATTATTTGGAAATTTTATATTTGGTTTGGCAATGAAGGTGTTTCCTTGGGTGATGATAATACATACTTACCACCATGTTGCTGTGATTGACAAAAGCCCCACAATGACCAACCATTTTTAATCTTGCTGTCTGCAACATCACAGAGTTAATATTTCATAAGGGCCATTATAATGGATGATTAGCAGGTGTCACCTTATTAGCAGCATATAAGAAATGGGAAAAACCTGCAATTTCTGGGATTTTTTTGGTTGCAGATGCTGCTGAGCATTTGGAGCAGGGAGCTACAGACAAATAGGTTGAATGTGACCCAGATGCTCCAGGTGGGTACCTAATTGTTCTTTTCATATTCCTGAAAGGATTTAAGCTCTAGACACCTGAACGTTTTGACAGTATGATTTGTTCCCAATCTAATTTCTAGGCCAAAAGGATTATAATCCTGTTGGAACATTTTGCCTACCTTTTTGCAAATACCATTTGTTGATAAAAAGATACTCACTTCTATGAACCTCAAGCTCCAGTTTTTTCCAATTGATGATGGCACTTGGAGAGGCTTGGAAATGGTGAGATTAAAAAAGAAAATATATATATATATATATATATATATATTCTTATGAGTGTAGTATAATCCTCGCCTATAGCTCACTCTTATTACCTGGAAGAAGATATTATCAGTATTGGAACATTTAAATCGCAAATGGGGAAATTCAAGTGTAGCATCTGGAGAGCTAATGTCTTTCCCTTATGGACAAAGACGTGTTGTTATTAAAGCAAGATTCATATTGTTGTTTTAAATTTAAAGGAAACCATGTGCCTTAAGACAAATTTTCTCAAAAATCAGGAAGTGAGCTATTAATTTTTCAGATGGTATCCTTTTTTTCTTTTTTAAACTTTAAGTTGATGCTTAGTTTTTAGTCTTTTGAGGGGTTTTTTTTTTTTTTTTTTTGTGTCTTTTTTTTTTTTTTGGTGGGGGGGGGGGGGGGGGGGGGGGGGGGTTTTGTTTGGGGGGTATATTATTTCCTAGATTTCAGGTTAGATATTTTTCAACATTGTTCTGTTTTAGTATTAGATTCCTCAATGTAAGCACCTTACAAAATTTCTTGTCTATGGTCCTTTCTCAAACAAAACAGAAATTGCAAAAAGATTAATTAAATGCATAGTGAGGTAAATGATCTGCAACATACATTGGAATGGACAGTGGAGGCTAATTTACAATTTTTGTTATGTGCATAAGTAGTCGTTTTTGGTTCTGTGTGTAGTTTAAAATTTGGAGTTTTTTGTCAATTGATTATTTCTTGATTCGGTTGTTATATAATTCTCTCTATTGAGAATACCAATTCTGCAATTTCAGATCTATGTTGCCAAGAAGGCGTACTATTCCATCTATATTCCACCATGGCACCCTAAGACTAAGATGCCCATTTCCCTCTTTGTTCGAGTACTTTTTTTCCTTCTCGCATATATGTCAATCATTATCTAATCAGGTAGAGGAGAGCATGATATCAGGCATTACTTGCATGTGGTAGAGGAGAGCATGATATCAGGCATTACTTGCATGTGGAAGTCCAACTTAAAGCCCAATTGATAAATATTACGTAATTTAGCTTTTATTTAGAACTTGGTACGTCTACTTAATACTTTCATGAGGAATACCATTTTGAATAGTTTATTATTATTATTTTTGGTTAAGTTTGTTCTGATCGAAATTGTGTCACTATCTTTTGTGAAACTGTCAAAGCTTAGTTACAAAAATACACTAATTAACATGAATATTTTGAAGCTCATGAAGATGCCTTTCTCGAATTTTTAACAATTTCATGTGTTCAAAATGATTCTATTAGATCTCATGAAGACTTCATTGCTGAACTTTGAAATAATAATAAAATATTTAGATTAGATTGGCACTTTGAAAAAATAATAAAGAGGAGTAATGCTTTATCAATTGTTGATGAAAATAGTGAAGATCAAAAACCTATTGAATCAAAGTAGTTTGAGATAAGTATAATTAAGTTATACCTTTATGTAAAGTTATTTCTCCGTGCATCACATGAGTTTGGACTAATTTTATAAATACTTGGGCACTGCATACTTTATCACAGGCCTAACCTTATAGGTTTTTATACATATTCAATAATTGGGTATAAAAGAGGTTTCTTATATGGAAAACAAAACATGCCTTTCATTTTTTTTTTTTGCTGAAATAAAACTTTATTGAAACACAGTAGAAACAGATTCCTGGCCAGCCTCATCCAAGATGACATTTACAAAACTCGGAGGGCCAAACCCCATATCAAAAGAACCAAAAAAAGAATGGCCAAGCGACCAATTGGCTAGCACATGCGCAGCCTGATTAGCCTCCCTATGAACCCAATTAAAATAAACATGGCCAAAGTCCCTACAAACATTCTTAACCGACTCCACAAAATTCACAAGCCTCCAAGGGATATCCTTCCCACCAGATCTAATAGCATCTATACAAACTTTACAATCACTCTCTATAATGCAGTTACAAAAAGAGAAGTTCAAAGCAAATTGGGCAGCCAGAAGAATAGCACTAGCCTCTGCTTGAACAGGGAAATTGGTGTTAACTTTCTTAGAAATTGCAAACACCAATGACCCTCTCCAATCTCTGGCAAAAACAGCTATACATGAAGAAATAGCACCAACCGCTGCATCACAATTCAGTTTTAGCATACCTTGACTTGGACAACGCCACCTAGCACTGTTTCTAGCTGGACCGCTAGTCATCACTGGAACCTTTGGCCACCAATGCTCCAAAAACATCTTCTGAATGCTTCTGATGATTTGACTCTCTATTGGGAGAGAGTTCTCGTTGATTGCTTTGTTTCTCCACATCCAAATCAAATCAAGCGCTAGAGCTCCAAATAGCAGGAATTCATTTCTTTGCTCTTTATCCAGCTGAAGAGATGGAGGAGGTTCAACAAGTAACTCAATCAACTGAGCCGGAGATTGAACATTCCAACTATCAATTCTAATGTTCCAGCGACTACCAAACCAGAAAGCTCTAGCAATGTGGCAATGAGTAAAAAGATGCAGGGCTGACTCTATCCCATCATTACAAAGAGGACAGCAAGACTCAGAGGAAGGGGAAAACTCACTCAGCTTGTCCCTAGTGGGAAGAAGATTGAAAGCGATTCTCCATAGATGCATCTTAAGCCTTTCATGGATGTTGGCCTTCCATATTTTCCTTGTAAGAGAAACACTGCCAGCTAAATTGTCACCATCGGAAATGAGACGATAACAAGATTTCACCGAGAACTTCCCATTTTCAGATTTGGTCCAAGTCCATCTATCATCCATTCCAAAAGACCAGATTGGGATGTTTTTAATAGCTGCAACAGACTCATGGTCAAACAAATAATTTGGCAAGAAATCATTCCAGCCTAAACCCAAAGAATTTAGAAGTTGAGAAACTACCAAACAAGAATAATCTTCATGAGCCCTTGGTGATGGAATAAAACCTGATTTGTCAGGTATCCAGGGGTCCTCCCAAACTAAAATAGAATCCCCAGAACCTACTAATTTACACGCTCCCAACTTGATTATATCCTTCACCCTTTCAATGCTCTTCCAAACCCAAGATGCATTAGAGACTTTAGGAGCTCTAAGCCAATCAGCTCTCACCTTGTACTTGGCAGCCAATTGCTTCACACAAAAGCAATTTTTCTTGGACAACATCCACCATCCCAATTTGGCAACTAAAGCTTGATTCATCTTCTCAAACTTCTTGAAACCCAGACCATCTTCATCTTTCGGCCTACACAAATCATCCCATGCCATAGGAGAGTAAAACTTATTAGAATCCTCTTTTGGCTTCCACCAAAAACGTCTCACAGCCGCATCTAACTTATCATTAATTTTCCTTGGGAGCAAAAAGGTGGACATTGTATAATTAGGGATGGATTGGGCGACCGAATTAATCAAAGTAGCTCTACCTGCCCAAGAAAGGCTTTTACTCTTCCAGCTAGCCAACCTTGCATCAACCTTCTCCTTCACATAGGCAAAATCTCTGGCCTTGTTATTTGATAAGAACAGTGGCACTCCCAAATACTTAGTTCCCTGCCTGAGCTTTTTAATTCCCAGCTGGTTTTTAACTTGTCTCAAAAATTCTGGGTGGACTCCTTTCGAACTAAAAATGCCGGACTTCTCAACACTTATAATTTGCCCAGACCATTTGCCATAGCAATCCAAGCAATTCAGCAGAGTTCTTATTTCTGTCATCTTGGCACTGCAAAAGAGCATCACGTCATCAGCATAAAAAAGCCTTGAGATAGGTGGAACTCCGTTCGCTAAATGCACCCCTCTAATATTACCCTTAATCTCCTCTCTACTAATTAGTCTGGCCAAGACCTCGCAACCAATGATGAAAAGATAGGGGGAAAGGGGGTCCCCCTGTCTTAGACCCCTAGATGGGTTGATTTTAGCTTCATGACTCCCATTAATCAATAAGGTGTAGCTAACTGTGGACAGACATTGTTGAATTAAGGTGATAAATCTCTCACTAAACCCAAATGCCTTAAGTGTAGACAACAAGAAACTCCACTCCATTCTATCATATGCTTTTTGAAAATCAATTTTCAGACCAATGCAGCCTTTTTTCTTTTTCTTAGTTCTAAAACTATGAACTATTTCCTGCGCAAGAATAATATTTTCAGCAATATTTCTATCTGGAATAAAAGCTACTTGAGTAGGATCAATCATCTTTTCTAACAAAGGTCTCAGTCTAGAGGCTAAAATTTTCGAAATCACCTTATAGCAAACATTGCAGAGACTGATAGGTCTGAACTGATTGAAATTATGAGCACCTTGAACTTTGGGGATAAGTGTGATGTAAGTGTGATTCAACTCATGAAGCAGCCAACCCTCTCTGAAAAAACTTTGGACAGCAACTACAAGTTGGTCTCCTACTATTGACCAATAATGTCTATAAAATAAACCGGGCATTCCGTCTGGCCCCGGAGCTTTGAGGGGATGCATTTCAAACACTATTCTTTTGATATCCTCAGCTGAAGGCACTGTAATCAGCATATCATTCTCCTGAATAGAAATACAAGGCTCGATTAGACCATCTAAATCTGGAGGAACATTGGGACAGGAGGATAGAAACACTTCTGAAAATTTGGAAGAAAAATACTCCCCAATATCTTTTCTATTTATCAATTGAAGCCCATTATCTTCCCTTATCTCTGTAATAAGGTTTCTTCTCCTTCGCACCAGGGTGGACAAATGAAAAAATTTTGTATTTCGATCTCCTTCTTTGATCCATAACTCTCTGGATTTTTGTTTCCATTTAAGGTCCTCCCTTTCCATCCATTCTTCTAGCTGAAGATATAAAGCAGTTTCCAATTCCAGATTTTCTTTAGTAGGAGCTCTATCTTGTACTTCTTTAATTCTTGCTTCTAATTCTCTAATTCTGGTCTTAGCAAAGCCAAACTGATTCCTATTCCAAACTTGAAGATCAATTCTGGTTTGCTGAATTTTCCTAGCCAACTTGAAACAATGAGAGCCTTCTACCAAACCTTGCCAAGCTTTTTCTACAATCCCAGAACTTGAATCATCTCTGGTCCACATAGCTTCAAATCTGAAAGGCCTAGCCCTCACTGACTGGTCCATGTGAGTGTCCAATATAATTGGAGCATGATCCGAAGAAGGGGCGACTAAATGCTTAACACCAACTTTCGGGAAAAGGCATTGCCACTCTTGGTTGCACACAGCTTTGTCCAGCCTTTCTCTAATATTAGCAAGACCTTCACGTTTATTAGACCATGTGAATCGAGAGCCGATAAAACCAAGATCAATTGCCCCGGTACCATGAACAAAATTGCTAAAACATCTAGTTGACGCTTTACCGAGGTATCTACCTCCTCTTTTATCCACATTACTATCAACACAATTAAAATCCCCCATAACCAACCAGGGGCCTGCAAATGCACTGACCAAATCCTCCAAACACTTCCAAAATCTTGCCCTACCATTTGCGTGAGGAGGGCCATAAATCAACAGAAAAAGCCAAGGTGAGGAAGGAGGATCAGAATAGACCAAAGATGCAATAACATTTTTGTCAGAATATACAATTTCTAAATCCACACCAGCTTTCCAAAAAATGGCAAGTCCTCCAGATTTCCCAACAGGATCCACACAAAACTTATCAACAAAACCAATATTAGATCGAATTCTTTCAATCCTACGCGACTTAGTTTTGGATTCAGCAATAAAAACTACATCAGGATTTTCTTCCCTAATAAGAGCCTTGAGGGCTCTAACTGTCGGGGCCCTACCAGCACCCCTGCAGTTCCACGCCAGGATCCTCATGCCCAATCCAAGCACATCAACAAATATAAAACCCAATCTCAAATAAAAGGAATTGCCAATTCTAAACCATTGCTTTGCCAAACCAAAAGCTAAATAGAACCAAACCTCGAAGAATCCTGCAATTGTGGCAGCGAGACCCACCATCCAGAAATCGCATGCTATGAGGAGTAAATGGAGACCCACAAGACAACAATACCCCAGATCGACCAAGAACTACGCACCTTAGCAAACTCACCAAACGCCGAGATCAGGATGTGATTTGGGTCTTCCCTAATTCAGTTCGATCCTTAAATCACGATCTCAGTGAACCCACCAGCAATCGGAACTTTCAGCCTCGCACAGGAGGCAAAACCAGCCCACACAGCGGCAAGGAGCCACAGTGGGCGAGAACCATCCACTACCCGAAGTGAAGCTCACAGTAATGGCAGAGAAGAGGCTCACACGCACGATAGCCGGTGAAGCGTATCATACGCCGAGAGAGAAAGGAGAGACTGGGCTCTCAGAAAGACTCCTACTTGGGAGAGGAAAATACAACCACTACCCGAAGCGAAGCTCACAGGAATGGCTGAGAAGAAGCTCGCGCGCACGATAGCCAGTGAAGCTTATCATACGCCGAGAGAGAAATATTAAAGCAGAAAAAAAAATGCGTTTTAAGTTTACTAATTTTATTAGAAAATAATAATGAATGTCAATTATACAATAATGTGGCTCTAGGCACAGTCTAGGGTGCCCAAATGAAGCCCTGAGTTGGGCCAAAAAAAATTTATATATATAATTTTTTTTTATTTATTTCTTTTTGTTTGATCCTCCTAAAATAAAATCTTGAACTCCTGTACCTAAATTTTTTTTAAACTTAGCCAAAACAAATTTCTTAATTATTTTTTACCACATCAATAATATAATAAATAAATTTCTTAATTAATTTTTTGTTGTTTTTAAAAATTGCACTTCCATTTATAAGAATTATGTATTAAACTATATAGTCTCCTTGGCATCATACTTTTTTTTTTTTTTTTTAAGAAAAGGTCACCATACTGCAACACACTCATCTTAGACTCAAAAGAAAACAAACAAAAATTGAGTACGTTTGGAAAGAGTTTATTTAGTTAAAACTAAAAAAAAAAAATTTACTGAAAATATTATAGATAAAGTTAAAAGTTAACTAAAATAGTACAATGAAATCTATAAATAATACTAAAAATTACAATAAAATTTATGAATAATAGCAAAAATAAGTTAAATAGTAACAAAAATAATTTTTTTTTTTTAAAAAAAAAAACTTTCTTTTTAGCCAATTCCATATGCAACCTTGGTATTAGGGATGGCAATGGGGCGGGGCGGGGCCGAAGGATGGGATCTTCGTCCCCGACCCGCATGATTTTGTCTTGCCCCATCCCCGCCCCGCCCCGCATGACGGGGAAAACTTTCTCACCCCATCCCCGCCCCTTGGGGCCCCGCGAAGCCCCGCCCCACCCCGTAAAACTCTACTTTTTGTTAATTTGACCTACAATTAGTACAAATTTTTTTAATGAAACCTATTTCATTAATAAAAATACACTTGAAATTATAACTTAATTTATCTCATCAAATCAAATCAATTTTTAGAAAAAATTGAATAGTATATCCAAGCGTTTAACAAGACAATCATAAAGAAAAACAAAACTCATAGTATAACACATAACAAAATAAAGGTAGAGAATCACATTGAGGAGAATAAAATAAGCTAATATTGATATGTTATTTAAATAGTAAGGTTTTAGGGTATGAAAATTTACAATTATAACTCTTAGCAATGCGGGCGGGGCGGGGTGGGGTGGGGATGGGGAAGGGCGGGGCGGAGCGGGTCTAAAAGGTCTAAACCCATCCCCGCCCCGCCCCGTGGTGCGGGGCTAAAATCTTGCCCCATCCCCGCCCCATCACCTTTGCGTGGCGGGAAAAACCCGCACGGGACGAAGCGGGGGAGGGGCGGGTTAAGCGGGGCGGTGCAAAATTGCCATCCCTACTTGGTATCTTATCAGGGGCAATATTTGACTAATAAAGACTAAAGTCACGTGTCTCTCTTTCTCATCCATTTGGTACTAGGTAAAAGAAAGACGAAGGAAAGATCTTGGGGCAAAGACCTAGCCATTTACAGTGGCATAGTAGTATGCTCCACGCCTCCACCGTTGTTGAAATACTTAAAAAAAAACAGTGTAAGCTGAGGAGTGTAGCAGAAGTAAAAAGAGCTGGAGAGGTAAAAGAAGGCAAAGTTAGAATTGAATTTTCATGAATTGGAGCGAGATGAGATCTCTTCAGTCTGGGCCATCAATATCATTGAGACTACTTTTATTCTACATCACTCATAAACAAGTTATGTGTGAAAAATATCTCTCTATACTTATTGATCTTACTGATCAAAGAAAGTGGGTGGAACACTATTTTTTACTTGGATCCTCAAACTTTAATTTCTCTAAAATAGAGAGAAGGATGAGAAAAATATAGACGGAAGGCAAATTTATAATTTTACCCCAAATCTTAACGCATTTTTTTTTCCCTTTTGCATTTCATTTTGTCATCAAATATTAAATGAAAAATAAATTTCCGATCAAATAAATAAATAAATAAAAATACAAAATTTTAATTTATTGTTATTTATGAATATATTGTTTACAAACAGTTTAATGCCTAGGCCACTTAGGCCTTGGCCTAAGGCCCCCAATAAAAAAAATGGCTTATATCTGTATTCCTAGATAAATTTTAATTTTGAATTTGTACTAAAACATATTAATTTGAATATTAAAAACTTAGAAAATTAATATAAATATTAATTGAATCTCAAATATCTTGATACATTTGTTTTAGCTGAAAAACTCATAAATGAATGGACAAAATCGTCAAAAAGAATTAGAGGATGATGAAATGATACAAGAGAAAGTTAACACTGAAAATAATTGTAATGATATTCAAATAATAAAGATTCTTAATTATATAAAAATCTGGGGTACAACACTAAAGCATTTTCACAGGCACAGCCTAAAGCATTTTACAGTTTTATGGTGACAGGAAGCCACATAACTTAATAAAACTAATGTTCCTCAAACCAGTGAAGACTATCTGGCACCATCAATCCTTAATTGGGTTTTGACTTTCAGTAGACTTTGTATCAGAATCATCATCGCCTCCAATGGGTGTATGATCATCCTCCTCCATTTGGATTCTGTCAGAAGGCAAATGCCAAGCAAGAGGAAACTGCAACTCCAGTATAGTGTTTGTTGTGCTTTCTTCATGTGGGTCTGTGTGCATTGCAGTTTCTTGAAGCATCAATGCATATTGCAAGTCATATAGCACTTCCTGCATTTTAGGCCTGTCAGCACTATTTGTCTTCAAACACTTCTCAGCTGTTTCACCAAACTTTCGCAATGAATTAGGCTTAATTTTACCAACTAGTACCGGATCAATAATTTTCTCAAGTTGACCTTTCCTTTGCCACAGCATCCCCCATTCAGCTAGGCACATCTCCTCCATTGGAAGCAACTTGTTAATAGCCGGTCTAGCACAAAGAATTTCAAGAAGTACAACTCCAAAAGAGTACACATCAGATTTTTCTGTCAATTGTAGGGTGGTGAGGTATTCTGGATCAAGATAACCAAAGCTACCCTTTACACCCATGGTGAAATGTTCTGGATCAGGAAGCCCTGACTTTGAAAGGCCGAAGTCAGCAACTTTAGGCACATAATTTTCATCAAGCAAAATGTTTGTGGTCTTCACATCACGGTGAATGATTCCTCCAGCTGGACCAGTGTGTAGGTAATGTAGGCCTTTGGCAGCACCAATACAAATTTCAAGTCTTTGCTTCCAAGATAATTCAGATCTTGAAGATGAACTCTCAAAATTGTCATTTGAATGATAGAGATGATCTCTTAGAGTCCCCTTTTCCATATATTCATAAACCAGCATCATCTCAGACCTTTCATCGCAGTACCCAATCAAAGAAACAAGATGGAGATGCCTGATTTGGGATAACACTATGATCTCCGTTTGGAATTCCTCAATACCCTGCCCATGTCCTGCTTCATTTCGCTTCACAGCCACTTTCATACCATTCATAAGAGTTCCTTTATACACTTTTCCAAATCCACCCTCACCAATCAAAAATTTTGCACTGAAGTTCTTAGTTGCGTACAGTAATTCAGCTAAAGATATCCTCCAACTAAGGTTCAGATTCGAAGGTTGGGATAAATTAGCACTTCCTTCAGTCAACCTGATAAAAGCTGTTCCTCCATAAAGAAGCCCTCCCAAACTTGGATCAGGCTCTGTCTTCTTGCATTTCAAATGCAACACCACCACTATTATCAAAATGACAAATGCCCCACTACTTACAGAACCAATAATCTTTATAACAGGTGAGTGTTTCTTGATTTTGGCTGGTTCACATTCCACCGGTATGGGACCTAATTTGTTCATGAACTCCATAATCTCCAGCCCATTCAAAAATGCATTAAGAATGCGGGAGTCATTCTCTGAAGGACTTATACTAAAATTGGTAAATCCAGAATCATCTGAATCAACCACATAATCGATGAAAAAGGGAACAGCAAAGACTCCATCTCTATAATATGGATTAATCAACTGATCAAAGTTGCTATATATATAGAGATTGAACAATATGTCATTGAGTGTTTTGGATACTATGTCACAGAAATGGACCCGAACAAAGTGTCTAGTATTCTTACTGACAGGAAAACTCCAAGTTAAATTTAAGAGACTGGCGTTGCCGTTAGCACCTGTCTTCAATTGTTTGGCTGTCTGGTAGACATGATCTGGGGCAGTATATTTTGTGGCCAGTTCAGAATTGTATTTAGGCGTTTGACTATAAAGTGTGCTATTCTTCGCAGAATCGTTGTGGAGAATTAAGTAACTATCATCTAGTACCCAATTCCTCCCCAAGTCATCGGATTCATTTTGGGAACCTCCAAAGTTGATCCTATGGATGTGTGCAGAGCCTGAGAGAGCAAACTAGTGTAGTTACTAACCTTTCGAGCAGAACTAACGTGATGGGCATAATCAATGATGCGGGTCTCATTGGCAAGAAAGACTTCTATGGCGTTTACGAAGCCAAAGATGAGTGTTGAGAAGGTATGAAATGGATTTTAAACTCTCCTTGTGGGATGGTGAGGAAGAATTCCTTAATCACTGGAGAACCACACTGCTGTTTTGGATGCTGAAATTGGTTAAAAGTGAAAACCCAGAAGCCGAAACATTGAACAGTGCGTCATATAGATTAGCAACATGTGACAAGTAAGCAACGAAATGGAGGCGTATTATGTAAGTGCAATTCTGCTCGATTTCAAAGCTATAAGAACATGGCTGTCTGTAAACTCTTGCTGTTCGATAGAGTTCTAGAATCCATGTTGATTTGTTGCTGACTTCTTCGCTTTTCCCAGTTGAGAAAGAAGGGGAATTCCTGTCGGCAACAAAGACCCGGCCGTGGTCGTCGCTGGCATTGGAGCTTGCTCCACAGTTGATGAAGTACTTGTCAAGAACAGTGTAAGCTAGGGAAAGAAGCAGCAGTGAAGAGAAGTGGAGAGGTAAGAGAAGGCAGAGTTGGAAAAGTGTCTTATGGGAGTGAACCATCTCCATGGATTTTCTGTGAGAGCAGCTGCTTCTTCAGTGATTATGGTAGTTTGAGGATGGGAAGAGCTCGTGATAGTAATCAATAGGGGAAACCTAGTCCCGGACTACAAGGTCACCAAGCTGACCTTGTAGTCCCCCTAGCCAATAAGAACAAAACATGTAGGAAGAAAGTGCTGACATCATTTGAATAGGATTGCTCCTCAACCTCAACAAATGCAGACGCTGGTCTTCCGTAAACTTTTCCGTTGGCCAGCTGTTTTCAACAGTTCTTTCACCAATTTCAAAAGTTTTCGGGCCCACCTCAATTTCAAATTTCAAATTTCAATCCACTAGCTTGTTTCTTGTATTTCATTTCTCCTCTTCAACATAAAAAATGAAAATCACTTTCTTGTAACTCTCTCCCAGCCGACATAGCCATGGTCTCACTGGTTTTTTCACCTTCTTGTAGCTTTTTTCATTTTTTGTTTATCGCTAAAAAATTAGAAATTCGTCTCTCATGTTTTGTGTTTAATTTTGTAGATCATCAGCATGCACGGGTTCAAGAAAATCCACAAGGTTCAAAAGGTGACAAAGAAATCGCACTCTCTAATATCTCTTTCTCTCTCTCTTTCTAAGTTACTGAACTTATTTATTTGTGTTAGCCTCTGTTTGATTGCTGAGAAATTGGATGTGAAATCAATTGTAAATGTCTTTATTAACCACTGTTTCCATTGCTGTACAAATTTTTTTTCTCTTTTCAAAAGCTCAAAAAGTGTGTTACACTCTTACTTAATTAAGTGTTGTTTTACGTTTCTGTCTATAGTGCTCTGAATCATCAATGAAGTTCTTAGCCTCTGTTCGGTTCCAGAGAAAATAGAAGGAAAAACTTGATGCCAAATTTATGTTGTAATCACCATTTTCCTGGAATTATAAGTGCTTAAAGGTGATTTTGGAAGGAGCGTTAGCCAGCTGTTCATGACACAACTTTTGGCCTAAACACATGACCCTCTGTTTTTAGTAGGTGGGAATAGGGGAAAAGCTTGGGAAACAATAGAGGCCTTTTGTGTTGGCTTTAGTTGTAGCATAGGGATCATGGAAAATTAGCCACAAATGATCATTTTTCTGCTTTGCTAATAGAATCATGGATGGTCAATAGAATTCTACCTTTGTCATTAAATGGCTTCAACATAGACCCAATGGTTCTTTCTTAAATTTATTTCTTGTCCAACCATGCTTGTGACACACCTACAGGCCGTAGAATAAGTCATGTTGTTCTCAGTGAAAGCAGTCCAAATTGGATGATTTTTTTTTATTATTTAAAACAACCATGTTTAATTGAAAATAACTCATGGAAGCTTTACCCTGAAATGTAGCGATAACGTTTTTTGCGTTAAAGTTGTTTTTGTGTGTGTGTGTGTGTGTGTGGAGTTGGCAGATGAAAAAAAGTATACCAATATATGAAAGTCAGCAAATATTTGCATATGAAAAAAAAACAAAGGATTAACTTAAAATTGTATGTGTATGCGTGTGTGTGTGTGGATGGCTGGATGAATTGTAATTTACTAGAGACTAGACCTCTCATATGTGCGTAGTATGCACCATTGCCAGGACCTTTTTAAGTTGTATACTTAAAATTTTTGAGAATTGTATTACCAATCAATGAAAAATAATGTTGAAAAATAATGCAAACTACAAATCACAGTTTTCAACTCCAAAGCCATACTCCTGTCTCCATTAACACTAAAACTATAGTTAATACATAACTTTCACTTGGCAACAAGTCAAAATAAATCCAAAGAGAACAAATGTATTCCTTAAAAAATAATTTGGCTCCAAGCCAATAATTTGTGCTGCATTTGTGAAGTTCCTAGAGTTCTTGGCTGCATGACATCTTCGGTCTTCCCACTAGAAACATATAAAAATCATATTAGCATATTGATTCAATCACACTTAAAAACCAAACCCCAATTAAAATAATCAATAATGAAGTATACCTTTGGAACTCTCTTATCTAGAGACTCTTGGATTGCTCCAACCTTGTTGTTCTACATTGTTGACCATCTTTTGTTTAAAAAGAAAAACAAAAATTCATTGTCAAAGTAAGTCATCCTTAGGAACAAGAAAGAAGTAATAAAATTGATAATGCAAACACACCACAAAAATTTTCAAATCTACCTCTTGCATATGTGTGGAATTTGATTGCTTGGAACTATACATCAATGAGTTTATTTGTGAGGAAATATAAGTCGTTGGATTCTATAAAGATCAAAATATAACAAAACATTATTTCAAAAAAAAAGCTTTGTACACATGTTAATACATAAATGATGGATATTTTATTTTATTTCAAATAAAGAATCAATTGTGTCAATTTACCTGACTAAGTTGTGTTATAATATTGGTACCTTGCAACATAGTTGTAAATGGAACATTTACACAATCCATTTCTTATATAGAGACAAAATTCATATTTAGATATTACCTCAATTACCAAAATTATGATTACACACTATAAATATTCTAAATTTGTAAACTAAAGGATGCTTAATACTTGAGAATGATTTGTCCATGACATGTAAGTATTCTTCTGTTAAATACAAATAAATATTCTTTGTACTTATACTAGCATTCACCATGGAATCAATTAAACCTGCCTTAGGTTTTGAAATGCGACGACTTGATCTTAACAAATGTCTCTCTGATGGTAGTGCAAGTTCATGATTATGCTCTGGATTAAATGCAGTAACCCTCCACACATCATTTTCAATTGTGAAACGAATAAATGCTTTACAGCCAATTCTAGTCTCTAGTTTCTTCCAATTTTTCTCTTCACAAGGATCTTCATCTATTTTAAAACCCTCCTTAGAACATAGAAATTCACGTTGCCTTATGTTCTTTGTCCCATTAAAATATCTAGGCTTTCCTTTCCGTATACTAAAAACTGTTTGTAATGCATAATTATTGTATAAAGTGTATGCTTCAACTTCAGTATATGCCACCTTATCCAACAAATTGTCATCACTATTTTCTAGTCGTTCAACAATCAAACAATCTTCAATTCCTTCAATATCACTTGAATTGCAAATAACTACAATAATTTTTATGAAAAATATAAATGTTAGAAATAAAATATTAAGGAATTTACAATACAATAATTATCTTATGTGTGAAATTTTTTATGTGTTCTTAAAGGCCTATGGTATGCTTTATTACAAAGCTTCCCCGCTTCTAGGCACAAATATAATTAGAAATTAGACATAGTTACCAATATAAAGATGAATGTATTATTTATTCCTATCATTTTATATATATATATATATATATTTATTTATTTATTTATATACACATTATATATATACATATATATATATATATATATATATATATATATTTATATACACACTAGTAAATTTAAAATATAATAACAAAAATATATATATATATATATATATCACTACACATATTTTATTTGGGACCAAACACCTTTATATAATTTATTTGGGAGCAAACTTATCACAACAAAGCAATAAATTCATACCTCAATACACGTTTATATATTTTATTTGGGAACAAACATATCACAACAAAGCATTAAATTTTTCACCAAAAAAATTCATTAAATTTATACCTCAATACATTTTTATATGTTTTATTTGGGAGCAAACATATCACAACAAAGAATTAAATTTTTCACCCAAAAAAAAGCATTAAATTCATACCTCATTACATTTCCATATATTTTATTTAGGAGCAAACATATCACAACAAATCATAATACATTCTTAAACAAATGAAACAAAACACAACAAGACAAAATAAATTATACCTTCATTACTTCGAAAATTGGGTTCTTCTATGGTTATGTGAACAAGATTTTGTCTCTTTATACTAGAACTTTTCACTTGATCTCACTAAAAAATCACTCATAGCAACCTTTGTTTGTGGTCACACTATGCACTTAAATTTTGTCGGCATTGAGGAGTAAGACTTGTGGCTTTTGCTCACAAGAGTGAGAACCCTAAAAGGTTCTCTTTGTCCTAAGTCCCAATTGCAAAACAACTGGCTAGCACCCATTTTTATATTATATTTTTTTAATAACGTTAACGTTAACTGGTTGTCTAACGTTGGAGACTTCTTTTTTTTTTTTTTTTTGAGAATTAACGTTGGGGACATCTGCATTTGTTGATGAGCTGTCCTACTACAATGATGTTAGCACTTTCTGCCTACATGTTTTGTTCTTGTTGGCTGGGACTACAAGGTCAGCTTGGTGACCTTGTAGTCCGGGACTAGGTAAGAATTTCCCTATCTATCTATCTAATATCAAATTTATAAAAATCATACAAAGACCTTGACTTTGACTTGATAGTATAAACTTTCTACAGTGGCTTGGTGGTAAGAGCACTCGTTCTGCACACAGAGAGGAACAATTCGACCGATAGCTCCAGTAAGGCCCGTGTGGTACACGTGATATTACTCATTACCATCACGTGGCGTGGGATCGATGAGTCCACACTGGAGACTCCTTTTTTTATTCAAAAAAAAAAAGTATAAGCTTTTTAACTTTTTTTTCTTTTTTTCTTTTTTTTTTGGGTAAAACGACATTGCTTTTTACCTGTAATGGCTGGATTTGAGCATTTCTTCTATTGGATGAGTGAACTCAGGCTCAACTAGCCCAATACAATAAATTTATAAAGAATAGGTTTAAGAACTAGGCCTTAGTGAAAGTTACAACAACTAGACATGGTTACAAGTGGATTGAATAACAAGGACGTGGACTAAAGTGTGAAATTTTGTCCTCGGCCCTCATCTAAGGAGCTTGTAGTTCTTATTACTTTTTCAGCGCTTGGTTACAAAGGTTTCAAAAATGATACAAATTGTTATAGTATTCTCTGTTTCTAATTCCCTATCCCTTTTTCCTAGAGGATTTCTTACATTATATATCCCCTTTCAGTTGATCTTGGCCCTCCATTTGTTGATCATGCAGGTCATTACTTGAGTGCTTGTCCCATCAGTCGCCTTCCTAAACCTTCTGTGGGTTGCAGCAACCAAGACAGCACTGTTGAGGGGTCATTTCCTCATTAATACGGTCAGAACGTTAGTTGTTGGCATTTAATGCGGAGGTGAGAGTTTCTCCTTGAATTGCTCCTCCACCATGCTCCTATGGCTAAACCATTGTACTTGTCTTTTTTCTTGGGATGCTTTAGGAGGCTGCCTTTGATGGCGTGCCGCTCTTCCCTTCTATGATCTCGGTTAGCCGAGAACAAGATTGTCCTCGAACATTTCTTCTTTCTTAGCGTGGGCCTTGGGATTAGTATAAAATAGGCCGGGGTTGTCAAATTCTTTGACCCCATAATAGCCCCTCAAAATCTTACTGTCCGAATCCTTGGACGGAGAGGAGGATTTTGATGTCCTCGGGCCTTTGTCATGGTTTGTCAGGTCTTGTCCTTCGTCAGTGCCAGAGTCTTTTCACCTGTCCAAGGCACGTTCCTAGTGCTTCGGTATACGGAGCGCGCCCTCATTAAATTCTGGCGGTTCTGTGCTCCCCACGTTCAACAGTGTGATGGTAATTTAACAGTGTGGATTTCTTTAACTTTATGGGCGGGAAAACCCGCACGGTTATTTTTAATTTGAGGTATAAATACCCATTTGAACTAATTTGCTTCTTTACTTTTACACTCAAGAGTTCTTGCGCACATATCCTGAGTTCGGTCAAATCTCCAACCAAACTCACGTCTCTTTTCAGCATAAAAAGCCTGTCCGAGGAGCTTTTCCTCATTTCTGTAAGTTTTCTTCTCTCTCTAACTCATGTTTTCTCCCTTCTAAGTTTCTTTTCCTCTTATTCCTCTCTTTCTTTCATCCTTCCCTGAGTCTTTTAGCCGTTCTAAGGATAGGTAGGTTTAAAAAGTTGGTTGAGTCTGAAGAGGTAATGGAGAAATTCATCGCCGATTATAGGATACCCAGTAATGTAGGTTTAAGATACTGTGAAGAAAGGGAGTGGCATTTTAGGAGGCAAGAGGGTGAAATAGTGATTCCTATAATCACCTTCATAGAAGGGGGTATAAGAATCCCTATGAGGCCGGTGATGAGGGACTACCTTATGCATTTCTGATTAGCTCCCATCCAGTGCGCCACCAATGTGTTTAGGATCCTGGGTTGTGTGGACGCCTTAAACGAGAAAATGGGGTTGACGTTAACCCATCACGATGTAAACTGGTGCTACAACCTCCAACACCTAAAAGGTAAATCCTATTATATGAAGACGAGGGATGATAAGGTTCGGCTTATTCAGTGCCTCTCCAAGTCCAACAAGAGGTTAAATAAGGACTTTCTCATCGTGTCCGGGGAGTGGCACGACGGCATTCATTGTCCGACAGATGAGGGGGAACCAGATAGGGTATTTAGAGTAGGAGAAGGTTGATCTTTTGTGTTATCACAGTTTGCATTGTTCGGTTGCTAATATGAATATGCTTTCTTTTTTTGCAGATCCACACACCTTTGAACGACACTTTCACTTGGTCAACTGGGAAGATTTAAAAACCATCCTTAGGACGGAGGTCTTTGTGAACGAAGCTGACAACCAAATCAGAGCTGCTCACAAGATCCTCGGGTATGATCCCATCCAGAAATCATTCTCGGCTCCGAAGTACGTGATCAGAGCCAAAGATCCTCGGCTTCACAGAATCACCATAGCAGAAAACGGGTTCTTGCTTCCCGAAGGATCTCCTATCTCAGAAGGCGTTCCGTTGGTAGGCTCTTCTTCATCCTATCAAGCTGCAGAGGCCGAGGGAGGAAGAGTAGAAAGAGAAGAAGAGGTCGTCGATTTGGGTCCGTCTGAGGACGAACTTGGTGTATTCGACCAAGTTAATCTATCCGAGGATCCCTATGGTGACTTGGGCGACCCTAGTTTGACTGAATCAGACATCCCATTAGTAGGGACTTTTTCTCAGGCCGAGATGGGTTTTAAGAGAAAACCTCAAACCAACTTGTTCGACCTAATTGAGGGCCAACTGGGGAAGGATGCGCCGGGGAAGCCACAATCCAAGCTTCCTCCTTTTTCACCCAAGCTTCAACCTGTTCAGACCAGGTCATCTTCCACTCAATCAAAGCCACCATCTCCACAGTCCAAACTTCCTTCTCTTCCTCAACCGACTCTACTTCATCGGCCCGAGCCCGCCGATCCAAAAAGGAAGAGGACTTCCAAAGACAAAGAGCCAATGGATGGGGGGAAATCTCGCTCCTCTCGGGAGGAAGATAAAGCCTGACGAGCTTCAAAGCAACTAAAAACCTAGCACCATGGGCAAGAAAAAGAAGTCACCACACAGTCCAAGCCCCAGACTTGGCTCCCCGCCCCAATACTCCATGGGGAACCTTTGATGGACAACGCCTCCCTCAGGGACTTTCGAGGGGGTGAAGGCACTTATGTGGCCGATGCACTGGAGAGGTCCCTGCTCCTTGCCGATATGGCCGAGTTAAGGGATTTAAGGAGACAGGAGGTCTTCCTCAACCTCAAAAGGTACTTGGGCATGGTAAGACTTCTAACACTTGCGACCCCGTTAATTTTTGTTCTTTGGTTTCCAACTTATCGTGTGCTTGTTTCAATTGGTAGGCTATCCAGGCCACTTATAGGTTGGAAAAGGCAGCCAACAGCCAGAGCAGGGCCCTAGAGCTCGAGCGTGACAAGCGCTTGGATGCTACGCGGACCCTTAAAAACTTCGAAGCTGATCTCTTGAAAGCAAGAGAGGATCTGAAGGCAATGACAAGGGCCAGAGATAGCACTGAATCAGGCCTAGCTGGCGCTCAAAAACAGGCCGAAGACCAAACGAGGCGCCTTCTCGAAATTGAGGATCAGTTGAAGATTGCCAAGGAGCAAATCACTGATCTGAATAAGAAGTTGGCCGAGGCAGAGGGGGCCAAGAATGTCGCGGAGTGGGTCGAGGATGAAGCCTTGAAGGCTAAGGAAGAGGCAGAGTTCGCCAGGACAGAGGCTAAGAGCTCTAAGGAGAAAGCTGAGGAGGAGGCTTTTGCCTTGGGAGTGGCTGAGACCCAGGCCACTCTCAAGGCTTAAGTACTGGGGGTATGCAGGCTCTACTGTTCCCAGGTTTAGAATGAAGCCCTTAAACAAGCTGAGGTTGAGGCGTCATCAGATCTGTGGAAGGTAGAGAATGTATACTACCCTCCTGCCATCCGAGAAACTGCCCCCTCTAGCTCCGAGACTGAGGTTGCTCCTGAGGAGGCTGAGACTGCTTGACCTGAAGCTGCTCTGGTTATAACCGCTCCTGATGAGCTAGCCAAGGAAAGTGAGCCTTCTAGGGCGACAGAAACAAATGAAGGCCTAAACTCTGAAGCACCCCAGAAGACTGCAGAGTCTACAGCTGGTGCTCAGGCCCTTCATGCCAAGGAGTCAGCTCTCTCAGTTGAGCCCCTTCAGACTATTCCCCCAAGTGAGGGCTCCAAGGATCCTAAGACCGTTTCTACTTAGCTCTCCAAGGAAGGAATCAAGATGAAGTTGAAGAAATAGGCCACCTTGGCTAGCTTCTGTTTTAGTTTTGCCCCCTCCTCTTTTTTTTTTTAACATTGGAATTATTGTAATGAGACCTTTAGATTGAATGTATGAAATTCGTTTTTTACATTATGTGTTTATTGTTATTATTATTATTATTTTCTTTAATAATGATTTCTCTTACTTATATCCTTCATGCCTTGATTGTTAACCAAACAGTATCAACAGCTTGGTTTAAGTCCGAGGACCATGCAAGACTTTGGTTCTGTCTAGTACTTAGATTCTTCTTGAAGTAACTAGTTTCCCCATAGGTTTGAGTCCGAGGACCATGCAAGACCTTGGTTCTGTCTAGCGCTTAGAGTCTTCTTGAAGTAACTAGTTTCCCCATAGGTTTGAGTCCGAGGACCATGCAAGACTTTGGTTCTGTCTAGTACTTAGGTTCTTCTTGAAGTAACTAGTTTCCTCATAGGTTTGAGTTTGAGAACCATGCAAGACCTTGGTTCTGTCTAGTACTTAGATTTTTCTTGAAGTAACTAGTTTCTCCATAGGTTTGAGTTCGAAGACCATGCAAGACCTTGATTCTGTCTAGTACTTATATTCTTCTTGAAGTAACTAGTTTTCCCATAGGTTTGAGTCCGAGGACCATGCAAGACCTTAGTTCTGTCTAGTACTTAGATGATTGCCAAAATACAAGACATATAATCATAATAGACTTAAAATTTGAATTAGAGAAATGCTTTCATTAATAATAATATCTTCTCAAGTTATTTACATTCCATGGACGAGGTACAGCTTTTTCATCTAAGTCTTCTAAATAGTATGCAGCTATCCCTGCTACTGAAGTAATTCGGTATGGTACTTCCCAATTGGGTCCCAGCTTTCCAGAGGATGGGTTCTTGGCAGCACCCACAACTTTCCTCAACACTAAGTCCCCTAGTGCTAGTAGTCTCAGCTTTACATTGGTATCATATCCCTACTTGAGCTTCTAGTGGTAATTGGCCAACTATATCACTGCCTTTTCTCTTCGTTCATCGATCAGATCTAGGCTCTTCCCTAGTAGTTCATCATCACTGCTTGGAGTGAAAGAGCTCGTCCTCAGCGTTGGGAAGTTTACCTCTAGAGGGATAACAGCCTCAGTCTCATAGGTCATGGCAAAAGGTGTCTCCCCTGTTAACAGCCGTGGTATAGTCTGGTAAGTCCATAAGACGTGTGGCAGCTCTTCTACCCATCTTTCCTTGGCGTCATCCAGTCTCTTCTTGAGCCTATTGACTATGACCTTGTTGACAGTCTCGACTTGTCCATTTCCCTGAGGATAAGTTGGAGTTAAGTGCCTGTTTATGATCCCCAGTTTGCAACAGTATCTTCTGAAGGCTTTATTATCAAATTGAAGTCCATTATCTGAAATGAGGGTATGAGGGACCCCAAATCGTGTAACAATGTTTCTCCAGATGAATTTCTTAGCATCCACATCTCTGATGTTAGCCAATGGCTCAGCTTCGACCTATTTGGTGAAATAATCTGTGCCGACCAATAGATATCTCTTGTTTCCTAGCGCCTTGGGGAAAGGGTCTACAATATCCAGGCCCCACTAGGCAAACGGCCATGGACTGGACAAAGGGTTGAGAACCCCTCTTGGCTGATGAATATTTGAGGCAAACTTTTGGCACTGGTTACATTTCTTAACATATTCTAAGGCTTCTTTTTGCATCCCCGGCCACCACTATCCCTGAGTAATGGCTTGGTGCGACAGAGATCTTCCTCCTATGTGACTCACACAAATCTCTTCGTGCAGCTCTTCAAGCAGTAATTCTGATGCTTCAAGGTGAATACACAGTAAATATGGCCCAGAATAGGAACACTTATACAATTTGTGGTCCTCGGACAACCAAAACCGAGGAGCGTTTCTTCGTATTTTCTCAACCTCTGACTTCTCCTCGGGTAGAATATCATCTTTGAGGAATGTCACTATAGGGTTCATCCAGCTAGGACTCACTCCAACTTGATGGATATGAACCGTGCCTTTTGCGACCTCATTTGCCCTATCTAGATGCTCGACAAGAATAATTCGAGGCAGACCCCCTGCCGAGGAGGTAGCAAGCGAGGCCAATGAATTTGCATGGGTGTTTCCACTTCTGGAGACGTGTGACAAGCTGAAAAGATCGAAGTCTGATTGCAAGCATTTGACCTGGTTTAAGTACTCTTGCATCCTCGCATCTCTGGCTTCCAACTCTCCCTTTACCTGGCCCACTACCAATCTCGAGTCTGAGAACATTTCTACTGCTTTTCCTCCCATTTTTTGCACTATGGCCATTCCTTGTAATAAGGCCTCATACTCGGTTTCGTTATTTGTGGCCGAGAACTCAAGTCTTAAGGATTTCTCTATGATAGTCTTTTCAGGAGATACTAGGACTAGCCCCACTCCAGACCCCCTTTGATTTGCTGCGCCATCAACGTACAACTTCCAACATGGGGGTCCTAGCATAGAGGTTACTCCAACGGATTTTCCATCCATGTTTCGCTCCCCTGCTACTATTTCTACCGGTGGTTCAGCAAATTCGACCACCAAGTCAGCCAAGACCTGGCCCTTTATAGAGGTCCGAGGTATGTACTTGATGTCAAAAGCTCCCAGAATTGTGCTCCATATGGCAATCCTTCCAGTGTAATCAGCAGTCCGAAATACAGACATCAAGGGTAGTTGGGTTAAAACAACCACTGTGTGGGCTTGAAAATAATGGGGAAGCTTTCGCGTAGTATGGACCACAGCTAGTATGGCTTTCTCCAAGGGTAAGTATCTGACCTCAGCTTCATGTAGTGACTTGCTCACGTAATAGACTAATTTTTGAAGGCCATTGTCATCCCGTATTAGCACCAAGCTCACAGCATGAGGGGCCACAGCAATATATGCGTATAGGACCTCATCAGCCTCAGGACTAGACAAGATAGGTGGCCGGAATAGGTACTCCTTAAGTTGCTGGAACGCCACAATACAATCCTCGGACTACTCAAATCCTTTCCACTTGTTAATCCAGAGATAGAATGGTCTGCATCTATCTGCCGACCTGGAAATGAATCGATTCAAAGTTGCGATCATTCTAGTAAGCTTTTGGACCTCTTTGGGGTTTTGTGGTGGTTTTAAATCATTAATAGCCTTGATCTGGTCAGGATTAACCTCAATTCCCGTATGAGTAACCATGTAACCTAAAAACTTGTCTGATCCCACGCCAAATGAGCATTTGGAAGCATTTAGGCACAGCTTGTATTTCCTTAAGACATCAAAAGTGCTGCCGAGGTCTCCTAAATGCTCGGACACCACTTTACTCTTCACCACCATATCATCAACATAAATTTCGATGCACTTGCCCAACTACGGCTCAAACATCCTCGTCATCATCCTTTGATAAGTGGACCCTGCGTTCTTCAGACCGAACGACATTACCTTGTAATGGTAATTCCCAGTAGGTGTCACGAAGGCTGTCTTCTCCTGATCCTCTGGGGCTAGTGGTATTTGATAATAGCCTTGAAAGACATCTAAGAAGCTCATTCGAAAATGGCCCACAATTACATCCACCAGCTAGTCTATCCGAGGCATGGGGAACGGGTTTTTTGGGCATGCATTATTTAGGTCCGTGAAGTCTACACAAACTCACTATTTTCCACTTTTCTTCTTGACCACCACGATATTGGCTAACCATTCGGGGTAAAAAACCTCTTTGATAGCTCCTGCATGCTTAAGCTTCTTCACTTCGTCCCTAATCGCCTTAGCGTGTCCTCTTGATAGGCGCCGAGGTAGTTGCTTCTTAGGAGTGATGGACGGGTTGACATTGAAATGGTGACAGATAAAGGCTAGATCAATCCCTGGAGCATCACAGGCATCCCATGCAAATACATCAATATTTCTTCTGAGAAACTCAATTAACTCCTCATTCTCCTGAAGAGGCAGCTGAGCACCGACCTGAAAGAACTTCTCTAGGTCACCACCGATGACCACCTTCTCTAGATCTTCACATTTTGCCTCATCGGCAGCTATATCAGGAGGCGACACCGAGGCCTTTGATTGCTATAAATTCTTTTCAGTTGAGGCCGAGGACTCCGCATCAGGCCGATGTGAAATGGCAGCCACCATACACTGCCTTGCCGTGGATTGGCAACCACAGATCTCAAGAACCTGGTCCCCTGACGGGAATTTCACCTTCTGATGCAAGGAGGAGGCAACAGCCCCCAAGGTATAGAGCCAGGGCCTATCGACGATGGCTGTATATGAAGAGTAGGTGTCCACCACGATAAAGTTCACCTCCACTATCTCTGGGCCGGTGTGGGTGGGTAGCCTAATCATGCCCTTTGGAATAACAAACTTTCCGTTGAAGCTTATCAAAGGAAAGTTATAGGGCATTAAATCTTCTGGTTTTAACCTCAACCCCTTGTAGAGGTCGGGGTACATAACCTCGGCCCTACTGCCATTATCCACCATAACTCTTTTCATATCGTAGCCTCCGATTCTGAGAGTGATCACCAGCGCATCGTCATGAGGCTGGGTGGTTCCAATCTTGTCTTCGTCTGAAAAACTCAAGATTAGGTGAAAATTCATTCTGGCCCTCTTCAGTTCTAGCTGGGACTCCTCGGCAGGCAGCTGAGACACAGATAACACTTGTGAAGGGCGTGTGCCTGTTCTTCCTAGTGCGGCCAAGATTACATTGATCGTCCCTACGGGTGGCTCTAGGGCAGTATCTCTCTGGGGCTCCTGATGCGTCTGGCCTTGATGACCACTGGAATGATGCAAAAGGTGCTTCAGCTTTCCCTCTCGGACTAGTTGGTCCAAATAGTTCTAGAGGTTCCTGCAGTTCTCCGTGGTATGTCCGTGGTCTTGGCGGTATTGGCAATAAAAGTTCTGATTGCGCCTCGTGGACTCTCACGCCATCTTATTCAGCCACTTAAAGTATGGCTCATTCTTGATTTTCTCCAACACTCGATGTACTGATTCTCGGAATACAGCATTGACAGTCTGTGTGTTGGTTGCTCCAGATTGCCCTACGAAATCTCTCATCGGGCGGTTGCTGTTATATCGGTCCGACCTGAAATCCCTCATCTCTTAAGGGATAACCTTCTCTTTTCCCTTGGCTTGCAGCTAGTCTTCCTCTACTCGTTTATACTTATCGATCCGATCTATCAGTTGGCACACACTAGTGGCAGGCTTGCTAGTCAGAGACTTCCTCAAGCTGTGCTCAGCTGGGAGACTATTTTTGAAGATGCTGATGGCGACATCATCAAAATTGCCATCCATTTCATTATACATCTCTCAATATCTGTCCGAGTAGGCCTTTAGAGTTTCTCCATCGTGCATGGATAGAAACAATAACGCACTCAGGGGCTGAGGAGCTCTACTGTTTGTAACGAAACGGGAACCAAAGGCTTGGGTTAGCTGCCTATACGAATCTATGGAATTCGTCTTTAAGCCATTGAACCACCTCATCGCCACTGGTCCCAAGCTAGATGGGAAAACCTTGCACATCAGCGCCTCGTTTTTGGAATGGACAGCCATCTTTTGGTTAAACTGACTCACATGCTCCACGGGGTCTGTTTTGCCGTTATAAATGGTGAAGGTTGGCTGCTGGAATCGTCGAGGAAGTATAGCCCCTTCTATGTGGCGTGTGAAAGGTGACTTAGAGAGTTGATCAAGTGCCCTGCTCATGGCATCGTTTCCTAAGCCCTTAGAAGATGGGCTTTTACGTTTACACCTCTAGTAGTACTCTTCTTCGTGAGAGAAGGTCTCTCTTGGAGGAGTTCTCGATCTTTGCCTATAGTCATCATCCCTTTCATCATCGGAGGGCATGTCAGGGCTAGAATGAAACCGCCTTCATTGTGCATGGCGCAGCTTTCTCTTCAAGTCGTCTATCTCTCGCTGCATGGACTGCTTATCATTCTGTTTCTAGGATACATGACTCCTAACTTCTTCTGGTTACATGGCCCGGTTGTTATCTTGTCTCTGGAGCACGTGACTACCCACACGAGAGTGGCTTCTGCTAGTTTGAGTGGTGTGCACACTTCCCTTTCAAAACCTTCCATTCTCTTCATTTCGATCACGCTCAGGGTTGGGAAAGTTACCCTGTTATTGGGATCTAGCCGGTTCAGGCTGATGGGAGCCTGCTTGATGAGGGCTTGATCCTACCATACTTGATTGTTGCCCTTACTAACACACAAGTTCTCCCCACAGACGGCGCCAATTGTAGAGACTGGGTTTGAGCATTTCTTCTATTGGATAAGTGAACTCAGGCCCAACTAGCCTAATACAATAAATTTATAGAGAATGAGTTTAAGAACTAGACCTTAGTGAAGGTTTAAGAACTAGACCTTAGTGAGGGTTATAATAACTAGACATGGTTACGAGTGGATTGAATAACAAAGACATGGACTAAAGTGTGAAATTCTGTCCTCAGCTCTCATTTGAGGAGCTTGTAATTCTTATTATTTCTTCAGTGCTTGGTTACAAAGGTTTCAAAGATGATACAAATTGCTACAGTATTCTCTGTTTCTAATTCCCCATCCCTTTTTCCTGGAGGATTTTTTACATTATATATCCCATTTCAGTTGATCTTAGCCTTCCATTTGTTGATCATACAGATCATTACTCGAGTGCTTGTGCCATCAACCGCCTTCCTAAACCTTCTGTGGGTTGCAGCAACCAAGACAGCACTGTTCAGGAGTCATTTCCTCATTAATGCGGCCAGAACATTAGTTATGCGCATTTAATGCGGAGGTAACAGTTTCTTCTTGAATTGCTCCTTTACCATGCTCCCATGGCTGACCCATTGTACTTGTCCTTTTTCTTGGGATGCTCTGGGAGGCTGCCTTTGATGGGGTGCCACTCTTCCCTTCTATGATCTCAATTGGCCGAAAACAGGATTGTCCTCGGACATTTCTTCCTCCTCAACGTGAGTCTTGGGTTTAGTATAAAATAGGCCGAGGTTGCCAAATTTTTTGACCCCGCATTACCTATTTGAAGAAGTTAAATTTGTTGCAAAGTTATAAAAAGTGTGCCTCGCTAAAATGTTATACAAAGTGTGTAACATTTGTTATAAATGATTTACAAATTAATATGACAATAAATATGATTAGTAAATTTAAATAACAAATTAAATGAATGTCATAATAATTTATTGCAATGAATGTACTTCTATTTGTAAGACGTCTATAGTAATTAGTAAAGTTCATCACTAATATTAATTTTATTTATTTGAATCCACAAAGTTTTATCTCTGGAATGGAGAAAAATATGAAAAGAAGAAAAATTTATCATTTTACCCACATATTATTATTATTATTATTTTATTTACAATTCATCTAGTAAACAAATATGAAATAATATATATATATATATATATATATATAGACACACACACATTCAAGTTATTATTTATGAATTTACAATTGTTTAAAAAAAATGTTAATTGCACTTTCCCCCTTAATTATTGGTTTCACTTCAATCCTTTCCCCCAAATTTTAAAATCGAGCTATGTCTTCTCTTAAGTATTGAAAATTAGCAAATTGCCTCCTGTGGTAGCTAGCATATATATAATAAAAACCAATGAGAGAATTTGCAGAAAGGATTAAACATGATTAAATTAGAAAGAAGATCAAAAGTAATTATTACAGCAAATTTTGACACAGATCAGCATCCAAGACGTTCTCAGCCTCTGGTCAGATCTTAGCTCAAGGCCACTTCGGCTCATGTCAAGTCCTCACTCCTCAGTCCATAAGGCATGAGCAATAAATATTGTACTAGCTGTTAAGTTAATAAGAGAGCTGGTGAAGCTGTTAAGTTTGATAGTACTATTCAGTTAACAAGATTTGTAACATAAGAACTTGAATGAGAAGAACGCGTATTTCTTCATCAGAAATCTTAACAGAACAAGGCTCTCTCCTCTTACTTTCCAATAAACTAGATGACACAAACTACATTCTCTAGAAAAAACCAGATCTCAACAATTCTGCATGCCTATTCATTACTTGGCTTTTTAGATAGGACACTCCAGTTTCCTGAACAAAATGATTAGAGATAGTGGAGGGATGGTAATAGATGATGAGAATCCTCTATATCATTCCTGGATCTCGAAGGACCAAGCTCTACTCACTTCGATTAACTCCTCTGTCTCCATATGCTCTCTCATTGGTTGTAATGGACAGAATTCAGCAAAAGGACTAACAAACTATTGAAAGAAGGTTGACAAATTAGCACCCTCAATTCATTCCTCACCTCCTATATCGTCTCCTATGCAACACTCTGAACTTCTCTTCCTGAAGTTTCACAAATGTATTCAATAGACAAATGATCAATTCCTTATTCACCCAATCATAACATAGTTAGCGGCCACCCTCTTCATATACACGTCTTTCATCTCTTCACAACTCAATTCATCCTATCAATCATCTAGTATTTCACGCAAAAACAAAACACATTGAAGTAGATTATCATTTTTTTTCGCAAGAGAGTAGTTCATAAGGGTCTTGAAATCAAATTTATACATAACAAGGATCTGGCTAATGTCTCTGTAAAAGTTCTTCCCACGGCTCAATTCTTGGTTTTACATTCCAAACTCATGTCCATCGCTACCATCCACAACTACACCCATTTGTTTGGGGGAATGGAGGGTGATAACAGATCAGCATCCAATGCAATCTTAGACTCCAGGTCTGACCTCAGCTCGTGCCAACTCATGTCAAGTCCTCAGTCCATGAGCAACAAGACAGTACTAGCTATTAAGTTGTTAAGAGATGCTTATGCCATTAAGGTTGTATTCAATTAACAAGATTCATAACATGAGCTGATTAAGCTAGATGGCTTTTAGTTAAGACGATTTGTAACATGTGCTGATTAGGTTGAGAGTATAGGATGTGTATTTAACTATTTATATAAGACACAACTTGAATGAGAAGAATTCATCTTTCCTTGTTACTGTTTCCTTCCCTCCATAACTTTTGTAATTCTTACTAAAATTTTTATTTAATCACAACTTGTCTAGCATTTGGTTTTCCAATAAAACAGTGAGTTTTAATTGGTTTCAATTGGCATATGAAATCTAGCACTTCTTATAGCTCTGAAAGTTTTTTTTTTTTTTTTTTTTTTTTTTGAATCTTAAAGCTCTAAAGAGAATGTCCTAAGAAAAAATATAATGCTTTTCAGACACCCACATAATCAAGTTTAAGTTAACCCTAATATAATTCTTTGTTAATTTTACATAGCTTAGTAACTTTTATTTATTATCCAATTCAAAATTCATGTTTTATATATAATATGGGTGATGGTGGAGTTAACAAAGAGAGGGATGAACTCTAGTATTAGATCACATGGTATAAATTGATCACAGATTGACAGATTCAAAATAATTATTACAACTAGACTGAGGTATCACTAAGCATGACATTTGGTAGATAATTTTTGCTGATGTGCTGAATTTCAACAAGGCCAATTATATCACAGTATAAATTGCGAGTTGAGAGAGTGTGTTAATAAATTACAAGTGATATGTTACGCATCTGCACAAGGAGCTGATCTTGCATAATTTACACCTAATAATTTTCCATGGAAGAGTGACTTAAAGACAGGTAGATAGTAAGGGAAAGCGAGATGGAGTAGAGTTTGAACTACAGACATGGAACATTACAAAAACTCTATTACCATTGGGATATCACTTGAAACCCTATTTTAGTCAAAAATTGAAAAAACAAAATCAAATTTTGGTTTGCCTAAAATCTTGTAACTCAACTTATATCTCTTAATATTTTCAATAGAAATGTACAGGGTTCAAATCCACCACTCTCCCATTGTATCTATCAAATTTATTAAAAATAAATTAAAAAAATCAAATTTTGGTTTAAAATAGTTACAATTCCATTATTTATTTATTTTTGTGGTCGGATGCAATCATAATAATTGGCCTCCTAAAATTGTGCTATGGTTATAAGCCACCAGCCCTAGAGAAGCCCATACTGAGCCCACCTCAGATGGACTGGACAAAATTAGAAACTTGAACCTAAGATTGCAATTCTAGCCTAAGAACAGCATGATACTACCTTTTTTTTTTTAATTTTTATGAACAAAAAGAGTAGGAGGGGTTGACTAGAATAGCTTCCTTACCTGGGTGTTACCATAGTAACATCATATCCGCTAGATCTAAGCTTGCAAGCAAGGAAACCAAAGAGCTATTATTGTTATCCTAGCCCCATTAGAGTACTAGTGAGTATTAAACCGAGGGCATAGAGTTTTTTTCCAAGTGCCTCCCTTTATGAGATTCAAACATGGACACAGCATAATATCGTCTTATTTTGACTTATGAAAATTCATGAAATTGACAAGGATTTGACCAGGGATTAACGAATGTACCTTGGTTGATTTCCCCGCCAAGAAAAATGGAGTAGCTGATGAGGGATAACCTGGTGATTTTTTTTTTTTTTTTTTAATTTTATTTAATTTGCCATTCTATGAGCTTTTCGGCCCAATATAGTCAATCACACAATGTGATAGAGCATGCCAAGTGAGCGCTAGCTCTAAGCCCAAACTCACATTTTAAAGGCATCGGTTGGTTACTCATTTCAAGCCCACAACACATCGTGTATTTCAATTTTCAATCTACTTCTAGAGAGCACCACTCCTGTACAACTCCAGGCACACGGTTTTTACGTGGCCCCTAGTTTTCAATTTCCTTCCACTTTATATAGTTCCCAACAGACTTTCTCCATCAAGAGAGTGTGACTTGTGAGAGGAGTACCATCATAGAATAGAATAAGACCAGACAAAAGTAAAACTCACAATGGTGGGGCAGTATACGGTGACAAAACCAAGCCGCAGCGACGAGGTTTTGGATGTAGATCAACAATTGAGAATTGCCAATGAGATCAAAGCTCAGTTCGAGTCCATCGCCCCCAAGCGTCCTGTCAAGCCCAACAGAAGTGAACCTGACTCGTCAACACCAACCCCAGTGGAGTCCACAGCCGTAGACCAAAACATTCCTGAGCTTAATAAGTTCCAGGCCCTTCAATCGCAATCTCATGTCTGTCACATGCTCCACTTAGATTTAACTCTCTTTTTTGTTGTGTTTTTTGGTTGTTTCTTGGATTTGTGGTTCTTGTAATTGCTCTCTCTGACTGTTGTAAGAATGGCAGGTTTTGCTTTCGGCAGAGGGAGTTACTGAGGTACAAGAAGAGTACGTGGAGACCCAGTACTACAACGAGTTGCACTCCATCAACAAACAGCATCACACGGTTACACATCGATCTATTTAATCATATAGATATATGTTTCGGTTTTGAGAGTTTGAATTTTTGTTTTAAATTTGGCTTTTTTTTTTTTTTTTTTTGTGAACAGACTGGGAATGGGTTTATAAGGGTGGTGGGAGAAGAAGGTGAAGGTGGATATGATATTCAGTTGCAAGAAGGAACAGGTGGGATGGCGTACACAGGCTTTAGAAGCAATCCTGCGACAAACGATTGGGTACCAAACATTGATGAAGATCAGGTACTTGGTGTTCCATAATTAGAATTTGGGTTTAGCTTTTGATGGTTGCTATTACTTAATTAGAATCTCATAGAGGAAGAGAAAGGATTTATAACATAATAATCAAGAATTAACTGGTACATTCTTCTGGTCTTAGAGTTTTCCATCTTCGTATTTTGTTTTGTTTGTTTGATGATCACAGGGCTTTGTCTCCTCAAAGCCAAATCGGAGCGAGAGTTCTTAGATCTGCTGGGGTAAAGGCTTTGAGAAAGCGACTTGTACCTAATTTCCATGGACTGTGATCTGTAAAATTGAATAAAGATCGGATAAGGATGTGTTAGGCGGAAGATTAAAAATTTCCATTAATGGCTTTTGTCAGAATCATTGCAAGCAACGACTTCTACATTGTTCTTATCCTTCACTCAAAAAAAAAAAAAAAGGTTGTTCTTATCCAACTGCACTGTACCAATGTGAAATTTAATAGTAATTAATTCAATGATTCAAGGCTTTCGTCATTGTTAAAGACCAATAGCTGTTTGCTAAATATTCAGCAAATTTTTTTTTTTTTTTTAACGTGGTTGTCTGAGAACAAACAACAATAGAGAGAGAGAGAGAGAGAGAGAGAGAGGGAGAGAGAGAGAGAGGCATTTCTCAAATCAGGTTGATTGTATGGTGCAGCAGCCATAGGAATTTTATGATGAGACAACCTATTTAGGGTCCGTTTGAATTGAGTTTATTGTTGTTAAAACTGAAAATTGAAAACACTGTACTAAAATAATTTTTAAATTATGAATAGTACTGGTAAAATTTATTTTTAATATTTTTTAGTACATGAACAGTATATATACAGTGTGTAAACAGTGTATATATTGTGATGGAGCGTGAGCTCGTCAGTCGATGTGGTCGGACGAAGCCCTCCTGCAGCCTCCTGAAAGGGTCACCGGTATGGTGCCTGCCACCTCGCCTCCGATGCCAAAGTTAGTATGCAAGAAAATCTCAGAAAAATAGAGAATGCAATAGAAAATAGATAAATAGCTCTTTCTTAGTGTCTCTGTCTCTGTACCTTGTTCTTGACAATAAGAGGATTTTATAGGCACACCTTCATGGCTTCTAGCCGTTGGAGTAGTAATGGAGGTCTTAATGCTCCTTCTGGTAACGTCTGGTCTAATGTAATGTGACTTGAATGTGTTTGTAACGGCTCATACAGTTGGCTCTATAATCATTCTGGACTTAATTGCACTGTAATGAATGCAGTGTTTTCCTCGTCAGCGACGTGAATATATGACAGGCTCTTCTGTGATTGCCCTCGTCTGTATCGTCTAACCTCGTCAATGATAGACTTCCTTGTCATGATGTCACTGGACTCGTCATTCCCATCAGTTGCCCCCGGATTCCAGGGTCGTCATGACATGTCGTGTTGGCCGTGGAAGATGAAAAGTCTCCTGGGCCAAAAGTGCCTGTTGGGCTTCCGTGCCGTATTAACTGCGCAGTGATGGCGTTTCCTGCTTAGTTGCCACGTGTTTTGTGTGGATTGTTGGGGTCACTCTTGTGACCCTTGGGTTTCCCGCCGTTTTTCAGTTGCCTTTTTGGGCTAAAAACTTCTTCACTTTGTTCCTTTTTATTTCTCAAACAAAACTTTTGCTAAGTGTTTCCTTGGTGAGCTTTTCTCTGCCATTCTTCTTCGGACTGGTGCGCCGTTCACCGTTGTTTTAAGGTACATTTTTCTTTTCCTTTTTTGTTTTTCCTTTTCTCTACTACGCTGTGGTTTCTAATTCACTCTTCTTTTTCCTTTTTATATACTCGGTTTCTTTTCTTTTTGGGTTTCTAGCAAATATCATTTTCTTCTTGCGTTTTTTTTTTTCTTTTTTGCATTTCCATGGTCCGTGGTTTTGAAGTTAGGATAGACTGCCCTTCAATTTCCTTCTTATTTGCGCGATTAGGAGGGTCTTTAGGGAATTTCCCACACTTAGAAAATTTTGTTTTTGAGGGTAACTGTTTGGGCGTTGCGTTGGCTGATTTATTGCCTCTGCTTCGTCAATCGGTTGATTGGTTCAAGGGTCTAGTGAGAGAGGGAGAAACGATGTCTGAAGTTAGGTCTAGCGACCTTGAGACTGGGTTATCGTCGAATGATGATCCAGTGGAGGGGGGTTCAGTCGTCTCTTCTCCCCGTGAGGTTAGGGCTTTTCACGCCCTCGGGGAGGCGTGTGGTTTGGACGCGGATAATCTGGCTAGATTTAAAGATAGGTTTCAATTTCCGGCAAGGGTTCGTGTTCGTCTACCTAGTGACGAGGATAGGGTCTGTCACTTTTTCCCGGGTGAGGTGTGTTTTTATGAGTCAGCCTTTACCTGCGGGCTTAGATTCCCCGTCCATCCATTCCTGATGGAACTTTTGGATCGTTTTGGCATTGCTCCTAGGCAGCTCATGCCCAATTCGTGGAGAATAGTGGTGAACTGCATGGAGATATGGTTAGCTGCCAATGGAGATATGATTAGGATAGACGAACTTACATATCTATATCGCTTGAAAGAGTCCAAGGAGTATGGATATTATGAGTTAGTTCCCTGGGCGAGGGATGCTAGGATCGTCAGGGGTTTGCCTTCGTCCTTCAGGTACTGGCAATCCAGGTTTTTCTTTGTGTCGGGGGACGATTTTGAGACTCAATCCAGCGCAGATTGGGGTGATGTACCAAGGTTGCATCGTCGGTGGGGAACCCCGGCTTTAGGTGCGTCAGTCTTTCTATTTGTCGTTTTCAGTTTTGATGTTTTTCTGTTATGTGATGTTGCTGACCCCCTTGCCTCTTGCTGCGTGTAGTTAAGAGACGACCTAAGCTCAAGAGCAGGCAAAAAGAGCGCGTTGAGACCGCCATTGGATATGCCCAGACGATAGAAAGCTGGGACGACCTCGTCAACCCACGTACTTTGGCTTTTTACCACCTCGGGCCAGACCTGTCTCCTTACGTTCTTCGTTCCATTGGAATTGAAGGCAAAAAGAGTAAGTACTAACCTCGTTAAGTTTTACTTCCTTTATGCAGATGTGAACTTTTTCCTAACCATTTCCTTCTTGCAGAAATGACGACTAAGTTCAAGAAGGACATGTATGCTAAGATGAGAGAAAAGAAGGACGAGCCTTTATCCAGCATCGGGAAGAAAGCAGTGTGTGTCAAGGGGATAACTACACCTGCTAGCACTAATATCCCCGTCACCGACATAGTTCCCGTCACTGAACCGACGAGGACGGCTTCTCCGGCTGCCTCGATAGAAGAGATCCCTACTCCGGCCTCGAAGAAGCAGCGAACATCAGGGAAGGAGAAAGCTGATTCACGATCGTCCACAATATGGGACGACGAGAGATTGGCCGTGGACAGGGCACACCAAATGTTGACGGCGGATGATCTCAAGGTCTTCTCTGGTGTATCTTTTAATGACGTCGCCTCTCGTCATGTTCAGAGACTCGTCCAGGTAGGGTGTCCTCTGTACTTAAAAAGATTTTTTTTTTATTTTTTTATTTTTTATCTTCACATTCCCTTCCAGGTGCTGGGAGAGAGCATTCACATTACCTCTGAGCATCTTACACAAGAGGCAAGGGTGGCATCCTTAACCTCTAGGATGGAAGCTTTGGAGAAGGAGAACTCGGAGCTGAAGAAGAATCTTATTGATTCTATGGACGCGGCCACCTCTTTAAAGGAGAAGGTCAAAGTTTTGAACAACGACCTGAGGGTTGAGCGTCAGATGACTTCAGAGAAGGACGAACAGCTTCTGAATGCTAAGGAAAGTCTGAAAACTATTGCTGCGAGGTCTGTAGAGGCTTTCCAGACTACGGACGAGTACCAGACCGTCCTATTCAGCTGGTATTTCAAAGGCTTTGAGCTCCTTAGGAGGTACCTCACCAAGCATCCTTCTGGAGTAAACATGGACACTCTGGACCTAGAAGAAGTGGATCAAGAGATGGCCGCTGACGAGGCTGCTCCTTCTTCTACTATGCAAACTGAAGTTCCTGGAGAGGTTCCTGCTGGTGGTGATGCCCATGAGGATGCTCCTGACGACGATGCCTCTACAGGAGCCTGATACTTAGAAAATTTTTCTTTTCTTTCCTTCTTTTGGGATGCCCTTCATTCTTTGGGCAGTTATGTAAATCTAATTTTCGAACAATTTTACTTTCTGTCTATTTTGGGAGCAACAAGGAAAATTTTCTGCCCAGTGTTTATGGGCTTCTAGTTGTAAAAGACAATGATGATTCAACCTATTTCAGGCTTTTAATATTACTTACTTGTTTTTGAAGTAATTTCCTTCGTCGTGCTACTTTTTTTATATATCTTCGTCAGCAACTTACATCCGTCAAGGCAGAACTTTGTTACTTAGCCATTTTTTGGCTTTTTATGGCTTACACCCTTGCTAGGGGTATCGCCTTCGTCAGTAACTTACATCCGTCAAGGCGGAATTTTGTTACTTAGCCATTTTTTGGCTTTTTGTGGCTTACACCCTTGATAGGGATATTGCCTTCATCAGTAACTTACATCCGTCAAGGCGGAATTTTGTTACTTAGCCATTTTTTTTGGCTTTTTGTGGCTTACACCCTTGATAGGGATATTGCCTTCGTTAGTAACTTACATCCGTCAAGGCGGAATTTTGTTACTTAGCCATTTTTTGGCTTTTTGTGGCTTACACCCTTGATAGGGATATTGCCTTCGTCAGTAACTTACATCCGTCAAGGCGGAATTTTGTTACTTAGCCATTTTTTGGCTTTTTGTGGCTTACACCCTTGATAGGGATATTGCCTTCGTCAGTACATTCGGTTGTCTAGACTCGCTCATAGAATAATATCAGCTGAATGGATTCTCTATTGATTTTGATAACAAGTACATTTGATTGCTACGTCTATTGATGGTACTTCTTTAGGTGTTCAATGTTCCATGGCCTCGGGAGTCTTTGTCCGTCTAGAGTTTCAAGGTGGTAACTTCCTTGTCTGAAGTAATGAACGACCCGGTACGGTCCTTCCCATGTGGGGCCAAGTTTCCCTTGAGCTGGATCCTTGGTCGCCAGAGTTACTTTACGTAGGACGAGGTCGCCGATGTTGAGTCGTCGGAGTTTCACCCTTTTATTGTAATACTCTGTCATCTTTTTCTGGTAATCCGTCATTCTTCTGCCGGCTTTATCTCTGACTTCGTCCAGGCAGTCCAGGTTGACTCGTAGACGATCGTTATTGTCTTCTTCGTTGAACATTTCCCGCCTGGTGCTGGTTACCCCGACCTCGACCGGGATCACTGCCTCAGTCCCGTAAGTAAGTTTAAACGGGGTTTCCCCCGTCGAGGTTCGTGCTGTTGTTCTGTATGCCCACAAGACATTGGGTAATTCGTCTGGCCAAGAACCCTTTGCATCATCTAGTTTCGTCTTTATGATTTTGAGTAGAGTCCGGTTCGTCACTTCTGTCTGTCCATTCGCTTGAGGGTGGCCTGGCGATGAGAAATGGTTCTTGATGCCCAGGCCAGAGCAGAAATCCTTGAAGCCTTGGCAATCGAACTGTCGCCCGTTGTCTGATATGATCGTCCTTGGAATCCCGAACCTGCAGACTATGTTCTTCCATACAAAGCTTCGGATCTTTGCTTCAGTGATAGTTGCCAATGGCTCTGCCTCAACCCATTTTATGAAGTAATCTATAGCGACGAGTAAGAATCTTACCTGGCCTTTGCCCAAGGGTAGTGGGCCAACGATGTCAATTCCCCACTGTGCGAATGGCCAAGGGGAAGCTATCGTCGTCAGTCTTTCGGCTGGCAGCCGTTGGATATTCCCAAATCGTTGGCACTTGTCACACTTCTTGACGAACTCCATTGCGTCCACCTGCATAGTAGGCCAAAAATAACCTGCTCGCATAATTTTGCTTACCAATGATCTGGGGCCTGCATGATCTCCGCAGATTCCTTCATGGACCTCTTTTAGGATGTACTTAGCGTCTTCTTCGTTCACACACCTTAAGTAGGGCATGGAGAAGCCCCTCTTGTACAAAGTGTCATTAAGAATTGTGAATCTGGCAGACCTCTTCTGGATCTTCCTGGCCTCACTTGTGTCCTGAGGGAGATGTCCATCCTGAAGAAAGGATATAATGGGCTTCATCCAGCTACTTGTGTTCTGGATTGCAAAGGTTGAAATTTCCTCTATACTGGGGTTCTTCTGTACTTCCATCATCAGCTCTGCATTCGAACCTGTGTCTTTTGACGAGGCTATCTTCGATACTTCGTCTGCTGCCATATTCTGGCTTCTGGGAATCTGGACGAACTTTACCTCTTCGAACTCTTGAGTCAAGTGCTTCGTCAACCTGAGGTACTTCTGCATTCTTTCTTCCTTTGCTTCGCATTCTCCCTTGATCTGCCCAATTACTAGCTTTGAGTCGTTTTGGATTAATAGGGTCTTGGCTCCAAACACTTTTCCTAACCTCAACCCCGTCAGAATCCCCTCATACTCGGCTTCGTTGTTTGTCGCCGGGAATTTCAGCTGAACTCCATACTTCAATACTTCTCCGTCAGGGGCGGTTATGACGACCCCTACTCCTCCCCGCTTTTGGGCCGACGAACCGTCGGTTTGTATCACCCAAGGTTTGTCCTTACTGGCAAGGTTTTGTTCGTCCGGCAGAGTGAACTCGGCGATAAAGTCTGCCAGAGCCTGTGCTTTAATGGCTGCCCTGGGATGGTACTCTATATCAAACTGGCTGAGTTCAATTGCCCATTGGACCATTCTCCCTGCTGCCTCGGGCTTGCTCATGGATTTCTTGATAGGTTGGTCCGTCATTACCCAGATTGGATTTGCCTGGAAATATTGCCTGAGCTTGCGTGAGGCAATTATCAACGCGAACGTGATTTTTTCGATTTTTGGGTACCTGGACTCGGCCCCCTGGAAGGCTTGGCTGATATAATACACGGGGAGTTGAATTCTGTTTTCTTCGCGGATCAGGGCTGCGCTGACGGCTGTAGGCGAAACAGCTAGGTACAGATACAGGTTTTCACCTTCTTTTGACGGGCTTAGGAGAGGTGGATTGCTCAAGTAGCGTTTGAGCTCTTGGAAAGCCGCTTCACATTCGTCGGTCCAGGCGAAGGCCTGCTTCAGGGTCTTGAAAAAGGGGAGGCATTTATCCGTTGCTCTAGAGACGAATCTGTTGAGGGCGGCGATCCGTCCTGTGAGCTTTTGGACCTCCTTGACGGTCTTGGGTGACGCCATGTTGATTATGGCCTGAACCTTCTCCGGATTTGCTTCTATTCCTCTCTGGGATACCATGAATCCCAAGAACTTCCCTGAGGCTACACCAAACACACACTTACTTGGATTCAGCTTCATTTGGTATTGTTTGAGAGTGGCAAACGTCTCTCTGAGGTCGTCCAGATGGGCAAATTCTTCCTTGCTCTTGACGAGCATATCATCCACATAAACCTCCATATTCCTGCCTATCTGCCCGTTGAACATTCTGTTCACTAACCTCTGATAAGTAGCCCCTGCATTCTTTAGTCCAAAAGGCATTACCTTATAGCAATAGAGGCCTTGGCTGGTGACGAAGGCCGTTTTCTCCTCATCCTCGTTGGCCATTTTAATCTGGTTATATCCTGAGAAAGCATCCATGAACGTCAACAGCTTGTGCCCGGCAGTGGAGTCTACGAGCTGGTCTATCCTTGGAAGGGGGAAACTATCCTTCGGGCAGGCCCTATTCAGGTCCGTGAAATCCACGCACATCCTCCATTTCCCATTTGCTTTCTTTACCAGAACAGTATTGGCCAGCCAGTCAGGGTAGTACACTTCCCTGATGAAACCGGCAGTTAAGAGCTTCTTCACTTCGTCCGCAACTGCCTGATCTCTTTCTGGTGCGAAGACTCTTCGTCTCTGCTTGATGGGTTTCTTCTCTGGGTCTACATTCAACCTGTGTTGGATGATTTCCGGGGATATACCTGGCATGTCGTCATGGCTCCAAGCAAAGACGTCCAGGTTTTGCTTAAGAAACTGGACGATCTTTGTTCTCATTTTGGGGCTCAAGGTCGTCCCTATCCTGGTTGTTTTGGTCGTTTCTCCCTCAATTAGTTGCACTGTTTCTAGGGCCTCCACCTTTTCTTCCTCCTTCTCTTCAATAATCCAGGTGTGATTTTCCTTTGCGGCCAACACAGCATGGTAGCATTCTCGAGCTAAGACTTGGTCTCCCTTAACTTCACCAACCCCGTTTTCTACAGGGAACTTCACCTTTAAGCAGTAGGTTGATGTGGACGCCTTCCACTTGTTGAGGGCAGGTCTTCCAATGATGACGTTGTAGGAGGAGGGGCAATCCACTACTAAGAAGTCCAGCTGACAGGTTAGTTGCCTCGGGTATGTCCCCACCGTCACTGTCAACATTACTATGCCCTTGGGATAGACCCTGTCACCACTAAAACTGACAAGGGGGGAATCAAAAGGACGTAGCCTTTTGGGGTCCAGCTTCAACTGTTGAAATGCAGGGAAATAAATGATGTCAGCAGAGCTACCATTGTCCACGAGGATCCTTTTGGTGTTGAACCCTTCTATGGTAAGCATTATGACCAGGGGGTCGTTGTGGGGCTGTTTTACTCCCCTAGCGTCGTTTTCATTGAAAATCATGTCTTGTTCAGTCCGTCTCTGCTTCAACGGGGGAGTCGTGTGGACGCTGTTCACTTGACGTTGGCATGCTTTTTGAAGGGACCTGAACGAACCTCCAGTGACGGGTCCACCTGTGATCGTCTGTATTTCCCCAACCACATTTTGAGGAGGCTGGGACTGACGGTCATTCCCCCTTGATGAAGCTTCGGGCTGGCCTTTGTTCCCGTCCCGAGATCTACTATATTCACCTTTCTTTACAAATTTCTGCAACTTCCCTTTTCGTATCAGCTCTTCTACCTGCTCTTTGAGGTCCCGACAGTCCTCGGTGTAATGGCCATGGTCTTTGTGGAACCAGCAGTACTTGTTCTTATCGCGAACATTGGGAGACGAGTGTAACGGCCGCGGCCACTTTAGGTAATGCTCGTCCTTAATCTGTGTCAGGATCTTATCAACAGGCATAACAAGGGGAGTAAATTTTACCGTTCGAGGACTCTTATCATCTTTCCTTCTGCTTCTGTCATTGATTCGGAGATCTGGTCGTTCACGCTTTTGCCCTCTACGGTCGTCTTCCTTTCTATTCTTGTGTCCCGTTCTCTCAATGTCCCTGATGGCGGCCAGTGCGTCTTCCGCGTTCATGTACTTCTGTGCTTTGAGGAGCATTTCAGCCATTGTTTTCGGTGGATTTTTTGCAAGTGACGAGACAAGCTCTCTGGATCTCAGCCCCGCCTTAAAGGTCGTTAGCTGCACCTTGTCATCGGCCTCGTCCACCTCCAGTGTTTCCCGGGTGAAACGTTTCACATATGACCTCAAAGTTTCCCTCTCTCCCTGCCTGATGGTGAGTAAATGATCCGCGGTTCTCTTTGGTCGTTGTCCCCCAATGAAGTGACGCAGGAAGGCATTGCTCAACTGCTCGAAGGTGTCGATGGACGATGTGGGCAGCTTTGTGAACCATTCCCGTGCGGCTCCCTTGAAAGTGGTTGGGAAGGAACGACACAAAATCTCGTCTGGGGGCTGCTGGAGTCCTAGGGTCGTCTTAAATGTGTTAAGATGATCCTTGGGAATCCTTTAGCCCATCGAACGGTTCAAGTTGTGGCAGCCGAAATTTTGACGGTACTGGGCAGTCGAGGACGGCCATAGTGAATGGCGAATCTGTTGCCCTGACCAATCGGTCCACGCTTCGTTCAGTCTTTTCTTTGATGGCGTTCCTAAGCTCGTCCATCTCCTTCCTCATCTCCTGGAGTAGATTCGAGTTCTGCTCGGTTGGAGTTGTAGGCTTTTGATGTTCGATTCTTCTATGGCTATTGCCCTCGTCCTCTTGACTTCCCTTGGACCGGTTCTCTTCTTGCTGAAGCCTCTGCTTCATTTCCTCATTTTGTTTGGACAATTCCTCGACGGTAGCTGCCAAGGCCTGAATTTGCTGTGCCAAGGCTGCAGAATCTTGATTGGACTCCATCTGAAATAATTATTTGACCGGAAACTACCTTTTCGCGACTGAATGCGAAAAATGTCGGTCCCCACAGACGGCGCCAAACTGATGGAGCGTGAGCTCGTCAGTCGATGTGGTCGGACGAAGCCCTCCTGCAGCCTCCTGAAAGGGTCACCGGTATGGTGCCTGCCACCTCGCCTTCGATGCCAAAGTTAGTATGCAAGAAAATCTCAGAAAAATAGAGAATGCAATAGAAAATAGATAAATAGCTCTTTCTTAGTGTCTCTGTCTCTGTACCTTGTTCTTGACAATAAGAGGATTTTATAGGCACACCTTCATGGCTTCTAGCCGTTGGAGTAGTAATGGAGGTCTTAATGCTCCTTCTGGTAACGTCTGGTCTAATGTAATGTGACTTGAATGTGTTTGTAACGGCTCATACAGTTGGCTCTATAATCATTCTGGACTTAATTGCACTGTAATGAATGCAGTGTTTTCCTCGTCAGCGACGTGAATATATGACAGGCTCTTCTGTGATTGCCCTCGTCTGTATCGTCTAACCTCGTCAATGATAGACTTCCTTGTCATGATGTCACTGGACTCGTCATTCCCATCATATTGTTCATGAACTGCACCTTTTGTTTCCTAAAAAGTCAACCTAAGCGGCTGAAAAAAAAAAAAAAAAAAAAAAAAAAGGAAAAGAAAACCAAAATGCCAACGCCAGACGCAAATGGGCAATTCAAGCTGCACCTTAAAGTCCAAGTGATCCCAACTGGAATGGTCATTAGACTCATTACTTATTGTGGGCGAGCATTGTCAATACTAGCAAAGAAGCAAACATCATGCCTGCAATCCCATTGCTAATCAGACTCTTTATTCGTATTTACGATAGTGGCCAAAATCAAGAACCACTGACGAAGGTGTTAATCTCTAAATTTGCAAGACATGAGAGGAATTGAGAGGTCGAGCTGTACTGAGTTGTACAACAGTACAAGTTCAATCTGGCAAGCTTTAAGGTGTTCATTTTCACAAGGGAAAAAAACACACCATTCCTAACAAACCTAGAGGTTCTTCAGGGACCACCCTTTATGTACATATTAGGGAAAGGTGGTTAGGATCCTTTTTATTTATTTTCTTACAAGTAAAGGAGGGATCGTTTTCCTTGTGGAAGAGACAGGACAATACTACATAACTTTAGAGTTCCTCAAGGTTCAAAGGTTGAACTAATACTAAACAGCTGGGATAAGACCATATTGCTTGATCAAATATGTATTCCAAATTGACAATTTTTGTTGTGCGACTCCAGCCACATATGGCTTAGCATAATGATCCATTTTCGTTACTCTAAAAGATGGTTTTGCTTCACCAAAAGTTTTATGGCTCAACTAACATTTTCTAATGTTTTCAGAAGTCTTATGGCTCAACTAACATTTTCTAGTGTTTTCAAGGAAGACATCTCGGACTTAAAATATCCGTACCACCAAGAATTATCAAAAAATGAAAAAGGTAGCTTTGCTTATGTACCATAGTAACTGCTACCCTTTAGCACAAATTTATATGTTTGGCTCCAACAACCTTCATTACAAGTTCGGTTTATCACTCTACCCACAAGAAATAAAGCACTCTACCTACATGAAATAAAAGCCCAAGTGTATCCAAAAATGCTTCAGTATGCTCTTATTTTTAATTATTATATTAAAAAAAAACTTTCTTTTTTGGTAATTGAAAAAAATAAATAAAAGGAATTCTTTGACAGTAATAAATTAGGAAAACGATAGAATGATGAATAACCTGATGTATTCTAGTTATTAGAGCTAAACGACAACTTCTCTGTTTTTTTGATATGTTCACCATTCATCAATGGATTCAATTTGTTTAGGCCTTTTTTTTTTCATGTTTTGTTGTTGTTGTGAATAGGCCAGGTGCTTCTGTCTTGATTCCAATTGCTCCTCTTACTCACCTTTGGAAATACAAGCATTACGTTCAGTATGGAGCCCAGATTGTGGCTGTAGGATGTACTACCTACTACCTTTCCAATCGCTTGGGACTATCCAAATGGTTGGATCAGGGACGAAACTAGGATCAAAATTTAGGAGAGAGGGGGGGCCAAAAACTCAATAAAAAAAATTCTTTAAAATACAAATTAGCATATATTTAATGTTAAGAAAATATCAACAAAAGAGTGGGGAAACAAAATAACCGTTTATTAATACATTTTAAATTAACAATTTAAAAATAGAATTCAACATTCTTTTAAATAACAAAAATCATCTATAGTTGATTTTGTACTAAACTTTGCAACAATCTCCCTTTCAATCCTAATTTTCTTTAGATTGATGATACAAGAATTTATAAAATTTATATAATAAAATTTGTAATACTAATGACTATACACTACACATTAGCACCAATTTATTAACACAACTATTCAATTCTATTATACCCCACATAAAATTAAACTAATTTACTAATAAACAACCAACTAGTAAGTAATAAGTTAAAAAAAAAAAAATTTAATATTTTAAGTTAAAAATTAATAGCCAAACACACCTGCCATCCCACCCCACACACTAATTAATGGCCACCCACACACCCCACTCTCACTCACTACAAGTACATTAACTTGGTTTGTAATTTGTATTCATCTATCTTTCTTCTTCTTTTTTTACGCATTTTTTTTTCTTTTCAGCAAAAACAGTCATATATTTTTCCCGAAAATTCAAATAGTCAATCTTAACACTCATAAAAAAATAGCTTGGAATCTAAGAAGAAAGAGTAAAAAACAGACAACACAATAATACAGATGTTGTAGTATAGTTGTTTGCCAGTTGGGTTTTATCATTTTCATGGGCCAATTTGTAACTTATTGGGAGGAGGGGGAACTATTCATTAAGACCTTTCAATAGGTTGAATAGTTTGGAGAAGAAGGTGGAAGAAATTAGTGCTGATTTGAAGGTGGTCAAAGAGAAGATCATCAATTTGAGTGATGATGTGGAAGAGATTAAGAGAAGGGTGGACGCTGCCACCGTGACCAGGGCAACTGTAGCAGCATATCCATGGTTGATCGAACTAGGGCAACTGTCAAGTACATATGCTGGATCATTTGCAATAAGAAAATAGCGTCATGCATAAACTCCAAATATAGCACTCTTGCCTTTACAGTAGAATATGTGAGGTGGTTTGAGAATCCCCTTGTGAATCTGCATAAAAATTCAAACAATCAAAACTTGAAATAGAACTCTACATTGTAAACTACCTAAGTATAACCATAGGATAGGCCTACCCTCCAACTTGATCATCTACCAGCCATTGACGCCACTCATCAAAAATGGACAAATTTAGAGATTTGATCCACAATTGGGTTCCTATGTATGGAATGACCAAATCCCAACAAAACTATTGCACATTAAATCAAAGTTTAAGTGGGATTAATGGATTATAGTATGAGCAATATACCCTATAACACTCATACCCATTAAAGCCCTAACCTTATTCCTAAATTTCTTTAAAGGGAATTACACAAGAAAATTTTCCTAGGCAATCCCATAAAGGTGAAAGTATTCATGAAAATAAGCTATATTTGGAATTTATGTATGACGCTATTTGCTTATTGCAAACGATCCAGCATATGTACCTGACGGTTGCCCTGGTTCGATCAGCCATGGATATGCTGCTACAGTTGCCCTGGTCACGGTGGCAGCATCCACCCTTCCCTTAATCTCTTCCACATCATCACTTAAACTGATGATCTTCTCTTTGACCACCTTCAAATCAGCACTAATTTCTTCCACCTTCTTCTCCAAACTATTCAACCTATTGAAAGGTCCCAACCATTTGGATAGTCCCAACCGTTTGGAAAGGTAGTAGGTAGTACATCCTACAACCACAATCTGGGCTCCATACTAAACATAATGCTTGTATTTCCAAAGGAGTGCAAGAGGAGCAATCGGAATCAAGACAGAAGCACCTAGCCTATACACAAGAACAACAAGACATGAAAAAAAAGGCCTAAACAAATTGAATGCATTGATGAATGGAGAACATATCATAAAAACAGAGAAGTTGTCATTTAGCTCTAATAACTAGAATACGTCAGGTTATTCATTATTCAATCGTTTTCCTAATTTATTACTGTTAAAGAATTCCTTTTTTTTTTAATTACCAAAAAAGAAAGCTTTTTTTATATAATAATTAAAAATAAGAGCATACTGAAGCATTTTTTTACTATTAAAGAATTTTAGTAATGTTGCTTGTATTTTTTGGAAATACATGCGAGTGAAAAAGTGTGGAAATACATGTAATATTATTTAAAAATTGAAAACATGTATTTAAACACATATACCAAACGAGTCCTATATTATGGAACAAAAAGTTGAGCAATTGTTGCTGATACACTCTAGTTTAGACGACTCCTCTTTCCATTGTAGTAACAACCAAACAAGATGGAAGATGTGGTTGTGGGTTCAATACTCTGCGTGCGTGCATAATTACTAATTAAATTTATTAAAAAAAAAAAAAAAAAAACTTACGCACAAGTTGAACCATTGTATTAAACCAAAGGCAATCCTCATTTCTGTTTTTCTTCTAGTTTTAATAGGTAAATTTTGGCCTAAGGGGGAGGGAGAAGGGGGAATTCCAACTAGTGATCTTTGCTTCATGAGGCGTAAAGCCATAAAGAAAACAAAGCAACATCAATCCTCGTTTCAATTAATGTTAAACACTCCTTGTTTCTCCACAAAATCAATTTAGACACTGAGCATGTGCTAACAATTTGCCTTACTGAAGTATGAACTTCCACCTGGAGTTCCCTTCAAATCAAAACTCATTCAAAGCAAAGAAAGCATCTTCCCCCAACCCCCCTTTTATCCCATCTGCAATTAGTCACTTATTCCATACTAACAACACAGTACCCCTTAGTTTCTTTCTTTTTTCTTTTTCCTATAAAAGGAAATTACATTGAACCAAACTGGATGACACGAGCTCTGTGGAGGGCAGAGGGACATGGGGTAGGCTTTTTTTAGCTCAAAGGAAAAACTTCAAAGAGAATAAAACAAACAAAACATACAGTGCAGGAAAAGCTCCGGATTGAATGTCCCAGAAACACTTCAACAAAACTCCACTTTGCTAAAAGATGAGCTACATTATTATTCTTCCAATGGACCTGGGGTAGGCCTAGCATAAATGTCTCTCTCACAGACCATTTTCCTAGCTCTAAGTGCTGCTTAATTGGCACATCTATTGACCCTCTTCATAGAACATTACACAATGTCATAATATATCTTTACATCATCAACAATCGACGCAAAATTCCAATCGGAAACAATATCTTGCTTCATGATGGGATATATAGACACTGTTGCATCTCCATCCATTATGATTATGTTCCAGTCACTTATCACACTACATCTACGTTTGTTCCAGAACACAATAGTTCATTGATCTTCCAGATATATTTAAAAGGTTAAAAAAATTGTACAGATACTAAATGCTTGCATCCCTTCATTTTCAAACACAAAACTTCAAATTCACAATAAAAACAACCATACAATACAAATCGATGGTTAAACAACCCGTATGGCATTCCCATATAAAGCAAAATTATCTACAAGGCCGAGCATCAATTCCGCAAACACATAGCATACAAGCATTGCAATCAAAAACCACGAAGAAATTCAAATCAGATTAAGAAGATTCGGGTTTAATTAACAGAAGGGAGTTCCTCAGTAGTGACCCGAGCAGCCCTAGATTTGAGCATTTCCAAAGCTCGCTTGCTGATCTCCTTCGCGTACACACTAAGGGTCTCGATTTTTCCGTCCACGTCACCATCGGCGACAGAGGAAACGTCGGCGGCGGCGAATGCCTGGTCTTCGATGACGCGGGCGGCGGAGGAGGCCTCGTCGGCGGGGACGGGTTGGTAGAGGTTGGAGTTGGAGAGGATGGAGTCGGAGGATGATAGGGTTACGGAGAGGCGGACGATCACGGCGTCGCGGATCCGCTGTGAGGGGGGCCAAATGCTGAAGGAGAATTTTGAGTTATCGGGTTTGGGTGCTGCAGCGTCTGCCATATCCTTGGTAGTCAAGTATGTTTTTTTTTTTTGGATAAAAAATTGATTTTAGCTATCAAAAAAAAAATATATATATATGTTTGATTTTAGGAAGTATTTTAAAATGTTTAGCGTAAATTGCAAAGCGCACCCTTAATGTTTGGGAATGATTGAATTTTACGGCCAACGTTTCAGGCCTTTGATTTTACACCCTAACATTTGGTTCTGTTAGCAAATCATCCCTTGGTTAGTTTCTGCTGTTAACTGCCATGTCATCTTGCTGACATGTTTTTTTTTTTTGTTGCCAAATAAGCTCCAAAACGACACAATTTTAATGGAAATGATGTGCTGACCTTGCACATGCTAAACGGCACCGTTTTGCCCAAAGAGAAAACAAAAAACTTGTTGTTACGACACCGTTTCCCCACAAAATAGAAAATCTCAAAACCAGCCCTTAGTTCCCTAACCCACGAACCCAACCCTTGCAGCCACCACATCAGCTCTGCAACCAGCCCTTGCTTCGTGAACCCAGACGTAAGTTCATCGCAATCTCCAAGTTTGCTCCAAGGCAACAGCAGCGGCAGCAACGGGTATGGCTATGGTTCTCTCTCCCTCTCTTTTTGGATTTTTCTTGCCATTGCTGGATTGGAATTTTGGGGTTTTTCATTAGGTTTGCTGGGGCTTTTGTTGTTTGGGTTTGTTGAGGGTTTTTGTTCAATTATTTTTGTTTGGGATTTTGTTGCTGGATGCACAGAATGCTGGGTTTTTGTTCAATTATTTTTTGGGTTTTTGTAGCACTTTGATACTGTTGATTGAGATGAATTTTTTAAAGGATTTTTGTAGCAGTTTGTTGTCAATGGTTTATGATATATTTGGTTGTGTTTTGTCTGGAACTGGTTACTTGATTGAAATTTAACTTTGGCGGGTCAGCCTGTGATGATGAGCTGTGTGTATTGAATGATGTAAAATAATGCACATTTTTACTTGGTAAATTGACTAAGTGGAATGGTTGTGGTCCAACTGAGTGGTCCATGTGTTCTGCTTTATAGCTCTTGTCTGCATATAGTATTATATTTATTTTAATAATGGCTTATGTCCATTGAAAGAAGATGGTGATGTTAGTAACGTGTTAATTAAATGTTATATTATAGTAATGCCTCCTGTATACATGTATGTGAATTATATTTATTGATTTATTAATTAAATGTAATATTTTAGTAATGCATTTATATGTGTGTGCAGGGCTTTGAATATGGATCAACCATTTGATATGTCTATACATCATGGAGGGGTATTCATTACACATAGTGATACACATGTTGAATATGCTAGAGGGACTGAATCAAGGGTCTCAGATGTTGATCCTAACACTTTTGTTGTTTTTTATATGCCTATGTATGCCAAAGATCTTGGTATTACGAATGTAGCAGAATTCTTTTACCGAATTCCTCATATGGAACTTCATAATGGCCTATTTCCATTGAAAAAAGATGATAATGTTAGGGCTGTACGTGACTAGTTAGAATTTGCACCTGAAAGGTTAATACACATATATGTGGAGCATGTTGAACAAGTTGTTAAGGAAAAAGTTGATGAGGATCAAGGTAATGAAGGTGATAATGAGCATGAGTTTCATAAAGAAGTTGATGAAGGAGTTGGAGTAGATGACAATTTTTTTGATGAGGACTATGTTGATTTGGTAGGTGACAGCGAATTTGATAGATATGAAAGACCTTCCTCCCCCATTGACCCATCCACTTACATTGCTCCATCTATTCACATTGTCCAAACTACTGCCTATGACAAATCGAATATACACCTTTATGAGCAGAACACATCAAATTGGGTACCCACTTGCTTTAGTGATGAGGAGTATAATATAAAAAGTGGGGAAAGTGATTATGGGCACTCTGACGTTTTGTGCACACCTGTCAACTCTGAAGATGATGAAAAGCACCCCAAGTACATTGAATTTAGAGCTGAGGTGGATATGCCCAACCTCGTTTTTGAGAAAGGGATGTTGTTTAGTGACCACAAGGAGACTTAAGAGGGCTATGCAGTCTTATAGAATCAAGCACAGATATCCATTGTTAATTGTTAAGAATGAGTCTCGCAATGTGAGTTACAAATGTGAGAATTGTGAGTGGTATATTTATGCTTCATGAGACCGTGAAGAAAACTCTTTGCTTGTGAAAACCTATCGGGAAAAACATACATGTTCTAAGGCTTTTCATAGTATGATGGTTTTTGCAAGGTGGATTGTAGTTGCATGGCTAGAAGCGTTTAGAGGGAGACCCAACATCAAAAGTGCTAAGATAAAAGAATGTATAAAAAATCAATTTCAAGTAGACATCTCCTTGGACAAAGCCTTTAGGGCTAGGCAGATTGCATTGGAAATGCTTAAAGGAATGTTTGCCTATCAATTTGAAAGAGTTAGAGATTATTGTGAAGAGTTGAGAGTTTCTAATCCGCTACAGCCAAAATTAATTTACACACACCCACACTGCACTTCAAGAGAATGTATGTGTACCTAGCTGCTTGTAAACTGGATTTCTGGAGGAATGTAGGCCAAATATTAGTCTTGACGCTTGTCATTTAAGAGGGATTTTGAAGGGGCAACTATTGGCAGCTGTTGGGATTGATGGGAATGACAGGATGTACCCAATAGCATTTGCTGTTTATGAGGGTGAGACCAAGGACAGTTGGTCATGGTTTCTGGAGTTGTTGTTAGTTGATATTGGTTTTGTGAGGGAACGTGGCTAGACCTTTACTTCTGACCAACAGAAGGTATGTATTTCTTTTTTGTGTGAGTTTAATGTTGTATTCATTGTATATATTTAAATTTAAATTTAGTGTTCAAATTATTTAATATCTACGTAATAACCTTTTTTTTTTTTTTTTATGTAGGGCTTACTTCCTGCTCTTGCAACAATTGTTCCTGAAGCATATACAAGATTTCGTGTTAGGCATTTATATGCCAACTTCAAGAAGGAGCACAAGGGTAAACTATTGAAGGATTTAATGTGGGCGGCAGAAAGAGAGACCACCAAATCTGGGTTTGAGGCAAAGATGGAGATGATGAGAAATGTAGATGTCAATGCTAATGGACATGTGATAGGTATTGACTGTGCACATTGGAGTAGACATGCTTTTAGTACTTGGCCTAAGTGTGACATGTTGTTGAACAACATTTGTATTCATTGTATATATTTAAATTTAAATTTAGTATTCAAATTATTTAATATCTACGTAATAACCTCTTTTTTTTTTTTTTAATGCAATTCTTACTTCCTGCTCTTGCAACAATTGTTCTTGAAGCACATACAAGATTCTGTGTTAGGAATTTATATGGCAAATTCAAGAAGAAGCACAAGGGTAAACTATTGAAGGATTTAATGTGGGCAGCAGAAAGAGAGACCACCAGATCTGGGTTTGAGGCAAAGATGGAGATGATGAGAAATGTAGATGTCAATGCTTATGGGCATTTGATGGGTATTAACTGTGCACATTGGAGTAGACATGCTTTTAATACTTGGCCTAAGTGTGACATGTTGTTGACCAACATTTGTGAGTCATTTAATTCCAAGATAATTGATGCTAGGGATAAGTCCATATTGACTATGTGTGAGATGATATCTTATGAAAAGGATCCCAAGAAATAGGGATACAATGTTGAAGAAGTTTGGCCCAATTTGTCCCAGGATTCAAGATAAATTAGAAGTTAACAAGGAAGCAACTAGGGATTGCACATCTACATGGTCTGGTGGATCAAAGTTTGAAGTGCATTGTAAGGGAAAGCAGTTTGTAGTTGATTTGGATAAGCATACATGTGCTTGCTATAGATGGGATTTAACAGGCATCCCTTGTAAGCATGCGGTTTGAGCAATTGCTTATAAAAAAGAAAAGGCAGAAAATTATGTGCATCACTACTACAAGGTTGAAACTTACCTTAGAACTTACTCACATCTTATCCAGCCTACCAATGGTGAGGAGTTTTGGCCAAAGGAAGCAAGTGATAAGATTTTGCATTCGAAGATGCCAATACAGCCTGGAAGACCAAAGGAGAACAAGAGAAAGAAAGTTGCTGATGAGGCACGAAGGAGTTCACATAAGTTGAAGAAGTCGTCTGCCGCACAAAAATGTACCAATTATGGACAATTAGGTCACAAAAAAAGAGGATGCAAAGTATCCCCCAAATCTAATGATACTAGTGAGGGCCAGACTGAGCAGAGACAAGGAGCAACATCTACTATGGGGAGACAAAATCATGTATTAATACATGCTTATTGCTAACTAAGTTTTGGTATATGCTACTTATTGTAGTTACTAACTGCAAATTTTTTGAGCTTGTTGTAGATTAGGAGAATAGAAGGCAATCATGTGTTCATGGGCTTAAGAATGGAAGAGGATTGTCGCCTATCAAGTGTTGCTAGAAGCCAATCAACTATAGTATTTTCCATACTATATTATACACATTGTGCTTATTATTTGCAAATTGCCAATATTTGGTTATTTAGTTTGTTGTGCATGCATACTTACCATGTTTCTATTATTAAAGGTCTCAACCCAAACAAGTGTTGCTGGAAGCAATGGAGTTGGTAGATCTAGAAAAGGTGCTGGAGCTGGTGTTGGAAAAGGAAGAGCTGGAAGTGGAGCTAGAAAAGGTTGAGGAGCAACAACAATAGTAGTTTGTAGGACCGTTAATTTTTAGAACCTTTTTGTGGTCACTGTTTTGTAAAGATTTTCATAAGCTTATATGATGGTGACACTGGACATAAGTATCTTATTTTGTGTTGGTCAATAATTTACAAAAACTTTATGAGAACAACTGTTGGCTGTTATGGAAGAATTATTAGTATTTTGATCATATATTGAATATATCAGGTTTTGGCAATGTGCCAAGTAATGACAAAAAGGCTGTGTTGAATCCCTTATCAACAGACCATTACATATTTTGTATTTGATCTAATTTCTCTTTTAAACAAATTGCAAACACCCACTTTTACAATTGTATAGCTTCTTCTGTAGTACAGCTTCTTCTGCAGACCAACTATGGTAAGGCTTCTTCTGTAGTATTGCAAAAATCTCAAATGGACACAATACAAAATTGGTAATTACAAATTAGATTGCTGGTTGGACTTTGAGTAGAATATTGAATAATGGATCCTTCTCTATGCCCTTAATTTACCTCATAACTTCATATTTCAGTTTAATTTATCCTAGTTTATCCAGGCAAGGGTACACAAAAGATTGATATTTCTATCTCAAAAGACACTAGCTGACTCTGTTAGAGTATGTATCTCAAGAAATCTGATCAAGGGTCTCAGAATGTGCTTAGAGTAGACATAGCATGACTCAATATGAGAAAGGAAAAACTTGCTTATAATTTCTTAAGTCAACAATAATAATACAATGAAATCAATATGAGAAGGGAAAAACTTGCTTATAATTTCTTAAGTTAACAATAATAATACATCGAAATCAAAATTGCGCATTCGATTCCAATTCCAAGGCTTCAATTCACTTCAATTCCAAGAATACTATGTATACCTAAACACCACATAAATAATGATAGCATGTAATACAAGATTCAGAAGTCAGCTTCATCTTCATCTTCCCCTCTTCCTGCCTTTTCCTAATTGTCCAGATTTTATACCATGTTCTTGTTCTTGAAGGAAAGCTAATGCCTTCTCATACTACTCTGCTCTTTCTTTCTCCCATAGTGCTTTTTTTTTTTTTTTTTTTTCCTTAACCTCAAGTAAGAAAAATGCGTCTTTCCACAACTCAAGAGCTGCCCCCTTAGCTTCATGTTTTACTTGTTTCTACAACTTTCTCTTTTCAACCCGTTCACGATCTGGATCATAATCTCTACCCTTAACAAAGCTGCAAGACGACATGATGAATTCTCAGTTCCAACCAGTTATTGTAAGTAACATTATCTATTGCAACAGAGTTTTAACATGTGATTAAGAGCAAGGGAAAGAAAATTACTTCTCCTCAAATTTCGGATTCAGCATTTTGATAGGCACTGGCTTTTGCTTCGGCATTAGAAATTGTTGCCCATTTGAAATTGCTGTCCATTTGAACAAAAAAATTCTCATTAATTTGCTTTCCCAACCAGCATCAGCATGAAAAATGGGATCCCAATACATAGAAAAAACAGTATCAAAGTGCTACAAAACCCCAAAAAATTACAATAAAGAGAAACAAACTCCACCATAAACACACTCAAAGTTCCAATAGCAAAGTAAATGAGTTTAAATCACAAACACATAGAGAGTTCTAGTAACAAATCCATCACCCAAAAAATAATTGAACAAAAACCCAACATTCTGTGCATCCAACAACAAAATCCCAAACAAAAATAATTGAACAAAAACCCTCAACAAACCCAAACAACAAAAGCCCTAGCAAACCTAATGAAAAACCCTAAAATTCCAATGCAGCAATGGCAAGAAAAATCCATAAAGATAGGGAGAGAGAGCCATAGGCATACCCATTGCCGCCGCTGCTGCCGCCTTGGAGCAAACTTGGAGCCTACGATGAACTTACGTCTGGGTTCACAAAGCAAGGGTTGGTTGCAGAGCCGATGTGGTGGCTGCAAGGGTTGGGTTCGTGGGTTAGGGAGCTAAGGGCTGGATTTTGAGGTTTTCTGTTTGGTGGGGAAACGGTGTCGTAACAACAAGTTTTTTGTTTTCTCTTTGGGCAAAACAGTGTCATTTAGCATGTGCAAGGTCAGCACATCATTTCCATTAAAACTATGTCGTTTTGGGGCTTATTTGGCAACAACAACAAAAAACACACACACACACATCAACAAGATGACATGGCAGTTAACAGCAGAAACTAACCGGGGGGTGATTTGATAACAGAACCAAACGTTGGTGTGTAAAATCAAAGCTCCGAAATGTTGGGGTGTAAAATCCAATCACCCCAAAACGTTAGGGGTGTACTTTGCAATTTACCCAAATGTTTATTATCATTATTTTTTTTAATAAAATCAAAATATAATTCATTAAAATTCAAATTATAATTTATTTGGTAACTTTGGTTATTGCATGCATTTATTAAATATTCATTTTTAAAAAAAATTATAAATAAATTGCTTAAAAAATTAGTTACTTTTTCTTTTTCTCATAAAAAAATTTTCAAAATAGTTTGTTAACATGTGCACATAGATTAGCATATCAGATTCTCAAAAAAAAAAAAAAAAAAGATAATAGCATATCTTAGTAAAACCCTTTCTAAATTTAGTAATTGTCTATTACGTTTTTTTATCATTTATTCCTTAAACTTAATATTTGTATCAAATTAGTGTTTTTGTCCATTTATGTTTATACAGTAATAACTCTTTGGTCTTTGCTGGAGTGAACTTCTAGAATTTAGAAAGAAAATTTTCCTCCAATTCAACTGTAAAACTCGCTTGTGTGATCATTTCACAAGCACTTGAATTTCGCTTAAGCGAAAATTTACAAAATAGGTCTTTTTCAACTTATATTATCTTTCATTCTTCCACTTACTTTAAGGAGGTTCCTTGAATTGCAATACTTTCATGCGAAAGAGGAGTTTGTGGAAGAAGTTCACTAAAAAGAATTCCAAAAGTTATGGGGTTGGAACTTGGAAGGCAAGTGGGTCATTTGCAGCAGTTATAATAGAGAGTTTAATTGTACAAGAGTCTTGTAAGTAGATCGTTATAATTGTTTTTACTACAATGAATTTTTTACAACACTGGTTCTCCAAAGTGATTTTTCTATTGAAGATAATTTATTTTATTGGTTTTCCCTTTTGATAACAATTTTTTGTGGGTGCCTCGCTTTATTATTATTGCTTTAAATTTGGTATTTGATGTATATGGCCCAAGTGTAGAATTCAAAATGACCTTGTTGAATTGAATTTTTTATATTGTTGCATAACTTTCTTGAGCTCTAAATAAGACTTTCAACTAGTATAAGAGCACTTCTAAAAAAAAATAGTATAAGAGGAATTCCAATACGTAAAAGGTCTAAAACAAATTTTTTCAAGCATAATGAATCATGACTTGAAAAAAAATATTGGTTTTCAAACATGTATAACAAAATTAGAAGAAGCCAACAAAAGGTTAAAGGTTCTCATTATATTTAAATTAAATTTGGTATTTGATGTATATGGCCCAAGTGTAGAATTCAAAATGACCTTGTTGAATTGAATTTTTTTATATTGTTGCATAATTTTCTTGAGCTCTAAATAAGACTTTCAACTAGTATAAGAGCACTTCTAAAAAAAAAAAAATAGTATAAGAGCAATTAGAATACGTAAAAGGTCTAAAACAAATTTTTTCAAGCATAATGAATCATGACTTGAAAAAAAATGTTGGTTTTCAAACATGTATAACAAAATTAGAAGAAGCCAACAAAAGGTTAAAGGTTCTCATTATATTTAAATATAAATATAAACTATTTTTTATTTTAAGAGAAAATATAACCATAAATAGATTTTATATATATATATATATATATTTACTATATCTGTTGTAGGGGCACGGTTTGTACCTCAAACCCAATACATATGAGATTGTGAGTTAATGAGCCCAGTACAATGAATTTGTAGAGAGTGGATCTAGGCCCTAGTGAATTCAACGACGGCTAAGACGGGTTTGAACGACGATCATGCAAGAACAAGACTTCCAAGATAGGGTTAATATATTGTCCGAGGAGACAAATGTTTGTATAGCACAATAGAACTGATTACAAGTGCAGCATTGGTTGCTACAGTGTTCTTTTTCTCTTTTTTCCGATCCCCATTCCTTCAGGGGTCTTCTACATTATATATTCCATTCCTGATGATCTTAGCCCTCCATTTGTCAATCGTTCACGCTGCTACTCGAGTGTCCGTCCCATCAGACACTCCTTCTGGCTCTCTGTTAGTTGCGATAGCCAAGGAAGCACTGTTCAGGGGTCTTCTCCACATAAATGCGGCCAGAAAAGTAGCTGCAATGCATTTAATGCGGAGGTAGCAGTCTTTCCTTAGATATTTTCGGGCTCCCTTCCTTCTTGTGTGTTCTTGAGTCATGCCTCTAACAATGGGGCTTCCAAGGAGGTCATTTTCGTCGTTGGGATGCGTGTCTGGGCTGTATATGCTATAGCCGAGGAGGAATTTCTCCTCGGACCACCTTCTTCTCCTGTCTTACTCATAAGACTCCGAACTAGAATCACCCTTAACCATTGGTCCCTCCTCGGACATAATAACATCCTCGGATAAGGCCCAAAGCCCAATATATGATTCTGAACCCATGACCCTACCATAGCCCCTAAAAAATCCAGTTTTTCCTTCTTATCCGAGGAGAAAAAGTGGGGTTTTGATTTTTAGAAGACAAGGCCATTTATCTTTCTGGTTTACACGTGCGGAAGTGCCATTTTACGCGCCCCATAATTGCTACTAACGCTTCGCGCCTTGCGAGGTATCATTAATTACTTTAGGCGGCTTTATGTTCCCTACATCCAACATCGAGGCACAGATCCAATGGCTGACATTCTTTCTTGGGTTTTGTGCGGTGTAACTTCCACTCAATCCCACCCCCTATATAAATTACGCGAATAACTCGTTTCTCCCATTTTACAAGTCTTCAAGCTCTTCAGAGATCCCAAGCGCTTAAAATCACAAAGTCCTCTCAGCCACTAAACCTCTTTAAATTTTTTTACTTAAGAAATCTCCCAAGGATTATTCCTATAGGTTCAGGGTTCAGTACACTCGTTCTCGTAAGTATTTATCTTTCCAAACTTTTTATTTCTCCTCGGCCAGGCTCTTCGGCCTTCTTCTTTTTTAGAAAACTTTCTCCTCGTCATTCACATTCGCGTAGATGGGTAGATTCAAACACTTAGTGGACTCTCCGGCTAGTATGGAGGGTTTTAGGGCCAAGTACCATATCCCACAGGGAGTGGGCTTACAGTATTGTCCCTCGGACCGGATACTTACCAATAGAGAGGTGGGTGAAGTTGTCATTCCAACGATTGCTTTTATAGAGGGAGGAATGACACTTCCCATGGGTAGGATAACCAGGGATTACCTGCTCAACCACAGGATATGCCCCCATCAGTGTGCTCCCAACACGTTTAGAGTCTTAGGGTGCGTAGATGCTCTGAACGACCAGATGAACTTGGGGCTGACATGGCACGATGTCGTTTATATGTACAAGTGCCATTCCCTTGCTAGCGCGGGATATTACCTCAAGTCCTAGTCCGGCATTGTTAGGTTGATATCCTGCCTTCCTAAGTCCAACAAGGGCTTGAAGGATGATTATCTAGTCACCTCCGGGGAGTGGCACGACGGTCTTCCTTGCCCAACTCTGGCAGGAGAGCCAGGTGGGGTTCCCTAGGATTAGTCTCTTTAGGCAAGGGATTTAGCCCTTCTATTCTCATTCATTTTTGACATTTAATCCTCTTCTGATGATAATTTTCGTTGTTCTGACCGCGTTTTTCTTCTCGGACGTTTTTGTACATAAGAACCATGTCGTTTTAAGGCTCAGCCTGACCAGCGTTCAGGCTCTCAACTACCTCCTAAGGTCGGAGATATTTGTGAGCGAGGACAAACAGCTACGGGCTACTCACCTAATCTTGGACTACGAGCCCTTGTCCCGCATTTTTCAGGACGCAAGCCAGGCAATAAGGGCTGGAAACACTTAGTTGGCTAGGATAGTCGTTTCCAAGTCGGGGTTTTTGGCTCGGAGGGACCTTCCCCCCGTTGTGCTGCCACCTTGACCTGCTCCTTAACTGATAGTTGCTCTGAGGGAGGAGTTAGCCTTGTCCCGCCACTCCTTAGACGTTGAGATCGACCAGTTCCATTTCGAAGGAAAAGAAGGGGCGCTGGAAAGGCCAGTGGAGCTGTCGGACTCCGAGATTGAGTCTGAATGGTTTTTCGCCGTCTATCAACCAAGGCTAATAGTTGCTCGGCCAAACACCAATTCCGAGGAGAAAGAAGTCATGGACCTAAGGCAAAGGACCAATTTAAAGGGGCTAATGGCCAATAGAAACAAAAGGGGATCTACTTCAAAAGATGTTCCCAAGACCCAGGTCACTCCCAATCTCCCTCCTCCTCCTCCTCAACTCTTAACTGATCTCAGATTGAAGGCTGACCCAGATCTAAAAAAGAAAAGGCCAGCGGAGGTCTTGGAGGAAGGTGAGGTGGCACAGTAAAAGGGTATCAAGCAGCAAAAGAAGGCTAAGGACCCCCGGGACAAGAGGGCCCAATTCATGAAGAACCGAGAGGATGCTGAAGTGCGCCAAGGGCAGGGCTTCTAGGCACCTCGGCTAGAGGTGGAGGGCACTCCCATCTCTTAGGACGCCACCATCTAAGAGTCTTAAAAGGGGTACGTTGGCACCTAGCCGAGGCCCTAGAGTAGCCCTTCCTCCTCCCCAGAGACATGGAGGGCCTCAGTTGTATTAGGCAGCCTGACTTCTTCATGTTGTTGAAGAGAGATATTGCAATGGTAAGTTAACCAGTATTATTTTTCTTTGTTAAATGCTAAACTGCAGGTCCATTCATATGTGTGCGTACTCTTAATGACCTCTTTGCTACTTCTATGCAACTTACCCAGCAAGTCTACGTCACCGAGAAGTGGGTCAAGAACGCTCAAGATGAGGCTAAGGCTTAGGCCCACTCTCGGTTGGAGGTTGAAAAGTAGCTAGGAGCTCTGAAGTAAGAGTAGGCTAAGCTGTCCGAGCAGCTGAAAGAGGCGGTCAAAGCTAGTAATAGCGCCTTGGCAAGTCTAAAAATCGCGAAGAGGCAAGCCGAGGATCAACACCAACAATTGCACGTGACCGAGATAAACCTGGTTATAGAAAAGCAAGCCGTTTTGGATCTCAAGGCCGAGTTGCAAAAAGTCAAAGACGTAGCTTAAGTGGCCAGGGGAGCCACTGAGGCTGCGGTGACAGCATCCTACGAGCGTGGGGTGAAGGACACGGAGACTCGGCTAAAGGAGGTAGTCGTAGTATACAAGGATTATTGCACTGAGTCCTGGAGAGTAGCCCTGGACCAGGCGGGAGTTCCTGTAGACTCCGAGCTAAGGAGGGTCGAAAACATTTTCTTCCTAAAAGACATCTGAGAAATCCCAGATGCGGACCCTCCAACTAAGCAGCTCCTTCCTACTAAGACTTCCACTCCTGAAGGGGCTGAGGTAGGAAAGGAGGCTCGGCCTCCAATGACGGACAAGCCCTCCGAGGACTCCCTTACAATCAAGGATGTGGTCTCTCAGACCAAGGATGCGGCAGTTAAGTCCAAAGCTGATGGTGCCCATTCTAAGGCTGCTGACCTTGAGAAGGACCCTCCCCCAGTTGAAGCTTAGATGTAGGGTGTTTTTCCTTTGTTTGTATGATTTATTTATTTATTTATTTATTTATGTAGTGGCAATCTGCCATCAGACATATTGTATTCCCCTTTTTATTTAATGAAGGTGTTTTTCTTCTTTCTATCCCCTGTGTTTTCACTTAGTATTGCAGTATCTTTGAACTGCTAACACTTTGAATACTTTCATTAAGTGCCAGTATAGAGGAGGTCTAACATACAATTGTACCATGAATTGGGCTAAACAATTAAAGACTAACTTACACAGAGTTAGAAATCCAAAAGGCTGGTTATAACCTGGAATCCGTTTCGACAATTAGTTAAAAACAAACAAATATCTCAGAACGTTAATATAACCCTGGCACTTGGCCCGAGGATTTCACCTGACATGTTTACTTAACACTTATAAAAGATGTCATTTGAGTGCTAACTTCACTCAAGTATTTGGTTCGAGAGACCTGACATTACTTAGGATTTGTCTAACACTTATAAGAGATGTCATAGTGTGTTAATTTTCCCATAGTATCTGGTTTGAGGACTTCAGGCAAGACTATGGTTCTGTTTAAACACTTGTAAAATAGGTCATTGTGTGTTAATCTCCCCATAGCATCTGGTCCGAGGACTTCAGGCATGACTATGGTTCTGTTTAAATACTTGTAAAGATGTCATTGTATGTTAATCTCCCCATAGCATCTGGTCCGAAGACTTCAGGCATGACTATGGTTCAATTTAAACACTTGTAAAAGATGTCATTGTGTGTTAATCTCTCCATAGCATCTGGTCCGAGGACTTCAGGCATGACTATGGTTCAATTTAAACACTTGTAAAAGATGTCATTGTGTGTTAATCTCCCTATAGCATCTGGTCCGAGGACTTTAAGCATGACTATGGTTCAATTTAAACACTTGTAAAAGATGTCATTATGTGTTAATCTCCCCATAGCATCTGGTTCGAGGACTTCAGGCATGACTATGATTCAATTTAAACACTTGCCTTTCTACATACTTTGTCTGCTTCTGATTTCTCCTTGGGTAGAGTGTTTTCTTTTAAGAACATCACTATGGGGTTCATCTAGCTAAGTCCCACCCTAACTTGATGAACGTGAACCACCTCTCTATTCAGTTCTGTGGGTTTGGATAGATCTTCTACAAGGATGACCCGAGGTAAGCTATGCGCCGAGGAGGTTACGAGTGTGGCTAAGGAGTCGGCATGCGTGTTTCTGCTTCTGGGGATGTGCAACAGGTTGAAAGATTTGAATTATGATTGTAGGTGCCTGACCTGACCTAAGTATCCCTACATTCTTTCATCCCTCGCTTCAAATTCTCCTCTGACTTGTTCGACGACCAGCTTGGAGTCCGAGACCATATCTATGGCCTTTTCGCCCATTTTTCGTACCATGGCCATTCCCATCAGTAAAGCCTCATATTCAGCTTCATTGTTGGTGACCGAGAATCTCAATCTTAATGATTTCTCGATGGTGATCCCTTCGGGTAATACTAGTATTAACCCCACTTTAGAACCCTTCTGATTTGCGGCACCATCAACATATGCTTTCCAGGATAGGGAGCCTTGCTGGGAGATCATGCCAACCAATTTTCCATCCATGTGTTGTGTTTCCATTTCTTCTTCTAACGGGGATTCAGCAAACCTAGCTACCAAATCCGCAAGGACTTGACCCTTGACGAAACTGTGAGGCATGTATTTAATGTTAAAAGCCCCCAGGATCGTGGCCCATTTAGCAATCTTCCCTGTGTAGTCAGCGTTCCGGAGCAGAGCTCTGAGTGGAAGCTGAGTTAGGACAATAATCATGTATGCCTAAAAGTAATAGGGGAGCTTGCGTGTGGCGTGTACCATCGTCAGAATAGCTTTTTCCAACGGCAGATAGCGGATCTCAGCCTCGTGTAGTGACCTACTCATATAGTAAACTGGCCTTTGTATGCCGTCGTCAATTTGTTTTAGGACCAGGCTTACGACATGAGGGGCCACAACAATATAAGCGAACAGAACTTCGTCAACCTTAGGGCTGGACATGATGGGAGGCCGAGAGAGATAGTCCTCAAGCTGTTGGAAGGCCAAGTCACACTCCTTGGTCTATTCATCAATAGGAAGAAAGGTCGGCACCTATCCGTTGACTGAGAGATAAACCGGTTCATGGCAATAGTCATTTCGGTCAGCTTTTGGACTTCCTTGGGATTTCGAGGTGGTTGTAAGCTGTTGATTACTTTAATCTGGTCGGGGTTAACTTTAATTCCCCTATAGGTTACCATGTAGCCCAGAAATTTGCCTAATCCCACACCAAAGGTGCATTTGGAAGCGTTGAGGCGCAACTTGTGTTTTTTAAGAATTTCTAATATGTTCCCGAGATCTCTTAGGTGCTCGGACACTACCTTGATTTTTACCACCATGTCATCTATATAGACCTCGATGCTCTTACCCAGCTGTGGTTCAAACATTCTGGTCATCATCATTTGATAGGTGGACCCTACATTCTTTAAATCGAAGGGCATCACTTTGTAGTGGTAGTTTTCCATAGGGATGGCGAAGGCTGTCTTTTCCTGATCATCCAGGGCCAGTGGTATTTGATGGTATCCCTAAAAGGCGTCTATAAAGCTCATCCGAGGATGGCCTACGGTCACATCCACCAGCTGGTCTATTTTAGGCATAGGAAAAGGATCCTTTGGGCAAGCCTTATTCAGATCTGTGAAGTCCACACACACCCTCCATTTTTCGCTCTTCTTCTTCACCACCACTGTATTGGCCAACCACTCAGAGTAAAATATGTCCTTGATAGCCCTTGCCTGCTTTAGTTTCTTCACCTTATCTCTGACGGCATCAAAGTGTTCCTTGGACAAGTGCTGAGGAGGTTGCCTTTTGCAAGTGACAGACGGATTAACATTTAAATGATGATAGATGAAGTTCGGGTCCACCCCGGGGGCTTCATAAGCACTCCATGCAAAGACATCTACATTTTTTCTAAGAAACTCTACCAGCTCTTCCTTCTTTGGAAGAGGTAGCTGTGCCCCAATCTCAAAGAATTTCTTCGAATCGTCACCAATAACAACCTTCACCAAATTTTCACATTTCGCTTCCTCGGGCGACCTATTGACAAGCGACGCTGGGGCCTTTAATTGCTATAAGCCCCCTTTGGTGTGGGCCAAGGACTCGGCCTCGAACTGATGTCGAATGGCGGCCACTAGGCACTGCCTAGCCACATATTGATTTCCCAGGATCTCCTTAACCTGGCCCCTGGATGGGTATTTCACCTTCTAGTGCAGAGTAGAAGAAACAACTCATAGGGTATGAAGCCAAGGCGTGGCCACAATGGCTGTGTAGGGCGAATAAGCGTCTATCACGATGAAGTCTATCTCCACTACTTTTGCATCGGTCTACACCGGTAATCTAATTTGGCCCTTCGGGATAACGATCTTCTTGTCAAAACGCACCAAGGGTGAACTGTAGGGTGTTAGGTCCTCAGGTTTCAAGTTCAGCCCCTTATACAGATCGAGGTACATTATCTCGACGCCACTGCCTTGGTCCACCATCACCCTCTTCACATCGTATCCCTAATCCTGAGGGTAACCACCAAAGCATCATCGTAAGGTTGAATGGTCCCGATTTTATCCTTGTCCGAGAAGCCTAAAACCAGTTGGATTTCCAGTCTAGCCTTCTTTGGCTCTCGATTAGCGTCCTTGACGGGTAGCCGAGCCATAGACATCACTCTGGAAGGATAAGACCCAGTTCTCCTCGGAGCAGCGAAGATGACATTTATCATTCCCAATGGGGGTCTTGAAGAATCATCTCTCTAGGATTCTAAGTTTGCCGGGCCCCTTTGGCCTCTGAAGTAGTGTAAAAGTTGTTTTAACTTCTCCTCATGGACGAGTTGGTCCAAGTGGTCCCACAGGCTTCTACAATCTTCCGTGGTGTATCCGTGATCTTGGTGGTATTGGCAATAGAGGTTATGGTTGCACCTTGCGGGGTTTCCCACCATTTTATTGGGTCATTTAAAAAATGGCTCGTTCCTAATCTTCTCCAGAACCTAGTGCACTGGCTCTCGAAACACAGCATCGACCGCTTGAGGGTTGGCAGATCTTAATTGTCCATCGAAATCTCTCCAGGGTGAGTTGCTATCATACCGGTTTGACCTGAAATCCCTCATTCCCTAAGGGATAACCTTCTCCTTTTCTTTCCCCTACTGCTGGTCTTCCTCAACCTTCTTATATTTATCAATCCAGTCCATAAGTTGGCGTATACTGGTAACAGGTTTGCCAGTTAGAGATTTTCTCAAATTGTGCTTGGCCGGGAGGCCGAGCTTAAAGGTACTGATTGCCACATCATCAAAGTCACCATCTATTTCATTGAACATCTCCTAGTATCTATCTGAATACGCTTTTAGGGTCTCTTCCTCTCGCATGCTTAAGGACAGTAAGGAGGCCAAGGGCCAAGGAACTCTACTGCATGTGACAAAGCGGGAACCAAACGCCTGGGTGAGCTCCTTAAAGGAACTTATGGAATCTGCCCTCAGGCTGTCAAACCATCCAATGGCAACAGGTCCCAAACTGGATGGGAAAACCTTGCACATCAAGGCTTCGTCTCTGGAATGGACAGCCATTCTCTGATTAAAGTGGCTCACATGCTCCACGGGGGTTTGTTTTATCGTTGTACATGGTGAAAGTAGACTGAGTGAATCGTCGAGGAAGTCTAGCCCCTTCAATTTTGTGCGTAAAGGGTGACTTGGAGATCTAGTCCAAGGCCTTGCTCACGACGTCATTTCCCATGCCTTTATGAGGCGGGCTTCTGACCCTCCATTCACGATGGTGTTCCTCTTCGTAGGAGAAAGACTTGCTGGGCGGGGTTCGGGATCTTCGCCTGTAACTGACGTCCCTCCCGTCATTAAAAGAAACATCAGAGTTAGGGGGAGTTCGCCTTTGTCGTGCATGGCGCAGTTCCCTCTTTAACTGGTTAATTTCCAACTGCATGGCCTTGTTACTCTTTGCATGGGAAACATGACTTCCTTCTCGAGGTTGACTCCTGTCAGTATGTGTGGTGTGCACACTTCCTTCATGATTACCTCTCCATTCGAGGTTGAAAAAGGGGTCTCCATGCTTGGATCCCAAGGATTCTGCTTGGTGTGGACCTGAACCTATTATAGTCAACCGTTGCGCTCATTATCGCACAAGTTCTCCCCACAGACGGTGCCAATTGTAGGAGTACGGTTTACAGCCCAAACCCAATACGTATGGGATTGTGGGCTAATGAGCCCAGTACAATGAATTTGTAGAGAGTAGGTCAAAGAACTAGGCCCTAGTGAATCCAAAGATGGCTAGGACGAGTTTGAACAACGATCATGCAAGAACAAGAAGTGCAAGATAGGGTTAATATATTGTCTGAGGAGACAAATGTTTGTATAGCACAATGGAACTGATTACAAGTGTAGCATTGGTTGCTACAGTGTTCTTTTTCTCTTTTTTTCGATCCCCATTCCTTCAGGGGTCTTTTACATTATATATTCCCTTCTTGATGATCTTGGCCCTCCATTTGTCAATCGTTCACGCTGCTACTCGAGTGTCCATCCCATCAGACACCCATTCTGGCTCTCTGTTAGTTGCGGTAGCCAATGAAGCACTGTTTAGAGGTCTTCTCCACATAAGTGCGGTTAGAAAAGTAGCTACAATGCATTTAATGCGGGGGTAGCAGCCTTTCCTTAGATATTTTCGGGCTCCCTTCCTTCTTATGTGTTCTTGAGTCATGCCTCTAACACTGGGGCTTCCAGGGAGGTCATTTTTGTCGTTGGGATGTGTGTCTGGGCTGTATATGCTATGGTCGAGGAGGAATTTCTCCGCGGACCACCTTCTTCTCTTGTCTTACCTATGAGACTCCAAATTGGAATCACCTTAATCATTGGTCCCTCTTCGGACATGATAACGTCCTCGGATAAGACCCAAAGCCCAATATATGATTATGGGCCCATATCCCTACATCTGTAATCAAAACCTGTTTATTTAAATCTAAATCTAAATAATATTTAAGTCAAAACATAGCATTTAATGTTATTACATTCTTGTTGAGCCACACCATTGGCCATGTCACCATTTTTTTAAATTGATTTTGATCTAATTCGATTCATTTGGTTCACTTTGGTCTCATTCAATCTAATTCACTTCATTTCGGTCCACTTTGGTCCATTGTATTTCAGTACACTTACTTAATAATGAGAAAATACAGGTTTTGGTTAAGACTTGAAAGTACCTATCTTATATCTAAAATTATTAATATGTGTGTGTGTGTGACAAAAACTATATTTTTATTAGTCTAATTTAATGATTTGTGATTTAAGCTTTCTTTATGTCCCCCCCCCCCCCCCCCCCCCCCCCTCCCCCTTATCTGATATTAGTATTTTAGTAAATTATACCATTTTAGAGTTTTGATATGGTATAATTTGAAATTGAATAACGATTGAGGTTTTTTTTTTTTTAATTTTTAATAAAGGGGTAAAAAATTGAAAATTTATGATATTAAATTCAATATCAATTCTTTGATGAGTTGGATATTGATGTGAAGTTGCACCAAATTGTAGCCCTTTAGTTGTCGAAAATCCTTGTCGAATGAAAATGTAATATTCAAGCCTACAAGATATGGAAAGTATGATATCAAAATGTATTGAGCAATTTTTTGACCTATTGGACCAAATTTAGATGTAGGTATAAAATAAATTGTTGAAATAATTAATGAGTTTGCAATACAAATGATAAACTAAAAAAAAAAATTGATTAATTTTTAATGTTTGTTTTAATTAGTACATATATTTGTTTCTCTATATTGGAGTTGCATTATGCAGTTTTATTTTGAGTTTTGAAAGTTCTCTTTTAAATATTTTTGTCGTGTTATGCTCTTCCATTTAGCTTTTTTCAATGTTATTGTATTATATATTGTTTGTGTTTGTTCTACTTAGTTTCCAATGTAGTTTAAAAGTTATCATAATCCACTTACTAAACATATATAGATGTGAAACTATAATTTTGTAGCAAGTTTTGAAGGTATTTTTTAGTAGCACAAAAAATTACTTCCTTATATGTATGATTCAAAAAATTAAAATTTCATTTGATATGGAGATTTTAGATTAAAATGTTAGCTAATAACCATTCGTTAGCATTTTTTTTTTTACTACAAATAATATATGATCATTTTATTCAAATGTCAAAACACACATATGCCTGTGATACTAGAAGACCCCACAACAAGGTCAAGTGATAGACTCTTATGGTTTGTTATTAAACACAACTCATAACAAGACATGATCTTTTATAGGCAAAAATTTGTTGGATAATACTCAAAATAACACTAATGATCATGTTCGAATTGCACACCATTTATGATCATATCATAAAAGCTCAACAAAACATGCATTTCATCTAAATATATTTACTCGTCTTCTATGTAACAATTAGAAATGCAAAAGCGACACATAATCATAAAATATAATGTAGAATATGATTGTGAACTAATTGTTTATGATTTTACTTTTAGTTGGTTTTCTATAACCTTATAACCGTGTGCAGGTTATTTATTTATTTATTATTTAATTTACTTATAGAATTCATCATACTACATGCTCAATGGTTAATATATTCACACTTGAGCAACTTAATTTATATGATGGACAAAAATGTTTTAAAATCTCGATCTTGATGAAATTTGGTAGTGGCTAATAGTATTTGTATTACTTTAATTTAATTTTAATAAGATATAGATAAACATAACCAATCAAATGAAACTCTCTAAGGTTTTCAAACAATAATGTCAGCATCTGGCCACCAATTAATTGATGAAGATGGACATTTATGTAACGGAGATTCCAACCATAACCCAAAAAAAAAAAAAAAAAAAAAAAAAACCAACCACTCGATGTTTTACATTGCCTAGTAAATAGTAAGTAGACACAAAAGCTTACTAATATATTTTAGTATATTATTTCAACATGTGACAATAATAAGCTTTAAAATCATACTACTAAATTCACATGGCAACTTATTTGCATATAAGACAATGAAATAATAGTCCCTCAAAAAAAAAAAAAAAAAAGACAATCAGATAATAGATATGAGAGGCAAATTTATGAAATGATTTACATATTTAGACATGGCCAATCAAATGAAACTCTCTAAGTTTATCAAACGATAATGTCAGCATCCGCAATCCGCATGCTAATTAATAGATGAAGATGGATATTTATGTGATGCAGATTTCAATCATAACCAAAAAAAAAAAAAAAAAAAAAATTCAAAGAAACAACTGGCCACTCAATATTTTACATTGCTCAGTAAATAGTAAGTAAGCAAAAAAGTTTAATAATATCTTTTATATTATTTCAACAAGTGATGATGATAGGCTTTAAAAGCATACTACTAAATTCATATGGCAGCTTATTTGCATGTAACACACACACATATGTTTATAGAAAATGTAACTTTTTCATATAATTGCAAAGACAACAAAATAATAGATATGAGAGAAAAATTTATTAGATGATTTACATATTTGAATGCATGAGTTTCTCAAAATTTTGAAGTTCCTAATTTTATTTAACTGCATATCATTTTATTTCCATGTCTTTCATAATTTCAACCAAAAATTCACTAATTGGCTTCTTAGAATAAGCAAACCCGTTTAAGTTAAATAGAAATTAGGAAATTGCTATAACTATTGTTCTCTTAAACTTTTAAATGATTCATCTAGGCACATGAAAACTTTTTACTATTGACGTGTGAAGCACATCTTGCAATGTATAAATTATTTAAAATACCATTACAATTTTTTTTTTTTCTAAATTTACTGTTCTCTTTACTTTTTGACAAAAATAATTATATATATTTTCATACAAACACTCAAAATAATTAATATAATAAAACAAGGTGGCTAGAAACAAAATCTTTAGTTATGTGAATGACAGAAGCACCAATTTTTTTTTACCAAAAAAAAAATATATATATTGACACAAAAATTTGTAATTGTCCTACGCGTGAAATTACTCTTATTATTTTTTGTTCTTTTGAGAAACAATGTGAACAATTATTTTTGTTGTTTTTTGGGCCCCACTCCCTTATTCGGTCAGAGTGGAGCCCCCTCACACAACTCACCAAGTGAGGCCTATCAATCCTCCGGAACATTGAATAGGTACGGCATTTCAGCCAACACGATACCAAATTGCCAATTGCCGAAAAGGCCAAAAAAAAAAAAAAAAAAAGACATAAGTAACTCGTGAGTTGCTGTGGCCAAGCAGTAACCGTTTGTCACGGGAAAGGAATTGCTAACGTTACGGTGCTTGTTTTTACGCATTATCGACAATCAAATCAATACACTAACCTCCCCTTCCCTTCCGTTCACGATTTTTCCAGAACTCCTCCTCCTCTCTCCGCCTCCATCCCACTCCTTCGCAAACCAAAAACCCCAATCTCTCTCTCTCTCTCTGGTCTTCATGTTTGTTTAAGCTTTGTATCCACAGCCACTGAGCTCAGTGACTCCGCTACGCGACGATGAACTCCATCACTTCCGTCGAATTGAATTACCTCGTCTTTCGTTACCTTCAAGAATCAGGTAATGTTATAGCTCCTCTAAATCTTCTCTTTCTTTTGGTTTATTTTTCTGTTCTCTTCTCCACAAAGTTGATTAGTATTCTAGGGTTTGTACAAGAAGCTGTTCCTAGAAGTATAATAGTTGCAATTTCCGAGCAAGATTTGTGTTTGTTGCTAACATAAGCAGTCTAGGGTTTGATTAGAATGAAGAAAGCTTGCGTTTTGGTAATAACTTTTCCTATTGTCTTGTCGAAGCTTGATCTTTTATGTAGGTTTCACTTTTTATTTTTATTTTTAATAATATAATGTAGCCGTAGGTATTTGCAATAATTGTGTACCAATGGTTGCGTTAGGGTTTTCAAATGCTACGCCTGGCTTTGTGTAGCAGAGTATAATGTGCGTTAATTTAGCATATTAAATATAGTCTTGATGAATTTTTTTTTTTTTTTTTTGTTACTTCGCATCTTCAGAAGGTTCTAGTTTTAGTGATAGGTTATGGCCTTTCTTAGAAGAGAAATAATTAGAAATAGACAAAGAAAATGAAATATTTGAAGCATCCACACATGCTTATAATTTAAATAAAAAACCTGTTTTAATTTAAAAATTAGTTATATTGATTATTAATATGGAGCTGAGCATTCTCTAAATCAGGCAGGTTTGTGGGACATGCACTTGGTGTTTAAGGTCCCTTGTAATTGTTGGAAACAAAGTTGCGAAAATAGCTTCACTATTTTAAATAAAAAATACATTTTGTTAGCATAATCTTTAATTTTTTCCAGTTTTCTGGGGAAAGCGAGACATGAATTATATTTATCACTCGAGTTGTAATTTAAACAATAGTAAACGAAAAAAATTTTCAACTTGTTTCCTTCATTCACATAATGAGAATTTTTTTTTTGGATAGGTTATGGACTTTCTTAGAAGAGAAATAATTAGAAATAGACAAAGAAAATGAAGTATTTGAAGCATCCACACATGCTTATAATTTAAATAAAAAACCTGTTTTAATTTAAAAATTAGTTATATTGATTATTAATATGGAGCTGAGCATTATCTCTAAATCAGGCAGGTTTGTGGGACATGCACTTGGTGTTTAAGGTACCTTGTAATTGTTGGAAACAAAGTTGCAAAAATGGCTTCACTATTTTAAAATTTAAAAAGAAAAATATTTTGTTACCATAATCTTTAATTTTTTCCAGTAGTAAACGAAAAAAATTTTCAACTTTTTTCCTTCATTCACATAATGAGAATTTTTTTTTTGGATAGGTAAATGAGAGATTTTTTTAAAATTAATTTTTGTATGATTTATTTAGCAGTTTGATGAGACATTATGGTTGGAGAAACTTCAAAACTTTACATTGCTCTTTTTTTTTTTGGGGGGGGGGGGGGGGGGGAGCTCTTAATTTTTTGAGCATTCTAAATCCAGTGGAAAATGTATATACTAACTGCTCCTTGTCATACTCTTGTAGGATTCACACATGCAGCATTTGCTTTAGGATATGAGGCGGGTATCAACAAGTGCCCTATTGATGGCAATTTGGTTCCACCTGGTTCTCTTATAACATTTGTACAAAAAGGACTTCAGTACTTGGAGATGGAAGCAAACTTGAGTAATGTTAGCATGCTTAATTCTTTTGCTTTTCATCTGTCTTCCAGCATGAATTTAACTACTTTTGCTATTCTGCTTATCTCATAATTGAACTTGATCAATGTTTGTTTTAAACTTGTCAGAGTGACACAGACTTGGTGGAAGATTTCTCATTCTTACAACCTTTGGATCTTATCACAAAGGATGTCTATGAACTGCGGAAAATCATAAATGAAAAAAGGAAAAATCTACAGAAAGATGGAGATAAAGATAAAGAGCTCGACAGGGAACGTGAAGGAGAACGTGCACGGATAAGAGATAAAGAAAGACATGAAAGGGAGAAAGAGCGTGAAAAGGATAAAGAGAGGGCAGAAAAGGACAAGGAGAGGGCAGAAAAGGATAAGGAGCGAGAAAAGCAACATGAGGATCACACTGATAGAGAAATGGTTACAGATGTTGAGGATAAAGTTATTGTAAAACCTGAAGATAATGGTGTATCTGCAGGTAAGTTTACATTGGCATTGAAAGTATTTCCTCTGTTTTCTTGACCTCTCTTTGTATTATCCTTTATACCATCCATGAAGTATAAAACTCTCTGGATGTGTTTTATAGGACCAGAACCAATGGATATCTCTACAACCTTGACTTCTCAGGCATGTGAAATTCCCAGTTCTGATGTGACAATTTTGGAAGGACATACTTCAGAGGTTTGAACATGTCTCCAATCTTTCTGCATTTTTTTTGTCCCCCGCTTCGCCCACCTCATAATGATTTTCCTTTCTTCCTTCAGGTATGTGCTTGTGCATGGAGTCCAACTGGTTCTCTTCTTGCATCAGGGTAAATATTTCTTTGCTGAATGGCATACTTCTTGTGTGATGGTTCATCATGTGTATCTATAAGTTATTTTAAACATCTTATGTGTATTCTGTTACATGCATCTTTCATGTCAACTAATTTGATGTGTTTTCTTATTGTGATCCTTTTTTGTTATTGCTGCATTACAGACTTCCTACATCTTAGTCCTCATTATGAAGGGTTACTGAGAATTTGCTTTATTTTTTACTGGAGCAAATAGGGTTTTCTAAGGATTTCTTGTGTGATTATATCAGCTTCTGCATTAAGTCATATTACTGCAGATCATTATATTATCCAGAAGTAGACTTTAGTATAGAAATGCAGTTGAATGCAACATTAATTTTGAATGAAATGATCATCTGTTTTGATTTGGCAACTAAGAATTATAACATGTTGCATGTGTTAATTTCATTGTAATTCCTGGAATTTCAGATCAGTTTTTGTTATGGTATGGTAACATTATCTAAGGTTGTGAATTTTAATAGTTTTTGGCTGTATGCCTGATAAAACTTCTAGATCTGGAGATTCAACGGCTCGTATATGGACAATAGCAGATGGTAGCTCGAGATCTAATTCTAATGGTCATTTGAACGTGCTGGTGCTGAAACATGTTAAGGGTAGAACAAATGAGAAGAGTAAAGATGTCACCACACTTGATTGGAATGTGAGTTTTATCTCACTATTCTGACTTAAGTTCATAATAGCTGCTAATTATGCTCTGGCTGAACCCACACTATCGTTTAGTTATACTATCAAATATATTCTCAAAGTTTGCATGTCATAAGCATGTGCTTTTTTAAAGCTTAGCTTTCAACTTGTTGGCTTTTATTATTCTGTACAATATGGTGCTTTATTTTTAGGTTTGATACTTGGTTTGGATTGGAATTATCTCCTGAGAGCCTTGCTTTTGAAGCTAAGAATGAAATAGTCCAATGCTAGAAGAGTGCCTAACTGCCAAGCATTTAGCATGGTCCATGTTGATTTCATGTATATGGAAATGATTTTAATTATAAAAACTTAATATAGTCTTTTCATTATCTAATACATATTATTCATTATGTACTTTTCATTGGAAGTGTTTTGGCTCAACAACAATAATAGAAACAATGTTATTGTCTCACCATTCTAGATTGTATTATCTGTTTGAACTCATGCTATGACAGTAATTTCAAAGATTCAGTGCTAACTGTATCAATCAGGCAGGAAAGGACACCCAAAATGATAATAGAGGTGGCACCTTTCTTACATACAGCATGAGTTAGTAACATCTTAGGTATTTGGTATTCCACATCAATGTGGAGAGGGAATAGTTCCCTCCTTTGTGTGAATGATAAGAATGTGCATTTGTACATAGCAGTACTTTTGCATTACTAGTATATATATATATATATATATATATTAATGTACCTCTTGAAAAGCAAGAAATGCACTTTTGAGATGCTATTTTGATGGTACCAAAGGCTCCTGCTGATGTTGTCACCATTTTGTATGAAAAATTTGTGATACTTTTGCCTGTCCTTATGCAGGGTGATGGAACACTACTTGCAACAGGTTCGTACGATGGGCAAGCAAGAATTTGGAGTACAAATGGTAAGACGTTAAAGCATGATATGTTTTTAAGTATATGCAGACCTTTCAAGTGTGTGTGGGTTTTTTGTTTTTGTTTTTTTTTTGGGGGGGGGGGGGGGGGGAGGGGATGGATAAGTACGAGTGTGCATTTCACTTGCCATGTTTATGGTCTTTTCAACTGATACTCAATTCAATTGAAACCCAAATAACCTTGTCACATGACAATATTGTAGATAAGCATAAGCAATTTAATGACCTATTTAAAGCAAGGATATTTCTTATGTGAAAAAGAAACACTAGGATATTTCTTATGTGACAGAAACTAGATAAATTCCTTCTGCTTGGTATTCGTCATAAATTGTATTAACCAGTGTAGTCAATGGAGAAAGAGAGAGGTGACCTTAAGGCACCAAGTCCTTGTATTGCCTGAGGCATGAGGTGCCAAACGATGCTCACCCAAGTGAAGCAAGGCACCAAATACTAAATATAGTTCCTTGTATGTATTATGTACATATAATGAACTCAAATAATGTATATCTAATACATTTGGAATATGATAATTAAAAGATGCAAAGATAAAAATTATCAAATGTGTGCTGCATGAAGAAAAAAGAGAGTAATATAGAATTTTATGAGCATGAAAAGTTCATAATTTGTTGTCTTTAACTATTAGAACTTTCACACACTCGTTAGCTGCTTCAGGGACAAAGTAGTCTAGGCACAATTTTGAAAATTTCAAATTGGTTGGAGGCTCAATTAATTGATCTAAGAATGGGCTTTACAGTAGCTTATATAGAAAAAAGTTCGGTGAGAGAGAGGGAGAGAAGTATAAAATAATGAGAAACAACATGCTTGGTAGCTGATAGTTGAGGTCCCAAGGCCTAACAAAGGCAAGAGGACAATCGTTTGCTTGGTTTTGCTGTGTTGATTGATGAGTCTCATTTTTGTTCTGTTTTGTGAGTCTCTCTCTCTCTCTCTCTCTAAATGTCTGGTTTTGTCTTTAAGCTGGTTGTGGCTGCCAGCATAACCCTCATTTACCTACATAAAAGTACAAAACTGCTATATATATAGGCTTAATTTCATTGAAGATCTCACCTTTAAAGCACGGACACCCCAAATCCCTGGCTTGTCCATGTCGGAGACATGTCGGACACGGATACTCTGGGGACTATTGGAAAAATTAATTTTTTTATTAAAATATTTTCTTTGATTTTATATATGCTTTTGGTTTTGATAGGTGTTAATTATTTTGAAATTTAAAATAAGTGTAAAATATGATTGTATGTATATATTTTACTTAATTTTTGTATCCCAACTGTGTTGTGTCTTAATTTTTCAAAACTTGCCGTGTCTTCATGTCCCATAGCATGTCGTGTTTGTGCTTGTTATCTCATCTCAAGCGCCTTGTAATCGTTTGAAGAGAGGAAAGTGCCTCGCTTTGCTTGAGTGTCTAGAGCGTCCAACTTGCCTTTGACTACACTAGTATTTAAAAAGTTTTTGGCGTAGTTCAGTTCTCCCCCACACCCCCACCCCCCCACCCCCCCCAACTCTACTTGGCAATGTTACCGCCACACAGTAGTTTGTGCATGAGCTGTGCTGTCACTGATGTTTCTTAACTGTTAGAAGTCTATCAGATACTTGTGCTCACAGCCTCACACACATGCATATGTATGTTTGTGCTAGAAATCTTACCTTAGACATACCCTGGTCACCAAACTAACTTGCTATTTGCTAAAAGATCAGTATCTCAAAAGGATGTGAGAGAAGAATGTGGATAGAATAAGTGAATTACGAAAGCATCGTGGAGATTTGATTTACACAAAGTTGAGTTCCTTGCACAGCTAGGATATGTGGTTAGCAAATTTTCACTAGTTCTTTTTTCTTTGAGATATTTCTTTCTTTTTTTCTTTGAGTTATTTCTTTGTTTTTTTTGTTTTTTTTTTTTTCTTTAAGTTATTTCTAATGTGTGGTTGGAGGAATATATATATATATATATATATATATTTTAATAAATAGGATATATGGTTAGAGAATTTTCAATTGAAGTTCTTTTTTCTTAGATTTCTTTTGATTTGTTAAAGAACATTGGGGATTATACTTTTTCCTTTTTCTTCCAATATAATATTTTTACTTACCACCCCCCTCCACCAAAAAAAAGAAAAAGAAAAAAAGATTCAATTTGAGCTTTGGTTATTTTACTCTTTCTCGTTGGTTTTTGTGTTTGTTTGAGATAGCATATTTTCATTGGTTTATTTGGCTTAAAAGATAAGCTAGGCAAAAATACAATTGTACCTTTTTTTTTTTTTAGTTGTACATAGTCCAAATAAACTGAATGGCAGATGCATGGGGGGAGGCATGGGACTTTTTTTCCATTTTCAAAGATCCAGTTTTCTCTTTTACAGTAGGGCAGATGTAATGTTATTTTTTCCCGTTTTGTTGTGTTGTTAATATTATGTATAATATCTCAATCTGTTATAATTATATGGATATCTCTTTCCCCAAAATATACGTCCACACATATGCACTTACATAACCTAAGCATATAATATCTGCATGTTTAAGCAATTTTTTTCTTGGTTGGTTTGATATCTTTCATGTGGAACCTATCATAAAAACTATTTATCTTTCATGTGGTGTTTGTCATATTTATGTGGGAACTTGGAATTGTAATTTTATGCTAGTCTTCATTGCATCGCACAAATTTATTTGGTGTACTGATTTTTGTTGTTATCTTTGTTCAGGTGAATTAAGGAGTACTCTAAGCAAACATAAAGGACCCATATTCTCTCTAAAGTGGAACAAGAAGGGTGATTATCTTCTGACAGGCAGCTGTGATAAAACTGCAATTGTATGGGATGTGAAGGCAGAGGAATGGAAACAACAATTTGAATTTCATGCAGGTGTTGCATTTGAATGAATGTTAATACTCATCAGTGTTTGTCTTGTGCAACAATTTCCTTTGTTTGGGTTTAAACTTGAATATTTGTATCATTTAGGTCCAACACTTGATGTCGACTGGCGCAACAATGTTTCATTTGCGACAAGTTCCACAGACAATATGATATATGTTTGCAAGATTGGAGAAAACCGCCCTATCAAAACTTTTGCTGGGCATCAGGTTTGTTCCTGAATTCTACTGCTCATATTGCTCCCTAAGTATTGCTTCTGTACTTTTCTATTCATGGCCAACCTTGGGGCTTAGTGTGGATTTTTGCTGGGAATTGCCAGCTCCACCTTTAGGAATGTTTCAGTTTACTCAAAAATTATACATCGACCCTAAGATTAATCAAGTAGCAAAAAATGTATTTACCAGTTTAGTACCTACATTAGTGGTAGTAGTTACTAGAATTGCCTCATTGTGTCTAAATCTGTTCTTTTTGACTATAAACTTGTTGACTTTGGTTGGCTTCTGAATGTTTGGAAAGCATTAGATCAAACTGTGTGCATTGACTTATGAAAAGATTACATTGTAAATTTTTTTTTTAAAGCTAATTATGAACTTTGTGCAATTTCAGGGTGAAGTTAACTGTGTCAAATGGGATCCAACAGGTTCTTTGTTGGCCTCTTGCTCTGATGATATCACCGCAAAGGTTGTTTATGCTACTCCTTCCTTTTAGGAAATTTGATTTACATCTTATGTTTTATTTTTATTTTTATAAGTAATTACTGCATCAAATAAAAAACAAAAGTACAGAAGGACTTATCCAAAAAAAACAAAAGAACAGAAGGGACCTGAGCACACAGGCAGTGTGCTAGGGGCCAACAAAGAAAACAAAATTATAAAGCAAGAAAATTACAGCTATCAAGTAAATCAGCCAAAGAGTTAAAAGTAAAAACACCCGAGGCATTTGTCCACTCAGATAAAGTCTGGAAGAATAGCAGCTTCAAATCATGAATCAACCTCTTTTGCTTCCTTCAAAAGTGTAAGTATTCCTTTCCCACCAAATACTCCTCATGAGACAATGAGGGATCATGGCCCAAATTGCTGCGTATCTATATCTGTTAAACTTCCTTGGCCAGCTTGCTAGAGGATCCACAACCCCATTGGCATGACCCACAGAACGCCAAATAGAGAACACCAAATTCCACAACTCTCTAGCAACAGGGTAGTGCATAAGTAAATGATCAATAGTCTCCTCATCTCTCTTATACGTGCAACACCAATTGATCACCATTACTCTACACCTCCTCAAGTTATCACAACTTAAATCCTCCCCAATGCCACAATCCAAAGAAAGAAACTAACCTCTGTAGGTACTGTCGGCTTCCATATAGACTTCCAAGGAAGAGAAAGTTGACTAGAAGAATGTAAGGCCCTATAAAAGGACCTAACATCAAAAGTCTGCTTGGAGGAGGGAATCCAGCAAAGCTCATCCACTACATTCTTTCTCCTCAGGCCAGAATAGATCAAATCTATAAAGGAGACAACCAATTCCAATTCCCAATCTTGTGCTGGTTTAACAAAACTGACATTCCAATGATAACTATCCTCTAAAAGAGATAACTAGTCTGCCACTGAAGCATCCCTGTTACAAGCAAAGCCATAAAGTTCAGGGAAGTTGTCTTTCAGAGGAAGCCCCCCACACCAAGGGTCATGCCAGAATTTTATAGAAGAGTCATCTCCCACCTTAAAAGTGTCGCACCCCTTCCTGATCATCTTCCAAAGACAAACTCCGTCGGGCCCCTGCACAGAATTAGAGCACCAAACCCCCTTGCATCTTATGTGTCATTGACATAGATTTTCACTGTTGGCATTATATATATGTGCATGTGTTTGTGTGTCTGCACTTTTGTCACTGCAAGGGTTGTTTATGGTACTAGTAGTACATTGATTTGCATCTTATGTTCCATTGACATAGATGTTTGCTCTTAGCATTATCTATGTGTGTGTGCGCGCGCGTGTGCACCATCTTCAATTTGTATTTCAATCTTCAAATTAATTTAACCTGTTTCATACGGTTTAATAACATTTCTTCTTGGCTTATCTTGGTTCTTGTCACTCCAAAATAAATATTGTTCTGTTGGTTTTTTTTCTTTTTGGTGTGTTTTTGTTTTCAATTTCAACTAATATATGGCAATGTTGTAGATATGGAGTATGAAGCAAGAAAAGTTTGTTCATGACTTAAAGGATCATGCTAAGGTACTGTGGAGATCTTGTTTCTCTTTTTAATCTCAATGTGTTTGCCTCCCAGCATATGCACTTCTGATCTGACTGGATTGTTCTCAGAAACATTGAATAATTGTTTTGCAGGAGATATATACTATCAGATGGAGTCCGACGGGACCTGGTACAAGCAACCCTAATCATCAGTTATTGTTGGCAAGGTATATGCTGTTGATTTAATGAATTTGAATGCCATTAATTTTTTTCTACTTTTATGCATTTGCACCAGTTATCTAGTTATTCTATTTGGTAGTTCTGGAATTGCCTTTTTAGTTGATCATTTATTTTTTATTCCTTGAAAAGTGAATTTACTATGGATTATGAATTATGGATTTGTTCTAGAAAACCTGTTAATGTTATCAAAATTTTCATAGAGGCACAGACTTATTAAAAGCTTGCAGCCTGTAGTAATACTCAATTGATTATATGAGGTGCTGTTAAAGAAGTTTGTATTTGACATCTTCATATACACAAAACACATTGAACTTTAATTAGTTTCATACAATATTATTAAGAGGTAGAGTGCATCAGGAGTTGTTAGGTGAAGCCACCATTGTCTTGAAAATGTTCCATTGCCATTTGGTCTTCAATGATGGTCAGGTTTATTTTCTCTGACTGTAAACTTCATAACTTTTTACTTGGCCCATCTTCAACTCCTGTCTGTAGTGATGGATAACTTTATTGCATTAATATATCATGCTGGTTTCACTATTATCATTTAACTTTCCTATCAAAAAAATATATCGTGCTGGTCATTGTATTTCTTCACCCCCACCCCCCTTCCACATTTAGTCCTGAACCTTCACCCCGTGATTTAAAATGGTCCTCAGGCTTTGAAATGTTTCATATTGGTCCTCATAATTTTAAGTTTATGTCTAATGTTCATTGTCATTAGCTCTTACTTTGATTCTCTCTACTCCAAAACAAAGTATTTGAATAGCCAATCCTTTCCCTTATATGCTGCTATCAAAATCCTTGGGATTTTACTGAACAATCTCTACTCAATCAGCAGGAGTTAATTGCAAGGATTTTTTTGACTCAAACTTTTCTTTTTGATAAGTATTTTTTTGACACAAACTTAAAAATGTAAGGACTAAATGAAGCATTTCAAAGGATAGGAAATTAGAATAACACCCATGAGGGTTGGCATGCACACTTCACAAATGATTGATAGCTCAGTGGTGGCTTTCCCCCATTATTTTCCAAATATTAGTCATTGGAGTGACTAGCAATTAACAGAGGGAGAGATTCACTTAAATGAACTAACATAGGCATAAATACTTCAAAGCTCAAATGCAATTGAAAAATGAAAGTCCAAAGTTTGAACTCACCTTCTGTATAATATCTGCGGGATTGAAGAGTGTATGACTCACAGGAGAGAAAACCTCAATTACAGCAGTAGATGCATAGTCCTGTTTATATTTTAATGAATTTGAAACATGGGTCAAAGGTTGAGGACTAAATGTGTAACTAAGCCTATATTACTGTGTTAAGATAAAACTATGGTTTTTCTATTACAAGATCTGAATAAAATTCTTTGTGCATCATATTGCATACAAACCTCACACACACACAGTTAAAATATTGTGTGTTGCAGGACATATTTAGGTCTTCATTCTTGTTTTACTTATTTCAGTCAAAATATTCAGTTGGTTGTGTTTCTATGTAGTGCATCGTTTGACTCAACAGTGAAGCTATGGGACGTGGAACTTGGGAAACTTCTATACAGCTTAAATGGACACAGGTACTGGCCCTTGCTGCTGTCATTGATGTTATTTGAAGGTGATTATAACTGAAGAGATGCTTTTGAATTTCACTGATGTCTTATATTGAAACTTCAGGGATCCTGTATATTCTGTTGCATTTAGCCCAAATGGTGAGTATTTGGCCAGTGGATCTCTTGATAAATCCATGCACATCTGGTCATTGAAGGAAAACAAGATTGTCAAAACTTATACAGGCAATGGGGGCATATTTGAAGTTTGCTGGAACAAGGAAGGTGACAAGATTGCTGCATGTTTTGCCAACAATACAGTTTGTGTTTTGGATTTCAGAATGTAAGGTCTTGGAAAATGCTCTACAATTTCCCTAGTTTTCCAAAGCACCATGACTTCAGGAATGATAATTAACTTCTTAGTTGGTCTTTAAAGTTTAGTTGTGGAGATGTTACTTTTGATGGGGATGGGTAAAAATGTATTTTGGGTGGGTAGGTTTTGCGTTTTAACCATAGATCAGGTATTACTCACTTGTATTGATCGCTTTTGTAATTACATTTACTCAATTATTAGTCAGGCTTATGCTTGGTAGGAGTGAATTGTAAGTTTGTAACCCAATTATGTACAGAATTATTTGAATTGGACCATAATTCATGGTTTCTAGTTTACCATTTCTTTTCCCAATTATAGTTATTTGGAACGATGTTTGTTACCCAGTTACATTTCGTTTACTATGTTTGTTTCAGTTTTTCTTTGCTGAATGTTTATCTTTTCAGTTGATGTTGAGGAATGAGCCCAACTATCACTGATCAAACAGATAAGGCAAAGTTGGAATTTGATGGCAATTGCTTTAAAAAAGTTATTCAAATTATATGATCAATGGAATGCTTAGTAACACTGTAACAGTGATATATTACAGTTCATTAGTAATTCTCACAACCACAAGAACATGATCCGTTCCTGAATTTGCAAGGTTCTTGCCAACCAGAAACTCTGCAATTTCCTCTCCCAAAGCAATGTTATCATGGAGCCTACAGGCCGCAAGCAAAATTCCCCATAAGACAGGATCTAGCTCTGTGTTCATGTTTTTGACAAGCACATATGCTTCTTCTAAATGCCCAGCACGGCCAAGAAGATTTACCATACACCCATAATGCTCAATCCTTGGTTCAATCCCATATTGATCTTTCATTGAAAGGAAAAAACTCTATCCCTTACTGACTAAACCAGCATGACCACAAGCACTCAAAATGGCAACAAATGTTATATGAGTAGGATGGTCAGTGGCGGTTCTAGGAATTTTTTTCAGGATATTCCTTAAGAAGGACAAATTACACAATCTAATAAAAAGAGAAATTATTAATTATTGTTATTTAGTTGTTTCATTAATTTGTTTGTCTTTTATAAACTATAATTTGTTATATTGTTGTTTCATTAATTATAAAATTATTAATTGTTATTTAGCCTAACATAATTTAATTTGTTTGTCTTTTATAATGTATTGGTTAATTAAATTATTAATTATTGTTTATTAGTTGCTTCCCCCAATTAATTATTGGTTAATTAAATTATTGTTTATTAGTTGCACTAGCACACACCCCATGTGCATTTACTTCCCCCAAATCAAATATCCCACCCTGGCCCCATGCCCCCATCTACCCCCCACTAAACAGACAAGCCCCATGGCCCCCAATCACAAGAGCTAATAAGATAAATTCACAATCACAAATCACAATACACTAAAAGACAATTAATTGTATCTCACCAACACCAACGGATAAAGCTAAAAACAGGGGCAAATATTAATAAAGTGATAAGGTAAAGCTAAGTAATCAGATAAAGTCTCAAAGAGAGAGAGAGAGAGAGAGAGAGAGAGAGACTCTCATTTGCTTTCAATGTTCAGATAAAGAGAGAGAGATAGAGAGTCTAAAAAAGAAACCCATACCCATAAACCCGTATATGTAAGAGACTAAAAAGAGAAAAAGATGAAATACCTTGAGGTTGAGGGAGCAGGGAGGCCTGAGGCTGAGTTAAGGGGCAGCGCCGTCGGGCAACATGTCGAGGCGTGACCGATCTCTGATCCGATCGGGCCGATCTCCAATGCCTGATGTGCTTTAGAGCTCGAGTTTGAGGCCCATTCACTGATGACCGATGTGCTCTGGAGCTCACGCCGTCTGTTGGTTGTTGTCATTGATGGCTGATGAGGTTTTTTTTTTTTTTTTTTTTTTTCTTTATGTTAGGTTTCTGATTTCAGTTTTTGCTTTACTTGATGAATTAGACGTGTATATTGGGTTTTGGTTTGTTTGTTTTGTTTTGTTTTTTTTTTTTTTTGAGAATTCGTGGGTTTGCTACTATATGTAATCTATTGGGTTTGCATTTGTAATCCATGGGTTTGCTACCATCTGTAATTTGTTCATTTTGATATTGGGCTTTTTTTCCCTAGTAGGCTTGCTCTGTTACAATTTTTTTTTTTCCAGATTTTAGTTCAAAATTTTTTTTGGGCTTTTTTTTTTTTTTTTTTTTTTGCTTGAAAGTAGAACAAATAAATTTTTTTTTTATTTGAGGGTGTTCCTAATTTTTTTTAAGGGTAAACAAATAAGAAAAATTTAAATTATTATATATAATTTTTATTTTTATTTATTTTTTCAGGTTAGAGTGTTCTTGAGAACACCTTGGATTGAACGTGGCGCCGTTACTGAGAATGGTGACCAATCATGCACATTTCATTAAACAATTGCAAGGCATTTTGGCTAAATCCATGACTTGCATACCCTGTAATCATTGAATTCCAAGCAACGACATCCTTGTCTTTGATCCTATCAAAGACCAACTGCGCCTCCCCCAAACTACCCATTTGCTATGCATATCAACCAACGCAGTACCAACATGAACATTGATCTCAATCCTATTATTCTCAATATAAGAATGAAGCCATCTACCAGACTCCAATGCGCCAAGCTGCCCACAAGCAGAAAGTACAGACAACACCGTCACTTCGTTAGAGGCTTAACTCTTGCCCTCAACATTTTTCTAAACCATATAAAAGCCTCATTTGGCATCTCATTCTGAGCACACCCATCAATCATCACATTCCAACAAATTACATTCCTCTCCATTTCTTCGAACAATACACGAGCCTTGCCAAGTTCCCCATATTTAGCATAACAAGTAATCATTGCCGTCAAAGAAACCAAACTCTTGTCAGGCATAGTATCAAACAGTTGTTGTGCAGACATCACATCACCCCCTCTTGCATAAACATCAACTAGACCAGTCCTAACGAACAAAATAGTTGCTGCGCAGACATCACAAATCCGACTCGAGCATCTCAAAGTTATCCAGAATGATGCACAAAAATGACCGAGGAGGATTCCCTCTCTTATTCCGCATTCTATGGAGCATCACAAAGATGACCGAGGAGGATTCCAGTCGCATTTCTTTTTATATAATCCCCTTCTTTTTCTCTTTCCCTTAATTGTATCCTTTTAACTAACTATTAGTGTTTATTGCGCTAATGCACGCACATTTACGCACGAAAAACAACTTAAGTCTGAAATTGTTCTATTACAATTTCCGCCAAAATAAAAGGGTCGTAAACAACATAAAATTGGGTAAATTGTACTCTCTTCTTATTTTTTATTTATTTTTTATTATTACTTTAACTATGGTATAATTACAATGTTGCTATTAACTATTTTTATTAAGCATTTTATCCTCCAAGGATTTCTATCAAAATTAATATAAAATTAAATTTTTATTAGACATGTTTTTGAAAAATTATGACAAGGGATAAAGTGTTTCTGTGTTTTTTTTTTTTTTTTTTTTTTTTTTTGGATGAGAAGAAGTGTTTCTTACTTTAAGGCAACGTTGCAATTACATCCTAGTATAGTGTAATTAATGTTTTATTACATTAGTTAAAGTGAGAATATTTATGCATGCAAAAAAGTCAATTAACTCGTTAAAAAAGTTATATAACTAAAGTCGCATAGATAGTATTTAAAATAGGGTTTTAATAATGTATGTCCTAAGTACATATGTTGGTAAACCATTTTAGAAAATTTTTTATGAAAAAATAACTGACTAATTTGATAGGAGTAATTTTTTCAATTTTTCATAATTTTTTTTAAAAAAAAATAGATAGTTAATGTATTAATGAGACCCTTTAAAAAAAAGATAACTTCCAATAAATTTGAAGCCCGACTTTATTAATTGTATAATGATTAATGGATATGAAATGTTCGAGGCTCGAAAGTAGTGAAGGATCGAATTCTTTCCCCGGCCCACACCTTAAGCAAAATGTGCCTCCTAAATCCAACAAAGAATTGGGCTGGGCTTTATAACTCTAGGGTTTTAAACTAAAAAGTCTTAAACCAGCTGGCTTCAAAATTAGGAATTCCAAGTGAGCGAAGAAGAACTCTTTCAGTCTCTCACTTCAGTAAAAGAGAAGAAAATGGCTGGGCGCTGTGGATCGCTGTCGAGGTCTCTGCTCTCCACCGCCAGATCATCAATCCGATCATCTTCAACCTCCCTCCCCCGCCTCCGCCCTTCGCTTCCACAACGCCTCCACTCTCGCCCACCCCTCTTATCCTCCACCAGGTATTCTAATTTCCATCCTCTTTTTTCTTTAATTTTAAAAACACAATTGAATTCTTAATTTTTATATATATACAAATGTTTGGCAAAGGACTATGGGAGAGCTAGGGTGCGTCCAATCGCTGATGCCACTGCACAGCGCAGTCGCCGCGGCTCGACTCACTTCCCACATTTCCATCGAAGCCCGTGCTTTCTGCGAGTTGTCTCAGGGTTCGTAAATTTCCCAGGATCGCTCATTTTCTCTTTGTGAGTCTATATTTTGTCCAGTATTTACATATTTATACTATGATGAGCTCTTTATTCATATCTCCTTTCCATTCTACAAGGAATTAGCTACCGGTTAAATGAATTAGTATTTGAAAATAGAAGTGTGTGTGTGTGTGTGTGTGTGTATATATTGGGCTTATCTGCTTATAAGCTCGCTTTTATGTAAAGATTTTTAAAACCTTTTTCAAGCTACAAATATATTTAGCACACTTTCAGCAAAAAGTTAGATAAATGGAGTCTAGACGGACACTAAGGTTTTGTAGAAAAGTGTGTCTGCGACACTGGTTGTAGCTGAGCTGGGATTAGCCAGGCTGTCTTTAAATTTCTGATTATGATTTAGGTTTATATACCTCATATCTTTGAGTGTGGTGACACTGGTGAGTGAGTGGGTGAGTCTCGAGTTGGTATCATTGGGTAGCATGGAGAACCGTTTAATTGTGTTTGCTGAATATTTAGTTTAGACTTTAGACTAAAACACAAATTACACTATGATTAGGTCAATTTTTGTTTTGGTCCTAAATTCCTAATGTTTATTTATCACTTTTGATTTTAGTTCCTAAGTTGGACGTTGTTTTTAATGTTGTTCTTCTGTCAATTAAAATTATTGACATGTTAAATGCCAATTTAGTTCAAAACAACGTAGTTTTAATGTATTAAAACCATTTTGTCATGTTAGAATTTTTTTTTTCAAACAATATATTTTTCTCAAAACAAAATTATTTCATCTTTCCCTATACTGATCCCCTTTCCAACCACCTTTGCCAATCTCGTCTCCAAACTAAAGTGGTGGAGATCGATTTTTTTTTTTTGGGTTGGGGGGGGGGGGGGGTGTGTGGGAATTAGTAAAATTTTATATTCACATATTTTTATTTTTAATGAAAATTATAAGAGGGTGGAGGGAAATTTTTAAAAGGCCCCTCTTTTCCAGTGCCTGCACCCACCTTGAACCACAACATACTCATCACCTGGGGCTGGGATCCATGTTAGAACTGTGCTTGATTTTAGTGTTTTAGTTTACCATATCATATTTTTCCATCCAATAGTTGACGACAAGGACCTTTTTGACACACATTTAGACAGTTAAGGATTAAACTAAAACATTTGAAAGGTTAAGGACCATTTTGTAACATAGGGAAAAGGTTGAGGACCAAATGTTTAATTTGACCTTATTTTAATTAGTTTTATTTAATTTTGTAGTCAATTTAATTTTTTGTTTTTATGTCTTACCAGTTAATTAGGTTAGTAGTATTTTAGTTCTTAGAGTCAAGATTTTTATGTAATTCAATAATTCGGATTTCCCAAGTCATTTAGAATTGGGTTTCCTTAGTCAATTATAATAAAAATTAGGGGTTGCTTATGTAAGTTAGAATTAGGGTTTAGTAGTCTATAAAAGCATAGTATTTTCCTCTGATGGGGACAGATTATTTTGATGATGAATAAAATTTCTCTTGAAATTCTCCCAATTTTTTGGTGTTGACTCCAGCTAACCATAGGTACCAACTCCTAGAGGTTCTCTCTTCTTTTGTGCTGACTCCTAGTTACTTTTATTTTCTCTTCTTTGATTTTTGTGTTGCATCATTTGGTTTTATCATGCCTCAGTGTTTGCCTGTTTGGGTTGGGTAGGGAGTAAAAAGGTTGGGAATGAGTGTTAAGGAAAAAGATTGTAATGGAGTTGACAGTGGATCATAATTGTGCTTCGCCATTTGCCGTAATTGATCATATTAATTTTCCTAAGTATCTTAGAAGTCATCCTTCTCAAATTTCTTGTTCACGTTTGAATATTTGGCTTAAATAAGAACCATAAATGTGTAAAACTATTTTCTTTGAGAAGTTCATAATTTACTTATAATGGAGCAATGTTTTTTGTGTCATGGGAATTATATGGAACTCCTCTGCTGATAAATTTTCTGGTCTTTTGCTGTCCTGTAGGTACTTAAATACACTGTAGCTCTGCACACCAGGTGCTATGTCATATGGGATTAGAAGTACATCCTGTTGGAACTCCATGATTCTTATCTTGATGGAGGGTGTAGGGAGTACTTTTTGAATGTTGCTCGATTCAATAGGTATTATTTCAAGAATTTGTCCTGTTTTTTTTGTTGCATAAACTCACAAAGAGTTCCGCTTTTCATTTATGAACTCATATGAGTTCTTGTTTGATTTTTCAAGATTTTGTATTGCAATTTTTATCATTAGAGACAACTTGTTTGACTTTATGGAGCCCCATAATTTTGAGGATATTTATCAACAACAAACAAGTCTTAGTTCCAAAATTTATCATCAAGTGAAGTTTCTAGAATTAATTTTTGGGCATTACTGAGACCCAAGAATTTAATGGAATGCGGCTGAATTGGTACAGACGAACACATGCTTCAGTCAAGTGCAGGCAATCTGATACTTTGTTATGTCTTTAGGGGAATAAGAAATGCTAGGTAGCTGGCTTTTTTGGTTGCTTGTTGGTCGTCTATGTTGATTACCCTCACTTGAACAGCACTGCCAAGTCATTGGTTTTATTGATGAATGATGAGTTATCTTTTCTTTTCTTTTTTCTTGTTAAATATTTATGTTGATGCATAACCATTGCCAAACCCTAAACTATGCATGAAGGAGAATGATTCATGAATCATGAAATACATTGGTTGGCAATGAAGGAAAAACAAAAAAAGACACCTGCAGGTTATTCATAATGCCATTCCAAAGAGAGTTTCTCTCCTACTATCTCATACATGCCAATTATCACGGGCAGAATTGCGTTAGCCTTGCGTGCCTGTACTCTCTCAATTGCATTATGTGGTTAACTATTTCTTTTGGATGAAGAGGAATAAGATTGACTTGTTGGACTAGGAATTCTGTTGAGAAGTACCTGTCATAACAGAACAGGGCTTGATACGGGTTGAAAGTTGATGCCCTGCTAATGTATTAAGGTGCAATTTTGTTGGGCACATGCAGGTGTTAGAACCGTGCACCACTGTACCTCTATAGTTTCCTGTCTGCTTTTATCTCAGATGATGCTACAGAATATGTTTATCTTTCAATCTGAATCTTTAAGTCGGGAGTCAGGAGGCAGAGTAGTTCCTAGTTGGGACAAACTTTACTACTGGTGTGTATTGTATTATTGTTTAAACAAGCCACACGATTCACTAAAAAGGTCATGTGACGAAAATTACATGTGGATGGTCTTTTCAAACATTACATAATGAGTTGAAAGAAAGATTCTGCCGAACTTCCAAATACCCTATCTGTTTGCCATCAGATTTTTTTTTTTTTTTTTTTTCTTGCCATTTATTTTTGCACATTTTTAAAGCTTCATTTTGTTTGTTTTTTTTTTCAAGGTACAACCAATATTTAACCAACTTTCAACAATCAGCAAATTGAAATAGTTACCTCCAAAGGCATTCCTAAGTGTTTCAGATAAATGCATCTGCAGTTATCTACGAACATTCGCGACTTCATGTGTGTCATTGTACATCATCCACCAACTTTCTGTTTACTTAATTTGAGAAATTATTCAAGTTCAGAACCCAGGAAGTCATGAATTGTATCATTCAACCCCTGGTTGGTTTTCTTGTTTTCGATTAAAAAATGGTTCTAAATGTGAAAAATCTAAGCTGGCCGAAAACTGAAATCTGCTCAAGGACGGTGAAATTGTATGAGAATGTACAATATTCTCCCAAGTTGCAAGTTCTTGCTCATAATTCTTCATTATTGAAAGCTGAAAAACCATTCTGCTAGTTTTGAAAGCCTTTTGGAATACCAAAAAGAGGAGAAATTTTTAGAGGACTTGATAGTGTCGGTTTCTGCGGGAACCAGATCCAAATGATCAACAAAGATGCCAAGGGCTGTGTTGGGTCGCTTTCTTGAAATGAGTCATGAACAAAGTTCCTCATATTCTCACGTCATCACATTCCACCAAAAGATTTACCTCAAGAATAGATCAGAATATGCCAACAAAAAGTATTAGTTCTGGATTCTTGGGTTATAACTTATAAGAACTATCTCACCACATGGAACTACTTTGAGATCAATCTTCGTGAAAAATAAAATCAAAAAAAGTATTAGCTTTGGTAATGATCGGTTTGCATCACTACGTTATTGACTTATCATATTATAAAATGCCAATCTGAGAGGCATATTTCCTTCCTCCTCGAATCAGCACTTCCATGGCATATGATATTTAATTGTTGCTTGCTAGGATATTTGTCAACAGATGCTTTAACTTGATACTGATAAGACTGTGACTTGATAGTTGATATGCATACATTAGACGGTGGAAGTGCAAACATGCATTGCCTTTGTCTAACATGCTAGATAGCCATATTCCTTATCTTTCTGTTTACACACACACACACACACACACACACAAATAAATTTAAAGCAAAAAAGAAAAACGTATTAATTATACACACACACACAAAGTGTGTGAATAACATTGCTTAATATATATATATATATATATAACTATTTACATCAAGTTAGTCTTTGGACATAGTTTGACTACAAATTTGATTGTTGTCCTAACTCTAACTTCCTTTAGTAAACTAATATGTGTGCAATGCATGTGACAAGTGTTGGTTGGGTTAAGTGTGATTAAGCAAGTCATGTGTAAAAAAAGATACATGTCAACTTCTTAGAAAAAGTTGAAGCCAAATGCTACAATTAAGTTTGTAGCCAAACTTTGTTCTTAGTTTTTACTTTGGTCAAAATGCATTTTTTCCCCATCTAGTCAGTTTATAAGCTGTGAACTATTTTTTACTTCTCATTGTTCAAAATTAATATTCTTTTACATTTTAAATCAATTTTCTTTTTTGCCAAATAACTTAGAGATTACACATTTAGAGTATAATCATAGTTTTAAAAATTGTGAAACAAATAAAAGTTTAATCATTTTATTATAATTTAAATAATAAACATCGCTTTAGATGCCTAAAAATATGCAATTCAATAAAACAAAAATATAATAATAATAATAATAATATAAACTAAAGGGAAGCCTTATTTCTTGACAGAGAGCTTTTCAACTGATTAAGATCCACCGTGCAATTCACCCTTACCCACTCACATTATGTTTTACTTTTTATTTTTACTTTTACTCATTTTTTATATTTAATGCTTGAGATTTAAAGTTTGCAACTTTAAATTTCAGCCATTTATACCAATTGCACCTGATCTCAATCCCTTTTCAACATAACAATCCGATGAGCATCCAATGAGCAAAGGCTTACCCATCTGACATGAGATGCTTGATGTGTCCTCCTTGTCAGTTATGAATACCAATAGAGTGATCATACTGACAATACCTTCAACCACATGAGCTGTCCAATACCTGATACTAGTCCAACATACATGCCAATTAAGCTAACTAAAACTCAAGCCATAGTTTTGTCGCTTGGTTAATATTGTTTATCCATCACCTATCATTTTGGACGAGTGAAAACACTTAGCTCCTTGAAGACAGATAAATATCATACTTGACATCTACTCACATGTAGAAAACGCTACACCAAAGGGTCCTGCCCCACATCCACCAAGTATAGGGACATTGAACCTAATGATCTCAATGCTACTAACCCACAATCTCCATTACGTTGATGCCTACATTCTAGCGAACGTGGTCATTCTAGACCCCTATATAAACACCAAGATATCACAATTTCTATGTACATGAGAACACTATTTCCTAAGTCTTGCACTCCTAGAGTTTTTGGAGATCATTGTGAGTTTCTAACTTAACATTCGGAGGGACTTTGGCTGGTACCACACCCAAGGCCGGCCCTAGGCCTATGCCACTGCCTAGGGCCCCCTACTAGAGGAAGGCCCCAAATTTTGGGGGAAAAAATTAATATATTTAAAAAAAAAAATTGGAGATATAGAAAAAAAAATAGTTTTATATTTTTCCACTACTTTTAAGAAGTCTCAAAGAATTGAGTAATGTTAGAGATAATATAACTTTAAATACATGAGTCTTACAAATAAAGTAATGCTACAATTATAAACTATTTTACAATATTTTTACAAATTGTTGTTATAACCAACTTCTTACTGGTTCTCATCTAGACCCACCGATAACATCACTTTTTTATTTATCTATAATCATTTACCACACCATCAGTTTGTAAAAGTTTTTGTAAAAGAATTTGTATCTCTAGCATTTTCCCTTACAAATATATGTTTCACTAATCACAATAAATAATCCAGATAGGAAAATGTTAGAAATATTATTAATTTCACTTGAAAACTTTACAAATTGATGTGACAATTAATATGATATGTGGATATCAATAACCTATTAAATGTATTTTTGAATAATTTTGTGTGATTAGTGATACATCTTTGTAAACCTCATGTTATAAAATTTATAATATCCCTAACATCATTCATTCAAATGCTTATTTATTATCTTCATGAGGTGTCATTAATCGCATTCATTTCTACATCATTTGAAAGTTTTTTTTAGTAAAATTTGTTATAGTTTTAGCATTTCCAAAAAAAAAAAAGCATATTACAAAATGAAAGTAATAGATTTTTGTTATAAAAAAAATTATGATATCAAATACTAGTTAAATATTATTTAAGTGATAACAAAAATGCCCCATTTAACTATATCACCTTAGGCCTCCAAATTTTTTGGGCCACCCCTGACCACACCGATGCTCTTTGTGGGTATTTCACTCTTCAGGTTTTCAGATGCTGCGAGTTCGGATGATTGATTTATTGACGATTTTGTGCATTATCATTTTTCATGGATGACTCATATAATAAGAATATCTAACTTCTAATTGCGAATCTGCAATTTTTTTTTTCCTATCTAACCGTGAAGCTTTTATACTTTTAGGAAACACATATCTTTAATTTGTTTTGGCTTTAGGAGATACATACGTGTAAGGACACAAATTGAGTCCTAAGCCCAAAAGGTAAAAGGATTTAGGCCCAAAGAGCCTAATACAATGAATTTGTAAAGAGTGGATTGGAAAACTAGACTCTAATGAGTTGGGTCACAATTATAATGAATTTAGATGACAATAAAGTAAAGTAGATTGGTTTTATCTAAGGAAAATCGTCATTGGCACAATCCAAGGAGATCAGTTCTTGTATATGTTGATGGGATAACAAAATACATCTATGGTTCGTCCAGAGAAGTCGTCCATAATGACCAGTTAGCCAAACGACCAGGCAATCTCTGATTCGTCCAGATATGTCGTCCCTGAGTATTTACCAATTGAATAAACCCCATAATCAAGTCAAAAGAATCGTCCATGTGCAAAGCGCATGGACGACCACACAACGGCATGATAAAGAGTCGTCCATGGGCATTGCACATGGACGACCACACAACACTTAGCAAATTCTGGAGTGGTTAATCAACCAGTGTTCATCGCCGCCAATTTCTCCCAAATATGTAACTTCCAGCAGCGGTTGTAATTTCTATAGCAGTTGAGGACGTTACATCCGGATTTCACAAATCTGGGGGAAGTTATTGAACCAATAACCGCCCCAAAACTCCCTATATAAAGTCCGGTTTGAACCGAACAAAGGTATGAGATTCTAAAATTTTTACTCTCAATACAGTTAGAACTCCATTCGAGAGAAGATACTAACTTAGTCATCGGAGGGTCTTCGACCGGTCCACCCCGTTCTCCTTTGATACTTTGTTTATTTTTCAGGCCTTCGCTACCACCTTCAGCCCATCAAAGCCGAGTTGTCCAGCCTACTGATTTTGTTCATCATCAGTTGGCACCGTCTGTGGGAAGAAAACTTCGAGTTTGGCAGTTTCTTTCTCTGACAAAAGGCTGTATGGTTTGGACTAGATCAAGGGCCACTAGCCCAGGCCATCAAGAGAGTAGGGATGCTTCCAGCCATCCCCACCGAGATCACCAATCAGCGCCTATCATGCAGTCGCCTTTCATCCAACATATGCAATCCATGGCGGCCGCTATGGCGGAGTTAACTCGCCAGAATCAAGAGTTGACTAGGGAGATAGAGAGGCAGCGCAGTGAAGGACATGCTGAAAGACAATCCCAGAGTCAAGAAGATAGAGGGGGATATGCTGAGCCCGAGACCCAATCAAGAGGCACCACTTCGTGAAGGGTGCCACATTTGGAGAAGGAAATGGATCAGATGAGGAAGGTTATGGACGAGATGAAGGAAAACATGAGAAGGGCAAATCCCGTAGAGGATTTGGTTCACCGAACAGATTCCCCTTTCACGGCTTCCATCAATGGGCATCCCTTGCCACCGAAGTTCAAAATGCCTTCCCTGGATTCGTATGATGGAGCGCGTGATCCATTTGATCATATCGCTACTTTCAAGACTACCATGCATCTCCAAGGGGTTCCAGACGAGATTATGTGCAAAGCCTTCCCTACCACCCTTAAGGGACCAGCACGAGTGTGGTTCAGTAAAATACCCCTGAATTCTGTAAGTTCTTTTGAGGAGTTAAGTAAATTATTTGTTAATAATTTCATTGGGGGGCAGAGACATAAATGTTCCTCGTCCAGTTTGCTGACCATAGAGTAAGGAAAGAATGAAAGCTTGCGTTCCTTTATCACGCGCTTCAACAGGGAAGCCCTGACAGTAGACGAGGTGGACGACAAGCTACTATTGGCAGCCTTCCACAATGGGGTTAACTCGGATTTGTTTATTCACAAGTTGTATGAAAAAGAGCCCCAGTCCATGGCTGAACTTGTCCATTCAGCCCAAAACTTTATGAACGCAGAAGACGTAATCATAGCTAAGAAGAGGAAGAGAGCTGAGAGAATAGAAGTCAACCCCACGCGTCACTCTAAACAAGGGCCTCGTCCAAAGAAGGGACGAACGGAAGAGAAAAAGGATCGAGATAGAGATAACAGGAAGGCAGGCCCATCAGCAAGGAATCAGAATTACACACCCTTGAATGCCCCACCCGATCAGGTGCTCATACAAATCAAGGATGATCCTTCCTTGAAGTGGCCAGAGAAGATGAAAGGAGATCCTAACAAGCGCAATAAGAATAAATATTGTTGCTTCCATGGAGATCATGGGCATGACACAGACGAGTGTTATGACTTGAAGGAGCAGATTAAGAATCTCATTAGACAAGGAAAGTTGAGGCATTTCGTTGGAAGGGATCATAAAGATGAAAAATTGAAAGCAAAGATGGAAGAGTCATCACGGCCCCCACTCGGAGAGATAAGGATTATCATTGGCGGGACTTTGACAGGACAATCTTCCAAGGCAAAGAAGACGTATCTCAAAGCAGTGCAAAATGTCCAACTCTCTGGACGACCCCTAAGGATGAGAGAAACAGACGAGCCAACCATCTCTTTTACAGACGAAGAAGCTGAGAGGATCCATCATCCACATCATGATGCAATCGTCATTACCCTACTCATTGTAGATTATACCACCAGGAGGGTGTTGGTGGATAATGGAAGCTCAGCAGATATATTGTATTATCCCGCCTTCCAACAGATGAGGTTTGGACAAGATCAACTTCGTCCATCATGCTCACCACTGATAGGATTTGGAGGAATGAAAGTGCAGCCCGTCGGCACCATTACATTGCCTGTAGTAGTGGGGTCATATCCACAGCAGATAACTAAGGAAGTGAATTTCCTCGTGGTGGATTATTCATCCTCATACAATGCTATCATTGGAAGACCAACCTTAAACAGTTGGAAGGCAGTAACATCTACCTACCATCTATCAGTCAAGTTTCCTACGGAGTACGGGATTGGGCAAGTACAAGGAGATCAGTTGGCAGCCAGAGAGTGTTATCTAGCCATGTTGGCTGTAAACGAGCAGATGCAGATTATGAGTATAGAAGAAAGAAGAATTGTTGCAGAACCGACTGAAGTATTGGAAGTTGTTTTATTACAAGAAAATGATCCTGAGAAGTTCACTAGAATTGGAACAAGTATGAAGAAGAAGGCGAAAGAAGACCTCGTTCAGTTTCTAAAGAAGAATGCCGATGTTTTTGCATGGAGTCATGACGACATGCCTGGCATTGATCCAAGTGTAATCACTCATCGACTGAACGTGTCCCCCTCTTCTAAGCCTATTCGTCAAAAGAAGAGGGTGTTTGCCCTTGAATGAGAGAAGGCTATCAAGGAAGAGGTTCAGAAACTAACCACAGCACAGTTCATCCGAGAAGTCTATTACCCGGATTGGTTGGCAAATGTAGTGATGGTGAAGAAGGCAAATGGCAAGTGGAGGATGTGCGTAGACTTCACTGACTTGAACAAGGCTTGCCCTAAGGATAGTTATCCTTTGCCACGAATTGATCAACTAGTTGATTCTACAGCTGGCCATCAACTGTTGAGCTTCATGGACGCCTTCTCAGGATATAATCAGATAAAGATGGACGAGGCAGACCAAGAAAAGACATCTTTTATTACCAGTCAAGGTTTGTTTTATTACAAGGTGATGCCCTTCGGTTTAAAGAACGCGGGGGCAACTTATCAAAGGTTGGTGAATCACATGTTTTGTCCACAGATAGGACGGAATGTGGAGGTATACGTGGACGACATGCTTGTGAAGAGCTTAGACGAGGGAAGCCACTTGGATGATCTTCAGGAAACCTTTGAAACACTTAGGCGATACAAGATGAAGCTGAACCCAAGTAAATGTGCATTCGAAGTATCGCCAGGAAAGTTTCTAGGATTCATGGTTTCAGAAAGAGGAATTGAGGCAAATCCAGACAAGATCAAAGCCATATTGAACATGGAACCACCGAAGAACATCAAGGAAATCCAATCCCTAACTGAACGAGTTGCAGTTCTGAACAGGTTCGTCTCAAAAGCCACTGACAAGTGTTTACCCTTTTTCAAAATTCTCAGGAAGGCGTTTGAATGGACGGACGAGTGTCAGAAGGCCTTCCAGGACCTGAAGCACTATCTTACCACGGCCCCATTGCTAAGTCCATCCGTGCTAGGAGAAGAACTATATCTATACTTAGCAGTGTCCCCACATGCCGTAAGTTCAGCGTTGATCAGGGAGGAAGAAAAGGTGCAGAAGTCTGTGTATTATACTAGCCGAGCATTAAGAGGGGCAGAAGGAAGGTACTCACTGATAGAGAAGTTAGCCTTCGTACTAATAACGGCTTCTAGGAAGTTAAGACACTACTTCCAAGGTCATGTTATCAATGTCATGACTGATCATCCACTCAAGAAGGCAATGAACAAACTTGAAGCTGTAGGGCGACTAATTCAACGGGCAGTTGAGCTCAGTGAGTTTGACATTCGGTACCAACCGAGAAATGCAATAAAAGCTCAAGCCCTGGCAGATTTCATTGTAGAATTCACTCCAAGTTATGAGGACTTGGATGAAAAAGAAGACAATAAGAAATGGGTCATCCATGTAGATGGATCGTCTACACTGTATGCAGGAGGTATAGGAGTTGTTTTGCAGTCACCAGAAGGAGACAAACTGGAGCACAAAGTTCACTTGCAGTACCAAACGACCAATAATGAAGCAGAGTATGAAGCCCTTCTTAAAGGGTTGGAATTGGCTAAATCGGTGGAAGCAGATTCAATACTTGTCTTAGGAGACTCTCAGTTGGTCATAGGCCAAGTAAATGGGACATGTGAAGTTAAGGAAGATAGAATGAAGAGATATTTGAAGAAAGTGTTACGCCTTGTAAAGAAATTCAGGGAAACTAATTTTGTTCAAATCCAAGGGAAGAGAACATGCAAGCGGACACTCTAGCGAAGGAAGCCTCTGCTAATGAAGCAATGGACAAGTTTGATGAAATACGATACATGCCAAGCATAGACCTCCCAGAAATATTGCAAATAGAAGGTGAGGAGAATTGAATGATCCCGATAGTATCATACCTGAAGGATGGAAGGCTTCCAAAAGGGGAGGACGAAGCCAAAAAGCTCAGAGTTAGATCGACCAGATACATCCTCATGGACGAAGTGCTTTACAAAAAAGGTTTTTCACAACCATACCTGAGGTGTTTAGCCCTATGCGAGGCGAATTACGTACTGAGAGAAGTTCATGAAGGAGCGCGTGGTAACCATTCAGGAGTCAGATCACTCGTCCACAAAGTCATCCGTGCAGGGTACTATTGGCCAACCATCCAAGCTGACGCTAAGGCGTATGTTAAGGTATGTGATCAATGCCAACGTTTCAGCAATATTCCTAGGCAACCATTAGAATACCTTACCCCAATGATGGCCCCTTGGCCTTTTGCACAGTGGGGTTTGGATATTTTAGGCCCCTTCCCAACTGGAACCAGACAGATGAAGTTTTTGATAGTGGGGATAGATTATTTCACTAAATGGGTGGAAGCTGAACCCTTAGTGAAAATCACACAGCAAAATGTCAAAAACTTTGTTTGGAAGAGCATTGTGTGCAGATTTGGAGTACCAAGGGTGTTAGTATCTGACAATGGACGACAGTTTGATAACACACCCTTCAGAGAATTTTGTGAGCAACTCGGAATCAAGAATCACTACTCCTCACCCTCCCACCCACAGGCCAATGGACAAGCAGAAGTAGCAAACCGATTCTTGTTAAAACTTATCAAGACTCGGCTTGAAGGGGCAAAGGGAGTATGGCCAGATGAATTACTTGGTGTTTTGTGGGCTTACAGAACAACAGCAAGGACCCCTACCGGGGAAACTCCTTTCAAACTAGCATATGGCAGTGAAGCAGTCATACCTGCGGAAGTGCACATGGCCAGCCACAGGGTGATGAAGTATCAAGATGAAGAAAACAAAGAACAGATTCGTCTTAATCTCGATCTTATAGACGAGGTAAGGATGGACGCGGAGCAAAGAGTAGCAAGGTACAAAAACCTAATGGCAAGGCAGCACGACACCATGGTGAAACCTAGGCGCTTCAACATTAGGGATCTCGTCCTGAAGAAGGTTTCTTTGGCCACCAAAAATTCGGCCCACGGAAAATTGGGACCAAATTAGGAAGGACCTTACAGGGTAATCAACTGCAAGAGGCAGGGATCCTACTATTTGGAAGCACTGGATGGAAGGAAGTTGGAACACCCTTGGAATGTTGAACACCTGAGAAGGTACTATCAATAAAGGGTGATCATGAACAAACATTGCTGCAGGACGAATGCCATGGACGATCCGAAGCATGAAGTATTATTTTATGGTGTTTGCTTATTACTACTATTGTGTTTTAAGTGTATGTATTTTGTGTTGCTCGTGGACGAAATTATGTTTAAGTATTCTTAGTTTCCTAGAAAGCACTAGCTCTCAAGCATGTGCCATGGTTGTGGATGAATGATTACATAGTATGGATTTCCAAGTATATATATGATGTATTTCTAAGTATATGTATGACTGTATGGGAATCCTTAATTTTCTATGATTCAAGACGATCCACGAAAGGCGAAAGGCCAAAGACAAATAAACTCCTTGGACGCAAGGATGTACCGTCTATATGCTTTCCTTCAAATAAGGATAAAGTAAGAAAAATAAAACCTAAGGTATGTCCGTCCAAACTCAGGACCGAATAAAACCTATGGAATCTTCGTCTAAGCTCAAGACGAGATAAAACTCCAGATATACTTGTCCAAGTTCAAAACAGGAGAAATTGAGATTTCATCGTCCAAACCATGGACGAATATAAAAAAAAAAAAAAAAACACTTAGTCCATGGACGAACCTAAAAGGCTAAATAATTCATTGCATGGACAAGAATTCTCTGAGAATACTATCGTCAAAGACGAATAAATAATCGTCTCTAGTTTGATTAAATGATTGAACTAGCAAAAGACGATATTCATGAACGATATTCATAGACGAATTAGAGGTGTTTTAAGGGTGGTTCATTTTCACCCCAGCTTTGTGATGAAAGAACTTCGTCCATAAGTCCAAGCCAAAGTGAAATGTTTTTCCTAACAGCATGGACGATACTTATAAGGTATGTTCACAAATCCTTAAAACATATTCAGAAATGATAGAAACGAGGGAAATGAAAATCATTCGTTCATTCATTCATGAAATATCTAAGGGTAGACCACCACAGTCCAAAAACCCTTGAAAGTAATGAGTAGTTGTTCATAAAAGCTCGTCCATAAACTTGGACGAGACAATTGTTCTTGAATAATTTTTTTTTTTTTTTAAAAGGTAAAGTAAAAGCCCAAAACAACGGGCATCTCCAACAAAGGTAAAGCATAAATTTTCTTATAAGAAAATGAAGTCATTTAGGCTCGTCCTGAGTAACTTCAGTGTTAGCGTCGTCCATAATATTTACGTCCTCGGAACTCGTCTGCAGCAATGAACTCTCTGTGGCAAGGGGAAGCTTGAAGGAATCAAAGTTTAAGTCAGGATAAGCTTCTTTGGCATCAGCACGGAAGTCCTTATAACCAGCAGCATAGTGGCTGTCTAGACGATTCTTGTACTCGTCAGACTTCTTGAAAGCTGAAATGGCTTCCTCACGTGCTTTCTCCAAGGACGAAGCGAATCGTGAAACTTCTCCCTCCAAGTAAGTAACACGAATGTCCTTCTCAACACCGTCTGCTTTGAGCTCTTCCACCTCTTCCTTTAACTTCGTCTCACTTGCTAGCAAACGGTTGACTTCATCTGTCAGCCTGATCACCTCCCCCTTTTTCAACAAAACTTCATTACACAACTCCTTAGCCTTCTCTTTCGCCATCTTGGCCTCCTCAGCAAGTTCCTTGGCCTGGCACGTCGCTGTATAAAACTTTGACATAGCCTGTGCATGGACGAAGGGAAGTTAGAAATTCTATAAGAAATTCTATATAAAAAAAAAAAATTATTAAAAGCACACAAGGACAAATAAGAGATTACCTTAAAAAGGTCATGGATGCCAGAACGTTCAAATTCCTTCACTGACATATTGTAACATTCGTTAACTTCGTTGTCAGTGACAATTCCTTTGAACGTCCTCCATGCATAGCCCTCGTCCAGCACCAAGTTAGAGGGACGATCAGCTGACTCTGACGGATGAGGCTTGCGAGCAGTCTTAGATGGAGGGGGAGTAGGATCAGTTTGAACAAGATGAATTATCTGGACAGGCTCCACATTGGTAGGATGGTCGTCCAGATTCACTGTCGGAGGAATAAATTTGGGGACCTTGGGAAGAGAACTCTGAGTGGTCTTTTGTTTTTTGGAGCCTCGACGACTAGGAAGGTCGTCCAGGTCCACAGCACTTGAAATCTTCTTAGACTTTCTCTTCCTAGCCTGGATGGCAGTCTTCTGGACGACAGGAGGCACGGAAGCATCCTCGTCCCCACTGGTTACTATTTTTTCTTTATTTTCTCTCATTGTAATTATTCCTATGACGAGGAAAATCAGGTTAAAAAAAAAAAAGAGAAAAAAAAGAAAGAAAGAATAGAAATGAGTAAAGAGGGATAGACGACACTTACTTCGTTGAGTGGTTTCCTCGTGACCTAAATTCTCGGTGGTAGGTTCTAGGCCAAGTCCCCACGTGGCTAGACTACTAAAAGTTACTAGGTCGTGGAAGGTTCTCCCAGGGAAGGCACGTACTTGGTCGATCTGATCCAAGTAAAATTTGTCCAAACGTGGACGAGCAACAGCTGCATCAAGAAAAAATGGGGTTAGACGACCAAGAGTTGAAATTTTCTTTAAGAAAAATAAAATAAAAATGGAAGGAAACATACCCTCAGGACGAAGGCGACCTAGAGGGCCAGTAAAAGGTGGAAAGGGGGCAATACCCACATTAGCTGGGTCCCCAGCCCAATTTCCAGAAATAATGAAAAATTCCTTTTTCCATAGCCTGTCAGACGAGCTACGGCCCTTAATTAAACTATAATACGATCCCCTAGACGAGAATTGGTAGAAACCAGCAGACTTCTTTATCTCTAAGGGCTTGTAACAGTAAAGGAATTCGTCCACTGTGATAGGACAATTCCCTTCCAACGCCTCACGCCATAGCACTTGCATGGCAACTATCGTCCTCCATCTATTAGGGTTGAGCTGGTTAGGTCCAATACCCAACCTATGGAGAAGAGCTCTACAAAAAGAATTCAGGGGGAACCTAAGACCTGCTAAAAGATACGAAGTATAAACTCCTAAACCAGAAGAAGGAGAACAACACCATTCTCCTTCCCTGGGTAGATGAGGGTTAAATTCAGCAGGAATCTGATATCTATCTACAAAAGTTTTCAACTTTGGGGCGTCTAAAGTGGACGTTATCTCAGGAGCACAACTATATATGACGTTCTCTTCTTCATCCTCATCTTGGGAAACGCTAGGTGGCTCCCTAGACGAGCTAGCCCCGGATCCAGATGCCATCCTGCGTTGCATTTCCTGGAATTCCTCAAGAGGAATGCCAGGAACCCCATACGAGTATTGCTCGTCCGAGGAACTACTATAGCTTGTACTTCCCTCACCACTCTCATAGCTTCCAGAGGAAGCGTCCTGATACTCATCTATTTCCCTATCCATACTACTAGACAAAGACATGCTTAAAATAAAGATTGAGAGACAAAAAACCTAAGGAAGGAAGAAGAAATACCTGAGGACTAGGATGAAGAGCTAGACGAGACACTTGGACGAGATGGCAAAAGGGAGATTATGAGAAAGGTGAAGGGCAGGAAAGAGAATGTACCTATTTATAGGGCCCAAAAGCAGGTCAACGAAGCGATGTCAACCAGTGAAACCATGACACGTGGCTGTCGCTTTGAAAAATGCAATGGGCACGAAGGGTTAACCAATGAGATCATGACACGTAGCTGTAAAAAGAAAATTAAATCCCCACAATATCCTTGGACGACACCATGGACAAGGGGGCAACTGATGGGATAACAAAATACATCTATGGTTCGTCCAGAGAAGTCGTCCATAATGACCAGTTAGCCAAACGACCAGGCAATCTCTGATTCGTCCAGATATGTCGTCCCTGAGTATTTACCAATTGAATAAACCCCATAATCAAGTCAAAAGAATCGTCCATGTGCAAAGCGCATGGATGACCACACAACGGCATGATAAAGAGTCGTCCATGGGCATTGCACATGGACGACCACACAACACTTAGCAAATTCTGGAGCGGTTAATCAACCAGTATTCATCGCCGCCAATTTCTCCCAAATATGTAACTTCCAGCAGCGGTTATAATTTCTATAGCAGTTGAGGACGTTACATCCGGATTCCACAAATCTGGGGGAAGTTATTGAACCAATAACCGCCCCAAAGCTCCCTATATAAAGACCAGTTTGAACCGAACAAAGGTATGAGATTCTGAAATTTTTACTCTCAATACAGTTAGAACTCCATTCGAGAGAAGATACTAACTTAGTCATCGGAGGGTCTTCGACCGGTCCACCCCGGTCTCCTTTGATACTTTGTTTATTTTTCAGGCCTTCGCTACCACCTTCAGCCCATCGAAGCCGAGTTGTCCAGCCTACTGATTTTGTTCATCATCATATGTTTTTTGAATTTGATTACAAACACAATTCTTGTTGATACGGTCTTTTTCTCTTAATTCCCCGATCCCCTCCTCTTAGGATCTTCTCTTTGTTTTATACTATCTTCCTTCCTTCGTCTCTACCCTCCACATGTAGATTAGATTGCTGGTGTTGATTCTTGTCCCATCAGCACATTCCTGAAATCTTTGGGGAGTAGCTGTAATGCTGAAAATTACTGTTCAGGTATCACTTCCTCATTAATACAGTCAGAGAGTTAGTTACAGAGCATTCAATGCGGTGGTAGCACCTTTCCCTTAGATATTATATGGAGTTCTTCTGTCCTGTGCTTTCAGGATACTTGTCCTTATCAATAAAACCTCCTGGAACGTTGCCTTGGATGGCAAACCACACCTTCGGACCTCGACTATGCTCAGCTGAGGATGCATTCATCCTCGGACCACCTTCTTGGACTCCTATGACCAAACTTCACCTCTTCACTTACTAACATGGATTCCCATGACAGTTTTTTACCCGTCCTCAGACTACTTAATGTTCTCAGATTGGGCTCTCGGCCCAATATATACCTAGATACCTATTACTGGGCCTATCACCCCTACAATACATATAAGAGTAATTAGTGGAAAAATAAATAATATAGTACTTACTTACATTAGTTATAAATTTATAATTTTTTTTTATATAAATTAGGGGATCCTTAGTTGCAATTTGTATACAATTTCATTTTTTTTAAGGAGAAATCACACTTTATCATCTTAAACTATATCTTATATTATACTTTGCACCATAAACTTTTGGAATGCACATTTTGCACCCTAAATTATGACCCATGTTACACTTTGCATTCCAATGTTAATTAAGTTTGTTGTTAACTTGAACAGAAATTCAAAGTTTAGGGTAAAAAGTGTAATAAAGAGTGTTGTGTAGAATGATAAAGTGTAAGTTCTCCTTTGTTTTTAAGGGGATTCAGAAGAGGGAAAATTAAGTCTTTTTACGTGATGTCATATTTTTCCATCCAAGTTAACAGGAAACTTGATATCGGAGTGCAAAGTATAACAAGGATTATAATTTATGGTACAAAACATGCATTCAAAAAGTTTAAGGTGTAAAGTGTAATTGGAGATATAGTTAAGGTGGAAAGTGTATTTTCCATTTCTTAATAGAAAAATAAGAGGGTGAGAGAAGATTTTAGAAGGTCGGGGGCCGTGGCCCCCCCCCCCCTTCACCAATACAACTATCTATTATTAATTTTTGCTTTCATTCGCTCCTACTATTTTTGGCTTGTTTGAAATACCAATTGATATGACAGGTGGAGAGGATTTTTGATAACCTACCTTTAAAACAATATTATATTGTCAAAAACAAATATAAAAAAATGGAGCCCACCAAATGTGTTTGTGCTTAATGACTATTTAAAAAATCAATTTCAGAAAATTGTTTTAAACTATGATTAGTTTTCTGAAAACACCTTTGGGGCGTTTTTTGTTCTTAATTTTATGTTCTTAGTGGCATTTTTGTACTAAAAGCAACTTAAACAACAACAAAAAAGAGAGAAGTTCTCTCTCTCTCTCTCTCTCTCTCTCTCAATGTGGCTAAGGGCACACTGTTCCAAACCACCAATTGGCGGCGGCGGTTTGAGATCAACCACAATTCCAACAATGAACCAATCTCTCTCTCTCTCTCTCTCTCTCTCTGCGCACACAGGTTATAAGTTTGAATTTTTTTGGTTTAGTTTTGATAATTTTGTTTTGCAAATAGCAATTTAGGTGTGGTGGAGGGATTGGTTAGTGGAGGATGTTGTGCAATTGTTTTTTTTTTTTTTTTTTTTTTTTAATTTAATTATAATAATAATAATAATAATAATAATAATATTATTATTAATATTGTTGTTGTTGTTATTATTATTATTATTATTATTATTATTATTATTATATATTTTTCTTTATGAAAAAAATGACTGAGAATTAAAAAAAATATGCAAGAGAAAACAAATGTCAAACAAGCTTCCAGGGTGGAAAAATATTGAAAACTGTTTTTGGGAACAATTTCTCAAAACACCGAGAAAACAGTTTATGAAAACACAACTGAAAATAGGGATCGAACAGACTCTGACCTCAATCCAACAACACAACCATTTTATCTTTATTCATTAATGAAGCTTCTGCATCACAATTGACTTCATCAAATCTCTTATATGTGGGGAAACCTTTTTTTTTTTTTTTTTTGAACACCAATATTCTGATTTCTCAGGATAAGCACAAGTGGTTCTCAATGCGCTTCTAATCCTGTACATATGGATTGCCCACTAGTTGAAGGCACCCACAAAGATCCTCTTGTTAAAGAGAAAGCCAACTAAAAGCAATTGACACCCCATCTTCATTGCCTTCCTTTTTTCAGCATTATTGTTAATAACTTGGCCCCCACGAAGTCCCTCAAAATATAGTATGAATTCCATCAGATTTTATTAACGTTAAATAATATTATCCCCCTCACTCCACTGTCTTCATTTCTTGTCATATGCTACTTATTGTAAAGAAAGGCTTTTCTTTTGATTACGATATATGCACAATCTTTAGTGGCTGCAACTTTGATTTGGCATAAGATATAGAAGTAACATGAGTGAAGGAGGCAGAGTAAGATGGTGCTAAAAGAGAATTTGCCTATCCATTGTAATTATTCTTTTTCCATGAGACTATAGGATTTGAACCGCATCATCTGCTAACAATATCCCAATGACCCGTAAGTTATACAAACTGTACTAATAAGCCTTTGGATACTTAATAATGTTTTCTCTTTTTTGCTTGGTGGATAGACAAGAATAGAAACAACGTGGACGTTGTTGCTTTAAGCAAGTATAGTAATTATTCTCTCACACTCATTGATTTGCACTCTATATTAGGGGTGTCCATGGCTCCGCTAGACCTGACCCACCTAAGCAATCCGAGTAGACTTGATCCGATTCGATTGATATAGTGGTCGAAGGTGGATCTCTGCCTTCAACATTCAATGACGACAGGTCGAGTGGCAGGTTACCTCCTCCAAAACCCAACCCACCCGATCCTATTGACAAGGAAATTAAATTCTAGCAAGATCTTCTAGATTTAGCGAGATCTCCAACGAATCTGGCGAGATCTCACTTGATCTTTTTCGTTCTAAGCATTTTGCCGTCTTTCTTTGCTGTCGTCTATTGCCAGTGACGACCGATCCACCCACTACCTGTGTAGAGCTCAATTCATCCAATCCACTGCACCTTGTCAGTCGACAACAGGTTGTAGTTTTCTCCACCCGATTAATTCAGGTCGGGCACAAATCCTGGACTAACTCGTGGACACTCCTACTTTGTACACATAATGTCATAATGCCCACACGATATCTACATTTAAAACAAAAAATAAATGATATGTACAAGCAATGTATAATAAAGAGTGTAATAATCAGTACCCAAATAAATTAACCTAACCTTTGCCAAAACTAGCATCATTATCCACAATTGAAACATAAAATAAATGATTTATATGAACACTATATAATAAAAAGTGTGCTAGAATCAATGCCCAAACAAATAAACCTAACCTTTACCAAAACTAGCATGATGCTCATAGTTATGAGCATAAGTGTATAACACATCCACTGAGTGGTCCATTATTTTATTGCGGAGCAACTTAGGGGCTATAAAATAGGGTATATAAGATACAAAGCATATGTTAGTGTGTTTGGACTAGGGTTTTTTATTATTTTATTTTATATTTTTTATACTTATAGTTTATTTGTTAAAAGTACGTAACTTTAAAAATAAAAAATAAAAAAGTTTTAAATAGTTGTATATGAGAAAATAAGCTAATAAAATAACAAAAAAAAAACTAAATATTATTTCACTATCTTATATCCGCTATTTTATACACATGTGACACACCCCCCCCCCCCCCCCCCCCCCCCCCCCCCCCCCAAAGAAAAATAATTCCAAACCCACTACATTATATCAATCCAATCAAGCTGTATCATTTCGTACATTTCGTATCCTATCCAATTTACAAGACATGCAAATTAAGCGAGTCCATTAGAATTTAGATGGAGACGTATTTGTTAAATTTACATTGTTTGTATTTGCTCTAATCCCCATTAACTACATTAGAACTTCATTAAATTTCTAACGGGAGATGTTTAGGGGTCAAATCTTCATTTTTAACTATTAAATTATATAAGTTTTTTTTTTTAAATTTTTAATTTTTTTTTTTTTTTTTTTGTGAGAGGGAGTAGGGTGGTAAGAAACGACAATGATACTAAATTATTTATGAATATAAATGGCATTGTCAACAGTTAAGCTGCTGTTATATATCAAGTTAAATAGAATCATATAGTTGATGCTACGACAGAGGTGAAGAAAAAGATGAAAGGGAATCCTAAGTTTGATGTGGCCAACACCATTAGATGACACAAGCGTTGGCCCCACAATAATTAAGCATCACCGGCAGGTGCGAGCACCAGAGATAATTGAGATGAAGCTCAATAATCCATTGCCACTCCCTTTTTAGATACCTCTTTTATTTGCCATTAACTTCAACCTTGGATTATCCCTATAAGAGCAAGCACCCCACTTATTCAAGCCTCTGTACCATAAATTTCTCCATTAATCTTCCAATTAGATTGAGGTGTTGCTGCTATGACTTTGCAGAGAGAGGAAGAAGCAGACAAGATACAAAATAATAACCAAGATACTGAGTCCAAAACAAGTGACAACGATGAAGTAACTGCTGGAGATGATAACTTGGGAGAATGGTTGAGTTTAGGCCTCAACAGAAATGAGTCCTTAACAGTTGGACATTCTGATTCCCAATCAAAACCTGCCAGTAACAAGGTTTTCTCATGCAACTTTTGCATGAGGAAGTTTTTCAGTTCACAAGCCCTGGGTGGTCACCAAAACGCACACAAAAGAGAGAGAGGAGCTGCCAAAAGATTTCAGTCTCACAAGACGATGATGACAACAATGGGGTTTCCTTTCAATTCCTTAACGACTCGATCACTCGGGGTGCAGCCTCACTCGCTTTTGCGCAAGCCTATTGCAGAAGGGTCTTCCACGGTAGCGCGATTTAGTGAAGCTAACGCAGGATTTGGGATGACTTGGACACCCTTCATGCCAGAAGAAGCAATGGATTTGACTTGGCCAGGAAGCTTTCGCATGGACAAGTTGCCAAAGCTATCATCGGAAGTAAATAAGCTTGATTTAAATCTTCGGCTTTGATACATTATCCTTCTGGTTTTATCTCAATATATGTTATCTTTTATTACAAATTTCAACCATGTAATATGTTGTTGCATATGTTGATCCATCAAATAAAGTAAATATATTAACTTTAGGTGTATGGACTAAGGAGCAATAGTCTTGCAACTCAGCATCTCTTGTTCCGAAGTTTAAGGGGTTGTTTGGTTTAGCCCATCACTCTAACTCAATTCTCATCACTTTATTCTTATAACTTAAACGTCTAAACTTATCTATCAAAAAAACTCAAATGTTAAATTCATATCTCATATATCTTCTCTATTTCTACCTTAATTCACTCTACAATTCGTTTGGGTACAAATTTCTTATCACAAAAACTCAACTCTAACTCCAAACATGTGGAGCCCACCGGTTAGATTTTTTCAACGGTCTTCTTTCCTTACCTGTGTGACTTTACATGAAGAGGATGAAACCCACACCCAAACCCAGCTCCATCACCAACAACAATCCCAATGGCTACACAAAATCCAACCATCAACCACACCACCAACAGCCATACAATCCCACCTCCATCACTGCCCAAGCCTCAAATACAACTACAGCCAAAAATCCAAACCCACCAACATACAAATGCATAGAAAACCCAAATCCAAACCCAAACCCACAGCAACCCCAAACTCAAAAATCCTTAGATCGGAGACCCAACATCACAAAATCACAAAATTTAGGAGAGAGATATGAACCGATTTGGCAAAGGGGAGGGGAGAGAGAGAGAGAGAGAGGGAGAAAACGATTGTGGTGGTGGCTTGTGGTAGTGGCGACTGGCGGCTTGTGGAGGAGCAATGGAGATTGAGTGAGGAGAGAGATTTGGGTAGAAGAAAAAAATGAAGAAGGAGAGGAGAGTTGAGCAACTCAAAGTCCGAGACTGAGACCGAGAAACAAAAATATGAACCAGACCTCCATGGGAGAGGGGCTCAATCTTCAATTCTTGGAATGCAAGAGGCAGGGAGGAAGAGAAGACAGTGAGACAAGAAAGAAACAAAACTAAAAATAAAGAAAAAAACATTTGGAGAGAGAGAGTCGTTGGGTGTAGTCAATGTGAGCTGGCAAGGATTAAACAATACACAGACAGAGAGTCCCACAAGTTTGGTGAATTTACAATATTGACACTATAACTCATTTTTAATCACTCGGAAATACCAAAATCTTGTTTTAATTTTCACTCACTCATCACTCATTTTGTTTAGTTATGGGTGATAAGAATGAAAAAAAAACTTGGCTAAACATGCTTTTTAGGTACGGGACCCACCAAAAGTGAATAATAGGTGATGAAAACAGAGTAATGGGTGATGAAAATTGCCTAAACCAAACAGGTTTTAAATCTCTCGTCTTCTAACTATTGGATTACTAAAAAACCAAAAAAACAAAAAGAGAGGAAAATTTCTCTTTATGCCTTTTGAATCATATGAGACTACTAACTGCTTGTTAAAAATTATAACAGAATCATATGTTGCTAATAAATTAAACTCAGTTCAATTGTTCGTTATTACACATTTTGTTATATAACTCGCATTTTGTTGATTGACTCACACTATGATGATAATGCATCAATGATACTTGTACGGCACCAAGGTGCCCAGATCCATTCGGGGCCTTAAGCTCTGGCCCAACAGCGTGGCCCACGACCCCAATCTCTTTCTACCTAAAACCAAAGTCCAAACCCACACAAACTCCAGGCCCAAGTTTCGTCACTTGGTTCTTGCTCAACAAACCTTCCCTAGCAATGAAGAAAAAACGACGTTCAAACACACCATCCCTTGCATACCTGGCAATACCTGAGGGAACGTCGCTGTCAAGCATATCTGCGGGAGTGGACACTAAGTTCCAAGGCCACTCTCACCGCATTCTACTCCCACCTAACCACCCACTTATAATTAATGATATTGGACCTCCCATTGCACTAATCATGAAAGTAATCATAGTCTCTCCACTAGTTTAGAGCTATAAATATGAGAAGTTGGAGGAAGAAGGGGGACGGGAGAGGTTCGTAAGAAATAGAGAATAAAAAGAAAAGGGTAACAAAGAGAGAGAGAGAGAGAGAGAGCTTCATTGAGCCTCTGTGCCGAGGACAACCCATAGTAGGAAATCCTAGACCCACTGTACAAATAAGTTGTGAGCCCAAGTGAGCTTAGGCCCAAGAAGCCTCATTTCTGGCGTGCACAATACTGATGAGAACAAAGATTTATTAGTGCATTTAGTACTCTCATAACTTCTAGAAAATGCACAAAATTTCCAATGAGCTATTAAGTGAAGGAATAATATCAACAATATAGAGAGAGAAAAGGAAGCATTATAAAGCCACGAACGCTCTCTAGAGAGGAAGAAGCGGAGTTGGCTCGGAGCAACAAAAAGGTTAAAGATAGTCATCATGCCGAGTTCAGTGAGTGTCCCAGAGAGGACTCCCCTCCACCGGAATACAAATAGCAAGACTCCTCTGCCAGAGTCTCTTTCAAGGACAAGTTAGTGGGTGTAATACCAGGAGCGTATGTAAAAGCCTTTGAGTTTGATAACCTCATGGATGAGGATGAGGAGTCTGACGGCAATAATGAAGCAGAGATAGGCAAACTTAGAGAGGGATGGGTCTCTGTCCAGCTGACGAAGGAAACTATGCAGCGCCTTAGGGCCACCTGGTCAAAGGCCATTATTGTTAAGCTTGTTGGAAGAACTGTTGGTCTCTCGTATATGCGCACCAAACTGACTTACCTATGGAGGCCGACGGGTAGGATGGACTGTGTGGACCTTGGTTATGGGTTTTTTCTGGTTAGGTTCTTCTCCAAGGAAGACCTAGAAGCCATGCTAATGAGGGGCCCATGGTTTATAGGAGACCATTTCCTCTCCATTAGGCCATGGGAACCTTTCTTTAAACCGTCGACGGCGAATGTCTCTCTTATCGCTGTTTGGGTCAGACTTTGTGAGTTTCCATTTGAGCTCTATGAGACTGAGGTGCTTAAACAAATTGGTGAATCAGTTGGTAAAGTCCTTAGGATTGATTCTCACACGGCTCTAGAGGCTCGTGGCCAGTACGCGAGATTATGCATTCAGATTGATATTAATAAACCTCTAGTGAACACAATCCTTATCGGTCGTTTTGAACAACCGGTGAGCTATGAGGGTATCCATAATCTTTGTTTTTCCTGTGGTAGACTAGGGCACAAAGTGGAAGCTTGTCCTTTCACCATTCACAAGGGAGAAAAGCAGGAGGTTTCACTGGAGAAAGTGCAGGTTGTTAGAGCAGATGCTCCACGTGAAAAGCATGCTAACGAGCGTGATTCGGCCAGCAATGCCACACCCGTTACGTGTGAGGCTGCAGAGGCGGAGGGTGTGTACAAACCGTGGATGGTAGTGAAGAGGAGGTTGAATGGGCGCAAGGGGACAAAATCCAGCCTAGGTACGGAGAATACTGCCATACCTGTCCGTAATTTTTCGCCACAACTACCTCCTAAAAACTCGGAACGGATGGGCACATCACCTAGTGGTCCTTTTAGCATGCCACGTGTAGTAGTAAAGCAAGGTTACGGGGATCACGTGAGAAAGGGAGAAGTGGGCTAGTTGTCCAAGACCCCAGGACTGAGGGAGACATCACCCATGCATCATGAGAATATTTCCAATATGGGCCCTCTGAAGTGTAACCCGTTACCCAGCAAATCAAATGACGTGGATTTTGGACAAAGACTTCGTTCTGACCCTGGCCCATCAGCCCAATCTCACAAACGATCCTCTTCTTTCGTTAAAGGAAAAAAAAACCTTAACAGGGGCATTCGTCCTAAGTCAGACTTGAGTACCACCGCCTCCCATCAATGGAAGTTCTCATCTGCTATTCTTACCACCCTCTCAACCGCTGATGCTTCCCCTCCTAACTCTAAGCTTACCCATTCTCCTGACATTAATTTTGAGTTTGCGGCCTCGAAGAAGAATGGGTCTGTCTAGCAACTTGGAAGTAGTGAAGTCCAGTTTTCTGATGATGGGCAAGCTGATCCCACTAGCAAGGATGGGCAACAGTCTATTAACCATGTGGGTAATGGAAAGGAGGTTGCCGAAGGTCAATCTGATTCTAGTTCTAGAGAAGGTTCAGAATATGAAGATGTGGGAGATGAGCGTATGGCTTCAGAGGAAGGGGATGGAGTCCCTTCCACTGCTTGACTCCTTTCCTCCACCTACCCCTTCTCGCATTATGAATATTTTAATATGGAACAGTAAAGGTGCTTTGAAGCCTTCCTTTCAGAGCTACATTCATGAGTTGACTCGAAGGCATGATCCAGCCATTCTTGTAGTCATGGAAACTAAATTGGGGGGTAGTAGAGCCAAAGAAGTCACAGATAGATTACCGTTTGATGGAGCCATCCATACTGATACAATTGGGCTTGCTGGTGGTCTCTGGCTTCTGTGGAATGATGATAAAGTGGAAGTTGACGCACTTGCCAAAACAGAGTAAGAGATCCATGTAGAAATAAAGGTACGTTCTTCGAATCTTTCCTGGATATTGTCTGCTGTGTATGCTAGTCCTAGGACTGAGGAGAGAAGTATTTTATGGAGTAATCTAACAAAGGTTGCAGAACTGCATAATAAGCCGTGGATTATGGCGGGTGATTTTAATGAACCGCTGATTGAAGAAGATAAATTTGGAGGCAGGGGAGTTAGCATTAATCGGTCTTTGGCTTTCAAAGATTGTTTGGATATTTGTAGTATGGTGGATATGGGTTTTTCTGGTCCAAGGTTCACCTAGACAAATAAGAGAGATCTCAATAATCTCATTTTGGAGAGGATTGATAGATTTTTTATGAACCCGGATTGGTGTGTTCTCTATCCAGATGCTAAAGTTACTCATCTTCCCCGCTGTCACTCTGATCACTGTCTGGTCCTCATGGAAGCCATTCCTCCCAAAGCAATGAACCTCAGTAGGCCTTTCAGATTTCAAGATTTCTGGCTGTCAGATTTGTCTTTTCCCAATATTGTTTTAAATGCATGGGGTAGGAATAGGAATTTAGCTGAGTCCATCGAAAATTTCTCTAGGGAGGCAACTATCTAGAACAGGGACCACTTTGGGAATATTCATCAAAAGAAGAGGCGAATTATGGCTAGAATCTACGGTGCCCAGAAAGCTTTGTCCAACCACCCGTGTACCTTCCTTATTAATCTTGAGAACCAGCTACAACAAGAGCTTGAGGCAGTCCTTGATCAAGAGAGGGATCTATGGATGTTGAAGTCCAGGATTAACTGGATGGTTCAAGAAGATCGCAACACTTCCTTCTATCATGTGTCTGCCCTTGCGAGGAGGAAAAGAAATTATATCGCCTCAGTCAAAGATGAGGGGGGGATATGGATTACAGAGGAGAGAGATGTCATGGAGCATTTTAGGAGAGGTTTCATATCTTTATATACCACGTCTCATGTGGAAGCCCCTCGGTCCCCTAGTCATGATGTTCATTGGAAAGTGTGGCTCTTAGATGAGGACAAGTTTTCCATTGGCACCTTGGTCACCCCTGAGGAAACTAAGGATGCTCTTTGGTCCATGAAACCGTATAAGGCCCCAGGTCCAGATAGTCTTCATGCGGGGTTTTTTCAACGCTTCTGGCTGCTGGTTGGGGATTCAGTGAGGGAAGAGGTTATGAGAGTCTTCACTACTAGAAAGGTTCCCGCCTACCTCAACAAAACTCTTATTGTCCTGATTCCCAAAATTCAAGGCCCAAAAACTATTGGGAATTACAGACCCATTAGTCTTTGCAATTCAGTTTACAAGATTATCTCTAAGGTTATTGTTGCTCGTCTTAGACCGCACTTGGAAAATCTTGTCTTTCCCTGCCAAGCGGCTTTTGTTCCGGGCAGAAGAGGAGCAGATAATGTCATTATTGTCCAAGAACTAATCCATACAATAGGGAGAGCTAAGGGTAGGAAAGGTTTTATGGCCATCAAGATTGATTTAGAAAAGGCCTATGACAAGATTGAGTGGAGTTTTATCCGAGAAATGCTCATCAAATTCAATTTTCCTGATTTCCTCATTGAGCTTATTATGAGTTGTGTTTCCACAGTGTCTTCTTCCGTACTTTTTAATGGTGGCTGTCTTGAATCCTTTTACCCTTCAAGAGGCATTAGGCAAGGCGACCCCCTGTCTCCGTACCTATTTATTCTTTGCATGGAATTCTTGGGTCATCTTATTGAGGGGAAATGTGCCGCTAAGCTTTGGTCTCCAGTGAAAGCATCTAAGAATGGACCCTCCTTTTCGCATCTTTTTTTCGCAGACGACCTAGTTCTTTTTGCTAATGCTGAACCGAAAAATTGTCATGCCATCAATGATGTTCTTCAAGAGTTTTGCTTAAGATCTGGGCAGAGTGTGAGTGAAGCTAAGTCTCGCGTTTTCTTCTCTCCTAATGTGGATCCTGACCAAAGAAATCTCCTGTCTGGAATTCTCGATTTTAGATCAACCCCTAATCTTGGCAATTATTTGGGTTTTCCTTTAAAACACCCAGGAGATCGTAGACATAACTTTGGCTTTGTTCTAGATAGAGTCAAAAAAAAGCTCGTTGGTTAGAAAGCCAATCTCCTCTCTATGGCTGGCCGGCTGGTTCTCATCCATGCCTCTTCCTCTACCGTTCCAAACTATGCTATGCAATATGTGGCTCTCCCAAGTAAAATCCTCAACGGTATTGACAGAGTTAATAGAAACTTTCTTTGGGGATCAACAGACCATGTTAGGAAGATGCATTGGGTAAATTGGAAGGAAGTAACCAAACCCAAGGAGGCAGGAGGTTTGGGGTTGCAATCTGCCAAAGGTAGAAATACGGCGTTGTTGGCCAAGCTCAATTGGAGGCTATACACCGAGAATAATGCCCACTGGGCTAAGGTGCTAAAATTCAAATATTGCACCAGGCAGAGAGTTAACTCGAGGAATGTTGCTAATCTCCCTAGCTCCCCTATATGGAGAGGTATTAAGAAAGTGAGGGTACGTTCAAGATAGGAGTCAAGTGGATTCCGGGCCATGAGAGCAGCTTGAATTTCTGGACGAACTGCTAGTTGAACCGTGGGCCCATTAGATCTCGCATCCAAGGTCCACTTCCTCAAGCTTCCTCCGGACTGCAGGTTAAAAATGTCTTATCTCCCAATGGATGGAATTGGGCTGCTATTCCTTTTGATCTCCCTAATGAAGTGAAATCTGATATCCTAGCTGTCCCCATTCCCCTTGTTGCTAGGTGCAGTGATAAGGTGGCTTGGAAATTCTCTCCTAAAGGGGGGTTTTATATGAAAAGTGCCTATTTACTTGCCACGAGCTTAATGGATGATGAATCTTTTTCAGGTTCTTGGATTTGGAAGTTACCTGTTTTACCTAGGATTCAATTATTTATTTGGAAATGTATGCACCTCAGTATTAGTGTCAAGGAATGCCTAACTAATAGGGGGATCCCTCTTGATACCACCTGCCCGGTCTGCCACTTAGAGTCTGAATCTATCACTCATGCTCTTCGGGACTGCAGTATGATCAAACCTATTTGGCTCAAGTTAGGTTCTCATTACTTACAGGCCAATTTTTTCTCTCAGGGAATCAGAGAATAGCTAATAGCAAATGCTAATCTTAAGTCCTCCCAAAATGCAACAGGTATTCCTTGGTACATTTTATTCTCCTTTGCTCTTTGGTTGATTTGGAAACAACGGAACCAAGCTGTCTTCGCAAACAGGGGAGTTAATCCTTATCTTTTCAAGATTATTTCTACGCAAGCTTCAGAGTTCTTTCTTTGTGCTTCGCAACCTGCTCGCAACAACCGTATGGTTTTGAGACAGATCCGTTGGGAGAAACCGGACTTGGGCTGGCTGAAACTTAATACTGATGCATCCTCTAACACTACTTTGGGATCGGCAGCTGGAGGAGGGTGGATAAGAGATGAGAGGGGCAGCTGGGTGATTGGATTCACTAGGAAATTAGGGAATATTAATAGTTTTACTGCTAAAGCCTGGGCGCTCCGTGATGGTCTGCTCCTTTGCTGTTAAATAAATCTATCTGCTGTCATCATTGAGCTTGATGCTAAGGCTCTGGTGGATGCCCTTAACAATCCTTCCTATAGTAATTCAGTTATATCTCCTCTTTTTGATGATTGTAAGCTTTTGGCAAGTCAAATTCCCCATCTTCGTTTTAAACATATCTATCGTGAGGTGAATAGATGTGCGTATAGATTAGCTAATTTAGGTCTCTCACAGCAACCAGACTTTGTTGTCCATTCTACCCCTCCTGTGGGGTTGGCTTCCTTCGTAGCAGATGACTGTCTAGGTGTGGGTTGTAATAGGCTTTGTCCTGTTAGCTTGCTTCCTAGTTAGCTTCTTTTAATAATATTTCCTTTTTACCCAAAAAAAAAAAACAATAATAATAAAAAAAAAACAAGAACAAGATAAAGAAGATGTTAGAAAACAAAAATACTAGAATTACTGTATAGAGGTCAGGTCTTGATGTGATGATAGGTGTCTTCCACCAAAAGCAACAAATTAAAGATTTGAATTTGAAAATTAGCCTGTCAAAAAGAGGGGGAAAAATGAAAAGAAAAAAGAGTACCGAAGAAATAAAGCTACATAGAGTTGAAATCTCCTCCCTTAACTATCAATTATTAAAAAAAGAAAGAGGAACACCTAAGACTTTACATTTGGGTCAAGTGTTTTACAAGGGGCTTCGGTTCAGCCAGGATCCGCACCCAGTTGAACCTTACGACCAACAACAGAGTTCGGTTCCATGATCCATAAAGAAAAGAAGAAATTAACATACAGTTGGGCCTCAGGAGAATCGTAAACCCATGTCGTCTAGACATACCCAATTGAGCTATTCACCATGCGTAGAATGGCATCGAATAATCGAATTTATAACCCAAAAAAAGCCCAAATCTAAATCCAATAAAATTTTGCATCCAAACCCACCGATTTATCTTACCATGATTTTGATCAAAATGAGTTGGATCAGATTCGGTCAATATAGAAATGAATTGAAAAATACACCGACTTAATTTTACACTAACAACGTTTATAATAATCTAAATAAAATCAAGCTCTATAACTACTCAACTGTCATCTTAACTTATTTTATTCAAATAGTCAACTATTATCATAACTTATTAACATTTGCTAATGCATGTTCCATGCTGAAGTAATGAAATTATCGTATCTGTCATATCTCTTTTCATTAAAAAAAAAAAAAAAACCCAATTCCTTGCCTTCTTGTGTGATCCCCCTCTCTTCTGATCTCTCCCATGATCAATCACTATTGCTTTGTGGTCGTCTCCGTCCATCGTTTTCATGCCTCTGCCATATCAAAACCATTCTTTACAATAAAACCTCACCCTTCTTTCTTGTAGGCTAAAATGAAGATAACCTCAAATGTTAAGGGGCAAAAGTGTACTTATACCTTAACAATTATTTAATATACCTAAATAGATAATTTTTAACAAAAATAAATGAAAAGGAGAACTATCCTGCAATGTTTTAAGAAGAGTTTTTAATTATGCAACCAATGCTAGGTGGAGACATCTAATTCTTGAACCAAAAAAAAAAAATCATAAATTGGCAATATCTTGTAAAAATAAGTATTTATCCATGTGGATTTTGTGAGATTATATATAGGAACATATTGAATGTTAATATAACTAAGTTTGTTACTAAGTTAATGGATAAATAAAATTAGGATAAAGTTTTGCTACAACCTTGGTTGTAACTAATGGCTATAGTTCTATTTAATATCTTTTGATTGAATGCAAATTTTGATAAATTCACAATTGGATTACATTTTTTTTTTTATATCCTTCATACTTGCAAAATTTGCAGAAGACCAAAGATCAATAATTATGTCATTAATCAAATATTTAATTTTTAATTTTTTTTAGTCTAAAATAATGCATCCAAATAAGTTTATAAATCAAATAGAAAATAATATTTGATTGATACAAAATTTAATATTCATGTTAAAAACATAAAAAATGTGTAATCCAACAATTATGTTATAAAAAATGTAGTCATATTAATTTTTTTAGTAGGAGTTGTAGCCACTAACTATAACTAAATCTGTAGTCAAATTTTGTACATAAAAATTATGTTATTTAAATCCTTTATTAGGGTTTCCCAAAAATATTGAATAAAGCGCATCTAGAGAATCCTGTTTGTTTCTTACCTTTTTCTCAAAGAAAAAAAAAAAAAATCATTGCAACTGCAACATAAAGACTAATCTTATAGCACCTCTCTTTTCGCCAATATTTATATTCGTTATATATATATATATATATTATAGGTTCAGCATTTTGAAAGCCCAATTTACTTCATGTTCATTCTCTTACATTAATGGTCTAACATTCTTACCAATATTTATATTCATTAATTTCATTACTTTGTAGGTTTCAGCATTTTGAAGCTTAATTTACTTCATGTCCATGTTGCTCTTCTATTATTAGTTAATTAAAATCATTGAAGAATGAAGCAGAAACAAAATAACACGGGAAAAAGCAAAAGCTGAGCGGCTGAAGCGCTTACCCAACATGTGCAAATTTCGAGCACTAGTAGGGCAGCAGGTAATTAGGTCAAAGATATGGAATCAATTAACCTAGCTATGATGGTATCCTAGCTATAACAGTCATGTGAGGTTAAGAACTTAGAACAAATTGTTAATTATATGCCTCTGACCACAGGTTAGAATCGAATATAAGCCTATAATGATCGCTTACAACAGCCATGTGACATTGGATAGTTAAGAGTTCTGAGGTCTTGGCCAACATTCGCTTCCAAAATAAAGATGTAATGACTACCATGGTCGTTTCAACCAGCCTAACGTGGCTATACAGACAGCTATATTGAACCTCATTTGTTTTAATGTTTATGGCAAAGGGCTACACAAAACGTTGAAGAAATGAGATGGTTTTGAAAGCTATAGTAGACTGCTCTGCATGCCGAACAAACTTGTCACCTATGATCTGGCCCTTTTACATGGATTTTTCTATGACATGATTTACGTTCCATGTCGGTATACTATGAGGCATAGACTAGCACTTCGTAATATTCAGAATAGTTCTTGTGCTTCGTCTTGACTTTATGTTTTGTGTTTTTTTTTAATGAATGAATAAGATAACCTTTACTAAAATGAGAAATAGAGATGGGAAGCCACACATGCATGTGGAGGGATCTGAGAGATGGGAAATTTCGCTCCTACAAAATACATGAAAGTATTAAGTATGTTTCTCATTTTACATGGGAATCTGGCCAAAAATCAAATAGAGAGAGAGGGTCTCCTCCTAGTCTTTTATGTTGTGCTTAGCCTCACCAGTTCTTAATTAGAGTCTACATATGGAGTCAAGTCTACTAATTAAAGAAAGGATTTAATAGACTTTTAGTATGATTTCGTAAAGAAAACTGTAAAACATTATATATTTGTACCCCGCAGAATTGTCTAGTTATCAGTGCATTTGACGGAGAACAAACGGACCCACATGTATCAGCACAAGATTCTTTTAGTTTCAAGATATCAATGACAACCATGCACATTGAAATTGAAATCCATGATTAATTAGTAGGAGGATCGATTAGCATGAAATACGCAAGAGCATTGAGACATGGTACACGAGGGCTAGGAAATATGAATATTACGAGTAAAATAGGAAAAACATTGAGTGATCTAAAAAGACCGTATCCTCCTACTCCTGCTCCCTTAAATAATTAAATAAAAATTTACAAGTGCTGAAGTGCATGCTTAACTATTAACTAGATTAGGAAGAAGAAGATAATACAGTAGGGTAAGTAATGATCGTTGCAGTCGTGGACGTGGTCCTCCTTGAATGAGAGAGAGATATTCATAAATGGACAAACGTATGGCTTTTATTTTCCTCTTTTCTAGATGCATGCATCAAACTGGGTTGGGTCTAATATGCTGTGCACTGGAACCGTTGCAAATGTGATTTGTCACATGTTCACATCGCAACCATTCAAGTCACAGGAATACCGAATACAATTCTTATCCACGCATTCACATACATAGGCATGAGCTACATCTTCAATCTAGGCCTCAAATTCTGTCAAAAAGCTTATAATATACTTTGACTCATAACTCAAAAGTAATTATTAGTAGTACTATTCATGCTTCACGCTTAAATTTTCATGGTCTACATTGTGATTAACTAGAGGATTTTTATGCCAATTTATTAGACTTGATCCTCTTATGGAGCATGTATGCATAGACTTGACATTTCCTTCAAATATGATACAGCAACAGAATGTCAATGTGGTTGAATGGCGGTATTTGGTTTAATCTTTAAGACGTTTATATATTTGGAAATCAATGATCAATCTGCAAATTGAATTTAATTGTTTTATGAAGTAGATAATAGAATGTCTTCTTCTTCTTCTTTTTTCTTTTTTTAATGAACGAGTTTGACCCTTCAGGGACAATATGTCTTGTACTCCTAGTCCTATCTACTTATTTAAAATTATCATCAGCAAGTTTTTTTTTTTTTTTAAATTATAATTATATTCATTCAATAATTTCCCGCAACATGTCAACATCTTTCTAAGCAAAGCTGCAGTAGTAGAAATGAGCATCATTCACAGAATCTCTTTGTGGAAATTCTTAAAGATATTGTGTTCCCTTATGTTCATCTCCTTATTTTTCATCATCTTTGACACGTATCCTATCTATCTCTGCAAACTAGTCGGCAGGTCGCTGTAGAGTACATACCATGCATTTTCTCAACTGTTAATGTTAGATACTATGCTTGTCATCTAGAAATTTAACAAGTGTCTAATGATAAAAAATTAATTGTTCTAAAAGTTTAAATTGTTAAGAGATTATGAGTTTAATCATTTAGTTATAATTTTAACACTCCCCCTTAATAATAAAGAGCAATTATTATGACGAAGTGAACGCTATAAGTTAAATTCTATTTATCTTAAAAAGCAAATTCCTATTAATAAATGGAGTCCAACATGTGAGATTTTTAATATTTTAAATAAGAAGTAAACTAAAGATATTGATTAAATTCAGGATCTTTAATTTTGATATCATGATAAATTACGAATTGCCTCAAAAACTTAAACTATTAAAAAATTATAAATTTAATTATAAATTGTATCTGAATGCTTCCAACATCAGACCATTAACAATATGCCAAAAAATAATAAATGGTAAAATCTAAACTAGAAAGTCTAAGTAAAATAAAAAGATTGTTAGACATGAGCGTGGATAATGGTAAAATGAAGAAAACTCGATAAAGTTGATAATGATAATGTCTTTGGTCTTGTCCTTGTAACAGTTGCATTATGAGCAGTATGGTACATTAATCATGAAGAGAAAGATTACCAGTTAACTAAAGTGTGCGTGTGTGGCAAAGACAGCAAAAGTACACGCTGCAACTAGTGAAAGATGAGTTGCAACATTAGGTACATTACAAATCTAGGTTATGTAGCTTAGGCACAATTGTGAATCTAGTGTTGTAGGTCTGCCTTTTCAATAAACTTGTTCTCCATTGAAAGATGGCAAGACTCTTGGTGTACATGTGTGTATAAAGCAACATAAATACAAATAAATAAAATAATTGAAAAAAATCTAGTGACGCTTATTCTTGCCAAAAAAAAAAATTATAACCTTATAATTAATAATTAAGTTGCTAATTCAATTGACAAGTCATGATCTTTCAAGTTAGTGATTATATTGTAACTTGTGGAAATGAATTTTTGTAACTTAACAACAAACTCTTTCGAACTAACTTTAATTTTTACAGTTCATTTTGTGTAGTTACGGCCGGCTTCCAAATGTACCATGTTGATTTTGATTAAAGAATTTAAATTACAACACTTAAAAGAACTGCAATTAATGAAGTTTTACTCAACTTTATAAATGTTCGTCAACACGTACAAACTGAAGAAAAACAAATCTTTAGGACAGCCCAACAGCAACGCATGTGGATTGTGGAAGACATTAATTTTGCCAACACAATTTAGGTGGTGAATCTTTTACCAGTCAGAGGCCACAAGACTTTTTAGATTATTAAGAAAAAGAGGACAAATGCGTTTGGGGCACTAACATTAACATAGGACTACATGTTGTACACGGTTGTATTTGTTGAATAAAGTTAGGGCACAACATGTTCGCAACACAGTAAAGTTTAGGTAACAATAAATTATTAATGATGGGTAAAAAGATTAATATTATTAGACCCAAATGAAAATAATTAATAGTTACAATTGCATTTGCATCAGTCAATGTAAAATAAAAAAAGTTCTAGTACTCAATTTTGCACATCCAAGTCCTAAAATCACCTACACCAGTTAAACTAAAAATTTGTAAATTTGCAAGGTTACTACAGTAACAATGTAAATTTACACTGAAACTATTCATTTTGCACATAGATTTTTATTCTTTCTTTATGTATTCCGAGGATGAAGGAAGATAATGAATAATAGTTATATGTGTGAAGAAAGAGAACAATTAAAAAAAAAATAATATATTAATATTTTAATGAAATAGAATGTAGAATAAATAATTTGACATGAGTGTTTTTAAAAAATGGTTATGTAAAATAAAAAAGTAAAATCTCATATTAAAATAAATATGAATTTTTGCACAAACTTATATGAATGCTATAAGTTTTGTTTTTTTTTCTGAGAAACAAAAAAAGGAGACTCGCGTGTGATAATCATTGTCCCATGCCCCACGGTACATTTAGGTAAGTTTATGGATACCACCAACTTGAACCAGAGCTCGGAAAATGTTTTGTTTTAATCAGTGAAAGAGAATGATGTGATCGAAGCACAATTATTTGTTTGGAAACTTTCCGTAATGCTTGTATTTGTTTGGACCACTTGAGTTGAACGAACCACTTCGCACATGTGTACTTGCACTAGAAATCAATGGGATCTATGGCTGCAAGTGTAGCCCAATCAATGCATGACGAATGCGGAAACAGGCCAAGATGCGGTCCAACGAATTGTTTTGCATGTTTACCCTGTTTTCCTCGTTTTTGAAATTAACCATTTCAACGTGAAAAAAAGATAGGAATTCTATGCTATGCTAGCTTCTATTTTTTGAGGGTCTGGTAGCATAATGTATTTTCAAGTATTTTGAAATCTATTATTTTGCATGAAGAATAAAGATTGAAGTTAAAATTAAACCCTTGAAATAAACGAATAGAATCATTGTGTACCATACTCTAGAGGTGCAATGAAAGAACCTAAAAAATCCTGAGCTTTGAGAAGTTGTTGAGAAGCTATTTATAAATTTCTCTTTCTTCAGTAAACATTTTCCTTTAGTTTCCACCCAAAAAAAAGAAAAAAACTTCTTATTTGAATTTAAGACTGCGTTTGTTTTGGCTGAAAAGGATTTTAAGAAATCATTTTACACCAGTCTATGTGTTTGGTAAGCACAGAAAATTGAGTCAAACAGAAATCAATTTCCGCGTTGACTGTAAAATAACCCCTGCAAGCCGGAAATGAATTTCAAGTTTTATTTTACCTTCAAATGATTTCCACCCCAAGAAAATAGAAGAGAGAGACCGAGCACCAGAAGCAACCCCAGATCGCACCACCACCCCCAACCCTAGATCGCATCGGTCTCGTCTCACCCTAACACCAGCGAGATCGTGCTACCTGAAGCACCACCCAGATCGTGCAGCCTGTAGCACCACCGAGATCGCACCCCAGCATCGATGAAATCGCACCCATAGTCGCTGCTGGAAGCTCATCGGCGCCGTCACCCAACCTAGCTTGTTCTCCCTCTTGCTCAACGTCGTCAATCTGGTAGCCACCGACCACCAGCCCACTCCACTCCACCCCCAAACCTACCCAATCTGGCCACCGTCGTCCTCCATCCACTCTGATCTCTCTCTTTCCCGATCTATCTCTTTGTCCCTCACTCTGTCACTCTTTCTTCCTCTCCCTCAATGTTTTTATTTTGATTTTTGGTTGTGTTAAGTGTATATTTTGAAATTTTCTGTAATAAAATTTGTTTGGATGCTGAGAAAATTGCTGAGAAAATGTAAAAAATTTGTAGGAAAATAGCATTTTTAGAATGTTACCAAACACCAAAAATCGTTTTCCGAATTATTTTCCATTGCAGAACCAAACACCTGGATTTCATTTTCCTTACGAGAATTCACTTTCCCCTGCATTCATTTTACACTCGGTATTCGATTTACATTGAACTAAACGCAACCTAAGATTTTAAACAAACTTAAGGGAAAAAAAGAAAAAATAGTTTTTTTAACTTCTTGAGAAGTCCTTTTTGTTGTCTTTATTCAGTAACAAATTTATTTGGATTTTGTTTTCATTTTAATGTATCTTCCCTGTACTAAATTGTAATTTGAGATAGATTTACTTGAGCTTCTCCCTCACATTTGAAAAGCTGCATGGATAGAGATCTCACGACCTCAAGGCAACCTAACTAGTCCATGAGATCCACGTGGCAGGTAGTCTGGATCAGAGTGCTAACTGAGCACCTTGTGACCACCATGCGCCCTTAGGGAGCATCCAGGTCGCTAATTGCATGATTTCCGTATTCTGCTTCCTAGACTGATCCTGGCCAATATATTTCTGCCAACACACACACATCTATAAGGGTGTGGCAAGGGCTTCTAATAAGGGTTTAAGCAAACCCTAGAAATCATATAGACATCCAAGAGAAGCCTCATTGAGTGTAAGAAAAGAGAGAACCTTTATTTAGAGAAAAACACATTACATCCTCTCTTTTCCATCTCCTTCAATATTTGATTGAGATTTTGCATTCCCTTTCCTCACCCATAAACACAGACCTTGTGAGTGAGAGAAAGTTAATAGAAACTTGATAAGCCACATTCAAATCCAATTTCTATTGGTGGTGTTTCCATTGTTGCTTCAATAGAAGGTCTCCAATAAGGTAGATCAAGAAAAGACTTGAGAAAGTTGGTTGCTAACTGAAGATTAGAGGGCTCAAGTACACAGGGAGAAATAGGCTTGAAGGGTTTATGTTTATCCATGTACTGCAACTATTCATTCTAGTGGAGATTTCCGACAGGTGGTCGGGGAGAGGTTTTTACGCCTGATACTGCTCGGGTTTTCCTCTTCCTAAACACGCCTTGGTATTTAGTGTGGTTTGCTTGCTTTTTCCTTTATTTCCTTTGCACTTTGGTATTGCCATGCTTTGAGTAGTGTAGCTTGGAATATGGTTAAATAAGTTATACTTGGAATAATATGTTAAGCTTTAGTTCAAATTGATTTAGCCATAAAAAGCTTGCTTTAGGGTTCTAAATACTTGCTAGGGTGTTTATAGCATCTTTCATTTCTCTTTTTATCTGGAGATCAATTACAAGTTACAACTAATTCAAAACTAGAATCTTTTTATTTCTCAAGTATTGAACATTGCATAATTAATGATGCTAGATTGTTCAGCTTGTTCGAAGCAAATATATATGCTACCTATCAATGGGGTAATCTTGTCCAAGAGATCAATCTTCAAACATAAGTGATAATTCCCAGGTTTGTTCTCATTTTACTTTAAACTTAATCTAAATAAGATCTAGGTGATGGCTTTTAGGTTTTCTGTCCCTTCTTTTTTTCTTCAATTAAAATTTTTATTATATAGTTTTGGTTTGTAACCACTTGTGTTGGTTTAGTAAATACCATTTTGTTGAAGGTAATTTAAGCTTAATAAATTAAAATAATTAAAATACAACGATTTAATATTTTTTTGTGTAAAAAAGTTTATAATTTGAATCAATAACTTCTTACAATTTGTCTTGACCAATTTTCATATTCTTAAAATGCTAAAGGATCGTCTCATTATCAATCCTATTACAAAGAATAATTTAACCAATTTCAAAACATTTTTATAACATAAATTTATAATTTTTTTTTCTAAAGGTGGGACAATTAAACTAACAAGAATTTGGTACTAATTAGTAAAGTGTTCAACTAAACTTGTCAATACTTAATTAAACTTATAGAATATCTAATATTAAAAAGAAAATAATTGAAACCCTAAAAGAACCATTTCAATTCTTTATACTAAATTATTACTTGCATTTAAAAAAAAATTAAAAGAGAGAAACTGTGAATTAATGTAATATTTAATATAAGTAACTAATTCAACATAAATGCAACCTAATATAAAATTTAAGTTTTATATAATTTTTAACTTACCTATAGATTTTTATTTCTTTTATTTCTCTCTAAATCTCTCTCCCATTTTAACTTCGTTTTAGATTTCCATTGATTATAACGGGAATGAGAAAAACCCCACCATGAGGGGAGAGATAAGGAGGGGTGGGTGGGGTGTTGTTGGTCTGAGTAATAAGCTGTAGGGAATTTTTTTTCTACACCACGTCAAAAAGATGGAAACAAAAGTGGTGATTTCTTTAGTTTTGGGACCATTTTTTTTTTATATACATATTCTTCTTTATCTTTTTCTATCTTATCTGTTCATAAGTGTCTAAGATGTTAAAGATCTCTGGTTTCTTTTTAAATGCTCTGAAGTTAACTTTACATTTTATATGTTGCTACAATTGCAAACAGAATATCATACGCTCTAATATTATTTAAGCTTAGAATTTTTTTTTAAATTTTAGTGGGCATATAAGTTGCACCCACTCGCCAATACTATATGGCTATGCCATTAGGAGGAGAGCGGAAATAATTATCACTTCCTTTATTTTTTATGCTTTAATAAATGATATGAGGGATGAGAGAAAATAGAATTTTCTTTCTATTTGTGTTTGATTGTAGAATGAAAATGAGAAAAAAAAAATGATTAAGTATTTATGTAAATTTAACTGGTGTTGGGTTTTAGACCTCGGTTAATAGATTACTTAGAAAATTAGCCAAGTTAATAAATTATTCTAATTATGCAATTTACCAATTCAAAAGTAAATATGTTAAGTATGTTATATCAAGATAAATAATAGGATTTGACTTATTTCCGCTACTTTTTAACTAGACATCTCCTATTGTTTTAAATATATATTGGCAAGTGGTTGTGAATTTTAATTTCCACATTTTATTTAGTTAGTGGGTAATATGACAGTTTCTCATTAAAATAAAAGGAGATTTCAGTTAAAAAAGTACTTGAGGTTAATTAAACCCTAAATAATATGCTACCAATCGCACAAAATCAAACACAATGAGACAAAGATATGCAAGAAAAATTAATAGAAAAACTTTCCAAAGGAAAAACCACTATGGGGGAAAACCTTCCCCAAATCCCAATGAAGCAAATTCAGTATAGCAAGAGAAATTATTACAATCTCAATAAAAACATTTGTCTAGACTCCATGACATGTAAAAAATTACAGTAAATATTTTATTGAACCAAACATTTGGACTCATCAACTATATATATTGCCTCCACAAATGATGCACATGTGATCACGATTGGAACCTTCGATCGACTCCAAAAATATCCTAGAGATTTCTTCACATCAGCAGCTCGTACTCATTGTCTTCAATCACCGTGTTGGATCAATCTCTAGACATCGATCTCAAGTATTTAATTTGAATCAAATTTTCTAATATGAAGAGTAGATGGTGGTTGTGGTGGTAGTGAAAGTGGTGGTGAGTAAAGGGCTGATAATGAATTAAAAACCATGCCAAATCGCTCAATTAAATTTTGATTTGTACATCACTGGGCAGACAATATCCTCTCTAGTGTGCTTTGATGTTTGTTTTAACCTGACAGTAGCTAGGGCATGAAACTACAAATACAATCGACTTTTTAAAATTAAAACACCTTAGCCACAAATTTCGATCAATTAAGTTGTGATAAAAAAATTTGTCGAACTTCAATCGAAGAGCTGTCGAACTCTGAGAGAATTGTACATTTGACTTATTTTCTTGCACAGATGAGTTGTTTCTTTATCACTTCATATAAGACACATTACAAACTCAATTTTGATACGCGCACAGATGTCATGGAATTCCCCAACACTATCCTACGACCTTAACAACAAACAAGTAAGACAAGTAATAAAATTTATTTAGATAAGATAAAATTTTAATAAAGCTAAAAGTGGAAGATAATAACCATTATTTAGACCTGAGATCCTCGCTGTTCAACTTCCTTCTATTTTAAAAAGCAGCGAAAATAAAGAACTTAAATTTGAGGGGAATATATCTCTCTCAAAGTCCCCCAAATTCTCTCTCTCTCTCTCTCTCTCTCTCTCTCTCTAAAATATTTATAAAAAAAAAATAATAAAAAAAAAATCTAAACAATGAAATCATTGGAATACAATCCCTTACCCATTTATGGATTCTAGTTAGCTCAACTTGTAAAACTTCTAATGATTAAATAAGTCTCCTTACCCATTTGGTCCGTTCTTTACCCTTTTTTTTTCCTTTTTTTTTTTTTTTTTTTGGCCAATTCCTTTTACTCCCTCTCTATTTAGGGTCGTTTGGTTTGCCATGATGTTACATTATACCGTAATATTACGTTATTATAATCTTACATTAATGTAATCTTAATACAAAAATATAACATTACATTATTTAGGAAAATGATGAAATTAAAATGATATGATATATTTTGTAATTTTAAATTATAGTAATGTTAGAAAAAATAAAATAAACCAAACATTTTAATGTCATATCATCGTAATATGCATCACATTAAAAGCATATCACAGCAAACCAAACAACTCATCGTAAATAACATTTTAATGATTTTATATCAGTTACTACGCATGGATGATGTATACAAAGGACAAGGCCCTAGCACTGCACAGAGATGATAACTTGTCCCGCCACCTTCGTCATTCATGATCCTGATAATCTCCAACTTGATTGTGCCTGTCTACTTCACTGCTAGCTTCACAAGCTTCGAATAATATGGATATCAATATATTTGCATGATTGGAAGAACGACAAATTGGGGAAAGCATTGAGGGTCAAGGTCAAGGACGTATGCTGGTTTCCACTACATACATGAATTGTTAACAAGGGACCACACTAAATCACTAACCTAGGGAGATTTCGGTCTGCTAGCCTAAAGCTTTGTATATTTACATTGTTGAATAGTGGCCCCTATTTTTTTAGGGAATAGGGGTACCTTATATGCTTCAGGTTTGGGCATTTTAAAGGTGCAATAACATAAGTTGAGAGTGGGATGGCCATTTTCATGATTTTTCTTTAGTGTAGTATTGCCCTAGGGTTCGTTTAAAAAAAAAAAATTGAAGGTTCTTTCCAGCATGCTGATTAGTTCTCCATCACATGGGTATGAAATTACCAATTGAAATTTTGTACCTTTAGTGCCCTTAATCATTCAAAAGTATAGAGATCAATTTTGTTCAAGAAAAAAAAATAAAGATAACTCTATATATTGACGTCTGATTAACCTCATATTGGGTATACATATGTGAGTGAAGTCTCACATTAAATAAGTTCAAGCTCGTAAGTCCAAATCCGGTTACTATTAATCTAAAATCCAAGACATACATCATGGACTTAATCCTAATTAACATTTTCCAACATGACCGATGCCCCATTTGATGATGATCAACTAACTCAAGACTCAATGACATGAATCCCTGATCTGATTAGGTAAATATGGATGGAAATATTTCAAAGGATTTGGTCTGCATGTTGAGTGCATAAAAGTATAGTGTACTAAACTTGAAAATTCAAATTGGTTTTCTTGACGCCACCGATCATCTACTGCTTCAAAGTGACAAATCCAGTTACTCCACCCAATCACCTTGACCATGTTTGTTTGTTGACAATAAAAAAGATTAAAAGTCAATTGGTTGGAAAATTTAAGAGGTTTTAGTCGGTTTTCTTGTCGTAGTATTTCAGGACAAGAGGCCTGGCTGGCCAAGTGGATGTTTAACTGAATTTTGACGGAATTGTAAAATCTAATTTGATGAGAATTTTCAAATTGAAGTTTCCATGAACTGCCTATGAAACTACTAGCTATATAAATTAATTATGCTTAGGATTAGGATAAAAATATGGGTTGCCCTCGTTTGTCGTAGACATAGACATTGACATCATGCATGCTTGAGCACAGTAAATTGGTATAGCCTTATTAATTATTATTGGGTGGTAGATGACTATATGGTAGTTAGGGTGTCAAGTGTCAACATGCAAGAAAATTTGTTTCTATAAATAATTATTAATAAATCCTTTTTTTGAGAAACTACTAATCAATCACAAATCACTTCTTTTTTTTTTTTTTTTTTTTGAGAAACCAGTAATCATAAATCATGATCTCATAACCCACGATCATTTTTATTTTTTTTTAAATTAGAATTCTTTGTAAGACAGCTGGTTTTAATACAATATAGAAAAAAAAAATCCAGTGATATTCTGCAGCTGGTTGACATTTCATTTGGGTGTTTTTTTTTTTTTTTTGAGTAACTTCATTTGGGTGTTTAAAAATTATGTAATTGATTTTTTTTGTTTAATTTTGGTTAAGTGCATATAACGACCTAAAATTATGGTGATATTTATAACTTATGCCTAAAAGTTTGAGAATTTGTAATTAACACTTTATAAGAATTTGTGTCAATAACTTAATATACAGTCAACCGTCCAAAATAAGAGGGTTAAAGTTAAAGGAAAAATTCTATAGTTTTCAAAAAATACTTACACACACGTAGTTTTTTGAGTCATGATGATTTTTGTGCAAAAGTGGTGAGTGTGTGTATTGTATGTGTGAAATAGATATTTTTCTAAAGTTAATAGACCCATGATTTGTGGATGATCTTCAGCAGGCAAAAAGATGGATCTGCGATCGATTATCAAACCACAAATTATAACTTTTTTCATTTTTGAAAAGAACAACAAATTATAACTAAATACCTATAAACCAAAGTCTCCCATCTCTCGTACAAACACAGACTCATGATAGTTGGGTTTTGTTGTGAGTTGGAATTATGGTGTCGATTGGGATGGCTTCAAGGACAATATGGATGAGTTTTATTAATCTCTCTATATAATTCCAAAACTTATAATAGGCCAACTATAAGGATTATAACACCAGAAATTGGCCATGAGATCCACTTTCTCCCTCACGAAAATATTTACAAGTTAAATAAACATATTTATAAACTATATATCCTTAAAACCCAATGCTAAAATTAAAAATTAGAAACTATAATCGCTAATTCTAATTCTACTTTACATCTATGTCTCTAACATAAATGTTGATTTCTTTTTAAGGGCAAGCCTGTGTGAATTGCAGAGGCCACAACAGTACGCCTAACACAGCAATAAGTTTGCAATACTCTTAATTTGCTAAGTCTAGTTCTTCCCTAGCTATCTCAGAAAGCAAATGACAAAGTGAAAAATTCCGAATGCAGAGCACTTTTGTTTTTTGCCCCCATATTAAGGAATATATAATGACAATTCCATTTGATTCAACCTGTGGGATGCAGGTATAAAGTTTTTTTTTTTTTTTTTTTTGAGAAACCCTTACACCTGCTTCCCACAGGTTGAATCAAATGGAATCTCACTATATATGTTCTTTTTTGGGGCTAAACTAGAATCTCATCATATAAAAGTAGGGGTGTTAATTCGGATTAACGTGTCAGGTTCGTGTCATGTCAAGGTAGGAATATTCGACTAAATGGCTCAATCCAAACCCGACTCATTTAATAATCGTGTCATGATTCTTCAACTCTAACCTAACTTGTTAATAAGGCGGGTTGACTTGACCCAACTCACTTGACACGCTTAATAAACGGGTCGTGTTGGTTTGACACGAATGTAACACAACTCATTTTAACCTGCATAATATTAAATATAACATCCATCTAGAAATTTTATTTTTATTTTTATTTTTTTTACATCCCAAAAGTAGTGCATACACTTCAAATCTTCAACCCACATTCAAATCTCCATCTAAAAATAAGGTCTTTACACTCTTAAAAAAGTGCATACACTTCAACCCAAAATCGAAATAACATAATTTAATAAAAATATAATAACATAGTTCAACAAAAATATAATAACCTCAGAACTCGTCAAATGCTAAGTATCAATACTGAAAGAGTTGGAGCAAACAGTAAATTAATCCTAACTATGACTATGATTATCATCCATATATTCTTTGTTGATATCCAAATTCATGATATCTCCCACAAGCTCATCTAACTTCATTTCTGCAAGTTCTATGCCAAAAAAATATACAAATATTAGTAGTTACAAAATATAATCATGCCGTAACAGTTTTACAAGAACTAAATAATAATAATGTAAAAGTAATAATAACTAATGAAACAAATAAGATTACCTTTCTCTCCATACATCCAATCTTTAATGCCAACCAATTATAAGAAGGTTTAGAGATTTAGAGTTTGTAGGGTTTAGAGATCTAGGGTTTGTAAAATTTCAATTTCTAATTATATCCCTTGTAAGTTTTTGTAATTACTCACTTTTCTTTTTAAATTTAAAATATAGGTTGGATATAAAAGGTATTTGACAAATCTTAAATAAAATGAATACTTATTTGTTATATGAGTTGAACAGGTTGTATTAAATGGGTTATTTCGGATTGACACAAATAAATTAGCATGTCAAACATGTTTATTGCGGGTTACGCAGGTTGACTCGCTTATGACATGTTTCTTATCGTGCCACTATCGGGTTGACCCATTTATGACCTAAACCTGCTAAGGCTAACCCTAACCCACAAAAACCTATGTTAAGTTCATGTCGTGTTCGTGAGTTGGGTTGAACATTGGCACCCCTATATAAAAGCAAAGTAAATTGTCAACAAATATTGCAAACGAAACAGTATCAATACTGCGATGGACCACCAACTTCAGGGTTTACTCAATATGACGAGGCTTTTATAGTTTTATTAGGACTATTCCTTCATTTTCATCAAGTTATTCTAAATGATTGTCTACACTTTTTTTTTTTTTTAGTATAAATACCAAATAATCCTTTTATTGATTCCTTAAATACATGTCTAGCATATAACTACTGCAAATTAAAGTCAAGTATTTTCTTTTAAAAAAGTTTTATTCTCTCTTTCTTCCATTTTTATATCTAGCTTTAGCTAGTTAGATATCTGATAAGGCGGAAGACAACGTAACTAATTATGCACATTGCATGCAATGCGAATGACTTTTGCAGCACTTAAGAAGTCACCTACTGTCCATTTTAGGAGAAATTATTATTTATACTGGGAGGACTGTTGATATGGTCCTCCCTGACCAATGAAATGATGTTATTTATGCAAATGTATGTGTAAGATTTCTAATCAGCACAATGAATAAAAAATAAAAATTACCAGATGATGTTACATTTTCATAAATAACAGCATTTTATTGATTGGGAGGTCAGGGAGGATCACATTAACAGTCTTCTGGGTGGACCTAATAATTTCTCCCATTTTAGAGCCTTAAAGACTAATTTCACCTTCATAGATGTTGTTTTTTTGGTAAGTTCACGTACATTTCAATTTTACTTAAGAAGAAAACTAGATCTCGTCTCCAATCAGAGCTACATGAACTATTCATTCCAATCAGTGAATCTCCATTTGAATTGAAAGCCTTATCGCATTCTTATTTCCATTTCAACGGGACCATTGGCTTATTCGTAAAGATGGGGATTTGCTCCCTCAAAGGCTCAAACTTTCGCTGTCAAAATATCGATATTTATTTTGCCTCAGTAGGTAATATACTGGGTTTATCCTTAAAGAGATTATTATTTAGTCCTTAAATTCATCATGCCTTAATTTTTCAATGTATTTTTTTAGATAAATAATTGTTGAAATAAAGATGAGGGTATTCCAAGAACTTTAGTTAAAATTTACACAAGATTTAAACAATTACAGATGACAGAGTTGAGGTTCATACTCTATAAGTCACTTTTTTAAGACGTTAGGCACCGCACCATCTACCGATTCTTTTGGTGTAGCAAATCAAATATTTTTGCACTTTATCCCATTACACAAACAAGCCACACTATTTAGTTATGTATTCTTAGGTCAAGACTTTGTAACTCACTGATTAGTGACACTTTCTAATGTGGAAAAAATTGGAAACTAACACCAAGCCCCAAACAATTTCGTTAGTTAGCAACATTTCCAAACTATTTAGGAAACTAACATCTCGAATCTAAAAGACTTGATTTTACTCTTTGAACTCGAGTCACAAAGACTCGAGTTTCATGATTTTTCTAGTGAAACTCAAGTATGAAACAGTCGAGTTCCATATTGAAACAACAAAGAAGAACAAGGCAGCGAAGAAGCCAAAGAACAAAGAATTCAAAGAAGAGAGAACGCAACAAAAAAGGCAGAGATTAACTGAAAAAGACAAAGAAGATGCAGATCAACAAAGAATAAGAAAGCATATCAAAAACAACAAACCCAAACCCCTAACAGAAACAACGAACCCAGATCTCCCTAACCACCCACGAACCTAGATTGCCCTCGGCTCTGCCCACGAACAGTGAAGGCTCCAAGTGGTAGCGGCAAGGGCTCCATGCAAATGATTTGTTGTAGAGCTTTTCTTCTTCCTCATTTGTTTGGTTCTCCTCTATCTCTTTTCTCTTTAAATGTGCAAAGCAGGAACTCGAGTGTTTCATACTTGAGTTCCACTGGAAAAATCATAAAACTCAAGGCTTTGTGGCTCGAGTTCAAAGAGCAAAATCGAGTCTCTTAAACTCGAGATGTTAGTTTCCTAAATAGTTTGGAAACGTTGCTAACTAACGAAATTGTTTGGAGCTTGGTGTTATTTTCTAATTTTTCCCTTTCTAATGTTTCTAAATTCCAATAGAGACATTCAATATTCAAATCCCTTCTCTCCCATTGTAACTATCAAATTATCAAAAAATAAAAATAAAAAACAGTTATGGAGTCTTAAAAGTCTACATCACTTGTAAGATAAGAAACACCTTAAAGTAATGTGCTTCTTACCTAGAAATAATAGTATAATAATGTGATAATATGGGTATGAAATATCAAATTTGTTTTATCCTTGTGTTGTTATCAAGATAAATGAGAATAATTATTCAGGGCGGGCCTAGGATTTCAAGTTAGAAGGGGCCGAAGTATAAAAAGAAAAAAAAATAAAATAAGTATTCATATAATACTAAAAACTATCAACTAAGATCAATACACAAAATCATTGTTTTTAATACATTAAGATGCAATCATTTACCAATAAAGACAAAAAAAATACAAAATAATATTATTTCTTAAGAGCATCAACTGTTGCAAATATATATATATATATATATATATATATATTTTTTTTTTTTTTTTTTTTTTGACAAACCAAAACTTACTTTTGCTACTTTAATATAGCATTTAAAATGTCTCATACAATAGTGTTTTTGGTATTTTGTGTTCTAAATACTAAATATTTACCATTTAGAAAACCCAATGTTAGTACTCTAATACTGGGCTGACTAGGATTTTTTATTTTTTATTTTAAAATTTTGTTTTTGTTAAGTTTTTGAGTTGAGTAGTTGCTAGTTGGGCTATGCTAATTAAAATAGAGGGGCCTGCCTAAATTTTTGAAACAGTGAGTCACAACTCTAGAAATAAATAAATAAATATATATATATATAATCATTAAAAAAAAAAATTCTTTGGGCTCGGGGGTCCCAATTTTTTTTTCCCCTTTTTTTTCTTTAGGCCGGGGGGCCGGGCCCCTTGGGCCTACCTGTGGGTCCATCCCTGAATTATTCCATTATAACTATTCCTTATAATATTTATTCCTATTGCACTATAACAACCATTTACAATGTATCAAAAGTTCTTAGGCATCTTAAATTAGAAAGACGAATGCATTTCGTTCACTGTATAGTCTTTTTCAACTTTAATTAATTTTAAAATAGTATTAAAATTAGATTAATTAATTAAAAATGGTTAAATTTCTGCTCTATTTAATTAGCTGGAAAACATTTTCCAAATGTATTACTTATTTTCATGCGTTTGAATGTGACTTTCAAAATAATCTATAAAATAAAAAATAAAAAAAAGTTTGTTATGTTGCTTTGATTCACACAAGAGCCATTGATATTTCATTTTAGTGTGGTGCTGGGTTTGGTGGCAGAATTAGAGGTGGAGTGGTGGCAACTGGGTTCTGGTGGTGGCAATAGTAATAATAGTGAAGCTATTGTAGTAGCAACTAGCAAATAGCATATAGTAATAGCAATAGCAATATCAATGGTGGACACAATAGGGTGGTGTTGGAGACTTGGAGTTTTTTTTTTTTTTAGAGAGTTTTAACATATAGGGTCCGCTTTTGATAATAATTCTTTATTATCAGACCAAGACATCAATTAGTTTTTGGTGTAGACTGTAGACAAAGATTGAATTTTAGATTTCTTATTCAACCATCAAAGACTTTATCAGTTAAGCCAACTGAAACCCACAAGGAGACTTGGAGTTGCTGTTGTGAAATCGCCCTAACGTAATTCCATTAATAAAGCACATTTTAATGCATTTGAAAGTCCGAATGGAAAAGTGGGCATGCATATTAACGTCCATGATCATTTTTTTCCTTCTTTTTTTTTAATACAAAATAGAAAATTTCTACTCTAGCCTAATCTAAATGTATATGTATGTGAAACTCTCTCCTGGAGACTTGAATTCCGACTCTTATCCCCCACACCCCACAAGCATTTATACTTGTAAAGTGTCCACCGCACCAAGGGTGCGTGGTGGTAAAACTCCTTTTTTCTACTACATCTGATTAGTGTAAAACTCATTTAAAGCTTATAAAATACAAATGGAAAATTTGAAATGCCTTTGTCCATGATTCGGTTTTACTTTTCTTTTCTTTTTTTCTTTCTTCTATATCTGTTGAATAGTAACTAAATTTAAGAGATGTAATTTATAGACATTATATCCGAAAATATGTGACGAAAACATTAATTTTAAATTGGAAAATTTGAGAGTAATATTATAAGGAGTTAAATCAATAGTGTGTTCTTCTCAAAAAAAAAAATAATAATAAATCAATAGTGTGAGTTTTCTAAAAATAAAATAAAAACCAATAGTGTATATTTGAGCCTCAATTTATTTATGAGTGATTTAAGGATGCAATAAAGAGCATAACTAAATGAATTGACATATAGAATTAAATCTAATACATGTCATTTTTTTTTTTTGGGAGAAATTAATACATGTCAAATATGATGAGGTGTATAAGGGAGTGGGAGGGATTTCTTTTATTAAAAATAAATTAGTGTGTTTAATAAGGAATACTGTGCGTGAAGTTTGTCCAAATATCCCAAAAAATAAAAAAGTTTTAAAAGGTGATCGAGCATTTAAAGCCAAAGGAGTTAATAGTCTATACAATTTTTTTTTTTTTTAGAAACAATAGTCTATACATAATTTACATAAAATTTGATTTTTTTTAATTAACATAAAAATGGATTCCTCCTCAAAAAAAAAAAAAAAAAAAAGGATTTTATTAAAAGAGGTAACACATTATCAACCGTGTTAAAGAGTTCAACCGGAAAATATCATTAAAATTCACTAATATATGATATTAGATGCGAAACTATCATTAAAATTCACATTTAAGGGAATATCCGAAATTGCCCTCACGTATTTCCACTAATAAAACACATTTAAGTCCGAATGGAAAAGTGGGAATGCATATTAACGGCCACGGTTGGGTTTTCCGTTGTTTGTTTTTTCCTTCTACGTCTAATTAGTGTATAAACTCATTTAATGCTTTTGAAAGTACAAATGGAAATAATTTTTTTTTTAATACAAGATAAAAATTCTACTCTAACATAATTAATCTAAGTATATATGTGTGTGAAACTCCTTCCTAGAGACTTGAAATCTCGACCCTTGCCCATCCCCCCACACCCTACAAGTATTTATACTTGTAAAGTAACTATCGCACCAAAGATGTGCGGTGGTACAAATGGAAATTTTGAAATGCCTTTGTCCATAAATGAGTTTTACTTCCCTTTTTCCCCTTCTACATATGATGATAAGTAATAAATTTAAAAGATGCAATTTATAAACATTATATGTGAAAATTTTGACAAAACATTTAATTTTAAATGGGAGAATTTAAGAATAACATAAGTAATCAAATAAAAAATGTAGGCTTAAACTTTGAAGGAAATATAAATTTAAGCATCAATTTATTTAGGAGTGATTTAAGGATACAATAAAGTGCATAACTAAATTACAAAATAACAAGACTTTACATGTTTTGATTCTCTATTTCATCGCAGCGTAATTTGATGATTTAGAAATCACGTCGTTAACATTCTTTTGAGGTCTGTTTTTATCTGTGTGTGCCTCTGTGGATGGAGATTCACATAAAAAAAAAAAATAATAATAATAATAATAATAATAATAAAATTGAACAAAAAAAGAGCCTAATGCTTACTCAGAAACAATGGGGAATGGAAAATTTTTGCCTGAGAGGTGCGCTCACACCTGTACTGCCAAGGTGATGCTATGGAAAGATGATGTTTAAAAACTTCAAGCGTTAATGCATTGATAGCTTAAAAAGTTTGTTCTATTAGTTTCTACTTAAGATACAGTGACGTGACATTGGATTTTAATCTCTACCGTTGATTTAGTAGTAAGTGACGTAGCTATTTTTCTTTATAACAAAAGAAGATGTTTAGTAGTAAGTGACGTAGCTATTTCTCTTTATAACAAAAGAAGATGTTCCGTTAAAATTTCACTGAAGGTAAAAATCAAAACTTGAAACCGTGAAATTGATTTTAAAAACCGAATGTTTGTCTTAAGCGGTGTCTTGGAGTATGAGCACATTGGTTCGGCATTTTATGTCTAAAGTTATGACACATGTAATGAGAGTAAATTGTAGAATTGTCTTCTACAATTATATAGTATATAATTAAATACTATGTTATAATTTTTAAAAAATATATTAAATTAGATTAATCAATTAAAAATACAATTTAATTATTTTATAAAAATAATTCAACAATAATGTTTATAATATTTTAAAACAATGGTTTACAAGTCTTTCATACCATCGCTTCAAACCAAAGAATTTTTGCTCCTTTTAAATAAATAAAATCAAAATCAATGGTTAAAGTTCCTTTGGATTCCTTTACTATTAAAGCGTGAGAAGCCACCCAGTATCAATCTTGTATTAGATTTCGAATAATTTATTCTGAGTATTCCACAAGAGATGGAGAAGAAAACAATAATAATGTGGTGCAACAGACATAGGGGTAATGCTAAAGTTAACCTACTCTAATTATATAAAAATCTTACGACAAGCCTAAATATGAATAAGTACAAAGCAAAAATTTCAGCAAAAAAAAAAAGTACAAAGCAAAAATTCTATCGAAATCGATGTTGAAAAAAAAACCATCGAAGTCACATCCACGTGATTGCTGTACGCCTGTACCCCAATATCTTTTTGCAAATAATTATCGCTAATTATATTCTTATGATTATATATGATTAACCATTTTAATATATATTAAATACTATTTTATACAAACACACCAAAATAAATATTTATCATAAAAATTATCAGATTTTGTTTCTTTGAAAATCTATTCCGAACAAAACATAAGTTGTTTACTGATTGATTTATTTATATATATATATATATATATTTCCTAATGAAACTATTCAGTGAAAAAGTTGACTTCAAACATGTTTGGAGTTTTAAGATCCGACCACTAATATATAAATGATATGTATGATGTTAAGTACGTAAAATGCAAATGATTCACTTAATTTAATTAAATAAATTATACATGATAAATACAAATATATATATGTATATATATATTATTACAATAAACCTTCCTAACCACCCTTGTCACACCTTCTTATCTCCCAACACAATTTTTTAATAAGTAAAAATAAATAAATAACTTTTAACCTTTTGAGTTTTGACTCCTTGCCCCCTCAAAATCATGAACCTAAAATATTCTCTCCTACATAGTCCTAGAGTATAATTTTCTTTTATCTGACAATTCAAAGTTAGGTACGTAGGTTCTCCCTTTCGTCTTTTCAAAAAAAAAGCTTCTCTCCTTCGTATGCAACACGAATTTCATACCTTAATATTTAGTCTCCAGCCGTCTCCACACACAACTCCTAAATCTCGAAGCTGGCTTCCTTAGTTATCACTGATCAGCCGGCAGCTGTCATTGTCGGAGACCAACAGATTCACCCCGAAAGGGCCGCGTGGTTCGGCTGACGACTAGGCTTGTGCAAAAGACCCCGCTGATGTGGCAAGCACACGGCCCCACCTGTCACACGACATATAGACATTCATACATGTTCTGGGCCCCATGTGTTCCCATTTGAGGTTGCAAGTTCTGACGCAAAAGTATATTTCTTAATTTAACGTTGTCGCTCAAATGAGCGAAGCGCCGTTAGAGCCCTTCCAAGTTGCCATTGGTCCCGACCATCGTATGACGTGGAACATGACGTCGCCAAACCAGTTTTCACCCTATAAAAGCATGCTCATTCACGAGGTCTAAACTCGCACCATATACATTTTCTGAACTTGGCTCTCAGGACAAAAAGAAAAACTTGTCTTTATATTCTCAGCTTTGCCTCTCTCTCTCTTTCTCTCTCTCTTTTAACTCTTTATTTTTTGAGTTTTATCAACAATGGCCATTGGGGAATCACAGTCACAGGTAGCTTCGCCAATTAGGCTTGGCCCTGCTGTGTGTGAAAAAGACGCGAAGGCTCTTCAGTTCATCGATGAGATGACAACGAACACCGACGCTGTCCAGGAGAGGGTTTTGGAAGAAATACTGAGTCAGAACGCTGAGACTGAGTATCTCAGGCGGTACCAACTCGATGGAGCAACGGACCGTGACACGTTCAAGTCGAAAATCCCTGTTGTTAGCTATGAGGATCTTCAGCCTTATATCCAACGTATCGCTAATGGTGATCGCTCTACGATCTTATCCTCTCGTCCCATCTCTGAATTCCTCACCAGGTGAGTTTCTTAGTTGCTTTGACTATGTTTTTTAGTATAATTTTTGAGTTGTAACGTGAATTTTTTTTTTTTTTTTTTTTTTTGGCTTTTGGGTTAATGAAATTGTGATGAATTTGCAGTTCTGGGACTTCGGCTGGTGAAAGAAAATTGATGCCGACAATTTATGAAGAGTGGGACCGTCGCTCGAAACTGTACAGCCTTCTCATGCCGGTGATGAACCTGTAAGCACATAAATCTTTGACTTGTTAAATATTTCTCGTGTGGCACAAGTTTCATGTTTAACTCTTATTCTTAATGGTTTTTTTTCCAACAGATACGTCCCCGGTTTAGACAAAGGGAAGGGACTTTACTTCTTGTTCGTGAAAGCAGAAACAAAGACTCCAAGTGGGCTTTTGGCACGTCCCGTGCTCACCGGCTATTACAAAAGTGACCATTTCAAGACTAGGCCATACGATCCCTATACGGTTTACACCAGCCCAGACGAGGCCATTCTTTGTGCCGACTCGTTTCAAAGCTTGTATACTCAGATGCTTTGTGGCCTCTTGATGCGTGAGGAGGTCCTCCGACTCGGTGCCGTGTTCGCCTCAGGCCTACTCAGAGCCATAAGGTTTCTACAGCTTAACTGGAAAGAACTTGCCCATGACATCTCAACCGGAACTTTAAACCCTAAAATCACAGACCCTTCTCTCAAAGAGTGCATGTCCAAAATTGTGAAACCAAACCCAGAACTTGCTGAGTTCATAACCAAAGAGTGTTCCGGAGAGAATTGGGAAGGAATAATCACAAGAATTTGGCCCAACACAAAATATCTGGACGTGATTGTAACAGGTGCTATGGCTCAGTACAGACCAACGCTTGACTATTATAGTGCTGGATTACCACAATCTTGCACTATGTACGCTTCTTCCGAGTGCTACTTTGGGCTTAACCTCAAGCCAATGTGCAAACCTTCTGAAGTGTCCTACACCATCATGCCAAACATGGGTTACTTTGAGTTCTTGCCACACGACCCGAACGCTCCTGCGCTTTCTCGTGACTCACCTCCACGCCTTGTGGACCTTGCCGACGTAGAAGTTGGAAAAGAATACGAGCTCATAATCACCACCTATGCCGGACTCTGCCGCTACCGTGTGGGTGACATCCTCCTAGTCACCGGGTTCCACAACTCGGCTCCTCAATTCCGGTTCATTAGAAGAAAGAACGTATTGTTGAGCATCGACTCGGACAAGACGGACGAGTCTGAATTGCAAAAGGCGATTGACAATGCATCAGAGCTCCTAAAAGAATTCAACACCAGTGTGGTTGAGTACACAAGCTACGCAGACACTAAGTCAATCCCAGGACATTATGTTATTTACTGGGAGTTGCTAGTGAAGGACCCAGCCAATTCACCGACTGAAGAGGTTCTGAACCAATGTTGTTTAGTCATGGAAGAGTCAATGAACTCGGTTTACAGACAAGGCCGAGTGGCGGACAACTCAATTGGACCACTTGAGATCAGGGTGGTTAAAAATGGCACATTTGAAGAGCTCATGGACTATGCAATCTCTAGGGGTGCGTCTATTAACCAATATAAAGTACCAAGGTGCGTGAGTTTCACCCCCATCATGGAACTCCTGGACTCCAGAATAGTCTCAGTGCATTTTAGCCCTGCTTTGCCACATTGGACCCCGCGACGAAGTTGTTGAACAGCCAAAAGGTCCATGCCTTGTTGATGTAATTTAGCTTTTAAAAGTGCCTCTTTGAATTTGCAGGTTTGTGTTCGTGTAATAAGTTCAGATCATCTTCTGTGCGCATGATGTAATTGTCTAATGATGTGTTTGTTAGTCCATCGTATCTTATCGTTGTCTGTCTTTCTGTCTTTCTTTCAGCTTTGATAAAGTTGAGGAAAAGACTTTGAAAATGTAGGTCATGAACAGCTGTCGTTTCATATATCTTGAATTTGGTGGCAAAAGTTGTAAATTTGCTTATATTTTAAGGGTTGTAATTTTGTATTTATCTGCGTTGTTGGACTTTGGGTTTATTTGCATGGATTTTAGCGCATGTACTAGATATTCCTCCACAAGTTTGCAGCTTTCATTATTGTGCGGATAGAAAATTTCCATGAAGATGCGCTTGGTATCTGTTTCCAAAAACAGTTTCTAATTTTAGACATAAAAACCTGTTTTTGCCCCAAAAATGATCATTGGTTTGTTCTTCGAAGAGAGATTTCAAAGAACAATGCTCCAAGAACAGTGAAAAATGAAAAAATAGAGAACATAATAAAGATTTCCTCCGTTTCTGGTTTTAGAGAACAACGAAAAACACAAAAAACCATGGATGAATGTTCTATACTAAGTGCACAAAACCATCTATAAATTTTTTTTTTTTCGATTCTCGCCTGATGAGTTCTCTCTCTCTCCAAATCCCTTACCTCAATACAAATTTCGCCTCTCTTGAAATCCCTAACCCCTTCCACTCTTCTCTGAATTAATCCTCATTTTACTGTTACTAGCACCAACTTCGAGCTCTCTTCCAAGCTCTTTATGCTCTATATCCGTTTCTCTAACCTTAACAACGACAATAATTCTTAGAAGAAACTTTGGATCTCATTGTTGTGATAGCAGAATCTCTAATATCAGTTTGTTTTATAGAAGGATTTTTAGATAGTACTTTCTAACAAGATTGTTGCGGGTAATTATTAACTTAATATTAATTTATTATACATGAATGAAGCCATGTCACATGTGAAGACTAAATGGGGCCATGCCCCCCTAAGATTTTATTTATGTTTTAAACTGTATATTTTTATACGTACGATTTTAAATTTTGGGGTTAAATTTTCATGGTCCCCCTAATTGAATATTGCCAAATAAATTCATAAAACAAAATGGTTATTTAGTCCATTCTTGTCGCTGATGGAAAAAAAAATTCATTTTACATAAAAAATTCTTTGTTTGTGAACCTTTTTTTTTTCCCCAAACAATTGTGTTTAATTAGCACTTTAGCTATTTTCTGTTTAGGACCCAAAATAATTATAATAAAAACTACAAACTTTGTGATTTGGATATATATTGTGTTGTTGTTTGACTGAAACCCAAATGATTTGTTTGAGTGTTTTTATATTTTATATCTTAAACTAACAAATTAGAAGAATATTGTACACATTAGAGAATATGGATTGAGATCAGTTACAATAACCCTAATATGCAATACATTTTTAATGGTTGTGATCAAAAGTTAAGAAGGTTACTTTTAATATTAGCCATTCGATCAAAAAGGTTTAAAATTTAAAAACTTAAAAGTCAAAGGAGGTAAAAGATTAAAAAAGTTGAAATTTTTTGTGAGTAATTTTGGGGTATTGGCTATGGCATCAGATCCAAATCCAAAGAATATAACGTTGAGCAGCTGAGGTGGAGTAGTTTTAAAATTTTGTTTTTGTGTGTTTGTTTTTTTTACCAAAAAAGAAAAATAATACTTGGAAACCCTAATTAGTTTTTAGTTAGAAGAATAACGGATATATAATGAGATAATAAATAAGATTTTTATTTTATATGTAGAAGATGAGAAAACCAACCATACTTGACTTTTCGAACCATGAATATTATTAAAACTAGACATTACAGCAAAATCAAAAATAATTTTTTAACCTACTCTTTCATTTTGTAGAATAAAAGGGAAATTACAACGTAAAGTAATTTATTATAAAATCAATCACAGACGAATTTTGGCATTCAAAATAGCATTAAGTTTAATTTAATAGCTTAATGGGGCTTTTTTTTTTTAAAATTCAATTTTGGAGGAGGAAGATTTGAATCCTAAATGACTTATTTCAAAATACTAGAAGGTAACAATTAAACTACTAGAAGGTAATAGTTAAACTACAAATCTCTTAGCATAAGTAATTGCGTTAAAATGTATTAACAATAAATTATTTTGTCTTTATGTTATTTATATTTTGTTAATACTAAACAGATGCTAGTTTAAATGATCATATATTAATTTACTTTTGAATCTTAGTATATTTTTTTGTTTTTGAAAGATGAATCTGTTTTTGTTTCATACTCCCCCTTCTCCCTCAACCCCGAAAGCATAAATTCTTTCTCCATCCCTACTATTACAATTTAAGAAGGATCTCATAGATAAATAATAGAAACAAAGAAAAAAAGTCAACAATGGAATTTGGAGCAATTTAATTTTGCTTTCATAACAATTAATGGGATCCAACAATCAGCAAAATTTTAAAAAATAAAAAATAAAAATAAGCAAAATTAAATTGCTAAATTGCTGTGATCCCATAGACGGAGGCCTATAATTTCTAATATCAGTTTGCTGTGTTGATCAGTTCGAAAACCAATTCCTTATCAATTTAATTTTACTTTCATTCTAGATTGTAATAAAAAAAGACAAAAGATTATACTTTTTTTATCTTTAAGATTGTATTTAGAAAGAAAGCATTATACTTTTTCATTTCTTAGATTATATCTAGGACTAAAGTCAAGTAATTTTTCTTTCATAATTCCATTGATGTAATCCTAAAGTGATTTAATAAAAACTTATTTCATGGATGATTTTTTTTTTCTTCTAATAAAATAAGTAGCTAATCAATTGTAAAATTCTCGATCTAAAGGATAACAAATATTTAGTTGAGTAACCACTCTCATGAGGACCAAAACCTTTAAAAGAGTTCTCTCCTCTAGGAAAACAATCACTGATCCTCACAACGTGTACTTTGGGCACTATTGTTTACTGTAAAATCATCACTGTAAAATTGATTGTCTCTATTTTAAGTAAAATGGAAAGGATACATATAAGGTTTAAAGATTGCTAATTGACCAATTAATGACCACAGCTTACATACACCACTACAAGGCACCCTCCTCTCTCCTCAAACCAAGAAGAAGCTAGCATTTATTGTTTATGCAATGAAATTTCTTTCAAAGTATATCAAAGTAATACTTCCTTCTATGATATAAATGATAGATCTTACTAAATTTATAGTAGGATTCATACTAAATTTATTGTGTCCAAAATATTGAATTTTTTTCCTTATGATTGCATATGATCATCTACTGAAACATGCCAAAGAGTATATGGCTAGTACAGTAGTACTCCAAAAAAAAATCCAGCAAAGCCTAAACTTTGATTGACAGGAAAGAAACGATGTGACTAAAAAGGAAATCAGTAGGGATAGATTAAAGTACCTTTCCGTCCATGTGAATGTCTAGCTGACCTTCAAAGGAGTAGATCGAGATAGAAAGTAAATGAAAAATACTTTTAGAATGAGATGCATTAAATTATTCTATTAACCTTTGTTTTGTGTCCACTATTCAACCGAAATTGTATGGTGGGGGAATGTAGTAAAATAGTCATTGCTTCCTTTCCCTCCTTTACCCCCGCTCCTTTTCAATCAAACACAATGCCAGATTCATTGATTCTTAAGTGAGGCTTCTCACCAGAAAGATCCCAGTGGTTCTATCAATAAGAATTCATTCAAAAGGTGAGACACACAGAGTTTCTCTTTTCCTTACAGATGATAATAAAGTGGAGCCACCACCGGAAAAATGTTTCTCGCACTACAATAAAAGACGTGAAAGCTAAATATTTTACTTAGTAACCCATGAGTGGGACTAAAGCGATTTTGGCCGTTAAAGATAACCTTTGGATTGTCTATAATGTCGCTCAAAGTGATTCAACCTTATCAAAGTGTAATATTTGATTGTCACCTTGTCTGGTAAACCCTTATTACAAACTGTTTATCTTAAAAATACAGAGGTGTCGTCTCCTTCAAATCCCTGGTTTGAATGTAAACTTTGAACAATCCCATCCAAACTATACATAAACCCATGTGCGTTTACTGTGTATAAAATTCATTCAAGATGCTTTGTTATTATAGTCAAATAATTTTTCCAAATATCTTTACGAGGCGACCAAGGCAACAAGAAGAAGCTTTTGGTGCATAACGACGATGATGGCAATGTCCCCTCCATCATGGACATTCTTTCGGCCATACCAAAATGGGAAAGGTACAGGGTGAACATTTATTGATTACGGGCCAAGATAACACTTTGTCGCTTTCCGTTTTCCTTGCCACTTTATTTTTTACTACAATTTTTGTCAAAGCATTCTTCATCGCACATGACAGTTATCACTAGTTGCTATTTGATTAATAAATGGAAAGCATATTCAGAAATTTTGATTTCAGAAAATTGGATTGGATTAACTTATTCGGGGACTTCTTTTTACTGTTAACTGTCCTATCCTAGATTGTTAAGTCTGTTCTGTTTGTCTTGGTTAGAAGTACTTAATGTTGTTTGTATCGTGTTTGGTTTATTTGCAGCAGAAATTGTTGTAGAATAGTAGTTGCTTCATGTTTGAAAATTTATTTTATTAGTTTATGCAGCTTTTGATGCTGGTTTTCTGTTCCTGCTATGCGGCCAAAGGCTAGCTCTTTTGAGGTTGAATAACACTTGCTTATTCAGTTAAAACAAAGACCAAAATAACACAAACTTGGGATTGGGTTGGAGAAAAATTATTTATTGAACCAGAATGAGTATCTCTGGGATTTTGTTCATCCCCATAAGTAAGTTCACACTAAGAAATTGTCCAACACCATATTTACACAACTTAGAAAAAAAATTACTGATCCCACACGCATAATTCATTGGCTTTTTTATGTTATTGGTCCTCTGATATGAGCCAAAAATGAAAAGAATTTGCTGTCTAGTCTGAGAGTAACCTACAGTCGGGCCTAAAGTCCATCAAATGACCCAAAAAAATTTAAAAGAAGTGTAAAGCTATAAAAGAAAACCACATTCCTTCAATTCCCAATTATTAATTTTGCTAAAGTTGTAAACTAGTAGTGCCTTGAAATATTCCTCATTCGAGTGCCAGCCATGTCGAGAACTATGGCTATCGCTTTGCCACTACCAAAATATGATGCAAGTATTTTTTAGCTTTTTTTTTTTTTTTTTTTTTGGAAAGATAAGTTCAAGTTACACATTGTATAACTTCACAATAATTACCCCTCTATAGATTGTACATTTCTAAGAAATTTAATTAATGGTTAAAAATACAATGTCATCATTAAAAATTTATTGCTTAAGCGAGAGAGAGCGAGAGAGAGAGAGAGAGTTTTTGGCCCTTAAAGTTTGAGGGTGTTTTTTTTTTTTTAACCCTTCATGTTTGATTTCACCTTCATATTGGCCTTCTACATTTCAAAAGTTTTATTTTAGGTATTCATGTTTGATTTAGTTTTCATTTTGTTCCTTCATTTGTTTGATTCAGATTTTTGTTTGACTACCCTTCATAAAAATGAAAATTTTGAAGTGTAAAAATAAAAATAACTCCAAATTTTAATAGCAAAAAATGTGTTAGGACATATGTGATTCAATGTTAGGAACATATGTCAACATTTTATGTAATTGGTTAATCCTTTAACAAAATGCACTTTACTTGTAATTAGATAGATCTAGGATGTGTTTAATACTTCAAGGAACAAGGTTTCAAGTTCAAGTTTTAAAACCATGCAAGTCTGTCCAAGAATCAAGTAAGAAAGTGCTGGATTTTAAAACTCGATAGCTCTCGATAGCTCGCAACAAGTGAAGAAGTGCTGATTCATTAAAACTCGATAGCTCTCGATAGCTCGCAACAGATACGGAAATCAGTTTTTTAGATCTGATTTTCAGCTCATGCTTATGTATTTGTGTAGGATTTCTTTTCTCACAACCCTAAACATATATAAGGCTTATTTTAAAGGCCGTCACATAAGATAATATAAGGAGAACACATGAAAAAGGTGATCAATGCCTTATTCTCTCTGAAAGAAGCTACTGCATCTTTGTGTCTTAAGATTTTGTAACCAAATGCTTTTTAATCTTCATTGTTGATGAAGTGAAGATATTCTTCAAGTTGGTGTGTTAGTCACGTATTGAAAGTCGTGCATCATTAGTTAGTCACGTACTGGGATCCGTGCAAAAGGATGGTGTTCATATATTAAAGAGTTCAGAGGTTTTGAAGCGATAGAAGGTTTCTGCTGTAAGTTCATCTATGAGAATTGTAGAGTCTGAGGACAAAGGTTTTGTACTAGATCTAAAACTTCTCTTTACTATAGTGAATTGCTTTTCGGAAAGGTTTTCCCCCAGATTTTTTATTATGAAACTAGTTTGTTTCATTGGTTTTCCTAGGTCATCATATATTGTCTTATTTAATTTTCTGCTGTGCATGATATTGATGTTTGTTTGTTTAACAAGGTTTATTCATAATAAATCTAATTAACAACTTGGGTTTAAAACTTGTTAATTCTATCAACTGTGATCTAAATTTTTCAACAAAATGTACTTTAGTCAAGAATTTTGATCCAAACAAGAGAACCCTTTTGAAAGACAAGTCGAGCAATTGTATACCAGACTACCACTTGCAAAAGATTAAGGGCTTTTTGGCTATGTGCCAAATTCTATCCTCCAGAACACTATCTCTGCTACTAGGACTAGAGAATTTATACAAGAACAACCCCATTATCAATTGCAAACACTCCTTCTATAAACTTCTTGACTAGCATTAAAGAAGGGAACATTATTAAGAAAATGGCAAGAAACTCTGTCGGGAAGTCAAGAGTCAAGAGTTAGATAGCTAATTTAATTTTTTATTCGTTAATTTTTTTTTTTTTTTTTAATGTGTTGAGGAGGTAACACCTTGGAGACTCATATTCAATAGTTTTTTTTTTTTTTTGAGAAAGAAAAAATGGGGGTCTTTATGGTCATATTACACCCCCGGGCAGGGAGCCAGTGGCCTCGGTCAGGGAGCCGGTAGTCGGAGGCCCGTTCTGTACCACTGTGCGGGAGTTACCTCACATTTTGTGAGTACACCTCACCACTAAGCTTACCCACTAACGAAAACCTGCGGGCAACGGGACTCGAACCTAAGTGTGTTGCACGAAGCGTCCGAGCCTTACCCACTCAGCCAAGCCCTCGTTGGCATATTAAATAGTTAATATAACATATACGAACAATACTTAACCGAAAAGTTTAAACTTATAAGTTTGGTCCAACTATGTTATTTAATCACTAGGTGTAGCTTACCTCCAGTACTTTTTTAACTGGAATCTCCTTTTATTTTAATGAGAGATTGTTATATCACCAATTAACTAAATAAAATATGGAGATTAAAACTCACTACCACTTGTCATTGTATATTTAAAACAAAATGACATGTCCAATTAAAAAAGTACTAGAAGTAAGTCAAACCCTTAATTACCTATACTTCTTATTATTATTCCATATATAATTTCACCCATATGTACACCCAACACATTGTATATAAATATTTTTTATCAAACTTTCCTGCACATTACACCGTTAATGACTAGAATAGTATGATTTTAAGGGCAATAAAAGTCTTTCATTAAAAGTGATATAGAGAGTTTTTTCCGACAAAAAGATTCTACAAAAATAACTCATTTCTAATATGAAAATGACAGGAAAAAAATTATTATTTGTAATGTAAACAAAATGTAATGTATTCTTTTTATTCAAAATTATTATTTGTCTGGTTGAATTTTTATTTATTTATTTTATTGGATTGTCTGGTTGAATTTTGAATAGGTTAGAATCAGCTTACTCAAACGGGCCGTCTAAATAGTAAACAATGACTCGGCCCATGATGGCGTCACCCTGGGCCCATCTTGCGATCAGAGAGATCAACTGGGGCCCATACTGGACTATCTGGAACCTTTTCATTCGTTTGCTCCTCTACCTCAAAGCTCAAACCAATGGGAGTAGGCAATTTGTTTCACTAAAATTAAAAGGAACACGGGGGAATAGACTCTTTACTGGCTGCTGAAAGCCCAGGTCTTCTAGTTGACACATGGGGATGGGATACATTATTCAAAGTACAGAATTTTGAGCTACCAGTTTAATTGGTACATATGGGGTTGGTTTAAAAGGAGAGAATAAATAATGAGCTAGAAAGGTTTGGTAACTAAAGAAAGAATTTGATTTTCTTAGAGAAAGTTAGATGGAAGACGAGTGGGTTATAATTTTAATGGTAAATATTAGGGGCGTGCATGAATCAGGTTAGGTTGAGTTAGGTTGAAGAATTTTTTTAACCCAACTCATTATGGTGGGTTAAAAAAAATCTAACCAACTTAGTCCCGTGAATCGGGTTGGGTCGGGTTTGACATTTTTTTTAATTGCTATTATTATTATTAAATTAAACATTAGAACAACACTACTACAAATAAGAGCAAATTTATAATCAGATAATCATGAACATAACACCTAATAAACACAAACTATACGAGAGGAACTTAGGGTTTGGATTTTATTTAGGAAGAGAAGCAAAAAAGTAAATAAAAAATTGTATAATATATATTTTTAATTTTAATTATATATTAAATATAGGTGGGTCAGGTTGGATTAAGTAGATTTGTGAATTTTATAACCTGAACCCAACCTAACCAGCTATTAAAAAAAGAATTTCATAACCCAACCCACCAGCTCTTAAAAATCGACTCAACTAGGTGGGTTGGGTTGAATCAAGTCGATTTTGGTGAGTTGGCAGATTCGCTGCACACTCTTAGTAAATACTAGTTCACACACCCTATTAATCACAGTTTATGTACAGCTTGAGTATGTGCAATAAACATCATTCTAATTTTAAATGTCAAAGTTGATTCACTGAAAAACAGGCCCAAGACTAATCTGTGGTGACAACCAACATTCACAACCATATACTAATACCATGATCAACCCTTGAATTTTCTAGAATATTTTTTATCTTAATTTATGTAATTAGACTTGTATAGTTTTAAATTATACTTCATCTCTAGACCATGGGCTGTAACTCGTTTTGTTGTTCCCTTGCAGTAGAACAGAAACGGAAACTGATTTATAAAATCTTCGTTCCCTTTCTAGCTCAAGCAATTAAAAAAAAATGTGACACCTTCTATCAGTTCTATGTTTCTCCAGCTCAAGTTTGACCAGCTCAATTCACATGGACAACTTGTAAGAATTATGCCAATATTGCTGTAAACATAGAACTAATTTTTTGATGCCCGAAATTCAAGGACTACACAGATAACTGAAAGCAATCAACATCTATATATATATATACTAGTATTATGCTCGTGTGATGCACAACTTAATAAAAAATATTTTGATAATATAATTAAATTGAATAACAATTAAAATGAAAAAAAAAAGTTACATGGAAGATGTATATTATGTAAGTTCAAGTTTGACATTTTTTTTTTCAAAAATAAATATTATAAAATATTTTAAAAACTATGGCAAATGGTAAAAATAGTATTACAATTACTAATGAAATCTCTCTCTCTATATATGTGTGTGTGTATAAAAGATTAAAAAAAAATCTATCTTTTTAAAATTTAAAAAATAATTGAATTTTGTATATTTGTCCTTATATATAAATAATATATCTAATTACAATGATCAATAATTTTTTAATAATTTTTTTTAATAATTCCTATTTATTTATGAAGAGGGGATCATCCTAAAAGAATTAATTCAAAATTTAAGATTAAAAAATAAATTGTACTTGTACACCTAAAAGAAGTTTAATTGTTATTTCTTATTTTAATATTTAAATCATTTGTTTTAGCGTTGATTTTATTCAAATGGTTATAAGTTGTATCACACATTCTAACTTAATAATAAATAAAAATATAATACCCTAACTTAATGTAACATTTTAACTTACTAATAAATAAATATAACACCCTAACTTAAAGTAATGTTTGTAATTGTATTGTGCTTTAGCCTTCAAGAATACATATATTATTATTTTTTCTCATAAAAAAAAACACACAAATATTAATATTACACATGAAAAAATAATGAATTCAATAATTGAAACAATTGAAAACAAAATTAAGCCAAAATCCCAATTCATTAATGAAAAAATATCCAAATTTCTGAACTTTAAAAAAAATGAAAACGGAGTAAAGTAAAGATAGACTTACATAGGAATTTAGACTAATGGATATAAGAACATTTTTAGATCCTTCTTTTTCTCTCATATCCAATTTCATGTTTAACAGCAAATTTTGCTTTTAATTAAAGAAGATAGATTACATGGAACAAAGCACCAAATAAAAACCATAGCAAATTAAATCCACGTACAATAAAATATTGATGTCAACAACAAATAATCATGTGATAAGAAAATAAAAAATACAAATATATTGCTTGCTATATTGGCGTCTAAAAAAATATACTAAAAGGTGTGATCAAACATAAAATTCCAGTCTATCTATAAAACTTGTTGATAAAAATCATATAATATATAATAAAAAGGTAACAAATATACAAAATCTATTCAATTTGATGAAAGAAAAAGAAAAATACCTGCAAGGTTGTAGGTAGGGTAGAGAGGAGGAGGGAAGAATATAATAAATAATTGTAAGATACGTAGTAGAAAGAATAATACACTAAAAAATTGTGTGTATATATAGAGAGAATTTTACGTTGTGAAGAAGATGATATGAACAAAAAGAAGGAATCTAGTTGAAATTCAAATACTTTTTTTTTTAACTTTATTATTAGGAAAAAGATGACATAAGATGCAAATTTATCCACAAAAAAGAAGAAGAACGTAGTAAAACCAAAAAAAAAAAAAAAAAAAAAGTATTTTCACGTTTTTTTTTTTTTTTTAATTTTGTCTTTTTTCTTTCACGTATTTTTTATCTCTCTTTTTTATTTAAATTCTATCCTTTTTTTATATATAGGTAATTCTATCATATTGATTTTAGGCTTTGTTGATAACATTTTAAATAGACACAAATGTAGTTGTAGTTGTAAATCAAATAGTACTTTCTTTTGTTACTTGATTATTAGGAAAAAGATGACATAAAATGCATATTTATCAACGACAAAAAAAATAAATAAATAAATAAATAAAACTTAAAAAAATTAATAAAAATGAACTTATGTTGATACGTAGTAGTATTCAATTCTATCTTCTTCTTCTTTTTTTAAATTCTATCTTATTTGCTTTATTTTATGTATTTTTTATTTATTGAAATTCTGTCCTTTTTTTTAGGTAACTCTATCCTATTCATTTTAGGCTGTGCTGATAATATTTTAGATAAACCAACCAACTAAATTTAATCTCTTTTTGAAATTTTAGAAAATACTTATTGTAGGTTACACGTTTTGTTAAAACACTTATTGTTATTTTATCCAAAGAAATTAATAAGAACAAATATATTGTAAAAATAAGGATTAGATGGATTAGATGAAGAATTTGGATTGTAATCAAATTAAGATTTTTATCAACTTAGACATTATAAGAGAAGAAAAATTGTATATATTTTTTCTTAAAATCTAAAAATTTTAAAAAAAATTCTGCAATTTAGCGAAGCCACTTGGCGCAACCACGACTTCTATGCCCAACTTTTATTATATAGTATATGATATAAAAAGCGCGAATGCGCTAAAACTACAGTAAAAAGCTATAGTGATTTGGTTTGTTCAACATTTTGAACTGTTTTGCTGCTTTTTTTTTTTTCTTTTGGGTAATTCCTTTTTTTTATTTTTTTATTTTATATAGAGCTGCTAGTTAATACAATAAACTATCACAATATTTTTATAATTGTTGAGGTATTAATTCCTAAAAAGTAAAAATAAAATATCATATTAGAATCAACCACAACTAAAAATAAATAAATAAATAAAAAAGTTCTACATCCACAACATTTTTCACAACACTTTCATAACAAAAGTGTGAATGCGTAAAGCTATAGTAGTAGCAACATTTTTTTTTTTTTTGGTTTGTTCAATTTGCACTGTTCATTGGCCTTCTTTTTCTTTTCGGTAATACCACCTGGTCAACTCTTATATATATATATATATATATATATATATATAGAGCTGTTAGTTAACACAATAAATTGTCACAATATTTTCACAATTGTTGAAATGTTACATCTTATAGATCAAAATAAAATATCATACTGGAACTAATCACGACTAAAAATAAAGGTATTGTGAAAAAAAAGTGCTACATTCACAACATTTTTTACAACACTTTCATAACAAATCATAAGTGGTAAACTGTTATTGGTTCTAATTTAAACTTACTAATGAAATTACTTTTTTATTCACTAATAACAACTCGTAAGAACCAACTATTTATAATTTGTAGTGAAAATATTGTAGACATAATATTTTTCTTGTGAAAATATTAAGACATCTTCTTGTCGTTATGATATATTCACAACTACTAAAGTATCAATTTTTTAAGACATCTTCGTGAAAATATCAATTTATTACAAGTGAAATAAAATATAACAAAATTATAAAGGTATTTTTTTTTAAATGTTGTACCATTCTATTGAGCCAAAATTCACTGTTTCATATACAGTTTTCTTAGGTTGAGTTTTTTTTACTTTTTTATTTTATTTTTATCTTTACGCATCATTTTAAGTAAAAACACATATTTTACACACAAAAAATAAAAAACTTAGGATAAAAAAACTTTTCATCCTTTATGTTTAGGATAGTTCACAGTTCCTCCTTAAATTTAAAAATCAAGCAATTCTTCTCTTAATATTTTTGAAAATAGCAAATATTTCATATTGTTATTCTCTTAGTTAAACTTTAACGAAAGTTTATGATTTTTAAAATATTATATTATATAACATCTAAAATACCCCTACTAAATTTTAACATCTCAAAAATTTTATTCACGTACTTTGAGTTTAAGATGGTGGTATAAGGTATTTTATTTATTACGCAGATCATTGATTTTTTAGGTTTAAATATTCGTAACTCATATTTTATCTAATGGAAAATTCGATAACACATGTCTTTTGTTATCTTTTTTTTTTTTTTTTTAAATTATTTTCTTAGCTAAAATGGGTGTCATTAAAAACTAAGTAAACTAAACATTGCTCCTAGACTCGTCTAAAACGATAAAGAAAAAAGTATGAACAACAAAATTTTCATTTTGTATGGTTGAAGGTATTTGATGAAGAGCTTCAATTGTAGCATATAACAATATTTATTACGAAAATTTAAATATTGTGACATGTCTTAGCAAAAATTAGCTGCTTGTTGTTGAAAAATGATAATATTTGTAAACATTCTTAGAAGTTTTTAGTGAGCAAATATTGCCTTTAGCAAATAAGTACTAAGAAACTATTATAGTAAAATAAATATTTATATGTTAAATAACTACCATAACTTTGTGTGTGATAAAAATTCTTATACGAATGAGATTAATTTTGCATGTCATACATTTTTTATGTACGTAGTTTCATACTTCTTCAAATAGAAACTTTATCTTAATTTTCTCACTCAAGAGGTAGCACATACAGGCTGCACGTGCCACCCTAACTAGTATACATAAAAAGCGCCAATGCGCAAACAGTAATTCGCTACCGTGCATTTGGTTTGTTCAACCCGCACTGTTCATTAGCCTTTCTTTTTCTTTTTTTTTCACAGTAAGTCGGTCTAGTTTGTGCTATTTTTGTCTTTTCTTTTAAATATTTATATGTGCATATACAGTTACACTGACTTAATAAATTCTCACAATATTTTCACAATTATTGACAATTTGCATTGTTCATCGCCTTTTTTTTGTTTTTTTTTCACAGTACGCCAGTTTTGCTTGTTCTCTTTTGTCTTTTCTTTTAAATATTTATATGTACATACACTATTTTTGTCTTTTCTTTTAAATATTTATATGTGCATATACAGTTACACTGACTTAATAAATTCTCACAATATTTTCACAATTATTGACAATTTGCATTGTTCATCGGCCTTTTTTTTGTTTTTTTTTTCACAGTACGCCAGTTTTGCTTGTTCTCTTTTGTCGTTTCTTTTAAATATTTATATGTACATACACAATTACACTGACACAACAAATTCTTACAATATTTTCACAATTATTAAGGTGTTAATTTTTTAAAGGTCAAGATAAAATAATAAAATAAGAGACTGAGACCAATCACAACTGAAAATAAATGTATTATGAATCTATATATAAAAAGCACCAATGCGCAAATTGGTTTGTTCAACCGCACTATTCATTAGCCTTTTTTTTTTTCACAGTAGGCCATTTTAGTTTGTGCTATTTTTGTCTTTTCTTTTAAATATTTATATGTGCATATACAGTTACACTGACTTAATAAATTCTCACAATATTTTCACAATTATTGACAATTTGCACTGTTCATCGGCCTTTTTTTTTTTTTTTTTTCACAATACACCGGTTTTGCTTGTTCTCTTTTGTCTTTTCTTTTAAATATTTATACGTGCATACACAGTTATACAGACACAACAAATTCTGACAATATTTTCACAATTATTAAGGTGTCAATTTTTTAAAGGCCAAGATAAAATAATAAAATAAGAGACTGAGACCAATCACAACTAAAAATAAATTTATTATGAAAATATTATATCATCTTTTTCTTGTCACAATATTTTCACAATCACCAAGATCTCAGTTCCTTATAGATCAAAATAAAATAAAACAAAAAGAAATGTTATGTCTACAACATTTTCACAATAATTTCACAACAAATTTTATGTGGCAAAGTATTTTTGATGAATAAAAAAGTAATATCAGTAGTGGGCTTAGTTTAAAACCAATAACAACTTGTAATTTAGAATTTGTTCTAAAAATGTTATTAATGTAGCATTTCCCTCAAATAAAATAAATATATATATATATATATATATTCGGATCCTAAAAATGAAAGTATTGTAAAAATATTGTGATATTTTGTTGTATTCTTAGACTTCTTTTCTAGGATATATAGTCAAATTAGGTGAGCTAAAATTCACAGTTTTATACACAATTTTCTTGTGTTGTCTTTTTATTTGTTTTTTTTTTTAATGTGTAATTTTAAAACCAATAATAATTTTTCACCTAAAATTTATTGTGAAAATGTTGTGGACGTAAAAAAATAAAATAATAAAATATCAAACTGAGGCTTACCACAGCTGGAAATAAAAAATATTGCGAAAATGTTGTGACATTTTGTTGTGTTCCGAAACTTCTTTTTTGTGTGACATTTTGTTGTGTTCCTAAGTTTCTTTTTTTGTTTAGTAAAATTTGGTAAGCCAAAATTCATTGTTTTAGGCATAATTTTCTTTAATTGGCTTTTTATTTTTGTTTAAATGCACGGTTAAAAGTGGTTAGCCTAATTTAAAACCAGTAACAATTTACTACTTAAGATTTATTATGAAAATATTGTGAACGTATAATTACTCTAAAATAAAATAATAAAATATTATACCAAGACCCACCATAGCTAGAAATAAAGGTATTGTAAAAATATCTTGACATTTTGTTGTGTTCCTAAACTTCTTTTTTGGTTTAGTCAGTTTGTTGAACCAAAATTCATTGTTTTATACATAGTTTTTTTAGGTTGATTTTTTTTAACACATTGTTTCAATTTTATTTTTTTTTAAAAACACATTGTTTTACACACATACACACCTACACAAATTGACAAAGTAGCACTTTCCTCCTTTATGTTTGGTGTAGTTTCATTCCCCCTTAAACTAAAGTTGACTAATTTCCTCATAATTCCTAAAATATTTCATTGTGCAATGTCTAAAATACTCCTACTAAATTTTAATGTCCCAAAAAAAGTTTTCGTGTATTTTGAATTTTATATGGTAGGCTGGTAGTCATGCTTGGAAAGTTAGAATGATGATATATGGTATTTTATTTGTTACCTAGAGAACACTAATTTATTAGGTTTAAATCTTCTAGACTTATAATTTTATCTAATGGAAACTTTGATGACAGATGTTTTTTGTTATTTTGTTATTTTTTTAATTTCTTTTCCTAGTTAAAAGGGTGTTCATTAAAAATAAGTAATCTAGACATCGTAGTTAGATTCATAAAATAAGATGATAAAGAATGAAGTATGAATAACAAAATCTTCATTGTAGATGATTGCAAGTATTTAATTTGATGAAGATTTTCAAAAAAATTGTAGCATATATCATCATTCATTACAAAAATTTAAATATTATGGAAAGATGATGACTTTAAATTTTATGATGAGTAGTAAATAGATATTCAAATAGATATTACATTTAGTAAATAGGTTCTAAGAAATTGTCATAGAAAATAGATATTCAAATAGCTATTTAAATTTTTTTTTTTTTTTTTTTTTTTTTTTTTGAGAAACAAACACACACACACACACACAAGGGAGAGGGAAATGGGTTCTAACACAAAGGCACACCACAACTCTACTCAAAAGTCATGGTAACTTTTAAGAGAGGGTGAGGTAAGTTATACTATACACAACACACTCTCTTAAGCAATGTGAGACAATTACCCATTCTTTTTTCTTTTTTTTTGAGAAACAAACACACGCACACACACACAAAGGAGAGGAAAATGGGAGCTATTTTAAATTTAAGTACATGACTTCATACTTCTTCAACAAAAAAAAATCTATATTAATTTTCTCACCAAAGGGGCAGCACATGCCTTGCACATGCAACCCACACTAGTACTTATAAAAAATTACAATAATAATTGAAAGCAGTCAATAAGAATATTAATCACTTACTTATCTCTTTCTCAAAGTTTTATAGATTTGTATTTCAAGCCCAAAAAACAAAAAAAAACAAAAACAAAAACAATTTTTTTCAACAAACTTTATTGTAATCTAAGGCTACAATTTCATTCAATATATTTTTATTGAAAATGAATTATGATAAATCCACCATTAAATTACATTTTCTTCTTATATCCTCCATACTTGTAAAATATTGAAGATAAAAAAAAAGTAAGGGATAATTACACTTTACCCACCTGTGGTTTACCTCTAATTTAACTTGCCTACCCGTGGTTTCAATTTTGACACTTTACCCACCCGAGGTTCAATCCGTTACTGCTCCGTAACCCACCTCCCTGTCTGCCATTACTCTAACACGTTTTCTTTCAAAATCAAAATACAAAACAGATCAAACACTCCTCTCCAACAAAACACACTCTCATCCACGGTTGCTCACCCACCTGAGAGCTTAGATGCTACAATGCTACCCACCACTTAATTTATTAGACCGAAAATCATCTAGGTTTTCATTTGGACAGATACTTGTTGTTGTTTAATTAATGTATATTGGTAGATTTTGTATTACTGGGTTCTGCTGTCAAAGCAGTAGGAGAAAGTATGTAAACCAGTACTGAGTGAGCTACTCCAAAAATTTGGTGCTAAACCCAACAGATTTTATATTCTTATTAAATTTTGTATTCTGATGTGTGGTAGACCAGTAGTTAGATTTTGCATGCTTGACCCAGCATGCTCATTTTTTCATTTGGTGCTTGACCCAACCGATTTTGTATTCTTAACTATTGTTTCAAAATTTGAATGATTTCTCTGCATTAAGCTTTTCTACTAGGTTCTCACGCTTATTTTGTTTCATAAATACAAGCAAAGTAACTAACAAAAGCTAAACATAAACTTCAGTAAAATATGGTAGTTTTGACCATCAACTCCATGCTGAATTGAGGACTTATAAATGACACATGTTCATGGTTTGGTAAATAATGCAATGATTTCATCTTTGAATTGTTTTCAAGAGCCACTAACAATAACAAGGAAAATTGGTTTTCAAACATAAGTTTGAAGCATAAATTTGCAAGAAGATTCCAAGAATTCAAAACTTGGCAACTTTTCTAGCATTCTTTGTATTATTCTTCTATGCAAAGGTTCACAGCATTCCTTGAGGCAAAACACAACAACAACAACATTGAGGCAAAAATGAAAAATGTATAACTAATCATGCCCAGATCAAACCCAAATCAAGAAACCAATCACAACAAACCCAGAAAAACACAATCAAACCCAGACCAACACAATCAAACCCAAAATCAAACCCAGATCCCGCCACCACTAACCAACACAATTCAAACCACCACCACCCCACCACCCCGTTGGCCAAACCAAAGATCCACCCCACCGATCAGTCACCAAACCCACCGAACCAATCACCAAACCCACCAATCAGTCAACAAACCCACGCCAACAAAGTAACCAAACCCACTTCCACCATCGTTGATAAAAAAAAAAGAGGAAGAGGGATTTCGCAATCATCAACGGACCAGGCAGAGGCCTAGATCGAGCTCCATTTTGGCCGAGACCGAGACGGAGGCCGAGATCGAGCTTCATTCTCTCTAAACCACCGCCGGCCCTCTTCTTGGATCTGCTCCAAACCACCGAGACAGAGGCTGAGACCTAGACGGATGCGAGAACGAAGGAAATCAGATGAGCTCGCAACCAAAACCACATAAAAATGAAACCCATGAGATGAGAGAGAGAATGTTGTAGAAAATGAAACCCATCGCTGTGGTGGCCAATGTCCTCCTTAACTCCACCACCAAGGAGAGAGAGTAAAGAGATGAGAGAGAGAATGTTGTAGAAGAATAGGTGAAAGGAAAGAGACACGTAGAGAAGGAAAATATGATATTTATATTGGTTGACTTAGGTTTGATTTTTCTAGGCATAGGTTCTCATAGAAGTTCTTAGGCAATCAAAAACCCTAACTTTTTGATCTATTTTGTGTTTTGATTTTGAAAGAAAACATGTTAGAGTAGCGGCAAACAGGGAGGTGGGTTACGGAGCAGTAATAGATTGAACCTCGAGTGAGTAAAGTGTCAAAATTGAAATCACGGGTAGGCAAGTCAAATTAGAGGCAAACCACAGGTGGGTAAAGTGTAATTATCCCAAAAAGTAATAACTATATTATCAATGAAATGTTTAAATTTCAAATTTTTGTAGTCTAAAATTATGCATAAAAAAATAAGTTTATAGATCGAATAGTAAATAATATCTAAGTGACACGAAATTTAACATAAATGTTAAGCATATGAAGAATATTATATTCAATGGTTAGATTTTCAAATGTAATCATGTTACTTATTTTATGGGAGTTGTAACATCATGCTACAATCAATTTTGTAACCAAACTTTGTCGGATTTTTTTTTTTTTGGCTGAGAAAGACTCACCAGTTGAGTTAATTGGCATCTTAATATGGTTAAAAATGATCACTTAAAGATGTCTTCTCCTTCTCCCCAATAAAAAAAATGACTTCTCTTGATTCTAAACTTCACGTTGGATCATATAAAATAATTTGGGTTGGGCTCCACTTTGTACCAAAAGCCCAACCAACCATTATAGTTAATGTCGTTACTCGCCAGTCGCCAAACAGTTACTAGGAAGGTTGGTTGAGTCCGAAAGAACAAGTAACAACCACCATTCTATACCCACTTCAGTTTTCCTTTTGTCCCTCAGCAAGCATACCATAACATAATGTTCCTTTCCAAAATTGTATCGCTTAGACCAACCGTCCCATGCCCAAGTCCAAGTCAATCACGCGATTGCAAGAACGTGAGGCTTGTCGAGGTTGCTAGTTGCTACCAAATTTTGTAGATACATACTTGCCACTTGTATTTCTCATTTTTTCTAGCATTCATAGACCAGACTGAAATTCACCTTATTTTCACAATCTTTAAACATAGCACCCGTTCTTGGTTATTGCACTTGATTTTAAGTCTTCCTGTAAAGGTGTAGCCATAATTCAAGCATTGTAAGTTCACTTGGTGAAATGGGTGTTTCTCCATGGATTCTCAGAAGAAACCAGAGCTGACCTTGAAGATTCAAGGTCTTTTTGAGGTAATGTGGGAGTCCTCTCTCTCTATATTTTTCTCAATTCAAATGTCTAGCTAAGTCTGGTAGTATTGAAAATGGGAAAAAAGGGCTGTTAGACTAGAGAACTGTATATATGCACATTTATGTGCCTGCTGCTATTTGTTTTTTAAAGCATTTTGAATTCATAAAGTAGATCTTTACCAGTTGTTTTAGATTCTTTGCAAACGCAATGGTCAACATTGGTGCTGTTCTAAACACTCCATGGTATTATTTGAGGCTTGTAGCTCTGCTTAACCCCCCTGCATGCGGATTTACATTAACAAAACAAGGGGCCTCTTTTTGGACGAGTGATATAGATAGTAGATACCATGTTGTTAGCATTTGAAATGTATGGTTTCACCTTTGCAAGATAATCGTAAGGTAAACCACTTTCAAAAATAAAAAGTGATGAGAACTATCTCGGATATGCTTAAAATAGGAGATGTGCTGGATTGTAGTTTTCATGGAAATGCATAAATGATCAGAGCATTCATTTATTATGAACTGTTTTGTATTAATCAATGCTCTAATCACTATTCAGTGTTTCATTCTTGCAGCATCATAGCTAATTTTTACATTTTTTCTTCAGATATAACTTGAATTTGTGAGCAAAACAAGACAGAAAAGACAGCCAAAACCATGTGTTCCACAATACACGTCCTGAGTCGAGTACAGCTCGACTTAACTAACTCCCAATCCTTTAATTTAACCGGGTCCAAAGAAGTATGGCACTATCCCTATCCCTATCCCTCTTTTTTTTTTTTTTTTTTTTTTTTTTTAATATTGAATTCCTTTACCGACTAGTCATTAGAAGATAACCTATATTTTTCCTTGACAATGACAGGATGATATAGATAGATGGTGCTTCGCGATTGCTTTTGTGGCTCGATTGTTTATTTATGCTGCAGTTTTAGGTACGTTACCTCCAACCCGTAACGAATTTCTTCCTAATTGAAAAGAAAATTAAGGTAATGAAATTGCATACAGAAATTAAAAGCTGATGTTAAATAATTCATGATCTTTTAATATTGCAGCATTGCTCGCGATTGTTGTGTTTATGATCATGAGGTATCTTGAAAACTTGGAGGATCGGAGGATCGAAGGGGAAGAGGGACGAACTGAAACAAATCCATTGTTGTCAGCAAAGACAATGCCAATCACATATGGAACTTGTGGAGACGATTTGGAATCAGGGAATTTTAGTTGTAGTAGTAGTAGCAGTAGTGGTAATAGTAATAATACTAGTACTTCCTCAGAGGACTTATATGATGGAAAAGTATGTGTAATATGCTATGATGAGCAACGTAATTGTTTCTTTGTGCCTTGTGGTCACTGTGCTACCTGTTATGCCTGTGCTCAAAGGTATGGATTACAGTGGATTATGTTATTGAATTATTGTATGATGCAATATATAAATCTCTTACGGAAAATACATTTTGTTTTGCAGGATTTTTAATGAAGAAAACAAGACGTGCCCAGTATGCCGAAGATCCATTGGCAAAATAAGAAAACTTTTTGCCTCTTAGGACTATATATATTATTTTTTTTCCCTTTATTTTACGTGAACAAATATATTTGTAATTTTTGGGAGAGGATTAGTAAAATGTCACTGGGCTAGTTTTTGTATTTTGTTTTGGGCTGAAGATGTCACTGGGCTAGTTGATAGCAAAGTAGGAAAAAAGTGAGGTAGAGTACATAGGGTTTGCTTAATTCAGAAATCTTTTTCTAATTGGGCCCATTAAGACCAATCTGTTATGTATTGGACTTTCGGCTTCCAGCACCAGTAAAATAAAATAAAAATAGATAGAATTTTTTAGGGGCAAGACTCACCTGCATTCCTATACTCTTTTTTCTTTTTTCCCAAACATGGTGAGAAGCGTTGCCAAGAAATTGGTCCAAATCCCCCTCAAAAAAAAAAAAAAAAATATATATATATATATATATATTGGTCCAAATGAAATAGGACAGAAAAGATAATGGAATGAATCAAAATGTTCATTCAATTTTTCAGATCTCTCCTTTCTCAAAAAAAAAAAAAAATTCAGATCTCTCATTCCACTTCAACTCAAAATGCTGAAGATGGTAATCGAATTCATATAAATGGATTGGGGATTAGTATATATAAATTCTCAACTCAAACTCTTAATACAGAAAAGCCCTGGTTCACGAAATGATTTAGAGCCCTTAATGGACCATTGTATTGATGAGGTTGATTTTTGGACATCTTCTACTCAAATTTTCATTTAAAAATAATAATTGTGAAATTAAAAGCCAGACATATTTCTTCTCAAAAAAAAAGTTACACATTTAAATATGTTAGATTTTAAATATATATATAGATACAATATATTTAAACCTACATTCACTTCATGATGATATTTACCCATAGGCCAAAAAAATTGACTGATTTTTAGTGAAAGTAGGATTCAAATCCATATCCCTTAGTCAAAAATAAAAAATTACTAGTTGAACTAATTGAAATCTACAAATGTATATTATATATATAAAACCAAAGTCGTTTGGTTTTTAGTTGATCTCATAAAAATTGCCGCATATATTTTTTAGAACTCACAATTTTACACGTCATTATATATATATATATATATTAATTGGTATTAAATTCTTATTATTCTAATTTATATTTTTAATTGATTTTAATTTTTTTTAAAGGAAATTGACTTTTTTTTTTTGAGAAGGAAAAGGAAATTGACTTGAAATTCTATTTTATATTTTAACCCTCTATTATAATCTTGTTCGATTATACTTTCTTTAAATATTAAAATAAGTAGTTTCATATACAAATACAATCATAATAAATTTTTATTAATAATTACTCTAAATATTAAATTTTCATTTTTTTTTTTTTTTTGACGTCAAAGATAGAAATATATTAAAAAAAAAAGTGAAAAAACAGTACACAAAAAAAGGCTTGGCTGAGGAGTTGTAATACAAAAGTCATGCAAACCCTGCATCGTGGCCCACAACTCCTACAAAACCAAACAAAACAAAAAAGAAAGTATAAATTAAAACAAACCACTAAAAGGGTCCACAGCAAGTTTCGTATAAACCACCAAGGGTCTTAGCATGAACACAAAAATAGGCTTCAAGCGTTCTGCCTTTGCACAAAATCCTGAACAAGTTTCTGGTAGTCCCCCATTAGCTCAGTTGCTTGCCTGAGAATCTCTATTGGATGGGTCTGTGTGTTCTAGAAGTGTATACAGTTTCGCGCATTCCATATTGCCCACGCAACCATGGTCCATAGCTCAAATTCCTGCCTTGAAAGTCTCTGCATCATTTGTCTCATAAGAAGGAAGAAGCTTGGCTCTGAGGAGCTTGTTTTCTGATTTCTACCCCTCACCAGCGCCCACACATTACGGGCTAGAGGGCATTCCCAGAGGATATGTCCCGTTGTTTCTTCATGCTGTCCACAAACAGTACAAGTGGGGTCCACTCGCAGTTTCTTTTGGAATAGGTTCGCTTTTGTTGGCAAGATATTAGAACATGCATGCCAAATAAAATTCCTGACCTTGGGAGGGACGTTTATAGACCATATCCTTTTTCCACATCATCCGGTCTATGCTGACTAGGGAGTGCTCTCCTGTTTGTGGGTGGTGGAGTCAAAGAGCCACCTGATAGGCCGTTTTTACCGAAAACTTCTTGGCCTTATTTTCCTTTCATATCAGTCTATCTCTCGAGGTCATGTGACTTAGCTTGATCTTTAGGATATCCTCCCTTGTACCCAGGTCAAAAATGGCGTGCACCTTAGCTCGATCCCACTAGTTTGTAGCAGCATCAATGAGGTCAGCCACCTTCAAACTCTTGTCGGCACCGTTCTTGAAGTATGGTGGTCGAGGCAGCCACTTATGAGTACTAATACCAATCGTTTGTCCATTGCCCACTTGCCATATAGATCCTTCCCTTAGCACATCTCGTGCTTGCAACAGACTTTGCCATACCATGGATGGGTTTGCTCCCAGTTCCACGTCCATAAAGGAACATGAGGGAAAATAGCGGGCCTTGTACACACGGTAAAACAACGAGTGCGTTTCATGGATAAGCCGCCATGCTTGTTTTGCTAACATAGCCAAGTTAAAGGCGTGTATGTCCCAAAACCCCATTCCGCCCTTCCTTTTCGACGTGCATAGCCTTCCCCAATTAATCCAATGTATTTTCTTCTCATCCTTAGTTTGGCCCCACCAATACTTAGATAGAGCTGAGTTTATACCATCACAGACTGTTTTGGGGATTTTGAAAATGCTCATGGAGCATGTGGGAATTGCTTGGGCGACAGTTTTAATTAGCACTTCTCGACCCGCCTTTGAAATATGCTTCTCCTTCCACCCCATGACCCTCTTTGAGACTTTCTCCTGTAGCTGTTTGAACGTGGCCACTTTGGACCTTCCTCCAACCACTGGCAACCCCAAATATTTTTCACAGCTAGTCATAATTTGTGCTCCCATCAAGCCACGAATCTCCTCCTTCACTTCATGTCTTGTATTTCGGCTAAAGAAAAGGGACGTCTTCTGGCGATTTATGGTTTGGCCAAAGGCAGCCTCATACTTAAAAATAAAAACAAATAAAAATAAATATAAATATTTTCTCCTAGTATATTAGAATTCATGCCCCTCTTCTTCTTCTTCTATTTCTTTTTTTCTTGTACCGTTTAAATAAATAAATAAGACTAATTTCAGCATGAACCTTCTAAAATAAAATCTACTTACTATAAGAGCATTAGCATTGGAAAATGCTAATGCTATTCTATTTTACAATTCTAAAAACCCACAATTCTATTATACCATACAATTTTACAATACCTCCACATCCCAAAACTCTATTTTTATTAAAATATTATTTTTTTAAACTTTCTTTATTATTTCTTTAAAGTGTCAATTTTTTTTCAAATTTTGGCATGGTTCCAAATTTCCAACGGTAACATTTCTTTCCAACTGTCAATTTCTTTCCTGGGCTTTCCAAGTTCCAACAGCCAATTTTTTTCAACAGTAATTCTAATATTTTGGTTCCAACAGTCACGTATATGTCTTGGCCTTTATATAAATTTCTTCCAGTAAACCTTTTTTTTGGGGTCAAATTCAACATCTATTCCAAACACTCTACCATTTTTTTTTTTTTTTTTTGAAAAAGAACCTGTGAAATGTCTTTCCCTGGCCTTTATCATTTCTTTCCAGCAAACCTCTTTTTCTTTTGTCAAATTCAACATCTATTCCAAACAAACTACCAATTTTTTTTTTTTGAAAAAGAACCTGTCAAATGTCTTTCCCTGGCCTTTATCATTTCTTTCCAGCCAACTTTTTTTTTTTGGGGTCAAATTCAACAACTATTCCAAACAATCTGCCAAATACATACACACACATATAGACATATAGAACCTGTCAAATTTAACATGCCAACTTTAATGATCCACACACACATATAGAACCTGCTAATTTTTCTTTATAGAAAGAACTTGCCAAATATCAATTTACTCAAATTTGCTAATTTTAAAAATCCACATACATACATACATACATAAACCTGCGAATTTTTTTGATCCACACACACACACATATAGACATTGTCAAATTCAACCTGCCAACTTTAATGATCCACACACACATATAGAACCTGCCAAATTTTCTTTATAGAAAGACCTTGCCAAATGTCAATTTACTCAAACTTGCTAATTTTAAAAATCCACATACATACATACATACATAAACCTGCCAATTTTTTTGATCCACACACACACATATAGAACCTGTCAAATTCAACCTGCCAACTTTAATGATCCACACACACATATAGAACCTGCCAAATTTTCTTTATAGAAAGAACTTGCCAAATATCAATTTACTCAAACTTGCTAATTTTAAAAATCCACATACATACATACATAAACCTGCCAATTTTTTTGATCCACACACACACACATATAGAACCTGTCAAATTCAACCTGCCAACTTTAATGATCCACACACACATATAGAACCTGCCAATTTTTCTTTATAAAAAGAACTTGTCAAATATCAATGTACTCAACATATATATATATATACATGCAACCTGCCTAATATCAATATACTCAACCTAAATCCACATACATATATATACATGCAACCTGCCAAAAGTCCACATACATATATATAAATGCAATCCACATACATAACTATTAATGTTGTCTTTAGAAGACTCATACATATATCAAATTACAATAAAACACCACACGCATAACTCACACACTTACTAAGTTCCTACAACTCCCCTTGTAATTGCCATAAATGCTCAATGAGGTCTGATTGGAGTTGAAAATGATTTTTACAGTCTCGAATACATTGATGGGTTTCAATGAACTCCGTAAATGTATTTGTGTTCTCCCGTGACAATTGTATAGTAGTATTGTCATCAATTTGCTCATAATCTAATTCCACCGCTTCATTTACATCTCGCTCATCCTCAACGATCATGTTATGAAGAATTATACACGCTTTCATGATGTCTTGAAGCGTTTCACTATTGAAAAATCTTGCAGGTCCACGCACAATTGCAAATCTTGCTTGAAGCACTCCAAATGCACGCTCTACATCCTTCCTATTCGCCTCTTGGGCTTTTGCAAATAATTTGTTTTTGTGTCCTTGCGGAGATGGAATTGTTTTAACGAATGTTGACCACTTCGGATATATGCCATCAGCAAGGTAGTATCCCATTGTATACTCATGACCATTGATTGAGTAATTAACTGTAGGAGCACGTCCTTGTTCGAGCTCGGAAAATATAGGAGACCGTTCTAATACATTAATGTCATTATTTGACCCAGGTAACCCAAAAAATGCATGCCATATCCAAAGATCAAACGATGCTACTGCTTCCAAAACAATAGTTGGCTCACGAATGTGACCAGAGTACTGACCTTTCCATGCAACCGGACAATTTTTCCATTTCCAATGCATGCAATCAATGCTCCCTAGCATCCCTGGAAATCCACGTTTTTCCCCATTGGCTAAAAGTCTAGCAATGTCTTCGTTGTTTGGGGACCTCAAGTATTCATTGGAGAAAATATCAACCACCGCTTTAACAAATTTTTTCAGACTTTTCATTGCAGTGGATTCTCCAATCCGCACATACTCATCCATAAAATCAGCTGTAACTCCATAGGCAAGCATCCTAAGTGCAGCTGTTATCTTTTGAAGAGAAGATAAACCCCATTTTTGGGCATTGTCTCTTTTTTGGATAAAGTAAGATTCATATGCCTCTACCTCATGTTGAATACGGAGAAAAAGATTCCGACTCATCCGAAATCTCCTCCGAAATAAATTAGGAGGAGACACTGGTGTGTCGGCAAAGTAGTCAAGATAAAGTCTTTTATGGCCTGCCAAACGATCACGTTCGATATACCGACGACGCTTACGTTGTTTAGTTGAACCCTTAAGAACTCGCCTCATTATCTCATCCTCGTCTGAGTCGTCAAAAAGCAACTTTTTAAAAAGAGAGCGACCCATAGAGACAACCTTGAAGACAACAGTGTTAGGAAATTATTACTATTATTGAACAGGAAATTATATCACTTAAATAGCTTAAAACATACTTAAAACAGCCCCATAACAGATTTTGACAAATTCTTATTATGAGCTTAAGGTTTTAATGTTCTTGCTTCAAACCAAACATACTATTAACAATGCTAGCTCATCTTGTGCCAAGTAATGGCCTAATGTGCAATCTGAGAGTGGGAACAAAAATAAGCTATATTGAAAATGACTGAAATTGAAGAAACAAATTAGAATCTGTATGGATCCCTTATTTACTAAAGCTGTATTGAAAAACAAAAATACATTATGTGGGTAATTAATCAAAATGGAGAAATGCAACGTGGGTTATATAAGTATCTGCTACACTTCATTAAATTTCTGCATTAAATTTAAATTTCTGCATTAGATTTCTGCATTAAATTTAAATTTAAATTTAAATATCGGCTGATGAAGTTACTGCATTAAATTTCTCTACCACTTCAACCAAACAAGAAGCCAAATGTTCATGAGCATACTTCCCAACCATACAAAACAAAATAACATACCAAGAACCAAATTATCTCTTGCAAATTTCAGATGTTAACAAAAATAGGGTCCAGAATTCAGGTTGCAACTATTACCATTTAACCAATTGCGAAAGTTCTACACACAGCACTAAAAGACAAAACCAATTGAGTGGTACAAATACACAAATCTCATACCAAGACATTGCATCAAGCAAATCAAATAAGCCAGTTTCACAATTTCTATTAAAGATAATGCTCCCCTAGCATATCACATATTATAAAGCATTATTCCATTCACTTCTAGTCAACTTAGAAACAATGAACCAGATCATACACAATTGTGTGATCCCAAACTTACTACAGTCAATTATGCAATCAAGTTCATCATTTAGTAATATAACAGTTTCATAAAGCTATTCAAGAAGAAACAAGAACGGTAGCACTAGAAAGCACAAAATTTATAATAGCTCAATCTTTTTGGCAATAGTTGAAAAAGAGAGAAGCCAAAGGAAAAGAGACCTTGCAACAGGAAGGCTTTGGAGAGGTAGTGGAAACTTTTAATTTTGCCACAAAAGCAATTGGAGTGAAAATGAACTCCACTCCATGTGGATTTATATACCTACTAAGATCTGTGACCTCAAATCATGTGTTTAATTGGAGTGGACAAAATATAATTACTGTTTTCTGCATCTTCTGATTTTGGGGATCTTGAGAATATTTTCCACATAAATCTCCAGCTTTAAAAGTTTATCTTATTGGTTTAACGTGTTTTAGGTGTTTTACATTTAATGCCTGTTACCAAAATCATCAACTATTGATAAAAACATATTTGGTTGTATAGCATTCCAAATTTCAAACAACACTTCGGCAACACTATTTCTAGACCTGGAGTTCTAATTGAGAAAACATGGCTAAACAACCGTCTAAAGAGCAGATTGTAATCGACAATGGAATTCAACTTTCAAATATCCATGAACGTTCCAAGATCTTCTTGCGAAAAATTGCATGGAATGCTATTCCAACTCAATAAATAATTAAGGAAAGATTTGAAATGGAAGAGGACTCAAGCTTCGATATGCGTGGGGTCGTGGAGTTAGTAGAGCACTTGTTATTTTTTTTTATGGGAAACTATAAGAAATTTATTAAGAGAGAAACGGAAGAGTACAAGCTAGGAGTCGGTAGAGCATTCGTTCATTTTTGTGGTTAATAATTCAATATTAGAACGGCCAATCAAAGTCCTAGTCCTAGGCTAAGGAGTACAGTCTTGGAAATAAGCTGATGTTTGAACCACTACCTATTGATCCTATATTGGTAGTTAGAGATATCCAGAGTCTGTAACTCTCATTAAGATGGTGAGGGAGTGTGAAGGAAATTTTAGGGAGCTGTAGAGCCCTCCTTTTCCAGGCTCCAGGTATAGTCAAGAAGTATTTTGATATGTCATGATCAGAAGGCTGATCAGCTTCATGTGTGGACTGTCTCACAAGAGAAAACTACTGGATGACTTCCTCGTGATCAACAAGTTATGAAGAAAGGATCATTGTTGTAGTCTGTAACTCTATGTGGACCGACCCATCAGCTTCATGTGGGGACATTTCATGTTTTAAAGCCACTGGATGACTTCCTCATTATCAAGAAGCTAATAAAAAGGATGGATGCATTATTGTATTCTATAACTCTATAAAACTAGAAATAATGGTAAAAAAAGTCAAAATAAAACTTAAAACTAGAAATAAGTAAGAATAAATTTAAAGATACAAAAAATCCACGTGAAAGTATTAAATCTATGGTAACATACTAGAATAATTTTCAGAAATTTGATGTCTGACTACTCTTCACTCCTAAATCATTTTTCCACTTTCTTGTTTTGATTTTGATTGTGATTTTTTCTATTTTTGCCCTCACTCTTCACTCCTGGACTGTACAATACAATTAAACAAAAATAAAGGAAGTAAGAAAAAAGCTTGAAAGAAAGAAAACAAGAAAAAGCTACTTACATATAATTTAAGAAGTTAACATATGCATATTATGGCTTAACATTTATTCTTTTCAGATACAGGTCTGAAAGAAAGAAAACAACAAAAAGCTACTTACATGCCTAGCAAGTGTGCTGCAAACATATAAAGATACAGGTGTGGTGTATATATATATATATATATATATATGAGATGCAATTAACAAATTAAAGTATTACCTTGAGAAGCATATGGCTGAGACATTGAGGAGTTAGAAATATCATAAACAGTGTCACAATTTGTAATAAGTAGGAATATATCTCAATTCTCAACATGCCATTACCAAAATACTTGCTCCATTTAAACAGTGTTTTCTAACATATATAAAAAACAGCCACACAAATGGGGTAGTGGCTTCTAATCTCACCAAACAGCCACACAAACAACAGTAAAACAGCCACACAAACAGCAGTAAAACAGCCACATAAACAGCTAGCAAACTTAACTATCATAAACAGCCAAAGAAACACCCTTAAAACAGAATTAAACGGACTTAAAACAGATACCAGCAAGCAACTAACTATCAGAAAAAATTAAATAGAAGTATAAAACTGAAAACAAACTTAAAGTTGGAACAACCAATTGGTAGAAGATATGATATCAAACATAGAAAATACATAAGTTTTTCCTATAAACAAAAATGATGTGATTACATAAGTGGCACAACCTACTTCCAATTGATCAAGTTGGAACAATACATCACCTACATGTTCCAAACCTACGCTTAAAACAAGCCACTACCAAAATAAGGTTACTTACAAAATGGCATCTACATATGCCAAACCCAACCCCAAAATAATTTACTACCAAAATAAGGTTACAACAAGACATCTACATGTTCCTTGGGTCAACTCCAACTTGTCTTGCAAGGATTTGATCCTTGAGATTTTCAAAATAAAGTCTTTCTTTGTCATTCATGCCACTTGTATCCATGGTCATTATTCTTCCCTCCTCCTTAATAGTTTTAAGACGAAGCTTTTCCGCTTTGATGCGAAGAGCCTCTTGGTCTTGTTCATGTGATGCCTCAATATACTGCAATTTTTTCGCCAAATAATCATCGAAACCCTTATCACCATCTGTCCTCTTTCGCTTAGCCTTTTCGGCTTTTCTACCAATTGGTCTCTCTAGTACCACTGTGTCATCATCATTACTATTAACTTGATCGATTGAACTTGGAGTTTGAGGGAGCCTTTTTGATCTTTCCTTAGGCATACTCCACTTTGGTTGGTTCTTCAACGCAACCCAACAATGTTCATAAGCAAAAGCTATGTATTTGCCGGTTGCTGGATTTGGTGTAGCTTTATATAGATCCTTTGCTTCTTTCAACTAAAGTTTTTTTAAAAGATAAAATAATTAAAGTCTTGAAACTATAAAGGAAATTAATATTGTGTCACTATTGCAATATAATTTATACCTTGTCCTCGTCAGTTGTACCGCTTTTATTTCGAGCTTCCACTTTAGCCATGAGCCCAGCAAACCTACTTGTCTCCCTCTTAATATTTCCCCATCGACTTGATAGGGAGGTACTAGAACGTGTGGTTCCGTAAGTATTGTTCTTGCAAAATGATTCCCAAATTTTCATCCAAAATTTGTCACCCTTTTGTTCAGTACCATGCACAGCATCCATGCTAATGTTAAGCCATGTAGAGATGAGGAGGAGGTCCTCATCTACACTGAAGTTGCCACCACGTTTAGAGGTGACAATTTCAACTTCCGGTAAAGAATGGATGGGCATTGAAGGATTTTGAGACTCACTTAAAAATGGTTCCACAAAATCAGAATCCGCTTGTAAGAAATTACCATATTGTTCATAGTCTTCTTGCCTAGCCATCCCTTTTAAATAGGGAACTTAAAACAATTAGTGTATGAAGTCAATTAGTGTATGAAGAAAACCCCATATCAGAAGTGACTACCAACCCCTATTTTGGTAGGTAGATTCATGGTACTTAAAAGAGCATGCATCATTGTTGTTTTTAATTAAGGTAGATAAATAGTACTAGCTAGGAAACAAGCAAATATTAGTAGTTTAAAAAAGTTAAAGAGATAAGACCCACACACAGGCCACAGACAGCTGAGCTCGTGCCTATCCAAATAGTACGGCCAAAAGTAAAACCATAAAAAGTAAAAGACAAACCAGTAGTATATCAGTATCATCAATTAGTTGCATCACCCATCCTACCCCATATTGATTACCCAATAACAACATGCCGCGTCATGATTCTACAGTGACCACCATCCTATGTAGTACAGCAACAACAATACATGTACATGTAAAAAAAAAACACACACAATGTGATTTGTAGGTTTTTTATTAGTATATTTTTCAATTTTTGCTACCATCAATCAAACACTCTGAAAGCAAAAACAAAAGCAAACGCAGTGTCTTGAGAATTTCAACTATCGATCCCCCTCATCATCGCCATTATGTGACATACCACCCTAGGCTTTTGCTAATTGCTATAAATAATTTGGCAATGTTTTTTTTTTTTTTTTTGGTAAACATAATTACCATTTTATTTCTATTGAAAATATCTAGAAGTGATAACATGTTGAACTATAAGATATTTGACTGTAGTGTTGCAAGGGTGATTATTGAAGAAAACTTATTCGGACTAATTGAATTTCTAACCTATAAGATATATGTTGAACAATATATTGCCCAAGATAAAAATACAGGATTTCTAATTCAATTGCTACAATTAGGTCTCATTTAAGTGAATAAAACCTTCAATAAATTTTATTTAAAAAAAAAAGGGAGAAGAAGAAGAAGAGGAAGAAAAACCGTTTAGTCAATGAAATACCCAACTTCCATTTGGCTAACAGAATGTTCTCTCTCTCTCTCTCTCTCTCTCTCTCTCTCTCACACACACACACACACAGAGTATATCTCTTAATGAAGATTAAACACTGAAGCAAATAACTGTTTATAAAGACAGAAATCCAATGATTCAAAAACACCTGGAGAAACTGAATTAGATTGATCACAAAAGGGCTCAAGACTAGATCCTAAGGTGTTGAAACTAAAAATTAAGAGACTATGCAGAAAAATACAAGTTTTTAGCAACTTCTATGGAGAATCCTCATATCATAAACAAAATTTACTCCCTTGAACCTCTTTTGTAAACAATAAAACACAAATAAATATGGCCACTTGTAAAACTAATTGAGCTGTGCCTGTGGCAATTCAAGCAATCCCACATATAACCCATTAATCATTTCTCTCTATACGTTACCATTACTTTTTGCTATCACAGAAAGCCACAGCAAAACCTTCCAATTAGCATAACCCATTAATCATTTCTCTCTATGAGTTGCAACTAAATACTAAATAGAATACAAGGGGTACAGAACGGTTACAGAGGGGTACAGAAACAAAGAGAAAACAGAGAAGGGAGAGAAATAGATAGAGAGAGATACTTACTAGTAATTGAAGATGAACTGAGCAAACTTTCTGAAAATCAACAACAAAAACTCTGCAAACATCAACAACAATTCTTTGATCAAAACTCAAACACAAACACAAGCTGAAACCCTCTTTTTATTGCAGAGAGAGAAAAGAAACACAAACACAAAACTCATACATTGATCAAAACCCACCTTTCAGTCAGCACCAAAACCGATGGAGCTGAATCCCCCAACACCAACGGAGCTTCGTTTTTGCAAAATCTGAACCAAACCCAAAAACCCTTGAGAATGGGTGAGGGTGAATCGGTTGAGATGGGTGAGGGTGAATCGGTGAATGGGTCAGGTGAGGGTGAATCGGTGGATGGGTGAGGGTGAAGCTTCAGCGATGGAGATGGGTGAGGATGAATGGGTGAGGGTGAATCGGTTGAGATGGGTGAGGGTGAATCGGGTGAGAAATTTCGGAGATGGAGATGAGTGAGAAATTTCGGCGATGGTGATGAAGTGTGAAATTTCGAAGATGGTGATGAAGTGAGAAATTTCAGAAATGGTGATGAAGTGTGAAATTTCGGAGATGAGAGACCAAATGGAGAAATGATGAAGTGTGAAATTTCGGAGATGAGATGAGAGACCAAATGGAGAAATGATGAAATGGAGAAATGATGAAGTGTTAAATTTCGGAGATGAGATGAGAGAGCAAATGGACAAATGATGAAGTGTGAAATTTCGGAGATGAGAGACCAAACGGAGAAACAGAGAGGGAATAGAGAGAGAAGTCCCCGCGCAGAATGGACTGATGAGAGAGAAGTTTGGGGGGGAAACACGCATAAAATATATTACTTCTGATACAATAGTTGCTACAGTGCAATTCTATGTTTAGAATTGCACTGTAGCACTATTGCAAAAAAATTTGCAATAGTGTCATATACAATTCTCTGATGCAGTGAGTTTTAAGGCTAAAAATGCTATATTTCTCTTAGATTTGGCTTTAGCATTTTCCAATGCTAATGCTCTAAGAGGTGTGACAGATCATGACATATACACCTAAAATATTATATAATTTTTCGTAATATAAAACCGCATGATAACTATACTGTAAACTATTAGTAGCGTGGCCCATGGGCCTGGTATGACACTTTTATAATATGTTGAGGCTTGACTTAGCAGTACGGTAAAGCAAAAAGAAAGAAAGAAAAAAAAAAGTAGTAAAATAAAGCGGTTAAGCTGTACCAAATTTTCGCGTCTATGTGGAGCGCGGAGACTTGATGACATCGATGATTGATGAATCTGATGGGGACATGCACTAAACAAAGGGTAGGGAGGAATGATCAAATTCTACATCATTAGGTAAATAAAGAAGATTTATTATTTTCCTTCTCAAAAAAAAAAAAAAAAAGAGAAGATTTTTTATTTTTTTTATTTTTAAAAAAATACCTAACTGAGAAGTTCATACTTCATAGTGCAGTACTTGTTATGGGAATAATTACTCAAAAAAACCTTATAATTTTATCTTAATTTTCAATTGTGTTAATCTTAATCCTAAAAATATACTCCCTCCGTCCCATATTTCTTGTCCTCTATTCCATTTTGGGATGTCCCAAAATATTGTCCTATTTCTAAAAATAAAAGTCATTAATTTATTAATGTTCCTATTATACCCCTATTTTATGTCATTAATAACTCTTTTTAAAAAAACTTTTGGAAACTCTATTTAAGGGTAGTTTTGGAAACTTATATATTTTTAAAAGACAGACAAGATAATAAATGATGTTCCCTTAAAAAATTTGACTTTTCAAACAGGACAAGAAATATGGGACGGAGGGAGTAATTTTTAAAATTATTGCAATTTAAAATCTTAAGAAGTCCCTGTTAATAAATAAAATAAAATAACAAAAACTTTACGAAAGGTATTCTTAGAACTTATTTAAAGACCAAAATATCCCTCAATATAAATCAGTAAATCACATATGATGTTTTGTATTAGAACATTTTTATTTTAAAAAAAAAAAACTTGAAAAATCTTAACAAATAAACACAATATCATAAGAATATCATAATTTTTTTTGGAAATTTTTTCTTGGCACCAAAATGTTGTGTGGTATTTTACTAATGTTAGTATCCAATATGTTAGTATCCACTGTAAGTTTTTTTAAAAAATATTTTTCTCTCTCTCCGTGTGTGTGTGTATTAAAATACTTAGTATTCTAAAAAAAATGCAATTCACTTGAAATTTTATTATGTTTGGTTCATACTAATTCATTGAGGGTACTAATTAAGATAATTTAAAATTTTCAAAATGAATTGAATATTTTAGACTTTAACATATAATTTGGAAACGCCTTTTTTCCTAGCACCAAAATGTTGCGTGGTATTTTACTAATGTTAGTATCCAATACGTTAGTATCCACTATAAGTTTTTTTAAAAAATATTTTTTCTTCTCTCCGTGTGTGTGTTAAAATACTTAGTATTCTAAAAAAAAAATTGCAATTCACTTGAAATTTTATTATGTTTGGTTCATACTAATTCATTGAGGGTACCAATTAAGATAATTTAAAATTTTCAAAATGAATTGAATATTTTAGACTTTAACATATAATTTGGAAACGCCTTTAAACTTTGTGGCAAACGAATGAGGTAATTAATATTTTCCTTTCTTACACTACAAAAGACTGTTTGGTACCAATTTATTTGCAATTTTGCTAATTGATTTTTGGTGAAAGTCAATTAAATTATGGTTATACTTAGAAAAAGTTTTTAAAAATTATACATAAACATATAAGCTACTGTAGGTCATCAACTCCTATTTTGGTGAAACCCCCATGCAACATCTTCTGTGGCAAAGTAGATGAAAAGAAAATGGGGAATATTTTTTTCCAACTCAAGCTTAATATCCTACGGATTTGCCTCATGCACGTATGTGAATTTTACTCATAGTCCATGTTAATCTCTCAACAATCTATGTTTATATCATACGGGAGACATTATTTTGATCAAATTCACTGTCTTGGTTAGATTTAGTGGCAAGCTTAGCAACTACTAGATAATAACATCAATGACCAATGCATGTAAACATAATTAGCTAATGTTATAATGAGAAATTATAAAAATTAATATTTTCGGTAGGCAGATTGGAGTCATTATTTTTGTTGAAGATGAAGACCTGCAAGTGTTGAAGATGAAAGCCTGCAATTAATAATCACTATGCTACACGCAGTTTTTGTAATAAACAGAAAACTACAAGTCGTTTACTTGAATGTTAATGAGCATGTGATGTGCACGTGACTTTAAGTTAGTTGGTTAGTGGAATTGGTTAATTTTCGTTAGCATAAGTTAGTTATGCTCTGTTTCTCTTTTCTTTCATGCTTTGTATATAAACCTCTATTAGATCGATAATAATCAGTTATGCATTTTTCCTCATTTTTGGTTTTGCTCCCAAATCTCAACAATTTTTAATTAACTTAATATTTTAAAATTTTAGTTATTTTTGTACACAAACAATCATAGATAATTTCCAATTTTAAAAGAATTTTAACTTTTATTTTGATAAATAAATGCATGGTAAGGTATTAAAAAAAATTGTTTTGTATCTTTTATTTTGTTAATAAATGGATGTTAGTTTGAATTTTCCTTTTTTTAAAAAAACAAATAAAAAGTTCATACTTTGGCACCTCTCAATTGAAATTCTAGTTTTGTCTCTAACTTCATATGCTATAAAAGATCAAATTGATTGAATTGGATGATGCAACTATGTGTAAGATTAATTTGTGTAATTAATCTTGTAATCGAATTTTATGTTTTTGTGGTTTTTCTTTTTCTAAGTTGTTTTTATTGGTTGTTTACAGTCACTCAAGCTATGAGGGCTTGAATATCTTGTGTATGTTTTAATGATTGGTATGCTAGAACTTTGACATACTCGCCTGATCTAGTGTCGAGACCAAGTAGTATCACGCTCCTGACTGCATCGATCAACAACTGTAAAACTTATATGGCTCTCCTTTATTCTCCATGACATTAATGTGTTTCTCAATTCAATCACCTACTTTCTTCAATGATAACGTCTCAACATATCAAACCTCACCATCAATCCAATGTTTCATGCTCACGCTAGACATCAAGATTTATTACCACTTTATTTTGAGGAAAAAAAAAAGTCTCTATTGGCTCGCTTATTGCACAATACGTTTTAATTTGCAAATCTAATTGGGTCCTTGACAGGCACAACTTGACCCTTTCGACCCAAGTTATTGGGGAGTATTACCGACAAGGACAACCAGTGGCGGCTCCAAGAAATTTTCTCATTTCAATCACCTACTTTCTTCAATGATAATGTCTCAACATATCAAACCTCACCGTCAATCCATGTTTCATGCTCACGCTAGACATCAAGATTTATTGCCACTTTATTTTGAGGAAAAAAAAAAGTCTCTATTGGCTCGCTTATTGCACAATACGTTTTAATTTGCAAATCTAATTAGGTCCTTGATAGGCACAGCTTGACCCTTTTGATCCAAGTTATTGGGGAGTATTACGAACAAGGACAACCAGTGGCGGCTCCAAGAAATTTTCTCAGAGTGTTCCTTAAGAAACATAAATTATATCATCTAATAAAAAGATAAATTCATATATTGACAATAACAATTAAAAAAAACATACAAATACATAAAATTTATAATTGCCTTTTACGAGTTTTCATATTTTAAAATCAGTTCATGATAGTCTTATTATCAATGCTATAAGCTACATCTTTTTTAATGTACACAACCAAACAATCATTCATCCACTGAATGTAGAACAAATTATGGAGCTTTTATTGGCATAAAAAAAAGCTGAGGGTGTTTCCAAATTTTTTTTGAAACGTAGACAAATAAAAAATTTTTAATTATATAAAATATATATATATATATATATAATTCAGGTCAGGGTGGTCCTGGGACCACCCTGGCCTTAAGGTGGTGCCACCCCTGCGGACAACAAGGGTAAGTCACATGAATATAGAGAAAGGTTTTGGTATGCAACAATTGCTACATAATGGGTTACGTGGCAGCAAAAAGAAAACAACATGTGTTCAAGGTTTATATATAATGCACATGATCAGGTAGGCTCTTGGACACGTGTCGCTTTCTTTTTACTGCCACATAACCCATTATGCAATATGCAGCAAAATCTTTCCTCATATAATTTTTTCATAATGTATTTTTAAAGTTTGAATAATCCATTAGTTTTTTGTTCCACCATGTTTATCGGTTGTAAAACTGTTTCTGTATGTATTGAGTTAATAATTTAAGATCATCTAGTGAGAAAGTTAAGAGATCTTTTCTTCAATCTATTTTTGTTGAAAAAAATCTTTAATGCCCTTTAGATACCAACAATAAAGACGTTTAATTGAAATTGTGGTGGATCTCACTCAAGCCAACCCGATAAATTTGGAGACCCAAAGCAACAGCTGTAAATAAGTCTTTTTATTATCATTTAAAATCATATTTATCTAGCGTCTTTTACATCATAATCCCCCCGGACCACCCTGGCCTTAAGGTGGTGCCACCCCTGTGGACAACAAGGGTAAGTCACATGAATATAGAGAAAGGTTTTGGTATGCAACAATTGCTGCATAATGAGTTATGTGACAGCAAAAAGAAAACAACATGTGTTCAAGGGTTATATATAATGCACATGATCAGGTAGGCTCTTGGACACGTGTTGCTTTCTTTTTACTGCCACATAACCCATTATGCAATATGCAGCAAAATCTTTCCTTATATAATTTTTTCAGAATGTATTTTTAAAGTTTGAATAATCCATTAGTTTTTTGTTCCACCATGTTTATCGGTTGTAAAACTGTTTCTGTATGTATTGAGTTAATAATTTAAGATCATCTAGTGAGAAAGTTAAGAGATCTTTTCTTCAATCTATTTTTGTTGAAAAAAATATTTAATGCCCTTTAGATATCAACAATAAAGACGTTTAATTGAAATTGTGGTGGATCTCACTCAAGCCAACCTGATAAATTTGGAGACCCAAAGCAACAGCTGTAAATAAGTCTTTTTATTATCATTTAAAATCATATTTATCTAGTGTCTTTTACATCATAATCCTCTCTAATCATATTTATCTAGTGTCGTTTACATCATAATCCTCTCTCTCTCTCTCTCTCTCTCTCTCTCTCTCTCTCTCTCTCTCTCTCTCTCTCTCTCTCTCTCTCTCTCTCTCTCTCTCTCTCTCTCTCTCTCTCTCTCTCTCTCAGAATGGAACTAACTTAAGTATCGTAGTACTCACTATTATCCCAAGCCATATGTTTCTACCATGTAGGACCCAATTAGACTAATTTATAATTTGATAATTGGAGAATAAATTATTTAAACTTTAAATATCTCAATTAGAATTATCAAGACGTGTGAATTGTAGGATTACAAAGATTTTAATATAAGAAAACATAATTGAGAGTGATCGAACAAGAAAGTTTTCTCAGGATCAAGACCATGAAGGATTATGCTCAATCTATTCTTTCTTACAAACAAAAAATAAATAAATTGTTGTTGTTATTGTTAAAAAAATTTATAGTTCTTTTAAGCATGCATGCGGAACTTTAAATTTCGATAAATTAAGACAAAATGACTCTTATTTTTTTGGCAAAATGACATAAGCATAAAATGTTATCCTTTTTATTAAAATAAATTAAGATGAAACAATTTTATTTTAGCAAAATGAAATTTCAGTAAAAGAAATTAAAATATTGGAGATTTTTCAGCTGAACTATAGCAATTCCAACTTTAAATTAAAACAACACAACCAGAAGACAAACGACCATTACAGCCTGTTTGATTTTTTATTTATTTTTTTTTTTTGAGAATGAGCCTGTTTGATTTAAAAAAGAAAAAAGAAATAGAAACAAACAATTTTTGTATTGAAATTTTGTTCTTTAGAATATTGTAATAGATAAAAATGCACATGTTATTTCAATCCACCTCGATTGGAGTAAATCTGTGCACATATTCGACTTTAGGAATGTACGTACAAAAGCACTGAAGCACAAAAACTATTTTTGTTGCGATCTGCATCATGGGTAATACTGCAGAAAAAGAAAAGTATAAAGTAATAATCAGAAAAGCCATCAGCCACTCGTTTTCAACATCACACTTTTTGCAAGGAATCTCCACCACACGTTAAAGTCCACAGCATCAATGCCAGGACTCAGCAGATATTCAAGAGCGTGAAATGCAAATTCATGTAATCTTCATCCTCAACTCTTTCTTTTTTAAGGCGTTTAGGAATGCGGCATGATTGTTTCTCAAATAAATAAATAAAAATGGGGCATAATTAAATTGCGGGGTTAAATTCAATCATTTTATAAAATTTAGAATGAAATATTGTTTTTGTTTCTAACTTTACTGAGTTTGGTTTTTGTCTCTAACTTTAAAATATATGTTTTTTTGTCCTTAAATTTTTGTAAACATATTTTTTTATGTCCTTTCATCAGTGTACACGTGAATTTATATCACGCATGGCCTAACAAAATGCTAATGTGTTAATTATTTTTAGCATTATTCCATCTGACTTGGACCAAAAATTTTATTTTTAAACAGGTTGGACACATGGTATGCAATTATTGGTCACACATTGACATAACATTAGACAAAGACCAAAGTAACATTGGTTCTTTTTTTTCCCTAAATTTAAGGCGTATGGAATTTCACGTGGCATCGTAGTTGGCAAAAACATATTTTAATATTTTCATTGGTTATGTCAATTTTTTTCTATTTAACATTTAAAAATATAGATTATTTTGACATAATATCAAAAATTAAGGAATTAAACACACATTTGACTCATTAGGGACTATCTTAACACACAACTTACACAAGGCCGGCATTAGGGGCGTAATTAAACTAAAAAATTATAACCCAATGATTTGGAATCTTATTACCGTGTTAAAAAGCTATTATAAAATTCCAATACTCTTTCCTTTTCCCATGATCTCTCATTATCAGAATACATATATATCAGCCAAAGGCTTTGTAGCTGAATTGGTACCACTTCATGTACAAAGTGCTTGGAGGTCAAGGGTGGAAAGGGTTCGAACTACGGGATTAGCAGCATGTTGTAATTATCTCTCAAAAAAAAGAATACATATATATCATATCGCAAATAAAAAAACATTATTAAAGCGTAAAGAATTAGCATCTGCAACCATTAACCCATAAGGTAGTATAAAACTTTTTTTTCTTTATACCAATGGTTATTTTAATATTTTTAATTTTCTAGCTACTAAAGTCTATGACATTTTGGACATCTATAATCTAGCGATATAAAATTGAAGTAGGTTGGATTTTAGTTATCTCATAATATGTGCCACATAAGTATTTAAAGTTTCAAAAATTTACACGTTATTAATTTAATATATATTTTTAATTAAATTTATATTCTATTCCATATTTAAACCCTCTATGATAATCTTGGAATATATATATATATATATTTTTTTTTTCAAACGGTAGAATATATAATTTATTATACAAACATAATCATAATAAGTGCTTAATGCTAAAATATATATAGTAACATACATAGGGGTGGAGGGAGGGGGGCCATGATTCCCCTTAAGTTTTTAAAAATCCTCTCTTTCTCTTGTATTTTTGGTATTAAAAAAAAAAAAAAAAAACACACACACACACACACAATTTTGGACATAAATTTAAATAATGGCCCCCTAGATTTTTACTAAAAACATATAATGAATTTATATAGTTGACTAATTTTTTTTTTTTTTTTTTTTGGTTCCCTCTAGTTACTCTTATGTCATACATAGCTCATTAAATTAAAATATATTTAATGTATACCTACGTGATTTAATTATGCTTTTATTAAATTGACTTATATATGATTTTAAACATGTCAAGACTTGCCTTTTTTTATTTTTTGCAAAGATGTAAAGACTTATTACTTGACTTAAATATTTTTGTTTAAGTAAGAAAATACCATAGAGTAATGCTACAAACTGCTGATGTGATGAGTGGTTATTGATAAATGAAAAAGTCATATTAATGGTGGGCCATGGTGAAAACTAATAAGAAGTTGGCTACATCAACATTTTGTAAAAATATTGTAAAATAGTTTGTGACTGTAGCATTATTCAATCACTTTATGTTAAACTTTCTCATGCATTGCACAGGTTATTAATTAGTATATATATATAGGTAAAACTTAGGTATAGTAATTTAATTAGGTGTAGTAAATTAGGTTCCTCAATTAAATTCAAAACATCTTGATGGATTGAATTTAATTTTTCTTCGAAAATAAAAAATTGTTTTTGTTTTATTGGTCAATAGACTCAATACATCTAAATGTTTGAATTTAATTAAGGAACCTCATGTATTACACTTAAGATATTATATATATAAGTTTTACCCTTTATTTTTGTTATTAAAAAAAAAACTAAAATGTAAGTTGCAAATTGAGAAATTGATATACATAACTTTTTATACTTCAACAATAAGGGTCTGTTTGGAAGAGGAATTTGAGTAATATTGTTTATATTTTTTGAAATATGTGTGAGTAAAAAAATATGTAAAAATGCTTAAAATTAAAAATATATGTTGAAGATGCTTTACCAAATAGGTTCTAAATATCTTTAAAAAATTAATAATACAAATTTGAATTAAAGTATCTCAACGTGTACTTTTTTACTTTTTAATCCACCTATTTGCATTTCTCAAGTTTCAACAAATTCTAAATGCTATAAGAAACAAAATCCAAGATGATGTATGTATTGAATATCATTATTCATAAAAGACCAATAAAATTATCAGCGTCTGCTATAAAATAACTTTTAATAAAAGGTCTAAAATAGTGTCAAAAGGAATACACGGTCACATCATCAGCAAAGTATCAAAAGGAATGAAAATCCTTTTATTTATTTAGGCTTTTATAGACACGATGACAACACTATATTCTATGCGTCGGTATACCGTGCAAAACACGTGCAAAAAGGCGCGTACATGGATCAGGCTGATAAAAAAAAAATCGGGAGGAGAATTTACGGGAGTTAATTTTGTCTTAAAAGGGGCAACACACAAAAACCCGTGCAACCACGAGGCATCCACAACTAACCCCCGTCTCTCTCGTTGCGCCCACACGCTTGGCCTCATCTCATCTGACACGAAATTTCCCATCTAATCCTACTTCGGGCCTTCGTTAAAAAGCGCTTCAAACTTGTAATAAATGACACGCCACTTGGCGTTTCCGTAGCATTTTAGTTTTCGTATATACTGATGTGGACACTGACAACTCTCTGTCCCTCCACACATATATAAATTTAACGTGGGGTCATCACCTAGGGATCGATAGTTACTTTGACTGGAGTCTCGTAACGGGCAAGCCAACAATTATGGGTGTCTGCCTCAGCAGCCTGTAATTGATAACTCGATACGGATAAAATTTAGAAAAATGATATGTACATAATATTTTTACAATATTTTTATAATAAATTTTAAGTGGTAGGTTATTATTATTTTTTTTTAATCGAAAAAAGGGTAAGTTATTATTATTGAGGCAAAAAAGTAATCTTAATGTTAGGTTCAAATTTAAATCAATAATAATTAACTACTTGTGATTTGGTGTGAAAATATTATAAAAATATTGTAAACGTAACATCTCTCTAAAATTTATTGAATTCAACATATTTGACTGAATTAGGACAAAATTTTCGTTTGAAATTTTGGGATGGATGATTGAACATACCTTACGATATTCATTTATAGTGGTGGCTCTATAAATTTTTTTAAGGTAATTACTAAAAAACTTAAATTATATAAAATTTAATAAAGAGATAATTTAAATATATTAAATTCAAAAAAAAAACAGGCAAATACATAAAATATTACAATTTTTTTTTACTAACAAAGAGAATAAGAGAAAAAAAATACTAATAAAAGATAAAATGCAAATTGAAAATATTAATATGAGAATAATAAAGTGACCACAATAATTTTATAACAAATCTTATGCAACAAGTTGTTAGCCTGTTAGAGTAACAGCTTACCACATAAGATTTATTGTGAAAATATTGTAGATTTAGTATTGCTCTTATATATATATATTAAACTCAAATTCTTATGAGTCTCAAGTAAAAGTGTTCAAAAATTTTATTAGGGTGATCAAAATAGATTAATTTAGTAAATAATATATTTTTTAAAAGTATATATATACAAAATTTTCAAGTTACGGTGCTCATAGAACATATTAGTTTAAAATAATTATTTATATAAATTTTTTTTTTGCATGTATAAATTTTTTTTTTTTGACAAGTGAGGATGGTCCTAGGACCACTGTCACAGGACCACCCTCACATACAGGTAGAGCCGCCAGTGTCCATCTATCATTCATTTCAAATTTCACGCTGACTAATATAATATGTGCCAAACAAAAATCTCTAATATCAAAAAACAACAAATTTTCTTTTGTCTTGTTTAAGGAAATATTCTTTTGGAATAACATATTTTTAATTGTTTATTTTGCTTAAAAAATTAATTGGATATAAATATCTATCTAGTAGAAATAAGATTTTAAAACCTGTAAATAAGTTGAATTTTAAGTTTGCCCCAACTTGCATGCTCTCAAAGTCTCAAGTCTCGGTTAAAAAAAGAAGAAGTCTCAAGTCTCAAGGGTTATTCACTTAGGGAAATGTTAACAAGTGTTGTTGGAGCATTGGTTAAGAATCCATTTTAAGAAAGTTTTGATATCACTTTTATGGGAAATGAAAAAAGCTGTCAAAATATTAATTATTTTTTTTTTCTCATAAAAACTTTTTTTAATTGGATTGTTAACCAATACCCTACGGCACTCGTTAACATGACCCATTCACTTATTCTCCCCACCCCCTAAGTTATTTATAAGTCTAATATAAAAGAAGATATGAGCTTATAAAACTGTATTCTTTTTTTCATTTTTGAGAGAGGTATTCTTTTATTTAACTCAAATAAAGTTAACGAAAAATTTTGAGTTTTTAAATTAAATAAATGATACTAGCTTTTAATAGTTATGAATATTTTGTCCATTATCTTTTCAAAAGGTATTATATTTTAGAGATTTTAAAATACAGTAAAGGATTAACAACAAGATTTGAAAGGGCTACATTTTTTTTTAAGAATAAAAAAAAAAAAAAACGAAACAAAACAAAAAATAGGTATATAAAATACAAAAAAGAAGATAATGCGCATGGTGGGTGTACCATCTTTCAGTGCAATAACCTTTATACATTCTAGATTCCTTTCACACACATATTAAATGTTAAATTGCTTAATCTTGTTCTTGTTTTTAGAAACAAGATTTTTTAACTATGCTGTATTTTTTTTTTTTTAATAAGATTTAACTATGCTGTTGTTTGTCCACAACTGTTTATTATATGATATATTTGTCACAACTTATTAGTCATAATAAGGAAATTAAGAAGTAGTCTAGCCTAAATTTGAACTCAAAACTTTTTTTTTTTTTTTAGTAAACAGTAATACTTATTAAAACACACACGAAAATAGTAATACTAGTATTTTAAACTGAGTTTATAATTCATTGTATAACTAGAGTACAACTGCAAAAGGGCATAACCTTTGTAGTTTTATTGAAAAAAAGTAATACTAGAGCTATTACTTATTAGAAATCATATCATTTAAGCTTACAAACGATTCAATTCTTAAAAGAAAAGCTTACAAACGATTTTCTTAGGGGGTTTAGCTTAGAGCGTGTCATAGCTCACATGAGTACACTAGTGCACCCGAACCGAAGACCAGTAGTTTCCTGGACACCACCTACGTCTTCATGCTACAAAGTGAATTTCGACGGAGCCACATTTATTGATGAAGGCAGTGCTGGTCTAAGAGTAGTGATACGCAACAACGAGGGACTTGTCATGTCCTCTCTATCACAGTTGATACCTCTGCCCCTCACCATTATAAAAGGTAGAAACATTGGCGGCTAGATGGGCCATTGAACTTGCACTAGAGTTGGGTCTCGATAACATTGAACTGGAAGGTGACTCTGAAATTTTAATTAAGGTCTTGAAGAGTGGTAACAGATCCTTGGCTCAGTACGGACATATTGTATTTGATATCCACTTCCTCGCCTTGCTTTTTTCATTTTTCAATTTAAAACACGTTCGTAGGTATTGTAGTAAGGTGGCTCGTTCGTAGGTATTGTAGTAAGGTGGCTCGTTCTCTCACAAGAAGAGTAATCATTTCCCCTTCATTATCAATCTAGATGGAAGATGTATTACCAGATATAATTCATGTATTGTAGGTTGATTTAACTAACCTACCCTATCTCCAAAAAAAAAAAAAAAAAAAAAAAAGCCTACCATAATAATACGCATGGTCCTTTTTCTCAACAATATATATATATATGTGTGTGTGTGTGTGTGTGTGTGTGTGGATATTAAAACTCACTATCACATTATTTTAGTTTATAGAAAAATTAATTACATATCCAGTTAAAAAAATAGTGAAGGTAAGCCAAATGTTTATCTAGTAATCACCCTAATATGACATTTATGATAGTTATTTGACATCTAATTGGTAAGTCATCTTAATATATTTGAGAATATTTTTTGTATTATAGCAAGGGAAAGTGAGAATAATTTTAGTGTTTTCCTTATGAAAAATAAAGTTAAAATACAAAAGAATGAAAGGAAAGATGTAATTTAAACTTCATTGACAAAGATTCGGCCCCAATTGCCTAATGAAGACAAAGACTGCGTTATTCGGTTTACCCCAATTAACTTCCTGGCCGGTTTCCATCATTGTCCAAAGGTTGTCCTGTAACACAAGCAAAGGGTATAGTTAAATGACAAGAACACCCTTGCACGTAGTTGAAACGGCCCAATCAATCCTCCTCACTCTCCTCCACGTGCCATGGCCTAAAATGTAATGTAAATTAGTAAAAATTATTTATCTCAATCCCCAAAAGAGAGAAAACCAAAGCCCCAGAAAAAGTAAAAACAGAGGGACCGGCAGTTATCCATACGAGTGAGAGAGTTTCTCTCTTTAGTCTTTCCCGTAACGATAAAGTTTTGGGACGATAAAACCAGAAGCAAGCAAAGCACAATCAACCACCACTCCCAAAAACATAAAACACTGTAACCCAAAAAAACATTTTCAACTCTCAGAAACAGAGACACACACTCTTATCTCTGTGTGACACCACGTGAATCCAATCACCATGCCGCCACAGGAGACCGAGCAACAGCAACAACCACTGTTAACAGTGGAGTCTGACGAGGAGCTAGAAGAGACAGCCTACGAGTCCGACGAGAAAGTCCTGATTATTGGGGTCGATGGTGAATCAGAAGGGTCGGGCTCGGACTCGGGTCGGGCTCCGCCGTTTTCGTGGAAGAAGCTTTGGCTGTTCACGGGTCCTGGGTTCTTGATGAGCATAGCTTTTTTGGACCCTGGGAATCTGGAGGGGGATCTCCAGGCTGGTGCGATTGCTGGGTACTCGTTGCTTTGGCTGCTTTTGTGGGCCACCGCCATGGGATTGCTGGTTCAGTTGCTCGCGGCTCGGCTTGGTGTGGCCACTGGGCGCCACTTGGCTGAGCTGTGTAGAGATGAGTATCCGAGTTGGGCGAGGTTGTTGCTTTGGGTTATGGCTGAGTTTGCTCTGATTGGGGCTGATATTCAGGAAGTTATTGGGAGTGCTATTGCTATTAAGATTTTGAGTAATGGAGTTTTGCCTCTCTGGTCTGGGGTCATCATTACCGCTTTGGATTGGTAATTACTTTTTCTTTTAATAATGGGGTTTTGTTGCTTTTGGTTTTGACACAAATTAGACTAGTTTTGGGCTTTGATTTTGCTATTTGTGGATTATCATCTTTCATTTCTTTTTCTGATAGCTAAAGTTTATGACTTTGTAGACGTTTTACTATTTAGCTCTGGAGATTTATTTCTTCTGCCTGCAAAAACAATTTTATTTGAAATTTGAAGCTACTTATTTGGAAAAAAAAAAATTTATTTGAAGTTGAGTGCTTTTTCGTGTCAAAATTTCTTTGCGTTTGTGTCGGTTAGAAATAGAATTCTTTGATGCCAAACTATAAGCGATAAAGAAATTAATCTTTAGGCTTTTTGAGATCGTAGTAGATAAGGGGCCGTCTGGTAACGTTTTGTATTTTTTGAAATACTTATTTTTGGAAATACCTGAATGAAAAAGTGCATGAAAATGCGTATAATATTGTTTAAAAACTGAAACCATGTTGCTAGACCAAATGGGCCTAAGTTTTTCATTTGATCTAGTCTATTCTCAAAATATATGATTATAGGGTGGTGTCATTCAAATCCGGCATTTCTAATATTTTTTTACGCAATTAAAATATTAAAATCTGGTTGGTTACCAAAAAATCTGACTGGTGTAATATATATAAAGACTATCTCTATCATGCTGGATGACTTTATTAGGTTCTGTTGAGTGTCAAGTGAAAAAGGGAGCTCTTTAGTTATATGCAAAAGAAAAAGTTAGTTTGGAATAACTTTTTCTTTCTTTGCATTTTATGAGCTGCTGAATGAAGCATATTTCTTTTTCTTTTTTTGAAAAAATACATTGTTCATGGGTTTAACAATAATGTTTCTTTTTTGCCTTTTCACAGTTTTATCTTTCTATTTCTTGAGAACTATGGTGTGAGGAAATTGGAAGCAGTCTTTGCTGTTCTCATTGGGACAATGGCAGTCGCATTTGCTTGGATGTTTGGCGAAACAAAGCCAAGTGGCACAGAACTTCTTCTTGGTAATAAAATGCTTTCCATTTGGTTAGAATCTTTTTTCTAGCACCGGTAAGAAAGAGTGAAATGATTCAAGTTGAGGGAACAGAAAAAGGTAGATGATGACCAAAAATAGCATTAGTAGAAATAGTTAAATAGGGCATGTCAATTAAGAAAGTAACAAAGTCTATGATTTTGAATAAAATGGAATGGAGGAAAAGAATACATGTGATTATCTCTATAACTGACCCCAAAAATTTGAGACCGAGGCTTAGTTGTTGTAATTTATCCTATTTATAAGATTATTTATTTATTTATTATGCTCCCTTGCACTAATGCACAGTCAAATTGATTCATCTTTGTAGGTATTTTGATTCCAAAATTGAGTTCCAAAACAATAAGGCAGGCTGTTGGTGTTGTGGGTTGCGTAATTATGCCTCATAATGTATTCTTGCACTCAGCTCTTGTACAATCTAGGGAGATTGACCATAGGAAGAAAGGCCGAGTTCAAGAAGCTCTCAAGTACTACTCCATTGAGTGTACTATAGCCCTTGTTCTGTCATTCATTATAAATCTGTTCGTTACAACTGTGTTTGCCAAAGGGTTTTATGGTACAGAAGCAGCCAATAGCATTGGCCTTCTAAATGCAGGGCAGTATCTTCAAGAAAAGTATGGGGGTGGAGTTATCCCGATTTTATATATCTGGGGTATTGGGTTATTAGCAGCCGGCCAAAGTAGCACTATTACGGGTACTTATGCAGGGCAGTTTATCATGGGAGGTTTCCTAAACTTGAGGTTGAAAAAATGGCTGAGGGCATTGATCACGCGAAGCTTTGCAATCATCCCAACTATGATTGTTGCTCTTGTCTTTGATAGCTCTGAGGACATGCTAGATGTTCTAAATGAATGGCTTAATGTGCTTCAATCAATCCAGATTCCCTTTGCACTTATTCCCCTGCTTTGTTTGGTGTCAAAGGAACAGATCATGGGCACTTTTAGAATTGGCCTAGTTCTTAAGGTATGTTGTTAATCCTTTTTATTCTGCATGTTCACCATAAAAATCATGCCATTTTAATTTTTGGGAAGGAAATGTTTGATGCCTGATTAGATAATTTTTTTTAAAATAAATAAATCATTGTTTGGCTAATCCTTGAGTAATTACTTTCAAGAGATCTTTTAGAACTCCCATAATCTTTATATCTTGTACGCTGCTTCTGACAGATAACAATTTAGTACAAAGTTCTCCAGTCTTGGTATGGCTTTATTGTTCAGAAAGCGAAAGGTTAATGTCATAGGATATTGTCATGGATGTGACTAGCAGTCTTCTCTGATATTGCATGCTTGTTGAAAAGTTGTCTTGAGTTTTATTTATGATTAGAAGATTAAAGGAATTAATGTTTCTATTAAGGCACATGAAGCAGACCTAGTTCAATTGTAAATTATTGTTCATATAAAAATTATTGGTGGTTAATTGTAGCTATCCACCCTAAACTATGTAGTCTTGTTACTCATGTACAATGCCTAACTACAATTTTTTGCAATGAACATCCCAATTTGAAAAAAAAATTGCAACATTCACCCCACCATCCAAACATACTCTTAAAATTAACAAACTAGTGGGCCAATTGGGGTGGACATCGCAAATAAATATGAACTAATCTGTTGATTTTGCCATATTATGGCACCTTACCACTCAACCAGCCTACCTCTTTGTAATTTTGGATGGTGGGATGGATTGTAAATTAACTCAAAAAAGTACATTGATTACAAAAATTTATAGTATAGGGTTGGTATTGCAAAAGCCCCTTATAGTTTAGGGTGGATAACTACAATTAATCCAAATCTTCTTAGCCTATTTTTATTTTTGTGCCCATTTTCCCATAACCATAACCTGCACAGTTGGTGCTCAGTTTATCGTCTTTCAACTTCCTGTTTATATTACTAAGCAACTTGATGTGTCACATACGTGCTTGCATGGATGATTGTCTTGGCGTTGGAGTCTGTAGCATGCATAGGCAGTGCATTGATTATGTTTGTATTAGTAACTTTGCGGGATTGTGTTTTTCTAATTTCTCCAATAATCTAGTGAAATGAAAGTTTGTGGTTTGGTCCACTATTTGTTGGAAGTATTTTGCTTTTTAAGTGGGGATGGTAAAATCAGTTTGACAGGAAGTGCTAGTGCTATCAGCTTGAAAAGTGGGCACAGTGCCCTCTTTAACTTAATGACCTATCATATATTCCCTAATACCCACCTTCTCCTTGAAGTTGGAATCGAAAGCCATTAGTCAGCTTTTCTGATTTTTATACCTTCCCCTGAGGGATAAGGATAGACAAGAATTATGGAATTTCACTCACTTGTCTGTTATAGCCAACTTGAAATTGACGTTATAAATTATAGGTAAAATGGGTTGCTTGAACTTCTTCCGCCCTAGAAACTCACACCTTTTGCTTCTTAATTCACTTTGTTTCTTGTAGGTCGTAGAAGATCAGCTCTTGTTTCTTTTGTAAATTTGTCTGATTTTTATTTTGCCATCCAATTTTAAGCTACCAGTTTTAAGTTCCTTATAAATTATAGATCAAGATCACTTATATGATATATCCACTCGTTATTTTCTCATGACTTGCTTTGCATGCTGCTCGCAGTATTTTTTTTCTTTGCACAATGATCAAAATTCTTTAATAGTGGTTCGAGAGTTCACCTTTTTTTTTTTTTTTTTTTTTTTTATCGTTTATTGTAGACAACCTCATGGCTGGTGGCAGCACTGGTGATATCGATTAACGGGTATCTGTTGCTGGACTTCTTCTCCTCTGAAGTGAATAGTGCGTTGTTTGGCACAGTTGTGTGTGCATTTACAGCTGCATATATTGCATTTATAATTTACCTTGTTTCCCGGGGTGTTTCCTTTAGAAGTTGGTGCAACTTAGGACAACCCAAGATCGTAGCAGACACAGAAATTGAGTAATCAATGCCCATTGTTGGTTTCAATTGCAAGATTTTTGAAATTAGAAAATGCCAGACTGGGAAAGTGCTGTCAGACTGCATTTGCACTGAAATTTTCTGATTTAGATTGACCTTCAATTGGTAATCATAGATCAGTTGTGTACAAATTTGAAATCAGTAGCTTAATATCGTTTCTCTGTGCTGAATTAAGTAGCTCGAGGTTGTTGTTTCTGTATAATAGAACTCGCTTATTATCGTCGGTTTTATAGAGGGAAGAGAAATGCAAGCCATTAGTGCTTAAAGTTTAATCTCCCACAGCAAATGTGCCCTTTACTTTGTTAAGAGTTGAATAATGAAGCTCCTGGAAGATTCTATTTAACCTTTGTTTACTGGCATTTCAGGCCAATCCGTATTGTCTGTTCAGAATAATCGACATTATCTAAATAATGAAATGCATGGTCACCTAATTGCCCGTGCCCATGTACAAGCACACAAGCAAACCTTTGGTAGCCACCCTTTACACTAATTTTACTATCTCTGTAGTTGAATGTAAATATCAAGGTCAAAACTTTGGAATCTGTTATGGATCTTCAAGAAACTAAATAAGGTCAAATCAATTACTTGTATAATTTTATATTATTCTATCACGTTTCAAAATCATACTGTTTATCATCTTTTTAATTAGAATGTCATTTTTTACTATTTCTGTTAAGTGTTATTTTTGGTGGTCTTATAAATTTTTTTAGCTCTTTTGACTTATATTTACTCACTCTTCTCCACTGTTGCATTAATTGCTCTTTGCCAAACCATCCCAAGTGATTTTTTTTCTCATCTTTTCATCAATCATATTTTTAAGTGAAATTTTGAAAAAGATTTGTCAGAGTCTAAGTGGAATTAGATGTAAACTGTTTTCTTACAGGATAGAATGTCTACTCTAACCTAATCTAAGTAAATATGTGTGTGAAACTCTCTCCTAGAGACTTGAATTCAGGTCCTTGTTCCCATGCCCTACAAACACTTATACTCGTGGAGTAACCACCACACTAAGAATGCGCGGAGATGACTATTTTCTATTTATTTATTAGTATTAAACAATTCTTTTGCTTTTTTTTCTCAAAAAAAAAAAAAAAAAAATCTTCGCTTAAGAATACACCCTTGTCCTAAGCTAGACCAATGAGGTTATGACATGTCATTAATCATGATTGACTTTTTAAATAACTGATAACAACTAATTAATCATAATCACATTAGTCTAGTCCTAATCGTAGGGATGCACATTGACCATTAAATATTGAGAAATGATATGTCTACAACATTTTTACAACAAATCCTAAGTGGCAGGTTGTTACTGGTTGTTATTGTTTGGGCAAAAAAGTAATCTTAGTGTTAGTTTCAAATTTGAACCAATAACAATTAACTACCTGTGATTTGTTGTAAAATTATTGTAAACGTAGCATCTCTCTTAAATATTAATTCAATTGTAATTTTTAATCTGATGGTCAAAGCATTTGATATAAGTTTTGATCGTTAGAATTTTTAGATTTATTGTCAATGAAGTATTAGAAGAGGTCAAAAGTATGATTTTGCCCATATACTGCGAAATGACAAATTTACCCTTGAAATTAGGTGAAATAAAAGTTGCAAAATAGGAAGTCTACAATAAGAATATACAAAGTGAACTTTGATGGAGTAATATTATAAAAATTAATTACTGTAAGAGTTGGGGTGGTTATCTAATAAGAAAAAAAAAAGATTGTCACAAAAAGAGAAATGAACACGGGTTACAACCTGGTATATCTAATTGTAGAAATTTTTTTTTAATTCAGAACTAAGGCTTGTGTTAGTGTTGTTGTTTTTAAGTTTTCCATTGTTTGTTAATACTTTTTTTTTTAGAATACTGTGAACTTTATTAGAAAGAAAATTAGTCATGATCGGCTAGAAGAACATTATGAATAAACACACATGCACATACACATAAACATAAACATACACATACACACACATAAACATACACATACACACTCATACACATACACATACATAAACACACATACACATGCACATACATTTTTAATTCTCGCCTTAGGCCCCAAAATGTCTAGGGCCGCCCCTGCATTAGAACCATTATGGGTCCTCAAAAGCATATATAAATTTCATTCAACAACAAATACAAACGGAACCTAGGGCTAAAATAAAAAAAATAAAGAAATCTAATTACCCTAAACCAATGCGCAGAATACAAATAGGGTTACCCTTTTCATAGAAAATATAGCACGTAATGAAATTAGAAAGGCGGTGGGGTTGGGGAATTGAATAGCGTACCTGGAGAGTTGCGAGAAAAGTAAATAGCAATGCTAGAAGTAGAAGCGAATTCAATTTTTGCTAGGTTGCAGATTTAGGATATAGAAGGTAATTCTTGAAGTGAGGTTACAGTTCTTGTTCAATGGCTAATTTGGTTGTTGTAGCTAGTTGGGCTATGTCGCTATATGAACCCTAACGCGCTGTATTGAAATATTTTAGATGACGGTCGGTTCACCTCTAGGAAATATTTCCATCATTTTTATACGCTTTCCCTTTTGTTCTATAACCCAATCGTATATCATCTATGTATTCAGCAAAAAGTTAAAAATCGTTTGGCCTATACGCATTCTATACGTATATCGTTTGTCCAACTACAATAGTTATCTTCTATCCGGAAAAATAAAAAAATAAAAAAACAATAGTTATCAAAACCTAACCGAAAACAAACCGAGCATTAAATCGTTAGGGCAAAGAGGGATTAGATTATGGGTGCTTGATCTTTGCCCCACAACGTATTGGCCTTGCCTTGCCTTACCCTGTCCTTGTCCCACGGGGTTTGTGAGACTCTGCTCTCAAAAGCCCACCCTATGTTGACCTATTATGCTAGGCTATCCCGCTCCTATTATAATAATATAAAATTAGGCTTAAATTGCAATTAAATTGATCATATTAAATCAAACTAATTTTTACTAAGCAACTCAATAATATAAATCAAAGTATTTAATAAGACAATAAAAACAATATTAGTATCTAACCATTTTAATACTTAATAATATAAGTTAGAAATTATTTTAGAGGTGTTTTTGAAATATAAATAAAATAAATGGGTTTTTTGTAAATATATGCAAGGTGGGGTAGCCTAAATCTGTCCTTATCCCGTCCTAAGGTACTGGGAAAAAATCTCATGCCATCTTGATGTAGGTAGATAAGGAGGGTATGTGTTTAGGCTTGGGTTTAGAAGGAAGTGAGAGTTTATTATAGGCAGACTTTGCACAAAGAATATTCTTTGAAATTTAGCATTCAAAGGCTAAGTAAAATTCTCATTCGCCAAATCTGAATTACCAATGATTACTAACACTATTTATAATAATTAATTCAAGTAGCCAAGCTTTGCTTCATAGTTGGAACTGTAATTAACTTGTGTAACTGAATTAGTTACAGTTGCAACTACCTCAAGCTTAGCTGATTCTAAGTTCTAACTATCTGTCAGCTCAACCACGTGTACCTAGCAGTTACAATTCAGTTCCAATCCAAGCAAATCAAAATGTCATGATGTATATGCTCCTGCATCGCATTCTTGTCACACCACCTTTACGGGAATAGAAAATCCACTCAAGGTGAGGCAAGTCGGGGTGGAGAAAAACTGTCATCTTTTGAAATGATATTATGGTTCAATAGTTCAACTTCAACCATTTAATTTCTTAAAAAAGAATATAAACTATAAAATTTATCAGATGATATTCAATTTTAACATAAATATGCAAAGATATCAAAGATTGAAATTAATTGAATATTATTATCCAAAAATTAATTCAAATATAGAATTAGCATAGTTACCAGAATTGTATTGATTGAACTATCAAACCAGCGAATAATACATTTCTACGTCAGGAAAAATTATTGAATACTCTGGGAGTACCATAAATACAGATTTCCTCCTCTCACATGAATTGTAGGTCCCACCATGAATTTAATTAGTGGAACCCACAATTATGTGAGAAGAGAGAGTATGCATTTATGGTACTTTGAGAATACTCAATAATTACCCGTAGGTCAGTATGAAAGAAAAATCAAATTTGCAAAATAACTAATTATATCATTAAAAAACTAGCGGTTTTTTTAGCTGAAATACCAAACCACATGGTTTTATGTGCAATGTCCTTTTTTTTTTAATAATGTTATGCTATTTTAACCAAATAACCATAATTTTCTTTAATTTTACGCTTTTATTTATGAGATTTTAACTTTTTTGCTTTTAAACTTAATGTAAGGAGTCAAAATATCAATTCTAGTGTTATATTTTTAGTCCTTATATATATATATATATATATAATATAATATGGGTAAATAAAAAACATTTGTACCCATAGTCTCAGCTGGTATCTATATACATTCTGCCAAAAAAAAAAAAAGTTGCACAAGCATATTTAATGTGTAAAAAAATGGAGAAATTATTTTTTTAAAATGTCAAAATTAGGTTTTAGATATTTAATTTATTAATTAAGGTTCTAATTCTTCCATTAATTCTATTGGTGTATTAATCATTTTTCTTTAAACATAACAAACTATCTCAAGTAATTCTCTTCATCTTTTCAATTTTATCGATAGAGGCCACCCCTCTCTATAAGAAAATTTTCTCATTTTGTATTTCATCTTCCTTGTACTCTCATATATCCATCTTAACATTTTGATTCTATACTTATTTTATGAATATGTTGCTTCTTAAAAACATAACATTCATTACTTTAGAGCATAGTTCGTCTTATAGTAGTTTGTAAACTTTTCCCTTTGATTTAATAGATAATCTATAATCACACAAAACTCGTAATACACTTTTCTACTTCATCTACCATACTTTTATCATATGATTTGCATTATTTGCAATCTCTCTATCTATTTTGATTAGTAGTCAAAGATATATCAAAAGTTCTTGCTCTTTGAAATCTCTTGACTATTAAGTCTAACAACCATCTTATCTTTGTTTCTACTCTCACCGAACTTACATTTTATGTACTCGATTTAAGTTATATTTAACAAAATACTTTTCAATTTTAAAACATCTTGCCAAATTAAATTTTATGTTCATTTATGTTTATGTATGTGTGTATGTTTATGTATGTTTATATTTATAAATATAAATATAAACATAAACACACATACACATAAAACATACATGAACACAAACACAAACAAACATACACAAAAAAAAACAAACATAAACACGCATACACATAAACACGTATAAACAAACATAAACAAAAATAAACAAACATAAACACACATACACATACACATAAATACACACACACATAAACCCACATACAGACTGGGAAAAATTAAACCCTTATATAGACTGGAAAAAATTGCAAACTAACACTAATCCTCAAACAATTTCGTTAGTTACTTTAGTGTGCTAAATCGAGCTTTTATGTGTGTTTATGTTTATATTTAAGTTTATGTGTGTGTTTATATTTACGTTTATGTGAGTTTATTCGTGTTTATGTGTATGTGTATTTATGTTTATGTATATGTATATTTATGTGTATGTGTAAGTATGTTTATGTGTATGTGTGCTTATATATGTGTATGTATATGTGTTTATGTGTGCTTATATTTATGTATGTTTATATGTATGTGTATGTATTTATGCGTGCTTATGTATGTGTATGTGTAGATCTCTTTGTCTTTTTCAGATTCAGGTGCAATACTCTGATACAATTGTAATTAATGGTTGAGATAAAAAATTGAAAAAATAATTTTCAATCTCAACCATTAAATAAAATATATTAAAGGAGAGTTAAAAAGTTAAAAAAAAAAATAGAGTAAAAAATGTAAAAAAATACCTACGACAATGCACCTGATCTCAGTTCGTCTTTCTTCTCTCACCATTTTTCTTTTCTTCTTTTTTACGCGGTGCTTTGTTTTTTTTCCTTTTATTTCTCTTTATACGTCGCCTAGGCTGACAGGAGAGGAGCGAGCGAAAGCCACGTCAAGAAAGAAAATAAAAAATTGTGCTGCCGAGCCAAAGACTATGAAAATCTCTTCCTCTCAACTCATACAATCCTCTTAGGTGAAATTGTGTTTCACGAGGCTTCACCGGATTATAGTGTGTGATTTTTGGTTATTTATTTATTTATTTGAAGTTATGAAGCAAATAGTTTTTATATCTTGCTTACCATTTCTATTTTCTATTTTCTATTTTTTGGTTATTTATGTATTTCTATTTTCTGAGAAATACCATTTTTTTTATTTGCTTTTAGTCTATCATTCTTGCTTGTGGTATGTGTTTGATTAATTTAGATCTAAAATTAGTTCAACAAGATGATTCTTCTTCTAAAATATAATAACAAAACCAATATATGTTTTTTTAACGGTAGGTTCACTTTCAGTGTTTTCATTTTGTGATTTTGGTTGTTTTGTGGGTTTTGTGCTTTGATTTCGGTGGGTGTGATTTGATTTGTGATTTGGTGGGCTTCTGGGTTTTTGTTGCGATTTGATTTTGGCTGGTTTTGGCCGTGGTGGTGGTAGTGATTTGATTTTGGTTGGGTTTCGGCAGTGGTGCGTGGTTGGAGGTAATGAGCTTGAAAAGCTCCAGCCATGGAGGTTTAGAATGAGAGCTTGGTGGTCAGCCATGGAGCACAGTGTGACGTTGGTTGAGGCAGAGAGAGGATGAGAGGGAAACAGGGGCGGCCCTAAACATTTTGGAATCTAAGGCGAGAACTAAAAATGGGGCATTTTTTATACTTATTTATTAATTAAATTAATGTTTATTTAATATTTTTATAATATATTTTTCATCATTATTTTCATTTTCTTCTAAATTATTTTGAAGTTCATTATCAAGATTTGTTGTATTGCAAAATTGAACATCATTTTCTTCTAAATTATTTTGGTGAATTTCTTGCTCATTTGTGATATTTTCATCTAAATTTTGTGTTATATTTTGTTTATTACTAATAACAAATTTATCCATTGATCATTTTTGAGACTCAATTAATATTTCTTCTTTTTTTAAGTTTTTCATATCCAGATGCATATTTTCTAGTAGACATTTCTAATCAAATAATATATTTATAAAGACTAAAATAAAAAATAACTTTCAAGTGTAGAGCAAATGAGAAATATAACCTGATTTATATAAAAAGTATTGTTGTAGTTTCACTGAACAATAACAAGTTTTTAGCAATCTCAACCTGCATAAATTAAAAAAAAAAATTAAGTACAAGCATAACAAAAATTTAAGCACAGCCATAACAGTGACACAAGACTTATTAATAAGACCCACCCACAAAAAAAAAACACACAAAACAAATCCTATCTATAACCAAAAAAAAAAAAAATGCAGGCTTTTAAAAAAAAAAAAAAAAAACTTGAAGGCCCAAACTTAACGCCCAGTCCAGGGAGGGTCCAGGCAGCCATAATGATAAACTGATAAGTGATAAACAAAGTTACAAAACCAGCCAGGGAGGGCCCAAATAAACAAAGTTATCTTAACAAATAAAATGGAGTGCCCTGTGCCCAAATATTTATAATTTTATACCTGATTCCTGAACCTCCGAACCTGATACGGTGAGGTGAGCAGTTGAGACTTGAGAGAGGCGGAGAGCAGAGAATCAGAGAGAGGCGGAGGCGGTCCAGCTGGAGACTGAACAGTGGAGACTGGAGACTAGAGAGAGGCGGAGAGCAGAGACTAGAGAGAAAGGTAAAATTTTTAGGGTTTTGAGTGGATTTATTTGTTTTGATTTGTGATTGTTTTGTGGTTAATCTCTTAGACCGGATTTGTAGTTTATCTGCTTGTTTTTTGATCAATGATTTTGTTTAGAACCAATGTTTAATAGGATTTACCGAAATTTTTGTTTTTTTGGTTAAAAGGATGTGCCAGATTATTTTTGTAATTCATTTGAAACTAATTTTTTTTTTCCTCTACTACCCGGTTCTTTTCTAAAATTTTGAGGCCCCCTTCCACTTGGGGGCCTTAGGCAATTGCCTAACTCGCCTAAGGGAAGGGCCGGCCCTGTTCTAATGCCTTCGAAATTGTGGTTCTGGAAACTGTGATGAATATGGATATGGATTGAGTGATTCAATTTAAAATTTCTGTGTTTCTTGATAATATTTGAAAGACTGGTAAATCAAGAGCTAGACTTTTATTTATTTATTTAATAATTTGATAGTTGGGGAGGGAGGAATTTGAACTCTGTACAGTTCCGTTTGAAACACCAAGAAGTGCCAGTTGAGCTAGTTACGACTCGTGACAATCTAGCCTAGAACTAAGGGCAAATGTGGATATGGCATGTGTATGTGTATGGGTGATTAAGATCAATACAAAGAGATATTTAGTTAGTTAAAGGGACAATGACAATCTTTAGCTTTTCTTGATACTTGCTTTGTAAAGATACCTAGAATAAACAGTAGGAGCCATGTAACAATTATCATATTGAACGTTGATACGAATTCCTCTAATTTCTCTCTAGGCTCTCTTTTTAATCCCCTTTCTTCTTCTTGGGAGGGTGACTACCTCGAACTAAGTCAAAACCAAAGCCAATAATTCCCGTCTCCATCCTTTAAGACCGTAGCAGGTTCACTACATGGCAACCTTTCTAGGGCAAAATAATCAATTATTGGTATGCAGTATGCATTGAAGTTCATAGGAATTTAACTGAGCTGCTAAGATACGGAAATTGGTAGTCATGGAGTTTTCTTTTTCTTTTTTCCTTGAAGTTATATGATACTAAAGGAAGGAGGTGAGTCTTTTGGATTTTGTCAAATTGCATTTTTGGTCCTCAACATTTGACCTTTGTTACACTTTAGTCCATATTCTATAAAATGTCTCAAAAAGTTCTTTACTATCGTCTGATGGATAGAAAATTTTGACGTAGCAAATGGAATTTATGAAATCAAGGTCACTTTGATGACTTGGAGCCTGTAATGTGGCATGAATTTTGTTATGTAACATCAACATTTTCCATCCATCAGATAATGATAAGGACCTGTTTTCAAACAAATTTGTAAGTATAGGAATTAGGAATTAAAATGAAACATTTTAAAGTATAAGGACGATTTTGAAACGAAAGTCAAGGGTTGAGGGCACTGCCTTGGTGAGGTTCCACGTCATTAAAAAGGAAAGAATCAAAGGTTGAGGACCAAATATGTAATTTAACCTTTGGATTTTCATTGAGTGACTAGTTCAAACTTTGAGGCCTTAGATCCTTAGCTTTGGAAATCTTCATTTATGTGCTCTTATAATGATTTAAAATTAAGGGATATTTTCAACATTGTGTGTTAAGTTTGAGATGGTTTGCACCTCCATTGTAGATCTTGGTACTTATGAAATTTAAAAAGAAATATGGTGTTTCATAGAGTTTCTTTTTTTGTCTGATCTCTTTATCTTTATAAGGCAAAGCAATTGATCTTGGAACTCCTATCATTTTTTTAATTGATAAAATTCTATCATTTTGAAAGAAATATCTACTCATAGTTGCAAGTTATTCAGTCCCATCTTTTTTCCCCAAAAATTTTCAGCCTCCCTTGATCAAGTTGAGGTTTGGTTTTTAATTTCTTTTTCTTTTTCTTTTTGGGTGTTGGGTTTTTTTTTGGGGGCGGGGGGGTTCTTGTAACAGAAAAATAGATCCAAATTTGCATCAATGCATATGCATAAAAGTTGTAAATCTCCTTTATGTGAACTTATATCAGACAAAAACATAATATTGAATATACTTATTGGCTTATCTTTCCCTCTTATTGCTTACTCTTTAACCTCTTTTTATGTTTTTTATAGAACTGCTCCTGAATCTCAGTTGAGCACTTTGCGTAACCATGACTGATATAGAGCAAGCTGGGGCAACAGATACAACATCCTCTCTGATAGAACAGCTTGGAAATGCATTTCTTGATCTGCATGCTCGCAAGGATGCTTTTGAGGATGAGGTTCAGTGGACAGAAGTTGAAGAACACTTCCGCAACCTTGAGATGTTATTGAAGGAAAAATTTGAACAGCTCGAAGCAAAGGAGAAGGAATTTGAGGAGAAAGAAACTGAAACACGCTTATTGATTGCGGAGAGAGAGGCAGCTGTTGCTGCTAAAGAGCAGGACCTGTTGGATCGAGTGCAGGAGCTAAAAGATTCTGCTGTTACTGCCATTGCAGAGGCACGATCAGTTCACCAGCCAACATCTGTAGAGGCTGTTGATGATGGGGACAACAAAGATGGCAAGGTAAGCAGCTCTCTTGGTGATATGAATTCCCCAGAGGAGGATTCTTCTCATAAAACCACTGAAAATGCCGAAGGTGTGGCTGTTGTGGTTAAGCCACGCCCAGAGCTAATGCAATTATGCCAGCAGATGGATTCAAAAGGACTTCTGAGTTATACAATGGAGAATAAAAAACATCTAAGTGCCATTCGAGAGCAACTTTCTGTTGCACTTGAAAGTGCAACTGAACCAGCCCGTTTGGTGCTGGATTCACTGGAGGGGTTTTACCCCCCTGATGAAACTACCCAACCAATGGATAAGAAGGATGCTGCCCTTCCGGGCATGCGCAAATCCTGTGTTATGTTTATGGAAGCCATGACTGCCTTATTGGCAAGAGTTGACCCAGGTGGTGATCACCTTCTGAACCCCGAGACCAAGCAGCAAGCCAAGGCAATTGCTGATGAGTGGAACCCTAAGTTGGCTAATTCAGGCATTGATGCTGCCAATGGAAATTCATTGGAAGCAGAGGCATTCTTGCAGCTCCTCGCAACTTTTAGGATTGCTTCGGAGTTTGATGAAGACGAACTCTGCAAGTTTGTACTTGCAGTTGCTCACCGCAGGCAGGCCCCTGAGCTCTGCCGTACTCTTGGGTTAACACACAAAATGCCAGGTTGGTGTTCTTTCAACTAACTGACCTGATGGGTTCCGGAGACTTCTGCCTTGTTTCCATGAGATGTCCCTTACACTATGTTCCTTTAGGTTTCGGTAGCTTGTCAAATAACTTGAGAGACACGACAACTTTTGTTCCGCTGCTTGATATTATTCTGTCATTACTAAAATGGTCATTTTGTTATTGGATACAGATTGTGATGAGCTTCCATTTTTTGTGCAGGTATTGTTGAGTCATTGATCAACAGTGGAAAACAAATTAATGCGGTACGTTTTATTCATGCCTTTGAGCTCACAGAAAGCTTTCCCACTGTGCCCCTCCTAAAGTCATACTTGAAGGATTTGAGGCGAAACTCACAAGGAAAGGGTGGGAACTCAGAAGGTGTTGGCGGTTCACAGGTATGTTTCTGTCCATTAGACTGACCAAGTGATGCTTTGGGAATTTTCTTGTATAGATTATTTACTGGCCAATTTTTGTTCACTTGCAGAATGAAGTAAATGCACAAGAACTTGCAGCACTGAAGGCTGTAATCAGGTGTATTGAAGAGTTCAAGCTTGAAGCAGACTACCCACTTGATCCACTTCAGAAAAGGGTTGCTCAACTGGAAAAATCCAAGACTGATAAAAAGAGGGGTGGAGATTTTGGTAGACGTCAACAATCAAAGAAGCCAAGAGCAAATGGAGGGTTCCGTGGATTCCGTGCACCGGTTGCCTCAGCTGCCACTGCTGGTAGGCAGGGTCCTCCTGCTTTTGTTGAGAGGGCAGCATACACTGGAATGTCAGAGAGGTATCCTCACGCTGGTATGGCAACATATGATTATCAGGTTCCTAGCCAGCCTGCATATGTTCAGCAAGCTAATGATCAAAGATTATACTACTATCCCCAAGATGACAGGGTTACTCCAACCACATATAATGCTGCTTCAACTAATTATGGTGGTTATATTGGTGGTGGATTACAGTCTTCGCACCAGCCGTATATGTAATTGACATTTGCAGGTACCGTAGGAATCAAGCCTAGAGATGCTGGACTAACTCATTTGCTAATTTGTCGGTGTTAGTATGCTTCATATTTGTTGTTTCCATCAGATCCTTTTCCAATTAAGGCTTCTTTTGTCAATGCACTCCAAATGTACTTAGCTAGATTAAACCTATATATTTTTAGTTGATGGCAGTTTAAGTTAGCCATGCAAGACTTGAATATGTTCTATTGATAGTAAAGCTTATGTTTTCGGAGATAGCTCACTTCTTTTTCCCCCTCAAATTCTTATGAGAGCCTCAACACTGGCAGATGACATGGGTGGACTACGATTAAACCATTTGTTACACCGATTTCTTTTATTTTCTTTTCTATTTTTGATACAAAGGAGTTGGTGTCACACCCTTGGGACCTCTAGGTTTATGTCATGTCCCAAATTAATAAGCTTTACCACCCGGGTACCCCATGGCTGTGTTGCCCTTTTCTTTTTTATACAGGATATTGTAGGTGATTTTATTGTTGGCCATTACAAAATAAATGGATAAATGGAGTTTATGCATATAACATTTGTAATTATCAATCTTGATTCGAGATTTTAAGTAAAGAATAGTGGTATTCAAGGAGGCGCGGTGAGACCGAAAATGCATAGGCTTGCTTTATAATAATAAAAATAAAATAATATACTTAATTCCCAAAAAAAAGGGGTAAAAGAAGAATATTGAGACTATAAATCGAATATAATGTTACAATCGTGTTAATAATGCATGTAATAGGTAAAACTCCATACAATGTAAAATTATTATGTTCCTAGAAATCCACTATTAAGTCCCAAATATTACAATCTCAAACTGAGATGATTCCCTCCCCATACATATGTTACTGTTATTCCTGATTGTTCAGCTTAATGAATAATTCAATTCTCTTGCTAAATATTCTTTCTAGGTCTCTCTTTGTCACTCCTTTGTATCCTTCCCATTTTCTTTGAAGAAGGAAGGGATGTATTTATAGGTAAAACAGACTCATTTCCTCAAGAAGTATGGGAGATGACAGTAATTAGTGGCAGAGCTAGAAATTTTTTTCAAGGAGGGCCAAGCCAAATGTATCATAGTGATGAAGCCGAGAAATTCACCAGTGAGCCACACGATACCTACACACTCGAATGCGAACTTGCACGATACAAAGAAGGAAAACTAATAGAGAGCACCGGTGTGGTGTCGGCCAAATACCCTTCGAAGGTTAAGTCAGAAACGTTCTCACAACTCTATAGTGCTAGAAAGGGTAAATTATGCGTACCTTGATTTATAAGGGTATTGGGGCTTTTATAGTAGTAGGAGGTCGATGTTTCACCCTTGGCGCGGAAGTCTTTTCCTTATAGGACACATCCTGTAGAATCCTTTTTGTACTAGAATTCCATTTGTCTTCGGACTCTATGAAGTGTGTCGCAAGTATCCCATACCAAGGGTCTTTCTGTCTTCCTCACGGGCCTCGGACCTGCTGATACTTCATACTGCATCCATTTTCACAGATTTGGCAGATAATGGGCCCGTCCTCTATCGGCCCACAGTTGATGACCGTCAGGCCCATCTCTAGCCCAAATTCTACCTCTTCAGTTGCCCCTTTCACCCCATGGGTCCGTCATACTTTAGTGGAGGGAAGCATGGGGTGACGGTCTACGTTAATGGGGGTGACGGTTGAGAGGCCTGTGGGTTGACGGTTTCGTACCCTGACAGAGGCAATTAATGAGGCATGACACATGTCGTTCTTTCATTGGTAGTTATCTTGGACCGAGACGTCGCTTCGCCTTCCGTGCATCTCCTTTATAAATACTACAACCCTCACCTCTCATTTTTCCATTTCAAAGAGAATAGACTTGTCAGAGCACAATCCGTCACTCTTGTCAGAGACTAGCCCATCCAGTTACCGCAAACGTTGCAAACGCTTTCATTCATCCATTTTTTAAGCTGGTAAATCACTTTTCTCCGTCTGTATTTCATTCCTTATTTAAGCTTACTTTATTATGCAAAACTAGACCTTTCTTTTCCCGTCATATGTTCCAACACCTGTCATAGTCTTAGGTTTTATCGTTACCTGTAGGCAATGTCTAGTGCGTCGAGTAACCAGTTTGTCGTCCGCGATTGGGCAGACTACGAAGAGGTATATCCGTCAGGTCACAAAGACCAAGACGATCTGAGCGAGGATAGGAGTCCGTCTGCATCTTCCCCATCCTCAACAAATGAGGATACGGAGATTGTAGAGATAGTTGAAGGACCCGTTGAAGAACAAGAAATTAGATCCGTCGTGGGTGCTGATGGACTTAGGCAGTTCGTCATGCTACCAGAGTGGACGGTAAACGTCTTCATGTCCACCATTAAGGAGCCTCACTTCAATACTATTAGGGACAACTACCAAATCCCTGACCATATTCCTATCCGTCTACCCTATAAGTCAGAAAAATGCTACTACCAGAGGGTAGACGGCGTTAGAATATACGAGCAGGTGCTTAAGACAGGTCTTAGATTTCCCCTGAGCTTCTTGCACCGTGAACTTCTCCAGTATTTAGGATTGTCCGTCAGCCAAATATCCCCAAACGCCTGGAGAGTTTTCATTGCCATGAAGGTTCTGTACGGAGCTATGTCGAATGGTAAACGTAGGCTGACGGTACGGGAGTTCCTTCATTGCTACTGTCCTGACGAGATAGACAAATCAAGGGGAATGTATAGTTTTATCCCTAGGAGCCCCATCCTGAAGGTCATTTATGAAACTCCAAATTCAAACAGGGACTGGAAGAGCCGTTAGTTCTTTCCAGAAGGAGATAGTTGGATGTGTCGTCCAGAGGAGACGGATCACTTGCCCGTCGACAAGACTTGGGGCATAATAGACGAGTCTGGTACACCCCGTCACATGTCACATGAAAGTTTTAAGTGACTTATTATACTTTATTTATTTGACCTTCATAAGCATCTGACGCCCGTCTTCTCCCTTTTTTTTCTTTTTTTTTTTAGTCCGACGGCGCCCACAGATAGAGCTTGAAGAATTCAGTTTTTTGGAAAATATTTTTAAGAAGTCCACGTCGGAGGAGAGGACCTGGGCCAAGTTGGTCACTCTTGATACCATTTACTGGTATTGTGACGGACCCAAACCTTTACCGACAGCTAGGAAGTACGACGCCCGAGTCCATCAACGTAAGCCCGTTACTTGAATTCCAGCAATTTAATTTGTCTATCATTCTTTCCTTTTTTAACTCACTCTGTCTATTTTTTCAGAAATGGATGACGCCAAGAGGAGGGCTTTAATCAGGGCAAACGCTGCCAAGAAAAAAGAATCCGTTGAGGCAGACCCTATGGGAACGGGTTCAAGCCTTCAATTGAAAAGGAAGGTGCCATCCAAAGGGGACCGTCCTCCAAAAAAGCCCAAGGTTCCTTTGGAGCCCGTCCTAGGTCTCATGGCTGGCGGTGCCAAAACTGTCACTCTCGTGAAGCACAGGGCCGGGAAAGGCTTTATGAAGGGCCCGTCCTCACAGCAAGAGAAAGCGCCCGTCCTTCTTTGCGAGGATCGTAAATACGCTCTGGAGAAGCTGTCGTCCGTCATTTCTTCTGATAACTATAAAGACTTGAGTAACCACTCCATTGAAGCGATGGGGGAGACGGGCTTGTTCAGTATTGCTCAGGTGATCGATCCGTCCATTATGCTTCTATCTTTTATTTCAGCAGGTGGCTAACTTCTTTTTTATTTTCAGGCCATACTTATGATGAAGGGGTTGATGGGACGGTGCCTGAGTCATGAGACAACTTTGGACTGTCTTCGGGAGAAAGCCAAGGTGATGGATGATGAACTAACACAGCTGAAGACTTGGAAGGTCATCCAAGAAAAGAAGCTAAAAATGGCTGAGGAAGCAAGGGACGAGTACTTTAAGAGGATGGAGGAGATGTCGAAGGTACTAGAAGACAAAGAGAAGGAGATCCGTCAGGCAAAGGAAGATGCAGTGCGTGAGTATCGCGACTCCGACGCCCTTCTACTAGAGCTCGGGTCTTCCTACAACGACGGTTTCGACGATGCCGTTCGTCAGGTGAAAAATTTGTATCCAGATCTCGACCTATCCTCTGTTAATATTAACGTTCCCGAGCAAACATCCGTCCAGCCTGCCAAATCCGATGATACCGACGAGCTGTTTGGTGACGAGGCGCCAGTCAATGGGGCCCAGGTAGATAGGTCCGCCGCTGAGAATGATCCAACGGATGTGGAGGTCCGTCAAGAGGAAAAAGAAGTTCCAGCTGCAGATTGAAATTGCTTTGTTACCTGTTTTTGTTTTTTATGTAAAGATATTTTGAGAACATCGTCCTGTAATATCAATTTGTTTAACATTTTCTTTCATGGGGCGTAGTCCGTCCTTTTCATTTAAAGATTGGAATCCGTCTTATTTACAAATTATGATTGTGGCCGTCCAGTTGGACATAAATTTCATTTTGTTGGTGATTTTAGTATTATCCTACTGCTATTGGTCTGTCCAGTATTTTGGGCACCATTTATGCCATTCTGCTTTTGGACGGACCCTTTCAATCCGTCGAGAGGGTCTTTTTATTTTTGTATTTAGACTATATCCGTCTATATTCGTTCAATTGAGGTAATCCGTCTTACTCTCAGGTTTTTACCCGTCCTTCATGGGATTTAGCAATATTTGTCAGCTTGTGATGGTCCGTCCTGCTTGGGGACGAAGTTTTACTCGTCCATTATGGGACTTGTGATTTTTCACCCTCTTGGTTTGATCCGTCCATTTTTTGGACCTCATCCGCCCCCTATGGGATTTGGGATTTTTCATCCTTTTAGGATGATCCGTCCATCTTGTGTACTAAGTTTTATCCGTCTTCTATGGGACTTGGAATTTTTTATCCTCTTGGGATGATCCATCCATCTTGTGGACTAAGTTTTATCCGTCCTCTATGGGACTTACGATTTTTCATCCTCTTGGGATGATCCGTCCATCTTGTGGACTATGTTTTATCCGTCCTTTATGGGACTTACGATTTTTCATCCTCTTGGGATGATCCGTCCATCTTGTGGACTATTTTTATGCCAGTCAAATATCGTACTAGGTAAAATTGAGTAGGAGAGAATATAGTAGTGTCTGAATATTTTTTCTAATTGAAAGAAACCATGTAAAGAAAAAAAAGGTACCTGCCCCCTTGGGCTTAAAAAGGCACTCGTAGAAATAATTGTTCGAAGTAAAACTAGATAACAGAAAAGATTGTTCGAAGTAAAAACTAATAAAAACTCAAAAATAAATTGGAAACCGGGGGAGAGTTGACGCTCTTCATGTCGTCTCTACTGGTAGTATCTTCGTAGGTGCTCTGTGTTCCATGGATGTTGTAGCTTTTGTCTGTCCAGAGTTTCGAGGTGGTAGGTCCCTTTTCTTTTCCAAGATGAGATCCTGTACAGTCCTTCCCAGTTGGGGCCAAGCTTTCCTTGCGAAGGATCTCTAGCAGCTCCCATTACCTTCCGTAGCACAAGATCTCCGATTTGAAAGTCCCTATGTCTGACATTGGAGTTGTAGTATTTTGCCATGAGATTCTGGTACCGCACCAACCTCTGCTCTGCTGTAGCCCGGACCTCATCCACCAAGTCTAGCTGAAGCCACAAGGCCTTTTCGTTTTTATCTTCGTTGTAGTTCTCCACCCGGTAGCTCGTAAGCCCTACCTCCGCAGGGATGACAGCATCACTTCCATATGCTAGCCTAAACGGCGTTTCGCCAGTAGGTGTTCTTACTGTAGTACGATATGCCTACAAGACGCTTGCTAGTTCGTCAGGCCAGATGCCCTTTGCCCCCTCGAGCCGGGTCTTGATTATCTTGAGCAAGGACCGGTTCGTGACTTCGACTTGTCCGTTGGCCTGTGGGTGCGCGGGTGAAGAGTAATGATTCTTGATACCCAGCTCTAAACAGAAGTCCCTAAATGCGCTGTTGTCGAACTGTTTTCCATTGTCGGAGACAAGCACTCTTGGTATCCCGTACCTGCAAATAATATTCCTCCACACAAAGCTTCGAATGTTCCTCTCCGTGATAATGGCTAGGGCCTCTGCTTCCACCCACTTGGTGAAGTAGTCGATACCTACTACCAGAAATTTTTGTTGCCTTACCACTGTCGAGAAGGGGCCCATGATGTCTATTCCCTATTAGGTGAAGGGCTAAGGGGCCGTCATGGGTGTCAGCTCCTCGATTGGTTGCCGGATCAAATTACTGAACCTCTGACATTTGTCGTAAGTCTTGACGTAAGCTTGCGCATCCTTTTGCATTGTAGGCCAATAGTACCCTGCTCTGATCAATTTGTGCACTAAGGATCGTGCCCTTGAATTGTTTCCACAGATACCCTCGTGGATTTCTCTCATTATGTAGTCTGCTTCCTCGTGACCCAAACACCTCAGGTACGGTCGTGAGAATCCCCTTTTGTATAAGACATTATTGATCAGCACAAATCGTGAGGCCTGGACTTTCAGTTTCCTGGCCACGTCTTTTCCGTCTGGTAGTGTGCCCGTCGTTAGGTAGGCTATTAATGGCGTAGTCCAATTGTTCTCGGAATTCACCTCCTGCACTTTTGTTCCGTTATCAATAATTGAGAAAACTTGGACAAACGACAATACCTGATTGGGGACTATCATGAATTCTGCAGAGGCTGCTTTTGCCAGTCGGTCGGTACTTTCGTTCTCCTCCCTTGGGATTTGAATGAATCTGACTTCGAGGTTGCCGATTCGATTCTTGACTTTTTCCAAGTACTTCTTCATCCTTTCATTTTTGCATTCGTAGATGCCATTGATTTGACTTGTTATTACCTGGGAATCGCAATGTACGATCATGGATTCAGCACCTGCGGCCTTCGCGAGGTCTAGTCCTGCCACCAATGCTTCATATTCGGCCTCGTTGTTGGTCGTTGGGAAGTCCAGTCGAATCATGCATTCTATTTTATCTCCGTCAGGGGTACGGATCACCACATCGGCACCTCTTGCGTGCCTGTTGGAGGATTCGTCCATGTGGATGCTCCACTGTGCGCTTATTTCTGCCCCCACGCTTTCTGATCTAGAAAATTCCGCAATGAAGTCAGCAACGGCTTGCCCCTTTATCGTATTTCGCGGGCGATACTGTATATCAAATTCACTTAGCTCTACTGTCCATAACGCCATGCGTCCAGCCGTCTCCGGGCTACTCATGGCTCTCCTTAGGGGCTGGTCTGTTAGGACTACTATTGTGTGCACCTGGAAGTATGGCTTGAGCTTTCTTGCCGCAGTTACTAGCGTGAAGGCCAACTTTTCCATTTGAGGATACCTCTCTTCCGCTCCTCGGAACGCCCTACTTATAAAGTAGACGGGTTTCTGTGATCCATCCTCTTTCCTAATTAGGGCCGCGCTAATTGCCGCTTGCGAAACTGCCAAATAGAGGTAGAGTACTTCCTCAGGCTTCGATGGGCTGAGTAACGGTGGGGATGATAGGTACTTCTTCAAGTCCTCAAATGCTTTCTGGCATTCGTCTGTCCACACGAACGACTTTTTCAATGTACGAAAAAATGGAAGGCATTTGTCTGTCGCTTTTGAGACGAACCTGTTCAGGGCTGCAATTTTACCGTTCAATCTTTGCACATCCTTGATTGGTTTTGGCGGTTCTAACTCCATGATGGCCCGAACCTTCTCTGGATTAACTTTTATACCTCTATGGGAAACCATGAACCCCAAGAACTTTCTTGCTGTTACCTTGAATACGCACTTGTTCGGATTTAACTTCATATTATACGACCGGAGAGTGTCGAAGGTCTCCTGTAGGTCTTTCAGGTGGTTATGTTCCAGAAGGCTCTTTACAAGCATGTCGTCGACATACACTTATACGTTTCTCACAATCTAATGTGCAAACATTTTGTTCATTAGTCTCTGGTACGTTGCACTCGCATTCTTGAGCCCAAACGGCATCACCTTGTAGCAAAAAAGACCCTGACTTGTGACAAATGAGGTCTTTTCCTGATCAGCCTCGTCCATCTTGATCTGATTGTAGCCGGAGAAGGCATCCATGAAGCTCAAGAGTTGGTGTCTTGCTGTTGAGTCTACCAGTGTATCGATCCGAGGTAATGGGTAACTGTCCTTCGGGCATGCCCTGTTGAGGTCTGTGAAGTCGATACACATTCGCCAGTTCCCGTTAGCTTTTTTGACCATCACCACGTTTGCTAACCAGTCGGGGTAATATACCTCCCAAATGAAGTCTGCCTCGAGTAGGTTCCTGACCTCCTCGGCTATTGCTTTGTCCCGCTCTTGAGCGAATACTCGCTTTTTCTGTCTTACGGGCGAAATCATGGGGTTCACATTCAACCTGTGAACTATGACTGATCGATTAATTCCGGGCATGTCCTCGTGGCTCCAGGCGAAACATCCTGATTATTTCTAAGGAATGCTATTAGGGCCTGCCGTGTGGGGTTGACTGGCCAATGTCCCCATTCTAGTCGTCCGTCCGGGTCTTGACTCGTCTAGAGTTACTTCTTCTAGTTCCTTTACTGGTTCTGCTGCGACCAGCTGCTCTTCTATGCACATAGTTTGCTGGTGGTTATCCATCAGCCGTTCCCTGTCAATCATCATTTGCTGGAACGCAGGGTAATATAGGATGTTCGCTGAGCTGCCATTGTCGACCAACACTCGGTGCAAGTTATACTAATCCATTTGTAGGGTGACAACCAACGCATTGTCATGCGAATGGTGAAGACGTCGTGCATCTTCCTCTGAAAACTCGACGATTGGGCTATCTCTCCGTGCTATCTTTGGTACTGAGCCCGTCAGCTGGACGTTCTGAACCATTCGGAGGTAAGTCTTTCGGGTTTTCTTGGACAACCCGGTTGTCGATGTTCCCCCTACAATCATCCTTATGTCTCCGATTAGGGGTCTAGGACGCTCATTATCCCTTTGGGGCTGCTGCTCTTGAGGTGGCGGATCCACCCTCTCTTTTCTGACGAATTTTTGTAATTTCCCTTGTCTAAATTGGGCCTATATCTGTTACTTCAAGTCATAGCAATCTGCTGTATCGTGACCGTGATCGCGGTGGAAACGGCAATATTTGTCTCTTGATCTTTTGCTGGGATCTCCTTTCAGTTTTCCGGGGAAGGTTAGAGCACCCTCGTCCTTGATTTGCATTAGGACTTGTTCTATTGGGGCAGTCAACGGGGTAAAGCTTATGAACCTCCCCCCTGGTGGCCTAGAGCGTCGCTCATCCCTTCGGTCTCCCGTTCTTGGCCTCTTCGACCTTTGGTCCCGTCGTTCTTCTTCCTGCCGCTCCCTTTTCCTGGGTTTTTCATCTCAGGCCTGCAATGCGTCTTCAGCGTTCATGTATTTGGTTGCCCTGTAGAGTACTTCTGACATGGTCTTAGGGTCGTTCTTGTATAAAGAGAATATAAATTTGCCCTTCCACAACTCGTTCGTGAAAGCCGCTACCAGTATTTTGTCGTCGGCTTCGTCTATTGAGAGCGCTTCTTTATTAAAGCGCGTTATGTAGGTCCTCAGCGTCTTGTCCTCCCGTTGCTTAATACTCATCAAGCATGCTGTGGACTTCTTATACCTGTGCCCTCCAATAAAGTGCGTAGTGAACTGAGCGCTCAGCTCCTTGAAGGTGCTGATGGAGTTTGGCGTCAATCAGCTAAACTATACCCTTGCGGGGCCTTTGAGTGTTGTGGGGAAGGCCTTGCACATGATCTCGTCTGCTACCCCCTGAAGGTGCATTAGGGTCTTGAAAGTTTCTAGATGGTCCAGAGGATCCTTCACGCTGTCATAGCTGTCTATATGCGGCATGCGAAATTTATGGGGTAAGGGGAAGGAGTTCACGGACGCAGTGAAAGGTGAGTCGGCGCGGTTGACTAAATCGTCAAGATCACTGGAAACTCGCCCCTTGAGCGCGTTCATCATAACCTCCATTTGTTCGCTCATTGCTTGTATCTCTGCGACAATATGTGGTGGAGTTGCATCCGTGAGGGATGGCATGCTCAAGTTCTGCCTCTCCGGTCTGCTTGGGGCGTGGCTGCATTCAGGTTTCTCCTGGTTTTTTCTTGGAGCGCTGGTCCCTTCCTGATCTTCTTGTTGGTCATTCGGTGCTGCATTCTTCTGGTGCAGCTGTTCTTCCAAGTCGTGGTTTTATTTAGTGAGACGTTCCACGGGGGCAGCAAGAGTTCGAACTTGTCTCTCGAGGGCAGTCGTGGGTGGTTCCTCTCCTTGAAAGTCGTTAGTAGTTGCCATCGAGCGAGTGAGTACCATGCAACCCTTTAGTCCGGGAAACGATGGTATGGCTTATGAATCTCAACTAAGTCTTTCCCACAGATGGCGCCAACTAATGAAGCTGAGAAATTCACCAGTGAGCCACACGATACCTACACACTCGAATGCGAACCTGCACAATACAAAGAAGGAAAACTAACAGAGAGCATCGGTGTGGTGTCGGCCAAATACCCTCTGAAGGTTAAGTCAGAAACGTTCTCACAACTCTATAGTGCTAGAAAGGGTAAATTATGCGTACCTTGATTTATAAGGGTATTGGGGCTTTTATAGTAGTAGGAGGTCGATGTCTCACCCTTGGCGCGGAAGTCTTTTCCTTATAGGGAACATCCTGTAGAATCCTTTTTGTACTAGAATTCCATTTGTCTTCGGACTCTATGAAGTGTGTCGCAAGTATCCCATACCAAGGGCCTTTCTGCCTTCCTCACGGGCCTCGGACCTGCTGATACTTCATACTGGATCCATTTTCACAGATTTGGCAGATAATGGGCCCGTCCTCTATCGGCCCACAGTTGATGACTGTCAGGCCCATCTCTAGCCCAAATTCTACCTCTTCACATAGTATTCAGGTAGTTTTAACTCTCACAATATAAATGCGTATGACTTTATTTTTGGAAAACAACAAAGATCTTTTGCTGAAGAGATTTACTTATATATTTTTATTAACTTATACTTTAAATGCTCCTAAAATTAATGACTTATATATGACAAAATAGTCAAGTCAATATTAAATGGAAAATAAAAGAGACAACAATAAATTAAAGAGCATTTATACTTATTTTTTAAAAATTGAAAATGGCCATTACATAAAATTTACTCAATATTTTAAAAGTTTAACATGCATGGCCCCCCTTCCCTCCGCCAATGACAGTGATAGTTGTTCTCAAATTGTCCATGTCGTCGTTAGATTAGAGGAGGATTGTAGGACTAATCCTACTTCTGCTATTTAGATAGGTCATTAAGCATTTAATGTTCGGTAGTTGTAAGTAGTTGATAGTGATTAATGTGAAGACAATAACTTCCTTTTTTTCTCAAGCAACCTCATCATTCGGCTAGGAACCTTCCCCTTCAACGGGCTTCATGGCCATGGTTGAGGAACTCCAAGGCTTGTGAATTCTATGAAGCCTAGGATATGGGTTTTTTCAAAACTTGGCATTAGGAGTTTGGTTTGATTTTGGGACCTCGATGACTCCTAGGAAAGAAACTTATTGAGGGTCATCCCATTTGGCATATCCCTTGAGATGGGCTCATAAGGGCCTATTGACAATGGGCTTGATTGGGGGAGATGATCTTCCACCCATCCACAACACAAATTATTAAAGCTATTAGCGCCCCCCCCCCCCCCTCTCTCTCTAAAGAGAGGGTAAAAAACTAATGTAATGTTAAGTATCTGAAATCTTGTGATTAACATCGTACTAATATCTTTTTTCCTTCTCTTTTTATCCATTATCATACTATCCATTGTTTTTTGTTTGGACAATTCTATAATTACAATAGGAGAGGGAGAAATTGAATCACGAATATCTCTATTGAAAACACTAGAGTTGTGTTTGGTTAGAGGTGAAATAGGAAAGATAGAAAAGAAATGAGAGAAAATAAGTTTTGGGGTTGTTTGGAAATGGGAGAAAAGTGGGAGGATTTTTGTTAGAGCCTAGGCATTTTCAATGAATTGCTTTTACAAAATTAACCCCATTCCTTAAGGTTAGTTACCTTATATGCCTTGATCAATTTGTGTCTTTTTCTTCATTTGTTTTTGTCTATATATCTGTGAAATGTGCTGCGTTTTTTTTTTTCAATTTTTTTTTTCTATTACAAGTGGGCATGGTTGGCTTTCTTTTTGTTTGGTTCTTTACTTTTATTTTATTTTTAATTGGACATGATTTTTGTTTTAATAAACTTGGTGGGATTTTTTTTTACTAATTGTTTGTTTATTTTTTTAATTGAGTTCAAATAAATAAGTTTTCTATCTCTCTACTTTTCCATTCTCCTAACGAAAGACATTTGAGAGAAAACTAAATCTCTTTTGTACTCTCACTTTTCTACCCCTCCAACCAAATGAACACCAAAAGGTGTAGTTGAGGTACAAAACTTTCTATCCTTAAAAAAAAAAAAAGATTTGAAGATTAATTTAAAAAATAGAAAAAAAAAATCAAAATAATTTGAATAAATCTCCTTATCGGATTGTGGATACCTACTTTCATTTATAGTATTACACCATCCCAGCAAAAACCCAAAAGTTAAAAAAAAAAAAAAAAAAAAAAAAAATCTTGTGAAGAAAAACCCAAAACTAGAGTAAAAATAAATATAAATACTTAAGAATAATAAAAAAATTCCACGATCTCCTCAGTCTTCACCAGTTGAGGAGTAAGAGCATTCACAGCAGTGTAGCTATATTGCTATATTGCTAAAATTTAGCTCCACAAACACAAAAAACCCCCTACAGCATTGGAGCAATAACTAAAAATTTTAGCTGAATTACTACAGTGCACATCTATTTATAAATGTGCACTGTAGCAGACATCTAAAAAAAAAAAAAAAATTATTCATTTATTCTCATCTCACCGTTCCATCTTGTTTATTTTTTTCATTTCTTTTATTCTCATCTCACCGTGCTCTCTCTCAGTGTCACTCTCAAGCTCCCATCTGAAATTTCTCTCAAACTCTCATCTCTCAAGCTCTCACCTCTCTGTTACTGTCGTCGGCCCTCCCCACCATCTCTCTATTACCACCGCCGGCCTGACCCAGCCGCCGATCGCCTCACCGCCACTCTCCTCTCTCACCGTCACTTTCTCAAGCTCCCTCATTCACCGCCGCCGACCCAAGCCCCTGCCCAGCGCCGATCGCCTCAGACCCATGCCGTCGATCGCCTCCGACTTCGTGGATCAAAGTGGCTTCCCTCACCTCTACTCCGCCGCTGGGTCGTGGTTGTGCTCCGATGTGCGTTGGTATCGGAGTTGAGATTGGGGTTGTGATTTGTGGTTGTGGGTTTGTTTTGTGGTGTGCTGTGGGTTTTTTTTTTTTTTTCCTGCTGTGGACTGGTGGTGGTTGTGGGTGTGGCTGATGGTAGAGTGGGTTTGTTTTGTGGTGCTGTATTGGCAGTGGTTGTGCTGTGTTTTGTGGTGCTGTGGTTTTTTTTTTTTTTTTTTGCTATGGACTGGTGGTGGTGGTGGTGGTGGTGGTGGTTGTGGCTGTGGCTGTGGTTGATGGTAGAGTGGTTGTGGTTGGTGCTGTGGTTGTTTTTTTTTGGTAGTAGGATATATTATTTTATTATAGTAGTTATATTATTTTAATATGATGTGTATATTATTTTATTGTGTTGAAAGCTAAATAAATCCACTGCTGCAGCATGTGTATAGGTAAAATAGATAAAGTGACTTTTTGTGTAGCTAAATAATTAAAATTTTGCCTTCACTACTGTAGTGAATGTTCTAAATAAATTAAAGTTGACAAGTTGATTAGTATTAAATTTCAGACACATTACCTAACAAACAAATAAATACAAAAATAATAATAAATAAGTTTTTTCTAACTGACTTCCCTCCTTCCTTCCCTCTCTTTCTCTCTCTCTCTCAACGAGCTACCGTTTCGTTTTGTTCACTCGACCTCTTTACCTCCCCCAGCCATTCTCTCTCTTCTCGAAAGTTGAATCTCGATCTGCATCCATTTCATTTCGCTAACTATCTTTAACTCACTCTCTCTCGCCCGACCCACCCACTCACCCAAATGGCTCGGGCATTTTTAATCCAGCTCTTCACCTTCACCATCCTCCTGATCGTCCAATCATCTCCCTCCACGTCACTCCTCCTCCGCCCTCCTCACGGTGGGTCCCGCCAATCCATGCTATTGCCTCTCTTCCTCTCTCCTCCAAATCCCCGTCGCCACCTCCAAAGATCCGACCCGCATACCCACTCCAACGCTCGCATGGGCCTCTACGACGATCTCCTCCGCAACGGGTACTTTTCTCATTCATTCTCTATTGCTTGCTTTTCGATTTAGAACCTGGAAATGTAGGAATATATTTATTTAACACATATAGATACATGTGGCCGACCCGGACTAATCTGTAAGGATCCATAGCAAAATTTTGGGAGTAAGACTTTGTTTTCGTTGTTGTATTATAGATACTACACGACGCGGCTTTGGATCGGTACGCCACCTCAGATGTTCGCTCTTATTGTTGATACGGGAAGTACTGTCACCTATGTCCCCTGCTCTACTTGCGAACAGTGTGGCAGACACCAGGTCTAACATTTCTTAATCATACACTTTTTTTTTTTTTTTTTTGGGATTTATATCTGATTCATAATAATAATAATGTTATTGTTTTGTACTAACTAGGATCCGAAGTTCGAACCAGAATTATCTAGTACCTACCAACCTCTGCAATGCAATTTGGATTGTAACTGCGACAGTGAGAAGGTACATTGTGTGTACGATAGACAATATGCTGAGATGAGTAGCAGCAGCGGTGTTCTTGCTGAGGATGTTTTGTCCTTCGGCAATTTGAGTGAACTCCAGCCGCAGCGTGCCGTTTTCGGCTGTGAGAATCAGGAAACCGGCGACCTTTATAGTCAACGTGCCGATGGAATCATGGGTTTAGGCCGGGGCGATCTTAGTATTGTGGATCAACTTGTTGAAAAAGGTTTGATCAATGATTCATTCTCGTTATGCTATGGTGGAATGGGTATTGGCGGCGGTGTTATGGTTCTTGGTGGCATTTCTCCTCCAATTGACATGGTTTTTACACAATCGGACCCTGTACGAAGGTGTGTTTTGTGTGAAACAAATTAGTCTTATTGATATAAGACATCCCTGTATTTTTTTTTTTTCTCCTAACAAATACATTTGATTCGCGCATTTACTCTAGTTTCGGGATGGCAACAGTCCATACTACAATATTGATTTGAAGGAGATACATGTTGCGGGGAAGCCATTGATGTTAAACCCAATTGTCTTTGATGGAAGGCATGGAACTGTCCTGGATAGTGGTACAACCTATGCTTACTTTCCTGAACCAGTGTTTATAGCATTTAAGGACGCGGTAAGATCCTGTTCTCTTCGTCAATTCTGAATGAGTTTCAAGAAGATTTATGAATATATTCTTGAAATTAGTCTAAGTACCTCATAATTCTTTCTGAATGATATTAACAAAGGGGCTATTTGTAGTTACAGAAATGATAAATAAGAAAATAAACACCAAGGGGTTCATTTTTTGTTTGGTGAATATTATGCAGTTGATTCAATTTATAGACAATCTGTATCTGATTGTAATATTTGTCAAACCATGAATGTGTTGGCCAAGCAGATCTTTGTGCTTAAATTTCTTATACTCTTTTGTTTTGTTTTTTTTTTTATTTTTTTTTGGTATCAGTTGGTTTTAGTCCTCACCTTTTAGCTTTTAACCTTTTTGGTTTGTTTTTTTTTTCCCTCTCAATTTTAGTCTTTCTCTGACCTCTAAATGTTTCTGATTTTCTGAAAGTAACTATATATGAGTGCAGATTATGAAGGAACTTAATTCCATCCAGAAGATCCAAGGTCCTGATCCAAATTTTAATGATATCTGCTTTTCTGGTGCTGGAAGGTACTGCCTATAGCATAACAGAAGACTTTGACTGCATAAATGAACTACTTTCTTTTTAACATTATATATCGTTTTTGCTCCAGTGATGTCTCTGAACTATCAAAAACCTTTCCTGTGGTTGACATGGTATTTGGTAATGGGCAAAAGCTGTCACTATCACCTGAAAATTACTTATTTCGTGTAAGTAATGGACTTGTTCATATATATTTCTTTACATACATATATACATACATACATATATAACATATCCCTTTTTAAAATGTTACAAGCTTTTTGAAGTCTTTTCTAATAGGATCTGCACTTTCTGGATGCAGCTTTTGTGTTCTTCCCATTGGTGATTTGTTTTATACATTGACTGATTTTTATTTTTTTATTTTTCTGGTTTATTTGATATCAAACTTACGAAGCATTCAAAGGTACGTGGTGCATATTGCCTGGGGATTTTTCAGAATGGAAAAGATCCAACTACTCTTTTAGGAGGTATGTTATGCTTTAACGATTTCCTTTCTTTTTTATTTCTTTTTTCTTTTTCTTTTAACCCATGCCATGGATTTTGTGTTCATTTTCATGTTAAACTGCCAACTTCCTTTCATAAAATTTATGCGGTACTTTTACATATGTATCCATTGTGATAGGTATTATCGTCCGCAATACCCTTGTTATGTATGATCGTGAGCATTCAAAAATTGGTTTCTGGAAAACTAATTGTTCAGAATTATGGAAGAGACTTCAAATATCTGGTGCCCCTCCACAAATGCCTTCAGCTCCAGATAGAGAGCCCCCACCTACAACAGCGCCCACTCAAGTACCAGATCATGTACTTCCAGGTATAGTATATTGCTGGCCTTCAATCATATTCAGCATAGAGTTTGGTAGCTTAAGTTAACGTTTAAGATAAGAATTGTGTAAAAGATAGATTAATTAAGAACTTAGGTATGAAGACACGGGAATACTACCTAAGGTAAATGTAGTTTGTTGCGTTCATCATTGCACACTTTATTTATTTGAACTAGCTCCTTCTTTCCACACACACACACATTTTTTTTTTTTCAAAAATTAAAAAAAGAAAAAGAAAAAAAGATAGATTAATTGCAAAACTAGATTTTTTTTATCTGTGCAAATGGGGATCCTGAAAGTATAATGAACATTTGTTGACTTCTAGTAGCTACTGTTTTAGGTTTTTTGCAGCCTTTTATCCTATGTCAAGTAAAATCTAGGTGTTTATAAAAAAGAAAAGAAAATAAAAAAGACTAGAATCTAGGATGTAAACCAAAGCTCTAATCTTATTGTACATTACAAAAAAAAAAGGTATATTACTTTGCCTTTTTGTGACATAACTATGTATTGTAGTTTTGTCTGATTGATACGTTCTCTTATTATATTCTCTCAATAATTTTGATGCACAGGGGACCTCCAAATTAAACAAATAACATGTGATATGTTATTGAACGTCAGCTACCCAAATCTGAAGCCTCACATTACAGAACTGGCTGAGTTTATTGCTTATGACTTAGGCATTAATTCTTCTCAGGTTAGACAAATGCCATATTGGAATGCAGAAAATTTTTTGAACAGCATTTGTTCAATTGGTTCAAAGCTAGCTTCCTGATTATGGATATGTCTGTTTATAATTGGGTCTTTTTAAGTTAAAGTTCATTTTCACTTGAGGCTAACAATAATTATGAATGTATGATTTCAGGTTCGTTTAATGAATTTTACTCCCAATGGAAATGATTCCCTTGTTAGATTGGCCATCTTTCCAGCAGGGTCCAGTGACTATTTTTCAAATGCAACAGCTAATGTAAGTTTGCATCTGTGAATTGCAAGTATTGTGAGTGCAAAAACTTATAAGCATTTGTGTGATGATTTTGTTCTGTTCAGAGTATAATTGCCCAATTTGCTGAACATCATGTGCAACTTCCTGGTACCTTTGGAAGTTATCAGTTGGTTGGATGGAACATTGAGCCTCTGGAAAAACGGTAAATTACTTTTCACTTTACAGAGTCTACTTGTTCCAGATGATATTACATTTTTTACTTCATCGGTTGGTCTTCTCAGGATTTGCATAAAGCCTGATATTTGAGTAATGGTAATGAGATTGAGTGATATGCTAATTGTATAAGTATAATTTATGCTAATGGAATTGAAAAACCCGAGTTGGTCTCTTTGGGATCCGCTTATTTTGCTGACACTGAAAATTTTTTATTAAAAGTACTGTAGATAAAGGTAAAAGTTAGCTGAAATAGTATACTGGAACTCATGAATAGTACTAAAAAGTGCAGTGGGACCCATGAATAGTACTAAAAATAAGTTAAATAGTAAAATAAGCTAACAAAATTAATCATGCCAAACGTACACTTAGGCTGGGTTTGGATTGCGATGAAAAGGAAAAAAATGCGCGTCTGGGTTTTTTCTGTGGGTCCTGTGCACTGTTCACGAGACCCGCAAGTACAGATTTCAGCAAATTTTTCTTTAAACTGGGTCACACGGCACTATTCACACATTTAAAAATGATTTTACTACAGTATTTTCAATTTTCAATTTTCAGTAATAAGCGGCATCCAACCAGCCGCTTAGAGTTACTAAAATTTAAATATAACCCTATATAGAAAAAGTGAATATTTCACCCCCAACAAAAATTGTTATGAAAATAGAAAATTGTTATTATGTTATCCGTGGGTGAAAGTATGTGAGTACTGCACACGTATGAGAAAAAATTGGATGAGGTACCTGAAAAAAGAGGGAAGCCCTCTACTATAAATGGAGATATGCATGGTTGAGGCTGAGTTTGTCTTGCAATTGAAAGACATATTAAGAGATTCACCAGTGAAGATATATTCAGAGTCTCTTCCCCTACTAAACATGGGTGGAGGGTTAGGTCATGAATTCTATCCCATATGTGTTAGTTATGTTGCCCATGAAAAAATATATCAGCAATGGAACAAATACTTATTATTTAGATTATTGTATGTCATATCCTCTTTCAAGATTATTTGGTATATATATATTTTTTTATATTTGGGCTTTCTACAATAAAATTAATAGAAGTAGTAAAAAAAGGACATTAATATAAAGAGTTTAGCAAAGAGTATGGCATCGGATAGAATATAATGGATGCAAAAAAAATACATGTGGCTAAACTTGATTAGTCTGTTGAGGATCCATATCCAATCCCAAAGTTTTGGCACTAAGACTTGGTTGTTGTTTGGGCTTCCCATCTCATCAGATTTTCCCAAATAGTTACCGCTTCACCCATCTTGCACAGCTTTCTATTTGTTAAATAGTGGCCTACTGCCTATCTTGAGTAACCTTTGGCGTATACTAAAAGCTTTTCCGAGTTTGACATCATATTATCATAGACTGCCTCTTTTCTTAGTATTGTATTTTTCTGAATGTTGCAGTACTTGGTGGCAGCAAAACTATCTGGTGGTATTTTTAGCAGTTGTTGTTACAATAATTATTGGATTGTCAGCTTTTGGAATGTGGTTTATTTGGAGACACAGACAACAGATGCTTAATGCATACAAGCCTGTCAATGCTGCCGTTCCAGAGCAAGAACTCCAACCAATTTAAAATTTTAGGAACTATCTTTGCATGAGAATTTATGTCAAATTATGTAGCTATCAGAATCTCTTTGACTCACACAATGACTGAATTGAAACAATATCTTCTTAACCGACCAAGATTCTTGCTCAGTAAAGTGGATGGTCCTTTGCAATACTTATTCAGTAAATCCAGGTAGGGAGGTATAGGTACACACGTTTTGGATTTGTTTTGTAAACATAATCAACTTTTTAAAGCAGTATTGTAATATACTAGTGTATTAGAAGCTTGCTCAATAAAGCACTGTACAAGTTCTTTTATTCATTTTACTTTCATTATTGTGGTTTACCCTTTTGAATAAAGTTATAGAGCATGGATTTCACAACCATTACAAGCTAAACCAAGAAAGACTGTTCTTGCTGTATTACTTCTGTTTCAATTGTTAAATGAGTTACATGCGTACTGTTACATGGAAATGAAAACAAGCATGATAGATTCCGCTGACACAAGTCATTGTATGGTTACTGATTGAAAGAAAATTTGTAACATGCCCCACTCGGATTTATTCAGAATATACAAAAGATAAATCCAAACAAACATGTATGCATGCAGCAGAAGATAAGATCTTAGTGGTAGGGATGGCAAAATGCACTTGTTTGTTATAAAGGACAACATCATCAAGGGAATCTGCGTATATGTAACCTAAAAAACTTTTTTACAACGTAGAAGAAAAACTGAAACAAAGATAATGCTGCCTAAAATCTGAATTTTTGTAAGCAATTTATTTCCCCTGGTTGCATTCCTTTCAGAGTTATCAAACTGCTGGGGCCAATGTAGACAGCACAATTTGACATTTTAGACCCCTTAGTAGCAGCAATCGTGTGATTAATCGTCTTACTTTCAATATTGTAAGCCATTAGTTTCTTGTCTTTTACCCAAAACCACAAATCACCTGACCGAGCGAGAAGAGGAACAGGATTCTCCATCAAATCTGAAGTGCTGTTCATGAATGCCAAGGGAACAACAATCATCTCTTTACCCCATTTGAGCTTCTTGTAATCTTCTAACACCATGACATTGATAACTTCTTCCACTCTAAAAGCAAAAGATAAAGACCCATTCCAATCTAAAGCCCAAACTTTTTCCCAATCCGAGAACAATCCTTGTGGCATAATATTACTATTAAAGCTCTCGTTCTCCAATTCAAGAGATACTATCTCTGTACAAAAGCATGTTCTAACCTTGTTTACTCTAATGCAGTGAACAGCCTCACCTGCTAACACAATCATAATTTTCTCTCTTTTCTTGTTAGCATCTTTTAAGTTGGGGAAATTGAGAGTTCTCCATGAGTTATCACTTCCAATGGTAAGAATTTCACAACCTTCAATTCCGGCTTCCTCGTTATCATCATATACAGAGAACAACTTATAACATCCAGTAGATGGAACAAAAGAGAATGTCATACCAAAACTATTCTTACGTGGGTCAGGCAGTTCAAGTATTTGGCGGGTGGCATGATTCGCAATATAGTATTTTCCAGAAGCATTGCTTTTTGATAGCAAGCCATTGCAACCACAGATCAACTGGAAAATTTCCCTGCCACTGCCACCACCACCGCCAGAAGGAGCACTACAAATTGGGCAAGTATTGTAAAAGCGAGTAATATTTGTAACTCGGCTCATATGCTTTTCAATGAATTGACAATCTTGAGTTAAAGCATACCATTGTTTGCAAACACACTTCATTCTCAGCACATACTTGACAGGTAGCCAGCTCAGGATCTCCATAATGATGTCCAAGGGAATGGAACATTGTTCAGCAGAGATGGAGATTTTTCCATTGCTCTTCTTAGTTACAGCAATCTCTGGCTTCGAACTCGAATTTTTATCTTTATTTGCAATTCTGTGTTGTTCCTTGAGAAAATTGGGAGGCAATGTTTCCCATGATGCTCTTGAGAGACACTCCAATCTGCACACAAGACCTTACAAAGGAACAAACGTGGAATTAGCTTTTCTAATGTAAATCAAAAGAAATATTTTTTAGCACAAAACACAAATTCAGTGTAGGAGAACAATTGCTAAGTTATGAACTTCATTGGCCAACCTAAATCCTCATGCATTCAAAGTTTTTTACATGTAATGGCAAAAGTTCCAATGCCCTTAAACAGGGAGTATGCACTTCACATGGAAAAAAAAAAATCCCACATCAGTGGACAGAAAGAAGCAAGGGAAATTTATAAGGATTTTGAGTGTGTTAGCGTGCGCGCTCGGGAGAGACACAGAGATTTATGGTGGTGGGAATAAACAGTAGGCAAAACCAAGCTTTCTTCCACTATTAAGCACAAAAATAAACAAGTAGAACTCTATGAAATTACTTTTACGGAACACCCCTGTAATCTTTAAAAGCAAAAGAACATAGACTATGTTTGGTAATAAACAAGTAGAGCTCTTTGAATTTTCTGTTTTCAAGACCTAAAAACTTGTTTGGTAACTTATTCTAGGTCAAAATACAAGAACTGTTTCTAATTTCCAAATTGTGAAGGAAATTGTTTCCAACTTATTTTCGGCAAACAAAAAACTGTTTCTAATCACTTACCTCCTAAACTATGAAGTTAGTAATGCTAAAACAACCAAACAAAGAGCAGAGAGCAGAGGGAATTAATATGAAAAGAAAAAGAAAAAAAAAATTATGAAGATAGCAATCATTAGGGACATAATCAGCAAGATAAAGGCTTAGACATTTATTTCTTATAAAAAATAAAAAATTACAATTTAATTATGAACTCCAAATAATGCATATGTTACTTAATCAGAACTTTTAAAAATTAGTTGATTCTTTATGAGCAAACTTCACAAAAATCAGAAAGTTTGAAGTACAGAAGAGCATGTCATTTGATGTTTGAGTCCTGAGGGCTTACAGTGCAAAACAAAAACTTTCTGGGAAACATAAAAGGAAGTAAGCAGTGGGAAAAATTATTTTTGGTATAAAAGGTTGAAATTTAAAAGCACCATTCAAATAAGCACACATGATAGTTGAAAAATAGGTCAGACAAATGAAAAGGCAACACAAAATTTTAGTTACAAATTTCTACCATGAAGCAAAGAGAACTAAGGTGAAACAAAATCCAAACTTCTATGCATTTGATTTTTTGTTTTAGTGAAAACAAGCAGAGACCTTTGTTTTTCTTTAGGACCCATGTAGCACATGGGTATTCTTGGTCTATTGTGTTGTGTCCCAAAATAAAGTACCAAAAAAAAAAAAAGATTAAGAAAATGTGTAACAAATTTCTTTATCTTCCTCTTTTCTCTAATTTCCTCAGCATTCAAAAAGATAATCACGCATTGAAGAAATGAAAAAAGATTTACCAAAAAAGAAAAAGAAAAAAGAAGAAGAAATGAAAGAAGAGTGTAACCAAATGATTTACCTTGCCTAGGCAGAGTGAAAAATGAGGGCACAATGAGGGCACAATGCGCTGCGGACATAGAAGTCAAAGATATGTTATAAATGGAGTCGCAATAGCACTTGGGTAATTCTAGGATCCCACCGTTTATAATACTTTTTTTTTTGCAACAACCTTACATGAAGGAAAGTAAATTAGTAATGGACTACTTGCCACTTTTATGTGAACTCATCATTTACATAGCTTCTCGAATCAGAATTGTGGTAAAGTTGTGATACAAAAGAGTATGGTCCTAAATATATATATATATATATATATATTTTCTATTATCATCTATAAAATAATAATAATAACTCACATTATTGCTTAAGCAATTTTAGCTAACGCAAAATTTGGCAATCTTATCTTAAACAAATTTGACAATCTTATCTTAATTTAGGGTCTCTTTGGATATCGCTTATTTGCTGAAAACTGAAAACTTATTGCTAAAAACACTATAGTAAAATAATTTTTAAATATAAATAGTGTCGTATGGGACCCAACAAAATATATAATCTGCGTTTAATGTGGAGTTGGCTGACAAGTGCACAGTTGCTGTGAGACCTATCTTTTAAACGCCAAACGTAGAGAGAAACGCTTTCCAAACAGTCACTTAATTAGTTGCCCTACTTTATAGTCTTCGTGGAGCTTTAAATTTTTGGCTGAAAACATTATTAGGAGCTAGTGATAAATAAATAAGACAGTGGTTGTGAGTGGTTCATGTAATAAGTAATGCAGAATTTGACAATTTTACTCTTTTGGTTAACGTAAATTAACACACGGCAGTGCGAGCATAACTATTATTATCCTTGTCATTGTCCTTGTTATTATTACGATCTTCTTCTGTAGAATCTGTACTCCTTTTAAGAAAGAATTTGATGCTCAAAGACAATATTCACAGTTTCACACTAGACTACACACACAAAAAACGATGAGGTTCTGTCATCTGTGAAGGTTTTTTTTTTTTTTTTTTAAATAAGTCACGGTGATTTATTAAAAAAAGGAAAGAAAAAGAAAGATAAAATATACAAACTACCCCTAAAGTTTGGGTTAATGCCGTACATTACCCAAACTTATAAAAAAAATATCCAAATTACTCCCTAAGCATAAACTGCACTTAACACTGTTTGAAAGTTTTCCGACTCCTCCAAGTATTTTTAAGCTTCCTTCTCCATGACGGTTATTCATCTACTATTTATTATCCTGATATTCCCTTATGCATGTAATTGTCACAATATAGTCATTGTGGGACTACATTGTGGCAATTAAACTCACTACAAATTAGTTTTTGGGAAATGGAGAACAAACAATGTCAAGTGCGACTTATCTTATAGGGCAAATTGAATAGTTTTGTAAAGTTTGAGTGGCATCCGGTGACCAATATTGGTCCAAACTTTAGGGTTGATTTTTGTAATGTACCCAAAAATAAAAATAAAAAATAGCAAGTCACTTAAAAGTTAAGACAGTTTAAAAAATTACTGCAAAATAGGCAGTTAAAAGTTCAAAATTTTTATCACAATGTGTTTAATAGCTAGGTTACTCGTCACAAAAAAAAAAAAGAAAAAAAAAAAGCACTACTATTTCCTATATAAAATAAAGCACTATTTATCCCAAAAAAGAAAAAAATCACTAAGGTGGCATTGGCCGTTTGGTATGGGGTTATCTTTTAGAATTCTTAAAAATGTTGAAAGATTCTCATATTTGATTGCAAATCACATAAGGGAATTATATTCCAATGGTATCTAAATTCCCACTTAACGCCTTTTTTTTAGGAATGTTGATTCTTTTCTTTTCTTTTCTTTTTTAAAAGTAGGTTTCTAGATTTTCAAGTCGGGATAAAGTTGCATTTTGTATAAATTGACAATTGTAACCATTCTCCATACACTTTAACCAATAAGAAAAAAAATGATATAAATTGATAGTATAATTATTTTGTAGTATACATGTATGGGGTCATGGGCCCAAATCATACAACTGGATTTTGGGCTTAGGGCCCAAGCCCAGGATAAGGAGCCGTCCGAGGATGGGTAAGTATAGCCAAAGAAACCCATGCTAGTGGATAAAGAAGACAATATTGAACATAATGACCTAGGAGTTTTTGCCGAGGATGAATTTGTCCTCGGCTAGCCAAGGCCGAGGTCTGTAAAGGATGCTTGCCATCTAGAGGTGCGATCCATGAAATTCTAGAAATATGGATAAGCATTGCAGGAACAAAAGACAGAAGAATCCCAAAATATCTTGGGAAAAGTTGCTGTCACTGCATTGAATGCACCCCAGCTAACTCCCTGGCCGCGTTAATGAGGAAGTGACCTCTGCACAGTATTATTGCAGCCTTACAACCACCCCAGAAGATTTCTAGAGGGGGCTGATGGGACAAGTATCAGGATAAACCATCAACTGTCCACATGTTGGGTAAAGGTGAAGGAATAGATGTAGTATAAATAAGGGTAGAAACTTAGAGAAAAGGGGTGTCGACAATTGAGAGAGAAAGCACTGTAGCAATCTCAAGAACTCTTGTAACCATTCTCATCCAATATTTACTAAAACAAAGCCCCTCTGATTGTGCCGAGGACAAACCTTCTTTGATAAACTCAGTTCATCTCTGTTTCATTGTCATGAACACCATATTAACTGTTATCCATGCACTAAACTCTAACTCTTTGACCCACTCTCTACAAATTTATTGTACTGGGCTCACTGGGCCAAGATCCCATACATTTTGGGGCCTGGTCTGAAAATTGTGTCCCTACAACATGCTATTTTTTTTATTAAAAAAAAAAATTATACTATAGTTTTATTGAATTTTTCATGATTTATAATTTATATTTTGTTTTTCAAAATTTATTTGGAGGAATTATTTTTTTTTTTAAAAAAGACTTGATGTATTTACAAATCAGATGTTATTTTGGGAAAAATAAATGATTCTTATAATATTCTTTAAAATAAATTGAAATTTAATGTCTCATATTCTTAGGATTTTTATTAAATTTCAAATAAGACGAAAGATAAGAAATAGTTACATTCCCAAACAGTTAGATTACTAGGCAATGTAAGCATCACATTCCCATAAATCTAGATGTCAAGGATAATGTGGATTCTCTTATACCAATTTACCAAACACCACCTAAGGGTATATATAATTAAATTTATTAATTCAAATGGCTACACAACTCAAACTTATCCACTAACTCTTTCAACAAATATATCCACTAACAAACAATTGCAACAATTTAGAATTACACAAGCATATATCTCTATACTCCTTTTGCATTTAATACTATTTATTCTTGGAAAGAAGGAAGACAATAATGGTTGGTTCCTAATGAGTTTTGGTAGTTCAACACATAATTTATGTGGTTCGACAATGTTCCTACATCCATCGAAGTGAGCAGCTAATCTTTCTCAAAAAAGAAAAAAAAAAGTGAGCAGCTACTAATCTATATGAGAAATTAAGGTTGCACCAATGTTAATAAATAACACTAGCCTCATCGCATGCGCTTCGCGCATGCGATGAGGCTTTTTTCTTTTAGTGGTCTTGTTTTGTAACCAAAAAAAAAAAAAAAAAAAACCTGTGTTTTTATTTTATACATATAATTTTTGTTTTGAAAATCTAATTTATAAGTGGATAAAGTAATTTGAAAATCAACGAGAGAGTGACCCTATTTTTTAAGCAATGTTTTAGCGGGAGTTAGAGTTGTATTTTTACTGGATTGTTCTTTAATTTTGTCTTTACTTAAACATATAGAGGAATTTTTTAACCAAAAAAAAAAAGAAAAAAAAAAAAAAAGAGAGGATCTCAAACAGGAGAAACTACTTAAATAGTAGTACTAGCCTCATCACATAAGCTTCGCATGTGCGATGAGGCTTTTAAAAAAAAATTGTGTTTTTATTTTATATATAATTTTTATTTTGAGAATCTAATTTATAAGTAGATAAAACAATTTGAAAATCAACAGGAGAGTGACCTTATTTTTTAGGGCATGTTTTAGTGAGAGTTAGAGTTATATTTTTATCGGATTATCCTTTAGTTTTATTTCTACTTAAACATAGGGGTATATGGGTATTTTTGAACCAAAAGAATGAAGATCCCAAACAAGAGAAGCCCCTTAAGAGCATCCACATTGGTGGAACCATAATTTTACCAATTTAGCTCTATCAAAAGTTACTTTATCTACTTTACCTTCTAACTTTACAAAACACCCAACATTAGTGATTTTATTTTAACTTTCAACACAATAAAATAACATAAACAACACAATAAAAAAAAATAAAAAATAAAAACCACAACCACCTCCACCAACGGCCACAACCACCACTCTACTTTACCAACCAAAAAAAAAAAAAAAACAAAACAAAACCACAATCACAACCCCATCACCACCAACCACCACAACCACCAGCCATCACAACCACAACCACAACCATAAATCATGAAACCCATAGCCAAAATCCATAAAACCCACTGCCAAAATCATCCACCACCACTACCATAGCCAAAATCAACCACCACCACAGCCACCAAACCCATATGAAAACACACAAAAAAACCCAATCAGAGCAAAGAGAGAAGAGAGATGGGTGGCAGCGACGGCTTGCGTCTTGGGTCAGAGTAGGCGAGATGGGTCTGTGGTGGTTGGGCAAGGCAAGATCGGCAAATGGAGGAAGATGGGCGATCAGCGATGTGGGTTTGTGGTGGCTGGGTCGGTGAGGGCGATGTGGGTCTACAGGTCGGTGACGTCAATGTGAGTCTATAGGTTAGTAAGGGTGATGTGGGTTTATGGTGGCGAACTTGGGTTGGTGAGGGAAGAGTGGTGAAGAAAATGGAGAAAGAGCGCGGGATGATTGAAAAGAAAAAAAATAAGGGAAAAAAAAGAGAGAAAAGAAATGAATAAAATATTTAAATTAGTGTGCACTGTAGCTATGGAACCAAATTATTTGGCTTTGGCTTAGAGATGGCAATGGGGCAGGGCGAGGCCGAAGGATGGGGTCTTCGTCCTCAGCCCGCATGGTTTTATCTTGCCCCATCCCCGTCCTACCCCGCATGACAGGAAAAATTTTCTCACTCCATCCCCTCCCCCTTAGGGCCCCGCTAAGCCCCACTACACTTCGTAAAACTCTACTTTTTGTTAATTTGTCCTACAACTAGTACAATTTTTTTAATGAAACCTATTTCATTAATAAAAATATACTTGAAATTACAACTAATTTATCCCATCAAATCAAATCAATTTTTAGAAAAAATTGAATAATATATCCAAGTGTTTAACAAGACAATCACAAAAAAAAATCTCATAATATAATATATAACAAAATAAAGGCAGAGAACCAAATTAGGTAGAATAAAATAAGCTAATATTGATATGTTTGTCTAAATAGTAGGGTTTTAGGGTATGAAAAAATTACAATTATAACCCTTAGCAACGTGGGCTGGGCAAGGTGGGGTGGGTCTAAAAAATCTAAACCCATCCCCGCCCCACCCCGTGGTGTGGGGCTAAAATCTTACCTCATTCCCGCCCTACCACCTTTGCGGGGTGGGAAAAACCCGCGCGGGGCGAAGCGGGGATGGCTGGGTTAAGCGAGGCAAGGCAAAAATGCCATCCCTACTTTCGCTTCACCAATATAGCCATATTTTTGTATTTGGTGGTGCTAAAAATAGTAATATAATTTTTTAGCACCACCAATGCTAATGCTCTAAATAGTATAATAGATAAATAACATTATCCCGTGTCTTCTAAAATACTCTCTCCGTCCCACTTTGTTTGTCCTCTATTCCATTTTGAGATGTCCCAAAATATTGTCATGTTTCTAAAAATAAAAGCCATTAATTTACTAATGTTCCTATTATACCCCTATTAATTAAGTAATTCAATTTTTTGATAAATTTATTTAAGGGTAGTTTTGGAAATTTATACATTTTTAAAAGGTAGACAAGACAATAAATGATGTTCCCTTAAAAAGTTTAACTTTTCAAATAGGACAAACAAAGTGGGACAGAGGGAGTAATAGATAATAAATAAACCTATCTAGTGCAAATTTCCAAAATACCATTGTACTGTACCTCATCGGTGTTGCTCCCCACACCCTTAACCTATTGTCAATCCAACAACCAACTCTAATTAATCGTTCAAATTAATGCAGGTGATGACAATATTTTCGATTGGGGCATCAACATCAATGAAATAAGGTTAAAAAATACTAACTCTTAAATTTATTTATTTTCTCATATATGTTTTTCATTGTTGTAGGTTTTAAAAGTTAAATTTTTTTTTTTTGCTGGATAAAGTTCAAGAAACTTGAAATTTAAACGTTGGATTGATAAAAAATTTAATCTAAGTGTAACTCCTAATTATGTTATACCACCTAATAAATTTATATTAAATGTGTTTTTTAATAAACCCATCAGCCGTCATTAAATAAAGATGAAAACGCTATTTTAGTCCTTACAATTTAGGATCATAGTCAATTTGGTCCATACATTTTGATAGCAGTCAATTTAATCCTTTTTATTTTCAACTTGCAATTAATTTAGTCTTTACCGTTAAGTCTCTACCGTTAAGTTACTAATGGAAAATGACTACGTAGCAAACAGTTTGCATTGTTGGCATACTTAATATTAAAAAATTAAATAAGATGCTGACTTGTTTAAATTTTGGGCAATATTAGCATTGAGATGGCAAAAGAAGCCACGTCATCTTTTGAAAATAATTTTCTTTTATTTACCAATTTTTTTCTTTTCTTTATTTTTTCTTTTAGTTTTCTCTCAATTTCTTTAAAATTTCATTTTATTTTCTCACATTCTTCATTGTTCTTCTCCAAATCTAGATATGGCCGCCGTTTCTCTCATTAACTGCTTGCACTCATACTCTTCTTTGTGCAGAGATGATTTAGTTGAGAAAGCTATCAAATCTCTACTAAAGTTTCTCCATTGTACCAACTCAAATTACTCAATGAACGCAACTCCAAATTTCTCTTCTTTATCTTATAAAAGTGTGAGCTTGGTGTCTTATCACTTTAGAGTCCATGAAAAAGCTTGGACTTTTTGAGCTAAAAAATTTCAATGCGTTAGTCAGTACTCCAAAAGAGAAAAAACCCATGAGCATAAGAAGCTATCTTTCATGGAATCAAAGCTTGTAGATCCTTTCCCAACAAGGCCAACCCCATTACCATAAATTGCTCAACCCCCATTTCACTCTTCTGTTGGTTACTCTGTTCCTGCCTTTGTAGCCAAAAACCCACATCCCCCACTTGCCCAAAAAATTTACAGATCTGGGTTCTAATGCCCCAGTGCATAGTAGATCCTATCCCACTCCTCTCGAAGCACAAAACCTAAGTGGGTTACAAGCTTATGTTGATCTGATAAGTCCGCCCTATGAATCCCATCATCGCCAATGCCACTGCACGATTTGTGCGACTTCCGTGCTCAGCTCATATTCCAGTCGCCACCCACAGATGGTCGTAATTTTCGGTCGATTTGTGAGAAGTTGCGATGGTGGTGAGGAATAATGTAACCTATATTAATGCTATTGACTGGTGGTTAAGGTGAGGAGGAGGAGATTGAGAGAGACGGAGGCCTTATCTGGGTTTGGAGAAGAATAGTGAAGAATGTTAGAAAATAAAATGAAATTAAAAAAAAAAATGTCAAAAAGCTAAAAGAAAAAATAAAGAGAGGAAAAAAATTTGAAAATAAGAGAAAACTATTTTTAAAAGACGATATGGCTGTTTTCGCCATCTCAGTGCTGATGTGGCCATAAATTTTAAACAAGTCAGCATCTTATTTAACTTTTTAATATTAAGCATGCCAATTATGCAAACCGTTTGTTACGTAGTCATTTTCCATTAGTGACTTAACAGTAGGGACCAAATTAATTGCAAGTTGAAAATAACAGGGGTCAAATTGACTGCTATCAAAATATATGGACCAAATTGACTATGATCCTAAATTGTAAGGACTAAAATAGCATTTTCGCCTTAAATAAATTATATTGTATTCTTATGCTCTCCTTACTTACAAAATACATCAAATTGATTAAAGATAACTAACTGCCTCATCTACAAAAATTTTAAAGTTCAAATTTATTATTTATAGGGTTTATCTATCTTCTATACTATATATAAGAGGATTCCTCTCTTTCAACTAGACTTATATATGGTTCAAAAATACCCTCATTAATGGAGGATAACTTCATTTAGAAATAGAGTCATAAATGTCAAATAACAAATTTTATTTTGAATTAAAAAAAGAACTTCTAAAATTTAGGATTTTTTTCCCTTCATGTTCAAAAAAGAAATTACAGTTACTGTTTATCTCTAAAGTTTATCTTTTTTATTTGTTTGAAAAATAAAATATATATATTTCCAAATTATAGTTGATACAAATTATTAATTCTTACCCAAAAAAATAGAAGAGTCTCTGATTATGCCCAACATGCGTGCTTGGAGACTAGTAGTTAATAAATAAAAAATACCCGATTAACTTAAAATAAAATTTGATATGCATATTGAAAATGAAAATAATATATAATCTTTTTTTTTTTTGAGAAGGAAAATATGACTAATTGTGATATTTTCAAAATATTAATCAAATAAAAAATTATTAAATACTAATATAAGATTAACAAAAGTAACATGATCAAGATTTCTATGCATACGGGGCATAATTAGGCTTTCATACACACCTAATGGGTTGTCCACTAAGGGTTCACCTATCGGGCTTAAGTTGAAATCACACTGAGCAAGTTAGTTGCCAACCTGCCATGTTGCTGGACCTGCTGTATAGGAAAAAAATATTTTATATCAAATTGTACTATGTCATCTGTATTAAAACTTAATAAATGAGAGACATATGTGTAAAAATTACTATTCATGAATACATGTCTTTCAATTATTAGTTGTTAATGAATTAATTATTTTTAACTGACATGTTTCACATTTATTAGATTTTGATACCATTGACATGGTACCATTTGATACCAAATACCTTCTTATCGTATAAATCCATGTATATTGTCATTTTCTTTTTTCAATTCTGACGTGAAGTGTGTCTTCAATTGTCAATTTGAATAATTTTTTCTTTGTTTTTTAAAAATGTATGTCTTTGTCTAATACATAAATGTTTACAATAAGTACATTATTTAATTGAGTAATTAGGTTTAATATACTAAAACAGATTATTTAAAACTTCATTCCCACTCGTTTGTGTGTGTTTTTAACAAGAAAAGACAAATAAACCGACCATCAAACTGGAGTGACAACTAACAACCCCTTCTCTTGATGTTTTTATATGAATTTTATTGTGAACCTATACTATATATCTATGTATATAATAATAGATAAAGTAAAGAGAAAATCTAATTAAATTTTAAATTAGAATTTAATTAGAGTCTAATTTTGTGTCATGTGTCTCATCTAATCTAAATTTTAGAATTTTGTGCCAAGTAAGTTAATTTAATGTAAAAATTGAATTTTAATTAGAGTTTAATTTTGCGCTACGTGTCTCATCTAATCTAAATTTTTAAATCTTTGTGCCAAATTAGTTAATTTAGTTTAGAAAACTAGGAGTCCAATATAATTAACCATAAAAAAACATAATCATATAACTGAAAAAAATTTAAATTTATAAGTCATAATAATAATAATAATAATAATAATAATAATAATAATAATAATAATAATAGGTAAACCTGAGAGAAAATCCAATTGGATTTCAAATTGAAATTAAATTAGAGTATAATTTTACGCCATGTGTCCAATCTAATCTAAGTTTTTAAATTTTTGTGCCAAGTGAGTTAATTCAATGTAAAAATTGGATTTCAATTTGAGTTTAATTTTGTACTATGTGTCTCATCTAATCTAAATTGTTTAATTTTTGTGTTAAATGAGTTAATTTAGTGTAAAAAACGAGGAGTCCAATATAAGTAAACCATAAAAAATATAATTTTTGAATGATTTTATATTTATGAGTCTTTTTTTGTATAACTAAAAACAATTCAAGCTTATAAGTCATATATATATATATATATATAGCCAAAGTTAAGAGAAAATCCAATTAAATTCTAAACTGGAATCTAATTTTGCGCCACGTTTCTCATCTAATTTTTAAATTTGTGTGTCAAGTAAATTATTAGGTGCAAAAATTAAAGAGTCTAAATTCAATTAGATTCTAAATTGAATTTTAATTGGAGTTCAATTTTGCTCATGTGTTTCATCTAATTTTTTAATTTTTGTGGCAAGTAAATTATTGAATGCAAAAATATAAGAGTCTAGAATTAATTAGATTCTAAATTATATATATGTAATTGTGATTGTTATTAAATGTATCCATGCATATGCACGGGATTACACACTAGTAATAATAATAGGTAAAGCAGAGAGAAAATCCAATTAAATTTCAAATTGGAATTCAATTAGAGTCTAATTTTGCACCATGTGTCTCATCTAATCTAAATTTTAGAATTTTGTACCAAGTGAGTTAATTTCGTGTAAAAATTGAATTTCAATTAGAGTTTAATTTTGTACCATGCGTCCCATCTAATCTAAAATTTTAAATTTTTTTGTGCCAAATTAGTTATTTAGTTTAGAAAACGAGGAGTCCAATATAATAAACTATAAAAAACATAATCATATAACTAAAAAAATTCAAATACATAAGTGGGAACTATATTAATAGGTAAAGCTTAGAGAAAATTGAATTAGAATTTGAAATTATAATCCAATTTTGCACCATGTGTCTAAATTTATGTGGAAACTAAATTATAATTATCCACTTAAGCTTGTGCCATGTGTCTACTAAAGTTTTTTAATTTTTGTGTCAAGTGAGTTAATGAGTGCAAAATACTAAGAATCTAATATTAATGAACTATAAAATTAAAAAAAAAAAATCACATATACTCAATAAAAATCACCACATGTTTCTTAAAAAATAAATAAAATAAAAATCACCATATAACAAAAATCATCACACGTTTCATCTTATTAAAAATTAGAAGGAAAAAAAAATGATCATACATAGTATTAAATTTAGGTAAGAATTTTAATATATGACTAATTACGTTTACTTTAAAAAAATGATTTGACTGATTATCTATATTTTATGATAAAAATTGTGTTTTTTTAATTTTTTTTTTAATTGTATCTATATGTATGCATGAATGCATGTGTTATATCCTTTAAAAAAATTTAATTTGATTAATTATTTATATTTTTATAATAAAAATTTTGTTTAATTTTAAATGCATCCATGCGTTTATATTGAATTACATGCTAAGAATCTAAACAAAGCACGCAACAAAAGAGATTTTAAAATCTTAATTAGCTTTGACAAAAGGGAAGAAATAACTTAATAAGAAAGCCGACAAAGAGATAGTATTGAAATTGGCCCCTCGAAAGAGATTCTGGGCAGCTTCTACGAAGAAAAATATGACATTCACAAAACCTCCTGACTTTCCACGTTTTATTACCATAGGAGAATCTTCTTATTTTGGTCAAAGTGGATTTTCAAAGGCATTTAGTCCAAAATGTTCGTTGGAGCATGAAGTGCCTGGTTACCATCCAAGAAAGGACAGAGTATTTAAAAAAAAAAAAATCATATTCAGCAGAAAAATAAAGTTTTATTTATTTATCTATCATCTTTCTCTTTAATAATTATAAAATTATTACAGGGGAGAATTGCCAAATAAGGTTTTGTTTTATTTTCCTATAAAAAAAGGTTTTGTTTTATTTTATTTTATTTTAAATACTTAGGGTATAAGGATTTAAACCTTAAATATATTAGTTGGAATTAATCAGTTGAACTATAAAATTCTTGGCAATTTGTATGATTCTGCTTTTTATTATCAGTCCAAGACTTCAATTAGTTTTTGGTGTAAGCAGGGGTTGAACTCTAAATCTCTTATTCAATTATCAGAGACTTTACCAGTTGAGCTAACTGAAACCCATTATATTAAAATGTTAAATTAATGCTCAAGAAGGACAACAATTTTAGGATGACGACTATTTTTACAATATTTTTTATAAGTACAAAATTTAGGTGTTGTACCTTAGGTTCTCTTCTTAAGATTTAACCATGTGACTACTTAATTAAAAAATACACTTTCATCCCATGAGAAAAAAAGCCACATGACAGAATTTTAAGAAGGGAATCTAAGGAATAGTATCTAACTCTTACTCTTTTTATCTCTATATAATAAGAGGATTTACAAAGTTAGTTATGATTTCATAAAATGTCAAAAATACTTCTAATCTAATTAGATAATCTTTATTCTTAAAAAATAAAAAATAGGTTTAAAATTGTAATTAAAAAAAAAAAAAAACTACTAAATAAAATTTTTTTTCCTAAAAATTAGCACACTCTATATTTGAATATATCTCATGCATGTTTGATACATTTTTTCCTAAAAACTAGCACACACTAAACCTAACAGTTTACTCATTTTCAAATCCTAAATTTTAGTTTCTTAAAAATTTATTACACGTAACCTTACTAATAATAGATAAATTCAAATTGAAAAATTACATTAAAATAAAAAATGATAAAAAAAAAAAATAGCCTCGTTGCACTTGCAGAGCGCGTGTGATGAGGCTAGTAATTCATTAATACAATAAAGTAGGATTGTAACAATGTTTAGACCCTAGTATACCTTGCTATTTAATTTAACCAATTTTAACTTAACCAATTAATCTTGAGTTAGCACAAGTTGATGTTAAGAGTGCCTCTTGCATTGTGATTTAGAAAAAAAGGGATATAACATGTCTCAGCCAGTTATGTTTGAAGTTGTTAGAAAAGAGAATTTTCTTTTTATATTGAGAAACAAATTATATGGTTCGAAACAGTCTCCCTAACATTGGTATAAACAAAAGCTTGTGGCATGTAAAAGCAAAGCTAAGATGGAGAAGTTGAAGACTCAATTTAGCAACGAGTTTCAATTTTCAAACGAAGGATCTTGCGAAAGCAAAGAAAATACTTGGCATTGAAATTGTAAGAGATAGAGTGCACAGTTCATCTATCACATGAACAATACATTCCGAAGCACTATATTAGGTTTTATTCCGAGATCTTCTCAAAAAAAAAAAAAAAAAATTATTCCGAGAGCACTATCTTAGGTTTTATATGCATGTCTAGTTGCCAGATTAACATATGCCATAAATAATGTGTTCAAGGTTTGACTATTAGTATTTTGAGCTTTTATCTGCATAATTAAAGTAAAAGAGCATTGTAGCTGAACTGACACCTTATCATGTACAGTCACCATTTTATTTTTTTTGCTCTCTCAAGACTGATTCCTCTTCCAAATCTCTCACAAATTTCAAAGATTCATTTTCTAATTTTTGCACACAAAAATAGGACACGTTAATTCTCCAAGCATGTTACCCTCCAAATTCCAAAAGATTCAATCTTCATTGATTTGCATCTCGGACCAAGCAATTAAAAAAAAGAATAAGATCTTCATATTTATAAGCCAAATCAAAATAGTAATGCGAAATTATAAATTAAAAGCTCTTCAAAGATTGTGAATAGAACTTATACTTCAATTCTAAGTTCTAAAGTCAAAATTTTCTTAGATTTCAATGGAAAAGCATATGAGAGAGAGAGAGAGAGAGAGAGAGAGAGAGGCAAGTTTGGATATTAGAGGGTGTTAATGAGAGAGAAAATGGGTTGGAATCTATTAGAAGAGTAAATTTGATCATATGTGTCTCACATACCAGGACATATGTCATTCTATAATGCTATCACATAGTTCATTGAGAGGAAATCTCTTTTAATTGGGTTATAGCTAAACTTTACCTTAAAAAAAAAATACTAATTTTCATTACTATTTTAAAAAATAACTTGAGTAATGATTTATTTTTCTTTCTTACTCATGAGTGTTTGTTTGCAAAAAAAAAAAAAAATTTAATACTTCTATAGTTACCTCCAAAACATATATATATATATATATATATATTTTTTTTTTTTTAAAGAGGGGGTATTTTGTAATAAATAGAAAATAATAAAATATCAAATTTAGGTTGACTGAAAAAAGCAAAATTTTTTTTGACTTCATCCACATTCCACTGTAAGCCAAGAGTACAGGTTGTTATCATATTAATTAATAAAAAAAATGGAAATGAAGAAAACCTGAGCAATATTTATCCACTGGATTTCCATAAATGTGGGTAAACGGCCTTTGTGGCGGCTATCTATAATGAATCTCCCAAAATATGAATACCCAGTCAAATCCACATAATCAAATACTGGACTCTGCCATATTTATGACAAGATAATTACGTAATCACCAAAATGTCCCACGCTCTTTCTCTATTTACCCCTGCCCCTACCACCTATATATATTACGTTTAAGTTTATAACTAAATAACAGAAAATATAATATTAATATTAATATTAATATTAAAGAAAAAAAAAAGTTAGACCCAGAAACAAAGGATCAAAATACCACAGCACAGAATTGGCGAATCTGGCTGTTTTGTGCTTTGTGAGAGAGAGAGAGAGAGAAGAGAGAGAAAGCAAAACAAAACAAACTCAGCCGAATTCCTCTTCGTTTCCAAAGCTTCCCTTTTTTTTTTTTGGTTCGCTTCATTCAGGTACCATTTCTTGTTCTAACTCTTCGTTTTGATCCAAATTATTAGGGTTTTGAATTTTCTAATTTTTTTTCAATTAGCTGCTTTTTGAAACCATTGGCATGTGCATTTCGGCCTAAGAATTATCAACTCCCTTTTATCTTTCATCTGAGGCATCTTTCAAACCCTCGTTTCTGCTTATGCGAAATTTGAACTTTGTGTTTTGCTTTTAATTGATATAAGTTTTGTGAGAAATTTTTTTTTTTTAAATTTTAAAAAAATATTTAATCTGCTTAATGGCTGTGGAGGTTTTTGCCCTAATAGAACTAGTGGTTTATCTTGAATTTTTCTATGATAGCTAATACGATCTGCGTTGATATAAGGGCATGTTATGGTATTGCTAATAATATCTATGATTGGTGTATATGGTGTATTTAGTTTCGTTTTTGTATCTCTAAGCTTATATAATTGAATTAATTGAGGATTTAGGATTGAGGATTGAGGATTGAAGTTGAAGACCAGTTTTGGTAAGTCATTATGGGAGGCGACGGGGACGGGGGGGAATTCGGTTTAGAATTTGGAAATTTGTGAATAGTATGTGAATAATTATCATGGATATGGTTCTATGACATGGTAGAAAGGTTAGAGAATACTTTTTGAAATCATGCTCTACAGTATTTAATTTCGTCTAGCCAGATGCTTTCTTCTCTGTTACATCCTATCAAAATAAATTTGCGCGCGCGCGTGAGAGAGAGAGAGAGAGAGAGAGAGAGAGAGAGGAGGAGGAGGAGCTGCCGCATTTTCATTTCGCTAGCTCTTGCACTGTGGTTGGGAGGTATAAAAGAAAGGAATGGATCATAGGGTATTTTCTCTATTGTGTTTAGAACTTCATAAAAAGAAGGAAAAAATGAAAGAAATATATAATTCTAGTATTATATACCCTTTACATTTTCTTTTTCTTTTCTCAAAACTACGATAAAATCGCTATTTTGTCTTAATTTCATTAAAAGAACCAATAGTCTTTCCACTTTTGGAGGGAAAGGAATGAAATGTGCATTCTCTCCTAGCTAAACCGTTCCTTCCCACTAATCCCCTAAACACAGGAATATATGAAATGCCCTTAAAATCCATTTCATTCAATTCCATATATATACTGTAGAGAGACAGGTCATCTTTTATTTATTTATTTTTCCTATATTGTAATTTTAGAAGATATAAGAGAAGGCTGTCCACATGACCACTTCTGTGAGGAAACTGTTTATGTGCTCAGTTTCTTTATTGAGGTGGGTGGTTAATGTTTGTTCATATTTAGAAGGTTTAAATTTATAATATTAGCAATTCATTACTTGTCCATTTTTAAATCTTCAATATTCTGGATTCATAATTCAAAGTTTTGGTTCTGTACAGGGTTTGGTAGCTGGATAGCCTCAATTCCCAAGGTTCTTTATGTGGATTTGATCTCTCCATATGGTGGGCGCGCAAGGTTTTTGTATGGGTGCTTGAAACTGTGATCTTCGTCTATACAGATTAATATGGTCTCTCAAGGATCAGCAGTGTGAGAAAGATTGTTTTGATTTTTGAAATTACAGGTTTGTGGTGAGTTTGTTACATTCTTTGCGTTCTTTACCTGATATATGTGGCTGTTATTGTTATTATTTCTTCATACTGGTGAATGGATTAAATTTCATCTCTTTGTCATGACTTATTCTAAAAGAACTTTGGTTGTAATGGTGAGACATGATAGCTGATAAGTCAATGGAGGATATTGCTTTTGATAGAGTTGAAGAAATGAAATCACATTAAGTCAATTGAAGGAATTGCTGAATAGATCTACTTGGTTAGGTTAATTCCAAGCTCACGAGCTAACTTGGATGAATGGAAAAAGATCCAAATGATTTCAGTGCTTCATTAATGTTGACTAAGGATTAAACGAAAAAAGGGGAATTAGTATATTTTTTTAGCAAGGACCAAATCCAATTCAAATTGTATTTGTATTTGAATGTCCAATTAATATATACATATAAAAACAAAATTTTCTGATTAATATAATAGTGTGCTATATATATATTTTAAATCCTTGGGGATAAGAACTTTGAATAGGCAGGAAATTTACGGTGGGATCACTGAGGTACTCTGTCTTGTTCAGTCTACCATTTAGGATGCTCACTTAAATGATACAATTCTGATAGGGTTTCTTCTTTGTTTGGTACTTGAGCCTAATTGTTTAGATGTGTTGAAAGGCTAATAATGTGCATGAGGTTTATGGTAGGTTCTTCCATCATTTACCCCTGCTTGAAAGACCATGTTTTGGGTAGAACCTAAAGTCCTAAATGTTCTCTTGACATAGATTTAAGTAAGAATAAGATTATTGAAAAAAGACTACTTCATGCAAAAAGGGCACAAAGTAGCCAAAAGAATTACAAAAAATTACAACAGGATTATGTACAAAATGATAGGGATTCTATAAACATCAGAATGGATTCTCTAGACGTAAATCCCCAAGCACAAGACCAATTAAACAAAGTGCCAACAAATGAGGCAAGGAGTTGATCCCTTGTACTCTCCAAATCCTCAAATGTACACCTATTATGCTCTAGCCAAACAATCCACATCAAACACAACATAACCAAATTCCAAATATCTGTGGAATGTTTTCCCATCCAGTTCCTCCACCTAAACAAGAGATCTATTGCTCTCTCTAGTAAGACCCAGGAGACCCCAAAAGATCTAAAAACAAAGCTCTACAACTAATGAGCCCCCTTACAATGAAGAAAAAGGTGACCTGCTGTCCCATACACTGGCATATGCAACACCAATTCACTACAGTAGGCCTCTCCTCCTAAGATTATCACAAGTGAGCATCTTCCCCAACGCCTCCATCCAAAAAAAAAAAGACTTTCCAAGGAGCCTTCAAACCCCCAAACACCTTTCCAAGGGAAAGAGATAGTAGTGGACCCCCTCAAAGCATTATAGTAAGAAATCATATCAAACTCCCAATTTTTCTTCAACCTCCACCTCACCAGATGTTCACCCTCATTAAGAAGAGTATGAGAATCCAGAAGATGAAGAAAGGCAACAACCATATCCAACTCTCAACCATTAAGATCCAGGAAGAAACGCACATCCCAACTCCCCCTCTCCCCCTTAGTCTGCCACACAAAGACAGCACTGAAGCCTTTTGATTAGTAGAGTTCTCATACAAGACCAGGAAGGCCATTTTGAGAGGTTAGTCGCCACACCAACAATCATGTAGAAAAAACTGGGTTTTCCATGACAACCTCAAAACGAATATGCTGACCAAACCTCTCCCAACCCATCCTAATAACCGTGGGAACTCGACCTAACTTCAAACTCCAACCCCACCACAATCCCCCCCAACCCCAAATTTTAAGGCTACCACACGCCTCTATAGACATGCATCCTTGAGCCTAAACTGCCACAGTCACTTCCCTAAGAGGGCTTTATTAAAAGTAGTAAGCTTCCTTATCCCCAGCCTGTCATTATCAATAGGAGTGCAAACCTTCTCCCATCCCACCAAATGATGCTTAAGCTAATCCCCCATACCTCCTTATAAAAGTTCCTTTGTAATCCTATTAGCCACACTTGTAGGGATGGTAAACAAAGATAAATAATAAGTAGGAGGGCTGGAAAGCGCACTCTTCAATTAAATCAAACAACCTCCTTTAGAAAGTTAGAGTTTCTTCCATCCTGTTAATTGTCGTTCAAACTTTTCCAAGATGGGATTCCAAATAGATGTCGACTTATAGGAGGCCCCAAGAGGTATAACAAGATAAGACATAGGCAAGCACCCTACCTTGTAACCCAAAATATTCTTTAAAGCATTAATATTCTCATCCTCCCCTAGTGGAACCATTTCACTCTCACCCTCAATCCTGTCACTACCTCAAAACAAGAAAATAACAGTCGGATATAGAAGATTTGCTTAGTAATAGCATCACAAAAGAGTGTTGTGTCATCTGCTAATAATAAATGAGAAACAAATATCCCGTCACCATCCACACCACCCACCCTAAATCCCTTGATAAGACCATCCCTTCTATTCTCCTAAGCATCCTACTTAAAACCTCCATCATCAAAATAAAAGGCAAGGGGGATAGAGGGACTCCTTGGCCTTAAACCGCTCAAAATGCTAAAGAAGTCACCCGGAGATCCATTAATTAAAACTGAGAATTGTACCATGGAAATACAAGTACGTATACACTGCCTCCATTTTTCACCAAAACCCATACTCCCCAACAAGAATAGAAGGGCCTCCCAAGTCACATGATCTTTTGCTTTTTCAATGTCCAACTTACAAATGACACCTGGAGTGTGACCTTTGACTCTACTATCAACACACTGATTTGCAATAAGTACCAAGTTTAAAATCTACCTACCTCCCACAAAAGCATTCTAAGTCTCAAATACAAGTGTATCCAACACCCCTCTCAATCGATTCACCAAAACCTTGGCCAATAAATCTTGTAAACACTTCCCACCAGGCTAATAGCCTAGAGGTCTCTAATATTGGAGGCATTGTGCTTCTTGGGGATTAAAGATATAAAGGAGGCATTCAAAGATTTTGCAAATTTACTGTACAGTCTGTACTGGTAAAACTGAATGCCATCACATCTTTCTCCACAACCCTCCAACAGTGTTGGAAAAAAGCCGGTGAAACCATCTTGCCTTATCCCTTTGAAGGCCCCTTACAGCCTGAAGAATCTCCTCTCTTTCAAACCTCTGCTCAAGCATACCACTCTCCACCACCCATATCAAAATATAGGTATGGATATCCTTTTCTTTGATAATACTTTTAATTAAAGTTGGTATGCAATTCCAATAAAGTTGATCATTTGATACTCTGCTGTACTGTGCTAATGATTTATGGTCTTGTTCTTTACGTTGTTTGGAGTACATTGGGTTATTGGTTTCATGGAGCTGGAAGCTGGGGGTGTGGACAGCCTAGTGGCATGTAGAGCAATCCCTTCATGCCCTGTATGGTGTGTCTGGTTGGAAAAGAAGCAGGAGGGCTTTTGATGATGTTTAGAAATTTATGGGGGAAAACTAGGTGAAATTTTCTTAAAAGTTTGGTTCCAATGAGTGTCAGTCCACCCTTTGGTTGGCTGTTACGTGTCTTTCTACAATCATCCATTCTTTCTTTGTATACTTTGTGTACTTGGATTATGCTTCCTTCTTGATTTTTTAATTACATTTTATTAGTTATTAAATAAATGAGATTCCAGCATTTATCATTGTTGGTGCTTGTGGTTTTTAGACCAAATGGAATCTCCTCACCCATAATCAATGTGTAGGGAGAGAGAATGAGTTTAGTTCCATACAGTCGGATGAATTGTATATGCTAACCAACCAAAATAAATAATTAAGAAAATAAAATATATATCATTGATATTAAATTCATTATATTTTTTGTCTTCCCATTAAATAGATCATTTCACTTACAATAATATTCTATATTGATAATTATAGGTGTACTTTGACATAGATTGGGTAGTTCCAAACACATTCCCCCGGCCCCTCCCAAAAGAAAAGAAATAAACTTCATGCTTCATATTTTGAAATTATCCATTGATGACTTAAAAGAATGCGTGCTTTACATAAATGACATTTATTATTGCTGCCTGCTTCACCACCCGTTGTCTTATATTTTTCATTTATGTGCTTAAGGATTTTGAAAAAGACTGGGCCAGTTATAGCTAATACCAATTTTAAGTTGATTGCACAATTAAGCCCAAAAAATTTAACTAGCCAATCAATTCATGCATGGATAACACAATAGAACAGAAAATCCCAATAAGACAAGCACTCAAACACTGGAAGGTGTTTACCAAGAGAAAAACCCAAACCGGGCAAAAAACTCTCGGGCCTATAGCACCAACCAATTCACTAGTAAGAATAGTTGCAATACATTACACTTACAAACCCTCCAAGCTAAGTAAGAGTAGATGTATTGAAGCTCCTCAGTCCTGCTCACAACCGATTGCACCAATTCTTTCTCCTTACTAGCTACCAGTTCCGCAAGTTGAGCCGTCAACCGCAAGATCAAGTCTCCTTGCTACTTCAAGGCCTCTCAAGGATTTTTGAAGATTTCTAGGGATTTCTCTTATGATTCCCAGCACCAAGCTTCAATAAAGATCACTTAAGGTATCTTTAGCATGTGGCTTGAGTCTCCTTTCAATAGATATTACAATTGGAGAGGGTGAAGGTAGAAACGTCAATGAGTTTTTGCACTAAGGAAATGCTTAATTCTCTCACTCTTCAATATGAGAATTCTAGGTATACTGAGTGATGTGGATTATTTGGACATAACGTAATTTGCGTTCTTTTGAGGATATTGAGAAACCTCTGGCTCAGTTGATAGATTGTTGCTAGCGGACTCTTTTAGATTGGTCTTGGTGTTGGGGTCTCTCGGACTGTTCTTCTTTTACTAATTTTCTATTGTCTCTTAGCATAGCTTCTTGATTCCTTTGTTTCTTTATTTTTTTGTGTTGTTCTTTGTTCATTATTGTGAACACCTTGTATTCTTTCTCCCATTACTTTTTTAATAATATTACTTTTTTACCTATAAAAAAAGAAGAAGAGAGAATTCTGGGTATACCTTCATGGGTATAGTGAGATATAAGAAGGGTAATTGGATAGGAATTGTAGAGAAGGAAATCAACAACTTTCTCTCAAGTTGCAATTTTTGCTCGACATAATTACTCGTAAGTTTCTTGCAAAACTGTGCCCAACTCATTTTTAAATGCTGTACTTTAGCTTGATTTGCCCAGATTTGCTCGACTGAATTTCTTCAAACAACAATTCCACCTTTCAGCCTATGTCCCTCTAATCTCATGTTCAATACATCTCATTAAAATCAATTACAAGTAAATGATTGCAAATACAATGAAATTCGGCATGGAATATGCCAAGTGCCAACACTAGAAAATTCCTAACAGATTACACTTGAAGCTTAAATTCCATAACCATGTGCCTCAATATCCAAGGCAATAAGAATATGCCTCACATTCTGATGTTCTTTTTGCATTTTTTGTTCCAAACATTAACTGAAATTAGGGTTTTTATTTATTTATTACAAATTGGTAATTTTTTCCCTCCTATAAATATATATGTATATATATTTTTCCCCCAGTGGAGCTTTTTTTAATTGGTCTTTCTGTCAAGATGATGTAGAAAACAACAATTGTTAGATGGATGGCATACAAATATCAAGTACCTATCAATTAGTTTTATTTTCAATAGCTTATGAACTAGGCAGCTATTTGTTAATCACATTGTTAATAATTGAATTGCTGTGGTGTAAATTTTGTATAAGTAATGCCAAACAACCATTCTTTCTATTTTTTATTTTTAAGAACTTATGTTATGTTATATTCCTTTCCTCTGTTGAGTGACCATTTCCTATTCTGTTATTGATACAGGTGTGATGGAGATATCATTGTTAAAAGCCCTTCTTAATAACATATCATCATTTTTCCATTTATCTTCTTGCGACAATATAAACTCAGAACCAGTTCTGAAGTATTACCAAAAGGCTGAAGAGATATTGAAGTTGTTGAAGCCAATACTTGATGCGATTGTTGATTCTGAATTAGCTTCTGATGAAGTGGTTATCAAGGCATTTGAAGAACTAAGTCAATCTGTCGAAGAATTGAGAGAGCTCTTTGAAAACTGTCAACCATTGTCCAGTAAAGTTTATTTCGTAAGTTACAATATACAATTTTATAATCAGTTTTAGTTTGTGAAATTGATGGTACAGTATCTTAATCACCAATTAAAAAGAAAACCAACTAAATTGATCATTCATGGGTTATTTTACTTGTGATTAGCATACTTTGACCAACACAAATATGGCTATTATACCCTTAGTTTATTATAATATTGGGTGTTTTGAGGAATACAAATTTTCTAATGATTTTCTACTTTGCATTATATCTAGGTTCTGGAAATTGAATCATTGATAACAAAGACTCGGGCTGCTGGTCTTGACATTTTTCAGCAGCTGAAGTCTTCACATGAACATCTCCCTGATGAATTGAGCTCAGCATCTCTTGAGGTAGCATATGAGGGGAAAAAGTACTTAAATTTTACAGGTTTTTGGTTGCTAGAGTTGGGAAGATGTATATCTAAATTATTTTATGATGCCTAACACCCGGCTTGTTTAATTGCAGCATTGTGTACAGAAAATTAAGCATAAGGGATATGAACCAATGTCATCTGTCATTAAAGAAGCTATAATGGATCAAATGAGGGATGTTGGACCCAGCTCAGAGACCCTGTTGAAAATTTCAGAGAGCCTGAGCTTGAAATCAAACCAGAAGATTCTCATTGAGGCTGTAGCCCTTGAAAAGTTGAAAGAGAATGCTGAACAAGCCGAAAAGGCGGAGGAAGCTGAATATATTGATCAAATGGTAGCTCTTGTAACTCGCATGCATGAGCGCCTTATTATGATAAAGCAATCCATAAGCTGTAGCCCGGTTCCAATACCTGCTGATTTCTGCTGTCCTCTCTCTCTCGAGCTGATGACAGATCCAGTGATTGTGTCATCAGGGCAAACCTATGAGCGGGCTTTCATCAAGAAATGGATTGATCTTGGTCTCACTGTCTGTCCTAAGACACGACAGACTCTGGCGCACACCAATCTAATACCTAATTACACTGTAAAGGCGCTAATTGCAAACTGGTGTGAGTCAAACAATGTGAAGTTGCCTGATCCCATGAAGTGTACAAACTTAAACCAACCATCACCTCTTCTTGGGCACACAGACTCTGGTGCAACCAGGGAGTCACCTGTTTTTCCTCATTCCAGGGTCAACCAGCCGATATCACTTGAGTCAAGCCGGTCTATGGGTTCACCTGGTAATAACTTGATCTCGTCTGGTGGAGTCCATCAAGAGGACACTTCTCCATTGTATCCTCATTCTTCATCAGAGGGTTCCTTGTCTGGTGTAGCTGGAAATGGGCAGGATTTGGATATGGCAAGAGTATCACCAACAAGTTCTGAAGATAGGTCTGCAAGCTCAGAAGAAAGGAATATGGATGCAGTTGGCCAACCCAGTACATCACCTTCTGGAAATGAATTTTCCAATGCTACTGGAGCTGAACAGTCAGCTCAGAGCCATAATAGAACTGCCTCAGCCTCAAGTGTGCTTTCTAATGAAAATTTTACTCAAGAAACACCTGGAGATGCCAATGAAGCTTCACAGATAACAACCAATCTGACTGGCTACGGCAGTGATGCATCAGGAGAGGGGAAATCAGAGCCACTTGCTGCTCCCTTGACTTTGCCACAGAGAGAACCTGATTTCACTTCCAGATTGTTGGAGACAAGGCCTCGAAATCCATCAATCTGGCGGCGACCATCAGAGAGGTTTGGTCCAAGGATGGTTTCTTCTCCTGCTATTGAAACAAGAGCTGATCTTTCTGGTATTGAAACCAAAGTGCGGAAGCTAGTTGAGGACTTGAAAAGCTCTTCAGTTGATACTCAAAGAGATGCAACATCTGAGATACGGTTACTTGCCAAGCACAACATGGATAATCGGATTGTAATTGCTAACTGTGGGGCCATTACTTTGTTGGTCAATTTGCTCCTCTCGGAAGACTCACAGATTCAGGAAAATGCTGTTACAGCACTTCTTAACTTATCAATCGCTGATAACAACAAAACTGCGATTGCCAATGCTGGTGCAATTGAACCTCTGATTCATGTTCTTACGACGGGGAGTCCTGAAGCAAAGGAGAACTCAGCTGCCACTCTCTTTAGTCTCTCGGTGATTGAGGATAACAAAGTCAAGATTGGAAGGTCTGGTGCAATTGGGCCTCTGGTTGATTTATTAGGGAATGGGACTCCTAGGGGGAAGAAGGATGCAGCCACAGCTTTGTTTAATTTATCAATATTTCATGAAAACAAGGCCCGAATTGTGGAAGCTGGTGCCGTAAAATACCTTGTGGAGTTGATGGACCCAGCTGCTGGAATGGTTGACAAGGCTGTAGCTGTATTGGCAAATCTTGCTACAATTCAGGAGGGACGGACTGCTATTGGTCAGGAGGGTGGGATTCCTGTCCTGGTAGAAGTTGTTGAGTTGGGTTCTGCAAGAGGGAAGGAGAATGCAGCTGCTGCTCTTTTACATCTTTGTCAAAGCAGTAATAGATTTTGCAGTATGGTGCTCCAAGAAGGAGCTGTCCCACCACTGGTGGCATTGTCACAGTCAGGCACCCCAAGGGCCAAAGAAAAGGTATGTGGCTGCTTATGAGGTTGCTGTTTCTGTTATTTTTATCTTGAAGACTAATCCAACGTGGTTTTGGTTTCTTGCAGGCACAGGCGCTTCTTAGCTACTTTAGGAGCAGCAGACATGGTAATGCTGGGAGGGGCTGATTTTGGGATCACAACCTTTGGGTTTCATACCAAGGTTTTGGGTCAAGTTCTAAAGAGTGTAAATTTGATGGTGCAAATAATGCATGTGACAGGTGATCTTGCATGTATTTTACTTGATCTCTAGAAGAAAAGAGGGGGGGAAAAACCAATTATGATTTATGGAGGATTTGATTGAGTCCTCTTGTGAAATAGGTCTACTTGTGAATGTGGGAAGAAAATTTTATACATGTGAGTGCAGTGAGCTTGGGCAAGACAATGACGGACAAATAATCATTTCTATTAATGTCATTGTCTTTTTTGCTTCTTTTTGTGAATGCTTGTTTTTTTTTTTCCATTGGTGTTTCAAAGAAGTTTAAAATGCTGTGATTTAGTGGAGGCTGTATGTTATTTGTTGTGCAATAGTTTTCTTTTTCATTCGATTGTCAAGTCGGTTTGTGTTGGCAACTCAATTTTGTCGCTCCATCCAGGTGATTTTCATTTTCACCGGAAAAAATAAGCCATGTTTTCCCGTAAACAATTTCCAAAGAAATGCGTGGCTGCTAACCTACTTCCCCTGAGCTTACACTGATATCTGCATATTTACTTGAAAAAGTTGGTGTAGCTTTACTTTTTTGATAATTCAATAGTTACTACAGAGAAAGTGGATCCCAATCCTGGATGTCTCTATTAGAAATACCAAAAGATGTAACCATTTGAGTTACAAGACTTTTGACAAAGATGGAGCAGCTTTACTTGTAATTGTAGTCGAGTGCCAATGCTAGTTAGTCATTAGTGTAAGATTATTGTTGATTAGCCTTTTACTTAACCAATGTTTCATTAATGCAGTCTAGATGAGCATCCCAGCTAGTTTAAGATATCTGTTGACCAGCCTTTTTATTGGACTACATGGTGCACATCGCATTGGCAGTGCCAGTGTACACAAGGAGAAGGTATTCTATGAGAAGTTATCTTATGAAATGATCTCATGAGAGTGAGACATCTCTTTCACAAGAAGTGAGATCCACATGTATGCTCCCCTCTCTCCCCCAACATGTGAGAGAGATGTCTTATAAGACCATCTCATAAGATAATTTTTCGTACAAGAGAGCCAACTTTTTTTTTTTTTTGGCTAAGGGAGATGAGGATCTTTCTCTCGTAATTATACAAAATAGCCAATTTGGGAATATTATGGGCTACAAAATTAGTTTCCTTACAATAATGACTAACAGTTCAATCAACAAATGAGCAGTGATGTTTTCTATGACTCAATATGGAGAGGTCGAGGAGTTCTAGGGTGGTTGGATTACATCAGTGCATCCCTTTTACATATTACGATTTAATACCCCAAAGTTGTTGCTTTCTCTGCTATTGGGATAAGCTGCCTTGACTTTCGCTATCAGGGGGTCTTGATCTTTTATGAACTCTGTCCAAACAAAAACAACTTCTCCATTGTGGTCTCTGACTATGGTTAACAAGATTTCTCCTTATTGATGGCTATTTTGAAGTTAACTTTCAAAAAAAGGGGGATAAGGCCATAAGGGGATCAGGGATCTCATAGACTGCTCCTAGTGGTCTCCACTTCACACCTACATATTCCTAGGTTAAATATGATCGCTATATATATATATATATATATTTACTTTTTCTAATTAAAAATAAATGATCAACTATTTCCCTTTCAGAATTTGGTTTTTTGTCATCCATATTATTTCACAACAAATAGCTATGAATAATAGTATTTCCTTGCTTCTTCTTGTTGCAGCTTCATTTTTTCTTCTACTTGTATAATTAATCTAACCCAGTGGGTTATGGAATTGAATTTATAAAAAAAAAAAAATCTTATAGTCAAAGGGGAGTTTTGTTAGGAATTGTGTGATTGAATTAGGAATTAAGGTAGCTCACTTTGAGGGAACTTGGGCCTCCGTAGTAGAGAAGAGAGAAAGAAATGAGAATACAGGGGGTTAGAGAGAGAAGAAGGTGATTAACAAGAGAATTCATTCATCAATGCTTTGTATAATATGATTCCTGATCTTTATACCAGCATGACCCTAACTATTCTAATCGCCAAATGCTCCTAATTAACTAACTAACTAACTGATATGTTGTTACTAACAAATACACTAACTGTCATTTAGGTACAATGGCCTACAGCCCTCAATTAGGTACAATACCCTACAACCCTCAATTAGGTACAAAACTATAGATGCCTATCATTACCCCTCTCCATTTACAGCACCTTGCCCACAAGGTAAGGAAAGATAAGTTGCAGTTGATGCAATGATTCCCAAGTGGCATCTTCAGGAGGACAGCCAAACCACTGGACTAAAACCTCAGTAATCACTCGAGACCTTAAGGCCTTGGTTATGGTTTGCAGCACAACAGTAGGTTCAACTTGCACTTGACCTTCCTCATCCACAGGTGGCAAAGTTGGTAGAGGATGGATATACTAACCCAGTTTCAGCTTCAACCATGACATATGGAAGACAAGGCGAATCTTAGCTTCAGGTGGCAAGTCTAGCTTATAAGCTACTGCATCAACCTTCTGCAATACTTGGAAGTGACCAAAGTACCTTGGTGACAAATTCCACTTCCCCTTGTAAGCCAAGGTCCTCTGCCTATATGGTTGTAACTTCAGATACACCCAATCACTAACAGCAAAAGACCTGGCCTGCCTATGCTTATCAGCTTGAATCTTCATCTGCTTTTAAGAGCATCATCCATAGCAGTGGAACTAAATTTTTAGCTTTTTAGCTACACAAAAAGTCACTTTATCTATTTTACCTTCTCACATCCTACAGCAGTGAAGCTATTTTAGCTTTTAACACAATAAAATAATATAAACATTACAATAAAATAATATTTCATTCAACCACCAACACATAACCACAATCACCATCAAACCCATAAAAATCACTGCACAACCACAACCCCACCGTGCCCATCAAAACCATTGAAGAAGAACAAAACAAAAACCTAGAAAAATCAACACAGCTAAGCCAAAACCCATGCTCGATACTCTGTCCGATTGGGTACCATTAGATGAGACCTGCGCTGATCATCAATCAGTGATCATAGACAGTGATGATGAGTGCAAAGCGAAACGGAATGCTTCGATTTGACATGAGTTGGGTAATGTGGGACTCGATTGGAGCTCAAAACGGAGAGAGAGCGAGAGAAAACAAAACATATCGAAAATGAAATAAAGAGAGAGAGTGTGTGTGAAAAGGACGAAACGGGGGTTTTGAGGCGGATGGCGGTGTGGGTCTGAGGCTAATCAATGGCTTGGGACGAGCTTCAGTGGCGGCGACATTGAGGATGAGTCGGGTCGGCGGCGGTGAAAGAGTGAGCTTGAGAGAGTTTTGAGAGATAAGAGCTTCAGATGAGATGAGAGTGACTGAGAGAGAGAGGCACAATGTGAGAGTGACTGAGAGAGAGAGAAGAACCAACTTGTATTATTTTAATTTGGGCTGGGATTAAAAAATTAATTTTTTTTTTACCTTTTAGCTACAGTGCATAGCCATAGATAGCTGTGCACTGTAGCAATGAAGCTAAAAAAAAATACCTTTAGCTCTACTGCTGTATGGCTGTTTTTGGTGTTTTGGTAGAGTTAAAATAGCTATAGAGCTATTTAGCTCCACTGCTGCAAGTGCTCTAAGCAATAGAGAGTTGCTTTCAAAGAGTACCCAAGATAGCCTTCCTCTGACTTAAAAGAGAGTCCAAAACCTCAACTCTAGTGGTACCAGGTATGTAAGACTGCATTGTGAGGGAGGAAATCCATACAAGGCTTCAAATGGAGTCATCTTCAAGCTAGTATGGAAATTAGAATTGAACCATAATTCAGCCAATGGTAACCATTCAGCCCATCTATGGGGTTTCTCACTAGTGAGAGCTCATAGATATTGCTCTAAACTCCTGTTAACAACCTCAGTTTGTCCATCAGTTTGAGGATAATAAGCTGTTGACATGGCTAATTCAGTCTCCTACAGCTGAAACAACTCATACTAGAATAAGGAAGTGAATATGGCATCTCTATCACTTACAATAGAGGTAGGCATACCATGAAGCTTAAAGACATACTGCATATACAAAGCTGCCACTTTGACAGCAATGTAAGGGTGAGAAATAGGCACAAAGTGAACATACTTACTTAGTCTATCCACCACCACTAAAATCACCTCAAACCCTTGTGACTTAGGTAACCCTTCCACAAAATGCAAGCTAACATCAATCCAAGGAGTAGTGGGGACCTTCAATGGCTGCAGTAAACCAGCAGGGACAGAAGTCTCAGATTTAATTTGTTGACAGATATCACACTCCCTCACATACTTCTTGATAACAGCCTTTATACCATACCAAAAAAATTCCCTTTTAGCCCTTTGAAATGACTTAAGGAAACCAGAATGGCCTGCCACAGGACTACTGTGAACTAAATGCAGAATTTGGGATTTTAAGGGGCAATGTAACCCCAAAAAAAACTGCCTTTGTAAAAAGTCAGGCCATTTTGCAAAGTAAAACCCTTGGGAGCAGTACTAACTTGAATGGACTGAATAAGCTGCTGCAAACTTTGATATTGAGAGTAGCTATCCCTAAGTATGTTCAACCAAGTAGGATCAGGAACTGAAATGAGAAATAGACAGCTAGTCTTTTGTAAATCAGCTCGTGGAGGCAAGTTAGGCTTCTAGAAAGTGCATCAGCCACCTTATTCTCACTTCCCTTCTTATATTCCATTACAAATGCATACCCTAAGAGCTTAACAAGCCATTTTTGCTGAGTAGGAGTGGCAATCCTCTGTTCAAGTAGAAACTTGAGGCTTTGATGGTCAGTCCTCACCACAAAAGGTCTTCCAAGCAAGTATGCCCTCCATTTCTTGACAGCAGTTGCCAATGCTAACAATTCAGTCTCATAAGTGGACAAATGAAAGTGTTTACCCTTAAGGGCTTTACTGTGGAAGGCAATGGGTTTGTTGTCTTGCAACAGGACAGCCCCCAAACCAACCCCAGAAGCATCACACTCAATGACAAAAGGTTTTGAGAAATTGGGAAGAGCCAAAACTGGAGGTTGAACCACAGCTACCTTGAGTTTGTTGAAGGCCATTAGAGTTGCATCAAACCAATGAAACCCATCTTTCTTAAGGAGGTCTATTAAGGGTTGAGCAATAGCTCCATACCCTAGAATAAACTTTCTATAATACCCAGTGAGGCCTAGGAAATCTCTCAAAGCTTTAAGAGTGGTTGGAATAGGCCACTGTTGCATAACCATAGTCTTCTTAGGATCTGCCTTGACCCCATCACCAGATATAATATGGCCAAGATACTCAACCTTACTACACCCAACTACACATTTGGACTTCTTTGCATACAACTGATTAGACAATAGGGTGTCCAAAACAATTCTCAAATGTGATAGATGATCTTCCAAGCAAGAACTAAAGACCAAGATATCATCAAAGAAAACTAAGACAAATTTTCTCAAATAAGGTCTGAATATTGCGTTCATAAGAGCTTGGAATGTAGATAGTGCATTTGTCAAACCAAAGGGCATTACAAGAAATTCATAATGACCCTTGTGAGTTCTGCATGTTGTCTTAGGAATATCCTTAGGTTTCATACGGATTTGGTGGTAGCCTGATCTCAAATCTAACTTAGAAAAAATGGTAGCACCAGCAAGTTCATCCAACAATTCATCTACCACAAGTATTGGAAACTTATCTTTAATAGTAGCCCTATTTAAAGCCCTATAGTCTATGCACATCCTCCAACTACCATCAACTTTTCTAACAAGAAGGACATGTAAAGAAATAGGACTTTGACTAGGTTGGATAGAACCAACTTCAAGTAATTCATTGATAATCTTTCCAATTTTAGATTTTTGGAAATAGGGATACCTGTAGAGCCTTTCACAGACTGGTGGTGTGCCTTCCTTGAGTACAATCTGATGCTCATGCCTTCAGATTGGAGGCAATCCAAAAGGGACATTAAATACCTTAGAAAATTGATCTAACAAGGCATACAATGTAGTAGGTAGCAATGGTTGGTCAGGACTAGCAGTGTTGATAGTTGTAATTTGAAGAACCAAACCCTTCTTTGCTCTATCAGAGAAGAGCTTGTCAGCCTTTGAAAAAGTTGATGGTGACAGATGCAAACCTTGCAAGAACCCCTCTTTACCCAAGTAACAAAACCTCATGGTCAGTAGCTTGAAATCCCAAATGATAGCACCCAATGTACTCAACCATTGAGTTCCAAGAACCACTGCACACCCCCCCCCCTTCCCCCCTAAAATGTAACACATTAAGATCCAACACAAATTTATACCCCTGAATAAAGAAGGTAACCCTATGACACACCCCCAATGTCTTAACAATACTACCATCAGCCACTTTGACTTCTAAAATCTGTGATGTATCAAGTGTTAACCTCAGATTATCCAAGTTAGAAGCATCCAAGAAATTATGTGTACTTATAGAGTCAATGAGAGACACCACCTCTCTATTCTTTATCCTTCCCCTAACCCTCATTATTTGAGAGGAAGCGCTACCCACTAAAGCATACAAAGTGATTTCAGCAGGAGCAACTATATTCTCAGATGCCTGCATAGCTTCTTGATGTCCCAACACCACCCCATCATCTTCCAACTCCACCAATTGCACCCCAGATTTTTGTTCAATCTCCATATCCCACCCTTCAAGCAAAAACAACTTAGCTCCCTTACACCTATGTCCCGTTTGCCATTTTTCATCACAGTTATTACAAAGTCCAAGTTTCCTCCTTTCCTCCATTTGAGCACTAGTTAACCTTTGTAATGGAAGCTTGAGTTTTTGATCAGTCTTACTCTCAACCTTAGGTAGTTCGAGAATTGTAGGTTTCCCATTATCAATTACACCACCCCTAAATCCTTTCATATTACTCAGCAAATACTCTTCCTAGATTTTAGCTAACCCAAATGCTTCATTAAGGGACTTAGGAATAGATTTTAGCTAACCCAAATGCTTCATTAAGGGACTTAGGAATGACGTAGGACAACCACAAAGAACAATAGAACAAAAAAGATGAACCCTAGGAGTCAGCACCTAAGGGTTGCTTGGAGTCAGCACCAAGCAAAACTGGATTCGGCACCAGTGAAAGAAAACATACGTTTTTTTAATAATTATCAAAACTGTCTTACAATAATCCCAAAAAGTGTTTAAATAGCTAACATAAAGAAACCCTAATTATTAAATATTCGGGCTTGCTCGAACTCAAGCCCAATAACTAATAGGATCCATCCATAAGGCCACAGGTTGTGCCGTCTTCTTCCTCCTATACGTGCGTGTAATTGGAGGCTTGTACCTCGTGTCCACACCAACTCCCCCCGAGTGAGAAGAACTCGACCCCGTCGAGTGGAAATCTGAAGAGCTCTGATAGTACTCCAGCAAGTTAGGATCCAGTCGCTGTAGCTCATCTCGAGTAATACAAGTGCAATTAGAATCTAGTCACCCTCGCCACTGAACTAGGAAACGATAAACTCCTCCATCCCTGGTAGAAATAATCTGCTCATCTAAAATAGTATCAATAGATTCTTTATGTGCATAAGGTAGATTTAAGGGTAAAGGGGTGGGAACAGGGGCATCAATAGGATTAGGCAAAGACATATCAAAAGGGGTATCAGGAATAGTTGTGGGGCTTTTATAAGCAACTAGATCCTCAATATTAAAGGAGGAGCTAATACCATAATCATGAGGAAGGTCAATGACATATGCATTTAGGCCCATTCATTTCAATACCTTGAATGGTCCGGCACTACGAGCCTGCAATTTCTTAACGGTCCCAGAGGGAAACCGTTCAGGTCGAATCCGAATCATGACATAATCCCCTACCTGAAACTCTGCATGACGTCGATGAGTGTTAGCATGAATTTTATATTGAGAATTACTTGCTTGAATTTTGTTGCGAATCTCAGTATGCAAATCATGAATATGTCGTGCAAATGCCTCAGCAGACTCAGAAATCCTAACATGTGGGGACATGGGCAAAAGATCTAAGGGCTTCCTAGGTGTATATCCATGCACAACCTCAAAAGGACTAGCGCCTATAGACCTATTGATAGAGCTATTATATGCAAGTTGGGCTACAGGAAGGATTGAATCCCAATTCTGATTGGCTTCACCCACTAGACATCGAAGGAGGTTGCCTAGACTGCGATTAACCACCTCAGTTTGACCATTAGTTTGAGGATGAAATGTTGTGGAAAATTTCAATTTGGTGCCCACTAAATGCCACAAGGTCTTCCAAAAATAACTCATGAAGCGAACATCCCTATCAGAGACTATGGTTTTGGGAAGACCATAAAGTTTGACAATCTCATCAAAATAGAGTTTTGCAATCTTAGAAGCATCTGAGGTCTTAGAATATGGTAGGAAATGAGCCATCTTAGAGAAGCGATCAACAACTACTAGAATAGAATCATGCTTCCTAAAGGTACGGGGCAAACCTAACACAAAGTCCATACTCACATCTTGCCATGGGCGGTCTGGCACAGGTAGAGGCGTGTACAGGCCAGTGTTTTGCTTGCGATGTTTGGCCAGTTGACAGGTACGACACTGACCAACTATCTTAGCAACACCCCTCTTAAGACCAGGCCAATAGAACTGATGTTCCACTTCCTCAATTGTTCTGTCTCGGCCAAAATGACCTGCAAGGCCTCCTGCATGTATCTCCCAAACTAGGAAATCTCTTACTGAAGACCGAGGGATACATAATTGGTTGGCTTTGAACAAGTAACCATCTCGAAGGGTATAATCATCCAGGATTGGCCGGGGGGCATTACTTAGGCTAATGTAGAGCTCCCCAAAATCTGGGCATGACTCATATTCTTCCTTGAGTCGCTCAAACCCAGTAACCTTAACACTCATGATGGATAGCAAAGACACCCTTCGACTTAGTGCATCAGCAGCCTTATTCTCAACTCCCGCCCTATATTTCACCACAAAGTAGTAGCGTTACAGAAATTTAACTCAACTACCATGCCTAAAATTCAGCTTCTTTTGGGAATGAAGATAGCGCAAAGCTTCATGATTCGAGTAGATAACAAACTCTCGAGACAATAGGTAATGGCGCCAATGCCAAAGAGCTCGAATAATGGCATAGAACTCTTTGTCATATGTGGAGTACTTTTGCTTAGCGTCATTCAATTTCTCACTGAAATAAGCAATTGGGTGGCGCTCTTGGCTAAGTACTCCTCCTATACCAATACCTGAGGCATCACATTCCACTTCAAAAGGCTTGGTAAAATCAGGGAGACGAATGACAGGTGCCTCAATCATCTTTTGCTTTACCTCATGAAAAGCCTTAGTAGTAGCCTTAGTCCAAACAAACTCCCTTTGTTTCATGTAGTCTGTGATGGGGGACATAATGGTACTAAACCCCTTGATGAATCGGCGGTAAAAGGAAGCGAGCCCATGAAAGCTTCGAATTTCATGGATATTTTTGGGCTCGGGCCATTCCACAATTCCTTGAACCTTTTGGGGGTTGGCAGAAACTCCCTCAGAGGATACTATGAAACCTAAGAAGTTGACTTTATCGGTGAAGAAAGAGCACTTCTTGAGTTTGCCATATAAACTCTCCTTCCTAAGGGTATCACAAACTTGAGTCAGGTGGTCTAAGTGTTGCTCCCTAGACTTACTATAGATGAGGATGTCATCAAAGTACACAACCAAGAACTTCCCCATAAAAGGCTTGAGCACTTGAGTCATCACTCTCATAAAGGTACTAGGAGCATTGGACAATCCAAAAGGCATGACCATCCACTCATATAACCCATCCTTTGTCTTAAAGGCAGTTTTCCCCTCATCACTAGAACGAACCCTAATTTGATGATAGCCGCTTTTCAAATCAATCTTGGAAAAGATCATTGCTCCAGCCATCATATCCAACATGTCATCCAACCGAGGGATAGTAAAACGATATTTCACAGTGATCTTGTTGATGGCACGACTATTAACACACATCCTCCAAGTTCCATCTTTCTTTGGAGTTAAGAGTGCAGGGACTGCACAAGGACTCATGCTTTCACGAACGAAACCCTTCCTAAGTAGGTCTTCTACTTGCCTTTGCAACTCGGCATGCTCTGCAGGACTCATCCTATAGTGAGGCAAATTAGGTAGGGTTGCTCTAGGCCCAAAATCTATGGCGTGTTGTATGTCACGCATGGGTGGTAAATGATCGGGGAGTTCCTCAGGGAAAACATCCTTAAATTCCAGGAGCACTAACTTCACTTCTTCAGGTTGCTCTTCACGGGTCTCTCCATGAACTTCCCTGGCAACTAAGACAAACACAATAGATTCTTGAACTGCAACCCTTTCAAATGCCTTTGGGCTTATGATGTTCAGGCCTTTCGCCGTTGGTGCTTCTTTCTTCTTGCTCATGTCGATTGGCTTGGGTTTCAAAGGATTTAGCACAATCTTCTTACCTTCAAACATAAATGAGCAAGAATTGGATCGCCCATAAAGGGTGACATCAAAATCATAAAGCCAAGGTCTACCCAAGATAATATGCCCTACATCCATGGAAATTACATCACACCATATTTCAGCCTTGTAGGTGAGGAATTGAAGTGGGACAACACATCTTTCTTTTATGGCTATGGAGGAAGTATCCACCAAAGAAACTTTATATGGGTTAGGGTGAGGGGTCAATTTCAAGCCTAGGCGAGAAACAACGTTAGAGGACACCGCATTAATGCAACTCCCACTATCTATAATAACCTTGCAAGTTTTGTCTCCACACTTAGTGTAAGTTTGGAAGATGGCACTCCTTCGCCAATCATCAGTGCCCCTCTGCTCTGTCAAAGCGCACCTTACCACATTCACTCTAGGGACACCAAAGTCCTTGAAGTCATCAACCTGGGGAGAAATGGGTCTAATGCATGCGAGATAGCTAGGTTCATCTTCCCATTCTGCCTCAACATCTTGGGTTCCTTCAACATTTGGATCATACACCAGTTCCTCAACATCTTCAACCTTGTCATCATCCTCTTGAATGACAAGGGCTCTAGAGGGACACCTAGCTGCGATGTGTCCAACCCCATTGCATTTGAAGCATTGGAGGCGAGAGCCTAATCTTGAAGGCTCATTGACCACACCTTTTCCCTTGTCCTCTTTTTCTATTGGGGTGTTATTGAGGTTGACCTTAGGGGTAAGGCAAGTCTAGATCTGTTACCAAAAGGTTGAGGGTTGGTGGGACTACTCTGGGGCTTAGAACGTCGCCAAAAGATAGATTTGGATGCTAATTCACAATTCCTAGCGAGGTCATATGCTTCTCTTAAGGTAGTGACTCCTCGGGTGATAATCTCGCCTAGTAGGTTAGCATTTAAACCTTTCTTGAACCTATTGAGTGTGACAACCTCTTCCTCAACTATTTGAATTCGCCTCTTGAACTCCTTGAACTTCTCTATATATTCAGCCACAGGAGCAGTGCATTGCTTTAGGTGATCCCATTCCTCAAGGAGGGAGCTCCTATAAGTTGGAGGAAGATAATTTCTCGAGAGTGCATCCTTCATCTCAAGCCAATCAATAATGGAGGGCTTACGTCGTTGCCTAAGGGTTTCCTCAAAGTCTTCCCAGAAAAGGTTAGCTCTTCCAATTAACTTCATCCTGGCATACCTCATTTTCTTGTTCTCAGCCCAATGGTAATAGTGAAAGAATTTCTCCATTTGACGCAACCAATCAGTGAAAACCCATGGGTCTAGGCAACCATCAAAGGTGGGTGCTTCTATCTTGTCCTTAAACATCCTATCATCATAATCCCTAGGGCCATTGTGATTATAGTGATCATGTTCAAAGTTTGGAGCCTTATTAAAGTAACCGAAGTTATGTTGCCTAAGCATGTTATCTCCTTCATGGTTAATGGTCTCTTGTTGAGATGCTTCAAGTTGCCCAACCCTATCCAGTAAATCATGGACACTTTTTGCTAGGTTTTCTATGGTTTGCTCTAAGGAGGGCCTAGACTCGGAAGTGGACTGATGTTCAAAGTTTGACATGATGAGACCACTACGTAGATGCATGCACAGTATATTTATGAATGCAATTGAGATTCACAAAAGCTCAAATAACCAATTCTCAATGTAAAATTAAGGTCAAGCAAGAGTGCATGTAGAGATTAGATCAATGAATCAAAGGAGTAAATTGCAGTCAAGTAGTGACAGTGTTCACAATATTGAAAGATAGTCCAAATAAAAGTCAAATTCCAATAAGCTCCACAATTAATAATGAGAATCAAATATTTCAAAGATTTTTTTTTTTTTTTGGAATTTTAGAATGGGTATTGAAAGAAAGCACAGATAATAAAATAGCTAACTGGAGCACAAGGGTAGGCCAATGGGGTATGGTGGGACATGCACATAAAAAATATAAAGATATTATTCTTCAATGAGACAAAATTGAATCCACCAAAAAGAGAGTGAGAATTATACCCTTGTCAGTGGCCAACGTACTGCACTTGATAGTCATGTGCTTGGCTCCTCAAGTGAACGGATCTTACTTGGACAAATGTACCTGTGGATGAACAATTTAAAAAGCCCAATACATGCAGCGGGCCATCACAGTAACAATAACTTCTTCTTTTTTTTTTTTTTTTTTTTGCAAAAATAATAAAATACACTGAATGACAGACACGGACTAAAGAAATTCAAAAGAATAACTTTAAAAGAACGCACAATGTAGACTAAAAAATGAAAACCACAAAACTAAAAGAAGCACTATAACCGGCTTCGCGATGGAGAAAAAAGAAGGAAGAAAATCGGCTCTCGCATGGAAGAAAAGAAGAAGAGAAGAAGAAGGTTGACGGCTGTAGCGGCGCGAAGACAGGGAAGGCAGCAGCGGCACAGGACACGGCGGTGGTCGACGTCCTCAGTGGCGGTGGTCAACGGTGATGATGGTGTCGGCGGCGGCCCGGTGCTGATCTGTGGCTTTCGGTTGATGGGTCAATCTCAACGGTGATGAACAAGGTTGCCGATGGGTCTCGGCGTGGGTCTCTCCTTTCTCCAATTTTTTTTTTTTTTTTTTTTTTTTTTTTTTTTTTTTTTTTTTCGGATTTGTGGGTGGGGGTTCTGTGATCAGAGGCGGGCAAGGATGGTGGTCACTAGCTTGGGAGGCGTCACTGGCTTCTCTGTTGGCTTGGGAATGAAAAATTCATGTGGGGCTGCGGGGTATATACGGATTGCAGGGGCTGGTTTAGGCTTGTTCAAGATCTCATGGGGCAAAAACTTGAAAGGTAATGTCATCTTTGGCTGGCTTGTTCTTTTGATGGTTTTGCTTTCAAGTGGCTGTCTACGGTTGTGTGTTGTATGGACCGGAAGTCTGCTTTGATACCAAAACTGACGTAGGACAACCACAAAGAACAATAGAACAAAAAGATGAACCCTAGGAGTTAGCACCTAAGGGTTGCTTGGAGTCAGCACCAAGCAAAACTGGAGTCGGCACCAGTGAAAGAAAACATACGTTTTTTTAATAATTATCAAAATTGTCATACAATAATCCCAAAAAGTGTTTAAATAGCTAACATAAAGAAACCCTAAAGAAACCCTAATTATTAAATATTCGGGCTTGCTCGAACTCAAGCCTAATAACTAATAGGATCCATCCATAAGGCCACAAGTTGGGCCGTCTTCTTCCTCCTATACGTGCGTGTAATTGGGGGCTTGTACCTCGTGTCCGCACCAAGGAACTAACATTCTCACAGATAGTCTAATTTCATCCTTCAATCCACTCAAAAAACAGCTAAGCTTATGAGACTCTGATAGCCCTATAAGCCTGTTAGAGAGAATTTCAAAATTACCATTATAAGCTACCACAGAAGAAGTTTGCTTGAGACAGGTGAGTGCCTCTATAGGATCATCATAAGCTGGGCCTCCAAATCTGGTTTGTAAAGCTTTAACGAAGACATCCCAGCTAGCAAAGCCCCCATCTTGTTCAACATTCTAAAACCAAATTAAAGCTTCCCCATCAAGATGATACAATGCCATAACCACTTGTTGATGCTCCGGAGTGTTGTGATAAGAAAAGAACTGCTTTGCTTGATATACCCAGCAAGTTGGATCTTCTCCTTGGAACCTAGGAAACTCCAATTTCAGATTCTTGATAGAATTAACAGGCAAAGATTCTGAATTTCCCACATGATTGTTGACGAGAAGATCTCGAGAGCTTGAACTTGAAGCTTGTTGTCGCTTCTCCTCTGCTTCAACCATTCTCTACATGAACCCATTAATGGTCTGCAATTGCTTCTAAATTTCTTATAAAGTCTGCTTATGATTTTCTAAAACCCTAGCTAAAGTTGCGATTGTTTTTGAATTCTGTGAGTTGGAATGAGTTTTTGTCATGGTGGTGTAGAAGGATCGGATGCTCTAATACCAATGTTAGGAATTGTGTGATTGAATTAGAAATTAAGGTAGGTCACTTTGAGGGGACCTAGGCCTCTGTAGCAGAGAAGAGAGAAAGAAATGAGAGTACAGGGGGGTTAGAGAGAGAAGAAGGTGATTAACAAAAGAATTCATTCATCAATGCTTTGTACAAGATGATTCCTGATCTTTATACCAGCATGACCCTAACTATTCTAACTGCCAAATGATCCCACTAACTAACTAACTGATATGCTGTTACTAATAGATACACTAACTGTCATTTAGGAACAATAGCCTACAACCCTCAATTAGGTACAAAACTTCAGATGCCTATCAAGTTTGTTCAAATAATTTTTGCTACCGGCCAAGTTATAAATGTGTGTTCCAGGATTTCCTCCTTAGTCTCATACAAACGCATTCATTTCCCAATTACCGATTTATCATAATTATTTGTCAAGCTAACTTCACAAGGATAGCTTAAGTCTTTCTTGAATTTTCAATTTCTAGAGTAGGCCTTTTTTCTTTTTCTTTTTTTTTCTTTTTTTTTTTTTAAATTTTATTTATTTTTTCCACTCTTTGCTATCCACTGGGTTGTTCTTTAATTCTCTACCATGTTGTGTCAATTGATAGGTTGACTTTGCAGAGAACTTACTTGACGACTAGTTGCAAACTTATGTGATGCATTGAAAAATGTAAAATAATTATTTTATAAAAAGATGTAAAATTTGTAGGATAAATAATACATATGTTATTTTATATTTTTATAAATCTTTATAATGGAACTATAATGTATTTTGTATTCAACAACAAATAAATAGAGAAGATGAAAAACATACTATAAAAAGATTTAAATTACATAATTATAATATCATTTTATATAAATGGAGAAGACGTTATTAAAATGAATTTTTTATTAAAAAAAATACTATAATCGCTTGACTAATTTGAACACATCCAAGAATATTAAAAAAAATGCAAAAGCCCATTCCATGGAAAAACATGCAACATATTACATTAAGTTTAAATTACTATATAAGTTTAGTGTAGTTTACTATATTTTAAATATTTATCATTTTTATTGCTTTTTTAGGCTCCATAAACTATATCTCTAATTTCTAATAATTATCTTGCTGTATTTTTTTAGCCCAAATAGAATTAAATTTCATACTTGTCAACCAAAAAATTAAGAAAAAAAGAAGAAGAAATTTTGAGCCTAAAACTGAAAAAGTAACCTACAAAAAGAATAAATTTAAGGCTCAATTAGTTTAAAAGAGACCAAATTAGACCAAAATGTTACATTAATATCTCAAAATGAGTTTACACTGCGAAACTAACAATAAATGTTATGCTTTATTTTTCAGATTTCATATAAATTATGTAAGTGAGATATATTTGATTTTTCCATTATTTCAATTTGTGAAGAACATGGATGGTAATTACTATTGAACCATTGCCGTTATAATTTGGACGCAAATACGACTAATCTTAAAATCACCCATACATTTAAATATAATATTACCAACGTTTTTCCTTTTATCCAAAAAAAAAGAAAAACATTTTCCTAATCCAATTGCAAGTTGGACCGCAACCAGAAAACATTATCTGACATCGTGAGGCTGACAGTGATACCTCAATATTTTTTGGATAAATTGATGCATCCCATTTATAATTTATTGCAATAATCCTTTGCTTGGCATTTTCAAAGTGCATGTTGCTTTCAAGGAGTAGAAGTAGAACTCAGGAGCAAGAAAAGCACTTCCATATAAATCCCAACCAGAGTTATACCCAGTAGGTACCTAAACCGAAACGTACAAAACATGAAGAAAGTGATTGGTAAATGTCACATAATAAATAATCAAGGGCATTTAGGGTTGCCCTTGGAGTTCAACTTGTCTCTGTAACAAGGGCATTCAGACTTGTTTCCATATGTCCCTGAAGGAACACAGTTGCACTGTTGGCAGCAGACTCCACAATACCTTATGCAACGGTCCTTCACTCCCGCATTTGCACACCTCACACCGCATTTGGAGTCGCAAAAACCTGAAAAAACAAATATGCAAAGAGACCAATCAGCCTACTAGTACTAGAGAAATCAACACCACTAATAAACCAACCAGCTATAGCTAGCTAGCACCATTTATGTGCACAATATTAAAGGAACTTACTTGGAATTGGAGCATCCCCGGTGGTGGATTCAGCCATAGTGAACTGAAGGAAGGAGAAGCTTAGAAACATTGACACAAGTAGCAAAATTGCAAGGACAGGCTTCATTTTTTTTCACTTTTTGGTAATGGACTGTTTGAAATGGTTGGAGCACTAGTGAGTGGTGAGTAGTGAATAAATCTAAGGTGGCTATGGCCTCTTGAAGTTTACGTGGGTATTTATATTAGTCTTTAAGTGAGGTGTACGCGAAAATTCAGAGAAAGAGACGAGGAGAGAATCCTCGAAAATGAAAGAGAGAGAGATTTACAGCTTTAGTACAGACTGTGATGTCCTAGTCGAGTTGGGGGAACATGCGGTCTACTTGCCTCGTCAGTTTATGCTGTCCAACAGTCTCCAACCACGTTCATGCTGCAAAGAAAGAAGCTTAGTTGCAGCTTCTTTTAAGTATGGTGACAATTTCAACATGGCTTTTGTTAACTGATTAAGGAGAGTTCAAAAGAGTCCCACCAGCGTCCGAAGTAATAAAAACTAAATAAATAAATGTTCTTTAAACTAAAAATGACTCGATTTTCAATAAAAAATCAATCGACTGCATTATAAAATTCAATCTTAACGAATGCACATGACTACTTATTAACTGGATCTTTTTAATATTTTGCTCGAAAGTACTAGGAAAAAAAAATTGTTTTGGTAATGTGTGTTATTAGAATTGACTCATATTTGTTTTTGGGCCACTATTCAAAAGGTCTTATGGTGTAGCGAAGCGGAGCTTAACGAGTGGAATAACACAAATTTATACCAGATAGGTTGTTATATATAAAAACTGTTGTAAGTTGTAACTCTAATTTCTAATATAATGGATTAATAACCGCTCGCTTTTGTGGACATAGAAACATTATTGAATCAAGTAAATTCTCTATGTTGATTTCCTCTTCTCTCTTCTCTACTTAACCAATTTTTCACATGTGTGGAGTGTAATTTTTTCAATCTCCAAAGTATACTTTTTTCTTTTTTATTTTGGGAGAAATTCTCCGAAGTACACTCTAACATTAAATACTTGGGATGATTTACTCTAATTTTTTCAGTCTCAAAGTTGCACGGTGTAAATTTATTTAATTTTTAATTATAAAAAAGTGAGGACGCGCATTTGCCATTTTGACCGATGGGGACTAAGCTTGAGTTTAGTGCTCCAAATACACTAAACCCAAGCTTTGCTTGACCAATGGCACGCCGGGTGAACGGTGGATGTAACATATTTTAGTTGATGTGATATTGGTAAATTTTATTTTTGATCTCTTAAAAGTAGGGTTAGCTTGATTTGAATCTCTTAAATATTGGATAAATTTGATTTTGGTCTTTTAAATATGAGATGATTCAATTTTGTTCCTTACATACGAGCAAAATATGAACGAATAATAAATAAGAATAAATTTTTATATTTTAAAATTTTGAAGGATCAAAATGGAATAGACCCTATATTTGGGGATTAAAAATTCAATTTGCAATTTTTTTTATTACTCTCTTTCTAGCTTGGCAAGACTATAAGATTCTCAAATAAAAAGACTAAGATTCGTTTAAATCTTGGAAAACAGAAGAAAAAACAAAAGGAAAAGAAACAAAGATTGAATACTAGGTACTCAGAGAGTGACAGGGAGTTGGTATCAGGTGAGAAAAAAAAAGGGAGGAGTGGGTGAGACAGTGTGAAGTATTCCTGGAATAATACAGTCTGTGCATTTCCCCCACTTGCTTTTTTGTGTCCGCAATGCATGTGCGTGCGCGTGTGAGAGAGAGAGAGAGAGAGAGAGAGAGAGCTGTCTCCTTGAGTTCAAGTGGGACTTGTGGTACGTCAAATGATTTATATCTCAAACTCTATTTATATCACTCAATAAACAATGTGGATTCATTTCGAATTCAGGCTTTTTTTTTCCCCTGCTGAGTTGGTCCCTCAATTATGCTCAACAAGTCTGTGTTTTAGTATGGTCCTCGTTAAGCATAAAGAGAACTTAACCATCCAACTAATTTATTGTTTATTTTGCAGTAGAATTTCTCAAATCTTACATTCCATTAACTTTGCTACCAAGTATGCCAGTTTGCTTAACAAGGACATACATCAATCACATACAAAACTAAGCAATGCAAGATGTAATGAATAATGATACCTATCCTAGAAAGATAATTACTCATTTTAGGTACAGAAATCGCGCATTAAGTTCTACAGCTTGCTGTATATACAGGTGTATATTATATACATGCTTTCTGGTATAAATAGCATATGATGAAGTTACATCATCCTCCCAGAATGTAGGAAGGACCACAACGTTGTTCAAAAGAATATTTTTCAGCACTGTGACTGGAAGCAAGCAGATTGACCTGCATTAATTCTCACTGGTTTAGCCAACCCAATTTGAACTTTACACGGTCAACAACATGAAGAGCCAGTGCACATGGAGGTTACCTTGACGATCTCCCACTTTGAGCTTGGCCGCATGGATGCTGCTAAGATACTCATGTGAAATTCCTGTTTTTGAGAACACAAGTAAACATATTGAGGATTTATTTATCAATTGACATATTGCTGCATTGTAGAATAAATGTTGTACATCAACTTGATGAAACTCAGAACTTTTTTGAGAACTTATTCCTACATTTTGTGGGAGCTCATAAGCCATACTAGTATTGAAATCAAGAAGAGGGGAAACTTTGAGGTAATAGTATCAGGATCATATTAACAACTGTAATATGTATTTTTGAGAACTGAATTTGGTACCATGAATATGTTAATAAAAACAACTGTTGATGGAAAATGTCATGCAAAACAATTAAGCAACATATCCACAAAAAGACATACCCTAAAAGGATCGCCCCTTAAGGAGTGCACAAACATAGGATTTCCTGACTCCTTATCCTGCAAAGGAACAAGAAGCACCAGACTTATTTGAAACCTTGGTTATAAATACAGTTATGAAGTAGTTGTGGACACGATTAGATGCTCAATAAGTGAAAATTACAAATTTCATTGTACCTCCAAATGGACATCCCTAAGTCGCCTTCCAGTTTGAGCGCAGCAGATGTGAACAACATGTTCATCACAACTCCCACTGATAATATAGTCCCTTCCATTCATGTAATAGGAGCGTGTATAATTATGAGCACTTCCTGACGAAGCTATCTCAAAATTTATGTTTAGCCTCCCATCTACAGCCAGAAGTTGTTTAACCTGGAAGTCCTTAACAGTTAGCCTCCATTTTCAACTCACAAAGAAACAGCAAAAATTGGTTATTGCCAGAAGGCAAGCCAATAGCCTAACTGCTGAAGCAGAAGACTTTAAACAATGAGATGGTATACGGCAATAGGATGAGAACCTCCTCACCTCTAAGTTTTACCCAGGTCAAACTCTGAACTAATATCATATTGAAACTGGAGATGGATGACTATACTCATGTAACTCATCAAAGGAAACCCTTGTAATAAGGACAGTGGAGATCATACGCACACGAGTCAAAAAAATTACTTGACTAAATTTTGTTATTTAATAGGAAGGTGTACCTCATTGTCAACAGCTGAAACAAGCAAATAGAGGTCGTCAGGAGAAAAGCAAACCATCACATTTCCTCTTGAACTTGAAGCTGTATAGCAAGGCCGCACTGGGTTCTGTCTCAAATCCCACATCTTGACATCATGGTCAAATGATGAAGTAGCAAACAAAAAGGGGGAATGGTTTGCAAACTTAACAACATTAATTGGTTCTCGATGCATATTAGTGAACAATTGCAAACGTTTTCCACTGCTGATGTCATATAGAGCAACATTTTTTGAGTACCCACTAGCAAGAAACTGATCATCTGTCGAATTGATGTGAAGAGAAGTCAGTTGCTCAAAATCATCATAAGTCACTGAAGCAGAAGAGCAATAGATATCTGCAACTTTTGGTGGCATATGATTGATGTCAAACAACTTCAAGGAACCATCATCAGAGCCTGCAACAATCTGATTGTTCATCACAAATGAATAAGATATCAGTGAAAAAGGCAGATGTTTTAAATAACTGACAAGTATCCACACCCCTGTGTACTATTAATGGCTATAAATCCCGTGTACTATTAATGGCTATAAATTTTTAAATTATATACATGTATGAGCAGGCCAACCAAGCACACTGGAAGGCTATGGATTCGAATATAATCAGTCCCAATAGACAATCTTCCAGGAGTAAAAATGGTACTTGCTATTTCGACACGTTAACCTAATGTGTATGAAAAATTATTTCAAGGTTCAATATATAATAAACCTAACACAACATGGCACCATTAAATTTTTTGGTATCTCAATTTAGCTCATAATTTAGAAAGATATTTGTGACACATTCTATGTCAATCTTGAGAGAAAGTACTATGCATTCTCATATACTAATATTAGATTATAGTATATTCCATGAGAATAAATAATTATATGTAAAAGCATGACGCTGTTGTTACCAATATCACTGAGTCATGGTAGACTTGAAAACAAATGGCACTCTAATGAAATCACATACCTTGGATGGATGCCTTTTGAGCCAACACAGCCCCAAAATACTGTTCATTGCTCCTATGGATGGGATATAGTTAACAATTTTTCCACTTTCATGGTTAATAACAACTACTTCACCATCCAGAGTTCCAAAAGCCATAAGACAAGAGTTAGATGGATGATACTCAAACTGCCTTGGACGAAGCTTCTTACTTTCTTCTTTAAATGTGTGGCTAAAGTTAGACAACGGATGTAAGAGAGGCCAAGCAGAAGACCCAAGTTTGGCAGCACTAAGGGACCTCGAGAAAAAATGTTGACCATTTCTATAAGGATATAGCTGTTTTGGCTTGAAAGGTTTTTTGGAGTAAACACCACTTGTTCCCATTTCACGCTTATGCAAAAGACTAACAACACTTTCTTTCTGCTGTCGTTTATAAGGTAAATATTCATAGTATTTTGAAGAGACAGTCTTGGCCATTTCCCTGTCCATCTTTTTGATAGGGATATTATCTAAAACTTCTAAATGAGGCAATGAAACAATCATGTATTCCCTATAATTTTTTTCAAAGCATATGGGTGAAGGATGATGAGAATTATATTTGTTCAATGTGCCATTTGTCAAGTGCTGTTTAGGAATGCTCATAGTAAACCCATCTTTGTCTTGAATCTACAATTTTCCAAAAGAAACCTGTTAAATAGACTCATAATATGTTTTTTTAACTTTATATACTGATCCAAAAATCATATTTGTTCTCACCTTATTTTGTGATTTGGCCTGTCCATTCAAATCAGGAAGGGCAGTAGATGATAGTTCTAACAAACACATTCCTTTCAAGTAACTTGAAAGTTTGACTTCACTATTCTCTGAAAAACTATTAATTCTGCTCTGGATCTTACAAGCTGTTTTTGAATCATCAAGAGAAAGTGAGTTCCCAACTGCTTTTGTGCTCAAAGCAGGACATGTAGCATCTCTACCATCAGTAGACGGCACCTCTCTGTAATAAGTCATATTCAATTGTGTCAAATCAGTTCTCTCACAAACATGAAAATTAGTTTTCTCACCAGATGACGCAGGACATGGTCCAGTGTCCTTGCAACACAAGCAATTTTGGAACCGTAATTCTACCAAAGAAGGAAGTTTTAATAGCGCAGCAGTAGTTGTCCAGAGATTAGCAACTCTTGTCTCACACATTGAGAGATGTATCAGATTTGGCATGCAAGCAAAACAGTCCTTCTGGATACCAGTGAGTGAAGTACAAAAATCCAGATTAAGGGTGTGTAACCGCTTAAATCTTCCAACAATGTTGAGTTTTTGGATATGGAGAGACCTCAAATTCAAAACTTCACAAGCCAAGCCATTCTGGCAGATATCCCTGGAGAAAACCCAAATCAAGAAATTAAGTAATGCTTCACTTAAATATGTAAGACCTTATTTATGTATTTATTAATGGTTAAAGAATTGTATTGTCTTAACTCTTAATCATTAAACTTTCATAAAGGCGCAGGTGCAAAGAAGTACAGAGCACTACTCAATTCATGGAATAATAACAATTACAAACCATAAAACATCCTTCCTCAGTGACATATCCAGGAGATCAATGATCCGGAGTTTTAGATTGATTGCATGCATCAAAGCTGTAATGTTTTCTTTACTCAAGGTACAGTGTGATTCCTGAAGTATGTCAACTGCATCAATATCACAGGAATCAATTGCCATAAACGCATCGATTAATGGGGACACGTCAGCATCCTTTAGCTGGTCTAATGAAACCACTATGCTACACTTTTCATGGTGCGAGCCTTGGATCTTGGCCTGATATTAATGAAACAAAATGTGTTTTATGTGAGCAAAGAAAAGGCTGGATATTTGCATACTTAAGAAATACTAAGGTATAAAAAGAAGAAACAGAAGCTAAGAAAACCATGAAAAATTACTTGATCAATGATGATTTAAAGTAAGAAGAACTTTAATTAAAAAAAAAAAACCTTAGAAAACCAGGATAACACTGCCGAGTTGGGTAGCACCTCATGCCTCTTGCAAGAATCAAGATAGCTAGCACCCAAAAAAAAACAGAGTTAATAGACTACTAAAGAAAACAAACAGCATAGGAGTGTCAAAAACCTTAAATAAACAAAAAGAGCATCAAGCCAATTATTTAGCGACTAAAAAGGGGCAAAAAGTTCTCATAGTATTTCCGTGAATATACACTAATACACAACAAAATTTTTAATTATCTGGAAACTGGCTTCATATTCATTCCATGAATTTTTCGCAATGTTCAAGTTTAGAGGAAGTTACAATTCTTAAAATAAATCTACTCTACCATGAAGTAGAAGAAAATTGATAATTAGTTGACAGCAGCTACTACATACTTTTTAATTTTATCCAAAGATTTTAAAAAAATAGTAACAATAATTCCAAGTGAAGGGAGAAATGAGAATGCTTCCTTAATTACTTGCCAAATCCCAGAATAACTAATGCTTATGCATTAGTTTGTAACAATCTAAATAACTGCCAATATAACTTGCCAAAAACACTAGATTTTCTGAGCAACTCCATGTGAAACACTCTCTATCACAAAGCAAAATTCATTACAAGTTCCCGACAACATTCACTCAAACAAGCTCTCAAGTCTCAACAACTATCAATTCACAGCCCCCTTTTTACACCAACTTCCATATATTGCTGCCAAAACAAAGCACACAGCAAGAGAGAGAGAGAGAGAAAATTACCGAGCTTCTAAGGTGGAGATAGTCATGGAAATGGCTTTTTACTCTTCCTCTACTTGCTGGTCTTCACCATAAGAGTGATAGTGGAGCCATTGTGAAGGTACAAAAAGGTACAAGAAGACTTTGGGAAAGTAATACTGGTAGAGTGAATTTATGTGCAAGAGAGAACGTGTGTAAAAAAACAGAAGGTATAAAAGCAGCGGCTTCTCATAACCACATGTCAAAAGAGATAACCCAAGAGTCCATTTCAGCTGTCTAAGATTTTTTTTTTGGGTCGGATCAGGTCGGTGTGCTGGAGCTGATGGCTAAGTGCTAACCTATGGCGGCTCCACCGGCCCAACTAAAAACGACACTTCAAGCACGTTGATTCCATGCGATAAGACTTAAGAGCGTTTAACATTTTTTTTTTTAAGAAACAGATACGAGCGTTTAACAACATACGTTTATTAAAAGGAAGAAAAGAATGAAGAGATTAAAGAAGGAAATAGATATGGCCATATGGGTGAGATTCTTTTTTTTTTTTTTTTTTCAAAATGAATGAAAAAAAAATATTATAATTTTTTATTATCATATTTTAGTTATGCTCTTATTAAATATGGTAGCTATTAAATAGTTTTATTCCAATTAGTTTCCTTGCTCGAACATTTTTCCACCATATTTTTTTCAGAGTTACCTCATTTCCAAACCAAGTTTTAGATATCTCTCAATATTTTATGTATGGACTTTATTTTTATTATTATTCTTATTTTGATAAGATGTATGGAGTCTATGGAATTTATTGGTTCTTATCTTTTGTGGAATTATTTGATACATTTGATATATCTTATTCTCATATATATAAATAAAATTAATATGTAGATCTTACACATAGGATTTATATTTATTTGAAAGAGACGTGTAGTACACCAATTATATAAAATAAGTTATCCTAATTTGTAACAACAACAAAAAAAACTCTCATGTTAAGCAATTTTAATAATAATAAAAATTTAAAATAAATATATATATAATTGGAGAAGGAGAGGGGGGGCTAAGGTGAGCTTAGAAATTAGAACCACAAACATAGAACAACATATTTGAATTTGAATCATTGCTATACAAACTAATTCTCAGCCATCTTTAAAACTTTGAACTTATTTTCACAATTATAAGAAAAATGATATATTTTAAAATAAAAGACTTCTAAATTTCTAAATGCTATTATGATTATGAAATAGACATCATCTGACAAGTGACAATAAAAGTTTGAAAGTTGTTAAGTTCAGACAAATATAAACAAGTTAAATGATGATAATGTATATTTCTTTATAGAAAAATCGCATACGTTAACTCATTGGCCAATAAGACACTCCACTTATATTAGTAAATTACTCAAGGTCACAATAATTGGTGGCGTGTTGGGATCGCTATGGATATACAAATTTAAAAAGGGTATAGCCATTTTCTAAAAATAAAAAAAAAAATAAAAAAAGAAGAAGAAGAAAGAAGGTATAGCCAAAACCCCAAGGTAAGTCTAGCTTTAAAATCTCGTTAGATCCATAAGATTTTGGGCTGAAATCTCTTAGCCAATATTTTGGGGTCATACTAAATTTTTTTTCCTATAATTATCTAATGTATATAAGATAAGATAGAGGGAGTACACAACTAGAGGATTAGTTGAGTCCTTTAATAAACACACTCAAGATTAGTTATATGCTCAAAGAACTACAAACCCAGCAGAGATAATACAGCTCAAAAAGCATAAAAGTCATGAGAATGACCTTAGCTCATCTTAGAGCATTCACATCAGTATTTCTATTTTACACATCTATTTTTACATTAAAAACCTACTTTTTCCATTTTACATTATCACTTTTACAAAACAACCGCATCAACTCATTTATTTTACAAGCTATTGCAATAAAATATTCATTCCTTTCACTTTTTTTATTATTTCCCTCACCTCACTCTTTAATATATGCGCGTTCCCTCACCTCACACTTTTTCATTTTTGCTGAACACCTCTCTCTCTCTCTCTCTCTCTCTCTCTTCTGCCTTCTCTCACAATTTCTCAAAAACAAAAACCCAGCCACTTCTCGGCGACCCACTTCTCGGCGACCGGCGACCCACCCAGCGACCGGCGACCCACCCAGCGACCAGCGACCCGCGAAGAAGTTCACGGCGACCCACCCAGCGACCAGCGACCCACGAAGAAAACCCAGCGAACCGAAGTTCACGGCGACCCACGAGCTGAGCTCTGACGACCCGCGAACCGAGCTCCGGCGACCCACGGTCAGACGAGCACCGATTGGACAGCTCCACTTCTCAAACAAAACCCAACTCTATACCCGATCTCCAACAAAACCCAATCTCCAACAAGCACCGATCTCCAGCGTGGGTTTGTCTGTGTTCTTTGTGTGTGGGTTTGTCTGTGTTCTTTGTGTGTGGCTGTGTTTGTGTTTGTGTGCATCTGATGAGGAGAAGAAGATGAGGAGGTGAGGTAGTTGGGCACGGAGAGAAGAGAGAGAAAAAAGGGTGCGAATTTATATTAATAAAATAATAAATACATGTGCTACAGTAACCGTGTATATATACACAGTTACTGTAACTCATGGATAAATATAGATGATTATAGCAGACTTTGGAAGCACTGATGTGGAGCAATTTTGATATAAAATGTGTAAAAATGGTAGTTATTTGTATTATACATGATTTTCCATGTACTGATGGGAATGCTCTTACCAAAAAACTATCAACCTATATAAGAGCATCCTTATCAAGACTTGTAAAAAATTTAGCATTTACCATTTCAAAACCTATTTTAATTTATAACATATAACACACCACTTTACAATACAACCTATATCAAAACTTCTATTTTTTTTACCATTTCATTTAAATAATATTTCTTTATTATTTTTCAATAATTTTTTATTTTCCTCTCTCTCCTTTGTCTCTCTCTCCTCTGTCTCTCTCTTTCTCATAGCACCGCCGGCACCACACTACCAACCACCCACCAAAAACCTACCACCCATACCACAACCACCACTAACAAAAAAAGAAAAAAAAAATCACAGCAGAAAGAAACCTCCACATCCACATCCATCCACAACCACCACATCCACTCACCACCACCAACCACAACTGGAAAAAAAACAAAAAAAAAAAAAAACAAAGAAGAAGAAGAAACCTCCACCATTGCCGCCACCAGCGAACCCACCACCACCGGCCTACCATAAACCATACTCATCCAAAACCAAATCACAAACCCACCAAAATATGCCCAAATCAGAACCCCAGTACAAACCCACAACCTGCAAATCGGAACCCAAGGCGTGAGAGAGAGATAATCATAGATCTGAACCGGTAAGGGCGAGTGGGAGAGCGAATCGGAGGCAGTGGCCAAAGAGTAGAGAGATCGGCAACAAGCTAGCGACGTTGCAGATGGAGTAGAGAGATCGAGTGACTGACAGCAAAGAGATCGATGACGAGCAGAGACCGACGACGAGCACAATAGGCCATGAACCACAGAGAGAGAAGAGAGAACAGAGATGAGAAGTGAGAGAGGAAAAAAATGAGAAATGAGAGAGCCGTTGGTGAATAAAAAACCATTTTTTATTTTACAATACAACTACAATGCGCTCTCAAAAATGAGAGTGCACTATAGCAAGATTGTAAATTTTATACAATATAGCAGTTTTGATGGAGGGTATGTTTTGGGGTTCAGCTGCTAAAAAATAAGATTTTTAGCATATAGGAGCCTTAATGAGGATGCTCTAAGAATCATGTATTTTAGAATCTCGCTAGTAGTTTCAACCATTTTCTCACATTAACCTTGACAATAAAAATTCAAGAAGATGATCTTCTGTAAAGTGCCATAAAGATTCTACATAAAAGGAAGGGGGGAAATGAGAATGAATCATGCATTCAAATTATCCCAAAAAAAAAAAATAAATTGCCCATTCTTATTCAAAAGAAGAATTTTTTACTAACTTTTTTTTTTTTCTAAACAATTTTTTACTAACTTAAGTATTGAAGGAACAATGGTTGGCATCACAACGATACCCTTATGGTTATTTTGTTTTTGCATAAGTCAAATTATCCATGTTAACTGTGTATTTAATTGATTTATCAGTTACTTTCTCTCTCTCTCTCTCTTTTATTTTTTTATTTTAATTTCTTTTGGATATACACATGAGTTTACTCTCTCTCTTTTTTCTTTTTTTTTTGTTTATTGAGTTTTTGATGATTTATTTATATTAGACCATTCATTTTTTACACCTCATTAACTCACCTAGAATAAAAATTAAAAAAAAAAACTTAAATAGGACACATGTCACAAAATTAAACAATAATTAAAATCCAATTTAAACATAATTAGATTTTCTCTCAACTTTATCTATTAATGTATATATATATATGAGAAATGCTATGTCTACAACATTTTTACAACATTTTTACAACATTTCCTAAGTGGCAGGTTATTATTGGTTGTTATTGTTGGGGCAAAAAAGTAATCTTAGTGTTAGTTTCAAATTTGAACCAATAACAACTAACCACCTGTGATTTGTTGTAAAAATGTTGTAAAATTGTTGTAGACGTAGCATCTCTCATATATATATATATATATATATATATATATAGATTTGTGTAAATGATTAATGTCTTCCCTCATGACAAAGATTGTATGGTTTGGACTCTTTCAATAGACGCTCAACATGGCGTCAGAATTGTTAGAGCAGTAAGCGAGAGACTTGACTAATATTATAAAAATCGTATACTTTAAAAAACCTAGAAATTTTTCATGAGAGACTTGACTAATATTATAAAAATCATATAGTTAAAAAAAAGCTAGAAATTGTTCATGGTTTTTTGAGGACAAACTATGATGATATTATAATTAATTTAATGATTACCTAAAACTAGCAACCTTGATTTTTTAAAAGAAATCTACAAAAATTTAAATAATTTTCAAAGCTAATTTCAAAACTTATATAAGAAAAATACAAAATAATAAAGTGTAAACAAAAAATAACATTAAAATATAATTAATCCTTCAAGTATAGAAAAAATTGCATGAATAAATAAATATTTTCAAAGTTTCACATACTATTGATCTTTCAAGTAGTACAAAACCTAATTTCGTAAATTTTTTTTAAAAGTTTCGTATTTAATCATGTCAAGTATATAAAGTTACAATAAATGTATAGGATTTTAGATACATTTTTTTTTCACCAAATAATTATATATTTTCTTTTTACAGAGGGTGAAATTACAAAATAAAAATGACATAATGAAAATTATAAATATGTTAGTTATAGCAAAAAGTAATACAAAATTTTATTTATTTTGGATTCTCAAAAAAAAAAAAAAAAAAAAAATATATATATATATATATATTTGGCTGGTTATGTGTCATATCCATGCTCTGGACTCTTGCTTTTTTAGGTATGGTGTTTAGCATAAAGGTTATTGGTGTGGTGTTATGAGTTATGACCTTATTTCCAAAAGGCTAAGGATATCTTGTCGTGTTGCATTTTGGGAACCTAAATGTTTTAACGCTACCGACTTTCAAAATATCCTATTCTATCTCTCATATTCATTCTTTTTAATCTATTTTTGATCTCTTTCCTAAGTTGAATCTAAGGCCTGTTTGGATTGAAAAGGGAGATGGTGAGTAGAGTAGAGTTAGCTAAAAAATAGACTAATTTTGGGTCAATTATACTCTATTTTCCCTCCCTTCCCTTCAATCCAAACGGACCATAAAGTCCCCCCCTCCCCCCCCCACCTCCAAAAAAACTACTCCAGCTAACACACTATTCTCACTTAATTAAGTCAAGTCTTACGCTTTAGTAAACACAATCAGTCCCACTCAAGTTGATTGTTAATAATTTGTTCATTTTGAGGACACTAACAATGCACCACCTCTTGATCTTCATCGGTCTACTAGGAAAGAAGTCAAAACATGAAAGTAGTGATAATCATGGAGATGGCATGGTAGTAAGCAATAAAACAGGAATTGATTGCACTGGTAAAGATACATACATAAGACTTGGTTTATCTGTCTCCAAGGGAGTCTGTTATTAGTAATATATAAGATCAAGACTTGGACAGTTCTATGAAGTGTTACAGTCTTATGTTAGAGGATTCCCGCATAAAAATGGGAATGATTATGAAGCAAACTTTGTTCTTATTGCACATCTTCCTTTTGTGGGTATTCTTATCCAGACTCGTAATTGCTACCTCTCATTATTAGGAACTCGTTCAAATTGATGTAAAAATGTCTTCCTCAATGGTGATCTTCTAAGCGAAGGGTTTTGCATTAAAACTTTCTCAAGATTCTCGCATCCACCGCATAAAGTTCGTTGTCTTTGTCATGTTTTATAGGGCTTAATAAGCAAGCATCTCAGGCTTGATTTGCCAAGTTCAATTGTATAGTTTCTTACCTTAGGTATACTGCTAGTTCCTACAATTTTGCAATTTCCATTCGTCACACAAACCATGGCACTATTCTTTTGGTTTTGGTTTTGATTTTTCTTTTTGTTTTTGTATGTTGATGACATGATAATCATTTGGAGATTATTTTGATGGCATCCAAGAGCTCATGGTAACTTCTCAATTAGCAAATCCGAGATGAAAGATCTTAGTATGCTCAATTATTTTTGTTGGATTTACGTTGATTACTATTTGACACATAGCAAATATGCCTTAAACCTTTTGTTTCTTGTTGGACTCAATTGATGGCAAAATTGTTCGCCCCAATAGAATTTAATGCTTGCATCACTCCCCAAGATGGTGAGCCACTTTTTGTTCCACCCACTTTGCAATGGTTCTTCGCATGCTTCTTATATCAAAGGCACCTTGTAATATGATCTCTACTTATATTTGCAATCATCTCTTCAACTTTGTGCCTACAATAATACTGACTATCGTAGCATAATTCTGATTGCACACCATGACATTTTTTTCAAGCAGATTAAACATATCGGGATTGATTACCATTCTGTATTTCATAATCTTCTTCATGGTACTTTACAACTTCCTTTTATGTCATATCGTGATTAGCTTATTGACATTTTTACTAAGCCCTATCCACCTAGGCACTTCAGTGATCTTGCCTCCAAACTCAAGTTTTTTTTCCTCTAACCCACTTTGAGTTTGAGAGGGGCCATGAGATTATTATTCCCTTAGATCCAAGCCTCCAGTTGAGTCCACTGCACTTTGCATTGTAATTGTTGTACTATTAGTTTACACTATACTAATATATGTAGGCTTTCTTTATACATTTTAGGTGTGATTAATGAAAAAAAAAATCTTAGTTTCAATAAGAACAACTCTTTTCCAAGAAAACAAAAAATGTCTTCTATGCTTCACAAAAAACCTAGAGAAATACTTTTTGTAGAGTTTTTATTTTTGTTTGTTTTTAAAACTAAACTTTTTTTTTCCCTTTAAAAGCAAGTCCAAGCACCCTTACTAGTTAATAGACAAAATAGCCCACTTTTAACTTAAAAGTTGTGTGGGTTTCAATTCATAGTATAGTGATAATTAATGATATTTTTTGTAATGTCTTAGGTGTTTGTGATTTGAACCTCACCTTTCATTCTCCTATTATCTATATAAAAAAAGAAACAAAAAGTAAAATCCCGTAAAGACCTATCAAGAATCCTAATCAATGTTTTATCACAAACAGATCCTACTCAATGAATAAAAAGTGGAGGAAGACATCTCCATTACTTGAAACGCAAGCATGTCTTACAACCGGAAAAATGCAAATCTTGTCATTCATGGCTCTCAATTTATATATGCTACTAGCCTACTAGTCCCTTTTTCGCCTAACATATGAAAGTTGAATTACGTGCTGATAGCAAACGCTAGGATTCCTACTTCCTTTAAATCGCCTCAACTTTATAAAGGTGATGAATCTGAAGTGACCATGGTTTTTTATTCTTTAACTATAATACAAGAGAATTTACACGTCCCCGTGATCAATAATCACGTTGAAATGATGACATTAAAAATAAAAAAGCATTCTAGCCTATATTAGAGCTATTCACCCATCATGTGAGGGGGTAGTGCAAAACAGCCAATAAGTGGGTGGGACAATAATAAGGTTGATTATTTGGAAATCTACTGGTCAAATTTCCCTGTTTGGATCATATAAAATAGGTTCTTTAGTTGGTTCTGATATTTAATAATGCATCTTTCACTAAAGAAAAATTCCTGAAATCTTTACACATACAAATCAATTTTCTTTTTCTTTATTTTTTTCCTCACTTTACTTTTGTAATTGATCAAATCAAACTGTGATAATTTAGTACTAGTAGGTAATATTATTAAAACCCATAGAAGGAGAAAAGAATAAGGAAGAGTAAAAGGGAGATGCACTCGAATAGTAGTACAAATTACAAAAGTAATAAAGTAGTCAATAGAAAACTACAAAGTGTGATCATAAGCTCTCCCAAAAGAATAAAAGAAGGCAGGTGATATAGTAATAAATCACAGAGCGAACCAAATCATCACCAGCCAGTAAATAAAAATAATGTAATCAACATCAACGTGGGACCGCCATACTAATGAGATAAAAGATTGAAATAATGAGGCACGTAATAGTATTTTCTGTCTCTATCTCTCTCTCTCTCTCTTTTCCTCTCACTGTACGCTTCTTAAATGACCATACCCAGTACAGCCCATCCAAATGCCATGCCAGCCATAAGTTTCTGCACGGACCTGATAGTCACCGCCCCACTCTGCAATTTTTGTTCCAAAGATTCAAAACGTTAGAACCCATGAATTAATTATTATAGATCTAACTATTTACATTTTTTATTAATTTTTTACAATAGTACTATCAAACAACAGCAATATTTAGTAACGACTAAGTACTAAAAGGTGTGGTCCCGAAAGAAATGTATTAATTAATGCAACTTTGCCATCATTCAATTATATTCTGACACGTAATTATCACAAAAATTATGATATTTCACGTGTTACTAATAATAGGTATCGTGAATTGTGTCTGTGTGAGTGTGACATTCTGACATGGACTTCATTTCTTGTTTCTTTGTGTTCTGCAACTCAACAACTTTCTTTCACTCTTTAATAATGCTTCAGTACCGCTAGCTTGGTTTACCAGATAAGTTTAACCAGACTAAACGGTAATATTGGTTAAACAGAACTCCAGATAAGTTTAACCAGACTAAACGGTAATATTGGTTAAACAGAACTCAGATCTTCATCTCCAAACAATCGTTGCCGACACTCACTACATTACAATTTACGAAACATAATAATTCTACTATACTTTGTAGTTTGTACACTACACAGTTCACTGTAGAGTACCATAAAGTTAACACCGACAAGTACGTACAGCAATGGTTTAGCCGTTAAAACAAGTAACCAAGGAAACTATGTTAAGTGAAGAAATTTCAAATTTCTAGATCTGATCGCACATTGCACAAGTTAGAGCTAAACCGTATAGTAAATTAAAAGTTAAAAAACGAAAAGAATCATACTGACCTCATCAGCCATAGTTGAGGGTCCAGGTGAGGTAGCCTCGGCACTAATTGGTCCAGGTGATTCGGCTGGCGGCGCTGGAGGACCTTCCAAAGCTGGAGCTGGAGCTGGCGCATTATGCTTCTTCTTTGTCTTTGTCTTCGTCTTCTTCTTGCTCGGAGCTGGAGCTGGAACCTCGGCGGTTGGTGCCGGAACCGGTGGAGAACTGGCGGGAACAGTCGCCGGAGCTGGAGTTGGAGGAGATTTCTCCGGCGCAGGAAGAGGAGGAGAGCTCACCGGAACTGGAACCGGTGGTGAGCTCGCTGGAGTCACTGCCGGTGGGGACGCCGCTGGAGCTTTAGGTTTAGTCACTGGCGCTGGTGCTGGAGTCTCCGGCTTTGGCTTTGGCTTCGGAGGAGACGCGGCTGGAGAGGTAGCCGGTGGAGCTGAAGTCGGAGATGTGACCGGAGCTGGAGACTTTGGTTTTGTAGGGGCTTCAGCTGGTGCTTGTGGTTTAGACGGAGCAATAGCTGGTGACGAAGCCGGTGGAGTAGCAGTGACCGGAATAGTCGGAGTTGTCGTCGGCGAGGCTGCCGGCGCTTGAGCTCCGACGTTGCTTACAATGACGCAGATCAATGCGAATGCGAGTACACATTTCCGATCCATCGTTGTTTGTTTGCGAGAGAGAGAGAGAGAGAGAGAGAGTTAGTGAGCGAAAGACACAGACGAAGACTGCAATAACTGCATAGTGTTTATATAGGACCGTGTGAGGCCCACGGGGGTGGGGAGTTGTTGAAGCTGGACCGCCAAATGACTAATGGGCCCACTAATAGGTGGGCCCTTTATAGCCGTTGGATCAGCGCATCAAAGGCTAAAAGAAGGTTCAGACCTTTGGGGCCCACGTGCTACAACCAAACAAGGAGGCACTGTAATGTGGTGATTGAAACAGTCTGTCTGGGGCCCATTAGCTTCATCAGTGGCATGTGATATTGAGGACCATTATAAGATTGACACCTCAGTGATCTAGTTTGGTTCTTGACTTCTTATGCCTTTATTACGCGTTAGCACCGTTATTATGTGATTCTTGCTTTTGAGGGCTTTGACGACTAGGTGGTTTTTGGCCCAAGTAAGTATATAACTTTTTTCCCCGATAACCTCTCTTCTACGTAAAGTCAATTAAGATCATTTACATCAAATCAAATCAATGCAAAATAGAAATAGTTTTAACTTTTAATTTTACCTATTTAAGTTCAAAAATCACTCACACCAACTAAGTTAAAAATATGTAAAATTTTTATTATTTATCTAAAAAAAAGCGTAAATTTATAAAATTACTATAGCATAAATTTACACAATTTATATTAGTACTATTTATTTTGCAATTAGTTTTTTATTTTTTCTTTACCTATCCTAATAATGGAGAAAAAAAGTGAATGGTGATTTTTGTGTGGGAAGAAAAAGAAATAATTTTAAAAATAAAAAATATATATTAATAGTATAAAATAGATAATCTAATATAAAGTGTTTTGAAAAGTGAGTACGTAAAATATAAAAAATAAATTCTTATGAAAATAGGCAAAATTTTGCACACACTTATATGAATGCTCTAAGCACCCAAAATTTCATATTGATTGATATTACATATTGTTAGTGATAAATAAAAATATAATATTAATGATAAATGATGTGAAATTTTTTTTATCAGTAGCATGCTCTCATTCATTTGTTGTTGTTTTTTTTTTCCTTTCTTCTTTTTGATAAGTCTTTCATATGTTGTTAAAATAATGTAAGTTGTAAATGGAAAAATATTAGTACTTTTTTAATGAATTTATCACTAGCAATCACGGTACAATAGGAATCAAAAGAAGCAATCACAATGTTATCAAAAAAAAAAAAGCAATCACAATATATCATCTTAAAATATTTCATGTGATTGTTTTTAGTTCCTGTAGAAGCAGTTGGTGGTACCTGGTACAGCTGGATAGTGAGGATACAGCCAGCGTTAGGGAGGCTTAGCAAATGTGACAGACCAATGGGGGGTGGCCACGTGAGATGATAGGTAATAATTGTGGTGCAAACCCTCAAAAGTATACGGCAGGTGGAGGTTGTTTGGTAACGTTACTTGACATCCAGCCCACCGCCAAGAAAATGGGGGCCCATGATGCAAAGAGGCATAGGAAAGCGTGCCATGTAACACAAATCATTTCCGTTACCCCGTCCTCCGTGCATGGCTGTGACCGTAGGAAGAGAGAATGTTTAGATTGCAATTAATTTTTTCTTTTTTTGGGTTCAAAAAGTTGGTGATGTCAGAAGTGGAAATAAGAACTTGTGTGATTGGCCAAATGTGTCTTTAAAAATGGTTAATAATGGGTCCTCAATGTTTTTTGCATTGACAAGTTTAGATTATTAAGTGCCAAAAGTGTTGTAGCTGAATTGATACTTTTTCATGTACAAAGTATTTGAGGGTTTAAAAAGAAAAAATGTTCGAACTACAAGGTTAGTAACATGTTGTAATTATTTCTCCAAAAAAAAAAATGTTTAGACTATTAAGTGATGTTATTATTAACTAAAATTGCAATAATTATGTCGTTTATCCTTAAAAAAAAAAAAAAAAACTAAAGTTGCAACAATATTTTTAATAAATGAGATTGTATTGTTTTACACTTTAAAGTTTTTATTTTTATTTTTTTCAATTAGAATTTTATATTGTAGATAATATTTCTTTTATTTATAATTTTTTTAATAATACATTTCGACTAGAAAATATCAATGTGAATAAGAAAAACATATATATTTAAAGATAGAGAGATTAATTGAATATTAAATAGAATATCCTAATTACTTCACACTCTGATGAGGTCCATGATTGGCTTTGCCTTGAATCCCCGTGATATCTTTCTAGTTGGGACGAAGGTAAAGGGGGACAAAGCCATGAGAATGGGGATGATGAAGGTGAGTACGTGGTTGTTTTGTTAAACGACATGGGGGCTTGGTTTGCAGTTGTGTTGCTGTGATGAGGTGGGAGAAGAGATAAATATATTTATTTATTTATTATTGGAGAGAAAAAATAATAATATTTAAATAGAATAGAAAAATAAATATTGAGGCAAATGTAGGTTTATATTTATTAAAATAGCAAAAAAAAAAAAAAAAATTGAAGTTTTTAAGATTAGTTTAGCTAAACATATAAAGAGACTAATGTGAATGCTACTAAAACTAAATTGGAGAAAAATATTTGGAATGAATTTAAACCTTATAGCGGTGTTGTATCTCGAGAGTGATATTTTATTTTCCAAAGCATATTGAAAAAATAAGGCAGAAGTAATGATATATATACACACACACACTAGTCTTTCAGATGTTTTTCTATTTTTTGGAGTAAAGGTTAATAATTTGCATCTATTATAATGTGGAAATATATTTTTTATTTTTATTTTTCAAACAAATAAAAATGATAAACTTTAGAGATAAGGAAAAATAAGATGAATGTGAGGGGAAAGAAGGCTAAATTTTAGGAGTTCTCTTATTTTTTATTTTTTAAATTTGGGTGTTTTACTTTTATTCAGAAGAAAAAGGGATAAAATGTTAAATTTTAGGGAATAAAAAGATGAACATTAAGGAAAAAAAAATCATTTTTCAAACAAATAAAAATTATAAATGTGGTGCCCTGACCCTGTGGTACTGCCCTTAAGGATGGAGAACTTGGTCTCCAAATTTTTTTTTTGGTGGGTTTGCTTGCATTCCTACTAGATATTGCCTCCCTACTAGATATTGCCTCAAATGCTGTCTTGATAGCCCAACTCTCTCCCTTTCTTTTTGTCACAAGTCCAACCCTAACCCTCTTTGATTTCTCCTATCACTCTCCTTTCTTCTCTCCTTAACTTTCACCCTTCTCTGTGTTTGCCAAACCTCTTCCCATTCATCCTATCTTCTTTTTTTATAGCCTCCCTTTAGTGGGGATCCAAATCATTACTTTTGCATCAATTTCCACGCAATTTCACTTTTGCCTAGAATCCCAAGGAAACTGATTCCTTCTGAGAATTCCCTTGAAACTTGTACCTGACGCCGAATAGTGATCAGCAAATTTCCCCAAGGCACTAACTGTGCTCGGGGACCGACCTTAGTCCTGACTGTTCCCTCATCTGCTATCCTTGGCCTATTAGTCGGTATTGGGCCTAACCTGACCCAAATATGGTAAGTTTTCCCCCAAGTGCCGATCTTATACCTTGTACTTTTATCATAGTGCTGGGCCTACTCAAGCGATGCTGGGCCAGTCTCAGTTACCTGGGCCAAACTTGGTTACCGACCTCAGGTCCCTACAATAAACTTTAGAAATAAGCAATAACTATAATGCTTAGAGGCTCTTATATTTTTTTTGGGTAAAGGTTAATAATTTGCATATACTATAATTTAGAAATATATATGTGGGGCTCGTTATCTAAAAAGATGTAGGAATCGGGGGAAATGGGTTTGGGGGCCCAAAGGCCCAGTCCGAGGACATCTGCTTGTCCGAGGATGGTTACAGAGATGTGGGGTGATAGAAATCATATATATAAAGCACAAAATGCAGCCGAGGATAGGACTCACCTCGGACACCGTGGTCCGAGGTAGAGGTAACTATCTCTTTGTCCAAGATACCCCACAAAGTCGTATTAGAACGAGAGGAAGAATATAGATCCTAGGAATAACCGGGGAAGATAGCAAATATCCCATAAAGCTGCTACCTCCACATTAAATACTGTCCAGCTAACTCTCTGGCCGCATTAATGTGGAGGTGATACCTGAACAGTAACCAAGCAGCTTTATGGCCACTAAGCAAAAGTTCCAGGGGGTGTTGGATGGGACAGAAAGGCGTTCTCAAGATAGAAATTACACGTGTACGGTGGGAATGTGAAAGAAAGGCAGTACATAACATGAAAACAGGTGACATTAAAGGGTATGGAGGGATTTCTGGAAAAAAAAGGGAGAGAAAGGAGAAAGAAAACTTAAAGAGAGACCCTCTAAAAATTAGCCGAGGAGAGTTGTTACCCTAAAGCTAGCTTGAAGCATCCTTTATTATACTGTAACTATGACTTTCCCTATGAAATAGAACTAGTTCTTATACCCACGCTCTAAAAATTTATTGTTGGGCTCGTTGGGCTAGAAACCCCTTTTTTTTCTAGGTCCAATCTATTTGGAGTCCCTACAATTGGCGCCGTCTGTGGGAGGAACTTGATCTATTCACAAGGAAGGGCAAGTACAGTGTTTGTGATGGAAGGAGGAGCACCGCAGCAACTAGTGGTTGGCCTACAGCAGGTGGACGCTAATCCATACCAAGCAGAATCTGGTGGTTCTCAGCACGGTAATCCGTTGGTAGTCCACGAGCATAGGGGGGATCGTGAGGGAAGTGTTGGAACCACTCACACAGATAGAAGTCAGTCTCGTGGTAAAGCCATATTTCCCACGTAAAGAATGACAGGGACATGCAGCACGAGATTAACAAACTAAAAAGGGAGTTACGACATTAGCGGCGGAAGCGTGTGGCCCACTACTCTGGGCAATCCTCTGAGGAGTCAGATGATACCAATTACCGGCAGAGGTCAAGAACTCCACCCAACGAAACTTTCTCGTATGATGAGGATTATCACCATCAGCGAAGATATAAGAGTCCACCTCGCCAGGGCTTAGGGAATGACGTTCTGAATAAAGCTTTGAGTCAAGTTTCTAAATCGCCCTTCATGCGACGCATTGAAGATGCGAGCCTTCCTCGGCGGTTCAATCAGCCTGCGTTCACCATTTATAACGGCCGGACGGATCTAGTGGAAGATGTTAGCCATTTCAGTCAAAGAATGGCTGTTCATGCTAGGGATGAAGCCTTGATGTGCAAGGTTTTTCCGTCCAGCTTGGGTCCAGTGGCGATGAGATGGTTTGACGGTCTGAAGGCGAATACCATCGATTCCTTTGAGAAGCTCACCCAAGCCTTTGGCGCCCGTTTTATCACCTGCAGGAAGGTTGTTCAGCCCTTGGGGTCATTATCATCCATGTCTATGCGGGAGGGGGAAACCCTTAAGGCCTATTCCGATAGATATTGGGAAATGGTCAATGAGGTAGACGGAGCCCACGACGACGTGGCCATTAATACCTTTAAGGAAGGCCTTCCAACTGAGCATGGCCTGAGGAAATCTTTGACTGGTAAACCTGTTACTAGCGTATGTCAGCTTATGGATCGGATAGACAAGTATAGAAGAGTAGAGGAGGATCAGATACAAGGTAGAGGAAAGTCTAGGGCAGTCCCCCAAGAGAGGAGGGATTTCAGGCCGGACCGGTACAATAATAACCGACCTCGGAGAGACTTTGGGGGGCAATCAGGATCTGCCAACTCCCAGACAGTTAATACCGTGTTCCGAGAACCAGTGCAACGAGTTCTTGAGAAGATAAAAGACGAGCCATTCTTCAGATGGCCCTATAGGATGGCAGGGGATCCTGCGAAATGTAATCGAAACCTTTACTGCCAGTACCACCAGGACCATGGACATACTACTGAAGATTGCAAAAACTTGTGGGGTCACTTAGAACAGCTGGTCCGAGAAGGGAAGTTGACTCAGCTTCTACATCATTCCAGCGGCCGAGGAGGCCAGGTAGATTCAACATCTCGAGGGAACGCTTCTTCAGCACCCCCTTTAGGCACGATAAACGTTATATTTGCTGCCCCTGGGAGAACTGGGTCTTGCCCTTCCAGGGTAATGTCTGTGTCCTAGTGCTTGGATGAAGGATCCAGTTCAAGGCCGAAAAGAGCCAGATTGAGCACCTCCCTGGTGTTAGGCTTTTTAGAGGAAGAGAAGAGAGGAACCATACAACCACATGATGACGCTTTGGTGGTTACGATAAGGATTGGTGGGTATGATGTGAGAAGGGTGATGGTTGATGAGGGGAGTGCGGCTGAGGTTATGTACCCTGACCTGTTTAGGGGGCTGAATTTGAAACCCGAGGAGCTAACAGTCTACAGCTCCCCGCTGGTGGGTTTCGAGGGTAGGTCGGTCATTTCGGTGGGAATGATTAGACTACCTGGAAAGTGGCGCGTATGCGTTGATTTCATGAATCTCAATAGAGCTTGTCCAAAAGACCCTTTTCCCATGCCCCATATAGACCAGTTGGTGGATGCAACAGTGGGCCATCCTCGGATGAGCTTCCTAGATGCCTTTCAGGGCTACCATCAGATCCCATTGGCATTGGATGACCAGGAGAAGACTGCTTTTCTTACTCCCACTGGAAATTATCACTACAAGGTAATGCCCTTTGGCTTGAAGAACGCGGGGTCTATTTACCAGCGGATGATGACGAAGATGTTTGAGCCACAGTTGGGCAAGAACATTGAGGTCTATATCGATGATATGGTTGTGAAGAGTAAGATAGTGGCCGAGCATGTGACAGACCTCACCAACACTTTTGAAACTTTGAGGAAACACAAATTGCGACTGAACGCATCCAAGTGCTCATTCGGGGTTAGTTCAGGGAAGTTTTTGGGCTATATGGTTACTCACCGGGGGATTGAGGTGAATCCTGATCAAATTAAAGCCATAAGCAGTTTGCAACCACCTCAGAATCCTAAGAAGGTCCAAAGGTTAACTGGGATGACCGCCGCACTGAACAGATTCATATCCAGGTCGGCGGATAGGTGCAGACCTTTTTTCCTGCTACTCCACAAGTGGAAGGGATTCGAATGGACAGAGGAGTACGCTCTGGCATTCCAGCAGCTTAAAGAGTATTTATCTCGGCCACCCATTATGTCTAGTCCTGAGGTGGATAAGGTTCTTTTCTCCTACTTGGCGATAACCACATATGCGATTAGTTTCGTTCTGATATGAGTAGATAACGATGTACAACGGCCAGCTTATTATGTAAGCAAGTCTCTTCACGAAGCCGAGGTACGATATCTGCCTTTGGAAAAGGCCATTTTGACAGTGGTGCATGCTACAAGGAAACTTCCCCATTACTTTCAAGCACATATGGTGGTGGTCTTGACTCAGTATCCACTCAAAGTAGTGCTTCGGAGTGCAGACTACACTGGCAGGGTTGCCAAGTGGGGCACGGTGCTAGGGGCTTTTGATATTAAGTATATGCCCCGTACCTCCGTAAAGGGCCAGGTTCTCGCCGATCTGGTGGCTGAATTTGTTGAAAGCCTTGAAGAAATAGAGACAAGCCCGCATGGCATGGATGAAAAATCAGTTGGCTTCATCTTGGCGCAACCTGCTTTACCCTGGAAAGTGTATGTGGATGGTGCAGCAAATCTAAGGGGTTCAGGAGTGGGGCTAGTACTAATATCTCCTGAAGAGGTAATTATTGAGAAGTCTTTAAGGCTGGGATTCTCAGCTACCAACAACGAGGCAGAATATGAGGCCGTATTAATGGGAATGACGATGGTTAAGAAGTTGGGTGAAAAAGTAGTGGAGATGTTCTCGGATTCAGGTCTTGTCGTTGGTCAGGTCAAGGGGGAGTTGGGAGCTCGTGACCCCAGAATGCAAGGTTACTTGAGCCAAGTTAGGCGTATGCAAGCGGATTTTGAGTTGTTTGAATTGTCCCACGTCCCTAGAAGTGGGAATGCCCATGCGGATTCATTGGCTACTCTCGCTACTTCTTCAGCGCAGAACTTACCCCGCATGATAATGGTTGAAGACTTAAACGCACCAACCCCAGTGACAGGAGACTCGCTGCAAGTCAGTCAAATCAGCTCGGCCCGATGTTGGATGGATCCTATACTGTTGTTCCTCGAGAAGGATATATTGCTTGAAGACAAGTCAGAAGCTGAAAAGATAAGAAGAAAAGCTCCTCGGTTTTGGCTGTCCGAAGACAAAAAGTTATACAAACGCTCTTACTCTGGGCCATATCTGCTTTGTGTACATCCCGAGACATCAGAAGCACTTCTAGATGAGTTACATGAAGGGATCTATGGGAGCCACACTGGTGGGAGGTCTTTATCCCACCGGGCAATTACTCAGGGGTATTGGTGGCCAGGCATGCAAAAAGAAGCGCAGGAGTATGTCAGGAAGTGTGATCAGTGCCAGAGGTTTACACCGAACATCCATCAACCAGGGGGAGTTCTTAACCCTCTTTCAAGTCCTTGGCCTTTTGCTCAGTGGGGCTTAGATATCGTTGGCCCTTTCCCTAAAGCTGTGGGAAATAAGAAATATTTGCTAGTTGGTACATATTATTTTACAAAGTGGGTGGAAGCTGAGCCCCTGGCCAATATCAGGGACGTGGATGTCAAAAGGTTTGTTTGGAAGAACATCATCACTCGTTTCGGGGTTCCTCAAGCTCTTATCTCGGATAATGGTCTACAATTTGACAGCAAGGCTTTTAGAAGTTACTGTTCCGATCTGGGTATAAAGAACAGATATTCCACTCCGACCTATCCACAGGGGAATGGATAGGCCGAAGCTGTCAATAAAATCATAGTAAGGGGGCTTAAGAAAAGGCTAGATGATGCAAAAGGCAGATGGGTGGAGGAGTTGCCACATGTCCTCTGGACTTATCGAACAACACCTCGGCGGTCAACAGGGGAAACCCCATTCTCAATGACGTATGGGGCCGAGGCTGTGATTCCTCTTGAAATGGGTTTTCCAATGCAAAGGACTAGCGCTTTCACCTCGGATGGGAATGATGAACTATTGAAGAAGAGTTTGGATTTGATAGACGAGCGGCGAGAGAATGCAATGGTTCAATTGGCCTACTATCAGCAAAAGCTAAAGCAAGGTTATGATGCGAATGTCAGGTTGAGATCGTTAGCCCCGGGAGATTTGGTGTTGAGAAAAGTCTTGGGAACTACCAAAAATCCAAACTGGGGAAAGTTAGGGCCTAATTGGGAAGGGCCATATCGTATCACATCTGTAGCAGGGGTAGGGGCTTACTACTTAGAAGATCTAGATGAAAAGACTATACTCCATCCCTGGAATGTAAGCAACCTAAAGAGGTATTATTATTAACAAGTTCTATTTTACTTCCTTTTATAATTTGTCCTACCTCTGCAGAAATCTATTGAAGTATTAAACAGAAACTAAGTCATGTTAGGTCCTCGGACCACAACTTAGTGGAAATTAATACACTATGAAATCTATTGAAGTATTAAACAGAAACTAACTCATGTCAGGTCCTCGGACCACAATTTAGTGGAAATTAATACACTATGAAATCTATTGAAGTATTAAACAGAAATTAAGTCATGTCAGGTCCTCGGACCACAATTTAGTGGAAATTAATACACTATGAAATCTATTAAAGTATTAAACAGAAACTAAGTCATGTCAGGTCCTCGGACCATAACTTAGTGAAAATTAATACACTATGAAATCTATTGAAGTATTAAACAGAAACTAAGTCGTGTCAGGTCCTCGGACCACATCTTAGTGGAAATTAATACACTATGAAATCTATTGAAGTATTAAACAGAAACTAAGTCGTGTCAGGTCCTCGGACCACAGCTTAGTGGAATTTAATACACTATGAAATCTATTGAAGTATTAAACAGAAACTAAGTCGTGTCAGGTCCTCGGACCACAACTTAGTGGAAATTAATACACTATGAAATCTATTAAAGTATTACACAGAAACTAAGTCATGTCAGGTCCTCGAACCACAACTTAGTGAAAATTAATGCCCTAGGACTCCAATCGAAATGTTATACAAGGACTAAGATGTGATAAATTTTTTATACGACAAATTTAGTGGTAATCAATGTTTCTTAGGTGGGGTCCGTGCAACTAAACTTATGTATCAAAGCAAACTCCATGAGCATCACTTAAAGCATTGTAAAACGTTGAGTGCCTCCCGGGGCTAAACGCATAGAACGCTATCTCAAGTGTGGACACTTCTTAATAAATTTAAAACAGGCCTGTCTAAGGCAAGTTCACTGCTATAGTTCGTTTTGATTCCTAATTAGCATATTTAACCTTAAATCTTCCATTATAGTGCCAGATTTCATTCCTTTATAACCAAGGATCATGCAAAAACAAAAACATTCGCACGAGAAATTATTCATGTGATAGGTAACACCATAACATCTCATGTATATTTGGAAGGGGAAAGGTTTAATACAAGTAGAAATGTCCTTAACCAGTTTAAAAAAAAAAAAAAAAAAAAGAGAAGGAAAAACAAGGGAAAAACGGACTACATTTGCTACTTGTTTAACTTGATCTGGAGCTTGGGCTGAGAGGCTTTGCCAGTGTCCACAGGGGGAGCATCTTTCTCCTTTGCCTTTGGGTCTTCCCCAACAGGTAAGGTGGTTGAGGCTAGGGCTTGCTCAAAGCTTTGTGAAGCCGCTCCGTCCTTAGGCCCTTCTGAGTCTTTATCTGAGGAGACGCCCTTGGCGACTTCAAGTGTCTCAATTTGCTTTTGCTGATTGAGAGAGGGAGGAACTTGAGTATGAGCTTTCTTGGCTGATTCAGTGACTGTGGAGGTTACCTCTTCTGGTTGAGCAGGAGGACCTGGGGCTCGGATAGCTGGGGGAAAATAAATGTTTTCAGGCCTTCTAAACTCGGATGAAGCCTCTACCCCAGCCCGGTTGAGAGCTTCTCCCCAGGTCAGAGCACAGTATGCTCGACAAACGACAAGCACCTCAGCTCGAAAATTTTCTTCGGTCTCAGCAATGCCGACATCATAGCCATGTTGCTCAGCTACGTCTTTTTCCTTTTTAACCTCGGTTTTTGCCTTTTCAGCCTCGGCCTTAGCCTGTTCTGCATGATCTCTAAGTCTTTGGGCTTCCTCCAGTTGCTTCTGCAGAGATAATATTTGTTCTTTGGAGGCGGCCAGCTGGGAATTAGCATCACGCAGGAGTTTTCTCTGGTCCTCGGCCTGCTTTTGGGCACTGTCCAGAGCTGAATCAGCGCTCTTCCGAGCATGCTCTTCCTCGGCTAACTTTTTCTTCAGCTGCACGTTAGTTTGTTCAGCCACGGTGAGTGTGTGCACAGCTGTGGTCCTTTTTTTCTTCTCATCATCAATTTGTTGGTAGCAAGAATTGGTTATTTCCTCCAGCCTGAAAGTGGCTTGGACAGCCTAAGAGGAAAGGAATTAGAAATGCAATACTTAAAGTCTAGGTGTAAGGGAAAAATAGTAATAATAAAGTAGTGAAGACATCTTACCATGCCTAGGTATCTTTTTGCGTTCTGAAAAACTTCGTTCCTCTTCAGTCTCCTCAGTTCGGCCATATCCTTGGGGAGGAGGAGAGTTTCCTCTAAAACTGAAGCGACTTGGCACCCAATCCCCCCATTAAAGTCCCTGATCGAGGCATCCTCCCTCAGAGGCTCACCACCGAGCATGGGAGCGGGGAGCCAGGCCTCAGGTTTCGAGGACTGAATGGTTGCCCTTTCCGTCGCACGCTGAGACCCATGGGTGACTTTTTGCTACTTCGCAGCTCGTTGGTCCTCGGCCTCATGGGTTGGGCGAGATCTCTCAGCCTCCACCACTCCTTTATCTTTGAGCTCTCTCCTCCTTTTTGGGTCACTAGGTTCGGTCCCATGTGGTTGGGGTGGCTGAGAAGGAGGAGGTGGGGGGAGACTGGATTGAGTTGACTTCTCCGGCACTCCTCTCCCAGGTTGGCCCTCGATCACGTCTTTCAAACTCCTTTGGATGCCCATGTCTTCAGGGTTAGCCTAGGGTGATTGAGGTTGGTTGAAGACTTCAAATTCGTCTACAGAATCTGATAGCTCTACAACTCCTCCTGAAGGCTGTTCTTCTTCTTCTTCTTCTTCTTCTTCTTCTTCTTCTTCTTCCTCCCTTTCTTCCTCTCCCTCCTCTTTCACTTCACGAGGATTAGAATGTGACGACGAGGCTCCTACAGCAAGGGTGGCCTCAGGTAACGGCTGAGTGAAAGGAGTTCCCTCAGGAATTGGAACACCCTTGGGAACAATGAACCCTTCGAAGGCTACACTGATACGGTGAAGTCGAGGATCTTTGGCCTTTATCACGCACTTGGGAATTTGAAACGTCTTGGAGATTGGCTTGTACTGAAGGATTATGTGGGCCGCTCTCAGTTGTCCGTCCGATGGGTTCACGTATACCTCGGACCTCAGGATCCTGTCTAAACTCTCCCTGTTAACCAATCTGAGGTGAGGTTTGGTGGCACGCTTGTCTGCGAAATCATTACAGCAAAAGAAAAGTTTTGTTAGAAACAAAGGTAACACAAATTAAAGAACATAATTCAGAGTATAGAGGCTCATAGCCCAAAAATCCCACCTGGTGTTCCCTCTTTAGTCGGATAGTGCAAACCATCATGCCACTCCCCAGAAAAAATAAGAAAATCGTCTTTTAAGCCCTTGTTTGATAAGGGGAGACATTGAATCAACCTTACTTTAGGGAACCTAGATTTCAGATAGTACCCCTGACCCTTCAGATGATTGAGGTTGTACACCCAATTCACATCGTGATGGGTCAGACCTAGGTTCAGCTTGGCATTTAGGACTTTTATACTCCCAAGAACTCTGAACATGTTCGGGGCACATTGAGTGGGGGATAATCTAAAAAACATAAGGTAACTCCTGTTAAGGTTACCCATAGGGATAGTCATCCCTCCTTCTATAAAAACGATCATTGGGATAACTACCTCTCCAGTTTTCCTATCATTTACCCAGGTTTCTGTGGAAGCATATCTCATACCCACTGTGGGGGGAATCCTATACTTGGCTCTGAACGCCTCTATTTTCTCCTCGGAATCAACTAGATGCTTGAATCTACCCATTTCGTAACAGTTATGAAGAAAAACAAACGAAGAAGATGGAAAACTAAAGTGGGTTAAAGAAACTTACAGGTTTTGAAAATGAGTTCCTCGGACAGACTCTTAGTATTTATGAGAGCGTGGAGTAGTGAGAAAGAAAGGCAGGTTCAATGAATATGCGCTGAGACGGTGCGATTTTTGTAACTGAAAAGAAAGTTGATTTGAAAAGCTCTTTATAGTGGTGCAGAAATCGTAAGCGAGAAAAATCCCGCCCATAAATGCTGAAAATCCCCCACCGTTGGATTCACATCTTGCCGTTGAACGTGGGGGACAGGGGAGCCGTCGTCATTTAATGAGAGCCTGCCCCTGACGCTGAAACGTCAGATACGTGCCTTGGGCAGATAGAAAGACACTCTGAAGGCTGAGGAAACCCGTAAAGAATGTGAGGAGGGGATATCAAAATCTCCCTTTTTTCCGAGGTAGCAAAAAGCGAGATTTTGAGGGGCTATTGTGGGGCTCGTTATCTAAAAAGATGTAGGAATCAGGGGAAATGGGTTTGGGGCCCAAAGGCCCAGTCCGAGGACATTTGCTTGTCCGATGATGGTTACAGAGATGTGGGGTGATAGAAATCATATATACAAAGCACAAAATGCAGCCGAGGATAGGACTCACCTCAGACACCGTGGTTCGAGGTAGAGGTAACTATCTCTTTGTCCAAGATACCCCACAAAGTCGTATTAGAACGAGAGGAAGAATATAGATCCTAGGAATAACCGGGGAAGATAGCAAATATCCCATAAAACTGCTACCTCCACATTAAATGCTGTCCAGCTAACTCTCTGGCCGCATTAATGTGGAGGTGATACCTGAACAGTAACCAAGCAGCTTTATGGCCACTAAGCAAAAGTTCCGGGGGGTGTTGGATGGGACAGAAAGGCGTTCTCAGGATAGAAATTACACGTGTACGGTGGGAATGTGAAAGAAAGGCAGTACATAACATGAAAACAGGTGACATTAAAGGGTACGGAGGGATTTCTGGAAAAAAAGGGGGAGAAAGGAGAAAGAAAACTTAAAGAGAGACCCTCTAAAAATTAGCCAAGGAGAGTTGTTACCCTAAAACTAACTTGAAGCATCCTTTATTATACTGTAACTATGACTTTCCCTATGAAATAGAACTAGTTCTTATACCCATGCTCTAAAAATTTATTGTTGGGCTAGAAACCCGTTTTTTTTCTGGGTCCAATCTATTTGGAGTCCCTACAATATATATTTTTATTTTTTCAAATAAATAAAAATGATAAACTTTAGGGATAAGCACTGCAATAATTGTAATTTTTTTTTTGAACGTGAAATTAAAAAAATCCTAAATTTTAGGAGTTTTCTTTTTGAATTCAAAATAAAATTTGTTATTTGACATTTATAACCCTATTTCTAAATGAAATTACCTTTCATTAATGAGAGTATTTTTGAACCGCATAAAAGTTTAATTGAAAGAGAGGAATCCTCTTTTATATATACTAGCCTCTGAGCACGCGTGTGAGGCTCTTCTATTTTTTTTTTTGTAAAAGTTAATAATTTGCATATATTATAATTTAAAAAATATATATTTTTATTTTTCAAAAAAAATAAAAAGGATAAACTTTAAAGATAAATAGTAATTGTAATTTCTTTTTTGAACATGAAAGGAAAAAATCATAAATTTTAGGAATTTTCTTTTTGAATTCAAAATTAAATTTGTTATTTGACATTTATGACTGGGTCCAAATCTTCTGTCCCACACTTCCTGCTCCACTATATACTCCACAAATAAAAACATGCCACGTGTCCATCTAATTTATTAAATGCTAAATTTATGTCTTCTATTAATTCAATTTCCTAAAATAAATAAATAAATAACCCATCATATTTAGGTAATTGAAATAATAGAATGCATAAATTTAGCATTTAATAAATTAGATGGACACGTGGCATGTTTTTATTTGTGGAGTATATAGTGGAGTAAGAAGTGTGGGACAGAAAATTTGGACTCTGACTAACTTTATTTCTAAATGAAGTTATCCTACATTAATGAGGATATTTTTGAACCACATAAAAGTTCAGTTGAAAGAATGAAATTCTCTTATATATAATATAGATATATATGTTTTGGAGTTAAAGTATCAGACTCTCTATTTTGAGTAAAGTGTCATGAGAAAATTGTTTACTTTGGATTAAAAAAGTGTCGTAGTATGGAATATGGAACACTAAATTTCATTGCAATGAAAGACATTTCTATGGTCATCTTTATTTGTAAGGGGGCAAGCTAACCTAATAATTATATACTCCCTCCGTCCCATTTTTTTTGTCCTCTATTCCATTTTGAGATGTCCCAAAATATTGTAATATTTCTAAAAATAAAAGTCATTAATTTACTAATGTTCTTATTATACCCCTATTAATTTACTAATTCAATTTTTTGATAAATTTTTAAGGGTAGTTTTGGAAACTTATACATTTTTAAAAGATAGACAAGACAATAAATGATGTCCCTTTAAAAAGTTTGACTTTTCAAACAGACAAAAAAAGTGGGACGAATAGAGTATAAAGTCTTATAAAAATAAAAATTATATATAAGACTATTATTATATACATAAGGAGTTTTGGGAGGTGCACCCTGGGGACAATTACCATCTAGAAAGGTTTAAATAATAAATACTGTTCTCTTTTCTTTTCTTTTTTGTTGAAAAATATCTCTCTCTCTCTCTCTCTCTCTCTCTCTCTCTCTCAAATGGTCAATTATTGCCGTTTCAACTAACCAAAAAATTATTGAACTTCGTTTGACAAACTGCTTTTTTTTTTTTTTTTTTTTTTTGGGATGTGTTTTTGCTGTCCTTGAAAAACGACATATTTTTAATTTTTACCATCGCGTTGAGCCCGAAAATTTAACGCTTAACATGCCTATATCTTCGGCTTTTGGTCTAAATCACACAGCCAGAAAGCCCCAAAGTAGAGATACGCCGAAGGGTTTCCATGTACTCTATTGTCCTTTCTGTGGGTTTAGGCCCACTAATAGACAATAAATTTATGGGCCAAAATTCATTTCGACTCATCTTTTTGTATGAAATTTACGAGAGTGCGATTTTAAGGTTTATTCGTTAGTGTTGTTTAAATAACAATTTTTATTGTTTAAGCAATATTTTTTTCACAATATGTATTTTCATAACAATTTTTTATCTATACGTATTTTCACAACAAATAAACAATGTTACTAAAACCACGTTACCAAACGGGCCATAAAATTTTCTAACCCTACTTCAGGGTTCAGGCCAGGGTGATATTTCTGCACAACACACGGTTTTTATTTGAAAAAAGGAAATTGAAAATCATTAACAAGAGTATCGCATCAACAAAACAAACCAGTCTGAAATAGCTTATAAACTCACCGGTTATGCTCAGCCTGTATATGATAGACAAAGTAACACATTTTTGTAATTTGAATTTCTATGACACTGTTTCGTGTTTCCTTTGAATAAGTAATCAAGTACCTGAATTAGTTCAAAAAAAAAAAAAAAATGTAACCTAAATTAGAATTTCTAGAATCAACATCACCGGTCATATTTGCTTATGTGAACCCATCAATCACATAATTACCATTGCCAAAACATAAACGCACTCTAGAAGTACCACTGAGATATTTGGGAATCCATTTCATGACTTCCCAATATTCTTTTATAGGATTAGAAAGAAACATATTGACTAGTCCAATGACATGAGTTTGTCCTTAAAAACACCTAAAATCAAGAAAATAAAATCCTAAACTCCAAAATTTTGAAATTTAAATTAAAAAAAAAATGATAAAAATAAACTCTTATATTCTATCCTTCACAAGACAAAATACGCAAGAGACCATAATAAAAGGGCCTTAAGAGCTCCTTGGCAGAGGTAATTCTCTTAACGAGATTGGGGTCATTATGAATATACAAACACAATTATTCTTTTTTTTTTTTTCTTTTTTTTTTTGTGAGAATCAAAACTGTGAAACTTTATTAAGGTAGGCTCTCAAGATCAGCCAAAAATACAGATTCAAGGTCTGGTGGTACTTCTTCCATCCAGACGGACATACTAGGAGGTATAATTGCTCTCCTTGCTAATGAATGTGCTAACTGGTTACAATGTCTCCTAACAAAAGATATATTTGCTTTTGAGAAATGGGACAACAAAAAAAGAATATCAGCTGCAATGTTTCCGTAGTGGGTCAGCTTGCTGCCTCCATTCATCAGGTTCTTTATAAGGAGCTCAGAGTCACCTTCAAGAACTATATCGTCAAAGCCAAGTTCCAAAGCAAATTCTAAAGCTCTTCTAGCTGCCAGTGCTTCCACCTCGATGACTGATGTTGGCAGAGGTATTTGTTGAGTCAAGGACGCCATAATCAGCCCAGCATCATTTCGGATTACCACACCAATCCCAGCACTATCTTTGTCTGCAAATATCGCGTCGTCAAAGTTTATCTTGAACCCGTTAGCATCAGGTGCTGTCCAATGAGATGTTGCTCGTCCATGGGGGTGCGAAGATTGCTCATTGGTAGTTTCAGACCCCCTCAACCGTTCTTGGCAAACTCCAAAACTTTGTCAAGTGGTAAGGCAGATTTGCCGAGGCGTAGATTGTTGCGCCTATTCCAAAGTGTCCACAGTACAGCTGCAAACAGCTCCGACTTTTTGTTTCCTGCAAAAATGAAATCAAACACATCAATAAAAGAGGAGCACGCATGGAGCTTGCCCTGGTTCCACTCTGGCCGTGTGAACCATAAAGGTTTCAGGTCTGGACAGTGCAACATGGCATGCACATCATCTTCTTGGTGCATTTTACACCTATCACAGGTGGCTGTGGTGATGATTTTACGGCAGACCAGGCTCATTTTAGTGAGTAGAGAGTCTTTGCAAGCTCTCCAGGCTAGATGCTTCACTTTGTTTGGAACATTGAGACCCCAAATCTTCTTCCACAATGGCTTCAAGGCTTCATTCTCAGATGGACCAGGTTGCTTACCGAGATACTCTTCATACAAAAATTTGTACCCAGATTTAACAGTGTAGATACCATCAGGGTTGAAAGGCCAAATCAAAACATCCTCTTGAATCGTCCTGCAGAGGGGGATATTTTTTATGATACTCACTTCAAAAGGATAGAAGCTTTTTTCTAAAACATCTTCCCTCCATACTTTCTGCTCTTGGTCTATTAGATCACTGACAAAGGTAATGGTGCTGTCCTCAATTTGTGGTGACAGTAGCTTCGGGTTAGCTTTGATTGGCAGCTAGTTATCTCCCCAGATGTGAACCGAGTTCCCCGAACCAATTCTCCACCTACTCCCCCGTTTAATTACATATCTTCCCTGCATAATACTCCGCCATGCGTAAGAAGCATTTGCAGGTATTTTGGCCTCCATCACCGATGCGTAACACAATTATTCTTTTGATTGCGAGAAAATTCACGATGTACCCGTCTTAATTAATCATAGTACATAAATAAGAAGTTCAAAAAGTAAAGAAAGTGTGGCCTAAAATAAGGAATGGGATAATGGAGATAGTTTATTTTATAGTCAAGAATTTATTTCTTAATTTGACGTGTATAGAAAGTATCAAGTTGTTTAAAAATTTTAATTGACATGGTTTTTTTTAATTGACATGGTATTACATATACCTTTGGACTTGTAATATTTAATCTGAACTATGAAATAAAGGACAAAGTTTAGTTACAAAATTAGTTGTAACTTAAGGCTACAACCTTATTCAATATCATTAACATTATTACATATTTAAAAAATGTAACCGTTGAATTGCATATTCTTTACGCTTTTAATACACATATCAAATTTTGTGCTAATCAGATATTATTTACTATATGATTTATGCGTAATTTTAAATTACAAAAACTTGCAATTTAAATAATTTATTGATGACATAATTATTGATATTTAATTTTCTAAAAATTTTGCAAGCATGGAGGATATAAAAAGAAAATGTAATTCAATGGTGGATTTGTCAAAATTCACATCCAATAAAAAGATATTGAGTAAGGTTGTAACTTTAGACTATAATTAATTTTGTAGTTAAACTTTGTTTTGAAATAAATCCATTTCAAATGAAGAAGATCTTAATACTTAAAAATGCAAAAATTAAAGTCCTTGATGCAATTAAACAAAGCTCATTAGATAAACAGTGGTTCCCAAATCTTTGAATGCATACCTATTTTCGACCAAAGAAGGAAAAAAAATGGCAAATGAAACCAATAAATTAGTTTGAGACTAATTTTTCAAATAATACCTATACTATTAGGTAACATTTGGTACAATGGATAAAAATTTCAATAGGAATAGTAATCTTTATTGTAGGGTCTTGTTTTACAGCCCAAACCCAAATTATATGGGATATTGGCCCAATGAGTCCTGTACAATAAATTTGTAGAGAGTGGGTCAAAGAACTAGGCCATCTATGAATTTAACAACGGCTAGTATGGATTTAAAAGATGATTAAGCGAAAGTCATAGCACATAGGACTGAATGAATTCATTGTCCGAGGAGGCAAATCTTGGTATAAATCAATAGAATTGATTACAAGTGCAACTTTGATTGCTACAGTGTCTTTTCTCTAGTTTTTTCGATCTCTTCCTTATGGAGGGTCTCTCACATTATATAGCTCCCATTTGGACCATCTTGACCCTACACTTGTTGATCATCTATGCCTTCACTTGAGTTCCTGTCCCATCAGACATCCCTTTTGACTCTCTGTGAGTTGTGGTAGTCAAGGCATCACTGTTCAGGTGTCTTCTCCACATAAATGCGGCCAGAAAAGTAGATGCAATGCACTTAATGCGGTGGTAACAGCTTTTCCTTAGATATTTCTGAGTTCTTATCGTTCTTATATGTGTACGATGCACGTCCTTATCGTGGGAGAGTTTTGGAGGGTCACCTAGGTTGTTGGATTACAGATTTAAACTGTATTCATCACGTCCGAGGAGGAGTTACTCCTCAGACCACCCTCCATCCGTTCCTTCCTTACGAGACTTTAAACTTGGAACCTCTCATGGTTATTTGCCTCTCTTCGGACATACCCACGTCCTCGGATGAGGCCCAAGGCCCAATATACAATTTTGGGTCTTTATCCCTACAATAGCCCCTCAAAACTCTGGTTTTTCTCTCGCATCCGAAGAGAAAAAATGGGGTTTTGATTTGCTAAAACTTAGGAATATCAAATCCCTAAGTTTACACGTGTGGGGGTACGGTTTTATGTGCCTCATAATTGCTACTGACGCTTTGGAGCTCGCGAGGTGTCATTAATTGCTCCAAGCGGCGCTATGTCCCTCGCAACTGACGGTGAGACGCAGATTAAACGGTTGACCTTTCTCTTTAGAATTTCGAGCGGGATAACTGCCACTCATTTTTTCCTTCTATATAAAGCCTTGAGGGAAATCATTTTCCCCTCATTTTTCAAACTCTCAAGCTCTTCAGCAATCTTAAGCATTCAAACTCACAAAGCCTACTAAGTCATTTAAGCTTTCTATACCCTTTTTCCAAGAAATCTTTGAGAGTTTCTCTAAAGGTTTCAGGGATCATCATACATCTTAGTTCGCGTAAGTTTTAATTTCTTTTAACCTTTCTTTTTCTCCTCGTCCTTCCAGTTCTTACTTCTCCACTTATCAATTTCGGTGGTTCCCCTTTAGTTTGTTGAGATGGGTAGGTTTAAGCATTTAGTGGACACCCCTGCCAAAATAGAGGCCTATAAGGAAAAATACCACATACCATAGGAAATCGCCCTACGATACTATTCCCCAGAACAAATAGTAACAAACCGAAAGCAGGGAGAAGTCATAATTCCCATGATAGCTTTCATAGAAGGGGGAATGACCCTCCCCATGGGTAGGATAACAGGGGACTACCTCTTCAACCATAGGATCTGCCCTCACCAGTGCGCACCTAACCTTTTTAGGGTCTTAGGAAGTGTTGATGCTCTGAATGAGTATTTGGGCTTGAGGCTCACCTGGCACAACGTGGTCCACATGTACAAGTGTCACAAACAAAAAGGGGCGGGATTTTACCTCAAATCCCAATCTGATATTGTCAGCCTCATCTTGTGTCTCCCCAAATCTAACAAGGGGATGAAAGACGACTACCTGATTGCTTCGGGGGCGTGGCATGATGGTCTTCATTGCCTAGTCTGAGAGGGAGAGCTAGGTGGGATGCCTTAGAATTAGGTCTCCTAACAATAGATTTAGACTCTTTAACCCTGACCCTGTTTTGCTCATTTTTGTCTTGCTCTTTCTTAATAATGGATTTCAACTTTTTAACCGTGTTTTGTTCTTCGTTTGTGTTAACAGATAGAAGGCAGGTAGCTCCCAGGCTTAGCTTAACTAACGTCGAAGCCCTTAATTACTTGCTGAGATCCGAGATCTTCATAAGTGAAGACAGGCAGCTGCGGGTCGTCTATCTGATTTTGGATTTTCAGCCCATTTCGGAGATATTCCAAGAGGTCGGCCACGCCATAAGAGTGAGTGACCCACGGATAGCTCGGATCGACGTATCTTGACCCAACTTTTTAGCCCCAAACAACCTTTCACAGTAGCACACCCATTCCAACAGAACATTCCTCTGGTCGTCTAACCAGTTCAACAAGTTCCTCTTGAAGTAGCAGCAGTCGGAGAAGGGGTTACCTCCTCGAATTCCTCGCTTGAAGAAGAAATTGATAAGTTTCATTTCAAAAAAGAGGAGCCTCAAGGGGTGCAAGTGATTCCCGTCTCGGACGCTGAGGACGAACCTAACAGGCATTCAAGTGTTCACGCCCCAGTTGTGGTTGCCTGTCCGGATGACACTTCAGAAGAAAAAGAAGACGGGATGGCTTTGAACAAAGGAGGCAAAAGTCTACGGGAACTTATGGCTGCAAGGAACAAAGTTTCAACACCAAAAGATGCCAACAAGCCCCAAGTTCCAGCTAATCTTCCACCTTCCCCTCCTCCCCCAGTGAAATCGGCAAGGCTGATCCCCCATCCTGAATTGAAGAAGAAAAGGAAAGTGCCAGAGGCGCACGACGTGGAGGAGGGCGAAATGGTCCCTCAAAAGGGGGCGAAGCAGCCCAAACATACAAAAGATAAACGGGCTTCCTCTGTGGAGAGCAGGGAGGACTCCCAAGGTACCGATGTGTGCCGACCACCACGAACATGGTCCCCTAGACTGGAGGTGGACGATGCCCCTATCGCTTGCGACGCCTTAGTCCGAAACTTCCAAGGGGGGCACTCGGGCTATATTGCTGAAGCCCTTGAGCAACCGCTTCTCCTGTCGAGAGATATGGATGCTTACAGGCGCTTCAAGCAACCTGAACTCTTCCTATCTCTAAAGAGGGACCTGGCTATGGTAAGTGTTTTGGCACATCTTTTGCATTTCTTCCTCTTTTTTTTTTTTTTTTTTTTTTTTTTTTTATAATGTGGAATCCATTTGCTATCTCTATGCAGATTACCCAACAGGTCTTTGTGGCCGAGGAATGGGTCAAGGATAAGAGCAATCAAGTCAGAGTAGAGGCCCACTTTCGTGCCGAGACCGATAAAATCTTAGGGACATTCAAAGAGGAGCATGTTGAGCTAACCAACAAGCTCACTGTCTCAGAGAGGGAGCGTCAGAGCGCTGTGGCTGGCTTAAAGAGCACTAAGACTTAAGCCGAGGATCAACGCAAGAAGCTCCACATGACAGAAATTGAGCTGGCCACAAAAAAGTAGCAAGTTTTGGACCTGAAAGTCGAGCTGAAGAAGGCTAGGGAGGCAGCCTAACTGGCCAAGGAAGCACTCAAGGCTGAAAAGCAAGCCTCTTACCAGCTCTGTATGAAGGAAACGCAGGTGAGGCTCACTGAGGAGCTTTCTGAGGTATGTAAGGACTACTGCGTCACATCATGGAATAGGGCCCTTGATGTTGCAGGCGTCCCTGCAGACTCAGTGTGGAGGTAGCCTGGGAGTATTTACTACCACTCGGACATCCGTGCTGTCCCAGATGCCCTCCCTTCTTCTACCGACCTTGCTCAAGAGACCTCGGAGCAGCCCCTAACCATCCAAGCTACTGATCATGGCCAGAGGGCCGAGGGGATCAAGAAAAAGAGCAAGGGCAAGGAGAATAAGCCCTCAGTAGTAGCCGAAGACGCTGCCAAGGCCAAAGAAGGTGAAGCCAAGGTAAAAGAAGCAGTGCCTAAAGACAAAGAAGCTCATCCTAAGGCTAAGGACAATGCCACCTCCCAGCCAAGCCAGAGTGAAGACCTTCCTGCTCCTAAGACAAAAGCTTAACCCTTAGGATCCTTTTGTAATATATCATCTTTTTTTTTTGTAGTGGCATTCTGCCGCAGAACATAATGTATTCCACCTTTCTGATTAGTGAATGGGCCTTTCCTTCTATTTCTTGTGTTCTTGCTTCATATGTTTTTAATCTTACTGCTATTGCACATGAACTTGCTTTGCTGCCAACTTAGTTATGATAAAAACTAACAAAAACATCTTGCCAATGCAAATAATTTGGCTAAGTGTCAATGATGAAGAGGTCTACTCCACATTGGTATTGTGAATTACTCTCTCTGCAATGAGGGCTGAACCTAATAACAACCCGTAACAAACTTACACTTGGATAAATAATCAAGGCATTTAACTTACTTCGAACTATTAATCTGAGGAGCTAGTAATAGTTTTATATTTGTGTGGTCCAAAGAGGCATACACAACTAAGGTTCTATTTAAATTTCTTACAAAAGATGTCATAGAGTGTTAATTTCCCCATAGCATCTGATCTGAGGACTTCAGGCATGACTATGGTTCGTTTTAAACACTTATGAAAGTTGTCATTGTGTGTTAACTTTCCCACATCATCTGGTCCGAGGACTTCAGGCGTGATTGAGTTTTAGTTTAAACACTTGTAAAAGTTGTCATTGTGTGTTAACCTTCCCACATCATCTAGTCCGAGGACTTCAGGCATGATGGAGTTTCAATTTAAACACTTGTAAAAGTTGTCATTATGTGTTAACTTTCCCACATCATCTGGTCTGAGGACTTCAGGCATGATGAAGTTTCAGTTTAAACACTTGTAAAAGTTGTCATTGTGTGTTAACATTCTCACATCATCTGGTCCGAAGACTTTAGGCATGATGGAGTTTCAGTTTAAACACTTGTAAAGCAAGAATAATAGAAAGTACAAAGCCTTTATATAACAAATGAACATATTAATTAAGAAAACTCTTATTAATAATAATACATTTTTAGGTTGTTTACATTCCAAGTGCGTGGTATTACATGCCCATCTAAATCTTATAGAAAGTATGCCCCGATGCCAGCCACCGAGATAATGCGGTATGGTCCTTCCCAATTGGGCCCTAACTTTCCCTATGCTGGGTTCTTTGCAGTGCCCAGAACTTTTCTCAACACTAAATCACCAGGTGCTAATGGTCTCAGCTTCACGTTGGCATCATAACCCTGTTTAAGCTTGTGTTGGTAGTATGCCAATTGAATCATTGCATTTTCCCTTCTCTCTTTAATCAAGTCTAAGCTCTTCTCTAGTAGCCCATCGTTACTGCTCGGACTAAATGAACTGGTCCTTAATGTTGGGAAGCCGGTCTCCAAGGGGATAACAGTCTCAGCCCCATAAGTTATTGAGAAGGGGGTCTCCTCGGTGGATCTGCGAGGCGTGGTCTGACATGTGGCAGTTCTTTCACCAATTTTCCCTTCGCATTATCTAACCTCTTCTTGAGTCCATTTACTATGACCTTGTTAACAGTCTTTACTTGTCCATTCCCTTGGGGATAAGCAGGGGTAGAATATCTATTCGTCCCACAGCAATATCTCCTGAAAGATTTGCTATCAAACTGAAAGTCATTGTCCGAGATGAGAGTATGAAGGACCCCAAACTGGGTGACAATGTTTTTCTAGACAAACTTCATAGCATCCACATCTCTGATGTTTGCTAGGGGCTCAGTTTCAACTCACTTAGTAAAGTAATCCGTGCCGACCAGCAAATATCTTTTGTTTCCTGCCGCTTTGGGGAAAGGGCCTACAATGTCTAAGCCCTATTGAGTGAATGACCAAGGGCTAGACATAGGATTAAGGACTCCCCCCCGGTTGGTGTATATTTGGTGCAAACCGTTGGCATTGGTCACACTTTTTCACATATTCTTGTGCTTCCCTTTGCATATTTGGCCACCAATAGCCTTGAGTGATGGCTCTGTGCGCCAAGGATCTGCCTCCAATGTGGCTCCCGCAAATTCTCTCATGTAACTCCTCCAGGAGTAATTCGGTTGCTTCGGGATGTATGCATAGCAGGTATGACCCTGAGAAGGAACATTTATATAATTTCTTGTCCTCGGACAGCCAGAGCCGAGGAGCCTTTCTCCGTACTTTATCAGCTTCTGATTTTTCCTCAAGCAGGGTATCTTCCTTCAAGAATAGTACTATAGGATCCATCCAGCTAGGCCTTACTTTGACTTGGTGAACATGGACTATATCTCTCTTCACCCCCGCAGGTTTGTACAAATCCTCTACAAGGATAACCCGAGGCAGGCTCTACGCCAAGGAGGTCGCAAGTGTGGCTACGGAATTAGCATGTGCGTTTTCGCTTCTAGGGATGTGCAATAGGTTGAAAGATTCGAACCCTGATTGTAAATGTCTAACTTGACTCAAGTACCCCTGCTTTCTTCCATCTTTCACTTCGAATTCTCCTTTCACTTGGCCGACGACTAATCTTGAGTCCGAGAACATCTCTACTGCCTTTCCGCCCATTTTTTGAATCATAGTCATTCCCATCAGCAACGCTTCATATTCCGCCTCATTATTTGTGGCCGAGAAGTCCAACCTTAATGACTTCTCAATAGTGATCTTTTCAGGGAATACTAGCACTAGCCCCACTCCGGAACCCTTCTGATTTGCTGTACCGTCAACGTACACTTCCCAGAATAGGTAAGGGGACCTTGTTGGGAGATCATGCCAACCGATTTTCCATCCATGTTCTGCGTCTCCGCTACTTCTTTTAATGGGGGTTCCGCAAACTTGGCCACTAGGTCCGCGAGGATCTGGCACTTAACAGAGGTACGAGGCATGTACTTGATGTCAAAAGCCCCTAGAACCGTGCCCCATTTAGCGATCCTTCCCGTGTAATTAGCACTTCGAAGTATAGCTTTAAGTGGGAGCTGAGTGAGGATGACAACTGTATGTGCTTGGAAATAATGGGGCAACTTTTGTGTACCATGCATTATTGCTAGGATGACTTTCTCTAGTGGTAGATAGCGAACCTCGGCCTCATGCAGCGACTTGCTTACGTAGTAAACTAGCCGTTGTACGCCTTAATCAACTCGTATCAACACCAAACTTACAGCATAAGGGGCCATGGCGATATAGGTAAACAAGATTTCATCCCCTTCAGGACTGGACATGATAGGTGGCCGAGACAGATATTCCTTAAGTTGCTGGAAAGCCAAGGCATACTCCTCGGTCCACTCAAACCTCTTCCACTTGTTCATCAGTAGGAAAAAGGGCCTGCACCTATCCGCTGACCAAGAGATAAACCGGTTCAAGGCGGCGGCCATTCCAGTCAGTTTCTAGACTTCTTTAGGATTCTGAGGTGGTTGTAAACTGCTAATGGCCTTGATTTGATCGGGATTGACCTCAATTCCCTGGTGGGTTATCATATAGCCCAAGAATTTGCCTGATCCCACACTAAACGAGCACTTGGAAGCGTTTAGGCGCAACTTGTGTTTTTTAAGACCTTCAAAAATGTTTCCGAGGTCTCCCACATGCTCAGATACCACCCTGCTTTTCACCACCATGTCGTCTATATAGATTTCAATCCTCTTACCCAACTGTGGCTCAAACATCCTCGTCATCATCCATTGATAGGTAGATCCTGCATTTTTCAAATCGAATGACATCACTTTGTAGTGGTAGTTCCCCATGAGGGTGACGAAAGTGGTCTTTTCCTGATCATTCGGGGCTAGCGGTATTTGGTGGTACCCTTGAAAGGCGTCCAGGAAGCTCATCCAAGGATGGCCTACAGTTGCATCCACCAGCTGGTCTATTTTAGACATAGGGAATGGATCTTTTGGGCAAGCCTTATTCAGATCTGTGAAGTCTACTCACACTCGCCATTTTTCGCTCTTCTTCTTCACCACCACAATATTAGCCAACCATTCAAGGTAGAAAACTTCCTTGATAACCCCTGCTCGCTTAAGCTTCATCACCTCGTCTCTGACAGCATCTACATAATCTTTAGATAGGCGCCGAAGCGGCTGCTTTTTAGGAATAATGGCTGGGTTAACATTTAAATGATGGCAGATGAACCCCGGATCCACCCTCGGGGCTTCAATAGCGTCCCATGCAAACACATCAATGTTTCTTCTAAGGAATTCTACCAACTCTTCCTTCTCTTGAGGAGGCAGCTAAGCCCCGACCTGAAAGAATTTCTCCGGATCGTCCTCAATAACAACCTTTACCAAATCTTCACATTTTGCCTTCTCGGCTAAATCATTGATAGGCAACGTTGGAGGTTTTAAACTGCTATAAGCCCCCCTCAGCATGAGCCGAGGACTTAGCCTCGGGTTTATGCTGATGGTGGCCACTAGGCATTGTCTAGCCATAAACTGATCTCTTAGGATCTCTTTAACCTGGCCCTCGGACGGATACTTCACCTTCTGGTGCAGAGTAGAAGAAACGGATCCCAAGGTATAAAGTTAGGGTCTAGCCACAATGGCTGTGTAGGGTGAATAGGCGTCCACGACGATGAAGTCCACTTCCACCACTTCTGAATCGATATGCACGGGTAGTCTAATTTGACCATTTGGGGTAACAACCTTCCCATCAAAACTCACCAGGGGCGAGTTGTAGGGTGTTAGGTCCTCGGGTCTCAAGTTTAGCCCCTTATATAGGTCGAGGTACATTATCTCGGCACCACTGCCTTGATCCACCATTACCCTTTTCACATCATAACCTCCAATCCCGAGTGTAATCACCAGAGCATCGTCGTGAGGCTGTATGGTTCTGACCTTATCTTGATCCGAGAATCCTAGAATCGGCTGAATTTCTGTTCTAGCTCTCTTGGGCTTTAAATTAGAGTCTTCGACAGGTTGCCGAGCCACAGACATTACTCTAGAGGGACAGGAGCCGGTTCTTCCCGGAGCAGCGAAGATGACATTGATCGTTCCCAAGGGAGGTCTCGAGAAATCATCTCTCCTGGGCTCTGAATTTGTCTGGCCTCCTTGGCTACTGGAGTGATACAAGAGATGTTTTAATTTTCCCCTAAGGACGAGCTGATCCAAATGGTCCCACATATTTCTACAATCCTCTGTGGTGTGTCCTTGGTCTTTGTGGTACTGACAGTAAAGGTTTTGATTGCGTCTTACGGGGTTTCCCGCCATTTTATTCGGCCATTTGAAGAATGGTTCATGCTTAATCTTCTCCAAAACCTGTTGTACCGTGTTAGGTTCTAAAGTTTTAGAAATTTGTGTATTTAGAACTCTAATTTGTATTGTTGGCAAACTATGATCAAAATAGGTTGTTTAATCTTGTTTAGGCTTGCTCAAAGTTGTGTCTTTCATGTAAAGTTGGAATCGAAAGGTTACAGATGCATTGGTGCGTTTCGGCCTGGCTCGATCGATCGAAAGAAAGACTCGATCGATCGAATCTCGGGCAGAATGCTTTTCTGCAGAATTTTTCAACTCAACCCTAACTCATTAAACGTTTTGGGTTTTCTGTTTTTACCCTAGGTATAAAAGGCAAAACCTTAGCCACGTTTTTAGAGTTGCTTCTGTTGTATTATTGCACATACTTTTCTGTTTTGTGTAAATCTCTTGTGAGATCTAGAGGAGCTTTCCTTTACACAAAGCTTAGGGTTTTCAAGGTAGAGATATTATCAACACCTTGATGATCAACTCAGTTGCTGCCATTGGAGCTTAAAGAATAACAAGCGTGGGTGCTTGTAGCTAATTGGAGAATCCAAGAAAGAAGGAGTCCGTGGATTCGAAGTTTGCACGTGGTCGTGTCAGTAAGTTCTACTGGTGGGTAGCATTAGGAAGTCAAGCGAGGAGCTTGTAAGTCCTTTTGTATGAATTTCGATTCTTTCGCATAGTGGATTCAGGTTTACCTTGAGGATAGCTAGGTCAAATCCTCCCCAGGTTTTTACCGTGTGGTTTCCTGGGTGATCATATCATTGTGTTATTTTTTATTTCACTGCTTTATATTTTTGATATAATTGTATGTTTGTGATAACCTAGAATTGCATAATTTGACTAAGTTAATCACTTGGCTAATTAACTAGGTTAATTCGGTTGGTTTAAGGGGTCTAAATTTCTATCAAGTGGTATCAGAGCGGGTAGCTCTTTTGTTTTAGATCTTTTGATTTAAGAGCTAATCCTTGACCCCTGTTGTCATGGATAATTTGAAATGTCTTTCTGATCATACTTCTGCTGATTTTATTGATGCCTGTGATGTTTTGAATAAAAAGAATACTATTATTTCTGTTGATTTTTTTAATGCTTTTGAAACTCTTCGTAAGGAATTATCTAAATTTTTGAAAATTTCTAAGAAATTCAAGGAAGAGTTAAAATTGGCTAATCTTGAAAAAGAGGAATTGCTTGTTAGATTAGATGAATCTAATAAAAAGAATTAATTTTTGAGAAATCAAATTTCCTCTCAAGATGAGAAGATGAAAAGCTTGAAACAAGAGTTAGTTGAATCTAAAGCTAAAATTGAAAATTTGACTAGTACCAAGCCTGCTGTTAATAACAGAAGTGTTTCTGTTTCTCTTAAACCTAAAACTGAGAAAGTTTATATCCCTCATTTTAAGAGAAATAATAAAGAAAAGACTTATTTTGCTAGGTTAGACAAAGGTAAAAGTTTTGATGTAGACGCTGAAGTTTCTAAACCTAAGTCTAAACCTACTGTTAGAGAGCATAATAAATCTGTTTTTGTGCCTACCTGTCACCTTTGTGGTGTTGTTGGTCATATTAGACCAAGTTGTTCTTTGTTGAGGCAAAAACCAAAATCTGAGACTAGACTTGCTGTTAGGAATACTGATGTTCTTAAATTTGTTCCTGTTTGTCACTTTTGTGATGTCTCTGGTCACATTCGTCCTAATTGTCATAAATTGAAATTTAAGCATTCTGTGTTTCAATTTAGGATATGTGATGATATTTCTCCTACCATAAGTCTAAATAAATTGTTTCATATGCTTTTAAAAAGTTTAAGCTTGTTGGCTTGTGAAATGAATTTGTAGGATTTCAGTCTTTCTCAGAAGATTGGTGTAATTCCTCAAATATACTCTGCTTCTCATGGATTTTCACTTATAAAGCCGAAGAATCATGCTATATGGGTGAGAAAAGATCCTTTGAAGTGAGTGTTGTTGACTTGTCCTTGATTTAATTCTTTCAATTAATTGTGGACATGTTTTGTTTTTTGTTTTTTGTTGTTTTGTTTTTTAGGTTGTTTTTTTTTTTAATTTAAAAAAAAAATCCAAAAACATTGAAAATTTTCAAAAAGACGAAAATATTTTATTTTGTGTCTTGTTTTATTTTTCTTGAGGATTACATGAATTATAATATCTCTCTCTTGATTTAGAACATGCTTGACATTGTGGAGAAACTTGAATAGTCTGTGCTAAGCTATTTCTGATTTTGTGTGAGTATATACTAGTTTGTACATGTACTCAAGGGTTAATTAAGAAATTGATATTTCTTATTTGTGTACCCTCTATAGCTTAGTTAAGCATTGTCATGCATTGCATTTGCATTGTTCATTTAGCATAATATGTGCTTCTTTGTTTTTGGTCATATAATTTTTAAAACCAAAAAGATTTTTGTGTTTTGTATTTCACATCTTGAATTTATAATCAAGGATTTGCCATATTATCTTTACATAACAAGTTTATGTACCTTGTTTAGCTTTGATGAACTTATTTATTGCACTTGACTAGTTGAAGCTTTGTAGTGCATGTTGTGTGGGAAAGATGTTTACGGTTTTTGATCATTTTGTCTTGATCTTGAAGTCACATGTCTTTGACTGTCGGACTTGAATCTTTTGAGAAAGGCATAAATAACCATCTCACCACTGTTCATTAGCCAATCATGAATACCTTAGTGCATATTGTAAGATTCTGTGCTTGAGAAAGTGTAGCACATGCATAAAAAGAACATAAGGTGTAGTCTCGGTTTAAATGCTTAATGCTTAAAATTGGTGTGTACTATTAGGCTTGATACCAAATCACATAATTAAAATTGGTGTGTATATTATGAGGCAAAATTCAAGAAACTTATATGATTGCAAGCTTATATTCTAGGAGATGTGGGAGTTATATGATGTAATTCTTTAGATGATAGTCTCTTTTGAATTCTATGTGATGAATTTTATAGACTTTGTGATTAATTGTTATTCACATATCACCTCACATGTATCTTAAATTTTTGCTAGTTGCACACACTACACAAGTTACTCTTTGCTAAATACTGTACATGTTATTGTGTGTGTTTTTGGTCTGACCAACCAAGTTTGAAAATATCTTGAGAATTTTGCACAACATATTTGTTGTTTGAAGAATTTAAGGGGAGAATGATTGAAATTTTCTTTGGAGAAACTGGGATTCAAACTTGGGTTTTTTAAAAAGCATTCCATCTCATACTCATGCATTTTGTTTCAACAATTTTAATGCTTTGAGGAGTTGTTTTCAAAATGTGGTTTGTGTTTTTCAAAACTGTAATTTTTCTCAAAATGTTGTGAGCCGCTGCCTATTTCGATCGATCCAACCTGTTTTTCAATCAATCAAAAATTTCTTAAAATTCTTTTAGAATTCTCGGATTGATTCGATCGATCGAATGTAATTTTCGATCAATCGAATATCATGAATCATGTTTTTAAAACTCAGTTCTTTGACTGATTCAAAACACTTTTTCAAAAAGTTTTCAAAACTTTCTCTTCTCTCTCCAACTAGGCAAGGCTCTACAATGATTTTTTTTGTCGTTTTCCCCCAAATCTTTTGCAAGATTTCTCTTTCCTCAAGCCGGTATGTCCTTTTTGTCCTTCCTTTTGAGTTTATTTTCATGTTTTCATGCATTATACATTCAAATTTTCGAACTATTCATTTTTGGGATTTTTGTTGATTCAAGCCCTATTTTGTGAAATTAATCAATGGGTTTTTATGGGGATATGATATAAACATGATATTGATGGTTTGATTTGATCAATTTTGGGTTTTGAGAAAAATTAAAATTCCAGGGCTCGTATTGAATCCCAATTGGAGATTTTGTTCAATTATGTTGAAATTGATGAAATTGGCTTGTTGTTTTGATGAAATTAGGCATTATAATCTATGTGTTGTGTTATGTAATGCTCAATTCATCAAATCTGTTTCAAAATTTTCAAGTGGTTTTTCAAAATTTTGGGGTTTTTGTTAGAAACTCTATACTCAAGCCAATTTTGTGCAATTGAACTTAATTTGAACTTGTTTTAACTGCATTAGTACATGCATCATGACATTGTAATTGTTCATGCATCATATAGATTTTTGGTCTATATTTTTTTTGTGCTAACTTGCAGTCTGCCTTTGGCTTTATTTTTTTATGTTCTTTTGGTTTTCTCTTTGTGTCTTTGTCCTTTCCTTAGCACTATGCCTAGGAAGACTAGGGCTTGTAGGTCTATTCCCTCACCTACTCCTTCCCCTCATCCCTTTGACCGAGAGAGGTTTCCTAGTGAGAAAAATCAAAAGATTTATGATAAGCTGAACCTTAGGAGGAAGATATGATCTGAGCGTTCTGTCATCTTAGATGAGCTAGATTCTGCCATTAGGGCAAACTTTGAGCGTAGGGGCTGGATACCCTTAGTGGATATTTCTGATCCTCCTCCACCTGCTACCTTGATTAGAGAGTTCTTTTCGAACATCTCTATCTGCCTCTATGATTCCAACACTTTGGTAAAGAGTTGGATACGAGGCGTAGAGTACACCATTACTCCTAAGGTAGTGGTTGATGCTCTAGGGGTACCCTTGGTCCAGCACCCAATCTACTCGTATGATGAGTCTCCTCTGTTGAGTGATGTCATGTCTTACATCACTGGGTCTTCTATCTAGTGGGGTTCTGATCCTAGGATCACCACCGCTGAGCTTTCTTAGTTACATTATCTCTTCTTTAGGATAGCGTGTCACTCTTTTTGGCCCATTTCTCATCTACACACCATTCCTCTCGAGCGGTGTGTCTTTTAGTTATGCTCTTGTCACTGATGCTCCTATCAGTTTTTCCAATTTGTTTCTTCGTTCTTTGAACGAAGTTTATAGGAGTTCATCTTCGTCTCATGCTCTTGTTCATTCAATCTTTATCCATAGGATCTTGCTTTATCTTGGTCTAGATGATTTCCCTTCCTCTGAGCCTGTTCATGTTATTGCTCCTATAGGTGCGTCTTTTCTTAAACAAAGGGCTGCTCACCTTCGAGTTGGCTCTAAACACCCTAGGTCTGAGCCTTCTGGTTCCGCACCTCCTCCTCCTTCTTCTACAGGTCCTGCTGGTGAGGCTGTTCCTGATCCTGATGTTGCTGCTGTTCCTCCACCTCCATTGGATGACTTTGATATGCGTCGTACCTTGGAGACTGTCATGACTGTTCAGGCGGCTCATGGTCAGCTTTTGGTGGACTTATTTGACGAGATCCGTGCTTTGTGAGCTGATCTGGCACATTTGCGTTCCCTCTCACCACCTTCTTTTGATGATGGCTTGTGATTGCTCTTTGGCATTCCGTCACAAAAAGGGGGAGTAGAGGGTTTTGTAGATAGGGGGAGAGTTTTTTTGTTTTGAGGAGCTAGTGGAGATGTTAGATTGTATATAGGCGCTTCACTTTGTATATTTTTTTTTGGGGCTATTCATGTTAGGGGGAGTAACATTGTTTTTGATATACATGATATATACATGATTCTTGTTTCTTTGGATTCACTTTTATTGATTTATATTCATGAGATTATTCATTGATATTTGTCTTTATTATGTGTTGTGTGAATCATACAAGAATATTATACCTGTTTATTTACTGTTTTCTGTCACACATGCGTTTATGCGTTTGTTGAGTGTTTCAGGAATATACAAGTTGATTCAATTAAGCTGCTGTCTACATTTGCAACTGATGGATAGTAGTTAGGATTGAGTTTGTGTTTATGAGCATTTTTTATGTAAAGGGCTTTTACTTGTAAACTTTGAGCTTTTTATTTGTGTTTTGTCACGGATTGTCAAAGGGGGAGTTTGTTAGATTCTAAAGTTTTAGGAATTTATGTATTTAGAACTCTAATTTGTATTGTTGGCAAACCATGATCAAAATAGGTTGTTTAGTCTTGTTTAGGCTTGCTCAAAGTTGTGTCTTTCATGTAAAGTTGGAATCGAGAGGCTGCAGGTACATTGGTGCATTTCGGCTTGGCTCGATCGATCGAAAGAAAGACTCGATCGATCGAATCTCGGGCAGAATGCTTTTCTATAGAATTTTTCAACTCAGCCCTAACTCATTAAACATTTTGGGTTTTCTATTTTTACCCTAGGTATAAAAGGCAAAACCCTAGCCACGTTTTTAGAGTTGCTTCTGTTGTATTGTTGCTCATACTTTTCTGTTTTGTGTAAATCTCTTGTGAGATCTAGAGGAGCTTTCTTTTACACAAAGCTTAGGGTTTTCAAGGTAGAGATATTATCAACACCTTGATGATCAACTCGGTTGCTGCCATTAAAGCTTAAAGAATAACAAGCGTGGGTGCTTGTAGCTGATTGGAGAATCCAAGAAAGAAGGATTCCGTGGATTCGGAGCTTGCACGTGGTCGTGTTAATAAGTTCTACTGGTGGGTAGCATTAGGAAGTCAAGCGGGGAGCTTGTAAGTCCTTTTGTATGAACTTCAATTCTTTCGCATAGTAGATTCAGGTTTACCTTGAGGATAGCTAGGTCAAATCCTCCCCAGGTTTTTACCGTGTGGTTTCCTAGATGATCATATCATTATGTTATTTTTTATTCTGTTGCTTTATATTTTTGATATGATTGTATGTTTGTGTTAACCTAGAATTGCATAATTTGACTAAATTAATCACTTGGCTAATTAACTAGGTTAATCCGGTTGGTTTAAAGGGTCTAAATTTCTATCATACCGGTTCTCAGAATACAGCGTTGACTGCTTGAATATTAGCGGATCCTGACTGTCTCGAAAAATCTCTTCGTGGTCGATTGTTATACCGGTCCGACCTGAAATCCCTCCTCTCCTGAGGGATGACCTTCTCCTTTCATTTCCCTTGCTGCTGGTCTTCTTTTACCCTTTTGTACTTATCAATCCTATCCATAAGTTGGTGCACACTAGTAACGGGCTTGCCGGTCAAAGATTTCCTTAAACCATGCTCGGCTGGGAAGCCAAGCTTAAAAGTACTGATGGCCACATCATCAAAATCACCATCAATCTCATTAAACATTTCCCAATATCTATCCGAGTATGTTTTCAGATTCTCTCATTCTCGTATGCTCAAAGATAGGAAGGAAGCCAATGGCCGAGGAACTCTCCTGCAAGTAACAAATCGGGAGCCAAATGCTTGGGTGAGCTCTTTAAAAGAGCTTATGGACTCTACCCTTAGGCCATCGAACCATCTCATCGCGATGGGTCCTAGACTGGATGGGAAAACCTTGCACATCAAGGCTTCGTCCTTGGAATGGACAACCATTCTCTGGTTGAAATGGCTCACGTGCTCCACAGGATCTGTTCGACCGTTATAGATGGTGAACGTTGGTTGATGAAAGTGCTGAGGAAGTCTTGCCTCGTCAATCCTGCGCGTGAAAGGCGGCTTAGAGAATTGGTTCAGGGCTCTACTCATAACGTCGTTTCCCGCGCCTCTACGTGGCGGGCTTCGAAATCGCCGCTCACAATGGTGCTCCTCTTCGTAGGAGAAGGACTCGCTAGGTGGGGTTCGAGACCTCCGCCTGTAATTAACGTCCTTTCCGTCATCAGATGAAACATCAAAGTTCGGGGAAGCTCGCCTCCTTCTTCCATGGCGCAATTCCCTCTTTAGCTGGTCGATCTCTAGTTGCATACCCTTGTTGTTCTTCGCATGGGAGACATGGCTTGCACTTCGAGGTTGACTCCTATCAGTATGTGTGGTATGCACACTTCCTTCACGGTCACCTCTCTACTCAAGGTTGACAAAGGGGTCACCGTGTTGGGATCCCCTTAACTCTGCTTGTTGTGGATCTGGTTCTGCCATAGTCAACCGTTGCCTTCACTATCACACAAGCTCTTCCCACAGAAGACGCTAATTGTAGGGTCTCGTTTTACAACCCAAGCCTAGATTATATGGGATATTGGTCCAATGAGCCTGATACAATAAATTTGTAAAGAATTGGTCAAAGAACTAGGCCCTCTATGAATTTAACAACAGCTAGTATGGATTTAAAAGATAATCAAGCAAAAATCATAGCACATAGGACTGAATGAATTCATTGTCCGATGAGGCAAATCTTGATATAAATAAACAAAATTGATTACAAGTGCAACTTTGATTGCTACAGTATATTTTCTCTAATTTTTCCGATCTCTTCCTTATGGAGGGTCTCTCACATTATATAGCTCCCCTTTGGACCATCTTGACCTTATACTTGTTGATTATCTAAGCCTTCACCTGAGTGCTTGTCCCATCAGACATCCTTTTTGGCTCTCTGTGAGTTGTGGTAGCTAAGACATCACTGTTTAGATATCTTTTACACATAAATGTGGTCAGAAAAGTAGATGCAGTACATTTAATGCGGTTCACTTGAGTGTCTGTCCCATCAGACATCCTTTTTGGCTCTCTGTGAGTTGTGGTAGCCAAGACATCACTGTTCAGGTGTCTTCTCCACATAAATGCGGCCAGAAAAGTAGATGCAGTGCATTTAATGCAGTGGTAGCAGCTTTTCCTTAGATATTTCTGAGTTTTTATCGTTCTTATACGTGTATGATGCACGTCATTATCATGGGAGCCTTCTGGAGGGTCACCTAGGTTGTTGGAATACAAATTTGAACTGTATTCATCACGTCCAAGGAGGAGTTACTTCTCGGACCACCCTCCATTCGTTCCTTCCTTACGAGACTTTAAACTTGGAACCTCTCATGGTTATTTGCCCCTCCTCGGACATACCCACGTCCTCGGATGAGGCCCAATGCCCAATATACAATTTTGGGCCTTTATCCCTACATTTATTATTGGGAGTAAAAATTGTTGTAATGAAATAACTATTTATGTTTATATGTTTAGTTGTAAAATTAGTTGTTACATAAAGAAAGTTTGTAAAAGATGATGAATATGGAGATTTTGAATTTTTGAAAATATATTAATTTCAAAAGTAGTTATTTCTAACAATAAATAGCTTTTACGGCCCTTATCACATAATATAAAAAATTCAAAACTCTGGTGAGTCCACAAGTTTGGGCCCACAAACAAGATCCCTGGGCCTAGGCCCAAACCATTCATGTCTAACTTAATTTCTATAGCAGAATTACCATCTCACTTCGCTATTATTGAAATTATTTCTTATTGAACCTCATTTCAGGTATCTCTTTGAAGTGTAAAATTCTCTTTGCATGTACTACATAGAGTTCCTTTCTTTTGGAAAGCTATTTACCAAATAAAGATGTTTCTACATTATGCTGAGTTGCCAAGCTCCAAGATCATGTGCCTAAAAGTCTATCTAGCGCACGCCATACACCAAAGACGTGCATCTTAATTTTTGAAAAATGATAAGGACAAATGGCAAGATGTGAACTAAACAACCATAGATCCTGGTTCTTGATCCTAGTCTAGTAGTAGAGGCGAAAAGCATTCTCTAACACTAGTCTCATTATTCAACCAAGTTAGCACACTAAAAACATAATTACAACATACTTTTCTCATAGTATGTGGCAGCCGCATTTTCTTGAGACCCACAAAGTTGTACTTGGTTGTTTATCTAACCGGTTCTCTTGGCTTTTGGAGATGGAAACCGAGTAGCATTCGAGTTGAGGATTCGTGTTCATCTCAAATTCTTAATTGATTGTTTTGGATGCACAGGCCATAGATAGGCTTTGTTATGGAGGGGACCAAAGCAGTTTACCTTGATTTCTAAGGGAGCAAGATGGGGTCATCATGACTTGCTTGAATCAACTGAAATTCCAATTTTTTTTTGGGGGGACGAGTTAAAAAATTTCTTACTTTTGATAGCTGTACTTTGAATCTTTCATTTGAAATTAACTGGTCATTATACTCCTATATACCGCATAGTCCCGAAATGGAATTGTGGAGCATCACCCATTTTTAGTCAGGACTTGGAGCTCAACTGATTATTAGTGATTATTTTGTTCTTTGTGCAACCAACCATAGCACGCCATGGCATAATAACATTAAGAGTGCTTTTGCACACTTAGTTGCAGAAGCATAACAGAGATAAGATACTTGGATTTCTTTTTGCAAAATCACTAGTGGGCCACATTGTGTAATGTAATTTGGTGCAGATAGAAACACATTCACTCTGGTCAGGGCAGTGATTCAAGTTGATGCAACTGGTGTCAATGATCCTCACCATCATTTAGCTTTTGAGGTAAGAATGCTTGGAGTATTGACATGTTTTGACTATTATTAACTGTAGATCTAATGTTTGATGCAATGATGTGGTCCAGTACAGTCTAGTTCTTTTTCTTTCCTAGCGTATAGTTCACTGTCTTCTACACTTTTTTTTTTGCTTTTATAAATTTTTAGTCTTGTTATGCCCAACCGATGTTACAACTGCACCGCCAGAACCAGAAGTTTACCTAACTAATCATCTTTGATATTTTCCCATTGTTTATCCCAAAAAAAACCCTCCTAAGTCTCCCAACTTTCTTGCTCGTAGCCATGGAGTTCGAACACCAACACAACACAACCACCAAAACTAGCAAACTACCCACTGAGACAACCTGCACCATCCTTTCTTGTTTCTTCTGCACTATGTTGAATGAGCCAGACCCATCACTTAGAAGAGTTAAAATCTCCAAATGCTTCAAAGAAATGCCTCTCAAGGACGACCAAGAACATGTTCTAGTCTTAAGTGGACTCTGGAACATAGCCATGACTCAACCTGACGACCCAGAATTCCCATCTCTTGGCATCTTTGAGTGCATGGCAAAACTAATCCGCAAAGGCATCAATGACCAAGCTTGGCTTCTCAAGGACCAGAACATCTATATCCCATACTATGCAGCCCATATCATCGGATCCTATACTATGAACAAGTCTCAATTTGCAGAAAAAGCAACAAAATCAGGCGTGATTTTGCCGTTAATGGAGCTTTTGAGAGGTAAGATTAGTTGGGTCGAGCAAAGAGTTGCAGTTAGAGCACTTGGTCACTTGGCCAACCATGACTCAACTTTTGAAGCCATTGCTGTGCATGAAGTGGAGATCATACAATTAGCCATGAAGATAGCCTCTACATGCCTCGACGAAGTCTATGATAAGTTCATTGCTGTGAAGGATTCAAAGAAGTTGAAGTACCACTGTGACCTGCTGACTAGAGGACTTGGAGGGTTGGAGATTGAGAACAGAAAGGCAGAGGAATGGGCTAGCCATCTTCAGTGTTGGTCTCTCTATCTCCTCAACTGCTTTGCATGTAAAGAAAGATCTCTCAGTTTAATCTGCAAGAAAGAATTCTTAAAAGATTTGTGTGGAATGTGGGGTGGTATAGCAAATCGAACCTCGCCTGCTGGAGTAGGACTCATAAGAACTCTTTGTCAGACAAAAAGTGGTAAAACAAGTGTAGCAGATTTGAAGGAAGTCATAGAGTTTCTTTGCAATCTTTCAAGATCCTCAGATGACTGGCAGTACACGGCTATTGATTCTCTTTTGCTAATTCTTAAAGACCCAGATACAAGATATAAAGTAATCGATATTGTAGCTCCAATTCTTGTTGATTTGGTTGAACTTGGAAGCTTTGGAGGAAGTTCAAACGTAGGAGACACAATCACACAGGCACTCTTACAAGATTACCACAAAATCAAGTATGGTAATTTGAAGTTGAAGAGCAAAAGAGCTGAGAAAGCATTAGGAGAAACATGGGACTTGAAGGTTGAAAGGAAAAAGAGAGAGAAGGTAATTTCTAAACAAGAAGTTAGAGAGAGAAAACTCTTGGAGGGTAAGCTTAAAAAGAATGGAAATTTGATGTTTTGGTCTGGGGACATTAAAGAGGCAGTGATGAAGTACTCGGAGGCTTTGAGTTTATGCCCTTTAAAAATGAAAAAAGAGAGACTTGTTCTGTACAGCAATAGAGCTCAATGCAATTTGCTGCTGAGGAACACTGAAGCCGCCATTAGTGACGCAACTCGAGCTCTTTGTCTATCCAATGCGGCGAGTCCTCATGGTAAGAGCCTGTGGAGGAGATCACAAGCTTATGACATGAAAGGGTTGGCAAAAGAGAGCTTGATGGACTGCTTAGTATTTGTCAGTGACTGGTTGAAGTCTGAGAAGTCCAAGGGTACAAAGATCCCGTACTATGCGTCACGTATGATTAACAAGCAGATGAATGCCACGTGGATTTTTGCTTCTGCAAAGCTAGGGAGGGAAAAGAATGAAGTCTAGGGACACAAGTTGAAGATAAAAATAGAAGAATCCAACGACCAGCATCAAGTTGAGGTTGAGCACTTGATAAAGATGATGAAAATGAAGAGGCATGGCATACGGTGGTCTTGGTAGGTCTTTAACATCGTGAGGTTTTGGCCTTTTTATTAATGCGGGATCTGACCTGTTCTTGGTTGGGTTAAATTTGATTGATGATAATAAATTTGGTACAAAAAGTAAAAATCTCGTGAGTGCACACCTTATGATCTTTTTCCCTGGAGATTTTTTTTATAACTTTTCGAGGGCATTTTTTTTAATAATAAATTTCTTTTTATACATTTCTTTCTCCAAATATGCTCACCATTGTAAAGAACCTTTGGTTAACAGGAGATGGATGAGATTAAATTATAGAAAAGGGAGGAAAATAGGTGTCAATGTCAATGGAGTTGACACTGAACAAATAGTTGAAGGCTAGGGCGGTACAATTTATCAATTGTTGGGCTTCAGAAATTAGGTGGAAAAAGAACATCACGACTAGGGTGGTTCACAAATCGATTTGTGCCAACTTATCCGACCACTATCAAGCTGATCGCATCACTAGAGGGAACTGTTAACGGCGCACAATCTAGTGGTCGGCATTGCTCCCTTTTCAATCGTTGGCTAATGCATCAAATTCACCTTGTGTTTGTACATATATAAAGATAATTATTGGTTTACATTGTACTATCAATATAAAATTTACATTTATATAATAGACTAAACAAAAGTGTACAACATTATTCACATTTACATAAAAATAATATACATTTATTTCGTCTACCATGTAAATGTTACGATAATAGTACAGTCTAAACTAATAATTTTCCTCTATATATAAAATGCAAAAACCCCCTATCAATCGGATCTTTCTCTTCAACCCAAACTTTACTTCCCCTTCCCATCTCCCCCCCCCACCCAAAAATAAAACCTTTGGCCTTGCCTCTTTCATCTTGCCTCCTCAAACTCCAGTTGTCGACACCACGGCACTCACAAGTATATCTCAAGTGATTGATTGAACTTCGAAGGTGGGTTGATTGAAGATGAGTTACAACTCTAAACATTGTTTAGGTTTGATTTGTTGTGGATTTTGATATTTAGATCTTAAGTTTTGACCTATATGCTTGAATCCTTGGGAATTTTATGTTTTGAATCTTTATCTTGTTTTTTAAATCCTTGGGAGATTTTTTGAGTTTGATTTTGGTTGTTCTAGATACTTGAGTTCATCACACCAATTAACTTCTAGGATTTATTCATTAAATTGTTATGAGTGATTTGATCTGTTACAAGAGAAATTTTCTGTCAGTTTGATTGGGCACATTCTGACAATAAACTCTATCCTAAAGTTGGGGGATCTTTAGTGAATTGTGGCTGGCGCGCTTAAAGCCTCGAACTTCTTCGGTAACGAAATGATTAACCTAAACATTGACCAACTTGATCCCAGCGATTACCAACCTCACCCATTCACGGTTTAGCTTCTCAATTAATACATGGACGACTTTTTGGATTAAGACCATTTATCTAATAACCAACAATTATCGTCCAAGAAAGTCTTTCTTAATACGCAAATTAGATTTGATCTACATTTCGCATCCTACCTAACGCACTAATTGTGCTCTTACGTAAGAGAAAAATAAATGAATAATTGTATGGATGTGGATTCAGCATTATCTAACGAAGTACCATATTTTTATAAGATAATTTAATTAGGTGGATAGAATAACTCTGGGTGCTTGGCATAACCATATATGATTGGATCGTGACCTCAAAGTTGAAAGTGTCGAACCACTCTTGAATTGGCTTTACAGCTCAACTCATGAACAAACTTGAAATAATCACTGGGAAATTACTTCAAATAACACCACAACACCATGAAACCGTACACAACCAAAAACCCATAATAAAAGAGATTAATAACCCTTACCTGTCAAATAGATCGTTCAAAGTTCAAAGTTCAAACTAAAATCCAACCACGGGTGTAAAAAAAATCAATAATCATACTTTCTGATAGCATACAGCTTCTAAACAGGCTAAAAAATCTACACACAAACATAACATAAATTATCCCTTGTGAAATGGATCTTGCTATTAAATTATTTAGGAATGCTGTACAGCAAATTAATGTATAACACACACATGTTTACAATGCTACAAGCCGGTGTGAATTTGGAGATATAACGCCTCAAATTTACCAGAATTCTCCTCCACAGGTCCAGGTAGTATGGAGCCATCCACTACAGGAAACATTAACTGCCTAAAACAAATAGCTTTTTCCTTGTACTGTTTTGCTGCATCAAAATCCACGCAAGACTATGAAAAGTGAGAATGTTATTCATTCATATAAGCCCCACAAGAGATCACTACATTACATTATACTGCAGTCCTGTATAGTCAATAATATTTCAATCATTTTTTATTGCCTACATACAAGAGTAAATTCAACTAATTCAGATATTCAATAGTACAGTAATATATAGCTGTGGGGCCATGGGTGGGGTGAAGGAGACAAACTATATACAATTTCATCATCATTTCTTTAATATTTTCAACCTTCTGCAACAATTTCATCATCATTTCTTTAATATTTTCAACCTTCTGCAACAATTCCTTTTATGTTCTCTCACAGCATTTATTTGTTTTTTGACAAGTATGTTCTCTTACAACATTTTAGAAGACAAACTGGATTTCAAAATGCCATGGAAGAAATGCAAAAGAGGAGAACTTTTTATGATTGGATGTCTGCCCTAGGCTGTGTCCTTTCCGCATCTCTTTCAAAAATTTTAGATATGTTGAATATTAGATTGGAACTTTTTAGGAGCATCTTGATACACTTCCTGTGTATTTGAGTTTTTCTCGTCTTACCAATAAGGATATCTTTACTTATCCCCCCCCCCCCCCCCCAAAACAAACAAAAAAAAAGGGCCCATCTTTGCCCATGCCACATCGGACAAAAATAATAAAGTTAACTCCCCTCTTTTCAAATTTAAAGGAGCTCAAATTTCATGCCCATGCCACATTTATTATACAGAATAAAGCAGTGACTCACCTCTTCAAGATTTAAAGGAGATCAATCATCATAAGAGCTCAAAGCAGACACAACTGATCCCGTTGTCGCAAGAGTTGATGCCACATCTGGGTAATTTTTCCAGGATGTTGTTACCTTGAGAGATGGATTCAACCAACTCTTCACAGAATCCACAAAGGAGTTTGGATCGAAGTTTAGAATGGCGTCCCAATCCACCTGTACACCTTGCGGTATATTTCCTATAAACTCCATGTTAGCAGCGAGAAGTAATCCAAGCATAACTACAAACCCAACGACAGCAGATCCCCTTGACAGCGGCATAAAATTGTACCTAGAGAAAAGCATTCCAGGTTTATTGACAAACAACATAAATTGCCTGAATGACAAACAGACCATTTCCATTCACTGAAAAGCACTTATTATACCAGTAATATGTCATCCTTAAGATTGCATCTCTCACGTTTTCAAGCACATTGAAATCAGTGGACCCATAAGCCTCACCACAATAAGCACTGCATATAGCCTGCCATTTCAAAGTTAGCGTATGCAAATGTTAAGTTGATTCAGAATAGATGAAAAACAATATACAGATTCCAAATCACCATGGGCTGCACAGTAGCATCACAGAGGAAGCCAATTTACAATTAAGTTTGCAAAATAGAAACGAGAATAAAGACTTCAATATTATATGCAGAATGAGGACAAAGGAGAAGCTCCCTAGAGTTAGCATGAATAAAGAGATGGTTGCCACTGGCATAGTGGTCCAGTTGCATCGAGCAGCCTCACATGAAAGAAATGTGGATCAAATCATACAATCTTGATTAAGCAGCTTAAGACAAGGCAAGGTGCTGGGATCAACATTGTTAGAGGCTGCTACAGCCTCAGAAAGCTCAAGTACAAAGTGGAAAACCCTGAGATGAGTGTAAGTGCAGTGCATGTTGGAGAAATGGAAAAAAGATGCCATTGTGATGAAAATTAATAATGTTGCAAATTTACCATATGAAATGATGCAGATAAAAAAAAATCCTAACATAAAATTTAATTCAACCACTCAAGCACATAGCTTCATCAAACGTGCTTAAAAGCAAAAATGCTTTGATACACTAAAAGCTATAAGAATTCCAATTTAAAAATATTTGATGAACTATAAATATATGGTCAAACTGCATTTGAAAAGGTCATCAGAACAAAGTAAATAAGAGACACTGACTATACAAGCTTAGGAAAAATGCACACCACTGTGCTTATGCTGTGATTTATAGAAGGTGCTTTTCAAGAGGGACCCTACACACCATGTGAGTGTCGCCATGCTAAACAGCATGCCTTCACAGTGCTTTTAATACTGCTAACCAGGATAGATAACTACTGCTGCTTAGTTATAATTGATGGAAAAAAAATACTATAAGTTACTTGGCCCCGCTTGGGATGCGCCACATGTCGGTCTCACTGGCTTCAGGCTTAAAGCATGCCTAGGCACCCTTACAATAACACTGGAAACAATCCCTAATTTTCCTTGATTATAATTTGCGAAGAAATTTACTCTGGGTTTAGTTGGGTCAGTAGTCTCTGTCCTTTTCCAACCACGTATTAGAAAGCAACATTATAAGAATAACTAAGCCGTCTGGTTAGTGTCATGACTCGGATTAAACAGGAAGAACTTTGCAAGTATTGTAGAGCTGTAAAGAGTTGCAAAACTGCAGAGAACAGCACCCGAAATTGAGAAAACTGGCCAGTAGGGGATGAAAGTAAATATCCTGAGTAAGGCCTTGTGTCTGAAGAATAACTAGGAAAAGCCTGAAGTAATGCACTTTGCTTCACAGATTAAGTAACACCTAATCACCTACTTAACTTTTAAGTAGTGCACTTGGCTTCACAGATTAAATTCAATAGATCTGAGACTTATAATCTGATAATACATATAGAGGTATAAAATCCCCACAAAAAATCATTTTATATGCCTTACTCTTTACCTTTAATATCAATAGTCACTCAGTAACTAAAGAACTTGTCAGCATCAGGAAATCATGTATCTTGAATTGCTTGAATATAATCAAAAGTGAGCAAGAGAAACAAGCAAGAATTATCTTAGCTGATTAAACTTTAAACATTAAGTAATGGACAGTCTATGGCTAGATGTAGAAAGCAAAGCTATTTGTTAATGCTTGAGATCTAGCACAAATATGTGTGTGCATGTATATGTAGATATCTTTGAGGTCTAGAGTAACATACTTCCCATGCCCTTGTCATTTCTGTTTCAAATTCATCCCATCTAGAAGGCGTGCAGGGTGTTCTGATGGCAAAGTCAAATCCGCGTTCCCTAGAGGAATCATTGGATGGTTTAAATGAAAAAGAAAGTTATTATAATGAGAAAAAAGAAAAAAGAAAATGAATAAAGGAAAAGGAAACAAGGAAAGGAATAATTGCAAGCCAAGAAACAAGACAAATATAATTTACATTTTCACTAGGGCAATCCTTGTTCCTTCAAGCCGTTTCCTGAAATAAGAATAATCAATTAAAAACTAGGAATGACTAGAAATTTTGAATGCAGGACATAAAACTTAATTTGTATGCATAATTACCCCTCAAAAGCACTATTACACCAAGTAGCCAACCAGAAGTCCCCACCAACAACTCTGTAAAGATCAGAGCAGGAGTTTGCACCCAGAATCTGGCATTTTCACATTAACATTAGTTGATTGAATTTTCAATATATGAAAGCAGATATGTCCTCAAATGGGTATGAAGCAAAATATGACCAATCCAAAAGGCATTTCTTAAAGCTATAATATCATAAAAAATAAATAAATTTTCATTTTGTTTGGTTTAAGTACCCAAAATTTAAGATTTTGCATCCACTCCATATTTGTGATTTCTTTACTACTGAGCCTATACGGACTAGATGGGTTTTTTTATCAGTAAAGAAGCAAAAATATCATTAAACAGGAAAAAGAGATCACAGCATACAGGAAGTATACTACAAAGAAAAAAGGAACGGATAAGATGGATTCTGTCAGCTGTAATGACAGATTCAAACAAGAGAAAAATCCAAAAAGCTCACGAGGTAAATAGTCTCCACATGATGTCATGTAATTACTGTTTTAGAATTACGTATATCTCGACCTCTATATGCCATAATTTATTAAGTAGCTACAAATAATATAGTTTATTAAGTAGCTACAAATAATATCTTAGATTATTCACATTGCAAATAAATATATTGCAGGCCAAAAACCAGGGCAAATAGAAGAGAGAGAATATATTTGCGAACGAGCTATGGACAATAGTATTCTGTTTATTTGGTCCCCAATGGGTTATGCGTACAAATTAAAGTTCCGGTTAGCCCCTACCTCCTTGCTATCTTAAAAAGAAAAGAGGACTGCACGAATAGCATCTTCGATCTTGCATATAAATAAATAAATAAAAACCAGGTCAACTGACGCCAGCATCACCACTACAGAAATTAAATTTCCTTGGTCCTTTTTCAGTGAAACAAAGACAAGCTGCAGGCTGTTCACTTTTACTTGGTCGCCTGGTATCTTGAAACCTCTTTGCTTGCAGGGGCAGGTGTGGAAACATCTGAGAGTGCGCTTTGCAAAAGAATCTTGTGGCATGGTGGAAGTTGACTTTTATGAAAGATATCTCCTCCCTTTAATCTAATCAGTATATTACTTCTGAGTAAGGCACTCTCCGAAAGGAAAGTGAACAGGAGTTAACAGCAGGTGCAATCGAAAGGCAGTTGGGGGTAAATGACAGGGAGGTACAATAGGCTTATAGATCAGATGCAAGCAAGCTCCAGATCTGCCACTCGTTGGGCAACGCCTTCTTTTCTATGAACACCCCCACCACTAAATGATGAACTTTGCCAGTCTTCGCCTCCAACCCGACCAGGAGAGAACACAAGGTCAAACCAAGCCCTTACCCGCCTGAATGGAATTCATATTTCCTTATCCTTTTTCCTTGTCCAGATGCATAATTCAGTTTTGCATATTGACAATTATTTTCTTACCCTAGATATAATAAATAAGACACTCTTTCCAAGAATCTCCCCATAAAGCAGGAATTCAATCTGCAATAGCCTGAGCTTCTACCATGTGAGGCACTCCTTAAAAGAGGAATTAGAATGCTCTCTCCTCACAGGTCAAGGTTGTATTTATTATATTCATCCTTGGAATAATTTACTAGGAACATTTATGAAGCAGTAGTAGTCTGAATAGGATGAAACTGAAGGAGCTTGATTTTCCTAAAATTTTGTTAGAAATGGGGGCCTTATTACAAGTAGTGCGAGTTGTGATTGTTTACAATTGAACTGACCTTTTTAGGAACAGGTATGTTTCTAGGATCCTGCAAGTCCAATGGCTATACTATGTGATTCAAAGCTTCAAAATCCTTGCCCACCCAGCATTCTTTGCTTCAACCAGGTTTTGGTTTGCAAGTTGGATTGGTTTTGTAATCAATCATAGCTTACTAAACTCTGTTAATGTTTAGTTGTAGGGATCAAAGAGAACTTCAAAATTTTTATGGAATATTTGATTGTCCAGTTGAATGGATGTTTTCAATTGATCTTTTCACTTACCCTTATATCAGTTAATGGAAAAAGTATTTGAAAAAAAAAAGAAAAAAAAAAAGAAGCTGTTTGACTCTATGCTATTAATAGGTATAGTTCGTCATTCTTATAATTTATATTTCTCATCAGCAAACATCCCACTATATTGTTCAAGACTTTTTTAACTAACAAACTTAACCAGGGGGTTACCTTCTAAATACAACTTGTTCCATATTCATTTTCATTTGAAAATGATTCTCATCTTGGATATCAGAGAGTTGTAAGTTCTTATAAACAATGCTTGCCACTGCAACATGCGGGTTCATGCCTAGTTTTAATATATTTTGAAGATGCCAAAAACTCCAATTTCCTAAATGGGGAGCATTTCAAAATAGCTGGGTAAAAATTTTGGGATTTATGTATCATACTTTATTAATTTCCTTGTGGCACTATATATGTTGATCCATATTTTGATGCCTCTATCACCTAGGCCACTGCAGCATTCAGTTGCAAAACAAGAAAACATATAGAAATTATCCTTGGATAATAACATTTTAAAATGCCCATATAAGAGACATATCCCCAAACTATGCAGTGAAAATTAGCAATTACAAATCGTGCGAATGGGATGGATACTTGTAACATACTCCTTTTACAAACTTCATCAAAAAGGAGCTTAGCAAAATTATAAATAACAGAAATAAAGTCCCTGTGCAATGTGAAAAGGCAGTGAATATATAAAAATAGATTGAAAAGGATGGTAAAAGAACTCACATCTTCCAATTTCCCATCTTTGGATAGATCAATAATTTTATCTTCCTTGCTGTACACATACAATTGATCCTTTATGACAGTCTTTGCGACACCTAAAGTTCTGAAGCATTAACAAAATAATGAGAACTGTAAAACAGTTTTCTACTATAAAGGAATCAGATTAGGACGTACCTTTCATAATTTGGGTAGTAGCGAACAACTTTTGCCTGTCCGAGAATCATTGGTGTGTGAGACCCAAATCCAGAATTGAACTCTTCACTGAATTGCAGAAAATCCCACACAAGTAAACAGCTGAGGTTTCTCAATCATTCAACTAAAAAGCTAGAAAATATAAGATCAAATTCATCCAAACATTACTGATTAAACTCTGGTAGGTAATGTGCAAGTTAATAAGAAATGGAGTTGTTCATATCTGTATATGTAATATTTACATAATGATACAAATATCCATACTAACAATGTACTTGTACATATCATAGTTTAATATTCACCACATATCATTCCTACATAAAAAAGGTTAATATAAGAAAGACCTAGAAAGGTTATACTACCAGGATTTTATATCCCACATCTAAAAAAAAAACTTCTATCCAATTCAAACAACAGTGAGTATGGATGGTCAGAAAGGAGCTAGAAAGATCTAATGTGAATCTGCTGACCTTCACATATGATTTTGGTTAAATTTGGGTGCTAATAAAAAAAACTCCGGTGACCGAGCCCAACTGGACTATATTAAATCCAAATAGGCCATAGCCCAGCCCGCATGAAACAAATCAACCAACGATCCTTTTTTCAGTAAAATATCTCTATAGTTCTGAACCAACTATTGCTGTTCAAGGACACAGATAAATTTCATCTTTAATTCTTTTTACAATAATAATTTGAAATCTTACTCATTTACATAATGTACTCAATATTGTACTAAAAAAAGAGAGAAGAATTAACAGTGATTCTGAAAGGAAAAAGAATGCATCTCCAGTTAATTCTTCACCATATGTTAAGAAAAGTACTAAAATTTTTACTTTTTGGATAAATATTAAAATTCATATAGCCAGCAATAGAAAAGTTAGATAACAGAATAATACAGAGATCTATTGAGAAAAAACAAAAGTAGAACTAAAGAAATGTCTAAGACACAACAAATGGTGAAAAAAGTAAGACATTCTACTTAAGGAAATAAAAAGACTCGCAGAATTACAATGACTACTGGTGATTTACAAGGGCAAAAGAATGCATCTATACATATACATCACCATATATACTAAGAAACCACACTAAACCTTAATTCCAATTAAATTATGTTTTGCATTGTGGATATTTTTTCAACTAATAGGGAGCAGCACATGTTTATTATTTTCTGCAATTCTAGCCTATGAAAAATCAGATTCTCTGTCACATCCTTATTTATCATATTCTTTTATACTACAACTACCCACGTTGTTTTAGGCCTCCCTCTACCTTTTCCCACTCATTCACTTTGAATTAAATTCACTCTCACTAGAGCACTAACTTGTCTCTGCACAATTCCAGTCTATCTTAAACTCTTAGTCATTGTTTCCTCAATAAGGGTCACCCCACCTTTGAATAGATGACTTCATTCCTTATCTTTACTAGAATTTCCACTTATAACATTCTTATTTCAACTATGCTGATTTTATGATCATGTTGCTTCTTAATACCCAACATTCTTTTTTTGGTAAACAAACATTCCATTTCATTAACCAACCAAAGAAATAGAATCTACAAGCAACATGTCTCCCATGCTTCCCACACATCAGAAGGGAGTGAATCATTATTACACTTGAAAACAGGGAAAGGGGAGAAACAACCTTTGCTAGAGCATGAGCTACAGCATTACACTCTCTCTTAACCCAACAAGAACAACACTTAGTCTTGAGTTCCACAGCATTTAACAGCTAAGTCTATGCAATCCAGTGACAGTTCTGGACACCACCATTTAATTCATCAAAGCAGAGTTTAGCATCTCCTTCAATCTCAATATATAGGAATTTTTCCTCTATAGCAAGATTGAGAACCCATACAATAGAAGCTGCTTCTGCTTCAATTGGTTCACATATTGGGTGTATACTAGCCCAAGATTTGACAATTCCACCAGACTCTTTTCTAGCCACAACAGCTATGGAAGCGCATACCTGGGACACAGCTGCAACCACATTTAACTTAATACAACCAGGTGGTGGTTTTTTCAACTCAACTGTTTTTCACAACTCTTGAACTCCCTGCCTCTGTAATCCACAACTGCTTCAGCAACTCTGGTCTCCAATGAGCTAATAATTTTGGCAAGATTCACCTCCTGAACATTGTTGTGAAGGAACTCATTTCTCAAATACCATATGGATTCTAAGGTGTGGGCTATTTTGCGTGAGGTGTGGTCATTTGGATAGGATTGCCAGAATGTGGTGTCAAGATTTGGGTATTTAGGACAAAATTTATAATATCTTCAGGGCTATTGATTTGAAGAGTATCAGTTCTGAGACTCCAATTACAGCCAAACCATATGGTTCTAGCTACTTTGCAGTGGAAGAACAGATGCGCCGCTGTTTCTGTGCTCTCCTTGCAAAGAACACAATCAGTGTCTTCAATACCATTCTGTGGTGCAGAATTTCTTTCATAGGCAGCAAATTGGCTCCAATTCTCCATAAGAGCATTTTTAACCTCTCTTGAATTTTTAGATTCCAAATATTCTGCCAATTCAACACGTTATGATCCTTAATCCACATTAAACTATCTTGCCTTGGCCTAACGAGAATTTGGATTCTTTTGATAGCTTCAATGGACTCAACATCAAATAGCTCCTCTAGTCTATTCACACACCAGGACGTGGTTGAAGGGTTGATAAGGCTTGAGACCATCATAGGAACTTGGATAATTGAATCATCTTTAGGTTTGGGTTTGTAGTCTTGATCTAGCCATATATTAATGGACCGGCCATCACAAACCATGAAGCAAACAGCCTTGACCATGATTTTTTTTTTTTTTTTGCATTCTCAATACCTTTCCATACTTTAGATGAAATTAATACACACTTTCTTTCAAAATTTGAAGAGCCATTTAAGGAAGAGGAGGTGGACTTTCCGTTTTAGATCTCGAAAACCTCATTGCTCCCTGTATTTCTGAGAAAGAAAATGTGGAGTTGAGTAGAATCCCTACTCCATTGGAAATAAGAAACACCATTTGGGGAATGGATTCCCAAAAAGCATCTGGACCTAATGGACTTCCTGCTTTGTTCTATAAGAAGTACTGGAATATTGTGGGTGACTCAGTTGTCAAAGCAATCGTTAACTTCTTTGAATCAGGGAAGATGTTGAATGAGCTGAATAGTACACTAACAGTACTCATCCCCAGGATTCAGAACCCCACATCTGACAGTCAGTATAGGCCAATTAGCTTGTGCAATGTAGTTTACAAAACAATGGCCAAGCTTCTTGTGACTAGATTGAGACAGATATTACCCAAACTCATTTCTCCCTGTCAATCTGCCTTTATTCCGGGTAGATGGATTGCGGAGAATAAGGTTATTCTCCATGAAACACTGCATATCTTCAAGAAGAGAAAAGTCAAGGATGGTATGATGGCAGTGAAGTTTGACCTACAAAAAGTATATGATAGGGTCAACTGGAAGTTCCTAAAGACTCTGCTGGACAAATTGGCTTCAACAACACTTTCTCCAAGTGGATTCTAGAATGTCTCATCTATCTCATCAACTCTTCTTATAAATGGGGGGTGAGGGTATGGCTGGTTCTTACACCCCAAGCAGAGGGCTTAGGCAAGGGGATCCCCTATCCCCATACCTCTTCATTTTATGTCAAGATGTGCTGTCCAGAATGATTGAAAAGGAATTCTTGGAGGGTGGACTCACAGGCATAAAATTAAATATCGGTGGACCTCCATTAACTCATATAATGCATGCTGATGATATTGTTCTATTTTCCAAAACAACAAGTAGGGATGCTAACATTTTAAATGAGTGCTTAGAAATATATTGTACTTGGTCCAGACAACTGCTAAACAGGAGTAAATCTGGCATAATCTTCTTGAAGTTCATTCAACAATCAAAAGCCCGAGCTATGAAACAGATCCTTAATATGAAGAATGTTAAAAAAGATGCCATCTACCTAGGAGCTCCAGTATTTACCTCCAATAATCCCTCAAAGGATTTCAAGTTTCTACAGGAAAGAATGGAAAGTAAGCTGATGGGATGAAGATCTAAGAGCTTATCTTGGGCCAGTAGATACCCATTGCTAAAAACAGTGGCCGAAGCTATCCCAACTTATACATTGTCAACCTTTGATGCACCAGCAAAGTTTGTAATAACCTAGACTCACTCATGAAAAAATTCTGGTGGATCCCAAAAAAGAATTACTCTCAATACTTAGCATCGAAGACTTGGGAAAATCTATGTCAACCAAAGAATAAGGGAGGATTTGGATTTTAAAAAACAAAGAATTTCAACTCTGCTCTCATAGCCAAATTAGCTTGGAATTGGATGGTTGCATCAAAAAGTGATAGCCAGGTGGGAAAACTTCGATTTTTTATCCCCTACCTTTAGCCACATTTCCCTACATTTTTGCTTCAAAATAATCTCATCCCTCAAAAGCCACTCTTCCAGTTCAGCCTGCAAATTTGCTTCTACTCTAGCATTTTCCTCAGAACCTCATGTTTTTTTTTTTTTTTAATAAGTTTATTGATGTCAAACAGGGGAACACCCTAGTAGACAAGAACAAAAATTACAAGAATGTAGGAAATCAAGAAAAGATAAAAATGATTTGTTCCGCAAAGCAGCCAACCAATCCATTAAAGTTCTAAAGAAAAATAACTTCAAGTCTGATATGGATCTCTCCTTCTCTTCAAAGCACCTTCTATCTCTCTCCCTCCAAAGACACCACAATAAGCAATGGGGAACAATCAACCATATATACACATTTCGATGACGACCAAATCTGCCTTGCCAACATGCTAGAAGCCCCACTACAAATTGCGGCATAACCCAGCTCACTCCAAACAAACCAAACACCATAGCCCACAGATCCATTGCAACCGGACAATGAAGAAAAAGATGATCAACCGATTCACCATTACATTTGCACATGTAGCACCAATCCAATATCCAAACCTTCCTTTTTCGTAAATTGTCAATCGTTAAGCACTTCCCAAAGCAGCAGTCCAAACAAGAAAGCTACTCAAGAAGGAATCTTTTGTTTCCAAATATTTTCCAAGGAAAGCAATAGTCATTAGAGCCCACTAAGAGACTATAATAATCCTTTACCAAGAAGCCCTTTTCTCTATCAAGTTTCCAGCACTTTATCGTGTTTTTAAATCTCATCTATTTGGGATTCTAATTCTTCAATTCTGGTTTGGCAGAAACCAAATACCTCCTTATTCCAACTTTAAGGGCTGCCCTGGTACGCATCTGTCTTTTGCACAATTTACACCCTCTGTTCCCCAAACCCTTTTTTTCCATGCTATTTCAATGACATCATGACACCCGTTGTCCCTTGTCCAGGCAGCCTCAAATCTAAACAGTCGTTGACTTAGGCAATTTGGTGGGTTGGTGTCAAGAAGCAAAGGACAGTGATCTGATTTAATGGCACCCAGGTGAAAGATAACAGCTTTTGGAATTTAATCTCCAATTGCTATTAGCAATACCCCTGTAAAGTCTCTCTCTGATGTACTGTTTACCCCAATTTCCACTCCAAGTGAATCTGTTTCCAAAATACCCAAGGTCCACAGCCCCCTATTGTGAAAAACAATTCCTTTAGAAAGTTTGGTGCCAAGCTACTACCTTGTCTACCTCCCTTTCTCTCACCCTCTAATGAGATCAAGTTGAAATCCCCAAAACAAAGCCATGGGCCATGGCTTCTCTAAGGATTCAAGCAAAGAAGCTAAACTCTCCCATGCCTTTTGCCTCTAGAATTATACAAAGGACCATAGAAACCTACCAGACCCAATCATAATAGCCATCTTTTATCTTCACAAATCACAGTAATTAAATTGCTATTATACTCCATAACTTCCAGATTGATACTACTAGACCATTACATGCAAATTCCTCCAGATCTTCCTTTTGCACTGATAGCCAATTTTTGGGAAAAACCAATTGATTTTAACACTCTCTCCATTCTATATTCCTTAGTTTTTGTTTCAGACAGGAAAATAACATATGGCCTGTGCACTTTTATTAGAACCTTAAGGGCTCTGACCGTGGAGGCATTGCAAATGGCCTGACAATTCCAACCTAAGGCCATCATTGGAAACGTTATACTACCTGAGCACCTTTTACCACTGCAAAAACCAGCCACCACTACAAACAACTCATAGGGACCCACACAAGAACCACAAACAACTTCAATCCGACAAACTGTAACCACCTCACTTCCACAGCAGAACCACACAGAAATCTATCACAAATTCACCAAATAAAAAGGTACAATCAAGAAGTACATCATGTACCTTTCTGGATCATAGCCCCACAATGGCAAGAAACAGCTTTGTGGTGGAAAACATGCCTCCAGCCACCAAAGAGCAAACAAATCCGACCAAGAGGAGGCTGAGAATAAGTGGACCTTGGATGCCCACTAGCTTGGGCGAATCAATTGGGCTGGCTGACCCACACAGAGACCAGAAACAGCCACAAATATGTCAAAAATAACACACCACCGCCAGGCTAAATGCACCCACACCTGGATAGGAACATGACCACAACAGGCAGAGACAAACCCACAACTGTGTAGGGAGGACAGTCCACTAAGGACAGGAAGAACCCACAGAGGGCCAGAGAGACGGCACTCTCGGAGTGGGCTCACGAGGATGGCCGGAGAAGAGCTCAAGCTAACGATAGTGAGGAGCTAAACAAGCGCCGAGAGGAAAAATCTAGCTTTGTTTATACCCAACATTCTATACTATAGAGCACTAGTCTAATTTCTTATAAAAATTTCCCTTTTAACTTAGAAGGTCTACAGTCAAACAAGACTCAATGCACTTCTCCATTTCACTTACCCAACTCTTATTCCTTGGGTCACATCCTTCTCAATCTTTTCATCTTTATGAATCATCAATCCAAGATATTGAAAATGCTCAATCACCATATACTAATGAAATTAGTAAATATTATTTTGGAGGCGATAGAAAAGAAAGTGAATAAAACATAATACACAGACCTATAGATAAAAACAAAATTCAGAACCAGAGAAATTTTCTAAGATACATTATGCAAAAAATGATATCACAGCAAAACATTCTACTCTACTTGGCATGAAGATGGAATGTACCTTAATTTGTTAATCCAAACAACTGGGTCACAAGGTTCAGAAATCTGTCTCCATTTAACAGCAAATGAGTAAACTTCCTGCCATGACATTGTAGAACGGCCCAATGATGTATCTTCTGTATTCCCAAATGAAGTTGACGTCTCTAAGGAACTGCTCGTACTACAACCAGCACCACCTCTGTTCTGGCTGGGAATATTAATTCTTTCCCTTCGCCGGGCTCTCTTACCAGACTTTGATGTGCTTTTATTAGAATGTTGCAAGGAACGCCAAGCTTTTGAAATCCTCTGTGCAATTTCAATAATAGCCAATCCTGCCATGCGATGCTGGTATATAATAAAATATGAACAACATTAATAGAAAAACAAAGGTGAATACCAAAAGAATTGGGAAAACTACATTTTAAACCCAACAATTTAGAAATGTAACAAATTAAACCCTATAGTTTCAAAAAGTAACAAATTAAAAACCTCAGCCCATGGTGTTTGAGGTTTAATATTCTTCTTTCCCCTGGAAGGCTTTATGGAAGCTGAAGGTGCCAACAAAGGTTAGTTTTTTTGTGGACTGCAGCTTTGGGGAGAATTTTAACCATTGATAATTTGCGGAAATGCAGAGTAGTTGTGATGAATTGGTGTTGCATGTGTAAGAAGGATGGGGAGTCCATTGATCATTTACTATTACATTGTCATCTAGCTAGAGAGTTGTTTGAATATGTTATTGTCATCATTGGGGGTTCTCTGGGTTATGCCATGCCATGTGGATCTTCAAGATAGCTAGTTGCATAAATGATTAAATGTAGCAGACATAAGTCTACAGAGATTTGGAATATGATTCTTCATTGCCTGATGTGGGGTATTTGGCAGGAGAGGAATGCTCGTACTTTTGAATGAAGCGAGAAATTGACTCATTATATGAAGTTGCTTTTACCCCAGACGTTGCTAAAGTGGACAAATGCTTCAAGCGTTTTATTTTTAATTCTTTGGCCGATTTGTTAGATAGTTGTACTTTCTTGGCACTATAGTTTTTGCTAGATCCTTAGTACACTGCATGTGTGCTTTGGTTCACTGTATTGATTTCCTTTTTCAATGAAGTTTTATTGCTCATAAAAAATAAAAATAAAATAGAAAAAGTTTAATTTGTTACTTTTTGAAACCTTGGGGTTTAATTTGTTACTTTATAAAACCTTAGGGTTTAATTTATCACTTTTGAACTATAGGGTTTAATTTGTTACACCCATAAATTATAGAGTTTAAAATGAAATTTTCCCAAAATAATACATGGATAAGTAGAAATACACAAAAAGATAGGATCCGAAAAGAGGAAATTTGCTTAAAGCTCCTATTGATGAAAAGATAAGAGAGAGTTGCTAAAAATGGTTTGGTCATGTTCAAAGGAGAGCGATTAATGCACTGAAAGAAAGTGTGAGTTAACTCATGTTGAGGGAACGAAAAAATGTAGAGGAAGACCCAAAATAACATTAGCAAAGTAATAAAAAAGAACTTATCAATTAAGAAAGTAACAGAGAATGACTTCAGGTAAAATAGAATGGAGGTAAAAAATACGTCGTTGGACCTAACTAAGCTGATAAGGAAAATTTGGGATTAAGGCCTGTTGTTGTTGATGTCACTTATTTGACAACTAGTCCAACAATTTAAAGGAGCAAGTGAGGAGAATTAGAGAAATGAAAACACACTTTAAGCTACAGCCATGCAGAGTTGATTTCTTGAAATAATTCAACACACATATAAGTTAAAACTATATAAAATAATTATTTGATAAACAGAATGAAGGCCACTATTTTTTTTATAAGTTAAACACACACCCAGCAGACCTTTAACCCACAAACACATTCTCCATTCTTATGAGGAGTGGAGGTGCTATTCTGATATTTGAGCTAGAGCTCATATTGTGTAGGATCTTTAGGAATTCAGCACTAAACTAGATTCTTGATGAGATGTTAAATGTGTTGATGGCTGTTTGGTATTAAAACAATGAAAAGAACATGAAATAAAGAAAGATAAAATACTGGGCAATCACACCTAGGTTTACCTAAGCAATCACACATAGGTAGGAAAAGGCAATTACACCCTCAAAGCTTAAAATAAGTCACTGAAATTTCCTTAAAAACAATCTCTCTCACAATATTATTGACTACAATAAAGCCTTTATATAGGCTATTGCTAAATCCTGGAATTTTATTAAAATCAATCTCTCTCAATATTATGGACAACAATAAAGCCTTTATATAGACTATTAGCAAAGACTAGGATTACTAATACAAAAAATATATATTTTTAAGAACTTCTAAACCAAATAGGAAAAGATTTCAAGACACAAAACAAGATTCATGTGATTTTGATACAGCTAAGGATAGCCCAATCCAGAAAATCTGGAAATTAACAATTGCCTTATTCAATGACATAATTAAAATTGATCAAACAGCTTTCTAACCTTTAAAAATTTATAATAAAAAAAACCCTTAATACCAATACTCAATAACTAAACTAAACTATGAAAGGTGCCAAGATAGCCCCACGTCAAATCTTGAATCCCTACGTATTTAATCTTGTTTTTCCTTGAAACTCTTTATTATCCACATCATCATTGGCGAAAACGAAGCCCACTTTAATAGGTCCACAGCACTGTATAAGTCAAAAGTAAAGTAACAGTATCCCATGTTGAAGACAGATAGTAGCTTTGTATTTATGTAACCTGGTTCGAATAAAAAACAAATCCAGTTCTGATTGGAATTGTAATGCATCAACTTTGGGCCCTGTTTTTATCTCATGAACAAATGTTTGAACTGATAATAATAATCCTTAGATCTAGTTACAGGCTGTTTGAATTCATTGACTCAAGCAACCAAATTAAAAGATCAAATAGATGTCCAACTTCATAATTTGCTTTTGCGTTTGTTTCAAGGTGTGAGATATATATATATATATATATGAATGCAAGGGTCACAAAACCCAGACACACTGGATTGAAAGTATGACATATGAGTAGGCATTTAAGACTGATATAAAGAAAATAAAAGAATGAAAATGTTGTAATCTTTGATCAAGGCAATATGTTATATGAAAATTGACAATATGACATCAAATTAGTAGACTAGAAAACATTATTATTAAATCACTAGGGAAATAGAAAATTAAATGAAAAACCACAAGTAACGGAGACCAACTTCAAACTTGAAATTGATTTAAATCACCTGACGCTTATTTGGTAAGAAGCCAGGACAGTCATATTGGATTTTCTTGCCAATGGAATCAGCAGCATGTAGAAGAGCAGTCTTCTGTTTTGTAGTAGCATGATCTTGCTTTCTAAGCTTACCCTTCTTCAATGATTCACGCAAGGGAGGTTGCCGGAAAACCTTTTCACATACATTCTTGGGGTGCAACCTTTTACACCAGTATTCCTGTAAATCCCATAAAGAAAATAAAATCAACATTAATTTGGATTTTTTTTTTTTTTTTTGTTGGGGGGGTGGGGTTGGGAAGAATGCAACAGGAAGCAATTCTTTAATTCTTCTTGTAAAACTTGCACTGTAAACTGGATTACATAATCTCATATAAATGAATGTGTAGAGATTTAAGTAAAAAACTTTTTTCTGTTTCGATTGTTTGGCAAATTATAGTAAATAGTATTTTAAAGTTCTAAATTTATAAAGCATGAATAGTGAATTGTAGAGCTTCTTTCTAAAAGCTCCAAATTTCAGCTTTAGGGCTCCTCTGGTTTTGCTTTTGAAGGGTTCAAAAGTGCTTTAAAGGTTTAAGCTCTGTTAGCTGACTGAAGATCTTTAAAGGAGTACTTAAGGCTGAAAAAAGCTTTAGGGCTAAATCTGAAATTTGGAGCCTTTGGGAAAAAGCTCTACAATCCACTGTCCATACTTTATAAATCCAGAACTTTGAAGTATCATTCACTGTAATTTTCCAAATACTCAACAGGCTAAACAACCTTTTTGTTAAACTCTCTATAGCTAAAGCTCTATATAGGAACTATAATATTTCACTATAGTGCACTAATCCAATCTCCTACAACTTGTTCCCAATAAAATGAAAAATAAATTGCAAAACCAAAGATCAACCAAGGCTTTCATCATGAATTTAAGACACATAACCTTTCTATAACTTTTCCTTTATTTATTTATTTTGATAAATACAATTTGTCATCTATCATCAATTGAACTCCATACAATTATTTTGCCTTTCAATATGTCCAGGGCATTTGGAGCTTGTCATTATTTGGTATTGCAAATTAAGTACTCTTCTGTGGCTGCGCTTTAATCTTTCTCAGGTGAAGGTTTCCATTAGAATGATAATTTTGTTCGTGCAGTACAAGACTGGGAATTGGAATCAGTGCTGGAAACCTTCTGCCAGTGAGGTTTTGGATGTTAAATCATTTTATAAGGTTTTGTGTTCTACTACCCATTCTTCTTTCCCTTGGAAGCCTTTATGGAGGCTGAAGGTGCCAACAAAGGTTAGTTTTTTCATGTGGACAGCAGCTTTGGGGTGTATTTTAACTACGGATAATTTGCAGAAAAGCAAAGTAGTTGTGTTGGATTTGTGTTGCATGTGCAAGAAGGATGGGGAATCCATCGATCATTTATTGTTACATTGCCATGTAACTAGAGAGTTGTGGAATATGGTATTTTCTTTATTTGGGGTTCGCTGGGTTATGCCATGAAATGCTGTGGATCTTCTAGCAAGCTGGTCCTATAAATGTAGCAGACATAAGTCCTTAGTGATTTGGAGTATGATTCCTCATTGTATTATGTGGGGTATTTGGCAGTAGAGGAATGCTTGTATGTTTGAAGGATGTGAGGGATCCAACTCAAGATATGAAGTTGTTTTTTCTCCAAACTTTGCTAGAGTGGACAAATGCTTAAGGTGATTTTAATTTTAATTCTTTGACAGATTTGTTAGATAGTTGTACTTTCTTTGCTTTATAGTATTTGCTGTTTTTTCTGATTCCTTAGTACACTGCCTGTGTGCTTTGGTTTCCTGTATTGTTTTCTTTATCCAATGAAGTTATATTACTTATCAAAAAACAAAACATCTATGAGACCTCTTTCACATAATTGACTTCCCAAAAAAAATCACAAGGACTTGGGTCTGTTGGAGAGCATATGACTAATGCCTACTTGCAACCAACTTTGGCTACATACAAAAAGATAGCATGATAACTTATATTTAATTTAGCCAGAAGTGGATAAATAAATTTCGGCTTACTGTTGTCATTTCTATTTATCTTAGTTTTAATGTTCTCAAATTTCACAATTAGTAGTCACAGTGCTGCTTTCCAAACTAGCAATATCAAGCTTAGTCCTTAACAACTGATTGCATGATATAAGGCCTCGTCACACCTCAGAAATACCTCTTCTTGTTACCTAGTTGATTGTTGTTAGAATTATGGTTATGTGATTAAATTCACCATATTCACCATTTTTTAATATCTTAAACTTTTGGGACAATCGGTAATTTAATATGCTATCAGAGCTGCAGATTCTGAGTTTACTCTTCCTCCCATTTAAAATGTTAAAAATCTCACGTGTTGGACACCCACTTATTAAGGGGAAGTTTAGGCCCACACATGAGGGGAAATGTTAGAATTATGGTTATGTGATTAAATTCACCATTTCCAAATAGCTTAAACTTTTGGAACAATTAGTAATTTAACAATTGTCATTAGTAAATGTCATACATACATCATGTATTCTATCTGATACACGACAAAACCAAAAGGTCATTATTATTTCAAACTATGAATGTGCCTAACAGTTAAAAATTATATAGCTGACAAGAAAACAAGGCAATTAAGTGACCCAACAGCAAGCCCTAACAACACAAAGAAATGAAAATTATTAAGAAAGAGAATTTCAATTCTCTCTCTCTCTCTCTCTCTCTCTCTCATATAAATAAATAAATATATATATATGTGTGTGTGTGTGTGCGCGCGCGCGCGTGCATGTATGTATGTGTACACACACCAACCTTAAAGAGTGGATCAATATCTCCATCAATGTCAAACCAGCTAAACTCACTGTTGGCTTTTGCAGCTGTGTACAGAGCAATCTCTTTCTACAAAACAAGAAAACTGATATTTTACATCTCATAACATAAAACCACGGGCAGCATGCATATGGTTGAGTTGAACATGTCATATATATTGTACAAAAAGAAAAATAGAAAAAATAAGTGTACAAAAGCACATCAGAGACATAAATTTTGGTATCAATGTTAACATACATTTTTTTTTCTTTTCTACATCAATGTACATGCATAAATACTGCTTAAATAATAAAAAAATACATGAAAGAAAGTGTACAATTGCAGCACAACATTGGTGCTTGTACTGCACCTACAATTCTACAAGTATATTTGCAAGATTTTACACATTTGTATACATGTATCACATTAAATAAAGCATACATCAATCATAAACGAAATTGACCACCTTGTTCTGTTTCAAAATAGTCAGTGCAAATGTATTCTATTAGAGGAGGAAACAGATTAAATAGGGTCTCATTACAGCCCAGAATTCCATCAACTCTATAGATAATTCTAGTTAACTGATAATATTCTACAGATCCAACAATCCCAGTTCCTACAAGAAAGAGTCCAACTAACCAACAGAAAATTAGTTATGGATCCAGTGTGAGCACAAGATACAAACATATATATAATGTGTTCACACACACACACTTACTACATATACTGAATTAATATAAAATATGTTTCATTCAGCTTATGATAAGGCAAGAATGAATTGACAACAAATTCAAGCCAAAATATCGAATGTGGTTTTTTTTTTTTCTCTCTCCCTCTTTTTCTTTTCTTGGAACTACCCGAGACCCCACCTTGTCTTTTTACCTTCTGAACTGATTAGCAGATGCATACAATTAAAAGAGTAGATATAAAGAGAATGCCTACATGAGACATAATTCCAAATAAAGCATACTATTCATTTCAAAGCAAACCTGATAAAAGGCCAAGCATTGAAGCACAAACTTTTCCATTGAGTCTAATTCCAAATCTAGAGCAGCATCATAGTCCTTGACCTATGACCATCAAAATAAACATTAGTACATTAAAGCTCAACAGCAAGAACCATTTGACCACTTAATAAAATAAAATAAAATAAGAGCTCCTTCATACCGCCTCTCTATATTCGCCAATAGCGTGGTAACAGGAAGCTCGTAAATACAAACACTCAATGTTATCATTCTCAATGCCCAAGCCAGCTGATAAATCCTTGATTGCCTTCCTGCAATATTAAATAGAGGCATTTTACCACCAAAAAGAAAAAAGGAAAGGAGTACAAAAGTGCAAGAAACAACTGTTGAAACAAAATTAGTGTTGAAGGTTATAAAAATAAATAAAATAAATAAAAAGAGCAGTGAAGTACAAGTTAATGTTGACCTATCAGTAATTGTTTTAATTTGATATAAGCTCAGAAAGCACTCAGAAAGTACTCATTAACAAAGTGAGAGAAGAAGCATTATGGGTGGAATTCGTAGATTTTTCATTGAATTTAAGTTTTTTCAATTGGTGGTTGAGGAAGGAGGATATTTTATGTATTTTTGAACGGGGCAAACACTTCATGAAATCAGTATTCATGGGCAAGAATGCAGCTTTATGGTTGATGAAGAACATAGAACACACCGTGGTCGGAGTCAATCCCAAACAGTTTTTTACGCTTAGGGAAGGAGACACTGCGTACACTTTACAGCAAGGATCTAATGCCTTTGGTCAGTTCCTTTTAGTGTCTGAACTCAAAGTTGGAGGGCACAGAAGATCTGTTATTATTCCTGGAGGCAAAGCACAAAATGGTTGGAAGGTCTTTGGGCTTGAACTGAGGAAGATGCTGGATCCTGACCAATATGCTTTTGGTGGTTCAGGTCAGGCCAAATTTGTGTCTCTGCCACAGAGGAGAATGTTGGGGCCTCATCCCTCTCGGTCTTTTGCTGAAATCTTGAAGGGTCAGGTGCAGCCAAGGGATGTGATTCAGTCACAACTTATTACCACCAAGGAGAAGGATAAAAATATGATTCAGAGGGAGTCTGTGGAGAGGCAGAATCTGTCAAGGGGGTTGTTGGAGATGAATCCGAGATTTTCAGGTGCTAAGGTGGGGGATTTTTCGGTGGGCAAGGCTGATACGATGGTGGTGGGAGGAAGGGTTAGGAGGGAGCAGTGCATTAATGTGGAGTCTGATTTTGGTGAGCAAAATCTGGCAGAAGATAGGAAACGTCTCCCATCAAGCTTTAGTTTGAATTCTAAAGCAAATGAAAATGGGAAGAGGAGTGATTTAAGGAGATCTTGCTGGATAGGGAGTGGTCTAATTGTGGAGATTGATGTGAAAGGAAGGACAATAAAGGGGGAGAAAAGAATTTTAAGTGGGTATCACGAGCTTGTAAGCTATGAAGCACGGGTGAGGGTGCAGGTGCAGGACTCAACAATTTTTGAAACAGTAGGGTGCGGGTGCGGTGATTAAAAAATTATTAAAAATATTTTTATTTATATTTTAATATATTGCTAAACATATACCAAATTTGACAAATATATGATAACTATTAACTAAATAAAAAAATCAAACCCTAGTGTCACAAGACTCACAAAATTACAAACAGCTTATATAAAAAATTAAAAAAATCAGATCACAATTCAATGTTCACAAATTCACAATCACAAATCACAATGAGTAATAACTATTAACTAAATGAAAAATCAAACCCAAGTCACATTATTACATTACAGCTTATATAAAAAATAAAATAAAATAAATAAATAAAAAATCAGATCACAGAGACCTAAGATTGAAAAACTAGTGTGAGAGCTATGAAAAACTAAGATTGAAAGCTTAAGATTGATACCTGAGGGGAGACGGAGAGCAGAGTGTGAGTGAGTTAAGAGTTGACATTCTTGAGAGTGAGATTGTGTGAGTGTGAGAGTGAGTTGAGAGTGAGATTGTGTGAGTGTGAGAGTGAGTTGAGAGTGAGATTGTGTGAGTGTGAGAGTGAGTTGAGAGTGAGATTGTGTGAGAGAGGGGAGACACCGTGGCGTGGAGCACAGAGACCAGAGAGGCAGAGAGTGAGAGAGAGCTGAAGTCTGAAGATGAGAAGTGAACTGAGATACTGAGATATAGGGTTTTTGTCCAAATGGTGCGTTTTGCACCTTTTTTTTTTTTTTTTTGAATTTTGGCCTGAATCGACCGGTTCAGCGCCAGTATCAGTGGTTGCGGCCGATACAGCCCGAGTCAGCGCGAGTTGGGAAACAAGAAAGAAAAAAAATATATAAAAATAATAAAAAAAAATGGATGCAGCACCAATGCGCAAGCAGCAGCGTCGCTCACGCATCTCCGCGTCAGACTCGGGTGCGGCAGCCATTTTGCCACGTCCGTGCATCCCAGCTTGTTGGCTCTAACAAGTTGGCAGCCCAACAGACAATTAGTAAGTCTAGTTTAGGTCTACTGGTTTGGGAGAGCCCACTAGTTTGGGAGAGCCCACTGGTGACTCCAACGAGTTCGGGGATGCCAACACAGGTGGCTAGAGGTCCTATGAGGACACAGAAGGAATGGGTTCAGGCCGAGAATGGCAGAAACAGCTTCTCGGTGCCTCCGAGGAGTCCGGTCTTGCCGATTTAGGTGGGCGAGCCTTCTTCTACACCAAGCTCGACACCCCTGGCCCTCTCGGTGACGCCAACAATAGTTCATAGTACCTGTCTTGATGGGAAAAGCCCCGATAGTCCCGCAGTGGATGGTTTAGAGGTTGGGACCAACTCCGATGGTCCTGCGGCGACTTCGATGGAGTGTATCTTTGCTAGGTTTAACTCCGACGAACCCGCAGTGGCTCAGATGGAATTAAATGGTAGTTCCTCCAATGGGTCCAACTCCGATGAATTCGCGGTGGTTTCGGGCAAGACTGACATGACAAATTCGCAACTCTCGAAGGGTAGGTTTCTTGGCAGATATCCTTAAGAGACTATCAGATGCAGGTTTCGTGGATTTTGGGGTCAATAGTGTGGATAAAGTTGGTAGTGTGAGTAGTGAGCTTTTGATTCAAGGGGTGGATAATAAAGGAACTAGGCAAATAGATGTTGGTGAGAGTGGTCAACCCAATTTAGCGATGATGGAACTGAAGTCAAGTTGTGGCCAACCTGGTTTAGGTGTCCTGACAGTGGGGGAAATGGCTTTCTCAGAAGTGGTTTCGGGTGAGGAGAATTTGGCAGATTGTAACCCATTGTTTACCATTATCCCTCCGGGGCTGGCCTTGACGATGGAAATGCACAATGATTCTGAGGTGCTGAATATTGAAAATACGCTGGATGTCTCTAGTTGGGTGAAGAATAGAATCCCAGGCTTTAGTAAAGTGATTGGGCTTTCAGCGAATTGTCATGAAAAGTTGTGTATTGCTTATCTTCAAAGGCTAGAAAGGGAGATGGCGGTTATTAACCAGCAGCGGAAGAAAGCAGCTGCTAACCCAAAAGTAGCATCCTCCACGGGTAAAGGGAAAAGAGAGTTAAGGAATCTAATTTCAACGGTTAACTATGATGGGAGATAGTGTGTTGGTAGTGAGGTAGAGGAAGTTGTGGGGCCTAAAAGTCTTTATGAAGCTGAAAATGATTTCATGAAATGTAAGAGGTTTGAATGAACCCCAGAAACGTCTGGTAGTGAGAAATTTGTTACGTGAGTGGAAGGGTAATATTGTATGCCTTCAAGAAACAAAGCTTGCTGGCATAGATAGACAGCTGGTTTGTAGTATATGGGGCTCTTTGTATGTGGATTGAGTGGCTCTAGATGCTGATCAGACGGCTGGTGGGGTCTTGATTATGTGGGATAGGATGGTTTTAGAAATGTTGGAGGTTTTGGTGGGCTTGTTTTCGGTGTCAGTTCAGTGGAAAGGTGTGGAGGATGGTTTTATTTGGGCATGTTCAGGGGTGTATGGCCCAAATGATAATAATTTGAGGGGTGATTTGTGGGATGAGTTGGTATTCAGCAGTATTTGAATGTTCCCTGGTGTTGTTTTGGAGATTTTAATGTTGTTCGTTTTCCTAGTAAACGGAGGGGTGGATCTCGGCTTACTCTTGCTATGGAAAAGTTTTCTGAATTTATTGAAGAGTTAAACTTGATAGATTTGCCATTGGAGGGAGGGAGGGAGTGAGTTATACATGGTCTAGTGGTACAGACCAACCATCTATGTCTAGGATTGATAGGGCTCTAGTGTCACATGACTGGGAGCAACACTTTCCGAAATTGATCCAACGGATTCTACCACGAACTGTTTCAGATAATTTCCCAATTCTTTTGGAGGCAGGGGGTATGGCGAGGGGGAAAAGTCATTTCCGGTTTGAGAATATGTGGTTGAAGACGGATGGGTTTGTTGATAGGGTTGATTCATGGTGGAATCTCCATTCTTTTTCAAGTACACCTAGTTACGTGTTTGCTAAAAAATTGAAAGCTTTGAAAGAAGACATTATTCAATGGAATCGCCAAGAGTTTGGCAATGTTGGGCGCAGGAAGAAAGAATTACTGGGGGCTTTAGAGTTACTAGATGCTAAGGAAGGGGTTCTTGGATTCACTGAGACGGAGAGAGATGAGAGAAATGAAGTGAGATCGCAAGTTGAGCATCTTCTTTCTCTAGAGGAGATCTCATGGAGACAAAAATTAAGGATGTTATGCATTAAGGAGGAAGATAATAATACTAAGTTCTTTCATAAGATAGCTAATTCTCATAAAAGGTATAACCATCTAAGTTTCTTAAAAGTGAATGGGGTATTTATGAGGACAGAGCAAAAGTTGCTACTCAAGTAGTTCAATTTTATAAAACTCTGTATCAAGAGTCTAAGGAGTGGAGACCTTTTGTGGAAGGACTGGAGTTTGACCAAATAGGGGAGTTAGAGAGGGGCTGGTTGGAGAGGAGGTTTGAGAAAGATGATATTCTACCAGTGGTCAAAGATATGGAAGGGGATAAAGCTACAGGTCCAGATGGCTGTTCTATGGCCTTTTTCCATCAGTGCTGGAGAGTATTAGAAAGAGATGTGTTGGCAGTCTTTGAAGAGTTCCATAAGCACTGTAAGTTCGAGAAATCTCTTAACGCTACCTTTATAGCTTTGATTCCTAAGAAGAATAATACCTCTAACATTCGTGATTTTAGACCTATTAGTTTGGTGGGGAGTATATATAAAATCTTGGCCAAGGTTTTGGCAAATAGATTGAAAATGGTGTTAGATCAATTGATATCTGAATCTCAGAATAGTTTTATGGGAGGTAGGCAAATCCTTGATTCAGTTCTCATAGCCAATGAATGTGTTGATAGCAGAATGAAGAATAAGATTCTGAAGGTGATTTGTAAGTTAGATATTGAGAAAGCTTATAACAATGTGAATTGGGAGGCACTTTTGAAGTTGTTGAAGAAAATGGGCTTTAGGGAGAAATGGTGTAGTTGGATTCGAACCTGTATCTCTACAGTGCAATTCTCTGTGTTGGTCAATGGGTCTCCAACTGACTTCTTTGGTAGTTCTAGAGGTTTGAGACAAGGAGATCCATTGTCTCCCTTGTTATTTTTAGTTATGATGGAGGTGTTTAGTAGGATGGTGAAGAGAATGGAGGGGGCAGGTTTACTTAATGGCTTTAGGGCAGATGGAAGGAGGGGTAGAGGGGAATGTGCTTCACATTTGCTGTTTGTGGATGATACCATTTTGTTTTGTGATGAAGAAGTGGAGCAAGTCCTACATGTTCGACTGCTGCTACTTTGTTTTCAGGCTGTGACTAGTTTGAAGGTTAATGTAGCTAAAAGTGAGATGGTTCCTATAGGAGAGGTAAATAATGTGCAGGCTTTGGCAAAGATTTTGGGTTGTGGGGTTGGGGCCTTGCCAATGACGTACCTTGGTATGCTATTGGGGGCGTCCCATAAGTCCCCTTTTATTTGGAACCCTATTTTGGAGAAAATTGAACGAAAGTTGGCAGGGTGGAAGAAGTTGTATTTATCGAAATGTGGTAGGTTGACTCTGCTTAAAAGTACGCTATCTAGTCTTCCCACCCATTTTTTATCTTTGTTCACCATACTCACACGTGGCAAACAAAATTGAGAAGCCACAAAGGGACTTCCTGTGGGGTGACTCTAAGACACATTTATTGGGTTGGGATAAGGTGTGTTTGCCTATTGCTAAAGGTGGTTTGGGTATTAGCAAATTGACCACTTTCAATAAAGCCTTATTAGGAAAGTGGCTTTGGCGTTTTGGGATCGAGGAAAATAAGCTATGGAGGAGGGTGGTAGCTTTGAAATTTGGGGAAGAATGAGGGGTGGACCTCTAAGTTGGGAAGGGGTGTTCATGGGTGTGGTTTGTGGAGAAGTATCTGGATGGGTTGGCAAGTTTTTAACAAAAATGTCCAGTATAAGGTTGGGGTGGGGGATAGAGTGAAATTATGGACAAACAGGTGATGCGAAGATCTTCCTCTCCATTTGGTTTTTCCAGTCTTGTACAATTTTGCTGCAAACAGAGAGGCATCCGTAGAATCATCTCTGATTTGTCAAGGAGCAAGGGATAGGAGAACTTGGGATGTTCGTTTCATTTGGGGTCCTAATGATTGGGAGGTAGATGTGGTGGATGATTTCTTTCGTTTCTTGGCATCCAATTTACCTTCCATGACTGATGGTGATCGTTTGAAATGGAGGTTGACAAAAAACAGAGATTTTACTATCCGCTCATTTTATCATAAGTTACATGGCTCTTCTTCCGTTGCTTTTTCATGGAAAGGTATTTGGAAGGTTAAGGCACCCCGGCGTCTCTTTCTTTGTTTGGACAGCCGCATAGGATAGGATCCTCACGGGAGATATCTTGAGACTTAAGGGCTTTGATTTCGTTGACTGGTGCATTATGTGTCATTGCTGTGGTGAGACAATGGATAATTTGTTGTTACATTGTGGGAAGGCTTATCGGCTGTGATGTTTTGTCTTTAGGATTTTTGGGATTTCATGGGTTCCCTCATGTACGGTGCAAGATTTTCTATTTAGTTGGTGGAATTGGTTGGGGAAACATTCATCTTACATTTGGAACCTAGTTCCGCTGTGTTTGATGTGGTGTATTTGGAGGGAACACAATCGGCGAACGTTTGAGGATTTGGATAGATCTGAGGACCAACTGCTTGCTCTCTTTTCTGATTCCCTTTTTGATTGGACTAGGGCTTGGGGACTCACATCTAGTGACTCTATTCCTTTATTCCTTAGCTCTATTCTTCTTTGTATTTAATGCCTTTTTATGTTTTTGCTTTTTCATCTTTTTTGTACTTCTGTTTTGCTAGTGCTATTTTGCATCTAGTAGTTTTTTGAATACACTTTTTCTTACCTATCAAAAAATAAATAAATGTTGACCTATCACTTCTACTATAAGTATAAAAAGAATATTGGCAACCTCTCCATCTTTAATTTCCAAATGCTGCCAAAAACGTTGTATCCTTCCCCCAGTGCTTATGGACTTGGAAGATAAATATGATAGTTACAAAGGATGCTATCACCCATATGGACATAGTAGTATCACCTCAAGTAAGTCATAATTTCTAATGAGTTATACATTTGCATTTTTCCTTTCCTGGGACTTATTCTTTTTTCTATTTATTCTAGGTCACAAGTTGTCTCCCTCACTGCATTGTTCCTCAAGAAAAGCTGCCTCACTATATTTATCTTCTTCTTCTTCAATAATCATATTTTATTGAAGATATTAATTGATGAAAAATAAAAGGTCGAAATAAACTGTTTGGTCCCTAAAGTTTATCTGCTGGCCATTTTTGCTCCTTGAAGTTTCAAGTGAGTGCTATTGGTCCCTCCAACTTCCATTAGTTTTCTTGCCTAAGTCTAACGGAGCAATGACATGGCATTTTTTAATGATGTGGAAATTCTTTTATTATTAAAAATTTAAACATCGGAAATTACACATAAAAACTTGTTTCTATCCAAATCAAACCTGTTTCTATTTGGGTTAATCTCCAAAATTGGAGGGGGAAAATCCCAATTTTTAGATTAATCATGCAACAATGGAAGCAATTCATAATCATACCCCAAAGTTCTTTTGAAATGGTTTAAGATCACTGACTTTTGGTTGCTTGATCCTGTTCACCTGTTGATTATATTGCATCAGAAACTTCAAAGTTCAATGAGGTGGCAATGCAAGCAATTACGAAGATTGTGGCAACTAATTTACTTTGAATGGTTCCATCAACAAATCATGACAGTAAGGTTCGGGAAATGTATGACTCGGAAGAGGAGGAACCGGCCATGGAACCTGCTTGGCCTCTTATATAGATTGTGTATGAATTGCTTCCATTGTTGTGTGATCAGTCTACAATCTACAATTTTTTTTTCCCCCCTCAATCTAAGGGTTATGTGGTCAGGGCTCAGACCAGTTTTAATTTGGTGAAAACCCATATTAAAATGGGTTTTATTTGGATAGAAACAAGTTTTGATGTGTTACAATAAAAAAGTTTCCATGTCATTTAAAAAATAAGGGCCAATTCATTTTGCTTCATTAGACACATAGGCAAAGAAACTAATGGAAGTTCAATAGTGCTTATTTTTGAAACTTCAAGGGCCAATAGCGTTCACTTGAAACTTCAGGGACCAAAAGCACTTAGTATGTAAATTTTAGAGACTAAAAATGTATTTCGACCAAAATAAAATTTAGAAAAAAAAAAAAAACGAATGAAGAAATTTTAAAGGCAGAATAGAAAAATACATATTGGAAAGGCTCAAAGGCCAGACCTAAAACTCATGGTATGTGACAAAGGACCAGGTTTATCAAAAGAAACAGATAACAAGGTATTTGAAAGATTATGGTGTGGACACCATATATGCTTATTGGACCTATTGATGCTAATTGATCATAATTGACATTGATTAATTGCAACTAATGCTAAATAATGCTAAGAATTTTTCAGGAGTTATATTTTATTTGCTTTATTTTCAAATTTAATATAATCGGTAAATGGTTGTTTCTTTTCCTTACTTGGTTATGAAGTTATTTCCTTCTCTTACTTGAGGCAATTTGGAAACACTATTTACAGGCCCATAATTCACTATTGTAGAAAGGCTTGACCATGGTTTGGTAAAATTTTGTTTGGGAATATCCATCCAATGCTTGGTGCTGACTCCAAGCAACCCTTGATGCTGAAACCAGAATTCCTATCTTTGTTTCTTTCCTTGGCACTAATTCCAAGCAACCCCTAGGATCTAACTCCTAGGTTTTACCCCTCTTTCCACCACTTGGTGCTAACTCCAAGTAACCCCTATGCGCTGATTCCTAGGTTTTATCTCTATTTCCATCAATTGATGATGACACCTAGAAACCCTAAGTAGTAACCCCTACGTTCTATCTTTTTTGGTCATTCTTCTTTATTTCCTAAACTCAAGTTCCCCTTGAGAATGCATTCCTTCTGCATCAGGTTTTAGGCAGGTTTCTTGCACATTTAAGAAAGGCCGTCTTTTTCTTCAAATTTTTTATGTTCCCAACCTAGAAGTTTATGATATAAATGCAAGATGGTCAATATGGAGCAAAAACTAAACAATTGTAGAAAAAAGGGTGAGACAGTCCAGTGCTCTTATGTTTATAAGTAGGTATTTCTGGATTGCAACTTCTACCAACAGCCTCTTTCAAATAATAGCAAGTATGCTAGGTAAGATCATGCCCCATACACACATAACATAAAATGGGATATCCAAAGTAAGAAAGCAGAACTCTAGAAAAAGGTTGTTCACCATGAGATGATGGAAACTAGGGCCATTAAACAGGTCTATGAAACCAGATCACAAGTAGGTATGTTTGATTTTATTTCCCATTTTCCCTTTTCGCAAGACAGTTTATTTACCCCCATGATTCACCATCACCTACCACCATATATCCTCAGGGATCCAAGATGGTCCACAGGATCATGAGAACTCAGATAATAACATTGAATCCATAATGTACCCTTCCATAAATTATCAAAAGTTCATAGAACATACCTGTGCTCCCCCATCCCATGGAACAGTAGGCCACGCAAATGGTAGGCTCTAGCAAATCTATTCAAGAAGGCATTAAGAGTATCAAATATATGTAGAGTAGAATTATCAGAAGTGAGCATCTCAATCAAAATCAGGCATCAGAAAATTTTAGTGTTAATTTTTGACATCATAGATGACTTGTTACAGGTAAACAATGCTTACCTTCCATCAATTTGTAGAACATGTTGAAGACATTCCAAGGCTTTTGTTGGGTTTGCCAAATCTTGATAGAGCTGCAACAAATTACATATTCATAAAAACAGTTAAGGTTTCTTGATGCAATAAAGCCAAAGAGTCATACACCTACTTGATGCATATGAGAGAAGCAACCAAGTACACTAGACTTATTAAAAATGTGCAACCAGATGGGTGCATTAGCGCATATGAGATCAATATCAATTGAATAAGGACAAAATGAATCCACTGATAGAGTGAACACTCCCAATAAATAGAGATTGAGCTCCATAACACAAAGGCACAGCTTGCCAAGCTGTTTCCCTATTTATGACCAGATTTCATGCTATCCTTTTGGTAAGTCTTGTACCTCTCTAGGCAATTCCCAATAGACTAAAATAAGGTGAAGACAAGACACCATAAGGTGCAGATCACTGCAGACACCAAGTATCAATCTCTGATCACAAATGTTTATGGGCGGCAACACGGGAGGAGGACCAGCCACTGACCTGGTTTGATGATGGAGTAATTGACACTGATTGAGCCCAGATCAATGCTGATTGATCTGATTCTATTAAGTTTATTTACATATTAAATGTAATTCATTAGGGTTTACTTCCATATACTTTATAGTTAATTTCAAATTTATTTCCTTATTTGTGGTAGCTCTGGAAGCCCCACTAAAAGGAGCCAGAGGAATTGCTGCGGACATTGAATTTGATGAATGAAAGTGAGTCAATACTCTAGCTTAGTGTTCAAACTTCTTTTATTGTGTTCAAACTTAGCTGGTGAAACATAGAGTTTAGCCAAATTACTCTTCTTTTCTATTGTGTTCAAACTTCAGCTATCAGTGCTACATCAACTTAGTAATAGAGCAAACCCCAATCCAGTTTTTCAGCAGAACCCTAAAAAGCAACCCAACAGCCATCCAAATCCAAAACAACCACACTCCATATCCCACAATTGTGTACCCAGCAGAGATGAAATACTTACCGCATGAAGTTATTTTCAAGACCACCTGGATTCTCTTGCCACATCAGATATAGTGTCGGTAAAAGCGTCAAACACACTAAAGTGCATAGACTTATGCACCTAGACCTCTTGGGGCCTAGGTGCAAAGCAAAAAGCGCAAGCAAGCACTTGACACAAATTTTTAAAGTATAATATATAATAACCTCTAATAAAAAATATAAAATTTATAATAAAAAAATTAAAATTTTTTTAAAACTCAAGATAGTAATATATTTTACCTATTAGCAAATGGATAGTGCAGTTGTACAAAGTTTGTAATTTCAAATTTTACATAAAATTCTATACATTTTTTTTATATAATTCTCTTGTTTTTTATAAAATAAATAACTGTGATTGCTATGATCAAATTAAGTATATGTTTCAACCAAAATATATCTAAAAAGGAAAAAACCAAATTACACAATAAGAGAAAAGTATCCTTATTTGTTTCTTTTGATATGTAAACAAAAAACCGTTTGTATAATACAACACCTTAAGAGTAGTGTTTGTATAATAAATTAATGTCCATGTCATTTCCTCAAGATCGAGCAATTAATCTTAATGATTTAAATATTTTTAGCAAAAAAAGTATAAAGTGCACCTAGGCATGCTTTGTGCTTCTTCAAAAATCACCAAAAAAGTGTGCCTTAGACCTCAGGGGTTTGAGCTTTAGGCACACCTAAGCGCAATTTTAACACCACCGAACACCTATGAGATGGTGCTTCTGCCAAAGCCACCAGCTGCGCTACTGCCCCCAAACAAACAGTCAAAACAACACCTACCCTCGTGAAACCCACCACTACTCTTTGAGCAAGACTTTGAAACACCCATCACAACAACCCACAATCATGAACACAACCATAATCTGCCAACCCAAGACGTACAAAGCCACAAGAGCCACAATTCAAATTGAACTTAGAAGGACTAAGTTGAAGTTGCTAATCTTATCACTATTTCTTCTCTAACTACGGCTCCTGTTTCTCATGTGATCACTGTAAATCCAACAGCAAATGATTATTCCCTTGATGATCTTATATATCAAAATTAGCACTATGCTATTGTGCATTCCACATTTCCGAAAGACTACTGAGAAAATAAAGTATGTGCTTCTTAATGTTTAGCTATTTGTTGTTTCACTTTCTTCTTATTTAGTTCTTTTTGGTAGGGGGCTCAAATGTTCTTTAGCTTTCAGGTTCCCTGTGTTGCCCTTGCAATGTATCAATTGGTAAAGAAAATGAATGAGTCATTGGGACACTGATATATTCCAGTTTTCAATGCCAAGTGAAGACCACTATTTATGTTATCTAATCCAAGAAGATACTTTTTTAAAAATTAGATTAATACTACTCAGAAAACCTAGTTAACTATTGAACCAAACATTTATTCAGAGCATAAACAGTGTTTTAAAGCTTCCTTCTTATGTCTCGCACAGGCTGACCAATAGTAGGCATATACATCAAGTATAAACATTGTAGCTCAGGCTAACACCATACAACCCACCTCATTCCAAAGGGGACCATCAGTGGAAACAACTAGATTACAAAAGTAGAATTTGAACTATTATGGTATCCATGACAAGCTGCTTTTTATTGATAAGTTCTGCCACAGGGCACAGGCATAGACATCAACTAGATGTGAAGAATGTCTTCATTGACTGCTCAATAGATATCTTGATGCAGAGTCAACAAGACAATCCCCTTAAGTATAACAAAGTAGTTGCTCAAGCATACCTGGGTTAGATGAGTCCATGCCTCAAGGAAATGTTGATCCAATTCAATTGATTTCTTATGTGCCTCCTCTGCCTTTATAAATTCACCAATTGAAGATAACGACAAACCCTATGAGAGCCAATATTTGGTCAGTCGGTACAAAAAGACATTTTCCAAGGTAAAATTGCAGGAACTTTTACCAGACTACTAGGGCAAGACTGAAGATGTTGACCACTCACCAGATATGTGTATGCCGATGCGTTATCCTTGTCAAGCTTCACACATGTGGATAGGTCCTCCACAGAAGCATTGAAATCTTTAAACTTAAAACTGACAATTCCTGCCATTAATAGCAACCTATTGATCACTTTATGCCACAAAATTGTTGTTACCTTCTTGACACAACTTATCCTGCCAGTGTTTATCTCGAGATTTTACAGTAACAATGACACGTTCAGTTCATATATAGAGACTGACTACAACACCAATATTATATGCCTTAAATTTTATATTTAACCACTTTTACTATCAAGCTAAATTGATATCACCTACATCTGAATCTAGAACACAGCTAAACATCAGCAGCAAGTGCTTTCAATATAATCCTCTGAAATGCAATGCCACAAAACTGTTATTACCTTCTTGACACAAAACTTATCCTGCCAGTGTTTTTCTCATGATTTTACAGAGCAATGACACGTTCAGTTCATACATAGAGACTAACTTCAATATCAATATTGTATGCTGTAAATTTTATATTTAATCACTCCTACTATCAAGCTAAATAGATATCACACCTACATCTGCATCTAGAACACAGCTAAACATCAGCAGCAAGTTCTTTCAATATAATCCTCTGAAATACAATAAAAAGAGCAGGGTTCAAGCAAGTTACCCCTTTCATGCAAAATATCGGCCGAGTTTGGTTCAAACTCTAGTGCCTTTGTCAAGTCTTCAATAGCCTGGTATCAAGAGGGAATCAAGCATGGCATACATTTGAATCAGTATTTGTATGGTTTGAAGCACTAACAATCTTGAGTTACTCTACATATACTTTTCAACATGCAATAGGAGCCACTAAATATTTCAGGTATGTATTTCATTTATAAAAAGGTAATGTTCTGTGACAGCAAGAATAAGACTGTGTATTGCAATTTTCTAAGCTATTTTGGGCCTGTTTGGTGAGTTCGTTCAAACTCACATTTTCACATTTTAAACAACATTACACACTTTTTCACACACTTTTTCACCCACACGTATTTCAAAAAACTACAAACAACAATTCTCAAACTGCTCTACCAAAAACCCCCTTTGTATGTGGTGCTTTTTTAACCATGAAACTATCTGTAGTTTGTGAGAAGTAATATCTGTAGTGCCTTTCTGAGCTTATCGAGAACAGTGCTTGTAGATTTGGGTGTCCAGAGTGGGGACGGAGGTGGCTGAGACAGCTGTGTAAGTGATTTTCAGGGGATAGGCGATTATCGTCCCACACCAACTGCTGTCCTTAACCTTGACCAGTCCATGTTAGCGGAAATACACATGAAGGTAGATCATGGCTCTCCTGGGTCCAGTGTATTGGCAGAGGGAGAAGTGGGTAATGCCAACCTGGGTTTGGGCGAGGTTGAGAGTTTCTCCCCTTTGATGACTATCCCCTTGGGCTGGCTTTGTCAGCTGAGCTGAACAAGGGAACTGAGGTTTTGGGGCTTGAGAATACATTGGATATTTCTAATTGGGTGAAGCACAGAATTCCTGGTTTTAGTAAGCTGGTTGGGCTTCCTTTGAGTCGACATGAGAAGATGTGTATTGGGATGTTACAAAGGCTAGAGAGGGAGATGGAGGTTGCCAACCTGTTGCACAAGAAAGCTGTTGTTCATCAAAAATTTGCTATCTCAAAGGATAAAGGGAAGAAAGAGCGAAGGAATCTGATATCTTTGGTTAATTATGATGGTAGGTAGAGTTTTGGCTGCTATACAGAGCTAGTAGTACGGAATTATCAGTTTTTATGAAGCTCAAAATGATTTCATGGAATGTTTGAGGTTTGAATGACTTTTGGAAACGGTTGGTACTAGAAAATTTATTACGTGAGTGGAATTGTGACGTTGTCTGCCTTCACGAAACTAAGCTTGCTGGCATGGATAGACATATGGTTTGCAGCCTGTGGAGTTGTCCTTATGTGGATTGGGTGGCTTTGGATGCAGACCAAACGGCTGGTGGGGTTTTGATGATGTGGGATAGGAGGGTTTTAGAAAGGTTGGAGGTTATGGTGGGTTCCTTTTCCGTGTTGGTTCAGTGGCAAGGTGTGGGGGATGGTTTTATTTGGGCATGTTTTAGGGTTTATGGCCCAAATGATAATAATGTAAGGGGGCAAATGTGGGATGAGCTGATTGGAATTCAGCAATATTAGGATGTTCCATGGTGTTACATTGGGGATTTCAATATCGTTCGTTTCCCAAGAGAACGGTTGGGTGGCTCGCATCTTACACTGGCCAAGGAACAGTGACATCCGGAAAGTTGTTCACCATTGTTTGATGTGGTGTCTCTGGCAAGAAAGGAAGACTAGAACTATTGATGGGCGTAATGACCCAAAGGGGGTCTTGCATTCCATGGAATCCCACATCGTCTAGGGAAGCACATGGAAATGTCCTTATAAGGAATGACCTCCCTTTAATGTGTAGAGGCCTTTTCCCCCACTACTGTGTGGGGAGAACAAAACCGTGAGGGGTATGAGGCCCCAAAGCGGACAATATCTACACAGGTGGAGTGGGGTTATCACAATGGGGTGGGGTTATTACAATGGATGCTGGCCACAGGGACATATCCTTTTTCTAATTTCTTGGATTGTATGGATCATTGTACTTTTTGATTTGCATTATGTTGTTCATCTAGTATACCCCCTTGTGTACTTGATGCATTTTTTCTACTAAAATGTATTATTACTTATAAAATAATTTATATGAACTTTCTAAAAAACAAAGACAAGCATACATAGCAAAACACAGTAAAGACAGAGGTGTGCGAATGATTAGAAAGACAATAAGGTTTAAAAAATAGGGTGAACCACTTTAACCTGAACAGATTCCCCTAAGGCAGCTCGAGCTTGCCCTCTCCGCTTCCATGCTTCACCAGCAGATGGATTTGACTCAATAGCCTAAAATATAAATCATAATAAAAACTATTTAAACCTAAATGTCAAAATAGTTTTCAACAACACTCGATATTTATCATTCAAATACCTTTGTAAAATCAGCAATAGCAGCTTCTAGTTCTCGTTGAAATGCATATGCTGTCCCTCTTCCTATTAGTGCCTCAGGATAAGTGGGATCCTCTTTTAGTATCTGTGTATATAATATCAGGAAAAGGAAATGGTTCTTAAACTTATAATTAGTCCCCCCCTCCCCCCAAAACAAAAAATAAAAAAGAAAAAAAAAGTCCCAAGACACATCGTCAGATTGACTCATCAATTCCAAATTTTACCTGGTCAAAGATAGATATGGCATGAGCATATTTCCCTTCATTAACCTGCAAAAAGGAACCGAATACATGCTTTGAAAAACTTAGAATACAGTAAAAACAATAACTGCACTTAATTTTTTCTTCTTTTACCAAGTAGTGGTGTTAAACATACCTGGGCTATACCCCTTGATAGTCGAAAATCTACACTTATTGACTTGGTCTTGGAAATTCTAGCAACACAGAACTTTTTATTTTTCTTGGCTTCATCAATTATTTCATTATGTATTTCAGATTTAAAAGTTAACTTGCTGCTAGTTTCAGTTGTATTGCTTGGGCTGTTACAAATCGTAGATAACTTACTGCATGGTTCAGATGTATCACTTACGTCACTACATGAATCTGATTCATAACTCAATTTATCTACAATATCATGACTCTCAATCATTTGACCATCAAAATTTGTACTCTCTAAAGCTTTATCACTGAATCCATTGCGTAGGTCAAAATTATTACTAGACCCACTGCAGAACTCAGATGAATCCCCTGAAGCTCTGCATAATTTAGATTCATCACTCAATTTATTGTGATTCTTATAAGTGCCATTGCTATGAGGTCCCGATCCAGATGCAGACACAGATGACATAGACTCCATCCCATTGTTTTCATGTGTAATACTTCTTTCTTGTTTTGCAATTCTCAGAAGCTCTTCCAGTTCTAGCAATTGCTTCAGATCTGCAGACTGACGCACAGCATGCTCATAACCTTTGTCCCAAACCAAAAGAGCATCCTCTTTCCTTCCCAAAGCAGAAAATGCACGACCTAGATGAGAAATATAACTAGAATCAGTTTAAAAGCAAATGCAAAAGCTCTAGATGTAAAACTATTACATACATAACTGCATCAGATTAAAATTATAAGAGGGATCAATAATGTACAACCGCTGATTAACACAGTAAGACCTTCTCTAGTTGCATAGTGCAAAGGCTATGAGCATTTATGTGTCTTTTCTTTTCTTTTATTTTTTCCTATACGTAAATTTACTATCATTTTAATGTTTTACCTTCCTCATATTGAGGTACCAAGCTTTAATTTCAAACATATATTTAATGAAAAGAATGTTCAAAATGAAATTTTCTATGATATATATGCCCCTATTATTTCAAAATGAATTTTCATTTTTATAATTTTTATTACCACCAAGAATTCAATTGACCCAAATAGATCACAGACACACCCCAAAAAAAAGGATATTTGGGGGCTATCCCGTTGTATCTCCTATGGACTATTTGGAGAGACAACAACAATTGCATCTCTGAGGGGGTGGAACATTCCATGCTAGACCTGAAGCGTGTTTTTTTGCATTCATTGCATGATTGGATGTCTGCAATGAGTGGTCTTTCCCTTTCATCTCTTGTAGAGTAAACAGTAGAAGATAATCAACTTACCAAATTATTTATAAAGTGGTTGTACTTATTCTTACTTTTCTAATGTTTCTACGGAACTATGGAACAAGAATTTTCAGTGATGATATTGATAAACTCAAATTTTGCAACCAAAAAAAAAAAAATTTCATTTTTGAAATGAATCTTTGATTTTATACATTGAAAAGGAAATTACTGTAAAATTTAGTATAGAATTAATCATATACAATGTAAAGGATTTAAAAGAACATTGAGTTCCATTTTGATTGATGATTGATATGAAATGCATGTAGACAGTTATCTTGCGTCTTTTCTTTTGTTCATATTTGTCAACACTAAATGCATGCTAGTTTTATGTTTCATATATTAATTTAGCTTTAAATCTTAGTATATTTTTTCTTCTCGGTCAAACATATATCATGCTAACCATCAACTTTTCATAACAGAGATTAAAGAGTAGCCTCAATAATTGTTGTTAACATCCAATTAAATCATGGAGAAAGTCAGTTATTAAATTTGAATTTTATATAAAATGCACAGTACTTCACTCACAAACAACCCCTAAAATGCCATAAACCCAAATCATGGTAAAAGAATGAAGAACCCAAACAGTATTTTTAACAAAACTAGCAATGCAATGCAAACAATTAGATGGGAAATCCGAGTGCAACTAATTATTAATAAACAAAATGTATTCTAATAACCCAAACAGCATTCTTAAGCCCTTGCTCCTTCCTATTAAACCCTAACACCGCATCAATTACTCACATTCGCCATGAAACCGATGCCAAATGCAACTACTTAGCTCACAGACAATGCCACAATTGTAGATAAAATTATTAACTAAATCCTCAATCAAATAATAGAAAACACATCAACTACAAAAAGTTTTAATTACACTAACTAATTGAGGTCCTATCGACAATAATTAATTGGATTATCGTAATTGAAGAATTGAGCGAAGAGAGACCTTTGAGAATGTAAGCTTGAAGAAGCGTAGGGTCGAGCTGAAGCGCCTTGTCACAGTCCTTAATCACATGCTTGTGGAGCTCCAATTGGCTGTAACAGAAGGCTCTATTGCTGAAACCAACATTCAAAAGCGAAAAATCAATCAGTCACCAAAGAAGATAATCAAAGAAATCGAAGATCGGCGAGGTTCGAAAAAAATTTTGGAGGATTGCGCGTTGTACGAACCAGATGTCTTGGATGGCGAAAGACTGAGAGAGGAGCGAGTCGAGGACTCGGATAGCCTTGGACCAGTCCCGAGAGCTACAGAGCTTGGCGAGCTCGACTCGCTCCGAGATAGCTGAGCTGCCCATGAGTTGACGCGGACGAGTTGAGCTGAGTTGAGTGGAGTGGTGTGGTGGTCTCTATGTTTGGGTTCTTTTCTTCGTTTCAACGGTTTCGAGAGAGAGAGAGAGAGAGAGAGAAAAAAAACAAAAAAAAAGAAAACAACTTAAAGTGGGGGTTAAACTTTAAAGAGGGTAAGAGGGGTAAAATTGGAAAATGGAAAATGCGTGGAAATTTATTGGAGTTGAAAGTCGTGAAAATCACTGAAATGGGAAATTGAGGAGGAAGGAGAGGGCTGCAATAAAGAAAGAAAAGGGAGATAGGATTTGGATTTGGTAGATGTGTTGTGCTGTACATACCTATTACACGTGTCGTAGAGATTCAACTTGATTGGTTGTGCCTTGCGCGCTTCGTTTTTTTTTTTTTTTTTTTTGAGATTGTGCTCTTCGTTTGATCTGTTGAGTCTCTGATTTTTGAATTTATTTTTTTTGTCGACATTAATTTCACCGAAAGGTCACTCACAGAGTCACGGTGGGACGGTCCTACTAGGACCTTTTTCTTTTTTCTATTTTTTTTAATTGATATATCAAAAAAAAAATATTGTATTTTGTATCAAATGATGTCAAGTCATCCGTATTAAAATTCAAGAAACGAGAGACATATGTGTAAAAAAATACCCATTAACACACATCTTTCAAGTATTCATGTGTATAATGAAAAGATGGGTAGAATTTATATAGTTTTATTTAAAAATGACCCATATCACATCAATTTGTGTATAATTTTATAAATTTACAAGTTTACTACGGTAACCTACATTGACACTATTAATTTTGCATTTAATTTTTTATTCTTTCTTTGCTTATCTCGAGGATGAAGGAAAAGAATAGACGGCGGTTGTTGACTATGAAAAAAGACAAATAATTTTTAAAAATCAAGAAAGTTTGATATTTTAATAAAATATTGTGTAAAAAAGATTTTTTTTTTTTTTTTTTGGATAGAAAACACACTGAAACTGATGAACACAAGGAAATCAATAGGCTGAATGTCTCGGGCGTTGATCTCAAAGTAACATGGAATGTCCTGAAAAATAAACACAAAATCAGAATAGACCAGGGGAGACCGGTCAAGAATCCTTCGATGATAAAGTCAGTATTTTTGGAATTCCAATTTGTGTGGAAAAATGTCAGACTGAATTACTTTTTCACGAATAAATCCTTATATAGCACACATTTTGGGACAGTTACTCGTTTAGTAATTGCTCCTATTATTGAGGAACTCGGAAGACTCGAAGGTAACCTCCATAACTGCCATGGAAGTTACCCTGTTTAGGTTAATTTTCGAAACTGCTATTGGGAACTGCTATTTGTGTTCTATGCTGAGTGGAAAGCTCGTCCCAAGCAAATATGGGGAAAGACGTGTGAAAAATAGGAAGGTTGTCCAAGTCTTTCTTTTCCTGGACGATCTCAACGACAAACAAGTATGTCATAATGCAGCCCATATGTTTCACTTATCCTTTGGACGACCTCAACAGACGAGTTTGGAGTTAGCGTGTTACATTACACCATCAATTGCACCATTGTCCATGAGTCGTCCAAGGAAATGTAGAGTCCCATGTCACCCATGGATGGTCACGTTTATGTTTACAACCAAATGTGCCACGTGTCGTAGCCTTATTGGAGGCTGGTCACGTCGATTGATTTTTTCCAGAGGCATGCCACGTGGCGGCTTTGGATTGGTTATGTCGTTTCAAATGCCGAGGTCTACTGCCTATAAATAGTGGAATTCTTCGATTACCCCTTACATTTATGAGATTTTCATTCCTGACATTCCTCGTCTAGAGCTTCGTCTAGAGCTTTCTCTGCGTCCATAGTCCTCTTACGTATAAAGCCAGGTATTCCTTTCCTTTTCGTCTTTAGGTTTTTCTTTAAGTTTTCCTCAGAATGTTTGAAACTGTTATTTCTTCGTCTAGCAATAGTACGGAAAAGGCTATAGACGAGTATCGAGATACAACCAATTACAGTGGTTCTAGTAACAGTAGTCATAGTAGTGAAAGGAGTTCCACGGACGAGGGATATACCTCTGGTGTTCCTGGGTTTCCTTTAGAGGTTTTCCAAGAACAACTTAGGAAAACCTCTAGTTCCCAAGCTAGTACCTCGTCCAAGGTCCCTCCGTCTAGTCCTTTGGTCAAAGAGGAGACCGTTTATAGTTATGCAATAGGTATTTTCTCCAAAACAAGTGAGTAAAGGCTTAAAAACCTTAGGATATGGTACCAGATCCCGGACAAGCTTAACCCTAGTTTGCCAGTTCGCGAAGAATGGTGCTGCAATCCCCATTTTGGAATAGGTGTCTATGAGGCTTATTTCTTGGGGGGTTTTAGGTTGCCTTTAAATGCATTCACTAGAGAGTTATTAGTTAGGTTAGGTTTAGGCGTATGCCAATTCAATCCTAATGCATGAAAATTAATTATCTCTATGCAAATTTTGTGGAGGGAAGTATTTGGAGGGGACCGTCCTCTTACCGTGGACGAGTTCATTTTCTGTTACAAGCCCTTAGAAATAAATCAATCCCTTGGTTTTTACCAATTCATGGCTAGGGGAAGAGATTGTAGATTAATCAAGTCCCTGGCCTCGTCTAACAAGAATTAGAAGACGGAGTTTATCTTCGTCTCCGGTCCTTGGGCAGGAAACCCTGTAGACGTTGGTAGGGACCCCTTCGCTTCTTACTCTGGGAACTTAGGAAACCTTCGCTCTGAAAGTACGTCCCTCCCCTTTTTCATTTTTCTCTTCTCTTTATATATATATATATATATATATCTTTTATTTGTCTCTCACCCTTGTATACTGTTTGCTTCACAGGTGTAAAACGACCGTCCTTAAGTAAATTTCACCGTGACCACGTCCACAGGGCTCGTCTTCACACCGATAGGGATTTTCATTCTTTGGTTAACCTGCGTCGTCTTGCCAAGTGGGGACTTGGTCCTCAACCATCAGACAAGGCTATTGCCCACGAGGTCACAATGCGAAGGAGTAAGTTTTCACTTAATGGTAACATTCTATATCATATTTTCCTGTTCTATTTACGATTTGTCATTTATTGTTATTCGTATTTTCTTTAGGAATGTCAACAATGAAAGAAAATAAAGGGAAAGATGCTATGGGTGAAGGGAGTCGTCCTGAGGCTCAATCTCAGGTTCGTCCATCGGCTGGGGACAAAAGGAAGCCTCTGCCTAAAAACCTTGATTTGGGAAATCTCCCCAGCCGACGAAGCAAAAAGGCTAAGCATGGGTCGTCCCAAACAGTCAAGCCTAACCTTCCTCAGTCTCAATCGCTTGCCCAAGTATTCGATGTGGACTCGTCCACTCCAATTGAGACCACTCTGTCTAAGACTCCTCCGTCCAAGACGACTGTGTCTGCCTCGTCCCAGCTTTCTCAACAGGTTCCTTCAAATATTATTGAAAATGAAGACTTGGCTTGGGAACGTTTTCAAAAAGCTGTTTCAGATGAGGACATAAACACTTGCTATGACATGTCTCTAAAGGATTTTGAACATTCTGGTGTTCATGATCTTTTTAAGGTATGTAATCACACACATTTTTTTTTTTTTTTAGATATGTATATATTTTATCTAACCCTTTTTTTTTCTGTTTGTTTGTTTTATTTTTTATTTTTTTTATAGGCTATGTCAAAATTTATGGCAGCGTCTAGGCAAGCCACAGGACTAGACAAGACAAGGGTCTTATTAGAGACAGGGATTCAAGAGGTGAAGGAAGAATCTAAGAAGTGGGCTGAGACAGCTGCTAAAGCCAAGGAAGAGACAAAGGAGCTACAAAACTTGAATGAGGAGTTGAAAGCCGATGCAGTGGAAAAAGATACTCGTCTTGATCATCTACAGAAAAGGAATGACGAGCTGAGTACTCTTCTTTCCAAGGCAAAAGAAGATGTAGTGGCTGAATTCAAGGCATCAAAGCAATACACTAATCTTCTGGACACTAATTATGCAGCAGGCTTTGAAGATTTTAGAATGGAAGCTATGGAAAACTTTTCCGAAGTGGATTTTAGCTCCATTAAGCTTGACTTGGCTGCTGCGACCAGCTCTCTCCTTCAAACCAGCTCCGAGAACGTTAACGTGGAAGACGATGCTACCACTCTGCCTCCTCAGGATGACCCTATCATGGATGCCCCCCTACTTAGAAAACCTTTGTATTCCTATCTTCCCTTTTTTTTTTATCTGGTCCACTGTTTGGGACCCTTTTGTATAATTCAATTACATTAAGCTCGTCCGTGTTTTTAGGACAAGTTGTTAAAACAATTATGCTTTATTTCACAAGGGTATTTGGACGTTGGTCGTCCGCCCTTAAACAACTGAATGAATTTTACTTTTTTCTATTATGATATGGATGAGAGTTTCTATTTCCATGAAATTTCTAATTTTGGCTCGTCCATAAAAGGAATTTCTCTCTTTTTAACATGAATACATACTTTTTCCATTTCTTGAATTTCAAGTATGATTCGTCTACATGAAGTGGTAATTATCAGCCATACTCGTCCTTAGACTTAGCTGATTTTCATGTTTTATAAAGACTAAGCCCAATCTTTCACTCGTCCATAGATTGGATTGTTTGGTTGGTGTCCTAATCAATATATTAAACATTTGCTTATGCATTTCTTCGTCCATAAGTTGAACTAGTGCAACAAGGGTTTTACCTCGTCCATTGTTTGGACGGTTTATGGCTTTACCCAAGACTAGGGCTTCAAACTTGTCCATGGTTTGGACGAGTATGCCTTCGTTTGCTTTGCCCTTATAGAATCTAGACGGTACATCCCTGTGTCTAGAGAATTTATTCGTCTTGGGCACTTATGGGTTAACCTCAATGAAAACAGTGGAAACCAAGAATTCAGGCACAACATTATGTACATAGCATAAATATGGTTCATAGACGAGGCACGCGCTTTAGAAGTTAATGCCTTTTAAGAAAAATAAATACAAGCCAATCCATAACTTTGTCCATAACTCCAACATAATAACAACAAAGTAATACTAAAAATATGTAGATAAACAAACTCCTTATATAGATAAACAAGTAGATAAACGGGCTCCAGGCTTGTCCAGAATTACGCTCATCCAGACTGGCGTTTTACTGGTAGTACTTTCTCAGGTGTTCAACATTCCAAGGATGCTCTAATTTCCTCCTGTCTAGGGCCTCCAAGTAGTAAAAGCCTTGTCTCTTACAGTTGACAACTCTATAGGGGCCTTCCCAATTAGGTCCCAGTTTCCCATGAGCTGGGTTCTTGGTTGCCAAGGAAACCCTTTTTAGAACGAGGTCTCCTATGTTGAATCGTCATGGCTTCACCATTGCATCATATTACCTAGTCATGAGGTTTTTGTACCTTGCCATCCTTTGTTCTGCGTCCATCCTTACCTAGTCTATCAGATCGAGGTTCAAGCAAAGTTACTCCTCGCTACCCTTGTCCTGATACGGCATCACCCTATGGTTGGCTATGTGCACTTCCGCAAGTATGACCGCCTCACTTCCATAGGCTAGCTTGAAAGGAGTTTCCCCTGTAGGGGTTCTCACCGTCGTCCTGTACGCCCACAAAACACTTGGTAGCTCGTCTGGCCATACTCCCTTTGCCCAATCAAGCCGAGTCTTGATGATCTTCAACAAGGATCGGTTGGTTACTTCTGCTTGACCGTTTGCTTGAGGGTGGGCGGGTGAGGAGTAGTGATTCTTAATTCCAAAGTGCTCACAGAAGTTTCTAAAAAGTGTGTTATCAAATTGTCTTCCATTGTCTGATATCAATACTCTAGGCACTCCAAACCTGCATATAATGTTTTTCCAGACGAAGTTCTTAACATTTTGTTGTGTGATATTCGCTAAGGGTTCCGCCTCTACCCACTTTGTGAAATAATCAATGCCAACTACCAAAAACTTTATCTGTCTTGTACCAAGTGGGAAAGGACCCAAGATGTCTAGTCCTCATTGGGCAAAGGGCCATGAGGCCATCATCGGGGTAAGGTACTCTGATGGTTGTCTAGGGATGTTACTAAACCGTTGGCATTGATCACAGACCTTGACATATGCCTTGGCATCAGCTTGCATATTTGGCCAGTAATATCCTGCACGGACGACTTTGTGGACAAGTGACCTGGCTCTTGAGTGATTGCCATATGCTCCTTCATGAACCTCCTTTAATACATAGTTCACCTCGTCTGGAACTAAACACCTAAGATAAGGCTGAGAAAAGCCTCTTTTGTATAACACCTCGTCCATAAGGACGTACCTGGCTGATCTTACTCTGAGCCTTCTAGCTTCGTCTCTCTCCTCTGGAAGTCGTCCGTTCTTCAAGTATGATATAATGGGGGTAATCCAATTTTCTCCGCTCTCCACCTGTTGCACTTCTAGGACATTTATACTTGGTATGTACTGAATCTCATCAAACTCGTCCATGGCTTCATTTGCTGAGGCTTCCTTTGCTAAGGTATCTGCTTCCACGTTCTTTTCCTTTGGGATTTGAACGAAGTCAGCTTCTTCAAATTTCTTCTTAAGGCACACCACCTTATTAAGGTACTTTTTCATCCATTCTTCCTTAGCCTCACATGTCCCATTTACTTAGCCCATGATCAACTGGGAATCTCCCAAGACGAGTATTGACTTCGCTTCCATAGACTTAGCCAGCTCCAATCCTTTAAGGAGGGCTTCATATTCAACTTCGTTATTAGTTGTTTAGTACTACAGACGAACCTTGTGTTTCAGTTTATCTCCTTATGGGAATTGTAGAACCACACATATTCCTCTTGCATGCTTTGTAGACGAGCCATCCACATAGACGACCCACTTTTCACTGTGTTCCATCTCATCCAAATTATTATAATTTGGGGTAAACTCTGCAATGAAATCTGCGAGGGCTTGAACTTTTATGGCATGCCTTGGTTGATATCTGATGTCAAACTCACTGAGCTCAACAGCCCATTGGATTAGTTGTCCTGCAGCTTCCAACTTGTTCATTGCTTTCTCGAGCGAAAGTAATGCTTCAGCTTCCTGGAAGCTATTATTAACGCAAAAGCCAACTTTTCCATTTGTGGATATCGTCCTTCCGCCTCCCTCAGTGCTTTACTTGTATAGTACACGGGCTTTTGCACCTTACCTTCTTCCCTCACCAATGCTGAACTTACGGCATGCGGGCTGACTGCCAAGTACAAATACAATTGCTCTCCCAACACAGACGGGCTTAGTAAAGGAGCCATGGTGAGGTACAATTTCAGATCTTCGAAAGCTTTCTAACACTCGTCGGTCAATTCAAATGCTTTTTTAAGAACCTTAAAAAATAGCAAACATTTGTCAGTGGCTTTAGAGACAAACCTGTTAAGGGCAGTGACTCGTCCGGTAAGAGACTGGACTTCTTTAATATTCCGTGGAGGTTCCACGTTTAGTATTGCTTGGATCTTGTCTAGATTTGCTTCAATTCCCCTGTATGAAACCATAAACCCCAGGAATTTCTCTGATAACACTCCAAAAGCACATTTGCTGGGGTTCAACTTCATGTTGTACAATCTGAGCGTGTTAAATGTTTCTTGCAGGTCGTCAAGATGCTTTCCCTTGTTCTGACTCTTTACCAGCATGTCATCAATGTAGACTTCTACATTTCGTCAAATCTGTGAACGAAACATATAGTTAACCAACCTCTGATATGTTGCCCCTACGTTCTTCAAACCAAAGGGCATCACCTTGTAACAAAACAAGCCTTGGCTGGTAACAAAGGATGTCTTCTCTTAGTCTGCCTCATCCATCCTTATCTGATTGTATCCAGAAAAAGCATCCATAAAGCTAAGTAACTTGTGACCCACAGTAGAATCTACCAATTGGTCAATGCGTGGCAACGGGTAGCTGTCCTTGGGACAAGCCTTGTTTAGGTCAGTGAAATCTACACACATTCTCCACTTACCATTTGCCTTTTTGACCATTACCACATTGGCCAACCAGTCTGGATAATAAACTTCTCAAATAAACTTTGTTGCGGTCAACCTTTATACCTCTTCTTTAAAAGCGTTGTCCCTTTCAGGAGCAAACACCCTTTTCTTCTGTCGAACAGGCTTAGAGGTAGGATACAGATTCAGATGGTAAGTAATAACATTGGGATCTATACCCGGCATATCTTTATGACTCCATGCAAACACATCAATATTCTTCCTCAAGAAACGGACGAGATCTTTTTAGTCTTTTCTTTTATATCTATTCCTACCTTGGTACACCGCTCGAGGTTATCTTTGTCCAAGGAGATGTTTTCCAACACCTCGGTGGGCTCTGCCACAACCCTCCTTTCCTCAATGCTCATCATCTGAACTTGCTCGTCTATGGCCAACATAGCTAAGTAACATTCTCTGGCTGCTAGTTGATCTCCTTGTACTTGTCCTATTCCATGCTCCGTAGGGAACTTGACTGATAGATGGTAAGTGGACGTGACTGCTTTCCAACTATTTAATGTTGGTCTTCCAATTATGGCATTGTAGGAAGACGAACAATCAACCATGAGAAAATTCACGTTCTTGGTTACCTGCTGTGAATATGGCTCCACCACCACAGATAATGTGATAGTGCCCATGGGCTGTACTTTTATTCCATCGAAACCTACCAAGGGTGAGTTCACTGGACGAAGTTGATCTTGTCCAAGCCTTATTTGCTAAAAGGCTGGGTAATACAAAATGTCTGCTGAGCTTCCATTGTCCATTAACACTCTTCTTATTGTATAGTCAGCAATAAGCAATGTAATGACAATGGCATCATCGTGAGGGTGATGAACTCTTTCAGCATCCTTGTCCGTAAATGTGATAGTTTGTTCTTCAGTGGTCTTCGTCCTTGTCGATCGTCCGGAGAGTTGGACGTTCTGCACTACCCTCAGGTACGTCTTTCTTGACTTGGACGACTGACCTGTTGAACCACCTCCTATAATAACCCTTATTTCTCCCAGCGGAGGTCGTGACATCTCTTCCACCTTCCCCTTCAGTTTTTCATCTTTGTGATCGTCTAAGGAAACTTCTCAATTTTCCCTATCTGATTAGATTTTCAATCTACTGTTTTAAATCAGAACATTCGTTCGTGTCATGCCCGTGGTCTCTGTGGAAGCAGCAATACTTATTCCTATTACGCTTGTTAGGATCTCCTTTCATTTTCTCCGGCTACTTCAAGGAAGGATCATCCTTGATTTACATAAGAACTTACTCAAATGGCACATTCAAGGGGGTGTATTGTTGATTCCGCGCTGAAGAGCCTGGCTTCTTATTGTCTCGGTCTCTCTTTTCTTCCGTTCGTCCCTTCTTTGGACAAGGACCTTGCTCGGAATGGCGAGTGGGGTTTGCTTCTATTCTCACAGCTCTCTTCCTCTTCTTAGCTATGATAGCGTCTTCTGCATTCATAAAGTTTTGAGCCGAATGGACTAGTTCGACCATGGACTGAGGCTCTTTCTTATAAAGCTTGTGTATGAATAAGTCAGAATTGACCCCATTATGGAAGGCCGCCAATAGTAGCTTATCATCTACCTCGTCCACAATCAAGGCTTCCCTGTTGAAACGAGTGATGAAGGACCGCAGGCTTTCATTCTCTTCTTGCTCTATGGTTAACAGGCTGTACGAGGAACGCTTGTGTCTTTGTCCCCCAATGAAGTTATTAACAAACAACTTGCTCAACTCTTCAAAAGAACTTACTGAATTCGGGGGTATTTTACTGAACCAGACTCGTGTCGGACCTTTAAGGGTGGTAGGGAAGGCTCTACACATAATTTCATCCAGGACCCCTTGAAGGTGCATCGTAGTCTTGAAAGTAGCAATGTGATCAAATGGGTCACGCGTTCCATCATACGAATCCAATGAAGGCGTCTTGAATTTTGGAGGCAAGGGGTGACCATTAATGGAAGCCGTGAAGGGAGAATTTGTTCAGTGAACTAGATCTTCTACGGGATTCGCTCTTCTCATGTTCTCCCTCATCTTATCCATAACTTTCCTCATCTGGTCCATTTCCCTCTCCAAATGTGGCATCCTTCTTGATGTAGTACCCCTTGATTGGCTTTCAGGCCCTGCACGTCTTCCATCTCCCTCACTCTATCCTTGTTCTTCTCCATAGGCCTCATGTCGTTGCCTCCTAAGATTGATTTCTCTAGTCAATTCTTGGTTTTGGCAATTTAACTCTGCCATAGCGGCTGCCATGGATTACACATGTTGAGCGGAGGATGGTTGCATGGCGGGCGCAGATTGACGATCGCGGTGAGGATTACTAGAGGCATCCTTACTCTCTTGATGGCCTAGACTAGTAGCTCTCGATCTTGTCCGAACCATTGCAGCCTTTTTGTCAGAGAAATGAATTGTAGAATTCAAAGATGAAATCTAACAAACTTCTTTTCCCACAAGCAGTGCCAACTGATGAACACAAGGAAATCAGTAGGCTGAATGTCTCAGGCGTTGATCTCAAAGTAACTTGGAATGTCCTGAAAAATAAACACAAAATCAGAAGAGACCGGTTAAGAATCCTCCAATGATAAAGTCAGTATTTTTGGAATTCCAATTTGTGTGGAAAAATGTCAGACTGAATTACATTTTCATGAATAAATCCTTATAGCACACATTTTGGGACAGTTACTCGTTTAGTAACTGCCCCTATTATTGAGGAATTCGAAAGACTCGAATGTAACCTCCATAACTGCCATGGAAGTTACCCTGTTTAGGTTAATTTTCGTAACTGCTATTGGGAACTGCTCTTTGTGCTCTATGCTGAGTGGAAAGCTCATCCCAAGCAAATATGGGGAAAGACGTGTGAAAAATAGGAAGCTCGTCCAAGTCTTTCTTTTCGAGTTTGTCATAATGCAGCCCATATGTTTCGCTTATCCTTTGGACGACCTCAACGGACGAGTTTGGAGTTAGCGTGTTACATTACACCATCAGAAACTATCATTATAATAACATCACAATACAAGTACATCCTGGATAAGAGCTTGTTAAATATAGCAAGGAATCTCTTTAATCCAAATTGCATAATTGACAAGGTTTTGAGCTTGTCTTGCTAAAATATGGGCTGATTTATTGCCAATCCTGCGTACATGAGAAAAATTAACAACATCAATTTCAACACCTAACTCATGATGTCCTACTATTATTGCTTCTTTTTATATTCCTTAGAAATGCAGTCTAAGGGCTTCTTCGGTTGTCCATCTTCAAAATTGAAAGTAGTGGATCTTGTTACAAAATTATTTGGTAGTCTATTTTACTTTTCTTTTTCTTTTCTTTTTTTAATTAATAAAATATTACTTAAATATTTTTTTAATATTAAAGTCAATAATATAGTCTCGTTTTAAGTATTTTAACGTAGCAATCTTAACGGTAATGGACGGTATAGGGATGAAGGGCTCAGATGTTGGTATTGGGTCATGGGCCGCGCCCGAAGACATCAAATAGTCCGAGGACAGGTAAATACTAATGGAGGCATACAAGTTAATTATCCGTGGAAGAAGTCTAGTCATAAGGGACTTGAAATGTTGTCCGAGGAGAAGTACCTCCTATACTAAACATAGTAGAGGACAAAGGTTCGACCCTTCATCAAGAACAAGGCAACAGGTAATCACGCTGGCAATGATAAACATCAGATAAGGATAAGACAAAAAAGTGTTGGGAAATATCTGAGAAGAAAACTGTTATCACCGCATTGAATGCTTTGTAGCTAACCTCCTGGTCGCATTAATGTGGAGGTGATACTTGAATAGTAACATTCAGCCTTACAGCTACCCACAAAGATTTCAGGAAGGTGCTAATGGGACAAGTATCAAAGTCAGCAATCTGATCAACACGTAGAGGGCTGAGATGAAATAAGGAAGGGGAATATAAAGGAGAAAAGCCCCATTACAAGAGGAGGGGGAGATAATCTAAGAAAAAATCACTATAGACTCAAGAACTGTATCTTTGTATAAGTCTAAGAGAAACATATAAGAACAACCTTCCTTGGACTTGGCTGAGGAGAACTTTTCTTGTCAAAAACTGTTTGTTTTATGCTTTCCAGTAACAACTAACTTACCATGAACATTGTCCACCTAACTCATTGAAAGTTCAGTTTCAAGCCCATTGTTTACAAATTCATTGTTTTGGGCTCTTTAGTCCATTGACCTTTCATTTGGGCTTTGGGAGCAAATCTAACCCTTACAGACGGAATGACTTAAATGAGTGGGTTAGGTTAGCAAAGTTATACAATCAACATAATAAATTTCAAACATAATGAACTAAAATAACAATCAAACAATTTTGCTGGGTGCATATTGAATTTTGTCTACTTTTTATTATTATTTAATGCTAACATATTTAAGGATTCAATGGGAGTGAATCATTTCCTATAAATTATGATCTTTTGGAATTCATAAAGGTAATTTTACTGTAAAACTTTTAAAATCATAATTAACTTATTTAAATTTCATCACACAGTCTACATTTAAACAAATATTGACTATTATTATTTTAAAATCTATTTAAATTATTAACGACGTGACTTCATTTACAAAAACATGTTTAATTATGAATCAATCATCAATCAATATATATATATATATATATATAAGCAGTGACCTCATACGGGAGAGCATGAAGTTTTGCCATATGGCACACTGTATTAAGAGAATTGAAATATTCTTAAATCACATTAGAGATAAGAACAAATTTAAAAGTAGGAATTCTTTATTTCCTTTTGTAGGGGTCAAAACCCAATTAAAAAACACTATTTGGTCAAAACAGTAGGATTCATGGGTAACTAACTTGCACAATTTATTTATCACAAGAACAGGGTGGAAATTCCACAGTGGGAAGCTCAAACAACTTATTTAGAAAGTAGGATTGCGACACACAGATTTCTTTCCCGAGGTATGGGGAATCAACAAGGAAAGAAAGGAAATCAAAAATACAATCTCACTCTCTCTTTATCATACTCTTCTCTAAGTCTTTTTTTTTTTTTTTTAATTTCTCAACACCTCTCCGTGGTAGCATTCACCCCTTTTATAAGCATTTTTCCTTCCCTTATCTCTTCAGCTAGCGTGCTCTTAGCCAAATTTTTTGGAGATACTTGTCACATCCTCCCTTGGTTCTCTCCCATTTCATCATGAAACATGACTTTTGGGGGTTGTTTGTATTGTTCAGGTTGTCCTATGTGTATTTTATGTGAAAGAGATTAGGTAGAAAACCTCTCATTAATGCAAAGGTGATGACCTCTGTGATTTTTATCCTTTCAGTAGGTTTCCCAAGGTGGTATTGGGAGTGTCACCTTGGCCAGAAAAATAAAAAGGGGTGGGATCGATCTCCTATGGTACTTATTTTGTTTATTGAGGGGTCACCCATGCTTATGATCTCAGAAAAGTGTCTCAAGGTTGGCAACATGCTCGAAACTCCACGGGAATAGTCTTGGGAGGTTTCCCGTTACTACTCATTGAAATGGGCTTGGCCCATTTCCTCAAGCACAATCTTCTAAGCATTTGGGCTTCAGCCTTGAATCAAGTTCACCCCCCCCCCCCCCTCACACCTTTGGTTTAATGTTTCAATACTACTTTTTGTTAAATTTTATATTTAATGTTTTAAGACTATTATTTGTTTCATTTGATTCAATATTTCAAGACTTCTCATCTCTTACACACAAAAAAAAACTCTTTGCATTTTCATTCACCATTTTCACTTCTTTTTAGAGATAATTACAACATGCTGCTAACCCCACAGCTCGAACCTTTTCCCCCTAGACCCGGACAAAATTGGGAAATGCCCCATTTGAGCAAAAAAAGCAGCATTATGCCATCTTTTTCAAACTAAATAGGGAAATGCCCCTCTTTTGTAACTCGATTTTCTCAAAATCGAGTTATAAAAAAAAAAAATTCTAGAGCCCTATTGCGGCGTTTTTAAGGACCTATAGTGACATTTTCAGGACCTATAGTGACGTTTTATAACTCGACTTCCATAAAATCGAGTTATAGGCAATTTTTTTAATTTTTTTTACCTATAACTCGATTTCATATAAATCGAGTTAAAAAACGCCACTATAGGTCCTAAAAACGTCACTATATGCTCTTAAAAAACGCCGCTATAGGGCCTAAATCGATTTTGAGAAACTCGATTTTCAAAAGAGGGGCATTTCCCTATTAAGTTTGGAAAAAATGGCATAATGCTGCTTTTTTTGCTCAAACGGGGCATTTCCCAATTTTGTCCCCCTAGACCCCCAAGCACTTTGTGTATGAGGAGGTGCCAATTCAGCTACAAGGCCTTCATGTCATCCCATCTCAAATACACTCAGACAAAAAACGATGTCATTTACTTTCAACCTTTTAACGACACCTACATAACTCCAATACTAAAGTACCATTTGATCCTAACCTGGATGAGTAGGCTATGACCAAGAAAGAGGGCTTGCATTTTTTATTTAGTGACGATAACTTACAATTTTGATGTTGAAGGCAGACATTATGGATTTTGTGAAGGTTATGATTCGCTTTGAGCCTTTGGGTGTTTGAGATTTTGGTTTGGAAAAATCATAAATGTATTTTTGTTTTAGAACTAAAGAAAAAGAAAAAGAAATATTCAAATTGATTATTTATGATGTTAGCTATTTTTTTCATTTTGTGTTATAACTCATAATTTATAGGTTTCTTTGTAGGTTATTTTTTACTACTATTTTGTGCAGTATGAGCCATAGTGATAAAAATAAAAATTGATGATGATTTCAAATTATTTTTCATTTTTTTTAAAGGATACAGACAATTAAATTTTTGATAAATGGATGTGGGTTTAGCCAATTTCTCTTTGTTCAATCACGATTCTCTATATGTTGGTACTTATAAATGGTTTCCTTAATTTCATTGAGATAATGAATTTGGTGTTTGTGATTAAGGTCTTCATATTTTGTTATGAGAATAGAGTGGTTAAGGAAGTATTTTGAAAGTTACATAAATTTATGTAATTTTAGGATATAAAAGTATTTTATGCTTTAAATTCTTATTTATAAAGTTCAAAATCATTTAATCAGTTTTAATATATATATATATATATATATATATTTTTAACAGTAAATATTATAATATGTTAGAGCATTAGCATTGGGGGGTTGCTATTTTACCAACTAGAGCCTTAAACACCCCCCCCCCCCCCCAACATCCGAGTATGTAAACCTTTTTTTTCCAATCCTAACTACAATAAGTCTGGGTATTTAGATCTTACTGTAGCATGTATGTATAAATAAAATAATATTATTTTCTCTCTCCTCTATTGCTTCTCACTCTCTAACTCTTTCTTTTCTTCTTTTCTCACTCTCCGTCTCTGACTTTTCTCTCTTCTTCTCTCTCACTCTTCTTTGTTCTTTATTCTTTCTCCGTCTCTGACTCTATTCTTTTCTTTCTTCTTTTCTTCTCTCTCACTTGCCATTTGCTCATTTTTTGGTAGTGGATTGGAGGGGCTGTAGATTGGGTCTTGCGATTTGGGTGGTGTGGGCTTGTTGTGGGTGTGCTCGCCATTTGCTTGCTGTGGGTGTGCTTGTTGTTTGCTCGTCGTGGGTTTGCTTGCCGTGGGTCGTGGGTTTGCTGCCGTGGGCCGTGGGTTTACTCGCTGTGGGTCTGGTTTTGCTTGCCGTGGGTTTGGGTTTTGCTCACGGTGGTGGAGACCGTGGGTTGTTGGTCTTTTTTTTTTTTTTTTTTTTTTGGTGTTGAATGTTGATGGTGGATTGTGGGTTTTTGTGGGTTACTGGTGGTGATGGTGTCAGGTGTGTAGTGCAGCGGTGGTGGGTTAGTGGTGTCAGTAGATTTGTGGTGATTCTTGTATAGAAAGAATGAGAGAGAAAGAATAAATAAAAATAAAGAAATAGTAAATAAAGTGTAAAAAAAGAATATTTTATTGAAGTGGTTAAAGAATAGAAACTGAAATGTAAGGTGTATTGTAAAATGAGTTAGTATAATAGATAAAGTAACTTTATAGATAATAAAATAGAGACCGGTTGACAAACCTGGATGCTAGTGCTCTTATAGTCTTATAGTGTTATACAATTTTTTAAAATAAATTATGAATTAAGAAAATCAAGTTTCAAAGTATTCAATAATATATTGGCAAGCATATATATTATACAACAAAATAAGTATTATATATAGGTCTTAATATATACAAAAATAATTGTAAATAAAATTGTAAAGTAGTTCACACATCACGCGGGACATCACGTAGAACTCTAGAGAAATTATCCTGGTAAATTTTGAGAATCTCAATATGAAAACTGTTTATCCAAGTTCTTAATTAAAAAATAATTACAAAATACATACAAAGCAACAAAAAGAAGTACATTCATCATGTTTTCAAGTCTCTAATACAATAACGAATGTGCTTAGGAAGTACAGGAATCAAAATATCCGGTGAGCTCAACTGTGGCAAATGACCTTCTGAGGATGTGACTTACACGATTGACTCAGCACCAAGATTCTGAAACAAATATTCTGACACTGGGATTGGCACAGCAACATCCCTAATACTTTTTTTTTTGCTAAGCAACATCCCTAATACTATGTAGGATTTTCCTAATGTAATTAATCCTTTTTAGAAATATTTTCTTATGAATTGAAAAAGTGTTAACAGTTTTTTCAATTTTTGAAAAAATATTTTTAAAAATAGATGGTTTAACCGGACCCTACTTTGTATTATGTGACAAGGCGTAGTGATATGACCTAGAATATGTCCCGAGTCACTCAAAAATATTGTATGAGCCAAACTCAAAGCTATGTCTAGTCTGCCAAAGGTCTTGTACTAGAATTGACACCTCCCCATGCACAAAGTGTTTGGAGGTCTATGGAGAAAAGGGTTCGAACTGCAAGGTTAGCAGTATGTTGTAATTATTTTTCAAAAAAAAAAAAGCTATGTCTGGTCTCATATTAAAGAGTGTTCGGGTGAATTCTTGGACTGCAATAGAATCCATGTCACCACCCACAATTAATGGAGCGAACCCAGAGCACCATGCTTTGTAATTTGTTTGTACCGCTTCAAATATTTGGTCCAGATCTTCAAGCTCAAACCCTCCACAATAATCCGCATCATTTAATAACCTTTTAAAAAAATCAATGTGTTACAAGTCCACCATATCACAAAAAGAATAAATTTTAAGAAAATATTAATGTCACAAGCATATATAATAACAAGCTCGTAGCCTTGTGTGTACGTATTTTTATTTATATCAATTTTATAATCTCTCATAATCTCTCCTTAATATGGTGAATTCATATATTACTATCTATGGATACAGGCCAAAAGTCAAACCACGTAAATTGTTAGTACATTAAAGAGAGACAAAAAATAAATTCTTCTTCCACTCCAAGAAAAACAAAACTAAGTTTAATTAGGATTTCGAGAAAAATTCTCAAAATTCTCCGTAGTGACAAAATTCACTCAACAATCTTCCAAATCAAGTCAAATTAGAAATTTCACCTTAATCCAAAAGGTAAGAACTAGAAATTGAGCCAAAATCCACAACAATTTTCCACCCTGGCGAAATTTGCAAAGCACCATAATTTATCAAATTCCTCTGTTCACCTAGCAACCAAATACAAATTCTTAACAAAATTTCACCTTGACAAGACTTCCCTCAAACCATAAATGTGTCAAGTGTCGAAAGACTCGAAACCAAATTAGATCCTAAAATAAATCAAAATCACCCAAACTACCTCCAAATCTACCAATAGACGCCAAATGCACTCAAAGAAGATGCTGAACTCAAATTAGAGTCCAGTGAAAAGAATAAAATGCATATCACCCAAAGCTACCTTCAAATATACCCATAGGAGCTAAATGCACCTGAAGAGGGTGTCATAAGTCTATTTATTGATCTTCTACAAGTCATTCTTTGACATCTTTCCCCCCAATGCTAAAATCCATGAACCTATCAACAAAATCTCCAAAGAAGATAAATCCAAACACCTAGGTACTAAACCTTGGCTTTGAACAACAAATCCAAATACTTAGGTAATGAACCTTAACTCTGATACTAGTTTGTTGTGACAGTGAAAGTTTTGGTACCAATTTTCTTTATGGGAAAAGGCTTTCAAATAACACTTCCACACAAGATTGAGTGCAAAAGTTATTATAAAGTTAAGAAAGATCTCTATAACAAATAATAGAATAATAGAAATAGAGAAAACTTGAAAGAAAAATAGAGATAACCACACACAAAATAGAACATCATAGATTTATGTGGTTCTGCTTTTGTTATCCTACACCTATTGATAGCAAGGATGAATTTATCATATCAAAGAGAGTTTAAAAAGTGCTTACACTAAAAGGAGGCATCATAAATAATAAAATCTCTCTAGGGTTCTTTTAAATTCATCCAAAGTCACTCCTAATGTGAGAGAACCCTTGGACCAAAGCTAACAAACCTTTAATACTATTGTTTATTTATAATACCTATCCCGTAATGAACAAGGAATACATTTGTTTGTAAGGGATACTTTTCTTCTTGGACAATAAATACATTTTTTTAGTGGACAGTGAATACACTTTTATTTCACATAGAGAACCCAAATCAAGTCAAATTAGGAATTCGAGACAATTTCTAACAAAAACTAGAGATATGCATAAAAGAAGGTTAAATCAAGATTTTAATTGCCAAGAGTCTTGTATCTCAATTGGTTGACATCTCCTTTTGTTTTAATAGAGACATTCATGATTTAATTCCCCCTTCCTCCGATTATCAAATTATAAGAAAAATCAAGGTTTAATTTTTTATCGAAAAAAATTTAAGGAGAGAACAAACACGATATCAATCTAAGACTTTAGTTGTTGTGACTGCAACTTTTAGTGGACATATAAATTAGTGAAAAAGGGAATCTGGTCAAAATTATAATAACAAATATAAATAAATGAAAATGAAATACTTTGACTTTACATCAAATATTGGTAATTTTGCATAGTATGATCATTATTTTTGTAAATAATTAGTATTCCCTCCATCTTAAATTGTTAATCTCTATTTCATTTTAGAATGACCCAAAATATAGTCTTTTTTGAAAATTCAATAAACATATACATTTCCTACCTTATCATTACTTTATTTATAATGTCAATTACTCCTTTCACTAGAATTTAAATTAAGAAGGGCAGTTTGAAAACTTGTAGCTTTTTATTTAAAAGACAATGTTTTAAATAATGTTTATTTAAAATGTTGAATTTCTTAAACATGACTAAAATTTGGGATTGATAAAGTATTATTAATGATTAAAAAGTTAATAATGATTGCTATCAACAACTAGTACTAATAATGATTAAACAGATTCTCTAACTTCAACCAACTACTATGTAGGTTTCTCAACCCAAAAAAAAAAAAAAACTACTATGTAGTTCAAGTTTAAAGAAAAATCATTATGAAGTGAACACTATTGTAGGGATAAGGGACCAAATTCATGAACTGGACCTTGGGCTTGGCCGAGGACCTTGTCTGTCCGAGGAGGATAAACAGCAACGAGGGTGTCAAACTCAGAACCCTATAAGTAAAATACAAATGGAAGGGCCGAGAAAGTTGGCCCGAGGAGGAACAACTCCTTGAATAAGCAGGGCATTGATCAAACATATACCTTGTCATTCAAGGTAACTTTCCAAGGCAATCTATTGACAGAGACAGGCGATATGATCGTGCAAAAGGAATGGGAGCTCAGAGGAATCTAAAAAAAAACTGCTACCACCGCATTAAATACGCAGCAGCTACTTTTCTGGCCACATTTATGTGGAGAAGACTCTTGAACAATGCTGCTTTGGTTACCACAACTCACAGAGAGCCAGAAGGGGCGTCTGATGGGACAGACACTCAAGTGAGAGCTCAGATTATGCACAAGTGTAAGATCAAGATGGTTTGAAGGAAGATATATAATGTGAGAGACCCTCCATGAGGAAGGGGATCAAAGAATCGAGAAAGAAACATTGTAGCAACCTAGAGCCAGACTTGTAATAAAGTTTTAAGGGAAAATACCTAAGAATCAATCTCCTCGGACTTGGCCAAGGACGTTCTTCTTTAAAGAAACGTCTATTATCTTTCCTTCTTTATCGTTAAAATCTATTAGCTTGTCATTTGATTCACTAAAGCCCATTTTTCTAACTCATTCTCTACAAATTTATTGTTTTGAGCTTTTTGGGGTAAAGTCTACACCCCTGTTGGGCTTGAAGTTCAAACTGGGTCCTTACAACTATGAATTGAAATTCTATCGTATTTATATAACAAAAAAAACCCACTATGTTAAAATAATTAATGAGGTTGATTAGGTTATTAATTAATATAATTTATAGGTTATTTTTATCATAGAGAGAATGTCATAAATTGAAAATTATATCTTATCTTAAAAAAGGCTACTATGTTGAAATAATTAATCAAGAGGTTAATTTGGTTATTAATTAATATTATATTATTAAAATCGTAGTAATTTCACAGCATTTCTAAATTAACCTACCACCTAACAAATATATTAAAAGGACTATGTTGTGAAATTGTTGTGTCTCTAAAAGGATTCAAACACCAAAACAAAAAATAAATTCGTTATTTTAATAATTAGATGATTGAAAAATAAAAACGAAATTTAAATGTTGGGCGTTTTATTGAAAACATCAAGAAATATAAGTTGTGTTACATGCACATTCCCATGTGCTTTATTTGTAGAGAAATTTTGATACTAACACTTGTCTAACGGTAGGTACTTCCACTAACCGCAGTGAACACTCATCAGTCACCGCTATCAATTGCAAACAGTACCACAAATATAATAAAAACGAATGTATTCTAGTCTGCATGATGCTATTATTATAGAGGAGCGAGCTAGTACCATCCTCTCAGTGCAAATGAGAGAAAATAAATAATTTTGTTTGCATGTAATTCCATATATAGCCATTAAAATTTGAACAAGTATAGAGCATTATCTCTTCATGGATTCTAAAAAAAAAAAAAAAACAAAAATCTCTTCGTTCCTTCTATATATATGATTGACTGATTGTAAGCTTGTTTAAACAAAACAAAACACAAAATAGTGGCCAGTTGGATTGTGTCCCTGGTTTTCCCCTCATTTTTATGAGGTGGGTTTTTCCACGTAAAACGTGAATGCCTTTGCAAGTTCTCAGTTTTTATTATTTATTTATTTACTTATTTATTTTTAGTCTATTTCGGAGTTGATGATAATAAACAAATTATTTTTATTTGTGTGTATATATATATATATCATATTATATCATATTATATTATATATAATAAAATTTGGGCTTAGACGCCGTGGTTGCGCCACGTGGCTTCATCAAATTGCAAAAATTTTAATAAATTTTTAGATTTTAAGAATAGATATATACATATTTTTTGGATAAATATGACAAATCAAGTAATGAAAGAAAGTAGTATTTGATTTACAATTATAACAGTTGTGTCTATCTAAAATGTTATCAACAAAACCTAAAATCGATAAAATAGAATTATCTAAGGATATAATTTAAATAAAAAAGAGAGGTAAAACTACACTAAAAAAAAAAGAGAGGTCTAATGCATCTTAAATTGCAACAACTTATACTACAAAAAAGATGTCTAATGCATCTTAAATTACAACAACGTATACTACACTAAAAAGAAAGAGGTCTAATACATCCACTTAGAAATTGAAACTCCCACAATTGGAAAAAGAGCTTCCGTTGTATATTGAAATCATATATACAAATTTGCATACGTTTCTTTAAAAAACGTTTAAAAAAAGAAGAAGAAGAAGAAGAAGAAGAAGATAGAACTTGCATTTTTTTTTCTTACGTTTTGTTTTTTGTTTTTGTTTTTGTTTTGTTTTTTTTTTTTTTTTTTGCATCTTATGTCATCTTTTTCCTAATAATTAAGTTAAAAAAAAAAAGTATTTGAGTTTCACCTAAACTACTTTTTGTTCATATCATCTTCTTCACAACCTGAAATTCCCACTATATATACACACAGTTTTTTGGTATTTCATTATTTCTACTACGTATTTTACAATTATTTGTTATATTCTTCCTTTCTCCTCTCTGCCCTACCTACAACCTTGCAAGTAATTTTTTTTTTTCTTTCATCAAATTGAATAGATTTTGTGTATTTGTTGCCTTTTTATTATATATAATATGATTTTTATCAACTATGTTTGATCACACCTTTTAGTGTTTTTTTAGAAGTCAATATAGCAAGCAATATATTTGTATTTTTTAATTTCTTATTACATGATTATTTGTTGTTGACATCAATATTTTATAATGGATTTAATTTGTTATGGCTTTTGTTTGGTGCTTTTTTCCATGTAATCTATATTCTTTAATTAAAAGCAAAATTTGCTTTCAAACATGAAATTGGATACGAGAGAATCCATCTGTCCAAATTTCTATGTAAGTCTGTCTTTACTTAACTCCCCCCTTTTTATTTTAAGTTCAAAATTTTGGATATTTTTTCAATTATTGAATTCATTATTTTTTCATGTGTAATATTAATATCTGTGTTTTTTTTATGATAAAAAATAATATATGTGTTCTTAAAGGCTAAAACACAATACAATTACAAACATTACTTTAAGTTAGGGTGTTATATTTATTTATTAGTAAGTTACAATGTTACATTAAGTTAGAGTATTATATTTTTATTTATTATTAATTTAGAATGTTACATATGGATACATATGCTGGTTTAGGGTTGATATAATTTATAACCATTTGAATGAAAATCAACACTAAAACAAATGATTTAAATATCAAAATAAGAAATAAAAATTAAATTTCTTTTAAGTGTACAAGTACAATTTATTTTTTAATCTAAATTTTGAATTAATTCTTTTTTCATTGTATTTGTTATTAAATTTAATTATATTATCAAAATATTTTTTATTAAGCCGTGCATCGCACGGGCATAATATGAGTATATATATATATATATATATTTGCATGTCATGAAATGATAATGTGTGAGCTGTGTTATATAAATAATCTGTCCTTTTTTCTTTCCTTACAATTAGTGTTTGTTTGGCACCACTTATTTTTGCCAACTTATTTTACAATTTAATTTATTTTTGCTACTGGTCATAGTTCTCACTACACTTTTTGATACTATTCATGAGTCTCATTGTACTATTTCAGCTAACTTTTACTTTTATCTATAATATTTTTAGCAAAAAGTTTTTAGTTTCAATAAAATAAGTGGATCCTAAACAAACCCTGAGTAGAAAGAGGATTTGACTTGAGCCCAAAATTGAGCAGAGTCATTGAACCATAAGTTTATGGACTATATATATATAACTCTTTAAAGTTACGCATGCGCATTATAGAAGTTTCTTATTGTTTACCTAGTAAAACAAGAGTCCAAATCTTCTGTCCCACTCTTCCTGCTCCACTATATACTCTATAAATAAAAACATGTCACATGTCCATCTGTTTTATTAAATGCTAAATTTATGCCTTCTATTATTTCAGTTTCCTTAAATAAAGAAATAAATAACCCATCATATTTAGGTAATTAAAATAATAGAAGACATAAATTTAGCATTTAATAAAACAAATGGACATGTGGTATGTTTTTATTTGTAGAGTATATAGTGGAGTAAGAAGAGTGAGATAGAAGATTTGGACTCGTAAAACAATACTAATTAATAGTTATGTTTTTTATTTAATAGTTATGCGACAACGAATAATATCTTTGTCTTGAAATATACTACTAGTGAATCAAAATATTACTACAATAAGTTTTTTTTTTTTTTTTTTCTAAAAAGGCAGGACAACCTTTTTTTAAATTTAAATAAGAAGAAGATCAAGTATGTATTTATTTATAACTTTTTTTAAAAAAAAAAAATAGAGTTTCACCCTATAATGTTCACGGTCCGTTTACTCCACTTACTCTTTATTATTAGACCAATATACTGTTAGGAACCTCACACTTATACTTGTGTTGTATTGAATTGTATAGCAGTAGTATATTGTAATGGTATAGCAGCAGTGTACACGTGTACGCAGTTGGTGTATTGAAGTGATTAGTTGGTTAGTATTGATTAGGAGTTAGTTAAGGAGTAGTTAAGGAGTTAGTTACAGATTCTGTTAGTATTGGATATAAAGAGAGATGGATTGTATCAGAAATGTAATAAGAATACTCTTAAGCATTTTCTCTAATTTATATGAGACTAGATCAACTTCCCAGAATTCTGAGAAAATTGCTGCTCTGTCCAAGGTTACTGATAGTCATGAACAAAGTCTACAAGAAGTCAAGAAGCAATTACAAATCCTCACCACATTCATGCAGAAGTGGGCTGATTCTAAGGAGCCTCGTCAACAATCTTCACAGACCAAAGGGTGTTTGGTTAATGCGATTGTTAACAATGAAGGCTATGACACATTACCTCTTGGACCAATCAAGAATCTGAGGCTTGAGTTTCCACGGTTTCAAGGGGAGGACTCTACGTGTTGGATATATAAAGCCAATAAATTCTTTTCATATCACAACACTCCTGAGCATCACGGGGTGTTAATGGCTTCATTTAATCTTGATGGAGAAGCTTTGATTTGGTTTCAAGAGGCTGAACAAGCAAGGGGGTCTACAAGTTGGGAGGTGTTTGTTCAAGCTTTGCAGACTCAGTTTGGGGCTACTGCTTATGATGACCCTATGGAAGCATTGACAAGGCTCAAGCAAGTGTCCTCTGTGGTGGCCTACAAAGGTAATTTCGAACTTTTGTCTAATAGAATCAAGGGGTTATCTGAGTCACACAAATTAAGTTGCTTTTTGAGTGGGTTAAAAGCTGAGATTAGATTACCTATTAGAATGTTAGTTCCTTAAACCATCAATGAAGCCTTTGGGTTAGCAAAAATTCAAGAAGAATATATAAGCAGTAGTAGGAAGGGATTTAAGGGTGTAGTTGATAATGTGAAGCCCTCAATTTTGGGTACCCCTAGGTTGGAAGCTAGAATAGAGCCAAGAACTAAAGTTCCATTGCAGAGATTGACTGGTGCACAAATGGAGGAAATGATGAAACAGGGGCTGTGTTACAATTGTGATGAGAAGTGGCAGATGAGGCACAAATGCAAAGGAGCTAAACTGTTTTTGTTGGAGGGAATACTTATGGAACCTAGAGCTTTAGGTCTGCAATTGGTTGAGGTTACTGATGATGAGGTGCTGTTAGAACCTCAAGATGACAGTCAGGAGGATGGTGTTGATAAGTGTGGGATTAATCCTGCTGAAATCACCCTATATGCCTTAGTAGGGTGCCCTACTTCTAATACCATAAGGGTCAAGGGAAGAATCAAGAAACAAGAAGTGGTTTTTCTCGTTGATTCTAGTAGCACCCACAATTTCTTGGATGCTTCTATGCTACCAAGATTGCAGTTGCCATTGGATACCTCTCGGATATTAGAGGTTAAAGTATCTGATGGCACAATTATCAAAACCTTAGGCAGGCAGTGTTCAGGGAGTCACCATCACTATCCAAAGGCATCAATTTGTCATAGACTTTAATGTCTTACATTTGGGGGGTTGTGAGGTGGTTCTTGGTACTCAATGGTTGAGTACTTTGGGAGAGATTAGCTGGGACTTCTAGTTATTGACCATGAAGTTTTTGCATTTGGGTAAAAGGGTGTTTTTACAAGGCTTACAGCCAGCCTCATCAACTCTTGTAAAAGCTGATAGGTTTCTTTATGGATCAGAGAGGAAAAGCCTAGTGTTGCATATCTCTCCTCCAGATGCTGCCGCCTCTACTCAATCTCAGTTACCTTCTATACTTGTTGATCTGTTGTGGAATTTTATAAGGTTGTTGAGGTCCCAACTGATCTACCACCTATCAGGGGTCATTAGCATGACATTACCCTCAAGGAAGGTTCCCAACCTATTTGTGAGAGAGACCTTACATGTATCCTTACTTCCAAGAATCTGAAATTGAAAAATTGTGAATGAGTTGCTAAAAGTAGGATATATCCAGCCTAGTTAAAGTCAATTTTCTTCACCTGTTTTGCTTGTGAGGAAGGTTAATGGTAATTGGAGAATGTGCATTGACTATAGGGCTTTAAACAAGGCAACCATTAAGGACAAGTTTCCAATTCCAGTGGTTGATGAATTGTTGGACGAACTAGCAGGTGCCTCCATTTTCTCTAAACTTGATTTAAGGTCAGGTTACCATCAAATTAGAATGAAGATTGAGGATGTGCCCAAGAGTCAAGATAGCCTTTAGAACTCATGAGGGTCGCTATGAGTTTCTAGTCATGCCTTTTGGGTTGACCAATGCCCCATCTACATTTTAGGCATTAATTAATTCTATTTTCAGACCTTACTTGAGAAAATTTGTTCTAGCCTTCTTTGATGACATCCTTGTTTTCAGTCATTGCTTAGATGATCATGTCTCTCATTTGAGAACTGTTTTGGGGGTCTTACTTTCTCATCAACTTTACGCTAAACAGTTTAAATGCATTTTTTGTTGTTCTGAAGTTGAATATTTGGGCCATCTCATATCTGGAGAGGGTGTTAGGGCTGACCCTAAGAAAATTTTTGTCATGCTACAATGGCTAACACCAGAAAATGTGAAGGCCTTAAGGGGTTTCCTAGGGTTGACAGGGTATTATAGGAAGTTCATTAAGGGTTATGGCTCAATTGCCTAACCTTTAACTGATCTTCTTCAAAAAGATGCATGTCAATGGACTGATAAGGCTTTGGATGCATTTCTCAGGTTAAAAGAGGCTGTGACTAAGCCTCTTGTGCTAGATTTTTCTAAGCCATTTGTTATAGAATGTGATGCATCAGGTTATGGTTTAGGGGCTGTACTAATGTAAGACCACATATCAATTGCATTTCACAGTCAAGCTTTGAAAGGGAAGAACCTTCATTTGTCTACCTATGAGACTGAGTTACTGGCTTTGGCTACTGCAGTCAAGAAGTAGAGATCCTAATTGCTTGGTAGACCCTTTGTGGTTAGGACTAATCACCAGAGTTTAAAATTCTTGTTGGAGCAAAGAATTGCCACTCCATCTCAGCAAAAATGGTTAGCTAAACCTTTGGATTATGCTTTTGTTGTGGAATACAAAAAAGGCAATGACAATAGGGTTGTTAATGCTCTTTCAAGGCACCCTGCCTTCAATTCTGAGTTGTCACAGTCTGATTCTAATTCCAAGACTAGTTGCTTGTTTGTGCTCTCAGTACCTAACCCTACTTAGCTGTCCTTATTAAAGGATAGTTATTTACAAGATGACACTATTCAACACATTGTTGCTTCTGTACAAGCTGGGAATCCACCTAAGGGTTTTACATTCCAGAATGGGTTGTTGTTTTACAAGAGCAGGCTCTATGTTAGTCCACATTGCCCTCTCAAATCTCTGTTCTTACACCATGTCCATAATGGTCCCTTGACTGCTCACTCAAGGTTCTCGAAGTCTCATCATAGAGCTAAGAAAGAGTTTTTTTTTGGCTTAGAATGAAGTCTGATCTCAAGCAATTTGTAAGGGATTATGATGTGTGTTAGAGTACTAAATCTAATACTACATCCCCAGCTGGCCCGCTTTAGCCACTACCCATTCCTACTACCCCTTAGACAGATGTGAGTTTGGACTTTGTGGAAGGCCTCCCCAAGTCTATGGGGTATGAGGTGATTTTGGTAGTTGTTGACAGATTAACCAAATATGCTCACTTTGTTCCAGTTTCCCATCCTTACAATGCTGCCAAGATTGCCTCTCTTTATATGCAACATGTTTTCAAGCTCCATGGTATGCCTACATCCTTGGTTAGTGATAGGGATGCTACCTTCACTTCCCTCTTTTGGTCTGAATTGTTTAGACTCCAGGGAACTGATTTGGCTATCTCATCAACATATCATCCTCAGTCAAATGGGTAGACAAAGATTGTCAACAAGAGCTTAGAACAGTATTTGAGAGCCTTCACTAGTGACAGACCTCACCAACGGGTAATTTAGCTTTCCTTGGCTGAATTTTGGTATAACACTTCTTTTCACACTAGTTTGAAGTTGTCTCCTTTTGAGGCCTTATATGGTTACCCTGCTCCAAATCTTCTCACTTATATTCCAGGCACTACTAGGGTGGACGCATTGGATTCATTGTTATGTCAGAGACAAGCTGTTTTGGACACTTTGAAGGTTTATTTGACTGCTGCCCAAGCTAGGAAGAAATTTCAAGCGAACAAACATAGGCAAGACAGGTCTTTTGAAGTTGGGGATTCGGTTTTCCTGAGATTACAGCCCTATAGACAGCAAACTTTGGCTTATAAAGGGAGGTGGAAGCTTTCTCCAAGATATTTTGGTCCCTTCCAAATTATACAGAAGATTGGTTCTATCTCATATAAATTGGATCTTCCTCCTGAGGCAAAAATTCATCCTGTGTTTCATGTGTCTTGCTTAAAGATGAAGCTGGGTCAACATGACACACCTATCCCTACCTTACCACCTATTGATGAATCAAGACAGGTACTTTCAGAGCCTGATGCAGTGTTACAGACTAGAACCAAGTCCTTAAGGTCTCGGGTCATAACTGAGGTTTTGGTTCAATGGTTGGGGTCCTCACCTATAGATGCTACCTGGGAATCCTTGCATCAGTTGCAACTCACCTTTCCTCACCTTGTGGGCAAGGTGCTTTGAATGGGAGGGGTAATGTTAGGAACCTCACACTTATACTTTTGTTGTATTGAATTGTATAGAAGTAGTATATTGTAATGGCATAGCAGCACTGTACACGTGTATGCAATTGGTGTATTGAAGTGATTAGTTGGTTAGTATTGATTAGGAGTTAGTCAAGGAGTTAGTAACGGATTCTATTAGTACATTCTGTTAGTATTGGATATAAGGGTTCGTTTGGGAGTTTATAAAGGAATAGAATGGAATGATCATTAAAGGAATGGAATGGAATGGATTTAGTAGGGAAAGTAATGGAATTTAAAAATCTTGTTTGGATGATATAAAATAAAGGAATGGAAAGGAATTGAATGGAATGGAATATAAGTAACACCGTTTGGAAGTGACATTGGAAGGAATGGAATTGAATCATTTTATAATAACATTGTTATTATACCCCTCATTTTAAAGAACATAAAAATTAATCAATGAGAACTTATAATTGTTTTGAATTGTTTAGTTTTTAGTGGATGATGTGAAACTAGTTAGCCATAATTGGGTCTGTGTTAGATTATTGAATTACAATATAGTTTTGTCAAGGTGAATAGATTGCATCACGCTAATCAATAATTTAACAGATGAAGATAATGGCATGAAAAATTGACAATAGCACAATTTCTTTATTTCAATTTGCAATTTTTTTTAGGGGCTGCTAGTTTTAGATTGGATCTTTTTTGACTGGTGGGCTTTACAATGGATTTGATAATTTAATACATCCCTATCTCCCAATTTCTTATACTGAGCAACATCCCTCTAAAACCAGAGGTGATAGAACTATTAACATATCAATTTCCTGATATAAAACTAAAATAATTATAGTTTTTTTTTTTAAAGGCTAAAATAATTATAGTTTAAGGAAAAAGGAAATTGTATTGCATCTAAAAAACAAGTTATGTATATTTCTATATTGTAAACCAATTCACGCAACACATATTTATTCTCAACAAAATAAATATTGTCTAAAAATGCAAACAAATATCTTTTTAAAAAAAACTCCGGTAATGAGTCTTGCCAAAACAAAACAAAATAACATAATCCATTTCAAAACTAAGGTTGGCCAAAAAATCCCACACTTTTTTAATTTTTAGGCCTAAACATTAGTGTCAATAAGACACATTTGTGCTCATGATCTGGGCAACCAAAGAACATCTCCTTACATGTTGGATTTTCCATCAAAAAGATATGTAGGCCTCAGTCTTTGATATTGGATCTAAGTCCAATACGCCCAAAGTTGTTTTAACTTCTGCTCCATATGACTATGAAAAGCACTTTGCCATAACCTCAGTCGTCCAATCAATTGCCATTGATACATTATCAAATGATTGGGAAATTACATTCCCGAGTTCATCATCTTCTGCCAGTCGTCTTTTCTTGCTTTTAGAAAACATTGCATCTTGCAATGACACTTGAGAACGTGCAACGTTAACTTCTGATGACCTCTGATCATCTTCCACTTCAAAGTTCTCCAAAGAAACTTCATTTTGAGATATCAAATTATCAATCTCATCAATAGTGGTCGATGCAGCATACCTAGCACGTTTCTCCTTTATAGTTTCAGCATAATCACTTTTTGCTCTATCTTTAACCCAAAGTTGAGCCATCTTAGAGTAGTTGGGCATAAATGTTGTCATCCACTTCTTGCTCGCAGGTTTAGACTTTTAAAAACCAAGACAAATGGTTAAACAACAGATATGATTATGTAATACAAAATTAAACTCACAAAAAATAGTAATTTACTGCTATGAGTGGCTCCCAAACTTCTGGTTCAGTTGTCCATATATTTAAAGAATCATTCCATCCAAAACCACTCATTTCATCTTTAAATATGTCACAGCATTCATGAAAATTCTTCTTCAGTGTCTTTTGTCGATTTTTCACCTTATCCTTGTTAATCTCCATGTGAAATTTCTCAACCAACTCTTTCACTATGTCATCATATGCCTTAGAGGTAAAAGTTCCATTAACTCTATCACCTATGATCACCTGATGTAGAACAGCATCCACTAAAGCACCATCCATAACATTACTCCATTGTATTTTTTTGCTTGGATCTCCACCATTCTTCTTTGATATCTTACCCATGCTATAATTAATAGGACAAAAAACACATATAAAATATTGTGTAAATATTAATATTAAATAGAAAAAGATAGAGAGCAATAACAAAATAAAAAGAGAAATTTGCATAACATTTAGGTCTAAGTAATTGAAACATAACATAGTCTTAAACGACATGACAATAATAAACACAAAAGCTATCACATTTGGACATAGTTTTGCCATATGGCTAATGCTATAGAATCTCTTATAATATCTCCTTGCCTAGCATCCTCATCATCTTCTCTTGGAGTAGGGGCCACACATTCACGATGAGAATGTAAAACCTCTTCATCAACTTCAGCAATAAGACTTTCATCAGGATCAACACCCATTGAATAATTATGACGTATGCAACATGCTAAAATGATTTCATTTTGTGTGTCAACACAATAACTAGGCTCTATAGTGCTTGCAATGGTAGGAAATCTCTTTTTAAGTACACCAAATGCTCTTTCACTAGCATTGCACAATGACGCATGTCGCAAATTAAATAATTATTTAGCATTTTCAGCGGGACGAATAGAGTACTCTTTTAAATGATAATGCACTCCCCTATAAGGTGCAATCAGACGACTTCTATTCATGTATTCTGTATCAACAAGATAATATTTACCTAATAAACAATAACAATTATTAATTATATACTATAAATTTTTTAATTCTAAAGAATACATCCTAATTCGTATTTGAATTCAATTTACCTTGTGGGATTTTCAAATTATCGTTTCTAGTTAGAGCACTCTTTATTATTCTCGAATCTAAAGCAGTTCCTTCCCAACTCGGTAATACGTACGTGAATTTCAAATCAAATGAGCATGCCGCCAACACATTTTGTGTTGGGTAACCCTTCCTATCCCAATATCTTGGTGCATCCTCATTAGACACTTTGACACGAATATGTGTTCCATCAAGTGCCTCAATACAATTCTGAAATTAAAAATATCTCTCAAAGACATTTACCTTAAAATATACTTATACTAAACTACTATCAAATGTATAATATATACATGATATATTTACCTTAAAATATGGATTGAACCTACTACCTTGTAATATTTCAACTGGCACTTGGGTTCCATCAAGTTGTCGTAGGAACTAATCCTCTAACATAATTATTGATCTTAACACATTATGAAAATGGCGACTAATGGTCTCACCGGAACGACAAAAAAAGAAGGACATTGTACGGATCTTCACATTATGTGATAGAGTGTAAATAAACTTGGCAACTTGCTCTTCAACCGTTGTGTGTCTTGAAGATCACCATCTCTTCGCAAAATGTCACACAAACCTTGAAAAGCTTGTGGACCCATGCGTATTATATCATAGCATTTTTCACTAGATGTAAGTTGATGCATTATTTCATCACGAACTAATTGTCTTTCTATGGTTGATTGTGTAGGAATGTGGGGAACACGTTTTTTCAACCATAAAAAGACAATTAGTTCGTGATGAAATAATGCATCGACTTAGATCTAGTGAAAAATGTTATGATGTAATACGCATGGGTTCACAAGCTTTTCAAGGTTTGTGTGACATTTTGCGAAGAGATAGTGATCTTCAAGACACACAACGTGCCACGGTTAAAGAGCAAGTTGCCAAGTTTCTTTACACTCTATCACATAATGTGAAGATTCGTACAATATCCTTCTTTTTTTGTTGTTCTGGTGAGACCATTAGTCGCCATTTTCATAATGTGTTAAGATCAATAATTATGTTAGAGGATCAGTTCCTTCAACAACCTGATGGAACCCAAGTGCCAGTTAAAGTATTACAGAGTAGTAGGTTCAATCCATATTTTAAGGTAAATATATCATGTATATATTATATATTTGATAGTAGTTTAGTATAAGTATATTTTAAGGTAAATGTCTTTGAGATATATTTTTAATTTCAGGATTGTATTGGGGCACTTGATGGAACACATATTCGTATCAAAGTGTTTGATGAGGATGCACCAAGATATCAGGGTAGGAAGGGTTATCCAACACAAAATGTGTTGGCGGTATGCTCATTTGATTTGAAATTCACGTACGTATTACCGGGTTGGGAAGGAACTGCTTCAAATTTGAGAATAATAAAGAGTGCTTTAACTAGAAATGATAATTTGAAAATCCCACAAGGTAAATTGAATTCAAATACATATTAGGATGTATTCTATATAATTAAAAAATTTATAGTATATAATTAACAATTGTTATTGTTTATTAGGCAAATATTATCTTGTTGATACGGGATACATGAATAGAAGTCGTCTGATTGCACCTTATAGGGGAGTGCGTTATCATTTAAAAGAGTACTCGTCCCCCTGAAAATGCTAAAGAATTATTTAATTTGCGAAGGAAAAAATCATTGCGCAATGCTATTGAAAGAGCATTTGGTGTACTTAAAAAGAGATTTCCTATCATAGCAAGTATGACAGAGCCTAGTTATTGTGTTGACACACAAAATGAAATCATTTTAGCATGTTGCATACTTCATAATTATTTTATGGGTGTCGATTCTGATGAAAGTCTTACTACTAAAGTTGATGAAGATGTTTTACATTCTTATCGTGAACGTGTGGCCCTTAATCCAAGAGAAGATGATGAGGATGCTAGGCAATGAAATATTATAAGAGATTCTATAGCATTAGCCATGTGATAGCTTTTGTGTTTATTGTTGTCATGTCGTTTAAGACTATGTTATGTTTCAATTACTTAGACCTAAATGTTATGCAAATTTCTCTTTTCATTTTGATATTGCTCTCTATCTTTTGATAATTAATATTAATATTTACACAATATTTTATATGTGTTTTTTGTCCTATTAATTATAGCATGGGTAAGATATCAAAGAAGAATGGTGGAGATCCAAGCAAAGAAGTACAATGGAGTAGTGTTATGGATGGTGTTTTAGTGGATGCTTTTCTACATCAGGTGATCATAGGTGGTAGAGTTAATGGAAATTTTACCTCTAAGGCATATGATGACATAGTGAAAGAGTTGGTTGAGAAATTTCACATGGAGATTAACAAGGATAAGGTGAAAAATCGACAAAAGACTCTGAAGAAGAATTTTCATGAATGCTATGACATATTTAAAGATGGATTGAGTGGTTTTGGATGAAATGATTCTTTAAATATATGGACAGCTGAACCAGAAGTTTGGGAGCCACTTTTAGTAGTAAATTTCCATTTTTTGTGAGTTTAATTTTGTATTACATAATTATATCTGTTGTTTAACCATTGGTCTTGGTTTGTAACAATCTAAACCTATAGCCAAGAAGTGGATGACAACACCTATGTCCAACTACTCTAAGATGGCACAATTTTGGGCTAAAGATAAATTAAAGGGTGATCATGCTGAAACTGCAAAGGAGAAACATGCTAGGTATGCTGCATCAACCACTATTGATGAGATTGATAATTTGATATCTCAAAATGAAGTTTATTTGGAAAACTTTGAAGTGAAAGATGATCAGAGGTCATCAGAAATTAATGTCGCACATTCTCGAGTGTCATTACAAGATACAATGTCTTCTAAAAGTAAGAAAAGATGACTGGCAGAAGATGATGAACTCGGGAATGTAATTTCCCAGTCATTTGATAATGTATCAATGGCAATTGATAGGGCAACTGAGGTTATGACAAAGTGCTTTTCAAAGTCAAATGGAGCTGAAGTTCAAACAGCTTTGGGCGTATTGGACTTAGATCCAATATCAAAGACTGAGGCCTACATATTTGTAATGGAAAATCCAACATATAAGGAGATGTTCTTTGGTTGCCCAAATCATGAGTGCAAATGTGTCTTATTGACATTGATGTCTAGGCCTAAAAATTAAAAAAGTGTGAGATTTTTTGGCCAACCTTAATTTTGGAATGGATTATGTTATTTTGTTTTGTTTTGCAAGACTCATTATTGGAGTTTTTTTTTAAAAAGATATTTGTTTGCATTTTTAGACAATATTTATTTTGTCGAGAATAAATATGTGATGCGTGAGTTGCTTTACAATATAGAAATATACATAACTTGTTTTTTAGATACAATAAAATTTTCTTTTTCCTTAAACTAGAATTATTTTAGTTTTATATCAGGAAATTGATATGTTAATAGTTCTATCACCTCTAGTCTTAGAGGGATGTTGCTCAGTATAAGAAATTGGGAGATGGAGATGTATTAAATTATTAAATCCATTGTAAAGCCCACCAGCCAAAAAAGATCCAATCTAAAACTAGCAGCCCCTAAAAAAAATTTGCAAATTGAAATAAAGAAATTGTGCTATTGTCAATTTTTCATGCCATTATTTTCATTTGTTAAATTATTGATTAGCGTGATGCAATCTATTCACCTTGACAAAACTATATTGTAATTCAATAATCTAACACAGACCTAATTGTGGCTAACTAATTTCACATTATCCACTAAATACTAAACATTTCAAAGCAATTATAAGTTCTCATTGATTATTTTTTATGTTCTTTAAAATGAGGGGTATACTAGCAATGTTATTATAAAATGATTCCATTCCATTCCTTCTAATGTCACTTCCAAACAGTGTTACTTACATTCCATTATATTCCATTCCTTTATTTTATAACATCCAAACAAGATTTTTAAATTTTATTCCATTCCATTCATTTCCCTACTAAATCCATTCTATTCTATTCCATTCCTTTAATAATCATTTCATTCCATTCCATTTCATTTCTTTATAAACTTCCAAATGGACCCTTAAACTCCCAAATAAGGGAATGGACCTTCCATTTCTTCCGTTAAAACTCCCAAACAAGAGAAGGGAAGAATATTATAAAAATATTCATTTTATTCTATTCCATTCCCTCTTCCCAAACGGACCCTGAAGAGAGATGGATTGTATCAGAAAGGTAATAAGAATACTCTTAAGCATTCTCTCTAATCTTCTCTCTCTCTCTCTCTCTCTCTCTCTCTCTCTCTCTCTCTCTCTCTCTCTCTCTCTCTCTCTCTCTCTCTCTATGGAGGCCTGGTCCCCTTGAAGTGACCAATCTTTTCTTTTCTTTTCACATTCCTACAAGCAAAATCCTAACAAATACCAATTGATTTTTAATATACCACAGATCTCTTATTCAGCAAGAAGAGAATTAAAACCCATAATTTATATATAACTACGATGTACGTACGTACCTTGGGGTGGGGGAGAGCATGACAATCTTGGAGAATAGATCAGGTCACATGACAGAGGCGATGAGACCTATCATGCCTGAGACTGAATGGCTAACAAAGATGCAGGAATCAACTTTGTAGCTCTTCTAAAATTGCAAGCAAATCACATGCAAAACCCTCAAGCGTGAAGTACCTTTCGAAATCAAATAAATCAGTGTTTGTAGTACCCACCCTCATATTATTATAGAGGATGACGCGGTATTCATCTAGGAGATGAGGCACAAGGTGCTTCCACACTAACTGATCTGTGCCAAACCCATGGCCTAGTACTATTTTTTGCTTCCTTAATCCTATAACCCTCACATTGTGAGCTTCTCCCACTATCGCCATTATATTTCTCTGCTTTCTTTGATGTTGTCTCATATTCCTTGGATTTGGTTTGGTTTTCTGGTGTGTCGGTTTAAGGTATTTGAAGGCTATATATATATATTCATGGGTTAGCGATTTACCCCACTATGGGCCTAACCTTTGCAAATAGTAATTAATCTTTGATTGAAAGTTTTGAGGAAACATTGTGAGTGAAAAAAAAAAAAAACTGTTACGTAGGGGTGTTTGCGGTGCGGTGTGGTGCGGTTTTGGGCTATTTTTAGCACCGCACTTTGCGGTACGGTTTAGCTAAAACCATAACTACACCGCACCTTATTTTTGCGGTCACATGTGCGGTGCGGTGTGATTTAAAGTTTAGCCAAAATCATAACCGTACTACACCTCATTTTTGCGGTCATATATGCAATGCGGTTTGAATGATTTGAAGCTGATATATATTTCAAGTTTTGGGCTTTTTCTACCTAGCCCAAAACTTATTTTTTCCTTTGTTTTGATCCAAGTTTTAAACTATTGAGTTAGTTTTTCTTTATTTTGGGCTGGCTTTCCTAATCAACACTTGCTAGGGTTATCAAACTATATATATATATATATTGAAAACTAGGGTTATTAAACTATTAATAATATATTTAATATTAACAATAATTAAATATATTAATATATAGAGATGGTGCAGTGCGGTGCGCTTTGTGTGGTTTTCTTATTATAAAACCACAAACCACACTGCACCATGCGGTGTGGTGCGGTGCGGTGCACTATTACTTGTGGTGCGATGCGATTATGTCATTGTTTGGGCGATTTTTACGGTTTGTGCAGTTTATGCGATTTGATGAACACCCTTACTGTTACATATACATTTTTTTTGTACATTTGTTGGCTGTGCAAAGTGTGTGACGTGTCATTTTTCACCGCACCATCCGGCGTTAGTCCACAAAATGATACAGCGAGCGACACTTGCAAATCAAAGACTTTAGTTACTCCAAACTTAAATGAAAACTATTTCTTGCCATTTCTTTTTTCGAAAATCAAATTTAATCACTTTACTTTTATTTCAATTACGAAATTAGTTCTTAAGATTTGATTTTTGTTAATTTAATCACTAATTTTATTAAAATAAATCAGTTTAGTCCTACCATCCAAATTTATTAGCAAATGATGCCGTTAAACATTTTTTAATTTCATTCTTAAAAAGAATAACACCCATCAAACAAACAAACAATTAAATGACATATACATTAGGATTTTTTTAATTAAAAAATTGTTTAAAGGGCATCGTTCAAGACCAGATTAACTCATTATCATAAAGTGAGGAATTGCATTTACAAAAATTAAAACTTTAAAGGTTTAGCAAAAAAAAAAAAAAAAATTTAAAGATTAATGTGATAATTGACATAAACATCAAGAGACTAAATTGAATATTAATGTTCTTGAATATCAAAGAAAAAATAGAAATTCTAATTTTCACATTTTATTAAGGTGAACCTATAATACTTTTTTTTATATAAAGAAACTATAATACCTGAAGTTGTAAGAGAATTCACACTAAAACTGTCAAAATTTTGACAGCTAAAACACCAAAAATAGGCCTTTATCAATGTTGTTAAATTAAAAAGTTTTTAGCAATTTGCTACAGTAAGTTGCTACATTATTACTAGTAACAACTTAATTATTGTAGCAAGTTGCTACATTATTTTATTAATTTCTCTCTCTCTCTCTCTCTCTCTCTCTCTCTCTCTCTCATGCCTTTCTCCACTCTCACCTTTCTCTTCTCTTTCACTTCTCTCTTCTCTCCCTCCTTTTCCCAACAAACAACCCACATGCATTCTCGACACAACAAGTCTCATCGCCACTCTCTCCTTCCCACCCGTCGCCATTCCGAAACCTTCCTTGCCAACATCGGAGATGAACTCGTTAGAGCTCTCGAGGATCTTGTCGTGGATGAGAAAGTGGGCCTCCTGGGACAGCGAGAACGCTGGTATTCTCCCATCGGGGTCGCAAGTTTGTGATTTGTGGTGGTTGTGGGTTGGATAGTTTTTGTTTTTAGCGGAGGTGATGTGGTATGGATCACTCACCGGATCATTGGGTTGATTCGGTAGTTATGTGGGTTGATTCAATGGCTGTGGGTTGATGGTTGTGGTTGTAATCGTTGGTTGTGATTGTTGTTTGTTGTGTTGATTGGTTATTTTATTGTGTTGTTTATATTATTTTAATATATTGTATGTTAAAATAGAATCTTTGATGTTTTGTGTATTTAAAAGTGAGTTGTTAAAATAGATAAAATAATTTTTTAAGTTGTTAAAAACTATATTTTTTGACATTTTTATTGTGAATACTCAAGGTTAAAGAAATGACCGGTTTTTTATATTAAAAAAAAAAAGAAAAAAAGAAAAAAACGAATTTCTTTAGACAGTGTTGGTACTGGTGATTTATGACAACCAGCAAAATAGCGTTGTGATAAGTTTCAAATCATGTATAATTACCCAGCCAGCGAAATGGCGTTGTCATTGCACTGTGCTTACCCCTGTCCTTATTATTATTATTTTTTTTTTTGAAAGAAAACATTTCACATTGAGACAAGTAAAATCTTAGGGTGAGTTTGGTTGAGCTTTTTATAAAAGTGCATAATGAAAAAGTGGAGTTTCAAAAAACTGAGTGTTTGGTAAAAGTTGTTAAAAGCTGTTTTTTGAAAAAATTGAGTGTTTGGCTAGCACTTATAAAAGTGGCAGTTTGAGGGATAAATTACCAAAAAGAACAATGTATATATAAGAAAGTTTATTTCATACTTTTTTTTTTTTGGATGTGAGTTTATTTCATATTTATTAATAAATCAACTACTTTATATACTTACTAAAAAATAATAATAATAATAATAATAATAATAATAATACCAATAATATATTATTGGTATTATTTTAATAATGTTTGGGCAATTTTTATTTTTTAGTGTCATAATTATTTGTTATTCCCATTAATGACTTCTTATTAATATTAATTAAATTTATATAATTTTCATCATCATGAAGCACAAAATGAAAATGTAAAAAGATGATAAAATATACACCAATAATCCAAGTTTAAATTGTACTACATAAAAATGTAAAAAGATATAAAATACATATCAATAACCTAAGTTTAAATTGTACAACACAAAAATATAAAAAAGATAATAAAATACATACCAATAACCCAAGTTTAAATTGTACTACATGATATTATAAATAAATAAAAAAGACAACTACTAATTATTATCCCCCCAAATAGAATTAGCAATGGAATCACGAAGAACCACCATCGCAGGATCTGTTAAAGATTCTGAGTTCTGCTCATAACTGCTACCTGCTTCACTATTATGTTCTCTTCTAGAAATTGAATCTCGATTGGCGTTTCTGAAGCTCCTATCATCCCTATTATGGTCCTTATCATAGTTTTGACCGGTCTCATTAAAAAATTTGGTCACCAAATTGAACCAACCTTCGGTACTAAAGCCAGCACCTTTTGTTCGATTCCCGGCTTGAATTTGTTCCACACAAAGTTTACAAAAAGTAGTTGTCCACATTGGATTAATATCCCAATCTGCTCTAGCCTTTTTAACCTCGGGGTTGGAAGTGTTTTTTTTACCTATCTATAAAAAGTTAACCAACCATAAGAAATGCAAAAAATAAAATTCATAATATTCCAATTTAGTGAACTAGTTACAAACATGATCTAATAAATCCACAAAAAAAAAAAAAAAAAAATTGTTGCCTAGTCTGAGCATTAAAATAGAAAGGGCTAGAGAGGAATCTCATCATGTCACAACTCACAAGAGCACCGTTTGTACACTCACTAGTCAGTAAACACAGCCAGAAAATTGCTGCCATAATTGAGGATACTGGCCTCAAAAGCAGTCAGGTTCATTGCAATAGACTACTCTTAATAACTCAACATTCAATGTCACTATCACTACTCTTGATCCTTACGGTTACTTTCAATGCATAGTCCCATGAAGAGTGAAAAGGATAAGAAGATATCAAACTGAAATTCATAACCGCATATATGTAAATCCAACTCAAATGCATCAACAATAGAAGAAAAATTAACAATGATCCAGTGGTGTAAAATTAGGAGAACACGGGAAACCAAATTGGTGTATGCAAACCTTAATTCTTAAACTAAGCAATAAATTCTTACATAACTAATAATCAACAAAAACCAACCCAAAAAACTCAAGCTACCACTCAGTACTAGAAAACATAAAAATAAATATAACCCCATAATATAACTAAAACTTGAAAATTCATATCAAGCAAAAGGCTTTCAACCACAACCTTAAAAACCCAAATAATTAAATAACTAATAATCAACATTAAAACACAAAAACTTGTGTGGGGTGCTAATGGGGTGTGCGTAGACTGCTGATGTGGGGTGCGTCCGCTGCTGATGGGGCATGCGTGTGCAGCCACATCAGCAGTCCACGCACACCCCATCAGCACCTCACCATGCAGCAACCAAACAAGCCCAATATTCCAGTGTCACATACTCAACGAACCACGACAACCAGCATGAAAAATATTTATATTTCTTCTGAAAATTCTTCATTCTTTCTCATTCTTTATATTTCTAAAATACCCAAATCATACCCAAATTAGATATCCCATAACGTAGGACAGAGCATCCACAAAATAAATAAATAAAAATTACGAAGCATGTACCCACAAATTTTATTTCAGTACCCGGCAAGAGAACAAATAGATCTTTAGCAAGAACAAAGCATGCAAGATCTGAACAAAAAATTTGATAGGTAAAAAAAAAAAAAAAAAAAAAAATTCAGATCAGTGTTGGTTCCTGATGGTTTTTGGTAGCAGATCGGTGTTTCTTGGTGTTTTGTTGATCAAAACTCTACCTTCAAAATGTATTTCTCAGATCAAATTAGACAAATAAAATTAAAGTTGAAAAAAATACAGAGCTCGTTGAAGAAGACGAGAAGAAAGAAGAAGAAGAGGAAGAAGATTTCGGATGACAAAAGAAAACAGAGGCTTACGCGCAAGGAGTGGCTTGTAGCAGCACGGCGAGGGCAGAGCTGAGAGGCGTGAGGGAGCTAGCTTTGCGCAGAGCACAGAGAGATTTTTGAGATGAGAGGACTGTGCGTGATCTGAAGAGTGAAGATATGAGCATCCAAAGTTTATTTGAGGGCAAATTGGTAATTGCCCAACTCACCCAACGGATATATCAAAACGCTGGGCTGGACGTTTTGCAAAATGGGTCTCAGGATAGCTTTTAACATTTGGGCGTTTTCTTCAGAGTTATAAAATGCAACTTTTTAATAAAAGTTGCGTTTTTTAACTTGCCAAACGGACTTTTGGGCCAACTTTTTTCAAAACGTGACTTTTGGGCTCAAAAAGTTGAACCAAACAGGCACTTAGTCGAACTTTGAAATCCCAATTCCCAAATACAAACCTACCAAACAAAATTTTGTATTTGTAAATATTCCTTTTGCATTATTCTAGGAAGTAGAGCTTTAACTGTAAAGCTTTGGCAGTAATGCTTTTGTGATATTAACTTTGCAAGAGCACTAGCATTAGAGAGTGTAAACATTTCTTCAGTTGCTATTTTACAACCTGAGCCACCCAAAATTCACTCCACATGAGTTTGTAAACTTAAAAAAATTTGCAACCTATGAATAGTAAGGTTGCATATATATGCAACCTTACTATTCATAAGTTATATAAAAAAAATTATTTTAATATGTGGTTGTGTGTGAAGAGAAAAAGTGAGTGAGAGAAAAAAAAAGAGAATAATACTTTTTATTATTTTATTAGGTAGTTTATATTATTTTATTGGGTTCTATGTAAAAATAAAAATTGGGATGTAGAGTGAGTTGTAAAATGGGTTAGTAAAATAGATAAAGTAGTGTTTGAGAATGCAAAAGAAGTTTTTTTTTTTTTTTTGGCATCCCTGGATGCTAATGCTCTAAAGCTCTAGCAGTAATACTTTTGTGATAAGTTATTATTGGTTTTAATTTGAATCTATAACTTAAATTACTTTTTTGCTCACCCATAACAACCAATAACAACCCATCACTTATAATTTATTGTGAAAATATTGTAGACATAGCATTTTTAGAAAAAAGCTTTTAGTAGAAATTGCCAAATGTTTGGAAATTTCACTAATGAGGTTTTTAGAGGAATTAATTTTAGCAAGATTATTAAAAATGCATTAGTGAATTTGTGAAAAAAAAGGCTAGTGGACCATATTTTTACAAATGCCATAATGAAGTTAAAGAAGGTGGACCCAAGTAAATTTGAGCTCCATTAGGGTAAGGAATCAAAAGCAATTCACGCTAAATCCAAGTCAAACTTGGATTAGAATTCCAGTCTGCGCAAGTTTTATTTCAACATAACTTTTGACTTATTTGTCATATTGTGACGATTCAGGTTGGGCAGGAAAGATGACTCAAAGGGATAAAATTCTTTAGTTCATGAAAAGTCCAAATTATAACGTTTAATGGATAAAAAAAGTCAATTAAGCCGCGCATGAATGAAAATTTTTTTTTCCAAACGAGAGTTAAAGGCTCTTTAGATCAAATTCAAGGCAGAGCAACCTTAGAACAAAATTATGTTTTTCTTAGAGTTTTGGTTTTGTTTTTTGTTTTTTTTTGGTTTTTTTTCAATTTTTAGAGTTTTCTTTGATGTAATAACTTGCTAAAAATCTTGCTAAAGCAAGGAATGAAATCCAACCTTCTATTGGTATGTTCTTAACAATACTTTGATGATTTTAGTGCTTAAATATATATATATATATATATATATAATAATAGGTGAAGTAGAGAGAAAATCCAATTAGATTTCAATTGGATTCTCAATTTTGCGCCACTTGTCCTAACCAAAACTCAAAAAAAAAAAAAAAAATCAAATTAGATTATAAATTTGACTCCAATTTTGTGTCATGTATCTTATCTAAATTTTTTAATTTTTGTGCCCAAATAAATGATGCATTAACATTTAATACGGAAGCCAAGAAAACCACAATGATAATGCTCATTAGCCTAAGCAAGAACATCTTACCTGCACACTTTTATGGAGATTATATTGGACTCCAATTTTGTGTCATGTATCTTATCTAAATTTTCTAATTTTTGTACCCAAATAAATGATGCATTAACATTTAACACGGAAGCCAAGAAAACCACAATAATAATACTCATTGGCCTAAGCAAGAACATCTCACCTGCACACTTTTATGAGTGATCTCAATAGAGTCTGAAGCTCTTCTAATCCCACAACCAGAACCAAGGAGTCCAACGAGAAAGACTATAAAAGTAAAACATCATCTCCTCCTAATTCCATATCGTCATCCCATGTCTCCTCCTCTCTCAACCTCTACCAACTAGATCCACACACTACTCTCTTCTCTTTCTTACGGATTTCTCAGAGTAAGGCCGGGTTCAAACACAATGTTCAATCTCACTCTTCCTTACTTCACACTCTCATACATTAGCGCTTCATTGGCGCCTCCAAGAAGATTTCAAGCTCAATGATCAGTTTTTATTTTTTAATGTCCCTCTATATATTTTAAATAATAAAATGCAATATTCTCTTTTTTTTATTCATTGTTTTATCTAATGCTATCCTATGTATGATAAACCAAAAAAAAAAAAAAAAGACTAATAGCATTACTTAAATAATAAAATGCAATATATATTTTTCATTGTTTGATTTAATTCTATCATCCATGTGATAAACCCAAAAAAACAAAAACAAAACAAAAACAAAAAAATTGGCTAATAGCATCATTACAATTAACCAGTCCCGTGCGTTAGCACGGAGTTACATACTAGTTATGGGTAATTATTGAGTACTTTCAAAATACCATAAATGCGTACTTCTCTCTCTCATATAATTGTATGTCCCACTAATTAAATTCATGGTAAGACTCACAATTCATGTGAGAGAAGGAGTACGCATTTATGGTACTCTCTAAGTATTCAATAATTTTCCTTAAATCATTGTGTTTTTGATTGATTAATCTATCTAGTTGAGTTATAAAATAAAAATGGTTAGAACTACAAATAAATGTGTTGCTTGTGGATCCCTAAGCCTTAGTGTTTTAAGAAATTGTTGTTTTCCTCAAATTAAATTTTCTTTACCAACCAAATTTTAAATTCTCCTCAAATAAATTTTATTGTTTTATCTCTTGGATTGCTAATCCCTTCTCTATGGATTCAATCTTAGACTTACTAAGTTATATTACTTTGTGACAATCCTGCACTTAGGAGCATTGCAGTCGAATAAAAAAGATTGATGAAGACCGTCTAACTACTCTTGTAATGAAACTTGGGAGCCACCAACACCCCTACATTAAAGTCAATTTTGATGCAGCAGTGAGTGAAGACAACTCATATGCAATAGCTGTGACCAGTGGTCCAGTGACAACGACCACGGTTTTATCAGTGTGGACTGAACTGTGTGAGGTAACATACTATTAGTAGCAGAAGAAAAGGCAGTACTGTTGGCTTCCATCAGTAAATCAAAGGATTAGGTTTCTAGTAGGAGTATGTTATCTCTGAAGGAGATGCTCTCTCTCCCTCTTCAATGATCCACAATATCCTCCGCCACTTTTCAATTGAACCTGTCATTAGCGAAACTCGAAGAATATTACAGTAATTGTCCATAGCGTTCGAGTTTCGTATCTCATATAGGTAGATTGCCAGAGTCTTTAATTTTATGGCCCATAATGGTAAGATGGGCTTGTTTTGTGTGAAAAAAAAAAAAGGGAGAATAAGATCTCATCTCCACTGTTCCTATTGAATGCTTTTTTTTTTTTTGTTTCCAAGCTTGATGTGGATTTTTTTTGTTTGTTCCCTCTTTTTGTGATTAAAGAAACACTTATTCATAAGAAGAAAATTACAAAACTAATCACAAAATAAACACAAGGTAATTACATATTTTAAAGACATACTATTAATAATAATATTTTTAATTAATAATTAAAGCACATGCCAAAGGATAAAAGAGGAAAGTCCCAAGCGTACGGATTTCTAACTATACGCCAAGATCAAATCTGGGAAACGAGCTCCTATAAAGAAGAAAGAAAGTACGAAAATAAATAATAATAATAATAAATTAAAAAAAAAAAAAAGTTTCTAGAACAAGAATAGTGCAATAAGATTAGCTAGCCAGAGTCATTATTACTGAGCTCTGTCAAGTGATGAGACTCTCCCGCATGATTGGGTACTAATGCGGACAGGTGTTGGGTCACCACTGAGCCACGATAGTAATTGAAGATCACACGAACTTTGCACAGCCCCTTTCACCAAAAAGCACAAACGCATAAACTATCATAATTAATAATTCATACAGCAATATCGAAACGAATGTGCCTGAGAAGCACCGGAATCACGACGTCCGGCGAGCTCAACTGGGGAAGATGACCGTCCGATGACATGACTTCGACGATTGACTCGCCTCCGAGGTTCTGATGCAAGTATTCCGACACCACGACCGGCACGGCCAAGTCCTTCATGCTCTGTATTATGTGGCAAGGCACGGTCACCAAGCCCAGTACTTGTCTCATATCGCATTGGAATATAGTTTGGCCTACGCTCAAGGCTATGTCTGGCCTCATGTTGAATAGGGTCCGGCTGAATTCTTGGACCGCCACTGAATCCATGTCTCCGCCCACGGCTAGTGGTGCGAACCCAGAGCACCATGCCTTGTAATTTGACCTCATCGCTTCGAATAACTGGTCCAGATCTTCTTGCTCAAATCCTCCATAGTAATCCACATCATTCAAGTACCTTCTCAACCCCAAAAAAAAAAAAAATTCTAATTAATTAAGGTCATTTTTTAATATGAACTCCATACTTAAATAATTTTACACCAATATTTTAAAGGCGTTACAGGCTAACACAAGTGCACGACAACGACATACACAAAAAGCCAAATAGTCCAAATTACCAAGTGATTGACTTGTTTAAAACCATAATTGAAAAGAAAAGTACTCCGCTACGCGCTGATCAGGAAAGTTATACGTACGTACCTTGGAGAGGCGGAGATCATGACGAGCTTAGAGAAGAGATCGGGGCGAGAGATGGAAGCGATGGCACCGATCATGGCCGAGACTGAATGACCCACAAAGATGCAGGACTCAATTTGCAGCTCTTCTAGAATGGCAAGCAAGTCATAGGCGTGTCCCTCGAGCGTCGAGTAGCGTTCGAAATCGAAGTACTCGGGGTTGGTAGTACCTGCACCCATGTTGTCGTACAAAACGACTCGGTAGTTGTCAACGACGTGAGGAATAAGATGCTTCCACACAGACTGGTCGGTACCAAAGCCATGAGCTAGGACAAGGTTTTGAACTCCGGTTCCTAGAACCTTGACGTTGTGAGCTTCTTCAACGATCCCCATTTTTTTTTTTCTCTCTCTTAGAGTTTTCTATATTCCTTGCCCGTTTATTGGGTTTCTCTACAGTTTTGTAGTGTGAAATCGTGTCTTGGATTGAGGGAGAGATGATTAGCACCACATATAGGCAATGATGGGATAAAGTGGACCCAAAAAAAGTTAAGCTATCTGGTGTGGCTAGAGCATATATTTGGCTTTGTTAACAGGTCACTGATCTGATCTCATCGAGTGGCTATTGTTCGCTGACCAAAAGGAAGGAATAGATATTTTAACTCTCTCTGAAGTCTGAAGTGTAACTAGGGGTATGTACTGTGTGATTGGCGTTGATTGATTGGTTGTTTGTACCCAGATTTTTCATTAATGAGGCTTTGTAAACAGCAACCTTGCACCACATGACAAAGTACCCTGGCGGCATGGCCAGATAGAAAGAGACAGACAGGTCCCGTATTCGAGTCCTGTCATCGTCTTTAATCTATCTTTTTTATTTATTTATTTTTGGGCTGAATAATGATAGTAACATTAATCTACTATTAATAGTTAATACATTAATAATGTATAATAACCCAATTTCTTTTAATGTAAATGTCAACGAAGAAAGTTGAATAGATCCAAGGCCGGCTCAAGTCCACTTGTGTAAAAAAATTTTAAACAGTCTCAAGGCCCCCAAAATTATATAAATATGTCTCAAAATTTTAAAGTGATAATTGAATTTATTTTAAGAAAAAAAAAATACAGGAGGGTTTTGCAAGTCTCCCCCACTTCGACTTGAAGAAGGCCCCCCAAAATAGGTGTCTATATAAAAATATCACCCAATTAAGACTATGGACTATTTCACAAACAAAAAAAAAAAATTGGTATGAGTGTGACGAATAATTATTGACAATTTTTTTTTAATAATTTATAAAAAAAATAAGTTATGAAAACTTAAATATAAAACTAAATTAACAATTTTACATCTTAAAAAAAATTTAACAAAAAAATGTATATAATATTGAAAGTCAAATAAACTATCTTCTTTTTTATATATATATATTAAAAATTTTAACTAAAATTTTTCGCCTTGGCCTCAAATGTAGCCAGCCCAGAATATATCTAAAACTGGAATATTGGAAATTTCCAATATATTCTAGTTATTAAAGAAAATTTATTATAATTGACAATAAATTTGAATACATGTATATTTACTATTTAGTTTACAAATTAACTTTTTTTTTTCTCTTTTTTGATAGTGTATGGATCATATAAGTAATTTTTTTTCCCAAATATGTTATGATTTAAACTTATGTCATCAATTCTATAATAATTATTTTTTCTTATCACGTCAAAACATCATTGAATTTTTTTTTTTTTTCACATAGGAAGGATTTGAACTTAAATATGTATTTGACAAAGAAAAATTACACAATTTCAACTAATTGGAAACCCGACTCATTTTAAAAGCTTCATTTTGGATAAGAGGAACCATTTCTACATTTTGACAAAAACAGCGGGGACAACATAATATTTTTATTAAAGGACCTCATTAACACCATAAAATTTTAAGTTATAGAACAAATTTGAAGACTTTGGATTGGGGGACCACGGCCTCTCTGGTCTCACTCTCAACTGCCTGCCCATGAGGCCACGGCAACTACTTTATGATTGATGGGCACTAAGCAAAAGCATAAAGGCCTTCCATCACGGCACCTTTTTTTTTCTTTCTTTAAAAAAAAGAAAAGAAAAATTATATATATATATATATATATATATTGTATTGTTATAAATGTTCAAGCAAATCTCATTTTTCTATTAAAAAAATGAAAAAGAAGAAGAAGCAAATCTTATATTTCTTGTCATATCATGATTTCTCCTATTTGTATATACACATTTATATTCAATAGTTTAGGAAGAAAATTATTCACACCGAACATAGAAATTCAATGCATAAAAATGTTGTGTAAAATATGAGAAATTCATCTTTTTCCCGTATAAATTTATGAATAAATTACAAACGGCACCTTTAAGCCTTTTTTTAATTTATTTTTTATTTTTATAATTCAGTCTAATTCTGTCAATTTGATCATTTTAGTTCTTTAAATTTTACTTTAATTAAAGTAGTTGTTTAGTCCATCATGTTGTGTAGTTAGATGTCCTAAAAATGAAGTCATTTGGTGATGATGCACAAAATTGTCAGCGAGATGATCACCCACACGCGCCAATTGAAGTGCCTGAAGAATAAAAAGAAACAAAGAACCTACAGAGAACACCAGTGGGGTGCCAAACAAAGACCTTCTAAAGGTTAAGTCAGTGATAAAAGAATTTCCAAGAATTTAGTAATGTGAGAGCTAGAGATTTTTTACGTACCTTAGAGGAGAGGAGGCCTGGTATTTATATAGTGGTGTAGAGTTGACTAAGATTCCTTGAAATACAGGATCTTTCCTTATGGAGAAGATTTGGAGTTAAGGCCCCGAGATCTTAGGGCTTCCCTTTCCACATGGGGAAGATTCAAACGTGTAGTAGGGTTTTCGTGGTATGCAAGTTATTTCCATATAGGGATGTATAAGTGGTAATCACGCAAGAGTTGGTGGGGCCCAATGTACTTAATCATCGGTGTGCATAGCCATTTGTCAGGTTCATGCTGGCCATCTGTCACATCCATCCGTCGAGCCCCCTTCATCTCTCTTGTCATGCCACCTCCAATTCATCCATCGGCCTTTATGCGTATGTCACCCGTCGAGACCAAGGGCCTGGTACCCGACGGGTCTCTGTAAAGCTGATGGTTGCTCTGAGACGATCGTATCGTCTAGTCCTTATGGAAACAGAATAAGGAGTATATCTCAACAAATCATCAGGCGAAGTGTTTTCATCCGTTTATGTCGGAAATACCCTTATCATTTGGTATTTTCTTTTAGTCTATTGAATTAAAAAAAAAAAAAAACTAATAAATTTTTTTAAAATATAACAAAATAATTTTTTTTAATCTCTCTCCAATAAAATCTTGTAAAGTTGGCCCAGGTGGTGTCGTGCAAGGCCAGGTGAGACATTTGACTGAAGCCATTCGAAGCTATCGTCATTTAAGCACAATAAGTGCCGAGTGGTCTTGCAGCAAACCAGCATGGCCCATTGAGGGCCTCAAGCAAAGCACACACTAGGAACTCACTTCAAGTTACTCTATAATTTCTCCGACTTTCACAATAAAATCCCATAAAACCTAACTCAAACTCAATTGTTGTTGCATTATTTATGTGTGACTATGAAATCAGGGATGGGACCAGGATTCAAACTTAGGAGGGTTGAAGTTCTTTGTTCAAAAATTAAAAAAATTATAATATCAATACTAAAAGTTGACAAAGTTGCATTAATTTATTAATTATTATTTGTATTTTTTCTGTTGAAAAAAAATTTATAATAGGATTTTATAATCAAGAGTTTTGTAAGTCAATTGTCATGTCTTAATATTTTCAAGGTCTAACTAATGTGTGGATGGACGATCAATATGTGGCATAGAAGTTGTCTCTATGGCTATAAGGGTGTAGTCATTTGAGAGGGGCATAGAGCTCTCAAGTGAGAGAGAGAAATCAAGTAAAGGTTATTTGGTTTTTGTGATTTTTTTTACTAGGATTTGTAATTGATTTGTTGTTATTGTTTTTGCTTAGACTAGATTTATGATTTGTTCAAAAAAATTTCTTATTATCCGGATATGTGCATTTTTTATTATAGATTTTTCTTGTTATCTATTTGTTGGATTTCTTGGGTCAATTTGTAAATTTGGGGGGGGGGGGTAGGAGGGGAGTGGGGAGTATATAAATTTAAGAGCCATAATTTAAATTCTTTTTGTTAAAATACATACTAGTATATATTTTTTTCAAAGGTTGAGGGGGCCATGGCCCCCTTCAGCCCTTGTGTGAAATTATATAGAGAGAAAATGGGCACCAAAGTAATGACTTTGACCGTGAGCATGACTAATAAGCCACTAATTAGTTGCTTTTGCTTCGAAGGCTGCATCCAATCTGACGAAAGGAATAAAAAAAAAGTTCTTCTTATAAATATATAAATAAAAAAGAAGTTGTTTGGTTCCAAGTAAAGTGATGATTTTTTTGACTGTATTTGTTTGAATATGTATTTGAATGAATTTTTTTTTTGTTGGATACAGTATTTGAATGAATTAAATCTGTGTATAAAGTTCTACAGAAATTGGGTTTAATTTATTTAGTTGAATTTTTTATATATAAAAAATATATGTATAGAAAGTTTGTTGGAAATTTTGTTTTATTAAATCTTCAGTCACACATTGGGATTTGTTTTTCCCAGTCGTTATTAAAATTTTAATTGATATAGAGTTTTGGTTGAGTTTATGTATTCTCAAAACCTTTTTTTTTTTTTTGGGTTTTAGAGAAGAGGAGCATTGTGCTTGATCGCATTGTACTTGTTCCATATGCTTTACAAGTTTTCTACATACAATGAACTTATTGTGTTGTTGTGTTTTAGGAGTTCTTGTTCTTATGGTTCTAAAACTTCATAGATTATAGAGTTAGGTGTAAGTGAGTTTTCCAACTGTTCCCAACTCACGCATTAAGTCTAGAGTTTGTTATAGGGTTTTGTCACGGAATAGCCAAATGGGGGGATTGTAAGGTTGAAATTTATCAACCATCTTGTTGGCTTTATTCCGTGCCAATTTGCTTGTAATTTAGCATTTAGTAACCCTATATTTAGGTGGGATTCATGTAAGAGTAGTGTGTGAAGAGAGTGTGAAGAAAATCTCAAGTTTGTGCAAAGAAGCAAAGTTTCGCGGCTAGGACTCGCGACTGGCAAGCCGCCAACTGCAAGCACGTGAGAAGCACACAGGGGAGCTGAAGGATTGCGCTAGCTGTCGCACTACAGGACAGAAGTCCCAGGCTGGCCAGGCCGTTACTTCGCGACTTGAACTCGCGACTTGGACAAGCCACGAGGCCAAGCTGCCAACCAGCCCTATTTGGCAAAAATTGACTCTTCGTATTCCAAACACATACCACTATATATAGACCCTTATACCCACTAAATTGTGAGAGCCTCCAGAGAGAATTTTTGAGAGAAACCCTAGAGAAAAACAAGATTGATTCATCCACAATCTTTACCTTAGAGTCTCTACAAATTCCTCTACTCTCTTCCTTTCCATTGTTACATCCTTGGGAGGTCATTGACCAAATCATTTTCTCACCACACCCACGTCTGTGAGAATGTTCATTTGGTGCTAAAGGAAGCAGTTAGGAAGGAACCAATATACATTGGTTGATGCTATGGTCTAGTAGCGGAATCTGGGAAGTTAAAGAAGAAATAGGTTCGACGTAACCTTGTTGGAGCAAGAAGCTTGGAGGGCTTAGATACTTGGATAGATTAGGCTTGGAGGGTCTTCTGCTATTCATGTATCCCAAGTACATTCTTTAGTGGATTATTTGACCGCTTGGAGGGCGGCGAAGAGGTTTTACGCCAAGGACTTCGGTTTCTTCTTTGATAACACATCGTGTGTTGTCTATGTGTTTGCATCTTCCTTCCCTTTATCTTTGCCTTATATTTACTGCTGTGGATGTGTTTATATTTGGCTTAAATTAGTTATCAATTCTGTGTTTGGCTTATGTTCATGTTCCACACATTAATTGTTTGATTATAAGCTTGAATTGATATTTTGTAATTTGGGGTCTAAACGTTCAAGGATGTTTTATAGACATATTGAACTTTCATCGATGTTAGAGAAAGTTGGAGCCAAAAATTTTTCTTACCGAAATTATATAATAATTTTAGAGTTTATACACTAAAGAGGCTAAAGTCAGGTTCTACTATCTTACCAAATTTAGAAACACCAAATTTGGAAATAAGAGAAAATCCAATGAGCCTGGCTGGGCCAAACCTAATTAGTATTAGGAAGGTGGAAGCCAACGATAATGAATATTCTATTTTTCTGCTACAACTGTAAAAATGTTATATATACATGTCCAAGAAAACTAATCTTGTAGTAGTCATCTATGAGATTGAAAACATTCACAAAAGAGATGTATAAAAAATAAAGTTGATTGCAAAACCACATATGGTGACGGTATGCGGTCTAGAGATGATGAACAGTTGTTGAAGAGAACTTGTCAAGGAGAACTTACTAAAAAGGAGATCAAAGATGGAAATGTTCTCTTCAAACCGGTATATTGCCTGGTATGTTGTCTAATAATTTCAATTTGGTTGCTTATGATTAATAAATCTAGGCCATCTATCTGTTAGAGGATGGGGGAACCCTAAAGCTATCCCATATGCATGACTCATAAGTCATAAGGCTGAATGGGTAATAAGATGAATAGGCAGTATGCCCATGCACCATGTTATCCACCAATAGCATGTGTTATCATGTACCTCTCATACATGTTTAATTTAATATTAATTACTATGTCAATTGAAAGGATTAGTAAACAAGCAATTGACTAATATATATTGAAACCATATTAAGAAAAAATGCAAGAGATAATATTTCAGTTACGAATTAAAATCCCTGATTATCTTCTTTACATGGTGAATAAATCTACATAAGCCACCGCGCACCCTTGGTGCGGTGGTCACTCCACAAGTATAAATGCTTGATGGGTGTGGGGGGCAAGGGCTAGGGTTCAAGTCTACAGGAGGGAGCTTTACACATGTATACACTTAGATTAGGCTAGAGAAGAAATTCTATCTTGTAAAAAAAAAAAATCTACCTAGAAACCCGTCAATTATATTATCGGCTAAGGTTATGAATTTATGGTGCTTAAGTATTGCAATTAAGGACCACTTAAGGTAAAGGCTCTCAGCCTCCATTATTTTTATCAAATTTAAATATCTTAATTTTCGTTATTAAGGAAAATAAAGTCAAATTTAATTGCTTTGCCAAATATCAAAATCTCGATTTGGACATTTAAAAGCATGGAACCATATTTTATTGGGCTTGAATTCCATTTAACGAGAGATGCCTAATTATTTTTCTGAATTTAACGAGAAATCTTATAAGCATATAAATTTACACATAATGTACATGACCCACTATTTTAAATTTTCCCAATTATACATGCTACTTTGACTTTGAGAAAGTACACTTTTCGAATTGTTACATATTATCAGGCAATCTACTCTCGTAATAGTATCAAATTCTGTGCATATGAGTTCACTAAACAACAAAGATATAGCTTGCTATACCAAAATGGTTTGGCTGTGTTATGTGTTAGGGTTTTGATTTTTCCTCCCGTCCAACATGCTTTTACAATTGATGCATAAATTCCACGACATGGTTTCATGAAATCTTTAGTGGTCTTTGTGTGTTAAAGCATCGTGCTTTTAGTAAATCGGGCCACTACACTTTAGTGCTCAATATGAACTAAATTACACCTCATTTACATAAAAATCAATATTAAGCCCCAACATATTGTATACATTTGTGGTTAATATTATTTGTGAATTTCTTTATTGATATCGTTGCTCCTAGTCTAACACTTTGCACAAAAAGAGTACATGTAGTACAACAACTAGACTAGAATAACTACACTATCTCGACTATACATATACTGTCAAGTCCACAGGATTAAGAATGAGAACTCATCAAGAAGAGCTTGCTAAAAAGAAGAGCAGAGGTATGTGACGTGATAGCATCATACCACCACATCTCTATCTATATATAATTGTTGACACTGCTATAAGGTAATTTTGTACCAAGGCCAAAAATCATGGAAAAGCCTAGACTCTTTCCATAGCATAATGAATATTTATTTCCTAAAAAAAAAAAAAATTCATGCCATATCGTTGTGCTATATGTCTATTACATAATGGCTCACACAATGATATGTAAGAGACATGATGTTAAAACATTAGCTTGAATATTAATTGAATGTGAAAGTATGATGATAGATCACATGTCAAGCATAAGTACTCTCTTTAAATTGTAGTATATGCGTAACCAATTAGGTATGTAATAATATAAACACCTGGCATAACCTTCATCCCTAAAGGAAGGAAATATAACCTTGAACGAACAATATGTCCTAGTACTTGCACCTTCAAAAGAATGAAGCAAAAGAGATCTAAGCCTCAAACATGAAATAGCATGTTAAGCTTAACAAAAGAGATCTTAAAAGAGGGAAAGCTTGTCAAGAAGACTACAACAATGAAAAGATCGAGGTACGTACACAATAGTATCATGATTTAAGATCTCTTGTCAAGGTAATTCATTTATTTATTTCTTCTTAATTAGACATGTCATATATTAGCTTATTATAGCTAAGTGCAAATCAAGCTTGCATGATTATCTACAAATATGTATATACACAACATGTTGAAAATATTGCCATAAAATTATTACAATTATCACAATTAATATGGTTATATATATTATGAGTAGCATATGTTTCATCATCATGAATTTGAGAAGTTCTATTAAGTTTCCTAAACTTAATATGCTAGATGATCGTGTTCACAATATGCTTATGAATTTAAGTCTCAATAAATTTCCACTATCTCCATCAACTCACCAAAATATTCTTAAATTGCTTTAAAAATCATATACGGTGCAAGCACCTAACAAAGACCACTTTAAAGAAGCATATAGTCAAATAGCTTCAATTTTTATACTCCTCTATGATTTATATAGAATGCACTTCGTCTTTTATAGCATGCAATTGCACATTGTCATGTAGTTAGCACTATTGAAGTGACTTAAGCGTACAATTAAAGAAGAAGGAAGAAGAAATTGCTATTACAAACGGCAATGACCATAGTCATCAAAGCACATCAAAGAAAAAAAAGGGTTCCAATTGTGATAAACCATTCCTCTAGTCGTCAACAAACGAGAATTGTACTTTTCACGTTTGAACGGGGGCGAAAACATGGCCTAGTTTTTATGACCTCAAAAAATTGAAGCAAAAGAGATCTAGGCCTTAGACATGAAGTATTATGTTGAGCTTAAAAAAAAAAATCTGGAAAAGGGAAGAGCTTGTTAGGAAGATCCCAACAATAAAAAGATCGGGGTATGTGACAAAATAATATCGTTATTTAAGGTAACACATTTATCTTTGTATCTTTTATATTCGTCTATAAAAATTTACACCTAGTAAGGTTTCATGCAAAAATGTATGCATTACTAGACAGATCACAAAAGAGGTAAAACTCTAGGATTACAAGGAAATAAGAAAAAGGTCCACCTAGGCTACTGGTAACTTATTATTTATTTATGAATTGTTCTAAAATTCTTGTTTAACCAAGTCTTGGCAAGTGCATGTGCTACTTAATGCAAATATCAACATTGCCTCAAGAAGGTCCAAAACGACATAGCGTCAAGGAATCTTTCCAGCAACAAGTGACAAGATTTCTTAAATGGATGTACATCACCAAAAAATGGCTAAGTGATAAGATTCCGCCAAGACGGATGTAAATCATTGACAAAGCCTAAGTGATAAGATTCCTTAAATGGATGTAAGTCACCAAAAAATGGATAAGTGATAAGATTCTGCCAAGATGGATGTAAATTACTGACGAATCCTAAGTGACAAGATTCTTTAAATGGATGTAAGTCACCAAAAAATGGTTAAGTGATAAGATTCCATCAAGAAGGATGTAAATCACTGACGAAACCTAAATGACAAGATTACTTAAATGGATGTAAGTCACCAAAAAAAAAAAATGGACAAGATTCCGCTAGACCGATGCAAATCGCTGACGAAGTCTAAATGACGAAGCTCCGTAATTGGATGTAAGTCACCTAAAAGTGGCTAAGTGACTAAATACCCTTAGACGAGTGTAAGCAGACAAGGATTCTCACACAAATGTGACAACCAGAAAATGAATAAAAGAAGAAGCATCGAAGTGATCAAAAATGGTCGTGCAAAGAAATCACCTCGCTCTTCAACAGTGATAAAAAACAGTCATCCAAAGAAATCACCTTACCCTTCAACAGTGATAAAAAATGGTCGTCCAAAGAAATCACCTTGCTTTTCAGCAGTGATAAAAAACGGTCGTCTAAAGAAATCACCTTACCCTTCAGCGGTGATAAAAAATGATCGTCCAAAGAAATTAGCTTGCTCTTCAACAATGATAAAAAATGATTTTCAAAAGAAATTAGCTCACTTTCAAGATCAAGCTATGATCTCTCGAACGACCAAAAAGACCTTTAAAAGGCATATACTAATAAGTCATCGCAAAAATACTATCATTCTTAAAGAAGAAAGTAGTTGAAGATAAAGAAGCCTAAATCTAAACAAGTCAAGAATATTCCCTAAGCCTGACCAGCATAAAGCAAAATCAGACTTGGGAATGGGGGGCAATTGACGAGTCCAAAAAAATCATTAAGGTCGTCCATTAATATGGACGACCTTGCATCATTAGTAGACCATCAAAGATAACCGCTCAACACATTCAACAACAACTATCAAAGGTCTTAAACTCTTATCAAAACAAAGAACGTTACAATCAAGGTAATAATTACCCTAATTTATGTACAACAGCTACCTAAGTCACCTATAAAAGGAACCATCTATCCATTTGCTAAGGTAGGTCAAAAACCATTACAAAATGCTATCTTTATACAAAAGATATGGGCTGATACTAACTCAAGCATTGGTGGCTCCCCCACTGGGCATAATCCGATGGTCTCTTTGATCAACTCTCTTTATCTTGCAGGTCCTACAAGATCGTCTAAAGCTCCGGATTGGACAAGTGATCCAACTAACGATTTTGGCATCATTAGTTACCATTCCTGTTGTAATTCACATTCAATGTACCAAACATACCCTAAATATTTTTTTTTTTTTGTTGAATAAGAGATTTGAAGTTCAAACATCGTTTACACCAAAACTAGTTAATGTTTTAGCCTGAGAAGAAAGAGCAATTATTATGTATGATAATTTTAATTTTATTATATATATGTGTGTATATATATTGATGAAAATATATATCCTACCTTAGTATAACATGAGGTATCTTGCTCCATGCGAGTATCAACGGTATCACATCACTTTTGCTATGCTCTAGCCTCTAGGGCTACAACTTAAAAGAGCAGATCCCACAAGACCTATCATATCTCCCCTATGAGAATCCACTTCATCATCATATACACGTGAAATTCGTTGGAATAAAGTGCCATATCGAGACATCAAAACCTATCTGCGTGTAGATCATTATTTCTAGGAGATTATTTTGTCAACTTTTTATATTTTTTTTATAAGATAGAAATTTATATGCTAACCTAATCTAAGTGTATATGTGTGTGAAACTCTCTCTTGAAAACTTCAACTCCGGTCTTTACCCCCCACACTTCACAAGCATTTATACTTGTGGAGTGACCACCGCACTAAGGGTATGTGGTGGGTATTATTATTTTGTCAATTTAACCATGGCACTTTGTAGAAACTCCCAAAAAAAAAAAAAAAAAAAGAGAGAGATGACTAGTGCTTAAGGTGGTCCACATTATTTAGGTAAGAAGTGTTCCAAGACCACCAAGTGGTCATAATCAGCCAAATAAAATAAAACAAGACCACCAAGTGGTCGTAGAAAGTAGAATGAATTGGAAATGTTGCTAAAGGTTCCATCGAGTTGAAGACTTGAATTAAGTTTGTCACAAAGGCATCAAGACAAACAGGACTCCCATTTCTTAAAATCTTCCACTAATGTATGGAAGTAGGTACACTAATTATGACAAATTATGCATATAAATGATAAGATTTGGACATATAATGTCTGCTTCGTAATGATTACAAGAATCGAACTGGAATTCTCATTTGAAAATACGATATTTTATAAATTGAACAAGCTAGATACTATTTATTAGAGATAAACTTAAGTGCATGTTTTAATTTTTAAAATTAAATCAATTTATTTTAATTGTTTTGTATAATCTCACATTTTATTAGATACAACTTGGTCATATATTTGATTCTCAAAAAAAAAAAAAAAAAAAAAAAAAAACCTTATCAAACATATTTGTGTCAACTGCCTTCGTTTTAGGAATAGAATCATGAAATCAATACGTCACAAGGACATTAGCAAAATAGGGGTTAAATTTATGGTCCATTTGGATTGAGGGAGAGTAGATGGTAGCAAAGTAAAGTTGACCCAAAATTAGCCTATTCACTGCTAACTCTATTCTACTCTCCTCCACTTCCCCCCCTGCCCCCCCTTTTCCCCCCACCTTAATCCAACTGGGCCATTAGTCATAAAGCCAATGAATAAAGAGTCTCTTGATTTGGAATAATACAGAGGACAAAAGTGCATTGAGAAAGAATTATTATAACTTTGTAAACCACTAAATTCTATTGTAGCAGTTAGAGATGGAGCCATGATTTCGATTAAAGGGGCAAAGTATGTACAAAAGAAATCCATGAATGTCTAAAATAATATCAATTTAGTATTATCAAACTATGAACAAATGAAAAGATACAAAATAATTGTTTCTTAATGTATTACAGTATATTTATTGTTACTTAGATTAATTATGGTTGCTAGGTAAAAAGAATATAGTAAAATAACCACCGCGCATCCTTGGCGCGACGGTGACTCAACAAGTATAAGTGCTTGTAGGGTGTGGAGGGGATAAGAGCCGGGGTTCAAGTCTCCAAGATGGAGCTTCATACACATATACGCTTAGATTAGGTTAGAGTAGAATTTCTATCTTGTATATAAAAAAAAATTACAGTAAAATGAAATATCCAAAGTCTTTTTTTTTTTTTTTTTTTTTTGAGGAGGAGTATGGAACCACTTTATTGATTTGTGAAAAATTACAATGTTACATCAACATAAACTAGGTAGCAAATGTCTGGTGGAACAGATTCCATCCATACAGTTAAAGGGGAAGACTTTCTAGCTCTCCTAGCTAAAGCACGAGCTAGTCCATTGCTCTGCCGCCTAACATGAGAGAAAGAACAAGTTTGAAACAAACCTATTAAAGACTTACAGTCTTTTACAATATGTCCAATACTAGACCGGTTTGGACAGTCACCCACTAATGCTTTTACAACAAGCTCCGAGTCTCCTTCAAATATAGCTTGTCTTAAGCCTAACTCCTCCATAAAGATCATTGCTCTCCTTGCTGCCATCGCCTCAGGCACTTCCACTGTTGGCAACATGTCTATTTTTTCTACTAGTGAGCCCATAACCTGACCCAATTTGTTCCTCATCACAACTCCAATCCCAGCTTTTTCTTCCTCCACGAAGTATGCTCCATCATAGTTCACCTTGTAAGTACCTTTTGCTAGTGGTGACCAACACTGAATCTGTGCCTTTTTCCTCTTAGGTCTACGATCTGGTTTCCCTTGGAATTCCACTAGCATAGCTTTTGCTACTTCAAGAATCTTCTTAGGTGGCAAATTTGGCTCATTGAAGTGACATTTATTGTGTCTGCCCCATATGAACCAAGCTAAAACCATGAACTACTTAAAATTTTCCTCTTGTTGCCTTACAGAGAACACCAAATCCACAAAGAAGCCCCGAACCAAGTGTTGGCTACGTAATTTATTAAAACCGAAATCCCAATAGCATTGCACTTCGTCACAATCCCAGAGAGTGTGGAGGGCAATTTCACTTGCTCTCCCATAGTTGCTGCACAATGGAGAGCTTACAACTTTACATCGGTATAAATTAGCCAAAGTTGGGAGGGATTCAGTGCATGCTTGCAAACAAAAATGCTTTATTTTGTTTGGAATCCGCAAACTCCAGATTCCTTTCCAGAAGTTCCTCAGGTCTGCACTACTGGACCCCAATGCATCCTCCCTATTTTCCAGCTCTCCTAGTAACTGATAACTAGTCTTGACCGAATAATTTCCATCTTGACTCAGCGGCCATACAAGACAGTCCTCCTATATTGTTCTGCATAATGGGATGGCCTTAATTCTCTAAGCCATATAAGGAGCAATTTTTTGGTCAATCATTTGCCCATTCCAGTCCTTAGTTGTCTAATTAATGAGTGAACAAACACTGGAGTCATCTATAATAGCTTGCGTGAGTGGTATTGCCTTTGTTGGAAAACACCTAGGAATCCAATTGTCATGGAACACCCGAATCTGTGACCCATCACCAACTCTCCATAACATCCCTTTTTCGATGACATGTCTTGCTTTAAGTATACTCTACCAAGCAAATGATCCCTTTTTGCTTTTTGCTTTAAACACCAAAGCTGTAGGGAAATATTTTGTGCTGAACACTTTATACAACAGGGAATTTTTATCTGTTTGTAGCCTCCATATTTGTTTGGCAAGCATAGCCTTATTGAATCTAATCAAATCTTTGAACCACATTCCTCCCTCTGATTTCAGTTTGCATAGTACTTCCCAACTCTTCCAATGGATTATTCTTTGGCCACCACATTCGCCCCACCAAAATTTTTTGATTTGCATTTCAATTTCCTTGCACAAATCCACCGGCAATTTGAAGCAACTCATTGTGAGTGTAGGGATAGCTTGTACCACCGTCTTGAGCAAAATCTCTCTCCCCGCTTGAGATTGGAGTTTTTCTTTCCAACCTTGAAGCTTTGCCCACACCCTTTCCTTGATATAATCGAGACTCGCCTTTTTATTTTTTCCCACAACAGCCAGCAAACCAAGGTATTTTTCATACTCCTTGATTTCTAGGACTAGGAAATTTAGGATTTCTCCCTTCTTTTCTTTGGGAACTACTTTGCTAAAGAAGAGAGTTGTCTTCCCAAGGTTTATTTGTTGACCGGATGCCCCCTCATATAATGATAGGATGTGTTGTATGGCTAGCAAGTCTTCCATCTTTGCTCAGCAAAATAATAAACTATCATTTGCAAAAAATAAGTGAGTAATCTTTGGGCCATTTTTACCTAAGGAAAAACCCCAAATAAGATTATCCCTTGCAGCCTGTTGAATCATTCTATTCAACCCCTCCGAACACAATAAGAAAAGATATGGTGACAATGGGTCCCCTTGGTGGATTCCCTAGTAGGAGAGATTTCACCTTTGGGTTCCCCATTTACTAAAATTGAGTAGGACACAGTGCTGATGCATTCATGGATGAAGGTCAACCAAGTATCACAAAAACCCATTTTTTTCATAATTTCAATCAAAAATCACCACGCCAGGCTATCATACACCTTACTCATGTCTAGCTTTAGGGTCATGAAATTTGCTTTGTTTGATTTTTGTGTCTTCATATGGTGTAATAATTCAAAGGCCACCAAAATATTATCTGAAATAGCTTTATTAGATTGAAACGCACTTTGTGACTTAGAAATTAGATTTGGTAGAACCTTTTTGAGCCTATTAGCAACAACCTTAGCTACAAGTTTATATATGACATTACAAAGAGCTATGGGGCGAAATTCTGAAACTACAGTAAGGCTTTTTACTTTATGGATTAAAGTAATAAAAGTGCAATTAATGGAGGGAGGGATAGAACCTAAGTTTAGGCAGTTTAGGATTGCACATGAGACATCCTCTCCAATAGAAGGCCATAATTTTTGGTAGAACAAAGGGGGTAATCCATCGGGTCTTGGTGCCTTTAACGGTTCCATCTGCTTTAGTGCTTCGTCAACCTCGGCCTTGACAAATTCAACAGCTAGAATGGCATTTTGTTCGTCGGTAATAATAGTAGGTATTGCTCTTAGAACTTCCTCCACATGTGATCGTGAGGTCGATGTGAATAGGTGTTGATAGTAGTCAATCAGGATGTTTGAGATCTCCTCTTCATTGGTGCATACTACCCCTGCTTCATTTTTCAACTCCTCAATTCTATTTCTCTTGTATTTGTGAGATGCCCGATTGTGAAAGAATTTTGTGTTTTGGCCCACCTCTTTTAGCCACAACACACTTGACCTTTGTTTCCACATCTTTTCCTCCTTGATTAGCAGTCCATTTATCTCCCATTTCAACTGGTTTACTGCTTCCATTGTTCCTCCCCTAATAGCCCTCTGTTCCGCTTGCCTTAGTTGTTGTTTTTTTTTTCTTTCAAGGAGCGGGTAATACTCCCAAAAGAAACTCAGCTCAATTGCTTCAATTTTACTTGACACTCCTTTATTTTACCTTCCACTTGGACTAACGGGTTGCCTGGAAAGTTCCTTCTCCAAGCTAGATCAACGACTTCACTACATCTTGCATCCTCAAGCCATATCTATTCAAACCTCCATGGTTTTCACTGTTTAATTCGAATCCCTTTTAGCCAAATGATTAAGGGCTTATGATATGAAGACCCACATTCTAAGTGCACAACCTTTGTCGCAGGGAACATATCTATCCAATCAATGGTGGTGACTGCATGATCTAGTCTTTCCCATATTGTGTTACCCCCTCCTGTCCCCCTATACCACGTGTATTTCCCTCCCACAAAACCCAAGTCTTTAAACTTACATTCGTCAAGCACATCCCGAAAAGCTTCCATTTGTCTCCTTGGTCTGAACCTTTCTCCCAATTTTTCATCTATCTTCGTAATTTCGTTAAAGTCCCCCCCCCCCCCCCCACACAACCACGGGAGAGTGAACTTACTTTTTAATCTTCTCAGCTTTGCCTAAGATTCGTGTTGATTTCTTGTGTCTGGCTCACCATAAAAGCCGGTAAATCTCCATTCGTCTTCCTTTCCCTTATTCACTATAGCATCAATATGGTTGGAGTTCTTTGTCTCTTTAATATATTTCTTTTGCTAATATCTCTTTAATATATTTCAACAAAAAAACAAAGAGTCTCTTTAAAGACAAATGCACACTCAACTAACTTTTTTAAATGTTTCTCAAAATAAAAAAACTTCTTAAAATATTCTAGTCTTTAAAGTGAATGTATCGAATCTAATTAAGGATTTTCTTTTTCTTTTTCTAAATTTTGGGAACAATTTTAAGATAAAAATTCTACTCTAACTTAATCTAAATGTATATGTGTGTGAAGCTCCCTTTTGAAGAGTTGAACCTTGACCCTTGCCCCCCACACCTCACACCCCACAAGCACTTATACTTGTGGAGTGACCATCGCATCAAGGATGCACGTGATAATTTTGAGAACAATTTTGAATAAATAAATCTAATGATTTTGGCCCAAACTATATTTATTATATTTGACTATTTACTCTTATTATTATTATGTAATGTATGACTTAATTCATGTCGGCATACCTAATAAATTCATTGAAAAGTCGTTAGTGCTGCGAAGGACTAAACAAAGTCTGAGAATTTTATTTCCAAATAACATTAAATATAAAAAAATTTAGTTAGTTGTCACGTTTTAAAATAATGTTAGAAACTAGCATCTCAAGTGTCTAAAACTCGAGTTCCAAGATAAAACTCAAGTTTTTAAGACTCGATTTGCAAGAGGGGGAAGATGATGTGGAAGAAAATCCACATCGAACTCGAGTTTTACTTCTTCTTCCTCGCGTTCATTTGAGTTCTTTTTTGTGTAGATAAGACCACCCAACGTTCAATCAGATCATTCCTGTTCTTCGTCAAATCGTTGAAGACCACCCAGCGTTCAATCAGATCGTTCCACTTTGTCAGATCGTTCGTCTTCTCTATTCATCTCTGTACACCCAGCGATCATTCCTGTTCTTCGTCAGATCGTTAAAGACCACCCAACGTTCAATCAGATCGTTCCACTTTGTCAGATCGTTCCACTTTGTCAGATCGTTCGTCTTCGTCAGATCGTTCGTCCTCTCTGTTCGTCTCTGTTGCGTTTGTCTCTGTTTTCGTCAGATTGTTCCTTCGTCGTTCTTCCTGTTCTGGTTCTTCAAGTACCAATTTTTTGAAGTCGAGTCTATAAGACTCGAGATCTATCTGGCATAAAATTTCCAACTCACCAAGTCGAAATCGAGTCTTTGAAACTTGAGTTTTATACTGAAATCGAGTCTTTTGTACTCAAGATGCTAGTTTACAATTTTCTTTCGACTGCACGGTAACTTATGATATTCTTTGTTCTCCCTCAGCTAGTCTGCAAATTCCCTCCAAAGTCTGATATCTCTAGAGGATTTTTTTTCCCCCCCCTAAAAAAACTTGTTATTCAATTAAAAATCAAACTTATTGAAAATGCGAAATACCAGAGTGACCACTTAGGATTATAACTGTACAAGAAGTGATAACTGATGTCATATCAATGACCATCTCAATAATTCATTGGTCATATGCATGCTATCAACAACTGCTAAAAGCGCAAAGATCATGCAGGCTTTGGAAATACCAAATTTCCAATATAACATGTTGCTCTTTTCCCACACTCCCAATGTAATCGAGAACTGTCACATGCGAAACCTGATTTTTCGCCCCGGCCTTGGTTAAAATAATGTAACATAAATCTCAAAAACTAATACGAAAAAGTTATTATTATTATTATTTGTTGTATTAATTAAATAGCTTGTTTTTATTGTTTTCAATTAGTCTAAGAGTATAAAATAATTTTCTGGGTTAAATGTAGTGAATGCTGAAATCATTTTTGCAAACGTTTGCATAGGTTGGAGTTGGGGAGGATGGATTAGGGATAAATGACTCCGTACAAACTCAATTAAGTCTTAGTTTATTGACCTTTTTAGCAAAAAAAGAATACCTATATGCAGTAAAAACTATAAATTTCTCCTACTAATACTATAACTTAATAAAATACCCACATTAAAAAGTCCTTGAGAGAGGTAATGAGTCCTCATAATGCACGCTAGCACTCTAGTTGGATTGCATCCACCAATTAAAGTATGGCGTTTTTTTTTTTTTCCTTCTTATTACTATAAACTTTGATTATTTTATAAGAAAAGTTAAAAGAATACATAGAAAATTGAGATTGGTGGTGGTAGAATATAAAGTGAAACACAAAAAGTAAGACAGAAGATTTATATTCATGATCAGGCAAAATCACTTGTAATATGAGTCAATCTTAATGGCATTTTTCAATTCATCATGCATTTTAACCTATAATTCCAGTACAAAAAATAAAAAGAACAAATTATTTACAAATAGTCAAAAACAATCCCCAAAACAAAGGGACACAAAATGAGGCCAAAAACCCAGGTTGGGAAGTCGGTAGCCTTTTCATTCTGTTAACCCTCATTCTCAATGTTATGTACAGGCCCCCCCTGTGGTATGTATTCTGAAACAGTATCCTTTCTTCCAGCCAGAAGCACCTATCTCTATAATAGCTTATAACTTTTACATAAAGACCATTGCATGGTATACAATTCACTTTAGGAGAGAGCATGCAATGAGACCTCGGCATCATCTGCACCCATATCGGTATTTAGAGAGAAGATATCTACAGGGGTACTAGTGCAGTTAAAGAGGCTGTCATCCCCGAGTCTACCATTTGGAGAACCTCGTGAATGATCAAGATATAAAACGATGACAGTAATATCATCATGAAAATAGCGCCGTACCCCTCTTTTGATTCTCTTTATGTCTTCGTATCTCATTTCTCTTTTCCTTGCAGCCTCCTGGACTGCAGCTTTAACCAACCGCTTTGCTATTCCCTGCAATATAATTTCGGCAGCTCTTAATAATTTTTCATACACCCTAACAATTTAAAATACAGATCAATAAAATTTGTATTGCAACAGTAAAAATACATAAATATGTAATGATATTCAGAGAAGAATAAAAGAGCACAAATACTATTTGGAGGGCCCTTACAACTCTTGGATTTTTGAAGACAATTTCAACAGCTGCTTCATCACTCAAATGCTCCCAGAGACCATCTGATGCAAATATCAAAAACAAGTCATTTGGCTTTAACTTCCGAATCACTACTGAGGGTTCTGCTGTCACTACAGCTCTTTTTAAAGGAACAGGTGATCCAAATTGCTGAAAAAGAGGATCTCTGTTAAACTCAGGTTTCTTCAGGTATACATCTCCAATTGATCTTGAGACCTATAAGAAAAAGCATAAATCTAAGGACTTTCCAACATAACAACCCTTTAGATTATATACAATAAAACTCATTACCAAGATATCTGGTAGCCGCTATCAAGAAAGAAGAATTAAGTCCACTTAAAAGCTTCTTTGAATTTTAAATATCAACCATCACTGCAACTAACTAAAGTTTATCAGAATGGTGTCAAAAAAGATATTACTGTTCCATTTAAGTATGGTTTCATTAGGACATGGAAACTATTTTTTAAGCTCTCAATTTCTAATACCAGCCAAGAGCATTCACACAGATCATGCATTGACAAAATCTCAGATGATTATGACCAATTTCAAAATACAATGCTTTTTAGATCATGTGTATCCCATGAGTCATGGCTTTTACTTATCATACTTTTATAGCTGTCTCAAAGAGAGGCTAAAAAGCCAGAACATGTGAAAATAAAAGGATATCAATGAAAAAAGGGAAAATACGACTCCCACATCAGAAAGTTTGACTAGCAAGGAAAACATAAGATGAGGACTTCCACAATTCCTTCAAACACTTTTGGAAAGAGTTATTCTAAAGAATATTATATTTTCAAAAAAGAATATACTTTACACAACACACTTAATAAGAGCAAGATCAGATTTTTAAAGGATAAAGATCTTAATGGTTGTCGTGGTCTCTTCATAAATTTCAACATCAACTTAGAAACATTCAATTTTGCAAAAAGGAAAGTAGGTTTGAAAAAATAAATCCTATCATATTATTCATTCAAGGTACGCTATAAGGTTGTAGATATTAATGAGTAAAAGATTAAACATGGATATGAGTGCAAGGTGTTAACACAATACCACAGACTGAGTCAAACTAACTCCATGATTACTTGTCTCACAGAGCTTGAAATCATTCTTTACTGGAAAAAAAGAAAAAAAAAATCCAATTCTAATTTACCACAGAATACAGAACTCAAAGAACTTGTCAATTAAACTGCCAAAAAAAAAAAAGAGGTAAAAAAGAGAATCTTCAGATTGAGCAGTCCAACAGAGCACATACAGGCAAAATGACTATCATATAAATCATACCAGTACTCCAGAAAGATAAAATAAGTATAGCACACGAAAAATATTACTATATGTGAACTCAAATGGATTTTTTAAAATTGATCTCTGTGTGTACCAAACATATAGATCATATCAGCTTGCATTAAATAGCCACCAGATGCCCCCACTGTTCATAAACTCACTTACAAATAACAAACATTAACTATCAAAGCTTACAATATTTACAAAGATGAGTCTTACCTGAATAATGCCCTTAATTCGCCAAACTCCACGAGTGTACACTACAATGTTTGAATCATCAGGGTGAAGTGCCTCGACTTCTCTCCTCACCTCCTCCACTCCAACATTATGATCAGTAGATAACCGCTCAGCCACCACCGGACTATTCATCTGTCCTTGTGATGCTCTGCGGCCAAGAACTGCCCTCGAGTCCCCAAGATTAGCCACATACAAAACATTATTCGATATTGCCCCAACAAGACAACATGAACCCACCGAAGCAATCTGCGGCTGAGCCTGCCATGATCGCTTCACGAAATGTAAGAATCCCTCTTCTGTGGCACTAAATGCCTTTTTGATAACTTCCTCCGACAATCCCCCCTCTTCTGTTGCAAAATCTGAGAGGAAAACCACGAAATACGGTAAATACCTAAATAAATTTTACTAAATATGAAGCTCATTCAATTAAACAATTAATTATGATTAGAAAAACATGGTTTGCGTAACAATTACCCTCCTGGGAAAAACTGAGCTAAAAAAAGGAATTAAAAATTCTGGTAAAAGATTATTCTTTTCTGTTAGTTTGAATTTGAAATAATAGAATCTCTAACCAAAATTGGTAATGTTTTTAGTCGTCTTAGACTTAGTTAAGCAAAACCCTCCTAGTTCTTAAGTCCCAAAACAAATCAAAAACCAAAAGATACTTCTTTGCAATTGAAATGAATAATGAAATGCTTAAAGAGTTAAGAAGTTAATAAAAGATGGGGTTAAAAGTTAAACATACTGTGAAGGAAAGCAAAGAGATGGTGAGTGATGAAGCGAGAAGCTTCAGGGCCACCATGGCCGTCGTAGACTCCGATGTACGTGGCGGAAGGAGAGGTGAGCACCTGTCCTTGGTCTTCGAGAAAGGAATTGGCTTGGACCACAGCGATGGAGTAGTCCCCAAATGAGTGGGGCTTCAAGCCCATGTGCCAAAGTAGCCCATCTCCACCATCTCCAACACCAAAGCACCTCTCCAATGGCTTCCTGCAAATCTCCAACATCTCTACCGGGAATTGAATTTTTGTTTTTTTGGGTCTCTGTCTATATGTCTGCGCCTTCTTTTTTGGGTTTCTGGGGTTTGTGAAAATGACTGTTGTACTGGTTTTTGATTCTTCGTGAATTTTTGTTTGGAAAAGACGTGGGTTTGGTGGCAACAAAGTATTTTTATTTCACGATAAAGAAAGAACCGTGGGAATGCCGCGTTAAGAAGTTAAAGAAATAGGGAGAGAGAGAAAGAGAGTGTTTTTTCCGGGAAAATATAATGGATGCGGACCATGAAGTCTTTGGTGCGTGTGGGCCTGTGGGGCTCACCAAAGACTATAATATATACGAGATTTTACTTTAGTTTTGGTTTTTATGATTTGTGTGTACGAGTTTTTAAGTTTGTGTGATGATTATAAACCGAGGAATAGGGACTGTGTCGGGCCACATTCCCTGCAAAGGAGACGGACAAACCAAGTTAAAATCTCAGCGTGTATACTTCATTAGTTCAACTGACTTAAATAGGAGTTTAAAAGTTGGTTATTTGTAAAAAGGGTTCGGTTAATGAACCTTCCACTTTTGAAAATTTTTTTTTAAGAATTAAAAAAATTGTCAATAATTTTTTAATTTAAAAAAAAATTTTAAAAATAAAAATTAATGTATGTGTTTAGCGCACACATTAGTAAAATTCTTGTAAAAAAATTAACGAAGTTATTATTATATTTAAAAATAATTAGAATTTTAAAAAAAATTGTACAATTTTAAGAAAAATTAAACAAAAAATATACATATTTTTTATGTTTAAAAAAAATTAAACAAACTGACCGTACAAAAAGACGGTTCAAAGTAAAGGGTATTGGATTAGTAGGTGGCGTTGACGTAGAGACCGAGAAAAACTTATCCAGTGATTTGTCAGATTGGGGTGGAATCGAATTGCTTGACCTGAATTGGCCAACTCCAACATTCTCTGTGTGGAAGCCAGGGCTGAAAATTACTCCTGCCGTCTTGATACATACGTTGGTCTAATTTTTGCTGCTCCATTTCAGAATTGTTCTTTCGTCTTTTCTTTGTTGTTAACTTGGACTTGGACATTACTGTTATTTAATTCAATATCTCGTTTTAGTTTTTACATATTTTGTGTCATGGAATCATGGGGGCACAATCATATTCTAGTTTAGACTCTAGAGACATCTCTATTTTCCTTGTTGTATATATATATAAAAAGTTATTAGTGCAGGCTAGGGTCTTGAATCCCATGCGTGCTAGCTCTTGAATCTCTGTATACTTGTTTGACTGTAACTAATGCTAATTAGTGCTACATGTATGGTTAGGGTAAAAAGTGAGATAAGGGAAAAGAGTGAAGTAAAAAAAAGAGAGGTAAATGAAACTTCTCATTGTTTAGTTAGAAACTTGGAATGAAATGATAAAGGAAAGAAAATGAAGTGGCTGGAGTTTCTCACTTGAACCCACCATTTGTTTCTTTTTTTTTCAAATTGAGAAGTGTTAGATTTACAACGTTTGCATAATATTTTCACAACAAATTATAAATGGTAAGTTGTTTATTAGTTCTAAATTGAATCTATCATTGAAATTATTTTTTAACCAACTATTAATCGCCAGCAACAACTTGTCACTTAGAATTTGTCATGAAAATATTGTAGACATAGTATTTTTCTTTCATATTAGGAAGAAAATAATATTGATAATGAAATTGCAAATTAAATTACCTTTATCTTTTTCATCATTCCACTTTTAATAATAAGAAACATAATAATAATTTACTCTCTATTTTTCTACTTTTTCACTATTTCTACTAAATACATATGATAGAAATTAAAAAAAAAATACACATTTTTATCTTTTCCACTTTTCCATTTTCTCACTGTTTTATTCTCTAAAAAAACCATAGTGCCCGAGTCATGGTCCAATAATCTAAATTATTGAATTAGAAAATAGTACAACATAAATTTGACCGTCTAAATTATTGAATTGAAAAAATAGATTATAGATTATAGACTTTTTGGGTGAAAGAAGATACCAAGTTATATTAACCAATTAAGAAGTTTCTTAATTAAGTAGCAGAAGCAATAACGAATAAAAAAATTAGGTAGAGAAAAAGGATATACTTTTTTCTTGTGAAAATCAGAAAAAAGTTATACTTATGTTTAGGTAATGACATAAATCATTAAGGGTTTCTTGATTGAGTGATGCCCTGGACTCCCCCAAAGTTAAAGGTTGAGTCCAGGTTCAACCTACCCTACGTCACCATCTTTGGGGTGAGTTTGACTTCCTGAAACTAAAGAAATAGATAAAATAAAATAAAAAAGATTTTAGTTTTAATTAAAAGAGATCGAGAATGACACAAATCAACCTCATCTGGCAAGTAAGTGATGGCTTCAATTTTATATCACACAGAAAAAAATAAATAAATAAAAATCAATTTTATATCTGCCACGTGAATGTGATAGTGGCATTTTCTTACTGGCTTAAATATTTGAACTTTTGGGAAGGGTTAGTATCGTTAATGGTCAACTGCTGATTATTTTCAATATGTGGGAAAGCAAAATTGCAAAATAAGCATAACCCTTAATTAAAAGAGAAAATGGGTCTATAAAAAAAAAACAGAGAAAATAGAGTAAAAAATAATAATTTTAAAGAGAAAATGAAAATAAAATATTTTTCTTCTCCACGATTTGGTCTATGAATAAGTCAAAAGTTGAGTCCTTCAAAGTCATGGAAATCGCATTCTCTTTTTCAAACCTCTTTTCGTTCCCATTATTCTCATCCATAAATGCTTTACCAAGACTAGATCCGTTGCATGTATGATATATCTTAGTCTTGAGAGCTAACGTGTATCCTACACTGGGATGACTAACTATTCTTAGCACTTCAAATTAGTTTTACAAAAAAAAAAAAAAAAAAAACTATAGCATTTTTTTTTGGGGCACAATATGCATTATGTAAAGAAGAGAAGAGTTCAAAACGAGCAACAAAAAACAAAAAAAAAACAGAAAGAATAAACTGAGTTACATGACCAAGAAATACTTTTTAGGACAACGAACTTGAAGCACCTTGCTAAGATTATTTTAACTCGCTTAAAACTATTTCAACTTCTAATCTGTTAGAAAGATGTACGTATAGTCTTTGGATCTCATTCCAGTTGCGCTAAAACACAAAAACAGGGGAAAATTTTCTTTATAACGCTTAGCAAATTTCTTGGGAAAACAGAACTGCTTTTTGATAAACTGCAATTTCATTAAAAACTAAAAAATAGTACTACAATCGCACTTGTAAGTTTCCAAAATCACAAGAGACAAATTGCAATTATTACCAAAAAAAAAAAAAAAAGCTTTAAAAGCAACAGAGAATTTAGCTAAAGAATGAACTATTTTAAGAGAAATTTGAGTGTAACTTTTATGGCATACCACTGTACAAATTTTTTTTTTTGGAGGGTAAAAAACTAAAAATACCATATTCAACTGGGGTCCTTGTTTGCCAGTCAGTGAATGCTTTCTCTATCAAGTAACCTTGTAATTAATAGGAATTTAGTCCTCAGAGTTGGATGCTAGCTAATAACTAGGGTCCTGGCCTGTCTATTTTGTTTAAAAATCCTATGGTCGAAAAGACGTCTGGCAATTTACGAGATTATACTTTGTTTTTCCATTTCTTCATCCCCATGTTTATTGCAATGTTTTTAGCAAATAACGCAAGCTTCTAAATAAAACGAAAACACTATTTTGATTCATACATTTTAATTTTATAGTTAATTTAGTTTTTATATTTTGGTAGCAGTTAATTTAGTCTCTGTTATTTTTATATTGCAATCAATTTGGTCCATACCGTGAATTTATTAACGAAAAATGTTTATGTGACTAACAATATATATAGTTGGCACACTTGAAACTTAGGGTGAGACTTATGTGACTTAGAAAGTAATATTATAAAAGAGAGATGCTACGTCTATAAGAGCATTCTCATTAAGGGTGTCAAATGCCAAATATTTGGCATTTGACACCCCAAACCTTAAAAACACACCTCCATCAAAAGTTCTAAATGTCAAATATTTTGGCATTGATGAACAGTGCGGTCTCAAATTTGAGACCGCACTGTTCATCAATTGTAAAAATTTTATTGTTTTTTTAATTCAAGTGAGGGCCCACTTTCTTTTCTTTATTATTTCTATATTTCTCTTTCCTATCACTTCTCTCTTCCCTCTTCTCTCTTCTCTGTCCCGTGGTGGTGAGGTCTGATGGGTTTGGGTCCGATTGGATGGTTCGATGGTCGTGGGTGGTGGCAATGATGATTCTTGGTCGGCGATTGTGGTCCAATGGGCATGGGTGTGGGTCCGACGGTCCAATGGTCATGGTGGAGGTTCGGCGTGGGCGATGGAGGTTTCTTCTTCTTGGGTCCGATTGGATGGTTCGATGGTCGTGGGTGGTGGCGATGATGATTCTTGGTCGGCGATTATGGTCCGATGGGCATGGGTCGTGGGTCCGACGGTCCAATGGTCATGGTGGAGGTTCGGCGTGGGCAATGGAGGTTTCTTTTTCTTCTTCTTCTTCTTTTTTTTTTTTTTTTCCCCTTTCTGCTGTGGTTTGTGGTCATGGTTTTGTTTCGGCGTGGGTCGTGGGTCACCGATCTTGGGTTTATGTGTGTGTGTGTGATGGGTTTTGGTTCACCGATCTGGGTTTGGTTCCTGTGGGTTTTGGTTCGGCATGATGGGTCTACTGATGGGTTTTGTTGGTTGTTTTTGTGGTGGTTGGGTGGTGGTTGGTTGTGATTTTGGTGGACGGTTGTGGTTATATTTTGGTTTTTTTCTTTTTCTGTTCTTCCTGCAGGGGTTGTGGTTGCCACAATGGTGCTGTGACTTGTGGTGGTGGTGGCTGTAGTGGGTTGTGGTTGCTACAATGGTGGTAGGGGTGGTGGAGGAGGTGGTGGTTGTGAAATGGGTGGGTGGATATGGTGGCCGGCGGCGCTGGGCTGTGAAAGAGAGACACAGAGGAGAGAGAGTCAGAGAAAGAGAAAAGAAAAATAAAAAAGAATAAAAAATGATAAAGAAAGAATATTTAAATGAAGTGTTAAAAAAAGTAGAAGTTTTGATGGAGGGGATGTTGTAAAGTGGGGTGTTATATGTTATAAAATTGAGATTTGAGAGGGTAAATGCTAAATTTTTTACAAACATTGATAAGAATGCTCTAACAATTTTACAACAAATAACAGGTGGTTAGTTGTTATTGGTTCAAATTTGAAACTAACACTAAAATTACTTTTTTGCCCCAACAATAACAACCAATAACAACCTGCCACCTAGGATTTGTTGTAAAATTGTTATAGACATATCATTTCTCATTATAAAAATTTAATTAACATAAAAAAAAATGCCACCTTAACATTTAATAAATATAAAAAATCACATAAGAAAAAAAAACCGATGATTTTTAAGCCAAAAATAAATGAATTTATAAAAATAAAAATAAAACCTCAAAAGTCTTTGTTATTTTCTTTCATTTTCTTTCGATCCAAACAGAACCAAACAAAGAAAAATTTGCTGGAAAATGAACCAAACCCACAATCAATGGAACTCAAATACAACACACTATCTGTTCTTAATGAGACCATGACAACCCTTGGTGCCCAGGTCCGTTGGTGTTCATGCAATATTTTCTCAAAACAGGACCACGCCACCACCGTAGGTTTCGCTTGTAACTCGGCCACGGTCTTCGCCTGAAATGGTGAGACCCTCCAGGAGTACTGGTGGTGTACCAAGCATGCTCTCGACTAGGGTCACGATGGTGGGCCTGATCTCATTGTTGATGATGGTGGGGAAGCTGATTTCCTCATTCATGAGGATGTTATATTTTTGTTTTTTGTCTTGCTCTTGGTGATTGTGGATCCAGGGTCAATTTCGTTTAGATATGGGTGTCTTATTTTTATTTTGCTTTGGATTTGATTTATGTTCTAGATCTAGTTTACCTTTTGGGTTTTGCATCAATTTTGATATATATATATATATATACACTCTGTTTCATTGTGTCATGTCTCTTGTATTTGAGTTCTATTAATCGTGGGTTTGGATTGAAAGAAAATAACAGAGAATTTTGATTTTTGAGGTTTTATTTTAGCTAAATTCATTTCTTTTTGGCTTAAAAATCATCCGTTCAAATTTTTATTTTTTTTTAATTTTTTTTCTGATATGGTTTTTTTCTATTTATTAAATGTTGAGATGGAATTTTTTATGTTAATTAAAATTTTTAAAATTATTTCTTAAGCCACCTAAGCTTCAAGTATGCCAAACGTGCACACGGTTAGCCATGTAGACATTTTTCATTAGTGAGTTAACAGTAGAGACCAAATTTACTGCAAGATGAAAATAATAGGGACCAAATTGATTGTTACCACAATGTAGAGACTAAATTGATTGTAACTCCAAAATGTAGAGATCAAAATGGTATTTTCGCTTATAAATAATTAAGAAATGTACAAATAGGTCTGATCCAATGCGCAATTAAATGAAATTATGTAAATAAGAATTTGGCAAAAGGGCATTCCATTTCAACAAGCTTTGTGTTGTTATTATTATTATTATTTAATTATTTGATATAAATAAGTGGAGTTTTAGCTGTTGGAATACTATTTCTCTTTTTACCTATAAAATACTCTGGAAAACCCATAGATTGTTTGTGTGAGGGATTGATGTTAAAACTTTCGAGTTTACGTCACGTCCCAAACTAATGTACCTACCACCTAAGTACTCCCTTAGTGGTAACAAGGGTTGTATTTTGGTGTGTTTTAGATACTTTTCTTGACTAAGTTTTAAAACTTAAAATTCTTCACCCCTATATTTGGATTGAGGAAGATGAGAAACAGGAGATGAGATTGAGTAGGGCAGGGGGAAGGAGATTCTAATATATATATTAGTCACCTTCTTTTTACAATCTTCTTTTCTCTCCCGCCATCTTCTTCCATTTCAAATATATCATTAAGTATTCGTTTGGATCCACGGCATGTTTTCACGTTTGCATTTTTTGCCTTTTTTTTCCCCCCCAGCGCATGAACAGTAATATCACATGGATTCATTGTGCACGAGACAAAATGCACTGTTCATACACTGTTCACGGGTCCCATGGCACTATTCGCACATTTAAAAATTATTTTGCTACAGTTTTTTCAGTTTTCAGTTTTTTGTTTTCAGTTTCAGCAAAAATAAGTTGTATCCAAACGGATCCTAAATGTTAAGAGTTTTGTAATTCAATTGATTGACACATCCTGATGGTTCTAATACATATATCTAAGGTTCAAATCACCCCCCCCCCCCTACCTCAACTAAGAATTTTCAAAAAAATAAAAAAAAAAATCATTAGATGGCAAGCAAGATCAAAATCATGAATACCATATAGCAAAGCTCTGTCACCTTCCCATTTATTATCATCTCCTCTCCCTTCGTCTTTCTTTATTCTAAACACACCCTTAAATGATAGATAATATATATATATATATATATATATAGAATTTGATAGCGTATGGCAAAACTCAATCAACCACCAAGTGTGGCCCAGTGGCTTGTCCACCACTGGGTAAGGCTCTAGGATTCAACTGGATTTGCTCCCCAGTTCGAGTCCCAGCAACTGCAATACCTTGTGGCTAGTGGTAGGCTCCCACCGCGAGCAGAGATTAGTTGAGGTGCGCATAAGCTAGCCCAGACACCCTATGGGAAACCAAAAAGAAAAAAAGAAAAAAAAAAGCAAAACTCAATCATGCAAGTTCAAGACATCTTAAAAATGGTTGTACTATCGTATGATATACAATATGTGTCATATCAAATTTTAAAAAAAAATTATATCATAGGTACGTATCAACCATGTTAAAAAATTATACGATTCATTGATACAAATTGTATGAATATATCATATTGTATATATGAATTGTAGGTACCAGAAGATACATTGACATGTGAGTTTAAATTTGATTTTTTTTTTTTGTACTTTGACTAAAGTCCAACAAATTGTTGGACTTGTTTTTAACCAAAAAAACAATATTGGGTTATTTGTTTGAGTCAAATAAAATAACATTGCTATTATTATTTTTCCTTCTCTTTCTCTCCTAAAAAATTTGGCCTACACACTGGACATTTCACTTTCACACCAACAAATTTCTTTTAATTTTAGTTTAATTGAATTCTATACTAAACTAAAATAAAATAAAGATAGAGAGAGACCTTCTAATCTCTTGGACAAGAATTTTGGACCAAAAACGGTTTAAGGTTATTGTTTTTATAGAGTTTACTTAATTACATTTGTATAGGATGCAATGGAACTTAACTAAGTTGATTATTACATCACCCTCAAAAAAAAGTTGATTATTACATATTCAATATTGAGGTTTTGCTCTTGTTGCAACACATCATTAACATCATTTCTTATATTTTTTATTTTCCAATTTTCACTTTGTTCAATATTTATTTCAATTAAAAAAAAAAAAAAAAAGCTCCTTGCCCTTTGTTGGTTTTGTAAAGAGTCTTTTTTTTCCCAAAATTAATAGTTAATGCACCTAAAATATAATATTCTTACGAGATTAATATTTTATTACAAATGGCTATCTTAATAAAATATCATCTTGTATGTCTTTCAAAAAATAAATTATATACTTTATTATGTTACAAAATAGTTGCATATTATTCCAAATTGTGGAGGTGGCGTATAATAAATACAATTATTAAAATTTTACCGTGTAATGATTAGTTATTACTTAATTTTTTTTTTTTTTGAGAAACAGTTATTACTTAATTATAATCATAATAAATTTTGTATTTTGTTCAAATTAATTATGTAAACTAATTTTCATTTATGAGATTATAGAAATTTATAAATTCATCATCCTTCATATATATATTTTTTCCACTATATGGACAATTGATTCTACAAATACATCATAAAAGTTAGTTTTATATCTTATAATATGTTTCCAATAAATTTAGACAAAGTTAAAGGTGGGTTGGAGCTTTGACCGATTGCCGTAAAGATCAAGTTAACCAAAAAAAAAAAAAAAGATTCTTAAAAAAAAAAAATCCAGGTTGATTTCCGGCTTCAAATTGTTTATGGTGGCACGTGTCTAGTATCATTTGGATTCTAGATGATTCACGGAATTTCACAACTCCATCCCATAAATGAAGCTTTTCTGCCAGCTAATAATACTTCTTTGTTTTGACCCTTTTATATTTTTTATGTGCTAGACAGATCAAATTCACGTGTGAGTGCACGAAGAATATCTCACTTGGGAGTTGGGAGTGGAAGGCAGTGTCAATCCAATCTCGAATACCAATTGGGCCAAACCGGTCCACACACTGACCAACCATTAAGCTTAACAAAATGGCTGCTAAAAGCTCGACAAAATCATTATAAATATCATTAATTATAACTTCTATGAATCTATTTCCAAGAGAGGGAGAATTTTACCACTTATTTCAGTGGTGGTTTGTAGGGCTGTAAATGAACTAAATTACTCATAAATAGCTCGGACTTGACTCGATAAAAAACTCATTTATGTTTGTTTGTTTATAAACAAGCCAAACTTAAGCTTTAGTTTTAGGCTTGTTTAATAAACGAGCCGAGTCCGAGTAAAAAATATTGATCATAAACAAGCTTGTGAACATCAAGACTCGATACAAAAGTAATAAAACAAGTTGAGTATAGACTTATTTATGAGTTTGATAATAAAATTGATATGAGCTTGACAAGTAAACTTATATCATTCTAAGACTTTAATTAATTATAAGTTGAGATCACTCATCCAAACCAAATAGGCTAGATAATAAACTTGATATAGGCTTGATAATATACTTGTGTTGGATCTCAAGCTCAAAAACATGATATTAAGCTTGAGTTTGGGCTTGATATTGAGCTCAAGCTTGGCTTGACCAATGAATCAAGCCAAGCTAAGCCGAACTCAGGTTTTTATACTTTATAACAAGTTCAAACTTGAATATTATTTGTTGGTTCGTATCAAGCTCAAACAAAGCTTGAACATTCTACTTTTGTCGAGTCGAGTTTGAACATTCACTATTTGACAAAGTTTGGCTCGTTTACAATCCTAGTTGTTTGTAGCAAATAGTATTGGTCAAGCTGTCGAGTTTCGAGTAGTGTAGAATCAATACAATTACAAATTTTCCACTAGGCTTGTACTTGTAGCTGAGTTGTGGGTTGCGAGGGAAGGTTAATTAGGGTTTAGCATGGGACAGAGGCTAGGTTTTTCGAGAATTATTCAAGGAACACTGCTGGTACCACAACTCGCCCATGTGGCGAGTTGTGGTTGGTGGAGGGATGTCCCCACATAGACTCACTATCACCCCTCTATCAACCATAACTCGCCACCATGGTTTTGAAACCCAAATCGGACTGAATCGAACCGTACGGTCCAACCAGATTAACCGGAAACCGTCCATCAAAACAGTTCTTTTAACCTCAAAAACCGGCATATATGAAAAACTCAGTAAACCGTACGAACTGCGGTTGAACCACCCGGTTTTTGAAAACTGTGGATGGTTATCACGGTTTTGCAGGTTTAGTTGATTCAGAGTTTTTTTTTTTTTTGGGGTACTTACAGGCTCAGCCATTGTTGAAGCTTCAACCTCAGACCTTGAGATCACACCAACATTTCTTCTTATTCTTCTTCTCAGTCTGGCTCGCCCCTTCTCTCTCTGCATTTTTGCTGACTGTTGTTTCTGCATTTTCTCTTTCTCTGCGTTTTTTTTTGTTTGTTGTTTCTGCATTTTCCTCTTGTCCTGCATTTTTTCCTTGCACTCTAGAGTCTTTTGGTCTACTTTGAAGATGATTGACAACTTGCTTTCTGTCGCACACTAAATACATGCTGCCAGCCACTCTTTTTTAAATTTTATTGGGTTTAATCAATTTTTTAATGGTTTGTCCGGTCACTCTTCTGGCTTTTGTTTATTTTTTATTTTTAAAATTTGACTAAATGCAAGCCATCAAGTGTCATTCACTCCTTTTTAAAATTTTATTGGGCTTTGTTTTTTATATAATCAATTTTTTGATGCTTTGTACGGTCACTCTTCTAGCTTTTATTTATATTTTATGTTTAAAATTTTCATAAATGGTTGAATATTCAAATGGGCTTTAGCATAAAATAATTTGTTGGATAGTCAAATGGGCTTGAGCATGACTTAAGATAATTTAGACATAAGCTCTCATAAAAAGATTAAAAGAGTAAAATATTGAGCTTTAACAAAAAATGATTTAGGTTTGCTTAAGATTTAATATTTCTTATTTGCCTTATGAAAGTTATGATATAAAAAAGACATTTGAAAAATAGATCTTTTTATTTATTTGGACTATTTTAGTTCATTTTTCTACTTTTATTAATTTAATATATTTATTTATATTTTAAATAATTATTAAATTAATTATGACATCATTACGGTTCGACCTCGGTCCAATCTCAAAAATCTTGAACATCTCATTTTTACGGTTCATTGAACAGTTCGGGTTTCAAAACCATGCTTGCCACATTGACGAGTTGTGGCACAAATTGTAGCACCAAAATTATTCTTATTCAAGGGCTTAATATAGAGCTGGCCCAACCATGCGTGAAAATACAGCAACTTTTCAATGATGTACTTCACTGGCCCCAAACGAGCTTGGACTCACTGGACTATCCAATGGTAGGTCTAGCCCAGAAAATAAAATGGTTTACAACTGCTGGGTGTTTTGTTAATAACACAGCAACCTAAGTCAGTAATGCAGCAGCAACAGTGTACAGTAGCTGTGTGTCATAACAGTCAATGCATTAGTATGGCTAGAGTTAGCAGTTCCTAAGGTAACAAGGTTACAACTTTAATGTTGAGAATTCCTAAGGTTACAACTTAAAACCAAATAGTATTGAAAAGAGAATAAAATTCTTCAAGGACTTGGTGTAAAATCCTTTAGTTTACACCTTCTAATAAGGACATGACACATCATCATATTACTAAAACATAAATACATTTGATTACAGAAAATAACATCTCAATAAAAAAAATATCGAAGTTTTAAATAAAAAGCTGATGTGATGTTACTAAATATAGTAGAATGTATTGAGTTTTGAATTTGAAGTGGCTAGAGGAAATCCTTACTGACTTTTAAGATGTGCTTAAAGTCGCATCATTTTCAAAGGTGTTTTGTAACTTTTGTTAATTCTAACCAAAGTCATCTATAGCCAAGGTTCATTTTACTGAGAGCTAATTGGTTGAAGATGTTATGAATGTATAGATATTTTTCTATTTCAATAAAGTCTGCTATTTTTATCTCAATTAATATTTTCAGATTAATTGTGCTTTTAATCTCGCTAATTATTGTTGCACACACTGAATTATACATTACTGTATACACTCTAGTTGAATATCGTGTTTTCCAAACATGATTTCAGTTATAATTGTGAAATGGTGAAACTGTGTTTGGAAATCAAGAACACGATTTCAGCTATGTGTTTCGTACACATAGGGTGTACTTTTTTTTTATTTTTTATTTTTTATTTTTATACAAGATAGAATTTCTATTCTAACATAATCTAAGTGTATATGTGTGTGAAACTCCCTCTTGGAGACTTGAACCCTGGTCTTTGCCCTCTACACCCCACAAACATTTATACTTGTGCAGTGACCACCGCGCAACCACCGCACTAAAGGTGCGCGGTGGTCACATAGGATGTAACTATTGCTACTCTTTTTAATCTTGCTCTCCCTAAATTAAAATCCTGACTTTCCCACTGATGACATTCATTTATTGAATGGTATAAAACATAAGTTTTACACCTCATCTTTACAAAGTTCGGACTCTATTGAAAAATATCAAAACGTGCATGTAATAAGAGTGGTTCTGGTGCCACACTATTGTGCACAACTTTGTGCACAACTCACCCACGTGGCGAGTTGTGGTTGGTGGAGGGGTAGTGGTGGGTCACCCCCTCCACCAACTACAACTCGCCACGTGGGCGAGTTGTACACAAGGGTGTGGCACCAGAATTTTCCATGTAATAATTGTAATTGATAGTAGCTTGGCAGCCTGTATCGCTTGTAATGTGCACGTGCCTTAATTCAATTCAGCACTTGACTGATAATTTGTTTGTGAGTTGTCAAGACTCAAGACAGTTAGAAGTTTGTTGGCAATTGGTTAATAATTAGTTAGGGCAGTTAGGTAACAAATCAAGCGGTCCATTGAATATTTGAATGTACTCGAGTAAGCCTTCATTATAAAAGGCTACCAGCTTGTAATTGAGGAATTAGGCAATAAGATTAATCTTAACTCTCTCTCCTTAACCCCTAAATTCTCTCACTTCCTCTCTTTGACCATCTGGAGGCCGGTTCCCTCTAAGTAAACACAAGCATTTCCATTAGACTACATACTCGAAATCAGTTCTTAACATTTCATACGGATCAATAAATGAAAATTTTTTCCAGCATAAATTAAATCTACGAGTATTTCAATTCTTTATATTGATCATTAGCAAATAAGATCTAGTAGAAGCCAACTAATGGTTGAATAATGAGACAATATCTAGTGTTTTGGATGCATGCAGCATTACACTCACAACATGCATTTGAATCTTCACATGTAAAATTCATATATTGTGATTTGTGAGTGTGATATTGCGTACATATTAAACTTTAACTACTTTAATTATCGTGTGGAATCGCAGCTTTCACTCTCTAATATAAAAACTTAATATTATAAGGGACCAAATACAAAGACTTGCAAAGGAAGAGAGGCGCAAAATCCTGACCGCTTTTTTGGCTTATGAGACATCTCTGTTAGGTGTTTCTTTGTTTTGTTTTATTTTAATATTTAGATTATATTGGTTGAATAAGGCTATAATCAGTTAATGCGGCTATGATTGTGTGTATTAGCCTTTAATCTTTATTTGAAAAACTTTGATGTGACACAATGATAATAGAATGTGTAAAAACTACACCTTATCTTTATAGAATTAATCTCATTTTGAAAAAGAAAGTATTATGAAGTACCACACAAATATAATGTTAAAAAAAATTCCTAAAGAAAGCAATCCAATATTTTGCTACTCCCCTTTCAAGTTCACGTACCCCTTGTCCACCTCTGTCTCACCCAATTACTCCTCCCTCACCTTCATCATCACCACCAATAACTAAAAAATCAATCAAACAAACGAAGGCATTAGAGGGGCGCAACCCAAATTATATATAACGTCTAAGCCTCTAAGGTACCTCAAAATCAAACTTAAAAAAAGAAAAGAGAAAAAGAGAGGGCCAAGACTTCTGGCAATCATAATCATAGGCATAGCACTAGTATAGAAAGACTTTTTTAATTTCCTGGAGAAAAAAATAGGGTGGGAGAGGGGGGTTTAAGAGGGGTGATTGAATGTGACTTCTTTACTTGGGTGCAACCATAATAATATCTATTCCTACTTGCTGAGTTTAATAAATCATAGTTAGTTGGTGTTTTACCAATAATCCATAAGTACTTCTCATTGCAGAAGTTAAACCCAGAACATAGTATCCATTAAACCACTTAATAATAAGTCTAGTGACCATTAAGTAAACCTCCACGATACCATCCTTGAGTGGTAGCACTAGAAAGAATTTCTAACATCGTTGACTTTCTGAATTTGTGGAATTGCTACCAATCCAATTCGAACATTTTACTATTTTAAAAAACCAAGCACTTAAAAACATTGTTAGATGAAAAAGAAAAAGAAAAAGAAAAAAGAAAAAAAATTATAAATTTATTCAATGAAGGAAAAAAAAAATACAATAGGGTGAAGGAAGTGGAGAAAAAAAATTCTTCTACTTTATATTTTTATATATATATATATATTCTATTAGAAGCTATAAATATAGGATTTTGCATGTAATCCTTATACAATTTCATCTCAACAAATAAAAGCCAATTTTTTTTTTAAAAAGATTTAGGCAATCATTCAATTTCATTTTCCCATTTTTCATTCAGACTAAAGGAGGCTCTCCCATCATTTATCAATTGCCTCTCTCTCTCTCTCTCTCTCTCTTTCGCGTGCAATTGTGAGATAGTCATGAAATGCCATTTCCACATTCGACACCATCCACACCCGTAAAAGCATCAAAGTTTCACACTTTAATCATGACAAGCACAAGCACAACCACCAACACCGTCACTTCTGTTGGGGTGTGTCATTTCCACCCATCACGGCTACAATCCTCAATCATTAATTTGCTTCCATACCCAAATAAAGAGAGAGAAAAAAATAAACTAAAAAAACTTTAAGGATAATAACAACCTCGTTCTCCCATGGATAAAAAAAAAGGTTCTTGATAATGGAGCCCCACTACACAGTAGAATAATATAATTCAAACTAAAGGCCAAGACAAAAAGACGATTGAAAAATCTAAAAAAGACTAAAGAATAATACAATACAAGGCATGCGAGCAAATATTGTTGATGAGTAGTCTCTCTGACTATCAGGACCCAGGAGGATAAGTTGCATGAGAAAGCTCCTTTAGCCATTCATACGTTCGATGGCGTGACATTGCTTGCTTTCCCTGCTGCTTTTCTTCTTGCTTCTTTTTCATCTTCAACTCCAACAGTTTCTCCGCTTTCTTAGCATGCGTTGTTGTAGCACTTTCACTATTGCTCTTAATGATGACAACATTTGAAGAAACTGTTTCATCTGTACACTTACAGCCACTCAACAATCCTCCTAGTCTTCTCTCCAAGAATCCTTGCCTTATTTGTTTATCCTCCATGTTCAAACCAGAGTTGCTTTTGCGATTACTACTATTATTAATCTTAGCACTAGTACTACTGCTACTGCTACTAAGACTGCTATTGCGACTGACTGAATTTTTGTTAACACTAATGTTTCTACGAACCTTAAGGTCTTGCAATCCAATCTCAGGTGTTGGTACCAAACCCAGTCGGAAAAAGTCCCTTGCGGATGAGTTGCGGCTTCGGCTACTCACAGTTCCTTGTCTAGTTGTTGAAATTCTGATCTGGGGTTTGGGACTTGGGCATGTAAGAAAGTTGTTTTGGACTCTAACTGGCTTGGAATTTCGTCTGAATGTATTGTTGGAGCTAGTGCTGCTTGTTGAGTTGTGACTTCTAGTACTGCTGCTTCTGCTACTATTGTTGCTAGTGAACCCACCTGTTGAATTATGGTCCATGGACTCAGACCTTGATGTGCACCGGCTAATGTTCTGGCTTTCTTGCTTGACACCGCCCGAGCCACTTTGTGAGCTAACTGAGAGACGTAGTGGGAGGATTTGACCTTGAAAGAAAACCTCATCAGCAGCACACATTTCTGATTCTCTCAAAAGAGAGCCACCCCTTGAGGGAAAATCGAATTCTTCTTGTGTTTGATGATCAATTGCCAAAGCATCTTCTTTTCTTGATTGCTCTTCTTCTTTCTCCTCGGTCAAATTACTAATGACTGGTAGATCACAGAATGATAAATCTTCATCTAATTCTTCTTCAACTGCTTGCTCTGATGAGTTTGAATGTTCCCATCTTTCTTTGGCACAGTTAATTGCCATTTTCAGTGGTGGAAGATAATGTTTTTTTTTTTCTTTTTCTTTTTTAAACAACTGTTTGAGTCTCCTGTGAAGATTGAAGGAAGAAAGAGAAAGATTTATAGAAGAGGATATTTGAATAGGAAGAGAGATAGAGGGGGAGACATGTGGAGTAGGAATACTGTAAAAGTAAAAGAAGTGCTGGAAAGCAATAAAGAAAGAAAAGAAATGAAAAAGTTAGTGCAAGCGAACCAAATAGTTTTCCTTCCTTGTTTGGAAGTGAAACAGATAAAGATAAAATTAGCAAATAGCTTCTGTGCAGGCCATTAGCAGAGCGAGTAGGTCTCCACTCTCACTTTCAAAGTCATTGTCTTGGTGTTAAATCAGAGGGTCTCTGCATCGTCGCGTGGTGATAATTATGATATCTATTTTTTTATTTTTTGGGTAAAGATGACATTTGCAATTTTGATATTAGTTTGTGGTAGAAATCTCCTTTGTACTGGAGCCTCTCCATTTCAAAGGGAAATGGAGAGGATCCGGATCCTTCTAATGACACAATGTAACAGTCATGGCCAGCTTTTTTCCTTTGCCTGTTTAGTGGTAACAAAAAGCATATAGGGTAAGGGAGAGGAAAAAAAATATTGGCTAATTTGGAATATGTTTTTTTTTTTCTTTCAACAATTAAAGAAACTAAATTTGATTGGTAAATTCCCTTAAAGTAATAATATTTAGGGGAATAAATAATATATTCGGCCAAGAATCTTTAGCTCAACTAACAACTCTTAACATTTTCAAAAGGACTTGGTTTAGGTCTAGTATATCCAGTGCACTGAATCCACTCAAATGGTGACACATGTTCAAAAGTAGACACATGTCATCATCTCAATGGGTCCAATACTACTGGATACTGGACTTAAACCTGACGCTTTTCAAAAAAATTAATAACTCTTAACATTTTCAATTTAAACATTTATAGATTAAAGGATAAAGTTTAGCTACAAAATTAGTTGTAACCTTAAGCTACAAACTTACTTAATATCTTTTTATTGGAGGTGAATTTTGACAAATCTACCATTAGATTACATCTTCTTCTTATATCCTCCATACTTGCAAAATTTCAAGAAAATTAAAGATCAATAGCTATGTCATCAATAAATTTTTTAAATTGCAAGTTTTTGTAATTTAAAATTATGCACAAAATATAAGCTTATAGATCATATAGTAAATGATATCTGATTGACACAAAATTTAACATGTGTATTAAGAGCGTAAAGAACATGCAATTCAATGGTTAGATTTTCAAAATATGTTGTAGTATTTATTTTATTGAGTGAGTTTGTAACCTTAAGTTACAACCAATTTTGTAACTAAACTTTGTCTTAGATTAAATCTCTTTTATATATATATATATATATAGTCTAATAAATCTTGAAGTTTTAATTTCAAAATTGTTGCCCCTTATTGTTTAGCTTATAGTTACAAAATATTTGCAGTTTATAAGTTTTGAGTCTTTATTAATTAAAAGTAACAAAAAGCACGTATAATTTTCATTTAAGATCTATTTGTACACTGCAATTGTCATGTGAATGGCAAGAAGATTGGTGAGGGTGGGGGGTGGTGGAGGGCAGGGAAGAACGTGATGAGCAGATAATTTGGGGAACTTCTTAGATCCCAAGATACCATTTGCGATTAACATAAATTTGTGATCAACATAAATTTGTGGTGAGTTAAAAATATCTCAACCTGGTATTAATTCAACCCTACATGCTTATTTAGTTGCCCAACCCAACCCACCTCACTAAATAGACTTGCACATAGCGGTGAGGGCCAAGTAATTAAGTTGGCAAGTTAAGCATTTTTTGCACAACCCTAGTTAGTATTATATGCCCATGTGATGCATGGCTTACTCAAAAATCATGTTAAAACAAAAAAAATTCAATAATAAGCAAAAATATGAATTTTAAAAATTAGAGTGAATAATATATATTAATGATTTTAAGGTACTTATTTGCAAAGTGAAAATGCGTAGCAGAACTTGTAGTATTATTACTGTACCACATATTACAAGCACAACATATATGACCCAGTTTTACTATTGAAACAAAAAATTATAATAGTTTATTAAAATAAAATAATTAATATTCTTTTAAATTTATTGAAATTCTTGGTAGTAGAATTTTAATTGGACTAATATTTTTTTAGCTTTTTGAAATATTGACAATAGAGTTTCACTTGGATCAAAAAATATTTATGTTAATATATTTATGGTGCACAAAATGACATAAGAAGAAAAAATATGAAAAAATGTTACTAAAAAAAATAGTGGGCATCTTTTTTTTTTGAGAAGCATCTAACGCAACCACATCATATAGGACAAAATTTTATTATATAGTACATGATATTATGTGATATTAATTTCATTTTAAATGCTTTAGTGATAATAACTAAATGACTAGTTAGTATATAATTCATATAATTTAATATAATGTATTAGAAGTCTTATAATATTATGTGGATTTCTGTTACTTGTATTTTATAGTAACTTATTGAGGGTGTGAAATGAAAATTATTTATAAATTTCAGGGTTTTGATTAAAAATTTTACAATTTAGAATTTAATTTGAAAAAAAAATCCAACTTATAGGGGAATCATTTAATTTACTAAAATTTTTAGTAAAAGGTTAGTCACTTGGTGTAAATAGATGTAAATAGAGTATGGTCACTTGACAGAACCACCACAACTTTCAGGATTTAAATTTTGTTATATAGTACTACTATTATGCTTGTGTAATGCATGATCTATAAATTACAAAAAATCATTTCAATATAATTAGAATTGAATAAAAATAGGCTGTGATAATAAAAAAATACTTTAAATTACGAGATGAATGTTCACAATGTAAAGTCCAAGTTTTTTTTTTTTTAATAAAAATATCAAAGATTATAATAGATTATAAATAATTTAAAATAAATAATGACCCTTTTTAATTTTTTTGAAATTTATTATAATTGAGCTTTATATTGTAGTATTTTATTTTATTTATTAAATATTTGGGATATTTGGGAAGAGATTTCACTTAAAGTAAAATATATTACTAACTCTAATGTACTTATAAGTCACATGAAAAAGCTCATCGACTTTTGTTTATATTTTTCCTGGACCTATATATATATATGGCCACTGCGTTGGCATGGTCTTTTTTCCCTAACTCTTAGTAATAGAATTTTAATTAGAGTATTAATTTTATAAAAGAAAATAAATTGAAATTTTAATTGCACGTTACACTACGTAATGAAAAAAGAAAAAACTAAATTTTGAACGGGGCATACACTTGGCACAATCACCGTGTATAAGACACAATGTGTATATATATAAACTAATCGCTAAACCGTGCTATGCACGGGAACATACTTATTTGTGAGGTAGACTAAAATAATTTTATAAAAAATTTAAGAAACTACACCATTGCATGATTTGTTCTTGTATGACTTCAATTTGTGTTACAATTTGATGAAGAAGCCATTGCTTGAAAGTGCATTGGCTTACAAAAATTTGTCAAACAGTTTCAAATACTGCAAAAAAAAAAATTATAATAATAAACTCAAAAATTCAGATATTAAAACTTCTAAAAGACCAAAAAATATCAAAGATTAAGATGATTTACTACTAAGAAATTATTGAAACAAAACAAAATCTATATGACTAGACAATAGAGAAATATTAGAGAAAGATAGGTTACGTTTGAAAGAATAATTTCAATTATTGCAAGCTTTTTTATTTTGTAAAAAACGGTTAAAGAGAGTTTGGTGGTTCATGTATGAAAATTACTTTTTAAAAAACATGAAAAACTGTAAAATAAATTTTTTTTTTTTTTTTAACAGAGTAGAGGAGAAGAAAATAACATAAGAAGAGCTCATACCTCTACTCAGCTTAAAAAAAAAAAAAAATTGGGGCTTGCTTTGCTTTTATAGTGTTCATGATTAACCTTGCAATTTTGGAGATAAATTATCAATGTTTGAGTTTGAGTTTGAGTTTAAGTTGGACTTGTTAGAGAGATAGTGTTTCACTTTTTGTTAAGTTTGGATTAAACAAAAATAATTTTGTTTAAAAAAATGATAATGATGAGTTTGAGTTTAAGTTAGACTTGTTTGAGAGATAGAGTTTCACTCATTATTAAGTTTAGACTAAACAAAAATAATTTTATTTAAATAAAATGATATTTTATTTAAATATTGTGCTGACGTGAAAAATTATAAGAATTTCAGAAGTTTCAGTTTTATATATATATATATATATATATATATATAGATAATGGTTATTATATAATAATGTCACAATCCTTAGACAAGATATCACAACTATCGTCAACTCTCATAGAAGGATTTTTTTGTGCTTGATATGTTTTAGTTGTAACTTATGTGAACTATTGGTTGTTGATGGTGATTTATTGAGAGTATGAATTGAAATCATTAAAATTTCATGATTTTAAATTAAACTATTTACAAATCAAGATTTAATTTGAAATCGCTCCAAATAATAGTTGAATTATAAAATTTTTCAAAATCTTTAATGAAAGGTAGTCACTTGGTGCAAAAAAACTAAAAAAGTGTAATAGCTTCACACAAATAGAATATAGACATTTATATTATGATCCTAGTATCCCACATGAATTCAATGTAAGTTTAATCATGTGTTTATAAACTTTTGAGCACCCTTCCTGTTAGGGTCATGTGTTTTGGTATTGTCAAACCATGCCAAATTATGTGTCTTTTATTGAATTTTGATGTGTCTTAAAGTTGTAATTGAAGTTTGCGAGAGTGCCTTTTTTTTTTTAGCACACTGGCCCAAGGATCCTAGGCCAAAATAAATGTAGTTTGGTGCACTGGGCTTGGTTCACCGTAGCTAAAAGGCTGTTTAAGAACCAAGTGGCGCGCAGGGCAAGTTTCCTACAACACAAATAAACTGACAAGCAAGGATATCTGTATTGAATGACAACGAGAACAACAAAGAAAAATGCAAAAATAATCAGAAAATACTATAAAAAAAAAGGTTAAGGATCTCGGGATAAATGAGAGGTACTTTATTGGTTTTCTTTGATCATAATCACAATATGCTCACTAAGACGTCATACAAGGTTCAAATAAACTCAAAAATTACAGACTTAGATGACTATTAAAGCCCCTAAGACTTGCAAAGTTTGAATCCCTTTGAATCCGAGTATGTGCTATAGTGGCTGTTCTCGGGATACCGGGAGGTATTCCTCTATTTTTGCTTAAACTTTATCGAGTTATGATTTTCTTATGATTCTTTTTCTCTTGCTGGATGCTTTTAACGTTGGTTGCTTCCTTCTTTTATAGCGTAACCCTAGGGCTCCGGGGTACTAGTGATTTCCCCCTTTTACCCCTCCCTGGGTACCAGAGTTCGTTTTGTGCCTATCACTCAAAAGGTTGAGTCTTTCCTTATTTCTCATATTTTCCTCCCTTGGGCGTTGTTTCTCTGAAAGCCCATGGCTGACTTTCCCTTCCAGGGTGTGCGTAGGGAGTTGTTTTCTATTTCATATTCCTTCAAAATTTCTAACCCAGCTTTTGGCCGTCCTTCTTTTTGTCATTTTTCCTAAGTAGGTGGAATCCATTTCTGTTGAGTCGAAAGTTTCCTTCCAATCACTCTTATTTATAGCTTCTCGTTTTGGGTTCCTCGTGGTATCGCTTCTTTTTTCATGAATAGTTGCTTTGTACCTTCTGATCCCTTACTGCATCACTGGGCGTTTAAGAGGGGCTCGTCTATCCTTCGTTCTTTGTGTTTTTGGTGCTTTCCTTTGAATCGTTTTAATCTTGTTTAGGCCGTGTTGCGCGTCCCTGGGATCTTGGGCCCCTGGCAGTCTTTGGGGTCTCAGCCCAGCTTTTTCTATTGGGCTTCTTTTTAGCTTGCTGATCTTGGCCGGCTGGGCCTTTCCTTTACATCATGGGTTTTGAAAGCTTGTTCTTCCCTGGATCTTTGGATCCCACCTCTTTGGGCCTTGGGCTTTGATTTTTTGAACCTCAACAAAGTCCAAGTTGAAGACACAAAGTTTACTCAAGAAAAGTTCAAGAAAAACACTTTTTCAGCATGTACCTCAATAGCAGTTTTGATACCTCTCGATACTTCTAGATAGAAGCTCAAAATCTATTGCCTCTTTGATAGCAGTTTCGAAATCTCTCGATCTATCGAGTGTCAAGGATGAGCAAAAATTAGTAACGCGAAAAAGCTCATAACTTATTCGTTTGAAGTCTGAATTGAGATCTGTTTGAACCAGTATTTAAAGGACATTATAAACCATCTATTAGAAGGCTTTTTAGAGAGAGAAACACTCCATTTATGTAGCTAGGGTTTTGTAACCAAGTTTTTTTTTATTTCACCAAACCAAAGAGTTTCAAAGTAGATCTGAAGATTCCATTGGTGAAGAAGTTGAAGTCATAGCAACCACCACAGACTTGCTACTGAGAGAAAAACCTTCATGAGGTTCTTGAAGTTAGTTGGAGGTTCCAATTGTAATTGTGGATGGAGCGTCCACATATTGAAGAGTTCAGAAATTCTGAAGCGGTAGAAGGTTTCTACTATAAGTTCATTTACTGAGTTTGTAGAGTCTAGGGACAGATTTTGTACTAAATTGGAAACTTTTCTTTATTATAGTGGATTAATTTTTAGGAAGGTTTCCCTCCAGGTTTTTTTGTTGTTGTGAAACTAGTTTGTTTCATTAGTTTTCCCGAATCATTATATCTTGTCTTATTTACTATTTCGCTGTGCATGATATTGATATTTGTTTGTTTGAACAATGATTATTCTTAATAGATCTAATTAACAACTTGATTTTAAAACTTATTAATTTTATCAATTGGGGTCTAAATTTCCCAACACTTCCCTTGCAAGTTGGTTTTCAAGAGTGGGTTCTACCCATGGGTTCTTAACATTTGGTATAGCTTATTAGGTATAAGCAGTAGTGCCATATGGGTTCTTAGCAATTTGATGCAATTAGACTTTAAAATCAACTGTTGGGAAATTTAGACCCCGGTTGATAGAATTAACAAGTTTTAAACCTAAGTTGTAAATTAGATTTATTGTGAATAAAACTTGTTAAAACAAACAAATATCAATATCATGTCAAAATCATGCAGCGGAAAAATAAATAAGACAATATATGATAACCTAGGAAAACCAATGAAACAAACTAGTTTCATAGTAAAAAACCTGGGGGGAAATTTTCTCGAAAAGCAATCCACTATAGTAAAAAGAAGTTTCAGATCTAGTACAAAACTTTTGTCCCTACACTTTACAATCTCCGTAGATGAACTCACAGTAGAAACCTTCTACCGCTTCAGAACCTCTGAACTCTTCAATATATGAACACCACCTTTTGATGCTGCACGGATCCCAGTACATGACTAACTCCTTTGCACGAATCCTAGTACGTGACTTACTCACCAACTTGAGGAAGATGTTGGCTGCAAAGTTTTTCACTTCATCAACAATGAAGATCAAGAAGCACTTGGTTACAAAACCCTAAGGCGCAAAGACGCAGTAGCTTATTTCAAAGAGAATAAGGTATCGGTCACCTTTTGCATTCGTTCTCCTTGTATTCTCTTCTGTGACGGCCTCTAAAATAAGCCTTATATAGGTCTATGGTTGTGAGAAAAGAAACCCTACAAACACAAAAACATGGGCTGAAAAACATATCTGAAAATCTGAATTCTCGTAACCTCAATCAATCGGGAGGTGTCGAGTTTCAAACTTCTACAGATATAGCTATCTAGAAGCTATCGAGGAGCTGTCAAGGAAACAAGAGATTTCTCGATTGATTCACCAGCTGTTGAGAGGTGTTGAGATTGCGATAACAATCAACTGAAGAGCTCGATAGATAGCCTAGCTGTCGAGAGGTGTTGAGCAGCTATCGAGCTATCTGTCCGCAGGTGTAGAACTATCTGTTCAGCTTTATGGAACAACTTTTCTTCACTTGTTTCTTGGTCCAATCTTCATGGTTTTAATACTAGACTTGAACAACATGTTTCTTCAAGTATTAAACACATCCTAGATCTACCACATTACAAGTGAAGTGCGTTTTGTCAAAGGATTAGCCAATTACATAAAAGAATGACATATGTTCTTAACAAGTGAACCACATATGTCCTATATAAATATATATATATATATATATAGTGGTGGCACCACATGGTGTTCAGGGAGTTCAAATGAACCCCCTGACTTGTGATTTTATTTATTTATTTACATATAACATTTTAAAATATTTTTGTTTTGAATACCTTGAAATAAAATTTTGAACCCCCTTGAAATAAGTCCAAAGAACAAATCAATTCAATACTAAAATTTATCTTGGCCTTCTTAAACCAAAAAAAGAAAAAAGAAAACCCAACATCATACCAATTTGATCTAAAATTATACGGAAAAAAAAAATAGCAAGTCCAACAACAAAAATTAGTAATTTGTCGATCTTAAATCTCAGAAAAAGACAATTAAATAAGCTGTAAAGTGTAAAAACTAAAATAAAATTAAGTGTGAGGCAGTGGAAGTGGGGCGAGAGATAGTAGAGAATGAAGGCTTTTTTTTTTAATGATTGTATTGTTGGGTTGAATTCTTAATAGAGTAATGTAAAAAACACAAAAAAATTCTTCCTGTAAGCAGTCACAATTGAGTTGAATTGTTAAATAAAAGAATTGAAAGAGTAAAAACAAAAACTAATAAATAATGAATTAGAGTATTCTAAGTAATAATAATTAAATTTCACTTAACAACAATAATTAATAACTTTATTATAGTAATAGAGAATAGATAATTTACAAGATTTAATCTTAGCAATAATAATTAATATATTCATTATACTAATAAAACATATGCCTAATGAACTTATAGTTTATCTTTAATTCTCTTGCTAATACTATGAATAAATTTTTGATAAGGAAGTCACATATACTAATATTGCAAGATTTATCTCCTACCTAAGATTTATTATCTAAAAAAACTTGTGTTGACTTAAAAAAACTTCCTTTGGATCATAGGTTACGAAAGATCTCATCAATATTATCATAATGATCAAGTTGAAAAAAAATTATTTACAAAGAGATCCTTGTCATCCTCTTCAACACGAATTTGAATGACCTCCCTAAAAAATATTCTTGGAGTCGCCACTGTATATATATATATATATATATATATATAAGGACAAAATCTAAGTACAATACCTTAGGTGCTGTTTCTTAGGTTATCCACTTAAAATTGAGCTATATGGCTACTTAACTAAGAAATACACTTTAATCCCATAAGGAAAAATCCACATGGCAGAATCTTAAGAAGAAAACTTAAGGAACAGCACCTGAAATACTGTACTTAAGTCTTGCCATATACATAATGTACATGATATGATCTTTTCATACAGATGATGGGTTTAATAGTTTAATTTTACAACCAAGATTTTTGTGTTGAATAAAGCATAAGTAGATTAAACGTATTGTCACGGAGGACTTGTGAGTGACAGATTGCGATTCAATGGTCACTCCCTTTCTCATATATCTTTCGGCAAAAATATTTGGCTTTGATTTAAGCCACATTTTTCACTGGATACACCTAGCACGAAGTGATTGACTCCTAATTTATCTCAACAGTTATAGTTTAATCACTTTCTTATTACTTTAATCAATCAGAAAGTTCGACAATTAGTCGACGCAAATGACCCATGATGTTACTTCGTGTGCACGCGTTAACCTTTCAGGCGGAGAAGAGATAAATATCCAATTCCCTAAAAGGTTTCGAAATTGCTTCTGGTTCCAAATTTAGATTGGAAAAAGTTATGTTATCAATATATTATCTCAGTTTAATTTGTTTATACATGAGATTATTGCATAAGTTAACCTTTCAGGTCCTCAGGCAGAGAAGAGAACCAGATATGGTTATTTTCTACCTTCAGAAGTTGCTTCTGGCCCTGAAATTAGCTTGATTTTTTTTTTCTTCCAATTGGTCGATATATAATTCCAGTTAAATTAATTTTATAAAAGAAATAGATCTTTTATTAATTCTAAGGGTAATAGAATCAGCTAAAAAACCATACATTATAATTATATATTGAAAAATCATTGATTTAAAAATTCTCTCTTTCTCTCTTTTCATTGAATATTCTTCATTTGTTTAATTTTGGAAACTAAGAGCATTGTATGTAAGACCATGTAGTGTTTATTTTTCATTACTATTTTTTTTTCCCCCGTTCTGTGAATACCACTGAGTGCTTTGTTTTTTGTCCCCCTTAATGCAAAGGCGCAAAAGTTCTATTTCTTAAGAAGTTTTAATTTTAATCTGACAATCTTTTTATTCGCTTATTATTTTGGTAAAACCAAGTCGTAAGAAAAGCAACAGTCATATTTATTTTTGTATGATTCATTGAATTCTCCTCTACTTTAAAAAAAGGGTAGAGATACCAATAGACAAGACCATTCTCCTCTTTTAATAAAGAACTAATACAATTAAACACACACATAAATATATATATATATATATATATATTATAAAAGTTGCCACTCTTTATTTATTATAATATTAGTCACTAACCCGTGGTATGTACGAGAACCTACCTATTTGTGAGGTAAATTAAAATACTTTTATAAAATCTTAAATTGATTAAGAAACTACATTATTGCATAATTTGCTCTTATATGATTTCTGTGGGTACCTAGGATGTACAGATCTTCGGGCCAAGGGCTTTTTGCCTTGTAGCCTTTTACACCGCATCCTTGGCATGTCCTTCAACGTCCTAGGCCGTCCTCGGATGGTTAGGATGTTATTCGAATAACTATAAACTGATGGTACACTACTCCCTTCACTTCACAGCTTATAAGGCAGCAAGTGGGGGGGTTTTCCTTCGATGTGGGACTCCTAAGACACCGTCCGAGGAAGTTGCCAAGCATGCCTAGGACGTTGCCATGCATGCCTAGGACGTTGCAAAGCCGTCCGAGGACGGCCTAGGACGTTGAAGGACATGCCGAGGATGCGGTGTAAAAGGCTACAAGGCAAAAAGCCCTTGGCCCGAAGATCCGTACATCCTAGGTACCCACAATAAAAGGGCCCTTTTATTATGGGTACCTAGGATGTACGGATCTTCGGGCCAATGGCTTTTTGCCTTGTAGCCTTTTACACCGCATCCTCGGCATGTCCTTCAACGTCCTAGGCCGTCCTCGGACGGCTTTGCAACGTCCTAGGCATGCATGGCAACGTCCTAGGCATGTTTGGCAACGTCCTCGGACGGTGTCCTAGGAGTCCCACATCAAAGGAAAACCCCCCCCACTTGCTGCCTTATAAGCTGTGAAGCGAAGGGAGTAGTGTACCATCAGTTTATAGTTATTCGAATAACTAAACTGGTGGTACACTACTCCCTTCGCTTCACAGCTTATAAGGCAGCAAGTGGGGGAGTTTTCCTTCGATGTGGGACTCCTAGAACACCGTCCGAGGACGTTGCCAAGCATGCCTAGGACGTTGCCATGCATGCCTAGGACGTTACAAAGCCGTCCGAGAACGGCCTAAGACGTTGAAGGACATGCCGAGGATGCGGTGTAAAAGGCTACAAGGCAAAAAGCCCTTGGCCCGAAGATCCGTACATCCTAGGTACCCCCAATTTCAATTTGTGTTACAATTTAACGAAAAAGTCATTGCTTAAACGTACAATGACTTACCAAAAATTTGCTTAGAAATTATTAAAACAAAACAAAATATATATGACTAAACAATAGAGAAATATAAGAAAAAGATAGGTTACATTGAAAAGAATAATCCATGGCTATAACTATTGAAAGGAATCAAAAGATTCAGAGCCTACAAATTATAGATAATATATATGTGTGTGTGTGTGACTACATAAATTCAGATGTTAAAACTTCCAAAATGCCAAAAAAAATATATAATTAAAGAATAAGTTATTGAAACAATTCAAAAAATATATAACTATTAAAAGGAGAAATATAAGAAATAACAGAAGAAATATTAGGGTTTAAACTGCTTTTATAGTGTTCATGATTAACCTCGCAAATTTGAAGATAAATTATTAACGTTTGAGTTTGAATTTAAGTTAGACTTGTTAGAAAGATAGAGTTTTACTCCTTGTTAAGTTTGGACTAAACAAAAATAATTTTATTTTAAAAAAATGATAATGATAATGATCCATTCCGTGGTGCGAAATCCATCATTGGCTAAACAATTATCTGGTTATGCCATTTTTTAAAGGCTTCGGTTTTATATATAGAATATATAGATCAGTGTATGAATGAAAAATTAAGACACTAAACGCACACACAAAAAAGCCTCATCGCGTGTGATGAGGCTAGTAGTAGTTTATTTATTTATTTTTTTTTGTGATAGAAATTTTTTCAAGTTATCTTTTTATTAAATTTTGTATAATTTAATTTTTTTAATGACCACTCCCTAAAAAAAATTTCAAGAACCGGCCATTGATTACGATTTGAATATTTTAATTTAAATCATATTATAATATCAAAATATAGAATCCCAATGGCCAATGCACCTAATTTTAAAGCCACGACCAAATTTCAGTTTGAGAGAGTTTGAGTTTAAGTTGGACTTGTTAGAGAGATAGAGTTTCACTCTTTGTTAAGTTTGATCTAAACAAAAAAAATAATGATTTATTTTTTATTTTTTAAATATTGTACTGACATGGAAAATTGTGAGAGTTTTAGAGGTTTCGGTTATATATATATATATATATATATATTTATATAGATTATAAGTTTCTTCCTGGTAAGTAACAAACTGTAGACATTTTATAGTATTACATAAAAGTTAAATAAATTTGAATTATTTTTAGTTAAATAAACAAATGACAATGGAAAACAAAATCATTCACTCTTTCTTCTTCTAATTATAATTATAATATAGATATATGATTTATTTGTGGGGTAAATGAGTTCACACCGGAGACCTCCTTTCTCATTCAGCAAAAAAAAAAAAAAATTATGGTTTATTTATATTGGACTTCTTGCACCAAATTTACTCAATTGGCATAGAAATTAGAAAATTTAGGTGGAACATGTATTGCAAAACTAGACTCTAATTTGAATTTGAATTAAATTTTCTCTTAGTTTTAACTTTTGTATAATATATATGATATGATAGGACTATTCGTATTTTTTCCAAAAAAAAAAAAAAAAAATCTTGTTGAATTTTTCTTTAAAAATCATTCTCCTATTTCATGATGCAAGGTAGGGTTGGCTCAATAAATTTTGAGGTGCGGTAAATTTTAGTAGATTTTTATAATATTTAAATCTTATTTATTTAACTTTCTATATATATCTTTTTAGTTTAAAATCCTTTTGATTTTTAAGATGCAAAACTGTTAATTTTATTTTGTATTTAATTTTGTTGACATCTATCTTACAAGTTGTTACAAAATTTGATTATTATTGATTTTTTGGCACACTCATTAATTTAGGGCATACATTAATAATTAATTTTATAAATTTTTATGAAATAATAAAAAAGTTGTCAAAAAAGTTAATCACTTTTTTATTTTTCTATAATTTTTTTATAAATAGATTACAGTTTCAATTGGATTGAGTTTCTATTGACTTTCTTGGAGGAGAGGAAAAGAATCCAAAACTCATCTATATTTTTTTTCTTTAAAAAAAAGAAAGTATCATTCTATATATTTGAGGCATTTTATACAAATTTGGAACCTTAGAAGTCTATATGCAATGGAACCTTAGAATTCTTTATATATTTTTGAGACACGTGGGGCTTTAGCCTAGGCCTAAGTTGCCTAGGCATAAAGTCGGGCCTGATGGGAGGGCTACTCCGGCCCATGTGTACTATGAGTGACACAAATTGTGATTGATACATATATACCAAATAAAACCCAGACGGTTTGGTCTTGATTTTGTTATTTTATTTACCCCAATGATAGAAAGGAAGCTATTAAACATGGCTTGCAAATAGTTCTAGTACAAACTCTATCAAAGCAGTCCGATTACAAAAGGGAATAACATAATCAGCAAAAAAAAATAAAAAAATAAAAAATTCTGCGAGCTATGTTCAACGAGTATTAGTGTATTTACACAGTAGTTGCTCACTGTGAAGATCTATTGTACTCGATACTGCTCAAATCATTTCAGCAGAAAATTTGATCCATAGGAGTTGCACTATCCATTCCAAATGCATAATGTGTTGTCTGAAAGACATGCCTGAAGTGTTATGTTACACGCTATCTCTTTTCAAGTATATCAACGTAAACATCAATAGACAACATTGATGAAAGTAGAAAGTCTTATATAACACCTCCTTCATTTCTTTTCCTTTCAAAAAAAAAAAAAAATATATATATATATATATATATACTTCAATCTATGACGTCATCTTCATGAAAAATGTTTTTTATCATCAGGTAAAGATACCGGATGGTTTATGGTATAGGTTGAGATTGATTTCCAGTTTTTTTATTCGATGACAAAAGACTTTTCAGTTAAGTTAATTAAAACCCACTTATAACATATTCTTCTTAATATTTTGACAAATTTTAATCTTAGTGAATACTAATAAAATCATAAGCTATACTACATGATAAGGGTGACAGTATCTGACAGACTGACACAACCCGTGAACATAATACAAACACGACATGAACTAAGTAGATAAAGTTGAGGCTTAATGGGAATTTGTGTTAGATTTAGGTCAACATTATTTGACTTGTTTAATAAACATGTTGTGTCATGTTCAACACACGAAATCTATCTGGCTCGTTTAACTAAAGGTCATTTTACCAATTTACCTTTCAAAACCCTAAGTATACAAGCTTATTTCCTATCATTTATCCCAAGACCTATCTTGATAACAAATTATTTGTATCAATCTTAATGTGACCTATTTATTAAACGGGTCATGCATGTTATGGCGTGTGCCTTGTTTAATAAACATATCGTGTTAGGTTAACTAAAACCCACTTATAACATATTCTTCTTAATATTTTGACAAATTTTAATCTTAGTGAATACTAATAAAATCATAAGCTATACTACATGATAAGGGTGACAGTATCTAACAAATTGACACAACCTGTGAACATAATACAAACACGACATGAATTAAGTAGAATAAGTTAAGGCTTAATGGGAATTCGTGTTAGATTTAGGTCAACATTATTTGACTTGTTTAATAAACATGTTGTGTCATGTTCAACACGCGAAATCTATTTGGCTAGTTTAACTAAAGGTCATTTTACCAATTTACCTTTCAAAACCCTAAGTATACAAGCTTATTTCCTATCATCTATCCCAAGACCTATCTTGATAACAAATTATTCATATCAATCTTAACATGACCTATTTATTTAATGGGCCATGCATGTTATGCCATGTGACTTGTTTAATAAACATAATGTGTTAGGAATGAGGAATCTTGACTTGTTTAATAAACGTGTTGTATTCATATTGACCTATATAATTGAAAACTCATGACTCGATATGCGAGCACGAATTACCACTCCTACTACATGATAAAAGTTTGGTCTTTGTATGTGTTTGGCATCCAATTAAAAGCAAGTTTTTTTTTACTTAAATTATTTATTGTTTGCGGGTCTCACATTACTTTTTGTTTCAATTTTATTTTAAATAATCTAATTTTCAACTTTTTGAAAATAAGTTTGGTTCTAGTTTTTTGTTTCACATTATACAAATAAGCTACCAAAGAATTTCGTAAATGACACCAAGTGGCAACTTATTTTAGAAGACTTTTTATTAGACTAAAACACAACATTTAACACATTCCAAAACAAAAAAGAGAGGTTACTAAAAAAAAATTTATAGGATAACTTTATTAATTCAACTATATATTAGAAAAGGTTTTACTAATTTGAAAAGGAGGTTTCTAAAAGAGTAATGACAAAATACTTTCTATTGGCTACGGTCATTATCAATTTACCAGGGAATGGGCAGACTAGCAATGTGAGGGGCAACTATGTAGTAAGTTAGGCAACGTTTCAAAGTTTTAAGAAAAATAGCATCTCGAGTTTTAGAAACTCGAGATCCATATTAAAACTCAAGTCCCAAAGACTCGCTTTGCTGGATAACTTGGACTGGAAATGCCACATAGATCTCGAGTTGTAGAAACTCGAGTTCCATGCAAAAAAATTTTTAGTGTGAATCGCCCCTATAGTGGCGTTTTTAAGTCCTATAGTGACATTTTAAAACCCTATAGCGGCGTTTTTCTGCAAAAAAGATTTTAGTGTGATCACCAGGTTCAGGAAGCCCTATAGTGGCGTTTTAAAGCCCTATAGCGGCATTTTCTTGCAAAATTTTTTTATAACTGTAATCACCCCATACTAGGTTCAGGGAGCCCTATAGTGACATTTTAAAACCCTATAGTGACATTTTAAAGCCCTATAGTGACGTTTTAAAGCCATATAGCGGCGTTTTCCTGCAATTTATGGAACTCAAGTCTTTAAAACTCGAGTTCCACGGGAATTTTTTTCCCCGCTTACAAATCGAGACTTAAAAACTCGAGTTTTATCTTAGAACTCGAGTTTTAGACACTCGAGATGCTAGTTTTCAGCATTGTTTTGAAACGTGACAACTAACTAAATTTTTTGATATTTATTGTTATTTGGAAAGGGTGTTCTCAGTTTACCTTTACCTAAGTCAGCTATTTCAATATCACGCTTTACCTATTTGTGCTTTATACTATATTGCAACATCGTGTCACACACTTTACCCATGTCCTGGTGTATGTCTTTGGAAAGGAAAATGGATAAATTTGTTTTTTTTATTGTATTTTTTGTCAGTTTGGAATCTTTGGATGAAATAAGATCAGTGTCCGCTCAATAGTATAAGTAATTGATGTAGTCGCTTAAGGTCCAAGTAAAAAAAAATGCTCTCAATTTTAATCAATAAAATTATTTCTATTATTGTAATAATATTAACTAAGCCCAAATATTAGCCAACAAATAAAATAATATTTTTTTATCAAATGAAATACAAAAAAAAAAAAAAAAAATGCTACATCCACAACATTTTTCACAACATTTTTATAATAAATTCTAAGTAGCAAGTTGTTACTTATAGCAAAAAAAAAAAAAAAATTTAGTGATGGGTTCAAATTAAAATTAATAACAATTTAACACCTAGGATTTATTGTGAAAAATATTGAGAATGTAGCATTTCTCAACATAAAAAAAAAGAGCAATACACAAAACAATTCACAACATTTTTCACAATAGTTGAGTTCGCAAATTTTTACTAGTTCTCATCTAGGTCCACTACTAACATCACTCTTTTATATACCGCTATCAATCTGCCACATTAACAGGTGTGAAAATTTTGTCAAATTTTTTGTGTCTATATAGACTTTCAAAAAAAAAAAAAAAAAAATCTATGTGATTCATGTTAATTAGTAGTAATTTTGCATCTAAAAGAAGATAATCAATTTTTGCCGTAGGCCCTCAAATACATCAAGCCGCCCCTAAATAAGATGTTGCAATATAGTCCAAACTAAAGTATATGAAAACACAGAAGCTAGACTTTAGACTTAGGGGGGTAAAACATGCGCTAAAAAAATTTCTTGACTTGTAACCAAATAAGACTATCTTATAAAAATTAATATTGTTTCCAATAGTTCCTTTTGTTATTTATTTAATTAATTTTTAGATGTTTCATCAATTTCAAACCTTATAGCTCTACTGGTTGAGAATTAAAAAGAAAATGTTAACAAAAAGAAGATAAGAAAAGCCCATATATATATATATATAGAAAAATTCTTAGGCTACTAAAAAAACCTTACAAACTCATGTATTGGGGATTTTGTTTGTTTGTCTATGGAGTGGCCATCTACAAAAGTGATGGGTTTTTTTTTTTTTTTTTTGGGTTGGGTTCTAAGGGCCAATTTGTAAATTTTTGAGGAGATGGGGGCCAAGAGTAATTATCTTGGACCTAAATGTTAAAAAATTCAAAAACTATATACTTTTATTATTTATTAAAAATTTTGGGGAAAGAGGGGGGGGGGGGGGGGGCGGCGCGGGGCGTTGCCCCCTTAGTCCATGAACAATTCCATCCTTGTACAAAAATAAGTTAAGAACTTTGTAGTTCAGTAGCATAATCTCTCCTTGATTAGAAGAATAATGCTAACTCAAATTCTCCTCTTCCACTGTTATAACTAAAAAAAATGAGAGAGAGATAAAGAATAAGTGAATAACATTCAAAAAGTTGGGGGAAGGGGGTGTTATTGGTCCTAACTACATGGAGGTAGTTTATCTTTACCTTAGTAAATTAATTTTAGTAGGATAACCTTATTTATGAAATTATGATAATTAAATTCCAACCTTTTCTTAAATTAGTATTTTGTGGAAAATAAATTTATTTAATTATTGTAATATGTTGACTTTCAAAATGACCTTAATGGAATAGAATGAGATGAATATATATATATATATAAAGTCATTGGAGGTCTTTTTTCCCGCATAAGAGAATTTCGTCTTATTCCAAGATGAAAACGATGATATAGGGAAATTTGATCATTATCCTGAATGAAAAAGTAATTATACCTTTAAAATGAAATGACAACATTTGAAATTTTGATCAAAATGAAAGAAAATAACATATTTTAGGGAAAAAGAGAAATGAAATTTTGTGATTCGAGTAATTCGACTCTAAATTTGTCGTGAATGAGGACACTCACGTGATTCATTTCTATAAAAGAAAGTAATATTTTATTGTACTTTCTATAATAATAATAATAATAAAGTAACTGTGGGGTTAAAAACAAAAAAGCTAAAGAAATATACTTGGTCCAAGATCTACACAACTAATTTGTAATGTATGAGGGATAGAGATTCACAATGGAAATATTAAAAAGATAATTGGAAGCAACTATGATTGAATCAAGGCTCTTTTTAAATGGGAATCGTGTTCCTGAGGTACAAATAAGAGTTCTAAAGGATGAATACAAGTGAAAACTCTTCTTGCTTTCTCTCTCTAGTTCTTCCTCGGGTTTTTTTTGGATCCCCTCTTATGTTGCCCTCCTCCTCCTTTTATAGCCATCTTCTTCCTCTTCCAGTTACCCTACTCTTCGTTGGATTTAGGGAGTTATTTGTCCTATCAGCACCTTCCCCTGCCATTTCTTGAACATAAAGATAGAGTTTTGAGAGTGTTTTCACTGTTCAAACTAGTCATTTAGCATTTAATGTGACTGACATAGGTGAGGAAAACCTTATATGTGGAGGTGAACGTTACATTGTGGTCTGCATTTTCCTTAACATGTCCCATAGGAAAGACGGTGAAAAAGGATGTATTCGACTAAGCAAATGACCGCTTCTCAATGGGGCCACATTTCCTTGGGAAGATGGGTTTTATGGACTACCTTGGTAATGGGCCTAAATGATTTTTCCTCAATGAGAGGTTCATCCATTTCTTGTTGGCCCCTGGGCTGAGCCCATTCCGCAAACGAGATTTCTTTAGACTTTCTCCTCAGGCCACGGTCTTCAAGGCAAGTTTAGGTCCACCCCCTTTATAGTAGGTTTTATTAAATAACCAACACTTTTGTTTAAGAATGTAAATAACCAACCTCTATTGCCAATTTCCCATCTCAAAAGAGAGAGGGGGAAAAAAGAAAAGAAAAAATAATGCCTCTATTGCCAATAGTGACAGAACTACAAGAGAACAATGGGGGGCTGGCCTATAGAAGAGTCCTCAACTTTATCAAAAGTTTGTTTTTTATTCTGAGTTGTTTTTTATTTTTTATTTATTTCTACCCTATAGATAATTATATATTATATTTGAAAATTTTAGCTAAAATTTATACTTCTCCCCTAAATTGAAAATTAACTTCCAAAAAATTGCTTGAAAAAAAAAAAAACCCTTTTTTGGTTTATTTAGAACTCACAATTAATTAATTAATTAATTAATTATTATTATTATTATTATTATTTTTTTGGGGTAGAAAGCAATTAAAAGTTTTTATCTTTGATGTTGTCATGTTGCTTATCTTTATTTATTGAGTTGTCATGCTAGCTGTCTAGATTTATTTGGTTTATTTTGTCATGCTAATGCTATAATATTGAATCGCTCGTATTATGACTAGTCTATGTAATATAGTTAAGTTATCACATAAAGCAAATCTCATTTTTGGGTTTGTACTTTAAAGAAAAAAAAAATTTAATAAATTTTTTTATAATTTGAATATGTTGGATAATCAATCCATTAGGAATTAGGATTAGGGAAACATAGTTATGTTGCATTATTATTAATTTATCATTATTAAAAGTATGATACCCTCTTTTTATTTATTTATTTATCTTGTAATAATAATCAAAGAACAGTTAATAATCAAATGAATTCTTGATTATTTCTTTTTCTTTTTTTTTCAAGAGATGATGAAAAATATATCTCTTTGTAGCATGTGACTCATTTATTTTGGAACCCTAATACATTAGCTCACTCTATAACCCGGATAAGCTTATTCTTGTAATGGTTAAAAGTGGAACCATACATCATCGTCTTCTCTATTTCACTCCTAGTTTTGGCTAGCAAAAAGAGGAGTCATTTGAGACTCAATTCGCCTTTGTTTCTCTAATAAAGTCATCTTATTCAGACAAGGAAAAGAAAAGAGACCAGACTCGTATAAAAACCACATTTCCTATATCTTATTTGGAACAGAGATTTAGATATGAATATATGATTTAGCATGGTGAAAAAAGATTAAAAAAAAACAAAAAAGAGACCTCTCGCACTCTTAAAATTAAGCTCCATATATAGCTAGGAACAATAATACAATTAGGGGACCCCTTGGCGATTTGTGACATTAGTTGCAGTAGTGTCAGATGAGACAGCAGCCCAGAGCGAGTTGGGGCATCAGTGACTCCAGCGCCACGACCAATCTTGGGCTTGAGGTGACCTTCAGTTCCATAAGCTTGACGCTTGTAATCTTCCAAGTCCCCATTATTCACATAGGGACTGGTCTCCAAAGCAGGGACGGACCTACAGTAGGGCAGGGGGCAATTCCCGGACCCCCAAATTAAAAAAAAAAAAAAAAAATACTGGTATACATATGTAATCTGAAAAATTAAGATTTCCCTTAAATATATATATTTTTGGATCTCCTCTAAAATGTTTAGATATTGACCCACAAGAAAAAAAAAAATATAGACTAAAAGTATAACATCAATAACCGACAAACTCTCATCCGAAAAAAGATAAAAAAATAACCGACAAATGTGTTGAAATGTTTAAGAAACACTTATTTTGTATGTTATACTTTGTTGAAATGTTTATAATATTAAATGTTTAAGAAACACTTATTTTATATGTAGTATTTTGTTGAATATGAAATAGATGTTAGTTTTTATTTTCATAAATAAAAAAAAAATGTTTTAAGCTTTGGCCCCCCCAGGTTCGAATCCTGGTTCCATCTCTGCTCCAAAGGAAGCCCTGCTTCTAACTTTCCCTTCTCTCCTTCACTCTCTGGCTTTCTCTCCCTCTTCTCCTGATCACTTTATTTCTTCTCCATTGTCCTTTCTTTTGATCTTCTTTTCGTTTCTGTCTTTGATCATTAGAGTTATTATTAGGGCTGTAAATGAACCAAGCCAATCATGAACAACTCGGGCTCGGCTTGATAAAAAACTCGTTCATGTTTGTTTGTTTATAAATAAGTCAAGCTTGAGCTTTAGTTTTAGGCTCGTTTGATAAACAAGTAGAGCCCAAGTAAAAAAATTTGTTCACGAACAAGCTTGTGAGCTATTAGGCTTGATACAAAACAATTCTAGCATAAACTCATTTATAAGTTTATGTGTTAGGTGAATATACTCATTATACATATCTTAATAATGATATGGTCAACATGGGACCACTACCCATTCCCTCTAAACTGTTTAAGAACCATTTTAGACTAAAGTTACATTTAAAAATAAATAAATTAATTAAGAGGGCCACATATGATCATTTCCTATCAATCATTTAAAGTAAAGTTATGAAACATTTTATTATTTTCTCATTCATAATAGCTACAAACAAGTATTTTTCTAGTTCTTTATCATCTAACGTGAATGTAAAAATTGTATTTTAAACAATTGCTAAAGCTATAGACTAAGAATAATGAATGAATGAATTTAATTATGTAAAATTTTAATTTGAATAATGGCTAATCATAAATAGGACTAGGTGCAAGATAAAATGTGTGTATAATTTTTTTTCTTACTTTTAGAAATTTAAGCATTTAATAATGTAATTTTTTTAAATCTCAAACTCAAAAGCTCGACTTGAGCTCAAGTTTTAACTTGATATTAAGCTTGTGCTTGATTTATTAATTAAGCCAACCCAAGCTAAGCTTAAACTTTTTAGCTTTCCTACAATTTTAAATTCAAACATTATTTTTAAACTTATCACAAGCTCCAACCAAATTTAAGTTTTTAAATTTTCTTGACAAGTCAAATTTGAACATACTATGTTCAACAAAGTTCAGCTTATTTACGGCCTGAGAGGTAGCCGACGTCTTCATGGTTGCTTATATATCATAATATTCTCTTGCTTAGTAGCTTCTCCGCGTTTGAGATACGTGTCAAACTATCATGAAATATCATCTCCACGCATCACCTCCTGAGGATTTGCATGGATATGGGATCAAAGATCGACAATTTTGCTTCACATTACCAAGAAAATGTCAGTCACCTCGATGTAACGTAACAAAAGATTTAGATGACAGCTTTGTCTCCACACAGTCATGGGCCTAAATGGACAAAAAAAGAAGAATATATTTTTGCGGTGAAAGAGAAATTTTTAGGGCCATGCCTGTGGAAATGAGGGTATTAGTTTGAATGTTTGATGATAGATTGACAGGTGTGGCTATTGCGTCTTAGTTTTTGTAATCAATCTCCGAAAGGAATTCCATGAATCTAGCTTTCTTTTGGCCAACAGTCAACTCTTTTTTTTAAAATTATTTTTTAATGGATGGTCGCCTCCTACTTAATTTGTTGTTAGGAACATAGTCTAAAACATTGTTTTTAAGAAAAAAAAATTACAAATTTCTTTATTTCTCATTTAAATAAAATAATTATTAATATTGATTTTATCAACATTTCAAGATATATCATCATATCATTATAATTATTAATATTGATCTTATCAACATTTCAAGATATATCATCATATCATTATTATTAATATGTATTATTTATCGCATTAGATAATTATTTTCTCCTTATCAATTATACATTTATTAATTATTAAATTAATATATCTTATTAAAATTAGGATAGCATTTTAGCTAAAACTCTATCATTTAACTTTCAAGAAATTAGAAATTTTATTACAATTGAAATTTTATTTATCTTATTAATTGTTATGATAGATTAATTTAGGTAATCTATTATCTAATTTTTAATAAATTTAATATTTTATTCAAACTAAAATTCTATTATAAAAAATGTTAAGATAGAATTTAAAATTTATTTTAATCATCTACCATAATTTTGTATTTTAATATAATAAAACTTGTACGCTCATATTATCCTGCATCAAGTGAATATATATATTATGATAGTAAATTTAAAGTTTCAAGTGACTCACTAATTACTATGATAGATTCAATAATATTTATAATTTTTTTTTGTTTTTCATATAATTTTTTTAATTAATTCGTGCATCACATGGTTATATTACTATTTACTAGTTATATAATAAAAAGCGAGTCCTAAAAGTTGTAATTGTGTTAAGTGACTAGTTTCTCTCCACAAGGTAGTAACTAATTAACTCTCATTAATTATTAAGTTAGTTTACCTTAAATTGGACTCTACTGAGGCCCGACCATCTAATGACAAAGAGAAGGATTTGGGGTAGCCGTGAGGTCGAATATAGTGGCGTCGCCATGAAATCATAGGCTGAAATTCCAACCATTTGCCATATTTTGTGGCTTTGGAATCATTGTAAAGTGAGGTAGAGTACAGTGGCACTGCAAAGAAATTCCAATATACATGAAGGATGTGATTCGGCTCTCGAATTGGTTATATGCCTCTTTGTTGAATGTATAGTGCTAATGTGCTATTCTCATGACAATTTTTTTTTTTTTTTTGTTAAGAATCAAAACTTTAAACTTGTTTAAGTTGAGATGAGATCATTACAAACTAAATCTGTAATGTTTTATGGAATATTTGCCTTCCAAACTAGTAAATTAGACAAGGTTAAAGCTCTCCTAACTAAGGCATGAGCAACCTTTGTTACTTTTCTTCCCGTACATGAGTGACATAATAACACTCCATACGTATGGTCATCAATTTAATTAGCTTCCTGCAAAAAAAATCCAATGAGTACTGATAGAATCTATCTCACAACTTTGGTTTCCCAAATTTTTCCACCAACTTGTGTGACAAACTAACAATTTTTGAAAGAATTATATTATATGGCATTATTTTTTCGGAATTTAATGGGATTACATACTTAGCACTCAAATATAGTTTGTCCTCACCTGTGATTTTAAGAGAAAACTTAAGGCAAAAATGACACAATAAGAGAGCATTTATATCACATTCTTACTAGATCTACGTTATAACAATAGATGAGGAAGATATAATGAAGATAAAAGGGAAATACAATTATGTTATTTTCCCCTCGGTGATTCAATGGCTTATTTTCATCAAAACAAGACAACGGTGTGGTATGCTTTTATGGATGATGCTTGAAGTGTTGAGAATTGAGATCCCCCCATAATTTACATAAAATCAATTATTGTTCCGAAGATTATGGGCATTAAAGTGAGAGCCATGAACCGTGCTAATCATTAAAGGGAAATAACTCTTACACATGTATACTAACACACACTGTATACCTGTGCATGTTCTTAAGTGAAAATATGATTTATAGTTATAATTTCAGTTTAAAAAGAAGTCACGATTTTAGTTAAAAACATGTGTATGTGTGTTAATGCGTGTAAGTGTGTAACGGCCATTGGGACCTTCCTTGTGTAAATTGGCAACCTTCTTCCAAACCTTAAAGGGCCATTTAAGTATCACAAGATTGATCTGAACAAGCAACAACTGTTTTATGTTTGGGTCATGAAAGCAAGAAATTAAGTTACACAGACTACTGTTACCAAACTGGTAGCAATGAAATCTCACTGATACAATATCTACATCACAAGAATTTGTCTTCTATTACTTTTTCTTATTTCATGGATAGTGAAAAAAAAATAATCAATAACACTAAAAGAATCCAAAATATGTTCGATAAATCAAATATATAGAATTTAGTGTTCATCAATTCGATCACTAGACATTCATACATATAAATTATCATCAAGAACGTACGTATTGTACATCGAGAAAGAAAACATCTAACATCCCCATTTCACAGGTTGTAATTTTCTCTCTCAGACAACAATATTAAACACTAAATGGAAACAATAACATTACAATTAGGATGGAATAAAGGGAGAGAAACAATGTCCATCTAGTGCAGCAAATGTTTAACTAAGATCTCTATGTGTCATATCATGCCCATAATGATGAATATATGTGTATAGTAAGTGATGGGAATGACTTTATGGAAAGTATGAGTGAGTATATGGAAATATGGAAGAGGGATGAAGTGGAGTTTAGCCATTTTCAGGTATGGTGTAAAGAGGGACTATTTATGGCTATTTTAAGGTGTTGGGATTTTCTGAGAAGATGGAATAAGATGTTTATGGGTAGGTGTACATAGGTATTTATGGACTAAAGGCTAGTTTATGAACTAAATGACTGATTTATGAGCTGAAAATAGCATGATGAGTGAGGAATTTTCTGAGGAGATCTTGTTTTCTGAAACTAGGATCAGAGTTCAAGAGGGTTGGTTGACACTTCAAGTCAGGTGTCAACCATTGATGCCTCTGCTGGGAGCTTCTGTTGGACACCCCCTAATGCCCTCCAAACCACTTTTTCCTTAATTTTCCTCTTTTAAGATTCATGGGCTTGGTTCATAAATTAATTACATACATTTTTAGTAAGAAAATAAACTATTTAGTTAATGATTTCATGAGCTTGGAGGTCGCAGTTATGGTTTCTTTGAGTTGTGACCAAAACTTGGAGAAGAAGGGTATTTACTGTCCATTAGCTTTTAGGTGTCAGCCCAGCCTCTAGTACTGTTCATGTCAGAGTTGGCAGTGGCAAAGAGACTAATGGGACAAGTGGTCAGCTCCTAATTTGGTTTGGGAGCTTGGTTACTTCTTGAGGTGCTCTTTAGCAGAAGTCAGAACTGAAGGGACTTCTCCAGCTGGGTCAGTTTGCACACATGAGCTGTTTTGATTGAGATTTCATGTTGAGCTTAGCCATTAGGGTTAAGTATTTCAATGGGCCTCGGACTTAGTGGTTCTCTCCACTTGGGCCTATCGTTTTGCTTTCTTGTTGTGAGCCCTCAAAATGGACAAAGTTACCATATATTTCCATGAATTTTTATTCCAAACGGGCTTTAGTTGTTAGTAAAAATGAAATGTATTCATGACTTTTAACAAATATTTATGATAGGTTTTGGCTATTAATTTCCATGGGGTTTAAATAACAATTTGTATAGTTTCTTATAATTTTTGCCATGAATTATTTTGTAAATGATATTTTCTTTGGGGCTTTTAAATATTAACTTCCAATGTCTCTTGTAAATAATATTTACCATGGGTTTTAATAGAGACAATATCCATGGGTTTCAAATAAAATATGGTAACAACCACTATAATGGAATAATGTGATATTCTCATGAGTTTTTCTATAGATAATCATAATGGGCTTGTAAGGTGAATAATTACCATGAGTTTTGGAAATAAATATTATGAATGTTGTAATATAAGATAAATAGTGACCATGGGTTCTTATTATATAAATTCCATATGTTTATAATATGGTATGAAATAAATAAATATCATAGGTCTAAAATAAATAATTATAACTTTCCATGAGCTTTTATATTAGTAACACAAATTCATAATTCTTAATGGGCTTGATATATGTTTGTAATGGGTTTTGGAAAAATGAATAGTGTTACGTAATATAAATAGTTACCATGGGTTTTATAAGATAGATTCCATGAGCTTGTAACATTATAATAATAGGCTTAAGATATAGGCTTGATTAAAGGGTGAGTTTTGTATTTTGACATTTATTTTATTTTATTTACCCCAATGAAAGAAAGGAAGCTTTTAAACACAACTTGCAAATAGTTCTAGAACAAACTCTATCAAAGTAGTCTAAATACAAAAGGGAATAACATAATCAACAACAAAAAATCAAAATCATAAAATTCTGCGAGCTATGTTCTACCCATCTGATATAAGTAATGAGTATTAGTGTATTTACATAGTAGTTGCTCACTGTGAAGATCTGTTGTACTCGATAGCCGATATTGCTTAAATCATTTCAGTAGAAAATTTGATCCACAGGTGTTGTGCTATCCATGCCAAATGCATAATGTGTCGTCTGAATGACATGCCTGAAGTGATATGTTACACTTAATCTCTTTTAAAGTATATCAACATAAACATCAATAGACAACACTGATGAAAGTAGAGTCTTATAACACCTTTTTTTTTTTTTTTTTAATATGGTTTTAATCTATGATGTCATCTTCATGATAAATGTTTTTTATTATCAGGTAAAGATACCAATTGGTTTATGGTGTAGGTCGGGAATGATTTCTGGTTTTTTTTTTATTCAATGACAATAGACTTTACTAGTTAAGCTAACTAAGATCCACTTATAACATATTCTTCTTAATATTTTGACAAATTTTAATTTTAGAGAATACTAATAAAATCATAAGCTATACTACATGATAAGGGTGACAGTATCTGACACAAACTTAGTAGGTTAAGTTGAGGCTTAGTGGGAATTCGTGTTAGATTTGGGTCCACATTATTTGACTTGTTTAATAAACATGTTGTGTCAAGTTTAACACGCGAAATATGTCTAACTTATTTAATTAAATGTCATTTTAACCAATTTACCCTTAAAAACCCTAAGTATATAAGCTTATTTCCTATCATTTATTCCAAGACCTGTCTTGATAACATATTATTCGTGTCAATTTTAACATGACCTATTTATTAATCGAGTCATGCGTGTCATGTCGTGTTACTTGTTTAATAAACATATCATGTTAGGAATGAGGAATCTTGGTTTGTTTAATAAATGTGTTGTATTCATGTTGACCCATATAATTGAATACTCATGACCCGATATGCGAACACAAATTACCATCCCTACTACATGATAAAATTTTGGACTTTGTATGTGTTTGAACACAAATTGTGCTTTTTATATAAAGGCATCTCATGTACAATTATTACACAACACAATTCAATAGAATTATTCCTACAATTCTAATCGTATTAAAAAATATAGTTGCACCAAATGACTATAAAGTGGTTATTCTTTCATTGGTACTTGGTGTACATTTGACAACCAATTAAAAGTTTTTTTTTTTTCTTTCTTAAATTATCTATCGTTTGCAGATCTCACATTACTTTTTGTTTCAGTTTTATTTCAAATAATCTAACTTTCAAAATTTTGAAAATAAGTTTGTTCTTAGTTTTTTGTTTTACATTATGCAAATAAGTTACTGAAAATAAGAATTCCAAACTTTTTAGAAGACTTTTTATTGGACTAAAACACAACATTTCACACGTTCCAAAACCAAAAAGAGAGGTTATTGATTTTTTTATTTTATTTTTTATACAGGATAACTTTATTCATTCAACTATTATAAAAGGTTTTACTAATTTGAAAATAGAGGTTTCTAAAAGAGTAAGCCGTTTTACCACTCTTAACTATTTCAATGTCACGCTTTAGAGCATTCACATCAAGAATGCTATAATGCTAAAAATGCCATTAATAATAACCAATATACAAAAAACACACTACAGAAAACATGCAATATGTTACATTAAACATGCTATCTCTAGCAGCTCACTGTAGCAAGGTGTTAAACAAAAATATCATTTGTTTATTCAAACATACGTGGTCTTTCCCTCTTTTTCATCACACGCTCCAACCTACTGAGTCATCTCATTGTTCTCTCTCTTTCTCTCTTTCTTCTCGCGTTGGACTACTGGAGTGTTCTCTCTTTTCCTTTTCTATTGCTTCTCCCTTAACGCCAAGCTCTCTTCCCATCTCCCATGCCTAATCCCCTCAACCCGTGCCTCTCACTCTCTCAATCTTCTCAAAGCTCCGATCTGCCCAAAGCACCTAGACTCTGAATCCGAACCCAGCAGAGACGCCATATCCCTATGCCTCCACTCGGCCTCATCACTTGTCATCGACCAATTGGTTCGCGAGCTTTGCCACCTCGTCGACCAATTGATTCTCTCTTGCTCGTCCTTCTCTCTCATATTGGTGCTTCGTAGGGTTTGATGTTTTTTTTTTTGTTTTTGTTTTTCTGTTCTTTGTGGGTCTGATTTTGTGATTTGTTTGTTCTTGGTGGTTCGGCAGTTGTGGGTTTGAGTTACCAAATTTAGTTGTGATTTTTTGATTTTGTGTTTGTAGTTTAATTTTGGGGTTGTGACTTGTTTGTGATTTTGGTGGTTGGGGGTTGAGGTTGTGGGTGGTGTGTGTGGGCAATGACAGTGGGTTTTGGTTTTGCAATTGGTTTGGGCTTTGGTGGTTTTGGTTTTGCAGTGGGTTTCAGTTTTGTAGTGGCTTGAGTTTTCTAATGGTGGGTGGTAGCTTGGGTTTTCTAATGATGTTGGTGGTTGGCGATGGTTAGGAGTGGTGGGTTGGTTGTTTTTGTTTGGAAGAAGAGAAATGCACAAAGAAAGAGAAAGGAAGAGATGCATTGATAATAAAAAAGAATATTTTAATAAAGTGGTAAAAATTATAAAACTTTTGATATTAGATATATTATAAAATGAGGTATTAAAATAGAGAAAGTAGTATTTTGAACTGCTAAATACTAGTATTTTTTTTAACAATCTTCACATGAACAGAGAAGTTATACCCTGTAACGAGTATATGTTACTTGTGTCTCACAACTAGTGGGTCCGACTTGTATTTTTTCCACGTGAACGCTCTTACCTTTTTTTTTTGGTACGATCTGTGCTTTATACTATATTGCAACATCATGTCACACACTTTGGATATACTATATATAAGTAGAAAATGGGCAAATGCCCTTTTCGGGCAAATTATGTAGCATTTTACCCCATTTCCCAAACTAATTCGAGAAATGTCCCTCTTTTGAAAAGATAAATCGAGTTGTGCCCTATAGTGGCCTTTTTAAGGAGCCTATAGTGATGTTTTAAGGACCTATAGTGGTGTTTTGTAACTCGACCTCCATGAAATTGAGTTATAGGTTAAAAAAAAAAAAATTGCTTATAACTCGAGTTCATGGAAGTCGAGTTACAAAACACCACTATAAGTCCTTAAAACGTCACTATAGACTTCTTAAAGCGCCACTATAGGACTTCAGAATTTTTTTTTTTAACTCAATTTATCTTAAATCGAATTATAAAAGAGCGGCATTTCCCTAATTAGTTTGAAAAATAAGACAAAACGCTATAATTTTTTGTTCAAAAAGGACATTTGCCAATTTTTTTCCTATATATAATAAAATAGTACAATACAGAGTGAGATCCACCAATTGTGAGACGCAAATAACATGTACCCGTTGTAGAGTGTATTTTTTTCGCGCGAATGCTCTAACCTATCTGTTCTTTTTTTTTTTTCTTTTTTTTTTTGGGGTATGATCTGTGCTTTATACTACATTGCAACATCATGTCACACACTTTGGATATACTATATAATAAAATGGCAAAAATGCAAAACTGACCCTCTAACTTTCAGCTTTTGTCATTTCAGTCCTCTAACTTTCAGTTTTGTCATTTCAGTCTTCTAAGTTTCAATTTTTGTCAATTCAGTATTCCGTTAGATATCAGTTAGGTGTCTCCGTTAAATGAGCTAAAACTACGTCGTTTTGGTTGTAGTTGTTGTTGTTGTTTTTTTTTTAATTTGCAATTAAATGAATATATAAAAAAAAAAAAAAATCGAAGGGGAACAATCCCCTGAAAACATGTAAGGGAAGCTGAGGCCAAACGAGAGAGCTAAGGTCCGCCATAACTAATACAAGGTGATGGTGGAAGTCGATGAGGGTCGCCGGTGACGCAAGGACAACATGATGGAGATCTGCAAGACCAAGAGCAAGCGCGAGGAGAGCTTGCAGAAGAATTGCCGCGACCAGCAATCCTTCTCTTCCTCTTTCCACACCTCTGCCACCACCACCGTAAAAAAGAAGGTAACTTCTTCTACTTCTGAGTTCTACTGCTACTCTCATCCAATTCAATGTTGTTGATGATGATCCGTGCTTCTCTAGGGTTTCACTATTTGATCTTTTGACTTTTTTAGGGATTTTGGGTTTCTGGGTTTTGATTAAAAATGTTGCGTTTTTGGTTTTGATTGTTGTGGTACACTTGGAGAGTCTTCCTTTGATGGTTTCTGGGGTTTGGTCTACTGATAGCAACTTGCAATTGGATGCCACTACTCAATTTCAGAAGCTGCTTTCTATTGATATTTTTAATTTATGTATTCTCATTGATGATGTTTTATGTAAAATAATGAATGTGATTGATAATATATGTATATTGGTGAAATTTTGGAATTGCAGAAAGAAGCCCTCCAATTGAGGAAGTAATTCAATTTCAGGTTGTCCCTAGGTTTGTCAAGTTTCTAGTCAGGGAGGATTATTTATATGTTGGAGTCTTTGATTTCAGGGGAAGGGGAACAACTAGGGCTGTCCACGGGTCGGTCCGAGTCGGGTTTGTGCCCAACCCGGAACCGACCCGCCAGAATCGGGTGGGCAAAAAAATGCACCCGCCGGAGTAATCAGATCGGTCGGTTCAAACCATCAACGGGTGGCGGGCGAGTCGGTCGGAGTCCTAGATCATAGAAGACGGCGAGAAAATGGTGAAAAAAACACAGATCCGGCGAAGAAACCCAAATTCCGGCTATAAATTTCCAGATTCTGGCGAAAAATTTTCCAGAATCCGGCGAAAAATCTTAGATTCTGGCGATATTTCACTTAGATCCGGTGAGATTTCACTAGATCCAGCGAAAATCTCACCGTATTTGATGAGATTTCGCCAGATCCGGTCAAAATCTCACCGGATTTAAGGGAAATATCACCGGAATCTGAGATTTTTGGCCAGATTCTGGAAAATTATCGCCGGATTCTGGAAATTTTTGCTGGGATCTGGAAACATTCGGTCAGTTCGATTTTTTCGGGTTTTAGGGGAGGAAAACTGAAACCGACCCGCCGGAATCGGTTTCTGGTGGTGAAGATCCGCCGCTGACCCGCCGGAGTAGTCGGGTTGGCCGGATTCGGGTCGGTTCCGGTCGGTTTTTCGGGTGGATCGGGTTACCGGATCAATCTGGACAGCCCTAGGAACAACATTGTTCCCTGTACTTTTTTTTTTTTTTTGGTAACAATGTTTTTTCCTTTAATTACAAATTTTTTATTAAAAAAAAAAAGTTACTTAATGGGGACACCTAACTGATATTTAACGGAATACTGAATTGACAAAAATTGAAACTTAGAGTACTGAAATGATAAAACTAAAAATTAAAGTACTAAAATGACAAAAACTAAAAGTTAAATGGTCAATTTTACATTTTTACCTAATAAAATATTACAATACGGAAGCAAGCTGAAGCCACAAAGTATTTAGTCAAAGGAGTCAAACCTTATATTTGATATGCACTTATATTTATTGCTTTTAAACGGCTGGTCTCAGCCACACCCTTTAATCACAAACCCAAACAGAGAGACATTTCACTGCACGGAATATCTCAGTCCACTCCATAATACACAGACCCAATACTCCCTTACCTCCATCTCAGTTGCCATCAAAATACCGATATGAATTCCGTAAAAACGGAACCATCAACCATCTGCCACATGGTAGCAATTCCCTATCCCGGTCGAGGCCACATCAACGCTATGATGAACAGCTGCAAGCTACTGGCTTCAAAAAGCACCGATATTCTCATCAGCTTCGTCATCACCGAAGAGTGGCTCGGATTCATCGGCTCAGACCCAAAGCCAGCTAATATACGCTTCGCCACCGTACCCAACTGCATACCTTCCGAGAAGGGTCGTGGGAAAGATTTTGCTGGCTTCGTGAAAGCCGTCAATACCAAGATGGAAGCGCCATTTGAGGAGCTCCTGGACCGGCTTGAGCCACCGGTGAAAGCCATCGTGGCTGATACTTATGTATTCTGGCCTATCGCCTTGGGGAACCGAAAGAATATTCCAGTGGCCTCACTTTTTCCGATGCCGGCGATGGTATTCTCTATGTTTTATCATTTTGAACTGATCGTGCAGAACCGGCATTTCCCTGTTGATTTGTCAGGTACGTTTTGTTTCTTTTGCCTGTTCGGGTTTTGGGAACGATACATGTGAAAAGTAACTAGTGGTTCAGTTCATAACTTTTGTTTTTTTAGTAACTAGTGGTTCATACACATAATATAAAATACATTCATACACATCATATAAATTTATAATAGAGAGATGCTCACAACTTACAAATCCTCATCCTTTACTTTTAGAATTTTTGAGAGAGAAAGAGAGAGAGAGAGAGGTAGATATCTGTGATATGGGTGATATGTGATCAGTGTGTGCAAAAATATGTTTAAGTGTAAATTTGTTTTCTGAAAATATTTTTAAGGGTAATTAAATTAATATATATATATATATATATATCTATGACAACATGTGGAGCTGCCCTTGGTTACTTGTAACGGTTTTAATTTGAATCCACAGCTAACATTACTTTTACTCACTACTAAGAATTTATCACATCAATAAATATAAAAAATTGTCAAATTTAATGTGTCCGTAGACTTTCAAAAAAAATATAATAAGGGTTCGGTTAGCATATGTCCTTACGACATTTGTTAATGGATCATTTTAAGAAAGTATTGATACTATTTTTATGGAAAGTATAAAAGTTGTAAAAAAAAAATGGTTACTTATATCTTTTTTTTGTTGTTGTAAAAATATAATTTTTTTTTATTTTAAAACTGGTACCCTTAGAGCATCTGTTAACTTTTCTTGATATATATATATAAGAAAAACCTACTAAAGATCATAGGTTATATCAATTCGTAAGTTCCGATGTTCGTAAAATATCTTTTACGTATATTTCATTTTTCTTAAAAAAATAAATTGAGGATCTAAAAGCACACAGTTACAAAAAAATGTGTACGTGTAAATCAATGAACCATTAATAAATGTACTTTCTTCCTTGCAAAATGTATATTATAGTTCATAATTGTGTATTTATTAATTATTAATGTGTGTCCTTAGGTCACTTGTTACATTACCCCCATCATGCCAACACACATGTATATTTTAAAACAAATAACAGTCAATTAGTTGAAGTAATAACTTAATGGTTGCAACTCACCAAATCATTACATTTGATTTATCAAAAAAGTTAAGATCTTTACTGTTCAATTAGTTGACACTTTTTTAGTTGTCCATAACATTATGTGTTTAAATATTCATTCCAGTATAACTTTCGAATCATAAAGAAAGAAATTGATTCAAAGTAAAATAAAAAAATCATTACATTATATTAATAAATAAATAAATAAAATAATGTGGTTACATTATTGATCATTTGGACCACTGTGTATTTTAGCCTTATATATGTACTTTTTGACCGCAAAAATTATTATTATTATTATTATTATTATTATTATGGATGACAACTAAAATTAATTGAATTTGGTAAGATTAGGACAGACCAAACAGTTCCTATAAAAAAAGGGGCCAAACGTCAAGTTGTAATCACTAATCACGTATAATGATGATGATGAATAAGGCGGTTTCCTCCAATAACTCGTTTTTATAACTTTATATAATGCAAAGTTCCAATCAGCCAACCAATATGGCACACGACCCTTCCCCCACGCCCACACACAAATATACGGCACATGACCCACGACCCTTTTTTTTTTTTTTTCCTATGTCTCATATTTTAGCAATTTTTTTGGGTTAAAATGTAAGAGTCATTCTCTAAATTTCTTAATTTCCATCATCTAACTTTGTCTTCATTCATTTTAGTCCTCTAACTTTGTTTTCATTTATTTTAGTCATTTACGATTCAGATTTATTCAATTAATGCATTTCCGTCAACTTTTATTAAAAAAATTTTGAAAAAAAAAATCTGGAAAATATTTTTCAATTATTAATTGAATTTTTTTAATTTAAAAAACTTGAAGAAAAATTTTAAAAATTAAAAAATTAACCACAATACATAACAAAAGTTGATGAAAAAACTTTAATAGAATAAACTCGAAAATAATAGAATTTTAATTGAATTACAAAGGGACCCAACTCCCACCCACAAGGGCCACAACGCAGTAAGCCCGAAAAAATAAAATATAAAAAAACCAATCAAAACACTTGACAACAGAAAAGGTGTAAATCAGATCACCCACACTAGACTTGTAACTTTTGTTAGCTGTGAACTTGTAATGTTCCATATTCCAGATTATATGTTTCAACTAAAGACAGCGTCTTTAACAGCAATCAAAGATTGGCACTAAAGTTTATCAAAACAAAAAAATAAAAACAAAAAGATTGGTACAAAAATAATTCTACTACAGAAACTCAAGCTTAGCGTTGCTTGTGTGTGTGTGTGTATATATATATATATAAAATTTGTTCCCTCTTGTTCCAAGGCAGTTTCTAGTTAGTCGTTACAATATTTAGGCTTTTCACTTACATTGCTCTCTATGTGTGTCTATGCCATGTGATTAATTAAGAGCGGGGTGATGAGCTTGTGGACTACATCCCTGGAGTTTCTACTTTACGTATTGCAGATCTTCCCACCTTTACATATGGAGATGGTCGACTAGTCTTGCCTGGAGTCCTGGAATGTATTTCAAGCGTGTCCAAGAAAGCGCAGTATCTTCTATTCACTACCTTTCACGAACTTGAAGCTGAAGCCATTGACGCTTTAAAAGCCAACTTTCCTATCCCTGTCTACCCTATTGGTCCTGCCATACCTTACTTAGAACTTGAAGAAAAGAGTGCTTCTGTAACTAATGCTAACAATGGTGTCAACTATCTCCAGTGGCTTGATTCTCAACCTCCATGTTCGGTGTTGTACATCTCAATGGGAAGTTTCCTCTCGGTTTCAAATGCTCAAATGGATGAAATTATTGGTGGTATAAGGGACAGTGGTGTTCGGTGCTTGTGGGTGTCACGTGGAGAAATTGGTCGGTTCAAGGATTGCAATGGTGATATGAGCCTAGTAGTCTCTTGGTGTGACCAATTGAAGGTGTTGTGCCACTCTTCAATAGGAGGGTTTTGGACACATTGTGGCTGGAATTCCACTCTTGAGGCTGTTTTTGCTGGTGTACCAATGCTTACTTTTCCCATATTTTGGGATCAAGTCCCAATCAGTAAACGCATTGTGGAGGATTGGAAGATTGGATGGAAGGTTAAGAAAGATGCTGGAGTTGTGACAAGAGGGGAAATTTCAGAGCTTGTGAAAAGGTTTATGGATAACAAAAGCGATGAGATGAACGCGATGAGGCAAAGAGCAAAAGAACTTCAGAAGTCAAGTCGACGAGCAATTGCAAAAGGTGGGTCATCTGATGCAAATCTTGATGCTTTTATTAGGAATATTTCAGAAGGCCACTGTCATTAAGCATATTTGTAATTTATAGTAGTCATTGGTCAATAAATATGTAGAATTTGATTGTAATTTCATTACTATCAGTATGGTTTTAGACACTTTATTCTTCAACAATTTCTTTAAAAATAAAATTGAAACTGTCACACAAGATGCACCAGATTATTTGCATGCAGTGAAAATGTGAAATTAACGTCTTGTAACTTTTACTAGTTTAATTATTTTGTTAGATGAGTTTGACTTGAATTTAAAAAGTGTGGTGATATGTGAAAATTGAATTTCAATTGTCGTGAAATTGAAACTGGCCCACTTGCTGCAAGTACACCCCATCAGCTTGAACTCCTACACAGTCAACCTAGTGTCTCTTTCGGCTCCACCACACAGCATGGACATCTACTCCCTAATTGTCGTCTATCACTCAATACTCATTCTATACAAACCTGTGGGAAGCTTTAGGCCGATTTGCTCCATTATCATGTTAATCCTTCAATTCCTCTAGAGCAGAAATCACTAAAATCTGCCTTAAAACATCCTAGTTGGGTTGCTGCTATGCGTGAAGAACTTCAAGCCCTCCATGCTAAACATACTCGGACTCTTGTCCCTAATGGTCCCACCATGTACATAATTGGGTGCAAACGGGTCTTCATAACCAAATTGAAAGTTGATGGGAGCCTTGAACGATTGAAAGCATGCCTAAGCGCCCAGGCTTTAACTAGCGTGAAGAAGTAGACTATGAAAAAAACTTCTAGCCCTTCACTGTTGTAACTTGTAAGAGAGGATTGAGAGAATTGTAGGAGAAATGGGTTTATCTCGTCTTGGAGCTAAAATATGTAGAAGGGTAAAGTATTGTAGAAGACAAAGCCTACCAATAGATATTGAAAGAAGGATAAAGTTTGGTTTCAAACATGTTTGGAACCTTAGGTTTCAACCTATAATAAGAAGATGATATAAATCCTTGTCATTTGAAATGTATATTATTCAGTTGATTACATGATAGGTATACATATCATCTTATTATTGTGCATTGAAGCCTAAGGCTCCAAATACATTTGGAGCTAAACTTTATTCTAGAAAGAAATTTAAAAAAAGAAAAAAGAAAAAAGAAATATCCAATTGATTTATGGAAACTCATGTACGGTATAAGACACATAACCGACACATAACTTTTAGTTTTTTTTTTTTTTTTTAAATAGTTTTTACTTTTTCTCACACATTTAGCAAAAAATCTATCAGCAACTATATCTTTTTTTAGAGAGTTTCAACCTATGACGTCTGCTTCTGATGATAACTTTTTATCATTAGACCAAGACACCAATCAATTTTTGGTGTAGGTGGGGATTGAACTCCAGATCTCTTATTTAATCATTAGAGATTTTACCAGTTGAGCTAACTAGAACCTACTCAACAACTATATCTTTGATAAACACTATGCAAATAAATTACCAAAAACGATAGGATACCTAAATGAATACTATATTAATGTATTAGTTTGTACTTTCTAATTGTTTGTGAGAATAAACACAATAATCAAATATTTTATAATAGTTTTTTTAATTTAATTTTAATGTTTTCTTCCTTTATATTTAACATTAACTAAGTTTATAAATGGATTTTTGAACTTTTTGTATATTTTCTTAATAAAGTTGTTTAGTTTTGATGCATTGGCTAATTTATTTGTATTTAAATTAATTATAACAGTAAATGCATTTTGGCCTTCAGTTGAATCTCAAATTGATCTTAAATTTTAGTAATTTCAATAGAAATATGTAATGTTCAAATTAATCCCTCTTTCCTCAACTATCCAATTATCCAAAAAAATCAAAAATCAAAACTATAGTAGAGGCAATACCGTCATTTAGGTGATATTATATATCATCACATATGTAATGGAATCTTCATATTCCCTTGCCAAAGTTACTTGTTTCTCACATTATCAAAAGATCTTGAAGAAAGAAGCACAAATCATTTCAACTACAAGTTCAAGGTTGAGCTAACTAGAACTTACTCAACAACTATATCTTTGATAAACACTATGCAAATAAATTACCAAAAACGATAGGATACCTAAATGAATACTATATTAATGTATTAGTTTGTACTTTCTAATTGTTTGTGAGAATAAACACAATAATCAAATATTTTATAATAGTTTTTTATTTAATTTTAATGTTTTCTTCCTTTATATTTAACATTAACTAAGTTTATAAATGGATTTTTGAACTTTTTGTATATTTTCTTAATAAAGTTGTTTAGTTTTGATGCATTGGCTAATTTATTTGTATTTAAATTAATTATAACAGTAAATGCATTTTGGCCTTCAGTTGAATCTCAAATTGATCTTAAATTTTAGTAATTTCAATAGAAATATGTAATGTTCAAATTAATCCCTCTTTCCTCAACTATCCAATTATCCAAAAAAATCAATAATCAAAACTATAGTAGAGGCAATACCGTCATTTAGGTGATATTATATATCATCACATATGTAATGGAATCTTGATATTCCCTTGCCAAAGTTACTTGTTTCTCACATTATCAAAAGATCTTGAAGAAAGAAGCACAAATCAGTTCAGCTACAAGTTCAAGGTTGTGCACGTGCTACACACGTGTGATTAAGTACTTGTCGTATTTCCTTTGAATAAACAGTTAGTTTGTAACATGTGCTACACGTGTGTTTACTAATCCAATTGTAATGAGGGTTATAGTTTGTCTAATTGTTTGGGGAACCAACTAATTCAGTTCATACGTCTTGGGAAAGGAAAATGGGTAAATTTGTGTTTTTGTTTTTGTTTTTTGTTTTTTGTTTTTTGTTTTGTTTTGTATTTTTTTTTTCTCAGTTTGGATGAAATAGGATGTTGCAATGTAGGCCAAACTAAAGTATACGAAAATAAGTTAAGAACCTTGTAGTTTGGTAGCATAATCTCTAATTATAAGGAGAATAATGCTAACTCAAATTCCCTTCTTCTATTATTATAACTAAAAAAAATGAGAGAGATCAAGATATTAAAGAATAAGTGAATAATGTTCAAAAAGTTGGAGGAGGGGGGTGTTATTTGGTCCTAACTAAACGGAGGCAATTTATCATTACCCTTAGAAAATTTATTTTTGTAGGATGACCTTATTCATGAAATGATGGTAATTAAATTCCAACTTTTTCTTAAATGAGTATTTTGTGGAAAATAAATTTTTTAATTATTGTAATATATGTTGATTTTCAAACGACCTTAATGGAATAGCATTCAGTCATGATGAAAAAAAATAGATCGAGTCATTGGAGGTTTTTTTTTTTTTTTTTTTTTTTTTTTTTTTTTTTTTTTTTCTGCATAAGACAATTTCATCTTATTCCAAGATGAAAATGATGATAAAGGGAAATTTGAACATTATCCTGAAAGAAAAAGGAATTAGACCTCTAAAATGAAATGACAACATTGGAAGTTTTGATCAAAATGAAAGAAAATAACATATTTTAGAGAAAAGGAGAAGTTAAATTTTGTGATTCGAGTCATTCGACCCTAAATTTATCGTGAATGAGGACATTCACGCGATTCTTTTCTATAAAAAAAAGTAACATTTTATTGTACTTTCTATAATAATAATAATAAGTAACTTTTTATTAAATAACGAACCTCTATTAATTGCCAATTTCCTATTTAAGAAAGAAAAAAGAAAAAGAAAAGAAAAGAAAATTTCTTATCTCAAAAAATAAAATAAAGAAAGAAAGCTTCCATTACCAAGGCCTTCAATTTTTTAACTTCCTAAAAAGTTTGTTTTTTTTAATTTTTACCCAATACATAATTATATATTAGATTTAAAAATTTTAGCTGAAAGTCATACTTCCCCTCTAAATTGAAAATTAACTTTCAAAATATTGCTTGAAAAAAAAAAACACCCCTTTGTTGGTTTATTTAGAACTCACAGTTATTATTAACTTTGATGTTGTCATGCTTGCTGTCTAGATTTATAATTTACTTGGTTTATGTTGTCATGCTATCATAGTGAATCACTCGTATTATGATATGTTTATTTTATAGTTGAATAATGCCAAAGACACATAAAAATGCACAACATATATAGTTAAGTTGCATTATTATTATTATTATTTAAAAGTATGATACCCTCTTTTTATTTATTTATTTATTTTAATAATAATGAACAAACAGTAAATAATAAAATGAATTCTTGCTTTTTCTCTCTTTTTTTTCAAGATGATGAAAAATATTTTTCTTTGTAGCATGTGACTCATATATTTTGGAACCTTAATACATTTGCTTACTCTATAATATAATCATTATGTAGTAAATCAACAAAGCCTAAAGTTATTTCTCTTTCCCCTTCAAGTTTACCTACTACGGTACCGGAATGAATATAATCTCCACCAAAAACTCCCTTTTTCTGGACCCACCTTATATCAATAACTCGACCCCTACCACCTATGGGTAGTTTTAGACAAGTTTCTTTTAAAGTGGATACCTGAATGCCAACTATGGCTCTTAATAATCTGTCCTCCGGGGTATATGACGATTCTTTTGCCACCTAAGGCGATTCTCATTCGATCACAGTGGGAGAGCAAGTCAAAACAGAAAAACTTACATTGGGTTTAGGGATAATCAGGCTCGAACCCCCAATAACTTATTGGGCACTGTACGAAGTATTTGAAATACAGGAAAGAAATACCATTCGGGCAATATTTTGGTACAATTGAAAAATTATAATTACATGTATATATGGATTCAAATTATACTCTTTCTCTTTTTATATTTTATATTTTAAATTTTTTTAGATATACACATGAGTTTACTCTTTCTTTTTTTTATTGAATTTTTATGATTTATTTATATTAGACCCTTCATCTTTTGCACATCATTAACTCACCTAGAACAAAAATAAAAAAACTTAAATAAGACACACAAAATTAGACAACAATTGAAATCCATATATATATATATATATATATTATTAAAATTTAAAAGTTTGATACCCTCTGTTGAGATACAAATTTTCGGGCCCTAATTTCATTAGCCCACTCACTAAAAAATACCTACACAAGCCCCATAAATTACCTTGGGTCCTCTCACAAATACTACTCATTATATCCTACATATTATCCAACTTGGGCTTTCCGCAAAAACACTTATCACATTACTACCAAATTGGGCCACAAAATTATACTATCTCCACAAAAAAGCTCAAAATCATTTACCTTGTGGGAAGAACCCAAAAAAGCCCAACAAAACCCTCTTATGAAGCCTGTTATTAGACAGCACCTCTAAAAGCTCGTTACTACACGGCACCTCTAAAGCCCGTTACTACACGGCACCTCTGAAACCCGTTGCAGTTGGTACACGGCACCTCTTAAAAGCCTGTTGCTACAAGGCACCTAAAAGCCCATTTCTACATGGCACTTCTAAACCCCGTTGCTACACGACATCTCTTAAAAGCCTGTTGCTACATGACAATATTTTTACAAAATCTTATAAAGCCCAAATGCTATTTTGGCACTTATTTTGCAAAGCCCAAATATTATTTTTGGCACCTATTTTATAAAGCCCAAATGCTATTTTGACACTTATTTTACAAAGCCCAATATTATTTTGTTACTTATTTTACAAAGCCCAAATGCTATTTTGGCACCTATTTTACAAAACCCAATATTATTTTGGCACTTATTTTACAAAGTCCAAATATTATTTTGGCACCTATTTTACAAATCCCAAATGCTATTTTGACACATATTTACAAAGCCCAAATGCTATTTTTGGCAACTACTCATAAAGCCCAATAATACTTTAGCACTTATTTACAAAAGCCCAAATATTATTTTGGCAAAAACAATTACATTATGCTGGAAAGCCCAAAACTATTTCTTGGCAAAAACATATCTTCATATACTAAAGTCCCTACCTCATGGGAAATATAAATTAATCATCACTCAAAAATATTTCTTTTACAAAACTTATGGGAACTATGCTTATTTTTCTCATAATCAACTAACTATAAAAGCCCATGTATATCATCCATGGCAAAACTATTTATTCTTGTAGGAATGACCAAGCCTAAAGAAGCTCAACTACAAAGCCCAGCTGAGCCAGCCCAGCTCACATACAAATCCCAGCAGCTGAAGCTCACGTGAGTTGTCTAGTAAAGTTTCAGTACAATCTAACAGCTGGAGCCCATCACCATCAGTTCTAGCTTGACCAGTTAGATCAGAAAAGGACACGTGTCTAGCAGGGGTTAAACCCTTCCTTGCTAAGTTCATTTCCATCATTTCTCATGTGACATAAAACTGGGATGACATAATATAAAGCTGGGAAAGCTTCTGCCAACTGTCTTCCCTTTCTTCTCCAACCCATTCGGTCAAGGACTAAGGGCAACCATAAGCAGGCCATGAAAGCTTCTAGAACAACTTGAAATCAGCTTATTATCTTGCCAAAAATGTGTACTTTCTGGTTCATGGACCAAGCACATGAACCCAAATGGGGAAATTTAGGGAAATGTGGTTTGGAGGGCACGATAGAGATCTCCAGCAGAGTTCCCAGCAAAGTGCTCCAAGGTTAACACCTAGCTTAGGGTGATGCAACCTGCCCTAGGGAGCTCTAATTCTAACAGCAGCAAAACCAAGATCACTAGCCTAATGCATGCTTTAATCCCATCATCTGAGGCCAATCAGCATTTAATACCAAGTCTGAATCCTAGCTGTTATTACCCAAAACAGTAAGAACATTCTAAAAGCTGAGCTTACCACTCTTGGCCAAAATTCTAGGAACGATTCTCTAAGGATTTTATGAAGATTGAGGAAGATTTAGTAGAGATTATTTGCTAATTACCCCCTTAAACTCAACTATAAATGGAACTCTCCATTAACACTTCAGGGGAGACTAATATACACTAATACATACACTAATAGAAAAGAGTTCTTCCTTAACTTCCTTGTTTAGCCTTCCCTAAGCTCTGGCAAAGTTCTGAGTTCTTAGTTTCAAGCTTAGAAACTAAGTCCTCCAGCTCCTAGCTCACAAATACTCCTCATACCTCTACCTATAAACACTCATCTATCCCCAGCAGAAAGCTCCAGCAGCTTTACTATACACTTTCACTCACTACTCATACTACTCAAAATGACTGTCTCTATTCACTATATATACTATATCCACGAGCATGTCCTAGCATTATGATGATCTTGATATGCTAGCTGGAATCTCTCTCTCTCCCTTCATCTCACACTAAGTTTCTTCATTATTTGTTATAATGGAACCTATGGCATTTGTTTATTCATTTACTATTGAAGGTTATGACATGACCATTACTATTTAGTTTTTCCCTCATATTATTGTTTTAGAAGACTCTTCTTCAGAGTCCATGAATGATGAGTTTAAAGATGTAGATACTTTTCTTAATCTGTGAATATCTAACGGCTGGAGTTTTATTTTGCTCTGTTTCATTTTACCGCTGGAATACTTTACTGCTGGGATACTTCGCTGCTGAAATATTTTACTGCTGGGTTATTTATTTATTGCAGTATACTTTTTATTGTGTTGACGTGTCTACTGTAGGAAGTGTTTTTGGGCCACTTCATAACCCTTGTCAGTCCCATCCTAGGCCTAAGGTATAAAAAGAGGACGAACTCTTCAAAAACTTCACCGATAGCCTTTGGGCCATACTTCAAGCCTATCATCGAGTTTCGGTTTAAGCCCCCAACCCAACATAAGGGTCCGTTTGGATTGAACTTATTGTTGCTGAAACTGAAAACTGAAAACACTGTAGCAAAATAATTTTTAAATGTGTGAATAGTACCGTAAGACCTATTTTTAATATTTTTTATTGCGTAAACAGTACGTGAACAGTAATAAACAGTACGTGAATAGTAATTTTTGTCCCCTGCACAGTAATTTTACTGTTCAGGGGAAAAAAAAAAAAAAAAAGAGGAAACGCTGAATGATACAAAACATGGACGTCGAATCCAAATGGACACATAAATCTCATTTGTCGGAAGGAAAACTTTTTCGCCCTCGACACCCTCTTTTTATTTATTTATTTATTTATTTTTAATAATAATCCACAAACAGCAAATTATAAAATGAATTCTCTCTTGTTTCTTTTTTCCAAGATGATGAAAAATATTTTTCTTTGTAGCATTTGACTCAATTATTTCGGAACCCTAATACATTTGCTCACTCTATAACCCGGATAAGCTTCTTCTTGTAACTGAGTCTCCATTTGAGACTGATCAGTTCGCCGTTGTTTCTCTAATAAAGTCATCTAATTCAGACAAGGAAAAGAAAAGAGACCACACTCGTATAAAAACCACATTTCCTATATCTCATTTGCAACAGAGATTTAGATATCATGGTGAAAAAAGATTAAAAACCAAAAAAGCAAAAACAAAAACGAAAAAAAGACCTCTCACACTCTTAAATTAAGCTCCATTGCTAGGAACAACAATACAATTAGGGGACCCCTTGGCGATTAGTGACATTAGTAGCAGTAGTGTCAGATGAGACAGCAGCACCAGAGGGAGTTGGGGCATCAGTGGCTCCAGCGCCACGACCAGTCTTGGGCTCGAGGTGACCTTCAGTTCCATAAGCTTGACGCTTGTAATCTTCCAAGTCCCCATAATTCACATAGGGACTGGTCTCCAAAGGAAGCCCTGCTTCTAACTTTCCCCTCTCCTTCACTCTCTGGCTTTCTCTCCCTCTTCTCCTGATCAATCTGTTTCTTCTCCATTGCCCTTTCTTTTGATCTTCTTTTCGTTCCTGTTTCTGATCATTGGAGCTATAGCCGAGTGCTTCATGGTTTCTTATGGGTCCGTTTGGATTGAGCTTATTGTTGCTGAAACTGAAAACTGAAAACTGAAAACACTGTAGCAAAATAATTTTTAAATGTGTGAATAGTATTGCGGGACCCATTTTTAATATTTTTTATTGCGTGAACAGTGCATAAACAGTACATGCACTGTTCACAACAGTAAATTTTTGCTGCTAAAGTCAACATAAGCGGCCTAAAAAAACAAAAAAAAAAAAAAGAGAAAGAAAGAAGAAGAAGCAAAACGCGAAACAAGAAAGACGCAGACGCTGAACGCAGAAACCAAACTCTCACTATATGTCATAATATTATCTTGCTTTGTAGCTTCTCCACGTTTGAGATACGTGTCAAACTATCATGAAATATTACCTACACGCGTCACCTCCTGGGGATTTGCATGGATAAGGCCATAAGGGATCGAGATCGATAATTTTGCCTACACATTACCAAGAAAATGTCACAACGTAGAGAAAGTCACCTCGATTTAACAAGAGATTTTAGATGACAGCTTTGTCTTCACACAGTCATGGGCCTAAATGGACAAAAAAAGAGGAATATATTTTTGCAGTGAAAGAGAATTTTTAGGCCCATGCCTGTGGACATGATAGTATTAGTTTGATGATAGATTGACAGGTGTGGCTATTGCGTCTTAGTTTTTGTAATCAATCTCCAAAAGGATTATCTCAAAAAAAAAAAAAAAAAAAATCTCCAAAAGGAATTCCATAAATCTAGCTTTCTTTTGGCCCAAGGTCAACTCTTTTTTTTTAAATTATTTTTTAATAGATGGTCACCTCCTATTTTGTTGATAGGAACATAGTCTAAAACATTGTTTTTAAGAAAAAAAACTACAAATTTCTTTATTCCTCATTTAAATAAAGTAATTATTAATATTGATCTTATCAACATTTCAAGATATATCATCATATCATTATAATTATTAATATTGATTTTATCAACATTTCAAGATATATCATCATATCATTATTATTAATATGTATTGATTGCATTAAGTGATTATTTTCTCCTTATCAATCATACTTTTATTAATTATTAAATTAATTTATCTTATTAAAATTAGGATAGCATTTTAGCTAAAACTCTATTATTTAACTTTCAAGAAATTAGAAATTTTATTTATCTTATTAATTGTTATGATAGTTTAATTTAGGTAATCTATTATCTAAGTTTCAATAAATTTAATATTTTATTCAAACTAAAATTCTATTATAAAAAATGTTAAGATAAAATTTAAAATTTATTTTAATTATTTAATTGTCTACCATAATTTTGTATTTTAATATAGTAAAACTTAAACACTCATATAATCCTGCATCAAGCGAATATATATATATATATATAGTTAATTTAAAGTTTCAAGTGACTCACTAATTACTATGATAAATTCAATAACATTTATAATTTTTTTTTGTCTTTCACATAAAATTTTAATCAATTTGTGCATCACATGGTTATATTATATACTATTTACTAGTACTATATAATAAAATGTGAGTCCTAAAAATTGTAATTGTGTTAAGTGACTATTTTCTCTCTACAAGGTAGTAACTAAAAATTTTTCTTAAAAAAAAAAAAAGGCAGTAACTAATTAACTCTCATTAATTACTAAGTTTACCTTAAATTGGACTCTATTGAGGCCCGACTTTCTAATGAAAAAGAGAAGGATTTTTTCTTTTTTGAGGTAAGCGAGGTTGAATATAGTGGCGCCACCATGAAATTCCGACCATTTGCTATATTTTGTGTCTTTGGAATCATTGGAAAGTGAGGTAGAGTACAGTGGCACCACCTAGAAATTCCAATATTGGTGCCACAAGAAATTCCAATATACATGAAGGATGTGATTCGGCTATCAAATTGAACCATATACCTCTTTGTTGGATGTATAGTGCTAATGTGCTATTCTCATGACTTTTTTTTTTTTTTTTTTGGTTAAGAATCAAAACTTTAAACTTGATTAAATTGAGATGAGATCATCACAAACTAAATCTGTAATGATTTATGGAACGTCTACCATCCAAACTAGTAAATTAGATGAGGTTAAAGCTCTCCTCGTTAAGGCATGAGCAACTTTAGTTCATTTTCTTCCCATATATGAGCAACATAATAACACTCTATATGTTTGGTTATTAATTTAATTAGCTTCTTGCAGAATAAATCCAACAGGTGATAGAATCTCTCACAACTTTGATTTCCCAAATTTTCCCACAAACTTGTGTGACAAACTAACAATGTTTAAAAGGATTAAATTATATGGCATTATTTTTCCAGGATTTAATGGGATTACATACTTAGCACTCAAATATAGTTTGTCGTCACTTGTGATTTTAAGAGAAAACCTAAGGCAAAAATGACATAATAAGATAGCATTTATATCACATTCTTACTGGATCTACATTATAACAATAGATGAGGAAGATATAATGCAGATAAAGGGCAATACAATTATGTTATTTTCCCCTTAGTGATTCAATGGCTTATTTTCATTAGAACAAGACAACGGTGTGGTATGCTTTCATCACTACTATAAACGTGGACTATAGCCACGTTTTTAAAACGCAGCTGCAGCTCCAAAAAATGCAACTATTGGTCCATTTGGTCTATAGCCGCGTTTTCTATAACCATGTTTTTACAAACGTGGCTAAAATAACACCTATAGCTGCGCTTGAAAAAACACAGCTATAGACTTGTCAGGCTATAGTCACAGTGTATTGGTGTTGAAAAAACGCAGCTATAGACCTGTCAGGCTATAGTCATGGTGTATTGGCTATGCTTAAAAACACGGTTATAGACCAAATGGACCTATGACATCGTTTTTTGGAACTATAGCCACTTTTTAACAACATGGCTATAGGGGTCACAGGGGCTATGGATGATGCTTGAAATTTTAAGAATTGAGATCCTCGCATAATTTACATAAAATCAATTATTGTTTTAAAGATTATGGGCATTAAAGTGAGAGCCATGAACCGCGCTAACAATTAAAGGGAAATAACTCTTACACATGTATTCTTGCTATATACATGTGCATGTTTTTAATGAAATTGTGATTTATAGTTACAATTTCAGTTTAAAAATAAGTCACGATTTTAGTGTGTAACAACCGTTGGGACCTTCCTTGCGTAAATTCGCAACCTTCTTCCGAACCTTAAAGGGCCATTCAAGTACCACAAGATTCAGAACAAGCAATAGCTATTTTATGTTTGGATCACGAAAGCAAGAAATTAAGGGTGGGTTTGGATAGCGGCAGATCGCGCGTCTACTTTTTTTGTGTAGGTCTCATTCACTGTTTATAGGACTCGCAAGTACGAATTTCGGCAAAATCAACTTTAAAATTGGGTCCCACAGTACTATTTACACACTTAAAAATTATTCTGCTATAGTGTTTTTAGCAATAAGTGATATCCAAACAGATCCTAAATTACACAGTCCAGTAGCTGTTATCCAACTAGTATGCAATGAAATCTCACCAATACAATAATATTTACACATCACAATAATTTGTCTTATTTTCCTTTTTCTTATTTCCTAGTAAGTGAAAGAAATTCTCAATAACACAGAATCCAAGCTGTTTTAAGTTAGACAGACTTCTGTTACCCAACTGGTAGCAATGAAATCTCACCGATGCACATCACAAGAATTTGTTTTCTTATCCTTTTTCTTAGTTCATGGTAAGTGAAAAGAAATTATCAATAACACTAAAAAGAATCCAAAATATGTTCGATAAATCAAATATATGGAATTTACTAATTTAGTGTTCATCAATTCCTTAGACATTCATACATATAAATTATCATTAATAACGTACGTACTGTACACCGAGAAAGAAAACATACCCATTTCACAGGTTGTAATTTTCTCTCTCAGACAACAATATCAAACGCTAAATCGAAACAATAACATTACAATTTTTCGGAAATTTAAAAAAGCAAGCAATAATCACACACCCTTCTTTGAGCGTGTAACAAATTCAACCTCCTCCTCCTATCTCTCTTATACTTCCCATTAAGTCCAGCTAAAAGCTATAGGACTTCCAACTGTGTGTTTCCCATCTGTCCATTCCAAACGAGCAAAGCTATTCGAATTCGATGGCAGCGAACCCGTTGTAGTGAATGTAACAGCGTAAGACTTCTTCTCATTGATTGCACTGAAGCTCAACGATTCAGGCTCAACTCGAATCTTAACCAATGGACTCTCTGATGAGATTGAAACCTTGTACGTCCCAGGTGAACCCACATTAGTAACAGTTCGTGTGTACTTAGGCACGCTAGACCCATTACCATCACTACCAGTACCAGTCAAAACCACAGAGAAAGAAGGATAATTAAGGTCAGTAACACTGTACGTTTTGCTTGCATCGCACGTGAAATTTCTCCCTGCCATAGTGGAAATCTGTGCAGCACTGTAATTTAACGCGCAAGCGAAGTTTAAGTAATCATCGGCCGTCAAATCGTAGACTAGTCCTGGATCAAGGGCTGCTACGGGGTCCACGTGTCCGGACCCATAATCGAAGGGTGTTGCTGGTTTCCCAGTAGAAACGTCTTGTAATTTTTGGCCACCCTTGTATACAATGTACGCCGTGGTCATAAGGGCGGAGCGAATCGCCGCCGGGCTCCAATCTTGGTGCTCTGCCTTGACAAGCGCCGCGAGCCCACTCACGTGTGGGCAAGACATAGATGTTCCCGAAATTATATTAAACCCCACGCGTCTGTCATCAATGGATAGCCCTGTAGGACCCACATTACCTGACCATCCCGCTAAGATGTTGACACCTGGCGCTATAATGTCTGGCTTCAGTATTTCCGGCGTGAGTGAATTTGGACCTCTCGAGCTGAACGCTGCGACCACCGGTGAAGGCTGAATCCCAACCTTAGTGCCTTCGAATAAAATCGTCACCGTTGGATTAGGATCAGTGAACAAGTAACTCTTTATGATATCACCGTTTTTCTCGCCCACCGCCGTGGCTGGTAAGAGATGAGCATCAGCCACCAACTCTTCACCGTTTGCGGCGGTGTTAGACAAAACCATACCCAATGCACCAGCGTCTTTAGCTACAGATCCTTTCTGAACTCTGGAGTTCACGCCACGATCGCACAACACAATTTTTCCTGCAACTTTTTCTGGAATCAAAGTTCCGATCATGCACAAGTTCCCATTCGTGGCATTGCTTGCATTACCTGCATACACAAATGGCAATACTTTTCCGGGCAAAGAGTTTCCTTTGTAGAGTGAAACGCCGGAGAAGTTTTTGCCGTTGCCGAGGCTAACGTACGCTGGGAAATCACGATCTATTGTGCCTGCACCAACGGTAGTGATCCATGGTGCTTGGTTTGATAAACTGTACGGACTGGGACCCGCATTTCCAGCTGAGCACGAAACGAAAATTCCCTTCTCCATTGCCGAGAAAGCTCCAATTGCGACACTGTCTCTATAATAATCAGACATTCCACCGCCAAGAGACATGGAGATGACATTAACGTTGTCCTCAATGGCTTTTTCCATGGCCGCTAAAATATCGGAGCTAAAACAACCACCGAGCCAGCAGACTTTGTAGGCGGCGACAAGGGCGCGCGCGGCCATCCCACGCGCCGTCCCTTTGGCGTAGTCGAAAAGGCTCGAGTCTTGCACTACCGATCCCGCTGCTGTGGTTGATGTGTGTGTGCCATGGCCATCATCGTCTCGAGGCGATCTGGATTCTTTGCTTGTGTCAATTGGTCCTAATGTGCCTTCGTAGCCTTTGGAGAAGTACCTTGCGCCGATTAATTTGCGGTTGCAGTTTGAGGCTGTGAAGTTGGTTCCTGATTCACATGCACCTTTCCAGCTACTGGGTATGGGTCCGAGCCCAGTGTCGTCGAAGCTCTTGCTCTCCGGCCAAACTCCGGTGTCTAAAACTCCGATAATGACATCACTTTCCGAGTTAGACTCGGGGAGTAAAGCGGGGTTTTTGTCGAGGCCAAGAAACTGAGGGGTTCGAGTTGTGTGAAGCTCGTATTTCAGTTCAGGCAACACGAACAGAATCCCCGGTTGGCTTTCGAGCAATTGGGCTTGCTTGGCCGTTAATCTTGTGGAGAAGCCGTGGATGACATTCTCGTAGGTGTAAATCATTTCGGCCGAGTCTGACACCGATTTGAGAGACGAGTCGTACCAGTGTAAGTGGTGCTCGAAACTCGCCGGCATTGCGGATTTGGCCATGTGGACTATGTAAGTCCATCTTTGTTGCTCGTTGTTCTTCACCACCGCTGCCGTGGACACGTGGCAGAGACACAGAAGCAAGACATTAATAACCAAATCCTTTAACGTTGTTTTCATCATCTTTAGTGACGTGCTTCGCTCCCTGAGATCAAGGGAGAGAGATCCAGGTAAAGATAAAGAAGTTTTTCCCAATGATGAACAGCTATGATAGATTTGATATGTGTGAAAACAATTTAGAATTATGCAAGAGATAGAGAGAGAGAGAGTAAAGAAAGGTGGGTGTGCTTGTCTGATTCTTTGAATGATAAAGTTTAAGACAAAAATGGAAAGCGAAAACAGCTTAGCAAAAGCAAGCAAGAGATGAGAGTGGACTCTGGAGGATTAGCTTTCATCACGTGTGTTTCGGCTTTTTATCAATGTCCCTCTGTTTTCTATCTTCGTCTGCCGTGTTTTGTTTAGCTTTTGCAGACAAATTGATACGGACCCCATGGGCCCATGAATCCAAAATGGTGAATTATTTTTTTTAATGGAAGATAGAGAAAATGGAGAAATTATTAGATACTCTGCCTCAAAATTTTTTTTTTTTTTGGGACCCAGCCTGTTGTGTACGTGTTTAGATGCATCAGTAAGGGTGTAAATTTGGATTAGCATATCGGGTTCATGTCGTGTTAAAGTAGAGGTATTCGATTAAATGGCTCAACCCTAACTTGACCTATTTAATAATCGTGTCATAATCTTTCAACCCTAACCTGACCTGTTAATAAGACAAATTGACCTGACCCAACCCATTTGACACGCTTAATAAACGAATCGTGTTGGGTTGATACGAATGTAATACAATTCATTTTTTTATATCCAAAAAATAGTGCATACACTTCAAGTTTTCAACTCACATTTAAAATAATATAGTTCAACAAAAATACAATATTCATCTAGAAATAAGTTTTTTACACTCCAAAAGAAGTGCATACACTTCAACCCAAATTCAAAATAACAAAGTTCAACAAAAATATAATATTCTTGGAACTCGCCAAATGCTAAGTATCAATATTGAAAGAATTTGAGCAAACAATAGACTAATCCTGACTATGATCACGATTATCATCCATAAATTCTTTGTTGATATCCAAATTCATAACATCTTCCACAAGCTCATTAAATTTCATTTGTGTAAGTTCTATGCCAAAAAAAAGAAAAAAATATTAGTAGTTCTAGGGTCTATAAAGTTTCAATTTTCATTTATATCCCTTGTAAAGTTTGGTAATTACTCACTTTTCTTTTTAAATTTAAAATATATGTTGGATATAAAAGGTATTTGACAAATCTAAAATAAAATAAATATTTATTTGTTATACGAGTTAAACAGGTTGTGTTAAGTGAGTCATTTCGGGTTGACACAAATAAATTAGTGTGTCAAACGTGTCTATTGCGGGTTACACAGGTTGACCTACTTATGACATGTTTCTTATCGTGTCATTTTCTAGTCGACCCGTTTATGATCCAAACCCATTAAGGCCCAATTCTAATCCGAAAAAACTTATGTCGGGTTCGTGTCATATTCGCGAATTGAGTTGAACATTGACACTCTAGATGCATGTAGGGTATAGCTACACGCAAGAATACAAGATACTGCCTCCTTTCACATGTGGCCTTTGTGTGGGGCTCGGTGTACGTCTGAGAATAATTGAAAACAAATATATATTTTTGCTTTTGTCTCAATTTTTTAGTGGTAATGATTAGTAATTACCACCTCCTTTCACAAATAATTTTTTTATTATTATTTATAAATCATAGAATCATTTTTCTTCCCTGAATGCCCAGTATACTGTTACATACACACGGCAAGAAATAGCCAATAGGTGATTTATTAGGAATAAAAAATTGGTAGCTTTTTTACCAAGAAAAAAAAGAAGAAAATTTGTAGCTTGTAATGTCTGAAAGTATATACTAGTGTGAGAAGATTGCACTTTAGCTTTTACTTTTTCTTGCAGTCATGAATGTGGTAACTTTATTGTTTATCTACCACACCGATGCCTTTTAGTCTAATAACTTTGAATTTTTGGCTACCCGACACGAAGTCATGATATCAGGAACAGTTGAATGGTGCAAAGATTGTTGAGCGTTATCGAAATTTATGAGTTTAATTATAGTTCACGGGTGTCAGTCCTTAGTGATTAATAAAATTCTAAAATATCGGTAGGTAGGTGAGATGTGGAGGTTCTACCCGCCAACTAACCTACCTGTCTTTATTAATCCCTCCCCAAAATAGTGGCTGAAATAGTTGAAGAGTTCAGGTTTATTCATCAGTGGCTGAGTTCCAATGTTAAACCATACAGAGTTCAAAAATTATGTTGCGGTGGCCAGGGAATCACGTGCTTTCTTTGAACGGAGAGACTAGATTTAGCTCTATGGATATTTGATTATTCTCTTGTAGGTATTGTTGTCTTGTCTTATACATTTCAAATTATTGCATGAAATAATTTTTTTGAATATAATCTTTAAGATGCTGATAAAAGTTATTTACTTACATTTTATAAATATCATATTTTAGAAGCTATTACACGCGTTGTTTTACACACAATTATATGTACATTAAAAAAAAAAAAAAAAAAGCTGAAATTGTGACTTCGGTTAAATTGTAGCTTCAAATCATAATTTCAGTTACTTTTTTTTATAGCTGTACGTAAAAAACACTACCGGTATGAAAATTTACGTGGCGTTCAAGGATCCTCTAGCACTTCGCTCTCATCAATTGCCAATCTTCTGTTGTAGTAGATTGTGTTTGGTTTGCAGTTGTAATAAGCAAGAAAAAGAAAATGCTTTGCGATGGCGTGGTGGAAAGTCCATTAAGAATGAGCATGCATCAATCACAATCTTTTTTTTTTTTTTTTTTGGTAGAAAGGATATTCAATTAAAAACTACGAAACAGCATTACAAGAATAAATCAGGCGCTCATAACACGCACCAGCTGAGTCCAACCTCAGCAAAAAATCCACCTCTGATGGAGGTTCTAAGAGAACAACAAAATCCTGAGAAAGAAAAACTCCCCTTCTAGCAAGAGTGTCGGCGCATTTGTTCGCTTCCCGATAACAGTGCTGTATCTGCATCATAGGAATTTCTTGAATCACAATCGTTTACATCTTATGATTTGGACCTCTAGCTACATATATATATATGCCTGCGTACCTTAAATGAGTTTTGTATACTCTGGTTTTAGAAATTAGAATGATTCAGAAAACTTAACCAGAAAAAGTGACTCATAGAAATAATTAAAAAAAAAAATTAATATGTTTTATTTAGAAAGAAAACTCAAAAACGTGACTTCTCTTTGTTTTCAGTGGAAGATAGTTTTCAGTTTTCACACATGACTATGAGAGCATGCTAGTGGAGTGGAGTGGAGTGGACGGTTCGGCAGTAACTGTTGTAATATCATAATTGAAGTTTGTTTGATACTCAGTCTTGTGACTCTTGTCCGAAAATTCTTATGCCAGATAAAGTGGTACAATATTGGCCACAGCTCGTTTATGTGGAGAGTTGTGATTGGCAAGGGACGGATCCATTAAGGGGCAGGGGGGCCATTGCCCCCCTTTAAATTAGATATTTTATTTCCCCCCTCTTCAAATTAGCTATTTTATTTGCATGCCCATATTTTAGAGTTTATAGTTGGTTCCCTTCAAATTTTTGGATTGGTCCAAATAGCCCAAAAGAAACTAATCACTTAACCCTTTCTTTAGACCCATGGCCCCTCCATATTCCAAATACAACACAACAAAAAATCTACAAATCACCAATATCATAATTCAATAACTCATAACCAAAAAAATCTCATAGAAAAAAAAATTCCCTTACGGGAGTGACAATAATTTATATAACTTTTTAATTGATTTATTGATAGGTCACAATCTGAATGACCCCTTGTGATAAACCCTAATTAATTAATTAATTAGCCAAGTTATTAATTAACCAATTAAGCATGCAATTTTGTGGAAGCACAAACAAATCACCAAATACTAAATATGCAGCGGAAAATAAATAACACGGTGATTTGTTTACGAATGGGGAAAACCCTAACGGCAAAAACCCCACCGGGTGATTTTCAGGTCACCACTCCCGAAACTCCACTATTATCAAATCAAGCGGTTACAAGAAAGGAATCCCAAGTACCTTACCAACCTACAGTTGAACCCTTACCCCAATACCCAATTGGACTTGATCTGTAGTGACAATTTCCACCTTTGATGCACGGCTCCCAAGTACGTGACTAACCAATGCGCGGATCCCAGTACGCGACTTCAGAAACACCAACTTGAGGAAGAAAGGTTGGCTGCAAAGTTCTTCAGTTCATCCACGTGATGAATAGCAGGAAGATGCTTGGTTACAAAACCCTATGGTGCAAAGACACAGCAACTTCTTGATGGAAGATGAACTAGGTCAAGAACTTCGTCTGTTGAGCACAATTTGCATAAACAGAGATTGCTCAATGATAATACAACTTGTGTCACCCAAAACGGCTCTTAAAATAATCCTTTTATATGTTTAGGGTTAGAAGAAAAGAAGTCCCAAAAACATATTCACGGATCCCAAGAAAATCAGATTTGGAATTCTGACTTTTTAATTCTCGACAGATAGCAGGTGTCGAGGTAGCTATCGAGAGGTGTCGAGATTTAAAAATTCTGCACTTCAACTTGTGTTCTCTTGGACAGACTTGATGACTTCAATACTTGACCTTGAAACATTGTTTCTTAAAGTATTAAAAACACCTAGATCTACCCAATTACAAGTAGAGTGCGTTTTGTCAAAGGATTAGCCAATTTACATAAATAAGTAAGACATATGTTCTTAGTATGTGAAACACATATGTCCTAACAATCTCCCCCTTTGGCAATCCGTGACAAAACCACAACAAACAAATGAGTATATGAGAGAAGTCATAAATCACTCAACTCATATTCACTTGTTGAATATAATAAAATCTATCCTAACACAAACTCTTGAAAAACTTTGCAAGAAGAGAGCTTATGATAAGTAGACTTTGACAACCTGTATTTCTGAAACACTTTAAACAAAACTTATCAAGGCATCTTGTGTGAAACAGAAATAAATAGATTGCATACAAGTAAAGAACATGTGTATAAAGATAGAAAAGAAACAACACATGAAGAGAGAGGTGAAAGAAACATACATCCACATAAATAAAGAATAAGTACTATGTATGTAAAACTGGTCACAAGACCTCATATACAAGAACAATGTATCTAAAAAGATAAGAAAAGAAAAAGATACATCAAACCTCACTACATCCCTCAAAAGTATCAACACTCCCCCTATCAAAAATGTCCCAAAAATGTCCTATACTAACTCTCCCCCTAAGATGACTACTCTCATAACCCAAAACTACTCCCCATTTTTGTCACGAGTGACTAAGGGTAGAGTGTCATGTAGACATCTCATCGGCAGAGCTAGCATCTCCATCATCATCATCATCATCATCATCATCATCATCATCAGAATCTGAAGCTACTGGAGTAGGTGGTGAAGGAGTAGCCTCTGGAGCAAAACCACCCATGGTCGCCTGCCGTCGTGCAATACGACCCACACGAACATTCACTTGATACAACTCAGCAGAGAGTGTATCAAGACGAGTGTCCATGCGCTGCAGCTGCGCCATGATATCACCAAGGGATACATCGCTCGAAGAGGAAGAAGGAGCAGATGTAGATGGAGCTGATCTGGATGGTGCTGAACGAGAGGGAGGAGTGGCACCAGGCTGTCTCGACCTAAACTGTGCCTCACTACGTTTTACGGTAGCTGCATCTATGGCAGATATGTGTGTGAAGTGGTCGGACACAGGAAAGGGAACGGAAAAATGGCGTAGAATCCGCGTGATAGCAGAAGGAAAGATGAGCTTATCACGGGACGCCGAATCAAGATAAACCTCTAAGATAGACCGGATGAAGTGAGAAGGGAAGTCTATGGTCAAGTGCTCAAGAAGAGAAAGCAAAAATCGAGCACGAGGCTCTGTGATAGAGTTATAGTGAGACAAAGGATGGAGAACAAAAGTCATCACCATGTTCATGAATCTAGGACCTTTAGCAAAAGGCCTACATGATGTGAACTGATGCTCACCCCAATCAGCAGGGCGCTCACAAAAAGCAGAAATGAGCTCTTCTTTGGACACAGTCCTCAGACGCTCACAAGAGGGGTAATCTGGAAACTCTATCCTAGGTACCCTAAGCACATCCGCAACAAGTTGCGGTGTAACAGGAATGCGCATACCTCGAACGCGAGTGGAAAACTGAGGTACTGAAAGATCAATCCCGTGGATGTTGGAGTAGAACTCCTGTATCAGCACGAGAGGGCAAGTGACCGGGATGTCACACAGTGACCCCCATCCCCTACTGTGAATGACAGAAGGAAGGTCAGTGTCGGCGAAGTCCGCCAGAATGACTTGGCGTTCCGAATGAACACCTCGTCTAGAAAAGTTCTCAGTAAATGCCTTTTGGGCATCTCCATCACGGAACCGAATGTTAAAAGGAGCAGAATCAGAAGAAGTAGAAGCTCCAGAACGCAGAGGGTTCCGAGCAGGAGTAGATTTACGTTTGGGTGCCATAGACACTACTCACGTAAAAGAATGAGAAAGAGATAGAGAGGGAGACAAACAGAAAAGTTCCAAATCAGTTCAAATATGACAAATATATGAACAAAGAGTACGTATGCATGGGAATGCATGAACATGTGACATGCAAAACAGAAATATTATCATGGGCTCAGCCCAATCCATTTCTAACAGCATATAAACAAAGTACTCACTTCCAAATGCATGAAAATACCATTATAATGCACATGAAATGCAATGTATGATATTTTGAAATCATTTAAGTCCAAACCCAACCCAAAATTTTAATAAAAACTCAACAATTTTGAAAAACCCCAAATTTTATGAAAAAATCCCAAAAACTAGGTTTTCAAAACATGAAATGCATGAAAAAGGAAGAGAAAAGAGATCTTACCAAGTGATTTGAGCAAGAACAGAGCAAGATCCAAGTGGGTTGAAGGATTTGAGTGAAAGGAGAGTGAAAGGGAGATGAACAGCCACGGAGAGATCGAGAGAGATCGAGTGAAATGAAGTCTGAATCGCGATCTGCACTTAAATAGGCACCTCAGTAATTCTCGACAGCTGAGGTGTCGAGAGGTATCGAGGTATCTGTCGAGAAAGGTATCGAGGAATAAGCCTTCGACAGATGCAGGTATCGAGAGGTATCGAGATGCAAGGAGAATTTCAGATACGCGAATCTCGATCGATCGCGAAGGTGTCGAGAAAGGTGTCGAGAAGGAAAACACAAACAGCACAATTGAATCTCGATCGATCCAACAGGTGTCGAGAATCTATCGAGAGGACAGAGGCTTTCTCGATCGATCCACAAGGTGTCGAGGATGTGTCGAGACTGCGATAAGAAAATCTTGAGAAGCTCGACAGATGACCAGGTATCGAGGAGGTGTCGAGGAAGGTGTCGAGACACAGTAAAAGGAGTTTTTCGAGAAGTGAAAAACATAGACATGAATGCAATCCAACACACATCTCTACCAACAAATCCACTCAACATATAAACCTCTCAAAACATCTCTCAACAAGAAATTAAGCACAAAGATCATGCAAAACACACACACACACTAAACAAGTCTAACCAATTTGATATTTCAAAAACAAGTTATGACAGTTTAGTGAGCATACATTAGCATATGTAAACACTTGTGATGGCCAAATCACATTGTACCTGCACATGTATCAAAAGTAGCAAAGAATATTGCGTGTTGTGTGTGAAAAACATCGCAAGATTGCATATGTGTATACATGTTATGATGATCTGAGATATGAGTAAATAACTTTTAACTCACACACAATCATAACTGTTTGATGGGGACTATCACCTTCGAGGTACATCCTATAACTCCCACATCTCCTAGAAAACACGCTTGCAATCATATTTAAAGCATCTTTAATCTTTTTGCTTTTATATTTTCTTTGCATATTTTTTCTTTTAAGCATATCATGCATGGGCATAAAAAGAGAGAAAAGAATTACCCAAGATGTTAAGCATTTGACATCGCATTTTTGCTATGCCGAAGCATACGAATGTCTTTGACACTGCACTTTTGCTATGCCGAAGCATACAGGTGTCTATGACACTGCACTTTTGCTATGCCGAAGCATACAGGTGTCATACTATGATTGGCGGGCAACAGTGGTGAGATGGTCATTAATGCCTTTCTCTTAGGATTTTCTAGTCCTACCCGTCAAAAAGAGTGATATGAGTGTTAAGTTTTAAGAGATAACCTAATCTTACTCATCACAACAAGAGCCACAAAGCTCACTTGCTTAGTTGTGCATAGAGATGCTCATCTAAGCTACAAGTGATACAAAGTTTAGAGAAACTTTGTTTCATTGGCCATACAAGGTACACAAATACCAAAGTACACATAACACACACTGTTTTTGTATTTTTCTGATTTTTCAATTTTTTTTTTTTTTTTTTTATATTAAAAACAAAATGAACAAAACTGAAAAATAAACAAACAAAAACATGTTGAACAAAGCAAAGCAAAAACTAGATGCAGATGCATGAGGAAGAAGAACAAGAGAAGGAGATCAATCCATGGAGATGACACCAATGTTTTGACGAAGAAATTCAAAACGTTTGCTGTCAAGAGGTTTGGTGAACAAATCAGCTTTCTGATCATCAGTGTGGATGAACTCAAGAGTGAGAGTACCATCTTCGACAAGCTCCCTAATGAAGTGATGTCGAATCTCTATGTGTTTGGTTCTAGAATGTTGAACCGGATTTTTCGAGATATTGATGGCACTGGTATTGTCACAGTAAATGGTGAGATGCTCTTGACAAATACCATAATCATGGAGGAGTTTTTGCATCCATAGGAGTTGGGTGCAACAGCTACCAGCAGCGATGTACTCAGCTTCTGCAGTGGATAAGGAGATGGAGTTTTGCTTTTTGCTCATCCAAGAAACAAGATTGTTACCCACATAAAAGCAACCCCCCGAGGTACTCTTTCTATCATCAGCATTTCCAGCCCAATCGGCATCAGAGTACCCAGCTAAGACACCATTAGTGTCCTTGCTATACCACACACCGAACTCAGCAGTGGTTTTGACATACTTTATAATTCTTTTTAAAGCAGTCATGTGAGATTCTTTGGGGTTAGCCTGATATCTAGCACACACACCAACACTATAACTAATGTCAGGTCTACTAGCAGTAAGGTAAAGAAGACTACCTATCATGCTTCTATAGAGAGAATGATCAACACTTTTGCCTAACAAGTCTACAGTGAGTTTGACATTAGGGCTCATAGGGGTTCTAACAGAACTAGCAGAATCCAAACCAAATTTTTTCACAAGATTCTTAGCATATTTAGATTGAGAGAGAAATATACCTAAGTCTTGTTGGCGAATCTGCAATCCAAGGAAGTGAGTCAGCTCTCCAATCATGCTCATCTCGAACTCGGCTTGCATGAGTTTTGAGAAGCCATGAGCCAGTTCATCCTTAGTCGACCCAAAGATGATATCATCAACATAGACTTGAGCAACTATTAACTCCCCACCTTCCCTTTTGATGAAGAGGGTTTGATCAGCCTTCCCTCTTGTGAACCCATGTGACACAAGATATTGTGTGAGTCTATCATACCAGGCTCTAGGAGCTTGCTTCAACCCATAAAGTGCCTTTTTAAGGTACAGCACATGATCTGGAAAGTGTGGATCAGTGAATCCTTTTGGTTGAGCCACATAGACATCCTCTTTGAGTAACCCATTCAAGAAGGCAGTCTTTACATCCATCTGATAGAGCTTGAAATTCAATTGACATGCTAGGGCAAGAAGAATTCTGATTGACTCCATTCGGGCAACTGGGGCAAATGTCTCATCATAGTCTACTCCCTCCATTTGTGAGTATCCTTGAGCCACAAGTCAAGCTTTGTTGCGAATCACATTTCCTTCTTCATCAGTCTTGTTGCGGAATATCCACTTTGTACCGATGATGTGTTCTCCTTCCGGTCTGGGCACTAGAGTCCAAACATCATTCCTCTGAAATTGGAGTAATTCATCATGCATTGCTTCAACCCAACTTTCATCTTGTAGTGCTTCCTCAACTTTCTTAGGTTCAACCTGTGACAAGTAGCAGGAATAAGACACAAAGTTAGCAACACATTTATCAACTGTACGTTTCCTTAATGTGAGTTCATTCATGTCTCCCACAATGACTTCTGGAGGATGATTTAATTTGATTCTGGATGAAGGTCCCTTCTTTTCTGACGATTCAGACTCTGGTGAAATGGGTAGGTCTGCAGGGTCTTCCACAATACTGGGAGTACCAGGAGTACTGGGAGAAGCAGGTTCTTGTTCCGTAGTGTCTTGAACTTCCCTAGGCTCAGAAGGAAGAATTTCCTTGGGAAGTCCCTCAGTGCCTTTCTCAGAACTTGACTCTGAAGACTCATCAATGACGACATTTACTGTCTCCATTACCTTCATAGTTCTTTTGTTGTACACTCGATAAGCCTTGCTTGTAGAAGAGTAACCAAGAAATATGCCTTCATCACTCCGGGAATCAAACTTTCCCACATTCTCTCTATCTTTGAGAATGAAGCAGGTACTTCCAAAAATTCTGAAGTACTTCACATTAGGCTTCCTTCCTTTCCACAACTCATAGGGAGTCTTTTTGGTACCGGGTCTGAAGTATACCCTATTTACTGTATGACATGCAGTGTTTACAGCTTCTCCCCACAAATTTCTAGCCACATCTTTGTTATGCAGCATGGCTCTAGCCATCTCTTGAATAACCCTGTTCTTCCTTTCTACCACACCATTTTGCTGAGGGGTAATAGGAGCAGAGAATTCTTGAGATATACCCGATCTTGTGCAGAAGGATTCCATGTATGAGTTCTCGAATTCCTTCCCATGGTCACTCCTAATTCGATCAATCTTCAGGCTCTTTTCATTTTGCAGTCTTGTGCATAAAGCTTCAATGTGCTCAGGAGCATCAGACTTGGATCGTAGTAGAATGACCCAAGTGTATCTGGTGAAGTCGTCTACCACAACCATGATGTATCTCTTACCCCCAAGAGACTCAATTCTGGTTGGACCCATAAGATCCAAGTGCAACAGCTCCAATGGTCTGGATGTAGCTGTTGTTTGAGTGTCTGGATGCTTAGCTTTTGTCTGTTTTCCAAGCTGACATGGTCCACACACCACATTGCTGATTCTACTAAGCTTTGGTATCCCCAAGACTGACTCATGTTTAGATACAACAGATAGATGCTTGTAACTAGCATGTCCCATTCGTTGATGCCACAGATCTTCATTAGGCAAACGAATACTATTACACACAATATCAGCATCAGGAACCAATCCATAGCAGTTGTCCAAAGTACGAACCCCACTAATGAGTTTCTTTCCAGATTCATCCATGACAAGACACTTCCCTTTTGAGAATAGCACCATGAAGTCTTGATCACATATCTGACTAATGCTCAATAGGTTCACCCTTAGACCTTCTACATAAAGGACGTTCGCAATGTCTGGCAGTCCTGGCAGAGATATAATCCCTTTCCCTTTAATTTGTGACTTGCTTCCATCTCCAAAGGTAACATTGCCACCTTTCTTAGACTCAAAGATCTTGAAGAGAGATCTGTCTCCAGTCATGTGTCGTGAGCAGCCACTGTCAAGATACCATAGACATGTGTCCATTACCTTGAATGCAGACTTCATCATGAAACATACTTCATGCTTAGATGATAAATCAGAGGGAATGGTTCTTTCTCTCAACTGCCTTTTGTGAGCTAAGCCTATAACTTTCACTCTTCTCAGACGAACTCCTTTGCACATTTTCATTCTGAGACAGTCTAGTTTCTTCTTAGCAAAGCTGAGATCTTTTCCAATAGTCATCATAAGAGAATTCAAATAACTTTTAGACTTGTATTTTCTGAGACACTCAAGCAAATAGTGATTAGAAAAACAAGATGTATTTGAAAACACAGATCTCATTAAGCAGGTTATAGCTAATGACAACAGGGGTCAATGGATCAACACAGCTAAGATTAAATCCTAATCAGAGTGTGCCTGCTCTGATACCACTTGATAGGTCACAATCTGAATGACCCTTGTGATAAACCCTAATTAATTAATTAATTAGCCAAGTTATTAATTAACCAATTAAGCATGCAATTTTGTGGAAGCACAAACATATCACCAAATACTAAATATGCAGCGGAAAATAAATAACACGGTGATTTGTTTACGAATGGGGAAAACCCTAACGGCAAAAACCCCACCGGGTGATTTTCAGGTCACCACTCCCGAAACTCCACTATTATCAAATCAAGCGGTTACAAGAAAGGAATCCCAAGTACCTTACCAACCTACAGTTGAACCCTTACCCCAATACCCAATTGGACTTGATCTGTAGTGACAATTTCCACCTTTGATGCACGGCTCCCAAGTACGTGACTAACCAATGCGCGGATCCCAGTACGCGACTTCAGAAACACCAACTTGAGGAAGAAAGGTTGGCTGCAAAGTTCTTCAGTTCATCCACGTGATGAATAGCAGGAAGATGCTTGGTTACAAAACCCTATGGTGCAAAGACACAGCAACTTCTTGATGGAAGATGAACTAGGTCAAGAACTTCGTCTGTTGAGCACAATTTGCATAAACAGAGATTGCTCAATGATAATACAACTTGTGTCACCCAAAACGGCTCTTAAAATAATCCTTTTATATGTTTAGGGTTAGAAGAAAAGAAGTCCCAAAAACATATTCACGGATCCCAAGAAAATCAGATTTGGAATTCTGACTTTTTAATTCTCGACAGATAGCAGGTGTCGAGGTAGCTATCGAGAGGTGTCGAGATTTAAAAATTCTGCACTTCAACTTGTGTTCTCTTGGACAGACTTGATGACTTCAATACTTGACCTTGAAACATTGTTTCTTAAAGTATTAAAAACACCTAGATCTACCCAATTACAAGTAGAGTGCGTTTTGTCAAAGGATTAGCCAATTTACATAAATAAGTAAGACATATGTTCTTAGTATGTGAAACACATATGTCCTAACATTTATAAATTATGGAAAAGTCAATTACAATATTTAAATTTTTTTTCAAAAGATAAAATGCAAAATTCTTTTAGAAGTCAATATTGATGATGTAGCATTGCCAACTCTTAATATTAATATCCCAATTTTTTTAAAATCCTCAAACAAAGTTTTGAAAACTTCATTAGTGTGATTTTTAGTTGCATCCAAAAGTATAGATTTATCATATTGGTAAGTTGGTCAATGTGATAAAATCAACATATTAATTCCAATTATCCAAAATTTGGAGATCCGAAGTCGTCTTCTTTTTTTATTCTTCTTCAAAAAGGTTTGAATATCATATTGTAACTTTCAACTTTTTTTATTCATATTATTTCCTTCTTGACTTAAATATTTATGATAATAAAGTGCAATTGTTTTGTCTACCATGATTTTTTTTTTTTAATAAACCATGTCACTTGAAATTTTTTTGGTTCATGCTTTCGCCCCCGTAGGTTCAAATCCTAGTTCCGTCCCTGGTGATTGGTGAAGGAGTGTGGTGAGTTCATGTGGAGACACCCTTCCACCAACCACAACTTGCCACATGGGCGAGTTGTGGCCAATGTTGTGCCACTTTATGTGGCACAAGAATTACTCGACTCTTGTCAGCCTGATATGTGCGTGAGTGTGTGACTCAGAAGTCTTCTTTATAGTTTTAAGTGGCGAAACTATTGGCCATTTCTGCCAATTACCTGATAAAACTAAGAATCCCAGGAAAATCAGTATTATGTAACCTGAAAATATGGTTGAAGCTAGTTACTGAATGGCCCAAGATGATATTGAATTCGTAAAGCGACGAAATAGAGGAATTCTAATACCATTCAAAGACGAAACATTTGTATTAATAAATAATAAAAATCAGTATTATGTAACCTGAAAATATGGTTAAAGCTAGTTACTGAATGGTCCTAGATGACACTGAATTCGTAATGCGAGAGGAATTCTAATACCATTCAAAGACGAAACATTGTATTAATAAATAATAAAAAGTCTAATTTTGAAGGGGTTCAATGTAAAGTTATTATATGACAGCCCGCAAATCCTTTAATCCCATATGAATTAATGTTTGATTTCAACTTATGACTTAGTAGTTTCTCAAAAAAAAAAAAAAAAAACTTATGACTTACTAAGCACAATGAATTTTAGTCAAGTTGCAAAGAGCCTTATAGTTGAATTGGCACATCTTCATGTACAAAATATTTGGAAGTTCAGGGAGAAAAATGGTTCAAGTTGCGGGGTTAGCAACATATATATTTTAATTATCTCTGAAAATTTTAGTACAATATTATTTTAACTTTTAAAAGAACTTTGAATTATTAATTATATATGTTTCATAAATCCCATGCATCATTCCGCTCATTTCGTAAATTAAAAATAAAACGTCATGAATTATGATCAAACTAGCTTTCTATTAAATTTCTTAGTTGTCTTGGGTAGGCTGAAGCTGAACAGAAAGTGAGAAAGATTCATGGTAGTCTTGGTTCGAACCTACTACGTGTGAAAATAATACTTGTCTTCCATTTCCTCCCAACTCCCTACTAGCTTGCCAATGTAGCACAATTTAGTAGAATTGTAACAAAAGAATCATGTCACACAATTATTTATATTAAACAACTTTATAATTAATTCTCGTTTGTTAAGAATGATCATGCACACATTAGTATACTATGAGAAACTTTTGGAAAGATTCCTTTCTAGAAGTTAAGAACATGTACCTGCTTGTGCCAAGAATTATTTGCATCTTTCTAGTTGAAATGTTTATTAGTACTTTATAAAATATTATAGAACCTTAATAGATTAACCCTGGTTTTTGTTTATTTTTCCAGATAGGGACTTATCAGATCTATTAGGTTGTACTTAATTTCTTATCAAATAGTGAACCAGAACAAATAAATTTTCTTGTCTTTGTCTGTAGAAGCTTGTGTGATCCATGTATAGTTGTTGTCCTTATCCTTGAAGTAGACAAATAATTGCAAGTTGGTAAATAGGGACTGCCAATTATTGAACTAATAATAGAGACAGCTACACTTAAGTTTGCGTTTGGGATGAGTTGATTTTTGCTACTATTCATGGGCCTTATTGCATTTTTTGATATTATTCATAAGTTCTACTGCACTTTTTAATATTATTCATAGATCCTACTATACTATTCAGTTTATTTTTTAACCTTTTTCTACACTTTTAGCAAAAAGTTTTTAATTCCAGCTAAACAAGTTGTTCTAAACAGACACAAGATTGTGATTAATTTCTTCTGCCGAAGCTACGGATGATAGTGGGACACTTGTCCAAATTAAGAAAACCTTGGAAAACCTATTCGCAACAATAGCTAAACCTTTATGATTCTTAAGTAAGAAATCTCTAAACTCAAAATTTGAAAAAATTATTCAAAAAAAAAGAATCCGGAAAAGTAATCAAAATGATAGTGTTTTTCTCCCATACCTTTTCTCTCTTGTTCTTTATAACAAGGTAATTTTAAGGCCATACTTTCTAGATTTTCTCCTGTTACTTAAGTGATGGTATGATTAATGGAAGTAATGTTGTTGTTGGAAGACAAAAATCTCAAGATTTGCACTCCTAATTAGGGATCTTCGATTGGTGAGCATAAACTAATAAACCCGTCATATTTTAAGTTTTCGTTATGGTCTTATTGACCCCACGTCACGTGACAGTAACGGATAATATCACGTATACCACTAGGGCCTTGATGAGGCTATCATCATGGGTACAACACATTTATTAAAACGCAACTATTCGAACCACTCAACTCTTGTCAAGTATCATATGAAACGATACAAGAACATCTATCAATAAGCCACACTCCGAAGTAATTAACTCCTTTCCGTGTTGGGAAACTTTCGCCCTTTCCCTCACATCCATAATTGAACAAGTTGGGGTCATCCGGGTGATTCTACTTTGAGGATTGATACTAATTAACTTTCTGTTTCGTTAATTTCCTCCTCTTCCCAAAAAAGAGAGAAGAGAGCAGAAGAAGTGAGATTATTTTTATTTTCCACCATCGTTTCTTAAGTTGTATACTTGTGGTAACTAATTGCGCACATATATAACGTTTGTATAGGTAGAAAATCGTTGCCTATCTTTAACTTAAGAAAATCCTGCTGTCTCTTTTGAAGTAATCATGAAAGAGTAATGGCCAAATATGCTTAATTATGTACTCTCTTGATTTTTGAAAGAGCATATGGTTTACCAAATATAAAAGATGGTTCAACATGCATTGCAATTATTGAGAATCATGTGGTTTTCTGATATTATCCAAATTTAGAATGAAAGGAGAATCTAAATTCGAATCCTTCATCTTCGTTTGTTGTAAGGGAAAATAACTCTAGTTAATCACAAGAAGTCAAGAACTACCAGTCTTTCCAATGGACATGTCACAGTAGGTTTAAGCCAATACAGAATACAGTATAAATTCCAGTTCAAGAACTCCAAGAGTTGCTTTTGCGGGTAGTCTTTAAGCTAGCATAGGATAACTTGTTTCCACTAGTTTCAAAGGTTCTTTCATCCGAAATCTCAATGCGTATGATTAACATACCTACTGACTTGTTATGAGTGTAATATTGGGACCCTATATTACTCAATTATTGAAGCATTTTCTTGCTTGAAATCATTCCTACGTTAGTTGGTTCTATAATCCGTTTATTCTGTGCATATCATGGCTAATCATGTTTTTGACATGTTGGTCCCGTGAGCACTATTTATTGGCCATTTCTAACCACCTGTAAGTGGATGATCTAGTGCTCAAAATTAAAAAACAAGCAAAAAATAATAGTAATAATAATAATAATTAATTTAGGCTATATGAAAATAAATAAATACAATTCTAAGAGCATCAGCATTTGGCTTCTCAAATGCCAAATTGTAAAATACATTTGGCATTTAGGCCTAAATTGCTCCAGCAACTGGATTGCTATTAATGCCGAATGCCAAATTTTTTTGGCATAGCGCTACAGTGCGATCTCATATGTGAGATTGCACTGTAGCGCTATGCCATCCAACAAATAATGTATTTTAATAGCGCTATAGTCCCCTCTCTTTGTTTTTGCTCTCTCATCCCCTCACAATCCGTTCAAGCCCCTCTCAAGCGAAGCTCCGTCGGTTTCTCAAATCAAATCTCAAAAGAAGCACCGTCAGAAATCTCAAGGGTTCTCAAACGTTTGTGGGTTCGGAAATCTCAAGCCAGACTGTTCAAGCCTCATTTAACTTTTCACTCCATCTCACACTCAGCCTCTCTTATGCTCAGCCTCTCTCACGCAACAACAAGGATGCCACAAGGTTGAGATCAGTGTGTGGTTTCGATGTTTGGGCTTGATTTGTGATTTGATCAGCGTGGGTTTCGATGGCGTGGGTTTGATTTGTGATTTGTGGTTGTGAGTTTGTTTTGTGGTGTTCTCTAGGTTTGTTTTATGGTGGCTGTGGATTTGTTGGTGGTGGTTGTGCTATGTTGGCGTTGGATTGTGTTTTTTTTTTTTTGGTTCAGCTATTGGGGTTTGTGGTTGTGGCTAGTGGGCCGACAGTGGAGGTGGTGGAAGTAGTTGTGGCTGGTGGGCCGACGGTGGGGTGGGTGTCTGTGGCTTCGTCGGAGTGGGTTTTGGGTTAGTGGGTGGCAGCGTGGGTTTGCTGCCTAGTTTTTTTTTTTTTTTTTTTTTTTTTTTTGGTGTTGACTCTAGATTATGGGTTGCTAGTGGTGGTGGTGGTGTTAGGTGTGTGTAGTGCGGCGGTGGTGGTAATTGTGGTTGTTGAACAGAAATAAAGAGAGAGAAAGAATAAATAATGTGTTGTATTGTAAATGATGGTAATTGTGAGATATATTATTTTATTGTGTAGAAATATTATTTTAATGAGTAGAATAAGAAAATAAAAGTTTGGATGCTAGGTGTAATTAATGAGATATGAAATCCGAATGTGGATGCTCTAAAAGAGTGGCATGTGGATGAATCATTAAGCTCCTTTCAAGATCGAGCCCAGAAGCTTGGTGTTAAGATTTAGCCCAAGATCAATTGGCGTCATCCTTTGTTGAGATTTGATCCTTCACAACCAGTTGCCATCATCGTCGAGAAGTGAAGCTTAAGATCGAGCTTTTCAGAGTGGTGGCCTCTAGCCAATAGGGGAGAGAGAAAGAGAGAGAGAGAGAGCAGGACATATCACATATGACAACAACAAGCTTAAAGGAATTTCAAAATGCAATTAATGCATGCCATGTTTCATTGAAAAGAGGTTAAACACGTCTAACTCAATATTATATGAGGTTTTAGACAATAAATTTAATTAATACATTTTTTTATGTTTAAATTTCAATTAAATCATATTTATTTAAATATTTATATTATATTTTTTAATTTAAAAAACATTCTTCTTGTTTCTTAGTATGCAAAATTACTAAATTAATTTTTGTATTAAGGTTTTGTTAACATCTACTTTATAATTGAAAATAGTTAATCTGCACTTAATTTTGTTGTAAAATAATTGATTTTAAAAATAATTTTATTTTTTTAAATTTGAAAACTTCTATCTATGTAAACAATTTTAACAAGTATTGCTAGTAAAATTTTATAAAAGATTCATGCATTTGGGGAAACAAAATTTATAATGATAGAGGGAGAGAAGAAAGAGAAATATTATTTGTTGTGTAATTGTGTGTAAAATTAAGTGGCTAATTTTGGCAATCTATCAAGAGAGAATTTAGTTTACAAAAATTAACGTCTTGAATTATTATTGAAAATTAATTGTAAACAATGATTTAACATACTTATAAAAAATATAAAAAGAATTAATTTAGAGTTTCAATTTTGGTTGGTTTCTATTGACAAAATTTGTAAAGGCCTTCTTACAGGTGGGGGAAGAATACACAATTTATTAGTTTTTTTTTTTTTTTTTTGGGTGAAACTAGTTAGTAATTTAGTTACGTACACTATCATGGAGGTCTTTTTTTTTTTTTCTCTCTCTCTCTCTCTCTCTGTGTAATGGACTAATTGGGGGCCTTAGGCATAGACCTAATTAGGCCCAGAGTTGGCCCAAGAGTTAATTATTTGGTCAGGTTTAGCGGATGGATAAAATTTTCACAAGATCATCTATCCACTTGACAATCTGAGTTAAAAAAAAAAGGTAAACCCATTAATCACCCATCCAACCAATCAAAAATCACCTCTGACCCCTTGGGTTGGGCCGACTAGTAAAAATATGATTTTTTATATGTATATAAAAAAAGTAAAATATAATATATTTTTAGAAACAAAAAATTCACATTTCCAACTCAATCCAACTCAACCCAACCCAACTCAATTCATTTTCTAAAAAAACCAACTCAATCCAACTCGACTTATAAATAGTAAAATTATAGACTGGACTGCCTATTTTATTTTCACTACTCACAAATTGCTGCTTAACAAATTTGTAGTAAAATTGTGAAAAAAATTGTGTTACTAAGCCTAGTAGCCTACTCCTTCGTATTGGGTTGTAAAAATCTTTCAAAAGCTAGATTACAGTTCGCAAAAGAATTTTAGGAAAAGCGCTGAGTTCCACGTGTCTCTGCTCATGGCGCGAAGCCTCCCAAATTCCGTGCACTCGTCGGTGATCTTACCACGAGCTCAACTCAATTCTTCCCCCACCCAACCTCAATTCTCAGCTCTGCATCATTTCTAAAATTTCCAAGATAAAAGAAATGACTTCTCTTGTCGCACACTATCTCCGGCGGCAAATTTATCAAATTTCAGTTCAAATAAACCACAGCAAAGCTAAAAACTGCTTGTATCCGAGTCGTAGAACTCGGTGGTTCAGTAGCGGCACTGAGTCCGCTGGGACCGAGTTCCCCGGAGACAACGCGTACGACCTCTTAGGTGTTTCACAGACCAGCTCATTCGCCGAAATCAAAGCCTCGTTTCACAAACTCGCTAAAGAAACTCACCCGGACCTCGCTGAGTCGAAGAACGATTTCTCTGCTTCTCAGCGATTTGTGGAAATTCTCGCGGCCTATGAGGTGCTGTGCTCACTGCTCTACTATCCTAATCGCATTATTCCTATTTAATGCATTGATCATATTTGTTTATTATTTGAGTTTCTCTGTTACACGTAGCTGAATTTGAATTTATCAGAGTAAATTTGAATTGTTTAATTTCTTGGCTTATGAAGTTGAGAATTGATTGACAAAGAGTAGTGCCTTATAGGTACCAAGTATTTTAGGGGACTGAATGTTCAGCTTGAAATTGATGAACACTAACATACATGAATGTTGCAATTTAGATAGCTTGTCTAATACAAATGCACTAGGAAACTAAAGTCAAAATGCATGTTAAGATTATGACTTGTGAGGAAACTCAAGTATCTTAATGTATTACGCTCACGCGAATACATATCTCCCAAATTCACTAGAAAACTAAAGTCAAAATGCAGGTCATTATGCAGTATTACTAATCGAGGAAAATATTGTTTGAATCAACTATTCTTCAGAAATCAATTATTTTACTTTATTTATCATTAGAACTTGGCTGTGATTACAACAAAACATCTAATGTTTGTGTTGTATTCAGTTATGACTTGATGCTAGATTGGTCTTTGAAATTTTTCCTTTTTTAAAATGCAATGTCATAACAAAATTGTGGTCTGGTGATTGATTTACATTACCTGCATCAATACAAGTACCTCAGTTCCAAGGGATTTTGATTCTAACTTTGGTGTGACACTGACATGTATTTATCTATTGTTTCATACAATGTGAGCTGGAATGAGATGCTGGATTTTTATTTTCCAAAGATTTTTATTATGTCTGGTTTTTTGTCCCCTATTGGCTTCTGTATTTTTTATATAGTTGAATGAATCTTCTTGTGATGGAATTCATTTTCATGTCGGTAAGATGTTTACATGGTCAAGACACATTTCTGTGGGCAACAGTACTGTGCTTATGTAGGTCGATGAACCTCTAAGCTAAAATACCTTTTATGCTGTAATGTGCATTCATAGGGGGTGATGGTAATGTTCAGTTTTGTGATATGCTTTAACATTACAGGGTGTTCTGACTTCACAGAATAATCAATAATGGATTGCAGATTCTTTCGGATTCTGAGAAGAGGACCCATTATGACAGGTATCTGTTATCTCAGAGAAGGCTTATGCAGAAACATTCACAACAAGGAACAAGAATATCCACATATAAGCCCCATGATGTGACGACATTTAAGCAAATGGAAGTTGTTGAATGGTTAAGGTGGTATAGATTTGCTATAAATGATATAGTGTCAAATAAGAAGGTGGTTGTTGGAACGGGCTATTTTGATGAGCTTGAAAGGGATTTTTATTCTGCCATAAATGCAGCGTACTATGGCCCTGTAATTGATTCAATGGATCTTCTTCCTGACCGCTTTGAAGCTGAGGAGAGATCCGTTTATGAAACTCCTGAGGTTCTGCACTTGGTTTCAGGGCGTGATCTTTTTGGGATGGTCTGCTTGGTCAATAAACTTCCCAAATTATCTGTTTCTAGCAATGAAAAATTAACTTCATTTGCATCTATGGGTTCAGGCATGCGTCCTACATTTGAGGATATGAGCATCCACATGAAATCGGATAATGTGGACAATTTTGGAACTCCTTTGATGGAATCTCAGAATGTTACAGATCACACATCAGATGCATATAAAGATCTAGAATTACATATATTTGGGAGGCTGGTTGCTGTGGCTACTAGACTCCCTCCTAAAAGCTATTGCGATGGGGTACAGAATGAAGATGCTCAAGATCAGATACATGTATTTCTTAGTTCACATGAAGATCCATCCATGCATATTAGTGAAGGTTTCTCTATAGATCAGTTTTCTTGTGGTGCAGTTGGATCGAGGATTCCATTGGGAACCATAACTGGACTAGGGGCTGGCCCAGAAGAAGGGTCTTGCTTTGTCTATGATAGCAGTGGTACAAAAACCCATGTGCTTATGAAACATAGAACATTGCTGGTTTGTAAAACTGGTTCCCTTTGGTTCTTATGCTTTTAACTTTACATGCTTCTCAATTTTTAATTTTTGATTTGATTTTGCAATTTTCTCATTGTTGTTTCATATTTGATAAGAGCAAAGGGGATTTGGTCCCTGCATGAATGCTTTCTTGCATATGCTGTGCAGTGCCTATTGTGAATCATTTGCAGCTGATTGAACATGACTTTTTCTACAGCTTTACTGGGTTTTGGCATCGTTGACAATAAGAACTATCTTTCGGTGCTCTGATAGCCTCTAGTGGAGACAAATACTTGGGTCTCCAATGATCTTTTCTGCAGATAATTGTGTTGAAAGTACTAATTTCGAGCTAGTTGCTCCTTACCTGTATTGATTCATATCATTGCAGGATGCAACTTTTTCTTTTTGGGTAAATAGTTAATTGCTTCATGCAAATTGTGAAGAATCATTTGTGAACAGTCAAAAAGGATTACTTGTACAAAAGCTTTTGTTATGTATGTGTGACTAAAAAAAATTATTTTTTGTTCATTTACAGGTTTTTGATTGAGAAAAATGCTTTGAACTTTGAGGACCATGCATAACATCCTTTTTGTTACACTTGTTTACAAACTCTTCCTGCAACATTGTTGATTTTGAGTGCCTTTTTCTTTTTTCTCATTGACTTCTTTTATTCCAAGAGAATGTTTGGCATGATTGTACAATCTATCCACCATTATCTTGTTGGCTGGTCTAATGATCCCTCATACTAGGGACATCTCTTGTTCTCATTTATGTTTAGATAAATTCAAGCCTTAATAAAATTTTGGAGCTAACTTAATATCCACATTTGCTTTTATAATTGAAATTTGTAAATATACTGTGCCAGATGAGCATTATGTCAAATGAATTGGCAATCTACTGCCTATTTTTATATAGTAGTGTATTATTTATTTTGGTCCTCTAAAAAGAAAAAATATATATTTTCAGGTTAAGCACATGCACTGGTTTGGAGTGGGAGAAGAAGTTTCTGTGTGTGAATGTAGATGCAGTAGAGCCCGTTTACCCCCAAGCAAGTAAGCTGACATTTCTTAAATCCCTATCACTGGACTCACTACTCAACCAAAGTTATTTCTGATCCAATTTTTGGAGCTGGCTAAAAGATATATGCTTTACTCCCATTCCCCTATTGTTTTTATGCCTGTGAGATTTTTTGTCATAGATTTCACTAAAGGACTTTCATAATCTTTAATAGTTTCTGTCTTCTGTGCAATATCATCTTATGATTTAGTTCATGCATAATTGTTCTTTGTTCCTTATTATTTCTTCATTTTCTTAAGGTTGATGTTACCAGCCAAAACTGACCATGTGTTTTAGTTTTAGTTTTCCAAATTTTATGACAACCAAGCAACATTATTTTTTCTATTGTGATCATTAGCTCTGAGCGTTGTTAATATTACCTTGCTGTTGAAAATGACTTTGGAGGCCAATATGGTGAATTTGGCTTGGACTGTGCTGAGTCCTTGTTTCTTCATTTGGGCTGGTTTTGTTAGCAGCCACTTTAGATAGATAGTTAGATACACATCAAGTTTAGTTTCATTATACCTTCTTGAAATGGTATAATGCTTCCTTCTTCTGTAATTGAGAGTGCATGACATTAAGGATGAGGCCAAAATAAATCAAACTACTAATTGTTCTCAATTTGAGGTTCATATTTGTATGCCATCAGCAAAATAAATATTTTTGAATATCATGTGTTATTCCAATTCTTGCACTTACCAAATGAATCAAATAAATCCTAATTAATACTCCTTGATCATTTAAACTTGCTTGCTTCAACAGATTTTGGCTGTTCGAGCCTCGCAGTGCCATGCATGACATTGGTGGTTGGTATGTTGAAACATTTGGCAGAGATAAGAAAGGCCACACAGTCCTATCACAAAGGTATTGGGACGGATTTGATGCTGGTGAAGAATTTGACAAGTAAGTTCATAACATGTAGCCTTAACAAAATCTTGAGTTTTTCTCTGTTTTGCATGTTTTTGTTAACCACTTAACTGTCCAGGGCAGAGGTTTTGCTTCTAAACTTGTTTGGAATCAATTTTGACTTTTATAGGATAACAACCAGACATATAGAGTGAGAATTTTAGAAAGTATCGAAAAATATGGTAATAAATTTAATTTGGTTGTATTCAAGAGATTGGACCTTGGTGAGATGGCAAGTGCCCTCTGTCCAAGCAATTGTCATGGGTTCGAGTCTAAGAATCAGCCTCTCTTGGGGTTTGGGGGATACTTCAGTGGTACATTGGGGTTTATACCAAACAGGGCCCCTCCCCATATTTACCTATCCAAAAAAAGGAAAGAAAAAAGAATAAGCCTCTCAAAAATTGGGGGTAAGGCTGTCTACCAACCACCTCTCCTAGACCCCACAGGAGTCTTGTGCACTGGATATGATTTTTTTTTTTTTTTTTTTTTTGGGTATTCAATAAAGTTTCCATGGACATAGGCATTTATTGCCCCTGATTTATTATTGCCCTTGTCAAAGATACTTGATATTTTGAAGTGTACTCACTGTAATTCATTTGTACATGTGCAGGAGGCTCCATCCAGCAATGTATTTGTTTTCTCTTGCATATAGAACTCTAGATCTTGAAGATGCCCCAAGAAGGAAATCAATGATCAGGGATGCTGTTGAAGGGCAGCTGCATAGAATTCTCAGTTGGTGCAAGAAAATTGTTTAGGATGGATACCACATAGCCTTCTGATGCTATAAATGCTTCATTTCTGATCTGAGATGACTATCTGTTGATTAGCATTCATATTCAATTGCACAAGAGTTTCAGGAAGCAGAGTTGCACTGACTGCTATTTATGCAAAAGGAATAATTGTGTACCCTGCTATTGTTGTTAACAAAGGAGCCTTGGGAGATGAAATATAATTGAAGAACAACTTTCAGAATCTCCTGACATTACTAGAAGCAGCTTTCTGACACTATAAACAGTTCAGCTGTCTGCCATGGGAGAACGGTTCGTTTTGAGGTCAAAGAAAGCTTAAGTTTCACTGGTAGTGATTTCTGCACAGTTTATCATCCAGTATCTTGTGTTAGCACTCATGAAGATGATATTTGGTATATATACAGGAAATTGTTATCTTTGTTTTGCTGATAGGATTCCTTGGGTAAGGAATGTACCCGTTCAGGCATTGCAGTTTAGGCATCATAAGAGATCTAATCTCTTGGAAAATCAGCTCGGTTAATGTGGAGAATGAGAAGAGAATAAAACTTTTTTTCTGGTAGGTCATTATCTATCTGGTGGAGGCTAATATTTGAAGGATTCAGTGATATTTAGCTAGAGCTCTGTTATATCTATTTAGGTTTGCCTAGCTATTTCCACGTCTATTTTGTATTTTTCTTTATCATAATAAGCTGAAATGCTTGTTTGAAAGCCTGGGTTCTGTTGTCTTTTCTCCATTCATGAATTAAATGTATAGGCAAGTTGTATATTAGACAAATAACGATCAGTACTATTAATCATAACAGTGCTTATGTTTCAATATCTTGTCCGCCATTTACATCTTGAACCCTACGGTTATGCTTCTGATTTTTAAACAATGTAAATGTTCCCTTGAAATAATCGGATAAAATTTTAAAAATTAACATCCAGGAAATAGAAATTACAAGGCACGGTTAGAATATGAGACTTTATATGATTTGTGCCTCCTTTCTTCTCATTATTTAAGTAGATCCTCCCATCTGCAGTACTGTCCACCTGCTAATGCACGATAAAACCTATCTCTGCAATAGACTGGTCTTCCATCAGCAGCCTCAGCAGCTGCTGCTGCTAGATCATCGTTAGCCACCACTTCGCCTGGCAATTTAAGCAACTCCTCTTTCCTACAAGATTTACAAGAAACTTTGTAAGGAATAATGGAAGTATGTTACTTCCATAATTAATGCCAATGCTGGAATGCCTATTGTGTTTATACCTTAAGTTGAACTTTGTGCTGATCTTTGAAGCTGGAATGTCTGATGGGTTTTGTTTTGTGCCAAAGGTGGTTTGAAGGAAATCCTCCACAGGTTTAGCGAAGGTGAAAAGCAATGCTGCTGTGACGAGTAATGCCCCTGTTCCGACTAGTGTCTGTTTCAGAAATTTGATGACTGGCTTAACCTAGAGGCATTAATTTTCCATATGAACTTCTTATTCCATAAAAATAAAATAAAATCATATAACTGTAGTTCACACCACTGTGTTGCCTACCATACTTACATATATGTCCTTGAATTACAGTGTGTGTGTGTGTGTGTGTGAATGTAGTGTTTCACTGCAGGTAGTTTAGTTTTGCACCGTGAATTGTTCAGGAATTATAGCAATAATTGCTTTCCAAAATAAAAATCCCAGGATTTAATACCTTGTAAGAGCCCAGCAGTCTATCACGAGCCAGGACCTGCATGGAAAGAAAAAAACAAACTACTAGTTTTCAGTAGCAGGATATGACATATGATTTCTGAACTAGTTCTCTCCATGATTCTGCTAAGCAGAATGAAAATGAATCCCATGACCTCTTTACCATACTCATTCCATCTTGCTATCAACCAGACTGCTCAATCAATAGGCTCTCTTGAATGATTATCGTTGAAACTTGAAAGTCTTAAAATTGACTAAAAATCCAATTGTTTTTATTTTAGACATGGTTTAAGATTATACACTTGATTTAGACCATCCATTTTGATTCATCCCAGAGCTGTTTGTTGCCTTCTGGATTGTACCAATTGAAACAAGTTGGTAAAATGGGATGTTCTAGTGCAAGTAACACCAATAGATGCATATATCTGGGTTTCCATGCATTGAATATTCCCTTTTACCTGGCCCTACATCATTTTTCTACTTAAGAACTTTAAATTGCTTAATATGGTCTGTTGACACTATTGTGGATTCCAACTATGGTTACTTGCTCGGGATGGTGATGTTCTGTAATCTAAATATTTTTGCTATCTCTAATGATCCTGCTCTTCAAGTAGGAAATTCCAGGCATGCATGCACATAAACTTACATGGCAGAAATCTTATGAAATATTGAACTTTAATGTTAAGCAATGGAAATTCATCTTCAGCAGTGCAAAATCAAAATCCTTAGAATTTCTCAACGTAGAAAGATCTTATACACTTTTGTCACATCCTTGTGTGATTAGTTGGCTCTTTTGTAATCATGTATTAAACCTATCTAGCCTGTCTTTTGATAGGCCAAGAATGTATTGAACACTTGTAATAAATTAATCAAATAATTAGTCAAGTTAATTAACTAATTCAATTAACATGCAATAACGCGTGGTAGCACAAACAAATCACTAACTAATTAAATGCAGCGGAAATTAAATTTGACACGGTGGTTTGTTTACGAATGGAGAAAACCTTCAAGGCAAAAACCCCACCGGGTGAATTTAAAGTCACCACTCCTGCGAATCCACTATTATCTAAACAAGTGGTTACAAGTAAAGTAATTTCAGTATCTTATACCAACCTACAATTGAACCCTTACCCCAATACTCAATTGGACTTGTTTTGTAGTGACAATTTCTCCTTTTCAATGCAAGGCTCCCAGTACGTAACTAACCAATTGATACACGGATCCAAGTATGTGACTAACACACTAACTTGAGAAGGATGTTAGTTGCAAAATTTTTCAATTCATCTACATGATAAAGATCAAGAAACTCATTGGTTACAAAACCTTACAACGTACAAATGCAGCAACTTCTTTAAGAGAAAGATGAACTAGGGCATATGTCTCCGGTCACAATATGCTTGCAACAACAAGTGCAACAACCTTTGCATCTACTTGCATCAAATGAGACGACTCTTAAAATAATCTTTATATATGTTTAGGGTTGTGAGAAAAGAAACATAAACACATACACATGGATATGCGTGAAATCAAATCTGAAAAACTAATTTTCGTAATTCTCGATAGATACAGCTGTCGAGTTTATCTATCAAGTATCACATTTTAAATCTTAATAGATACATCTGTCGAGTTTTAAAATACAGCACTTCTTCACTTGATTCTTGAACAGATTTGCATAGTTTCAATACTTGAATTTAAACTCTTGTTCTTGAAGTATTTAACACATCCTAAATCTAGTAACATGATCTAACTGACATATATTCTTAACATGATCCACATATATCTTAACATCTTTTAGTCAAAAACTTATTTTTCAGTCAAAGGACTCTTAAGAGGTTGACTAATTCATTTTTTATGGTTTCCTGGCATATTCAGGTGGAGGTCTGTGATTAAATATTCTGTAGCAGAAACTCATCCTTGTTGCAGATGCCCAGAATCAAGGAACAGAAGTGGCATTATAGCATTCTCTTGTTTCTAATGATCTCTCTTTTCTCCTCACAAGAAAGAAAGAAAGAAAGAAAGAGACTCAGAAAGTTCTAACCTCGGGTGGCTTTACCCACATTTGTCCATCATACCATCCACTCTCTTCATAAGGTATCACTGCTGATAGAAGTCTGTCACCAACATAACTCCATCCCTGCAATATGCATTAAGAATATTAGTGAATGAATTATGATTTTTTTATTTTATTTTAACTTGACAGCTATTAAGAAGTATTGTGAATGCTCAGGGTATGGATGTCTATAGTCTGTATTGCCACAAGGTCCTCCTAGTTGAGTAGTGCAGAGTAGTGAATTCTTAGACTTCCCAGACCTACTGTTTTATTGTTGTCAGAAACTCAGAATGCAACAGACAATTCTAATGTATTTGTATCATCATTAATACATGGCATTTGTAACTGTCCTCTAAAAATAAGCTCTTTTAAGTGCTTGCTGCTAACTTTCACCCATACACACTAGAAACGAAATGACTGTAACATGAAAAAGAAGAAGAGGATACCAGGTATATTCTTAAGACAATCAATGACACAAGGAAAAGAGTTCCTATTCCGGCAGCTAACACAAATCTTAGTGGATCCTGCATATATGGTTGGAATATTAAAATGTAAACATAGATATTAGCAGAAATCTTTTTTCAACAATTAAAATATCTCTTGCTGGATTGTACATTTATTCCCATGTTGGTGTGAAACTATGCTGTTAATTATCTTTGTGCTTTCAAAATATAAGGTGCTTTGCGGTTTTTGTGACAGTTTTCTTCTAGATATATAATCTTACTCTTGCAGGATTAAAGCTTGCAGCTGCAATTGGCACTCCTAGAACTGTGAAAGTTACTAACCAGAGGCCTCCAAGACGAAGGAAAAAGGGCCCAGGACCAAGTTCGCCCCATGAATATAGGACTCCATCTTTTAGAGATGAGTACTCGTTCACCTATAATGGAAGCAAATTACTTCTAAGTATATGAATTGATTATGATATATTGCATGCAACTCATGATATGGGCTGAATCTTTTGAATAAGTTTCCTCTACCAAAGACGCACTCCACCCACTAATCATGCTTTTATAACCCTTGTTCATTCCCTTTTCTATAGGATTTCATATTAGTGAGCAATTAGATAGACTTAATTTGTTGTACTGACGGACGGAGTTTACCTCCAAGTAAATTCCTCCAACCCACTAATTGGCATTTCAAAGTCTCAAACGAACATCTACACATATTTTTAGTCACAAGACTTATATAATAAGTCATGTGACATTTTAAAATAATTTAATGATTCGTGTGATTAAATATATTTAGATGATTTTATGAATTGCCACCTGATGGGTTGGGAGATATTCCTCCAATTTGGAAGAGAACTTGATCCTAACTCCTGTACAGAAACTATATTACAGGTTTGCACGGGTTAGTGTGGCCATATAATTCTTGCAACTTGAATTAGAAAGAAATGATGTATACCTCACCATTAGGTGATTTTTTCTGTAACATGCAAGAACCATTGAGGAAACCACTTACTGTAACAGACATATACTCTTTTTTTTCTGGTAACAAGTATGTAGTTTTACAGTGTAAACATACCGGCCTTTGTTCAAAAGGAACCTCGATTTCTGACCCAGGGTCCCAATTCCGACTAGGGAATCCGCTTCTTTCTCCACCTGTTTCATCTTTCAAGGCTTTAACAGAAATTCCCTGACATGGTTTCAATGACCTGTGATACTGAAGGATCAATGAACCATAGCTGCTCCCAAGCTTGACTTGGCTTGAACTGGGAATCAGAGAGCAATACACATTTAGCTTGAGCATTTATGCCCAGAATCTGAACTAAGATAGGTGCAGCACAGGTAATATTCTGAACTAATTTTCAATTCTTGGTTAAATTTGGAGGATGTTGAATCTTAGGCTCAACAGTTAGAGGCTAAGGGGTTGTTTATTTCAGGAACCATGAATTATTTTACGTGGAGGGGAATAATGGATACAAAATGATTTTTGTTGCTTGATTAAGTGGACCACTCTTTGGGCCACGGCGACAAAACAAGTCACCAATCAGGGGTTGCCATTTCATCGTGGGGTCTATTTAGATGGTTATGTGTACAAGCTTAGAACTGTGCACGTGTTTTTGTTCTTTACCATTCACTTATCGGGCTTAGATGATCCAAATGTTGTGGCCGTTGTGCATAATTTTTGTGGTTTGAAAAAGGAGGGCGCGGGCTTGCTTTTGCAACGCGTCAGCTGTTCTCTTACACGCAAGTTCGGGTATAGTCCTGATGGTTTGCACGTGCTGAGAGCCTGAGAGTGAGTGACCAATGCCAGTGGACTTTCCAATTTTTTTTTTTTTTTTTTGAGAATCCAATGGACTTTTCAAATGGATGGTAATTTTGTTAGTGTGATACCGACTAATACAATGAAATAGGTTTTTCACAACCAAAAAAAAAAAAGAAAAAGGATAAGGTTTTATTATATTTTGTTTAATTTTTATCAATGTTATACTATTTAATATTTTTATTTTGGCTAGCCCAAAACTAGTACACTAGAGGAATCCTTCCTAGTCCTCTTACTCAAAAAAAAAAAAATATATATATATATATATAGTTTTTTTAGTTAGAATGTATAGACACTTCATTTAGGGTATTGTACAAATGTCGTATATGTGTCTTTTTTGCCGTATTATATTATAATTTTTTAAAAATTGCATGTATTGTCATATCATACCCATACTCGTATTTGTAACTGTGTTCTTGTGTGTGCATCCTAGGTTTTTAATGAACTATTCTCAGATATCATTACCTCCTTATCACCATTTTATTTGTAATAAAATATTCAGATGATTAAAAAAAATTGTTTTGGACTAATTTTTTATATCCAACACAAATTCAAAGACTAGACGAAACGGTATTGCCTCTCGCAGTCCCCGCTAGCACAAAGGGGCGGGATTGTGGGTAAATAATTGGTCATGACCGAAATTAAACGTTTAACTAAACAGAAAAGGCCTAATCAAGGCAGCCCGCTAGACAAAAATAAGGGTATATAAGTTTACATCATGTTGATACAAATTCCCAAAGCCCAAAATTATTATTTGGGCTTAAGTCTCTTTCATGAAAACCCAAAGGAAAAACTCTGGAAGTTTTGACTTGGAGGGTATTTGAATTTTTCATCACCTAGTTTGGGCTTTATGGGAGGTCTTGCAAACTGGCTTGCAGTCCTCACGGCTTATAAGCATGGATGGGTCTCTTTCGCAGAGAATCTGATCATACAGGAGGGACTCACGCCCAAAAACTCAAATTTGCATTAATGTTTAATTACAATTAATACTCACTGGTTTGTAACTTTATGTATATACATTGATATATTTAAAAAAAAATCATAAATATATAAATATTAAAATACCTGCTCAGGTTGAATGCTACTGATGATTATTTTTGTCTTTTGTCAACTCTTTAAAAAAACTTTGCAAGGATTTTATTTGATAGAATATGTTAATTGTCATCATTGATCATTTTATTTTTGAAAAATATAAAATATTCTTTCACTTCTTAACTTAATTTTTGTTATTGTAGTACAATAAAATTATTTCATGTTTACATATTTCAAATAGGATATGAACAACTAATTTTTTAGAACATGATAAAAAATTTTGTTGAAGTTTATATTTGAACTAATAATAAGTTTTTGTAAGAAAATTTGGATTATATTAAGTGGATCATAAATGGTTTCAAATGAGATTTAAATAGAATGGACTTGAAGTAATTTTAAGGACTTAAAATAGTTTTAAATATGTTAGAAGTTTTACACATTCAAAGTGTTACATAGATCCCGCTTATACTAAAAAACCGACTGATATCTTAGTCTGATGAAAAAGAGCTATTATCAAAAGTGAACGCTATAGGCTGAAACTCAAAAAAAAAAAAAAGTATAGATTTATAATAAATTTTAATTGAGCAATTTATAATTTTTAACTTAAGATTCATGAATCTATATGTAAAAAAATTTGACACGTAGTTAGGTATATAATGACTTGGCACAAAATTGAAACTAAATTTAAATCCAAAAACATATGGCATCAAATTAAAAGAAAATTGGAAGGATACTTGGCACAAAATCAGAATGAAATTAGAATTCAATTTGGATGTTTAATTGAACTTTATCTCAATTTTCACTTTAATAAATATATATAGTATAATATGAAGTGCAAGGGAGTTCTTTTTTATTTCCAAAGATAAGACAAACATATGCAAATTTGTGGAATTAAGATACACAAACTATTATCATTCAACTTAATCTAATTATGTGCTTAGATTGTTTTCTAGCATCATTTTCACAATAGTTGGTACAAGTAGTTATGAAGTTTAAAGCCGAGCATTATCATATTCAATGGATGGAAGTATTATTTGCATGGTATGGCTCATTTTGATTGGTATCACCGTATTAGTTTGATTAGTATTCTTTGGTTGGATGGGTGATACATGGTTAATGAGTAAAAATTAAGAGTAATGCTACCGCCATGAACTATTTTATAATATTTTTACAAAATGTTAATGTGACTAACTTCTTATTGGTTTTCATCTAGACTCACCATTAATATCACTTTTTTTATTAACTAATAATCACTCATCACATCAGTAATTTATAAAATTTATTGTAAAATAGTTTGTATCTCTAGCATTATTCAAAAATTAATAATACGATTCAAAGGCTACATACGATTGCCATAAATAAATGTCTTTCAAAATTAATAAAACTATCAAATACCAAATCAATAGATGAATGAGTTATATTATTGTGGCCCTCGACTTTTGCAATGTGTAATAAATACTTGAATCAAAATTAAGAAATTGAATTCACAAATGACACAAAATGAAATTGTAATTTCGAATCTAATTGGATTTTTTTTTTTTTTTTAGTTTTGTCTTTAAATTTAGAGAAACGTTAACGGATACTCTAAGAGCATTGGTTTAGGGAATATGAGTTGAAACTTTTCAAGAAAAAAATGTTGTGAAATAAGAGATTATATATAAAACTAAGTGAGAAGAAAACAAAAAATATATATTGATAAACTCTTGTATTCAACTCAAGTAGTCATTCACAATCTTTTTTTTTTTTTTTTTGGAATTACACTTTACCCACTTGTAGTTTGCTCCAAATTTAACTTACCCACCTGTAGTTTCATTTTTTATACTTTACTCACATGTGCTTCACTTCATTATCATACCATTACCCATCTCATATTCTGCCGTTACTCTAACAAGTTTCTTATCAAAAACACAACCCACGAAAGATCAAACACGCCTCTCTCAAAAAAACACACTCCCACGCCTACAGTGCTCACCAGACAATGATCTAGAGGCTACAGCTGTGCGTATATTATAAGGTCCAATTCAATTTGCTTTAGAGTTCAGATAATGAGGTTGAAGACGTACTTGGCTTAGACCAAAATGTTTTATATTTCAAGCAACTAATTGGGCATGTATCATGAGGTCCACACAAAGCACAACAAAGAAAAAGAAAATATTCTTAAAAGCTTTTGTTCTGTTTTTGGGAGATAAAACCATGGAAAGGGAATGGAGAAAAAGGCACAAAACAAACAAAAATAATAATATCAGACAAACCCAAGTGCAGCCCTTTTAAACAATGTAAAGAAAAAAACAAAAAACCTGGCACTGCAGAAAAAAGTTTGTGCGCTGCAAAAACTCAGATTCGAACAAATTTTTTTTTTAAAAATCCTATGTTTCAAAAATCTACCTAGAATCAGATAAATTGAGCATAGTAAAGTAAAAGAAAACCAAACTCGAAGCTCTCAAATGTCAGGAACTCACCAGAAATAAGGAGATGGATCGATACCCACAAATCAAAAATACTATTTGATTGAGATGAACCCAGACTCTCTCGGTCCAATCTCTTAGGAAAGACGCATTGTAGCCTCTAGATCATCGTCTAGTGAGCACTGTAGGTGTGGGAGTGTATTTTTTTGAGAGGCATGTTTGATCTTTTGTGGGTTGTGTTTTTGATAAGAAACTTGTTAGAGTAATGGCGGAATGGTAACAGAGTGAAGCACAGATGGATAAAGTGTTAAAAAAAAAAATCATATGTGGGTAAGTTAAATTTGGAGAAAACTACAAGTGAGTAAGGTGTAATTCCCCCCCTTTTTTTTGATACAATCCACAATCTTTTTGATATCTCTCTTAAGCAATCGCCCCCACCCCCCCCCCCCCCCCCACACACACACACACACACACACATATATTCGCTAAACACGCACACGCGCACGCACATATATAAATCTTAGGATGCTTGTAGAGTTTATGAGATAAGATTGTAATAATGTGTACAATTATGAGGATATATCCCCTATAGACTTTACACATCTTAAGTAACCATTTCATTGTCCAAACTTTACACATTCCAATCAGACTTTATTTCTAACAAAAAAAAATATATTTTTTTATAACTTTTTATATTTCCCATTAAAATGGTATCAAAATATCTTTAAAATTATCTATTAAAAAATACCCTAAGGATACCACTGTTAATCAATCGGAACTTTTAATTATAAGCAATAAAGCAAATCATCATTATTATTATTATTATTGTACTCATGCATCTTACATTTATTAGTCTGTAATTATGATTGTGCATGTTCAAATTACACTCCCCCCCACGAGTAATGAAAATAAAGGCAAGCTAAATTGAATCTGATTATATGATTAGGATAACCCGGACCTCGTCAACGCTTGTCCACCATTCTCAAGAGTAAATTATATCGGCACTCTACCAGACAAGCTCCTTTTTAAGCTTTGGATATTGCGTGTCCCCCATTAGTCATATGATGACAAATGTATATATTTCTGGCTTCTGGTGCGTGGTCACTAATCTCCCACTTGAGTTTCAACAGCGAAAGTAGCAACTTTTTGGGGATTTAGACTGTGGCTAGATCCGGAAGTAAAATTGAGCTTCTGAGCAAATTTGGCTCTGTTCTCCTTTTTCTGCCTTTTATGGTTTTATTTTCTTTTTTCTTTTTTTGGATGAATTTATAGTTTTATTTTGATCATAAAGCCTAGGTGTGTAGGCATACACCCATGGTTTTAAAAACCGGATCGGGTAAAAGCACTTACAATATTATAGATTAATTTAAAATGATATCTTACACTTACTCATTTCAAATCCATGTATTAATAAAGTTCAAATCCTTTTACAAGTTTTACAATAAAAAAAAAAATATCATTTTATACTATTTTTTTTAGAGATGGGTTCAAGTTATACTGGGTTTAAGTTACACCTGGTTTAGAGTTACACTTTTTCTAAACCATTGGATTTAATTAAATCCAACGGTAAAAAAAATGTACTCATTAATGCTGATATTCTGATAAAAATTTCATTTATTATCCTTATTTATAACATTTCTCTTTGCTCTCTCTTTCTCATCCACTACTCGTTTCTCTCTCCTCCATTGCTCTTCCACCTCCATTTTCATAAGGTTCTACCTCCAGTCACATAGAATCTGATACAAAAAATCTGAGACAACAAAGTCTAGTGACAACTACTGATTCATTAGAACCGAAGCATGTAGCAATTATTTTGATACATTACCATGTGGAATGGTACGGAGGATATAGAAGCGTCACTCCAGGCTATAGACATCTCTGATACATGGTATTAGCTTAAATCTACTACTAGACTCGACAATCAATAGTCTAGAATGGAGCATCTCACAAAAACTTCAATAGAGAACTTAACACTACCAGCTAATGAAAAAACAGAAAATAACGTTGGGTAACCATAGGCAATCATATTCATGTCATGCCACACTAAATGATAAGCCAGCAACCATAATAATAATGGTAATGATTTGTATCTTCAAATGAACAATGCTTCACACACAATTGACTTTTGTAATTGAATAATTGTACTGTTTTTTTGAATGAACCAAGACAAATTAATATAGCTGAATAATTATTCTGAGGCACATTTTTTCCAAGAAAGTTGCAAAAAGGAAAACTTGATAAGCTTTTTGATAACACAATAGAAAGGACTACCTACCACCTTCAAAAACAAGAAAGAAACAAACAAAAAAAAGATATTTAGTGTGGTTTATAATCCAATAATAATACTATACATAGTTCAGAAAATTGAGAAACACAAAATCCTAGTTACGAACAAGGAGAACGATCAAGCTCATCAACCAAAAAGACAAAGAAAAAGAGCCTTAACAGTTGAATAATAGCTTTGATACATCTCGATAAGAATCTGGTAACATTTTAAAATAAAATAAGTGTTACTGATTTCAGTCAAAGTATATCAGATTATATATTTGTATTTGTATCCAACTTTTAAAGGAAAAATTCTTGATTTCATATTCAGATTCCCTATTTATGTTTGGATACGGTAGTTGTAATGTTAGGAATCAGAGATGTCTATTGTCAAGAACTAAAACCAAGAAGCTTCTAGGATGCTTCTTGTAAAATTATGATATAACCGCTATTATGATAGTGCTTCTTGTTAGGAATCAGAGATGCTTCTATATCCTCCATACCATTCCACATGATAATGTATCAAAATAATTGCTACATGCTTCGGTTCTAATGAATCAATAGTTGTCCCTAGATTTTGTTGTCTCAAATTTTTTGTATCAGATTCTATGTGGCTGTGAAGGTGGAACCTTATGAAAATGGAGGTGGAAGAGCAATGGAGGAGACAGAAACGTGTAGTGGATGAGAAAGAGAGAGCAGAGAGAAAAATGAGAAATGATATGTCTACAACATTTTTACAACGTTTTTACAACAAATCCTAAGTGGCAGGTTGTTACTGGTTGTTATTGTTGGGGCAAAAAAGTCATCTTAGTGTTAGGTTCAAATTTGAACCAGTAACAACTAACCACCTGTGATTTGTTGTAAAAATGTTGTGGACGTAGCATCTCTCAAGAGAAAAATATACCTATTTTTGGCATTAGAGATAGGTATGGAATGTTATAAGTAAGGATAATAAATGAGATCCTTATCAGAATACCAGCATTAATGAATGTATTTTTTTACTGTTGGATCTACTTAAATCCAAGTAACTCTTTAGAGTTACACTATATGTAACTTGAACCTATCTTTTTTTTTTTATACAAGATAGAAATTTTACTCTAACCTAATTTAAGTGTATATGTGTGTGAAATTCCATTCTGGAGACTTGAATTCCGGCCTTTACCCCCCACACCCCACAAGCATTTATACTTGTGAAGTGACCATCACACCAAAGATATGCGGTGATATTTTATACCATATTAAAGTCAATTAAAATTTAAAATAAAAGATTGAAATCTAAATTCTTCTTTATAAATTTCTTTTTCTAAACCAATAATAAATGACTTTTTTTATGGGAATAATAATAATGTGACTTTGTGTTGGAGGCTATTGATTTAACGACATGTCGACATAGTTATAAAAACTGTACCAGAGATAGATCCGGCTGAAGAGTTGGTTCACTGGTTCATTGGTTCAACCAGTGATTCATCGGTTGAATTGTAGGTTTATTTATTATTAAATAATATATTTTGTAATTATAAAAAGCAACTAAAATAAAATAAAAATACTCCATTTAGATAAATTAATAAATTATAATAATAAATTATTACATCATATGATATAAGTTAAAGAAAAAAAAAACACATCATCCATATAAATCATCCAATAACTAAGTTATATAGTCCAAAAGTCTTGAAATTACACATTTGTGAGATGTTGGCGTAGGCCGTAGGATTGCTTTCTAACTTTTAGTCCGGTGAATTTTGACTATTTTAGTGTAGAAGTTCTTCCATTTTTGTCTTTTTTTTTTTTTTTTAGTTCATCTTTTTATCACTTGCTATAATTTTATCACTATCTCTTTATCTCCTTAGTCTCAACTCTCATCTCATGGCGCAACTTTTACTTTGTCTCTTTAATCTTTATCACTTTATGTCTTTATTAGATTAATTTTTTCAATCTTTAGTAGTTTAGTAAATGCACACGGTAGTTTTTTTTTTTTGTTTTATTATTTATCTGCGAGTCAAAAAGATTAATATGTGCAATCTGTCGATTTAACATAGTTTGATAATGGGTCATTGCATATTCGGTATTTTACATCAAACTATTCCTGAAAATGCTTTGGTTCATGATTTAACAGGTGGTTTGGTACGGTTTTTATAACTATGCTTAATGAGGCTCGTGAAAATATAAATAAATAGTGGGTTCCAGTTTGCTCAACTGGTAAAGTCTCTGGAGATTAAATAAGATATATGAGGTTTAATTCTCATTTACACAAAAAACCACTTGGTATCTTAGTTTATTAATAAATACTCCCTCTGTCCCAGTTTGTTTGTCTTCTATTCCATTTTGAGATGTCCCAAAATATTGTTTTGTTTCTAAAAATAAAAATAATTAATTTATTAACGTTCATATTATACCTACTACTTTATTTTCAAAACTATTTGAAAAGAAAACTAACAAATATTTAAAAAAAATCAATTTAATTGGGCCACCTTTTCAGTTGCCTCATTAAGAATAACTATTTAAAAAAAAAAAAACTGATAAATTTATTTAAAGGTAATTTTGTAAACTTATGGAGTACATTTTTATAAGACAAACAAGACAATAAATGATATTCCCTTAAAAAGTTTGACTTTTCAAATAGGACAAACAAATTGGAACAAAGGGAATAACATAATTAAAAAAAATGGACGTCATAGGTTGAAACTTTATCTAAATTTTTTATTTTTATAAGTAAATAAAAAGCATAAATGTGCAATAGGTAAACTTCGAGTTATTCCAGGACTTATCCTGTGGGCAAGATTTCTTTGTTATAAATGTGCAAGTCATTAAGGCGACTTGAAATTTCTAAATTTGGTGATCCAACCAAAAGGATACGTCATTGACTCATTATACTCAGGTTACGCTATATCTAATATCTATACAACAGATACGAAATAAATAAACTACCAAATACTGCAAGGCCGTTTAGTTTACCAACGAAAACAAACACCGCAAGAGTGCAAGGCAAATTATTTTGTGGGCGGGCTATGACCATGTGATTCTGAGTGAATGAGCCAATGAGATTGGGTTTTTTCATAAAGAGGAAACTTATATGTGTTTTCAATTTCATTTTCAAATTGCTCTGGAATTCATAATCATACATTATAGCATTGCGTTCATAATATTTTTATAAAATTTTTTTAGTTGATGAATAAAAAGATTATGACTCTTATAAAAAAAATTATAATTTAAATCTTATTTACATAAAAAAATCAATTGATATTTTGAATTGATGATAAAACAATTCTTATAATATGGAAGTGATAAATTTAAAATCTTATTGTATTTATAAATAAAAAATTACTAGATCTGCGTCAAGTCAGTAGAACATTCATCTCTTTGATGAAATACAAGAAACTGATTATCTAAGGGAAAGACACATGGCCCGCATGCATGGCATAACCACTTGCATGTTAAGCTGCACTAGTCATTGACAAAATAAAACGCACTTGCATGTTAAAGCACTAGTCATTTATTAAAAAATAAAACGGATAGTTCATACACAGAAGCAGCCGTTGGATTCGACTAGGATCGGGTGCCTTTTAATGCTTAGTTTAACTGTTCCTAAAAAAAAAAAAGAAAAAAGAAGAAGAAGGTTGATAAAAATTTCTATTTAATTTTAGGGTTATACTAATGAGTACTCTTAAGACATTGGTTAATGACGGGACTGACGAACTCATTTACCGAAGACGACGACCATGATACCGACGAAGATATCCCTGGACGAGCAAATTAATACCCACGTCATTGACGAAGGCAGGAAGGCCATTCAATGCAGCACAATTACACCCAGAATGGTTACAAGACCAACTGTATGAACCGTTGGAGCACATTAAAGCCACATTACACAGCACCAAACGTTACCAAGAGGAGCATTAAGACCTCCATAACTACCCCAACAGCTAGAAGCTATGAAAGCATATATAAAGCCCACACATTGCCAAGTACAAGGTAGAGACACACACAGACACTAAGAGATCTCTTTCATTCTGTTCAATTACATTGTTTATTCCCAAGAGAGCTTCTTATACTGACTTTGGCATCGGAGGCATTGTGGCAGGCACCACGCTGGTGACCACCTTTAAGAGTACGTTCATACAGGCTGAGAATTGCTTCCATCTGACCAACTCAACTGACGAACTTACGCTCTATCAGTATAACTCTACTGACGAACTTACTTGACTGACGAACTTACGCTTCATCAGTTAATAATTCATTTTAAGAAAGTTTTGACATCACTTTAATGAAAAATGAAAAAAGTTTTCAAAACATAAATTTTTTTTTTCCTATAAAAACGTTCTTTAAACATATTATTTACTAATGCCCTAAAGTCATTCGCTAGCATTTCTTTTAATATTCAATAAGTTAACTTCCGGGTTATTCCAGTGGTGGCGGTGGACTGACTTATTGGTAAGATTTCTTTGGTAATAGAATTATAGAAAGTGACGGGAAATTTCTAAATTTTGTGATCCCAACCAAAAGGACACGCCATTGACTCATTATACTCAGGGTAGACTCAATACATAAATAAACTACCAAATACTGCAACCCAAATTATTCTGTGGGCGGGCTATGACTACTATATGACTCTGTGAGCGGATGAGCCAATTAGCTTAACCGCGTTTTCCCAAAAAGAGGAAACCAAACGTGTTTTCAATTTCATTTTCAAACTCTTGTAGGCAGTAAGTTATTATTTGTCTTAATTTAAACATGGTACTTTAATTAGTATTAGCTTATCAATAACTGTAAATAATAATCTGTCACTTAAAATTTATTGTGAAAATATAATAAAAATATTGTGAATATAACATTTCTTATATAGTAATAAGAGAAATGTTATGTGGATAATATTTTTACAATATTTTCACAATAAATCTTAAGTGATAGGTTGTTTAGGCAAAAAAATAATATAAGTGGTAGGTTCAAATTTGAATCAATAACAACTAATCACTTATGTTGTGAAATTATTATAAAATATTTTTTCATAGTAATACTCTCGTGAGAAATTTTATATTTTATATTTACAATATTTTCACAGCAAATTTTAATTGTTATTATCACCGTAAATGTGTTGCGAAAATAACGGAGAGTTGTTATACATTTTACTCCTATTTCAAAAAAGGCAATGAAAACCCAACATAGTTTGGTAATAGTCATAAAAGAAAAGTCATTGAATCCCGTTGTCGAAGAAGATTCCCGCCGTGTCGTACAACGGTTGCCATGATGATCTCTTCTCTTTAATTCACTGTCTCTCTTTCTCTAACACTCAGAGTTGTGACCCACCAACCCCCAACGCCAAAACCAACATATATATATATATATATATAAACTAAAACGGTCTCGAAGAGAAAAAACAGAAACCAATACTAAAAATAAACAGAGCTTCGCGTTTTTGAATTAATCATACTAATAATAATACTAATATGAAAGGGAAAAGCGGGAAAGGAAATTGGAATCTGAGCCTGAGCCTGATCCTGAAGGCGAACAAGCTAGGGTTACCGTCTGTCATTCTCTTATGCTCCTTCTTCTTCCTCGCTGGCTTCTACGCCTCCGCTCTCTTCTCTCTGGTCTCTGTGCAGGACATTTCTGGTGCTAGGCCAAGGTCGAGGCTACTCGATTCGGTCAACGAGGTGGAGAGCCACTACAATTTGTTGAACTCTGGAGAGACCGGTGACGATTCTATTACTTCAATTCCCTTTCAGGTACTCGATTTTATGCTCTTTCTATTTAGTTTTAAAAATAGTTCAGTTGGATTAGAATTTTAATCTGATTCTTTCTTTCTCTGATGCATTTTTATGGTTTTGAATGTGATCATCTCTGAGGAAAAAAAAAATTGTAGTTTAAATATCTAATCTGATCTAAGCTTGTAGCAAAAATTAATTTGTACTTATTTGTTGCTCAGAAAGAGTACTTTTAGCTAATACTGTAAACTTTTTTGGTTTTTTTTTTTAATAATTTATTTGTAACTATGAATAGGTATTGAGCTGGAGACCAAGGGCTCTATATTTTCCAAATTTTGCAACAGCAGAACAGTGTGAAAGCATAATAAAATTGGCCGAGCCACGACTTAGACCGTCGACAGTGGCTTTAAGACCAGGAGAAACTGCAGATGGCACCCAGGGAATTAGAACAAGGTACCTTCTTTGTGTTTGTTTGTGTGTGTGTGTGTGAGTAAAGTATTTTTATTATAATATATACCGTTACCATACTTTTTATTTTATATTTGATTATTAGGCATAAAAGATGACCATTTATTGATATTATAATTAAAGGGTGATTGAGATAATAAATATAGTAAATAAATAGAGTCAGTGGTTTAATTTTATGTTTTTAACTTATCTCTTTTCTTCTCAATGAATAAATTAATGAAATTCAAGTAATTATCTTCAAACTTCTTCTCTTTTCCTTTTTAGTATTATTATTTATAATAATCATGAGATTATCATCATCGGCTGGTTTACTATACAATTAAATATAATTTTTGTTGTACTGGTAATTAAATTTGTGTACATGGGCATTGGTGATCATGGGTTTAAGAAGTTTATCAATTTTAAGAACGAGAGTGATTATGTTGATGAGAAATTCTATTGATAGCTAATATATGCTTGCTGTCGAACAGTTCTGGCGTGTTTATTAGTGCTTCTGAAGACAAAACTTTGGACTTCATTGAGGGAAAAATTGCGAGGGCAACAATGCTTCCCAGGATCCATGGAGAGGTACTAGTCATTGTATTATCATCGTCATCATCATTACTCTCTGTCCATCTTTCTTGGTTAGAAGATAAAACTATTGTGTGTGGTTTTCAATTTGATTGGCCTGAGGTTTTTATATTTTATGATAACCAATTTTTGTTAATGCTCATCTATAAATTCAAAGTGAAATATTCATTTAATAAAACTTTTACTTGTTAAAAAATTCGAAGTAAAAGATATGCACAAAGGTGACATTGTAACAATGTATCTTCAGGAATATCTTCTGATAATTGTGACTAACGAAGTATTTCTGAAGATAATGACAAAAATGCCATCACAATGCATCCATGGAAGCATGGACAATGCTTTCTTTTCTTGGTTCTTTTCTTTTCTTCTTTTCTGTATTCGTTTCCTGGCCATGGAGAAGAAGATTTCTTGATGCTACTCTGCACTTAGTGGCAAATTTAGTTGCAGATATTGGTTCCTTATGCATCTCACATTGTACCTTTTAAGTTCTTTTTTTGAACCATCCAATTATATTGATTCACAGCGAAACTTGCAGATATACAACTCATTACATTGATATCTTTGAGATCTCTCTCTCTCTCTTCCTGCCCCCCACTCTTTATTTCCTCTCTCCCACTGAATTTATAGTAGAAATGAACTACCCAATTTTATAGTACCTGAAAAGAGTTTCTTATGTTGTCCTCGTATTTTCAGTTTCTACTCTACCCTCTCTGTCTCTCTTTTGGTAGCAAGAAAAAGATATGGCAGGTTTTTATGGTAAATGAAATTGACTTAGTTCATGGATAAGATTGGAACATATCTGAATCATTTAAATGAAAATCTCCTGACTTTTTTTTTTGGTTTCCAATTTCATTAGCGTATTCTGATCCAATGTAAGCTATCACTAACTTGTTCGAAATCACCAGTGCTGGAATACTGATATTATCTTATATGCTTTTGCTACTATCTTCTTTTATCTTATATACAAATTTATGAATGATCTAAATTTCCTTACCTAGAAAATTCTTATATTTAAATTCCGTGTTTCTCTTTTTCGTTGAAGTAGTTAACCTTTTATTTCAGGGCAATTTTAAAATTGTCTGAGGATATCACCATGTTTCAGGCATTCAACGTCTTGCGGTATGAGATTGGGCAGTTGTATAATTCTCATTATGACGCATTCAATCCTGCTGAGTATGGCCCACAGAAGAGCCAAAGGGTACATTCTAAGCAAAAAGCATAGGTTTTTGTTTGTCATTATTTGTTTCTTAATCAAATTTCCATGTTATATTGAAAAAAATTATAAGCAAATTTCCATGTTATACTCTATAATATATAAGTAGAAGGCAATTGCATTTCAGTTTTGGGCTGACAGCAAAGGTGGTGACGCTGCATCATTTTACATGATTGTCTTCTGAAAGAGAGTTTGAGGGGAAGAAAAAAATTATGGGATTTGCTCCATGTGACCTGCTGGACAATGAAACATCCATTTTCTAGGATTTATGTAACAAGGAACAGCTCTTCTCATTATTTTTCTAAATTAACATATTTCTTTCTCAAACAGAATGTATGTTTTGTTTCTTTGAAAGGAAAGAAAATTGCAAGACTAGTATCTTTTGCACTTTAATTCCCATAAAAATGGGAGGAACTTAAATTATAAAAATATTCAGATAGGACTTATATCACTAGGACGTTAAGTTTAGGTTTTGCTGACAACAGAACTTTCATCTCCAATCACATGAATTCACTGTGAGTTTATAAATCTTGGCTTCATACACTTGACAACCTTAATGATCTGCTTTATCAGTAAATTTTTTATTTATTTAATAAAACTGTGTTTTACTTGTTTAAACCAAATGAACATCATACACTCACAATTGTGTTTAGTTTCATATATTCAGTGTTTCTTCATTGCTTGTTACATTTGACATGGTTTGTTCCAGTTCTTCTTCTTTTAAATTTACTTACTATAACTACAGATACGTGTGTTTGGATAGAATATGCTAAGTGTTGATCACATCTTGATCTTTTGAATATGAATTACTTGATATAAATATTAAGGAGTTTATGATTCTAAAGAATTGTAACGTTTATCTTAACCCTCATACAGATGGCTTCTTTCTTGTTGTATTTATCTGATGTTGACGAGGGAGGGGAAACTATGTTCCCATTTGAGGTAAGATCAAGACCTCTGTTGTCTCTTTTTAGTTATTTTTTAGGGGGGGGTTGGAGGGTGATGAAAATTTGACATTATTGTTAATTATTCTATGCATGATTTTTTGTATTTCTCCCCTTTTGGGGGTTTATGTATCCTGTTCTCTGACATGCAGAATGGCTTAAATATGGATGGAAGCTATGATTTCCAAGACTGTGTTGGTTTGAAAGTGAAGCCACAGAAAGGGGATGGACTTCTATTTTATTCAATGTTTCCAAATGCTACAATTGATCCGGTCAGTAACATCATTATCATTAGCACCATTCTCATCTTTCTTATTAGACAGTCCGTTGTTTCTTAATCAGGGAAAATCATCCTTATCAATAGAGATTAGCTGAATTTTAAACTACTAAAAAGTTTGTAGGATACCTCATTCTGCCAAGTTGTGGCTACTTTCAAACTTTTTATTCTGCCAAGTTGTGGCTAATTTCAAACTTTTCCTCTTAATCCTTATGGTGCCTTTACATACGTAGATTCTTGCAAATGTCTACAGTTAGAAACCTTCTCCAGATTCCCAAAACCTTTAATTAAAGAAAAATGTTATATTCACTACATTTTCACAACAAATCTTATGTGGCAAGTTGTTGTAGGTTGTTATTGGTGGGATAGAAAAATAAATTTCAGTGGTAGATTCAATAACAACTAACTACTTATAATTTGTTGTGAAAAAGTTGTGGACGTAGCACCTCTCTTAATTAATTATTGGGTAAATTACATTTTAACTTATATTTTAGGAGTGGTTTCAAATTAAACCCTATAGTTTTAAATGTTTCAAATCAAACCCTGAGGTTTAAGACTACTTATGATTTTACTAGTTTCAAATTGAACCCTAGACACTTATAGTCATATCAATTTAAACCCTGGACACTTTCGTTTTGATGTGGGGGGTTTGATTTTTGAATTTGATTGGGGGTTTAAATTAATACGATTTCAAAAGTGAGTGTTTGATTTGAAACTAAGGAAACTATAATTTTGAATTTGTAACAGTTTTAAACCTCAGGATATAATTTATAACTTTAAAACTATAGGGAGGGTGAGGTTGCGGGTTCAAAACCCACTGTGTAGCATCATCATTTGTGGGTTCAAATCTTACTTTTTCTTTTTTATGGTGAAGCATAATCAATTGTTGGACACATAGTAGCTTGATGGATATGAAAACTTTATATTAAAAGTGCTGTTAAATTTTGTAGCTATTAAAACCAATTACTAGGGCCTTAACACTATTGTTGACATTCATAATTGCATGAATTGTACCTGCTGTTTGTTGGCTTCTAGTAGAATTCATAAATTGAAAACTTTGGCAGATGTCACTTCATGGCAGCTGCCCTGTGATCAAAGGTGTAAAATGGGTGGCTACAAAGTGGATCAGGGATGAAGAACAAAATGATTAAATATTTGTACCTGCAGTCTGCTTGTATTTCAAAATTTTGTTTTGCCTGAGTATTTGGCAGCTCTCTTGTAGTATTATTAGAGGGATTAATTTGATAATTTCTCATGTTACACCAGCCAATTGGCCCTATAAGTAAATGATTCTGTTATATAGGTAGTCTTCATTTAGAAGAAGTGCAAGCTTAACCCAAAACTGAACAAGTTTGGGTTGGGACCTTGGGATTTTGAGCCTCGGTCAGGTCTAGGATCCTAGGTTGAAATTTCAAGCCTGATTTAGGATCGAGTTGGACTTGGTTTAGGTCTATAATTCAAGCCGCAATTGAAGCTTGACGCGACCATGTATGTGCTATGCACATACCCATTTACCACCTCTTCCTTTCCTTTTTTTTTTTTTTTTTAAATTTTTTGGTGCAGTCTCTTTGGTGTCTGAATAAACAAGCTAGATTGACCAACCATAACAATACAACATAAGCACGACGGCAAACACAAAAAAGCTACCGGGCCTATCACCATCTCCCTCTTCTGCTAATCGGATTGAGTATGGAAGGTCAGAGATAGAAATAGGGCCCATCTTATTACACCTAAAAGCCCATTGGACTAAAGCTGTTGAATTAGCTTCTCTCTTAAATAAAGAAACACACCAACAAGTGGCAACAACTATGGTCTTCAGTGCGTTACATCTTCTACAATGGAGAGCTAAGGTCCATGAGGGCTGGGAAGTGGACTCACTAAGAGGCTTCACTAAGTTAAGATGAATCCCCCTCCAACACCTAAATCAAGTAATCCATGGCTTGAATTACAGAATCTCTCTCTCTCTCTCTCTCTCAAATTTGAAAACTCAAGAGAACCCAAACCCTACCTACCACGTCCACTGTCGCTTAGCAACACTTGCAAAATTCACTCATAATAAAGTAATAATTAATTCTTTCAATGTATACACACACACACGATCAATACTACGAAAAAAAAGTTTACAAGAAGAGACTTTGAATTGTAAAATTGGAACAGCAAGGAGGTACTATTATATCTACGATCTCTAAAACAGTTCACCTCATCATGGTTTCCTTGCAAATCTACTTCGAAGTTGGGATCCTTTAATTCAAGCTCTGTTAAACAAAGTTGTTGCCAGTAGACGTAGCAGTCTGACATAACACTACAAAAAGAATTTCCTACAGAATCATTCATAAGCTCGTCTACTGGCAGAATCATTCAATAAATGCCCCCAAAATGACACAAACTCGTCTATTTGTTTTACTGATGTAGCAACTACATATGACATATTTCGTATTTACTAGCAGTGAATAGTGAACTACATTACAAAATTCTGGTCCAGTAATTGAAGAGATTTCTGGCCTATTAGCTGTGGCAGTTTCCTCTTAATGCAAAAATATCATCCTTCTTGCAACTTCTACTCCATTTACTACGCAATGAGGGCAATATAAGTTCCCTCAGGACCATTATAGGAATTAACTTCAACTCATTCATACACAGTAACAGGAAAAAAAAATTCACCAAAGCAAAGCCTCCACCTTCTGAGTCACTCAAGGTCCACTGCTGGAGAATTGGAATAAATGCATGATGCAAATCTTCATATTTCTTGAGGCAGTGATTGTATGATTTTTACCATATAAGCAATCAAAACTGAATGGCAATGAGTCTCCCTCTAAGACCAACGAGTCTCCTTCCACAACAATACTGACCCAGTAATCACCATGTTATTCTTTTTGTATACTCCTGACTAACCAGCTGATGTACTGGCACTGCCTGAAAAAAGAATCTTAGAATTAAAATTCAAAAAACTTCAGGGCTCAAAAGAGACTTCAAATTGGTGCCAGTAGACATGTAGCAATTTCCTTTTCAGACTCCTTTAGAGTTGAATGTTGGTTTTGTTTTTCATTTTTTTTCTTCTCCTTTTTGTTTCCTTCTATATCAGTATATGCCTCATTGAAGCATCAGCGGAATCTTGAAGCCAAAAAATCTCTTTTCTTTTTTACTTCTTCCTATCAATTTGGGACTAATGAAGACATACAGAACTCATCAACTATGCAGACAAGCCTGAGCTTCGCTGGATATGAAATCATGATTTGTGCCAGTTTTGATATGGTTGCTTCCCTAATCGCTTCAATACATGCATGCTACCAGCTGATGAGAGTAGCCCCAGTGCAGCAAAAGCCATTACTGCTGCATTCCCAATGTTGTGATAGTAGCCTCCCTGCAAAAATACCGATTAGCAACTAAAGTATATGACAATATCTTGGAATGAAAACAGAAATCTCTATATGGTATTCTTTAAGAGGATAGCTTTGAGGATAATGTACACAGTTGATCAGTAAAATTAATTTATATTTCCTATCCCTTTAAGCATGCAATACTTCCCCCTCTCCCCAGCCCAAAAAATAAAATTAGAATAAGAGAAGCATTTTACATATGTCGCACTTCTGACAATCTCAGGTGGAAAACAATTATAGATAAGTAAGCAATTGAGTTTGGATCTTCTATTTCTAGATATGCTATAAAGGCTCAGCCTAGTATAATTATATTGCCATCACTGTTGGGTAATGAGAAAAAGGTCACAAAGTTAAAAACTACCAGTTAACATAATTTCCCCTTCAAAATTGCTATCAGTGTCTACCAATGGTTTGCCACCAATCAACCAGCAGAATACAAGATCCTGAGATGTTTAATTCTGTTCCCAAAGTTAACAAGGCCTTAAATAGAGAGATACACTTTAGGTTTTCAATTATTGAGAGCAAGAGAGAGAGAGAGAGAGAGAGGGCGACACACTTGGATCAGAAAAAGCAGAATTGCAGCATTTGCAGGGGCTAGAGAAAGGCTTATCATTCCTCCACGCAGCTCATTTGGCACATACCTGTAAGCACAATTAATAGCAGAGAACTATCAAAACAGATCCACATAACTCTTTTTTTTTTTTTCATAGGTAAAATAGTGGGGGAAGGAGAGGCGGGGTTCGAACCACAGATACAAGGCACCACAAAGAATGCATAACAAAATTTACAGCTGACTCTTCTAAAGTTATAAGATAGAACAATTAGTTTAGCATACATGGTCCTCAATTTGGCAAGTGAAGGTAAAATCAGGCCAACGCAAGCATGGAACAAGCAAAATAGTGTGACTAAAACTCCAATTTCCTGCAGATTAGAAATGAACAGTGTAAATGTCCCAACATCTAACAGCAGAGCCACAACAGAAAAATATATTTCTCATAATTTCATAAATATAAGATGTGTACCTGATAATCATAAGCTACTATAGACAACACAAGTCCCATTATGATAAAGGAATATACTAGGAAATCCTCAATGCGAAGTGATGATGGTCCACTAATAAGCCATGGGAATACTGTGCTTCCTAGCATTCTCGCACCCAACAAACAAGGATATATCAACCCTAGATGCAGTTCTCTTCCATCAGCCTAAATTTACACAAGTTTCAAAGAGTTTCACAACTTAGTAGATAATTCAATAGTCAGTATTCATGTCTAGTCAATGAGAGAGATTAGAAAGTATAGAATCATTGAATTGAAAATAACCTAAAGAAGGTTAAAAAGAATAATAAAATAAAAGACCCATCCTGCAAAATAGTGTTTCGGATGTGATGATTTTGCATCAAAATTTTTTATACCATACCACTAATGTTGGGGCCCATAGAATCCAAAACACTGCAATGGAGAAGTGAAGACAAGCTTGTGCCCATGCCAAAAGCCAAATTCTTTTATCTGCCAATCATAAAGAGTTTGTCAAGTAAAAAAGAAGAGCAAAAGGAGGAAGACAATGATGACAAGTAAAAAACTAGATCAAGTCCAAAGCAAATAAAAATGGACCACGGCAAGTATCATTTGAAGGCAGCAAAGAATCTGTCAACAAGATGATAGCCGCATGAAACATTAAAAAAAATTTATAAAAGAATTTGAACAATTAGTTCAGTTATTTTTCTAACTTGAATGATTTCGTAGTGTCATGATGCCTGTATCATTCCAGTCCCAATTGCTCTAAGTTAATAATTGATTTGACTGTCATTTTAAAGTTGCCCAGAAATAGTTTGCTTAAGTAAAAGAAAAGGCAAGATAGATTTTATTAAAAAGATGGGACTCTTACCACCAAAAATATATGCATTGAAAGACATTCTATACTCCGTAAATGAATTTGTTTGTATAGTTCCTGTCAATCCTCTAGTAAAACAAATAATGCTTATCATTGCCAAGAAGATAGCTGCAGTGGAAGGAGATACTATGTTCTTTTCCAAATTATCACCAACCAGCCAATTTGCAAGCACCTGGCTTCCAATGAAAGATGCAGACTCAAAAAAAGTCATTAACCAAAATGTATCACTCATTGAATCTTGCCTGTGCCCTTGCTGCAAAGAAAGAGACACAAAAACCATAATCACTAGCAATTCAGCAATTCAATATATGCCTATGATGTCACACAGGAATTCAGTCCCATAACATGAGTCCAAATGAAACAGGAACTAATCACTTATCAGGTAAACATACTTAGGCTAGGACTGGGTCACTTCCATGAGGAAAAAATTATGGCACCTACATCAAGTACTGAAAAATAAAAAGTGAAGAATGATCTCTCTTAACAAACCTTTTCATGTTGAACGACCATCCACGTCTCAAAACTGAATGAAAATATTGAAGAGGTGAGAGACAAACAGATGCTTGCCACCAGAACACTTGGATGAGAAGTAACCCTCTTCCATATGCCAACAAAGAGGTGAAGGATGCAAAAAATCAGACAAAATTTTGCTTGACCTCTACACACAGGAATATAAACAATTTCGTAAGAGTTTACTACGTATTCCATTCCACAAACTCGAAATATTAATGCTCCAAAGATGTCACAGCATTAAAAAAGAAGACTCGGTTCTATCAAGTTCACACGTTATGTTTAAAATCCAGAAGTTCAATATACAAAAACATGGCAATGATTCCATATCAACTAAGATTACTGAAAATGAGAGCCTTTATCACCTACGAACTCTTTCTTCTTCTATCTTTTTTAGGTAAGTTCTCGGCTTCAAATTTGTTCAAAAATTATTTCTAAAGTACCTATTTTTTCCCCAACTAACTCCAAATTTCCAAACTATTCATCTGTTCAAGAATTCAGAATACATTAATTTATCACTATTCAATTTTATTTCAAAACGAACAAAAATTTATTTTTTCCATTTTCTTCTTCAAATTAAATTATGAATAATCTAGACAAATAGCATCTAAATAAATGGCAAAAGGCGCACTTACATTAAATCGGAAAGCACGCCTAAGAAAGTGCCAACGAAAAGAGCAGCTGCAGAACCAACACAGAGATACAAAACCATTTGCTCTCTGCTAACACCATAATAAGCTAGCTCGAACTCTCCAAACACTGACCACAGTCCTTCCATTGCTGTGAGATTTGCAAAAAAAAAGGAAAAATCAGATAACCGATCCGAAATCTAATAGGAAAAAATAAATTCACCAAATAGAAATCACGCAGTTTGTTTGTCGAGAAAACGTGAGAAAATCAAAATTGAAATAGGATTCCACATTGTAAAAGAAGAGTATGATTGAAGTGTTAATTAGGATTTTGAGATATATATATATATATATAGAGAGAGAGAGAGAGAGAGAGAGAGAGAGAGAGAGAGAGCATAAAAGAGACTGACCTGAAGCGAGGGAATAGAGGAAGAGAAATTTCCGCTGGAAACGAAGGAAGGAAGAGGAGATTCCATGGTCGAAGAGAGTCGAGGTTTTGTTGGAGCTGTTGTTGGAGGCATAAGGGAAGAGGAATATGGAGACGAGGCAGGAGATGAAGATGAATATGAAAAGCGCGGGATTTGGTTCCCAAATGGAGCTATCGATTACCACCCCCATTATGTGTTGCTGGAAATGAGGTTATAAGTGTGATTTGTAATTGGTTCGGATTTCAGAGAAAACCTAGATCGTGAACCATTGATAAAGTGAATGAAAGCAAGCGAGAGAAAGAGAGAGAGGGATAGGTTTGGTTGGGTTCAGATCTGAATAGTGGACCGGAAAAGTTTGAGGCTGATGACGAGGGAGCGAATTTTGGCTCTGCAACTGCAAATGAAAACGCGCCGTTTTTAGCAACTTCTAGACTTCCAGTTGGCCGCAACGCACCGTTTCCTTTTATTTCTTTGATTGATTTATTTTAGGGAAAGTTAATGAAAAAAAAGTTTTTGACAGCTTTTTTTTATTTTTCATAAAAGTGGTATGAAAACTTTTCTAAAATGAATTATTATTAGGATACTCGTTAGCATGACCCTTGTGGGGGCTTTTTTGTTGTGCGTTGGGTTGGGCTGCCTGCCACGGTAGTAAGCCCGAGTATTCTGAGTAAGGGAGTTGAGACCGGTCCAACTGGAACTCAACTTGGGCCGGCTTGTGCGCAAACGTTGAGTCCAAGTCCAAGGGAAGACGCTGCGAAGTGGGCTTATCCTTTGTTCCTGCCGTAGGAACTTTTCTCCAGTTTCTGTCGCAGGATTGACTTTTCTGCCGCAGAAGAAATTATTCTCCAGTTCTGCCACAAGTTTAACTTTTCTGCTGTGCAGCAAGACTTTCTACCCTGCAGTAAAACCGTCTGCCGTGCAATAAAAGTTTCTGCTATGCAGTGAAGCTGCCTATTGTGCAATAAAGCTGTCTGTCGTAAAGCCTCCTACCGTAAAGCCTTCTGCTGTGCAACAAAACTTCTTGTCGTGCATTAAAGCTCTCTACCGTAAAGCCTTCTGCCGTGCAATGAAGCCATCTGCCGTGCAATAAAAGTTTCTGCTATGCAGTGAAGCTGCCTGCCGTGCTTTAAAGCCTTCTACAATGTGAATAACCACTCTTCGTTTTTTACCGCAGAAACTCTTTTCTACTTCCTGCATATAAACAAATCTAAAACCCAAAGAAAATACCCATCAAACAAATGTTAGTTTAAATGGGTTAGCATATTCTCAAATATATACATACATATATAAGTATATATACTTATACGTATTTACATATACATATATAAAATATATTTTTCCAGAACATGAGAAACGGGGTATATGTATATATATACTTACGGTAGGATAATGGTTAGTTTGTGTCAAAAGCAAAATACGTAATAACAAATAGAGAAGAAAGTTTTGGCAAAAAAGGTTTAACACGATAAATATAATAAAAAGGTGCTACGGCAGAATAACAGGTACAGCAAGTAAAGACACTGCAGCAGGACAACTGATGCGGCAGACGTGATAAAAACGTGCTACAGCAGAATGACTAAATACGGAAAATATAAGTTATAATGAGAGAAATCCAATATATTTGTAATCAAAATCAAATATTAAAGCTTCCCATAGAATAAGTAAACCAAGAAGGAACCCAAACTCCAACTTGAACGACCTTGTCATAGGCTCCTGCCGTAAAAGTTGTGCATTTTGGAGAATAGGCCTAAATGACTACTAGCTATTACTTTTGAAGATTTTAAAGAGTGGGTTTGCTAAGAGGGAGGGAAAAGATGGTCTATTGATGCATGCCCCTATTCCTGCCGCGTTTTCTCTCTTCTTTTTCTTTCTTTCTTTCTTTCTTTCTCTCCCCTCTGGGTGTTTTTCTTCTTCCCCTGTTTTTTTACTCTTTCCCCTGTTTTTTCCTCCACCTCGGTCCCCTCTTTCTGCCGTGGCTACCTCTCTTTTATAGTGAGCTAATTCAATGGGATTTCTCTCTTTTACCCCTAGGGCTTCACCAACTGTTTTTGGTTTGTTGTAGGCATCCTTTCAAGATTACCCATCCACCCATTGATTCCCCCTGTCATTGCTCAAAATACATCAGCTGCACCATTACATATTCCACGACAAAATTTCATTTTGTTTGTTCCTGCCATATACCTCTACCTCTACCTCACTACCTAGTTCTATGACATGCATCAGTGGTCCCAACCATTTATCACTTCTTTTGGATAAGATATCATCCCAGTAGGATATGTTCCCAAAAGAAATCATGGCAGGAAACCAAATATAGACCCCCTTTTCCCCTCACCACCAAACCATGCCCTCTTAATCTCTTTGACCGTGGGCCCACCTCCCTTGTATTGGCTGGGTACAGGTTGGTGGTGTCCCAGCCCTTCTGTGCTTGCTCCACTGTCTTTTGTTTTTGTCTCCCACGCCATTCCTGCCGCAGCAGATTAGCTCTGTTTCGTCTGCTGCGTGTTTTTGTCTTATTTCTTCACGCGTTTCCTGCTGCATCTGTCATTTCCTTTAGTTTGACTCTTCCTTCACGCAATTCCTGCTGCTCCTTGTTTCCTTTTATCGTTCTTTTTCATATCAGTTCTCACGCCTATCTTTTTTATACAAAAGGATTTGGGCCTTTGTGGGCCAAATAATGTTAATTGGATCAAAAGGGCGTTGGACCTAATTTATCTTCATCTGCCGAAGCCATCCTGCCAAAGAACTGTATTCTGCGGCAGACTTGTATTCTGCGGCAGATAGACTTGTATTCTGCGGCAAACTTGTATTTTACTGCATATTTGCGTTTTGCCGTAGATTTCTTTCACTTGCACTTCTTTCTTTGGACCCTTCTTGGTGGGCCTTTAGGCCTTGCTCTTCATTGGGCTTTCTTCCTCATAAGCCTTTGGGTACAGATTTGCAAAAATAGGCATCAACATTTAGCCCCCTGAGCATATGGATTGCTCCTGCAATTCGTATGCGAAACTCATGTAGTTTTTCTTTTGCAGGTTTTTTAACAACTCACATGCGAATGCTTCTCTTCTTTTTTTCGCGTGCCTGCTGTTTCAATATTTACTCTCCTTAGGCAAGTTGTTTTCTTTCTTTCTACAATTTTACGACCTTCCAAGGGTAGCCAAGAAGTTGTTGTTCATGAGGGTGGTGTTGGGTCTGCTGGGCCTCTTTGTGCCTGCCGTATGCTTTTCTTTTGCCCTTCATGACTTGTGCCTGCTAGGCCTCTTTGGGCCTGCTGTATGTTTTTTTTTTGCTAAATTCCATTAGCCCAGTACTATCATTGGGCTTGTACTATGCAGTTTCGGGCTTCCTTAGCTCATTTCATTGCTTTCGGGCTCCTTTGTCCCATTTTATTCTTTTGGGCATCCTCGGCCCGTTTCATCACTTTCGGGCTCCTTTGTCCCATTTGGGCTCCTTTGTCCCATTTGGGCTCCTTTGTCCCATTTTACTCTTTTGGGCATCCTCGGCCCGTTTCAATTCTTTACTCCCATGGGCTTTTTCTAATTTCATTGGGCTTCCCCGGCCCAATTACTGTATACTATCTTTGGGGCTCATGGGCTTGCCATCAACCTTTTACTTTCTTTGTTTACATTTACTTCGGGCCTACTGTGGCCTATTCTCACTTTTTCACGTCATACACTGCCCATGGGTTTGTTATTCTCTCTTTCCTGGCTCTTTTAAGCCCGTTTGCTCTCTCAAGGCCCATTTGTTTATTTCATGGACCTGTGATCCATTATTCCTGCCGCTTGGACTTAATAGTTTTTTTCTCACTTTACTAACTCTTTTCTTCCCATATGGTTTTCATTCAAAGGGATTGTTGATGATGATGATGTGCGCATCCTTCTCTTCATCATTTCTTTACTTGTTTCTTGGTTTGCTTCTTGAAAATTCCTTGTGATCTTGAACTTCTACAATGGTACTCATTTCTTTATGTCTGCGGCAATTTGTATACTTATTTCTTCACATTTCTGCAGCATCACGTACTCATTTCTTTGCTTTTGTAGGGATAAATACTCATTTTTCTGCTCCCGCAGAATATGTAGACATTGTCTGCCACAATACATGCACTTATTTCTCTGCGTCAATACACCTCTTACTCTGCTTCTGCTAGAGTAGTATCTATACTGTAGGAAGTGAAGGTTGTAGCAGATTCTGCGGCAAAAGAGTTAGACTTGACTGCTTACTTTCCCCACGTATTCCTTAGCATTATCTCTTCATCTCTTCATCCTTTCCTGTTGGGTTCTTCTTCATTATGATGTTTCACATTTTCTCATCTTTGCAGAATGTTCAAAATTGGCTCTTTGGATTCTTTAACTCTTCTTTCTGCCAACTTCGCGAACAACACTTTTGTAGAGCAAGGATCCTTCTTATAGTCTTCATTTTTCTTTTCTTTTAGCCACTTAAGATTGCTTCACTTCGGGCTTCATTCATTCTCTAAAAATAGAGAAAGTGTTGTCTTCTACTCCCTTCGTATCTAAGCCGACGACTGAAAAGAGTTTCATCAAAACAACTCTGCCACTTCACTTCTTCAAGTAGAGTTCTTTCACAAGAGGAAAGCTTCCTCTAAGTGTGTAGATCAAAGGGTGACTCCACTCCCTTTTCTTGTGCCTTCTTCTTCTCTTTGCATTCATGTATCTTCATTTCTTTTTCTTAAAACAAAGCGTAAAGCTAACATTGCAAGCCCTCATCATAATGGAGTAATCTTTCATTTGCTGATAATGTATTCTTTGCCAAGATGAAGTTTCTGCGGAGAAGGATGTTGGGCCTTTGATGTTTGCATTGTGGGCTGTTTCTGATTTTGCCATAAAATTCTGGTTTTGCTGCAAAATTGATCTTTCTGCAGAAATGACTGAGTCTGCCACTCATTTTAAGGCGCCTACAAGTGGTGCCACTATAGATATTTTTCCAAGGGGAAATGAGGATGCTTTTATGAGAAATCTTCACTTTTAAAACAGTTTCTTTGTCATTCTGCCACAGTCGCTGTTGGTGAGGATATCACTGCCTCTTTGATGAAAAAGGCATAGACGTTGTGAACTAAATCTCTTAACTTTGTTGTAGTCTTCCGCAGATCTTATTTCTCCCAATTCTTCTTTCTCATGTTGCTAATCTTGGCTGTGTCTCTCCAATTCTTGTGGTCTGCCATTGAATGCGTTGCTCGAGAGATGTTTGGACTTCATCGTTGATTTCCACCTTTTGTTCCTGTTGTGAGTTCCTTTGTCACTCAGCTTTTCTGCGGAGCACTCTTGGAGTTTTAAAGTCTAACGAAAAGCATTTATTTTCTGCTGTAGTGCTTGTTGGTTCACCTTTACATATGTTTCTGCCGTATCTTTCTTCATGGCAGGCCAGTAGTAACCCATTTGCAGCAGACATCTGTAAAGCCTTTTCTTCCTCTGGTGCTCCTCACACTCTCCTGAGTGTACTTCTTTTATCATTTCTTTTGCTTCTTCAGGGCCTAAACATCTTAAGGGGTCCCCACCGTACCCTTTTTTGAAAATGACCGTATCACACAAAAAAATATCGTGTTGCCAACCGCTTAAGCTTGTATCTTTTGTTGTGTTTTTGCGGTAGGATGCCTTCTGTCAGGTACTGCGTGAATGGGATTTTCCAGTCTCTGCTGACGAACACTGTGTAACTTTCTTCTCTGTCTGCCGCAAGCTGGTAGGTCCCACACTGGGTTTGGACTTGATTTGCGTCTTTACCCATACTTGGCTAATAGAAGCCTGCCCTTTAAAGCCTACGGTAAAGGCTAAGCTCCCCGCAATGTAACTTTCTTCTCTGTCTGCCGCAAGCTAGTAGGTCCCACATTGGGTTTGGACTTGATCTGCGTTTTTACCTATACTTGGCTAACAGAAGCCTGCCCTCTGGAGTCTGCGGTAAAGGTTGACTTTCCTGCAAGATCCGTAAGTCTTGTCATATACTTCTTTTAACTTTCTTTGGGCTTCCTCCTGCCGTACGCACCTGGACAAGACACCACCCGGCATCCTGCGGTACAATTCTTCTCTCACTAGGACGTAGTCTTTCAATACTTTTAGTTTTGCGTCATTTCCTTCCTTCATCAAAGCTTCTTTTATGGGGATATGCCAGTCCCCTTCGCACTGTTCTTCTTTGAATCTTTCTTTCAGCCGCTCAATTATGGACTCTTTTCGCTTGCTGAGCTCTACTCTGGTGCTATCCCCTTCGAACATTATTTGCGAGCCTAGTGCAGCCAAAGCATTGGCAAACCGATTTTCATTCCTTGGAGCATGTTTTATTTCAAAAGTTGAAAACTTTTCTTCCATCTTCTGGGCCATTAATGCACCAATGACACATGAATTGGTGGCTAGGTAGAGTAACAATGGCTTTTTGTGGATTGGGGCTTGCACAGTAGGAAGGTTCACCATGATCTGCTGTAGCCTTTCGAAAGCTGCCTGCTGTACTTCTTTCCTCAAAACTTTGCCCCTTCTATCTCAGCGTGGAACGCCCTGGCAGGCTATGTGGAACACCCTGGCTTTGGCCCTTCTATCTCAGCGTGAAATTCCCTGGCAGGCAGTGTGGAATGCCCTGGCAGGTAGTGTGGAACGCCCTGGCAGGCTGTGTGGAACACCCTGGTAGGCTGGGCTACTAGCTTGGCCTCGCAGTCCACATTCAATGTATGCACTATTAGCCTAAGATCCCATCCTGGCATTTTCACTGTAATCCCATGCGAAGACATCTTTGGATTTTTTTCAGCAATAGTATCAATTATGATTTCTCCTTTTCTGAAAGTCTTGAGCTAATTGAGATGGGTCTTGGTTCCTGTGGGTTCGACCCCAGGTTAAATTTCCTCCAATTTTTCTTCTGCCACAACCTATATATCCTTTTCTGCCACAACTTCTTTGTTTTTCCCTTCATTACTCTCCTCTTCCAAGCTTTCTTGAACCACGCAACACACCAAGTTTTTGTAGAAGATACATGATGTTGCTGCTTCATATTGATACTCTAAGCACTTTGTGGCAGGCTTTCTAAATTTACTGCAGAATGGGCCTTAGCCCCCAACATGTGAGACAACTGGATGAGTCTTTGGCTTTTTAAAGAAGACTTCTCAAATTTTGTTGCAGAATGAGACAGCCCCCAGTATACAAGAATAAGCCCTTAGCTTTCAGCAAGAGGCTTCCCATGTTTGCCGCAGAATAAGCTTTAGCCCCCAGCACGTGAGACAACTGGATGAGTCTTTAGCTTTTTGAAGAAGACTTCCAAATTTTGTTGCAGAATGGGACAACCCCCAATATACGAGAATAAGCCCTTAGCTTTCAGCAGGAGGCTTCCCGTGTTTGCCGCAGAATAAGCTTTAGCCCCCAGCGCGTGAGACAACTGGATGAGCTTGATATCACTTTCTCTTGGTGTTGATGTTCCATCATGTGGTTCATGCATTTTTTAGTAAAAAAAACTTAGATGCTATGGATCTACAAGTTGCCATATTGTAGAAATTCTCTGTCGCTAGAGAATTTGGGAAAAAGTTACTTCCCAAGCATGCTTTGACTTCATTCCACTGCAAGCACAATTGCTTCCCATGTATTGTCTGCTACATATGATTGTGGCTATAGCTCTTCCGTAGATTCTTTCTAAAGACTTGCAATCGTGGCTCCTTTGCGGTTTTGATTGAGTGTAGCCCCCATTATGGGTTTTCGCCAAGAACTCACAACCATGGTTCCTTTGCTGGCTTTTAGCCAAGAATTCATAACCACGACCCTTTTACTAGCTTTCGCTACTGAGACCCATAATTCATAGGTTTCTTCTTTGCTTGCTTTGAGTATGGGAATATTTAGATGGAGCTTGCTACATCTCTTGCTTTATGGTTGGCTAGTAATAGCCAAAAGTCAGCGGCTTCTAATATAGAATTTCCCATGACGTGCCAACATCTTCCTGGGACATCATGCTTCTTTATTCTTGTGGCAGAATGCCCTTGCAGCAGAACACCTTCAATAAAAACCACGTAATAGTTTTCTGCGGCAATAAGACAAGCAACTCTATTTACGGCAGGATGTGAGTCAGAATTTGTTTCTGCTATTTCCCTTTTGTACACAAGCCAAAAGAAAGAGCTTTGAGTTTGTCACTATTGCAGAGTTCTTCTAGGATGAGACATAGGCATCAATGAGCTTCATGACTTGAAGAGTGATGGTGGAGTTGCATAGTTCGTAGAACAAGTAATCTGATACATTCTTTTTTAGAAACATCATAAAGATAATGATCATTAATGCCACTCTAGGCATAAATCCTCTGAGGTGATTCGTAGAAAACTTCTCAACTCTTCAAGGTTGTTGAATCAGTTTGCTAGACCCAATAATGGACAAAGAGCAGCTTGTAGATTTAGGCTTCTTTATGGAGAGTATGCAGTAACTAATAATTGGCTTCATTCCAAGGTCTGGATTCAATTTGGACAGTTCACCACCCTATCACATGCCTTTAATGTATTCTTTGGTTGAAAGCGGATGTTTCGATATTGCCGAATCGATTACTTCTCCCTCCTCCCTACATTGATACTGATACATTTGCTGATGTAGTAGCAAAAAATTGATTCGGCAAAAGTGAATATGAAAGGCTTTGTATGCACCTCTCTTACTTTGAGAACAAATCTCAAATTTGTTGTGCTGAATTTTGTGGTAGGATATTCTGTAAAAGGGACTGCTAGAATACAAAATTTTGCTGCAAAATCTTCTGCTACAAAATATTCTACCGTGAACAGTATACCGAAGAACAGTCTGCCGAAGAACATTTTGCCGTGAACAGTCTGCCGAAGAACATTCTGAAATTCAGCAGATTCTGCTGTAAATAATCTACGGAGAGATCTACGTTCTGGCTTCTGAAATTTTCTGCTATAAAATATTCAGCAGATGAACATTCTGCACTTCTGAAATTCAACAGATTTTGCTATGAACAGCCTGCCGAAGGATCTGTACTTTCTGCTACAAAATTTCTGCGGAGGGACATTTTACACTTTTGGAAAAGTCTGCTAAGGGATACTTTGCGAAGGAAATAGTGATTTGCAATAGTATGATGAAAGTTTTCCTTTGGCTGCTACAGCTTCATTTTTTTTTTTTTTTAGCTTTTGGTTCTTGAAGGGGGGAGTAGAGCTAGAATCACTATCATGAAGAAAATGGTCGAAACCTTGTGAAGGAATGAAGGGATTTTTCTCCTCTTAGTGCTGAACCCAAAGGTGGAAATGTAGAGAGTTTAGAAAGCTTCTAGTGTTTCCTGTGGGGGCCTTTTTTGCTATGTTGGGCTGGGCTGCCCTTTTGTGATCGTAGGCCTAAGTGTTCTGGGTTGCAGGAGTCGAGACCGGGCCAAATGGAACTCAACTTGGCTTGGCTTGTGCGCAAACTATGCCTCGTCTGCCGGGGGAGTGCTTTACCGCGGGTTGAGCTGACGCAGGGAAAAGCTTACGGCAAGCAGAGCTTTTTTTAGAGAAAAAATGCTTGCGGCAGGCAGAGCTGTTTCAGAAAAACGCTTACGGCGGGCAGATATTATTGATGAATGGGAAACATACATTCTGGAATGACCAGATAACATTTTTAATGGGAAATGATAAAATAATCCATGACCATAATAATACTTAACAATCCTTAAATAAATAGTAAAAGAGAACGGTGATAAAATTAATCAACAGACATGGAATAAATTTGGTTTCGTCCGCAGGAGTAAAACCAAAGAGGAAGAACACCTCTTCTCAACGCGATTAACCTCCGAGGAAAAGAAATCCTGCCGTGAAATTAATGGGTTTGAGGGAGGTGGACCCAAATGGTCAATACCCGAAATGAGTATGGAAGAGAGCAGGGATTTGAGAGGGAGAGAAGGGAAGAAACCTATCGGTGCATGCCACTAACTCTCACTCTTTTTTTTTGTTTCTATCTTTCCTCTCTTTGTTTTCTTTCTTTTCGTTTTTTCTTCGTGATTTCCACCCTTAGTGGTTTTTTAGTGTTGTGCTTCCCCTGTTTTGCTAAGCATGTTACAGAGTAGTTTTTTTTTCTTTTTAGTATTACCTTGCCTTTTTTCCCTCCTCCCTCCTTTTGTACACGGCAGAGGCTCCCTTCTTATAGCGCCTGCCGTGAGTGGATTTTTACTATTCTACCCTCCAACCGTTTTTGTCTGGTCTGGGAGTACTTGCCGACATTACTGTTCCGTCTGTGGGTTCCCTTGTTACAGGTACAGACATTTTTTGTCCGTTAGTCTGCTGCGGCATTCCTGCCTGCCGCGGTGATGTTTCTTCTCTCTCTATCACTCGTGGCATGCACCTATTGGTTCCAACTCAGCGTTGCCTCTTTTGGGTGGTATGTCATCCCAGCAGGACGTATCCCCTAAAAGAGTTTGAGCAGGAACCTTAAAACAGGCCTTCCCCTCTCCCCACCTCCAAACCGTGCCCTCTTACCTCTGACCCATGATCCCACCATGTCCTGTATTGGCTGGGTACAGGCTGGCGATGCCTGGGCCTTGCGCGTATTTACGTCTGAATCCTGCCTGCTGTTCATGCATTTGCCGTGGACTGAAGACTTTGCTCGCCTGCCGCCCGTTTCCGGCTTTTTCACGAGTTGCTATTCTGATTTCCCGCTCCTTCAAGGTCTGGGCTTTTACTCAGTGTTTGGGCTTTGTTTTCAGCCCAATTCGTTTTATTACCTTTGCTTTCTTTCCGCATTATTTAGCCTTTCCTGCCGCGGTGACTTCTTCCTACTGGGCCTTTTCTCAGGCCTGCTGTTCCAATTCTTTCCCCCAGTGACCCAATCAACGGTGGCCACTGGTATTCTTGCTCATGGGCTCTCATGTCCCTTCTTCCCTTGGGCCTCTCTGTCCCATTTCTTTGGACATCCTTGGTCCGTTTTTTAGTCCCGCATCCCATGGGCTTCTACTAACTTAATTGGGCTTCTCCGGCCCAATTTCCTCATTCTCATCCTTGGGGTTCATGGGCTTGCCATTATCCCCTACTTTCTTTGTTTACTTTACCTTGGGCCTGCCGCAGCCCATTCTCTCTTTTTCACAACACATACTGCCCATGGGTGCCATTTTCTCTCTTTCCGGGCCTTTTAGGCCCACTTACTTCCTCAAGACCCATTCATTCGTATTGATAGGCCTGTGATCCATTGTTCTTGCCGCCTGGGCCTAATGGTTTTCTCACTTGGTCTGCTGCCCGCGTCGTTGGGTTGGTCTACCCTTGTCTATTTCGAAGAAATGACCCTCAACATTTCCTTGAAAGAAATGAAAGCAAAAGGTGATAAGTGGCTTAGAAAGCTTTTAGGAGAGTTGCATGTTTGAATGAGTGGCTTGCCACATGTCTCACAAGCATGACGAGGAAAACAAGTGGCATTTAAAGTATAGGACCAAGTATTGTGAAGGCGTTCTATTGTAGAGTTCTCAATATATTTTTGCTCTGTTTTAACATTGCTGTGCAGAATTTTGCTACGGCACTGTCCTGCTGTAACGTTGTTGTATTCTGCCACAGAATTCTGCTATGATACTGTCCTGCAGTAATGCTGCTGCGTTCTGCCATAGAATTCTGCTATGGTACTGTCCTGCGGTAACGCTGCTGCGTTCTGCCATAGAATTCTGCTATGGTACTGTCCTGCGGTAACGTTGCTGTATTCTACCACAGGATTCTGCTATGGGACTGCTATGACATTTTGGATACTTCCCTGAGAGTATAGCTTGGAAGGTTTAAGAACATCTGCATGTCTTGCTTAGGTAAGGACTTAGAAACATGTTTGCGAGGGAGAAATTTCTCATTCTCCCCATCTTGATCCCAACTCCCCAGTGGAGTCGCCATTTTAATGTGGGGGCCTTTTTTGTTGTGCGTTGGGCTGGGCTGCCTGCCATGGTAGTAGGCCCGAGTATTCTGAGTAAGGAAGTTGAGACCGGTCCAACTGAAACTCAACTTGGGCCGGCTTGTGCGCAAACGTTGAGTCCAAGTCCAAGGGAAGACGCTGCGAAGTGGGCTTATCCTATGTTCCTGCCGTAGGAACTTTTCTCCAGTTTCTATCACAGGATTGACTTTTCTGCCGCAGAAGGAACTATTCTCCAGTTCTGCCACAGGTTTAACTTTTCTACTGTACAGCAAGACTTTCTACCGTGTAGTAAAACCGTCTGCCGTGCAATAAAAGTTTCTGCTATGCAGTGAAGCTGCCTGCTGTGCAATAAAACTGTCTGCCATAAAGCCTCCTACCGTAAAGCCTTCTGCTGTGCAACAAAACTTCCTGCCGTGCATTAAAGTTTTCTACCGTAAAGTCTTCTGCCGAGCAATGAAGCCGTCTGCCGTGCAATAAAAGTTTCTGCTATGCAGTGAAGCTGCCTGTCGTGCTTAAAACTGTCTGCCGTGCTTTAAAGCCTTCTACAATGTGAATAACCACTCTTCGTTTTTTACCGCAGAAACTCTTTTCTACTTCCTGCGCATAAACAAATCTAAAACCCAAAGAAAATACCCATCAAACAAATGTTAGTTTAAATGGGTTAGCATATTCTCAAATATATACATACATATATAACTATATATACTTATACGTATTCACATATACATATATAAAATATATTTTTCCAGAACATGAGAAACAGGGTATATGTATATATATACTTACGGTAGGATAATGATTAGTTTGTGTCAAAAGCAAAATATGTAATAACAAATAGAGAAGAAAGTTTTGGCAAAAAAGGTTTAACATGGTAAGTATAATAAAAAGGTGCTACGGTAGAATAACAGGTACAGCAAGTAAAGATACCGCAGCAGGACAACTGATGCGGTAGACGTGATAAAAACGTGCTACGGCAGGATGACTAAATACGACAGATATAAGCTATAATGAGAGAAATCCAATATATTTGCAATCAAAATCAAGTATTAAAGCTTCCCATAGAATAAGTAAACCAAGAAGGAACCCAAACTCCAACTTGAACAACCTTGTCATATGCTCCTGCCGTAAAAGTTATGCATTTTGGAGAATAGGCCTAAATGGCTACTAGCTATTACTTTTGGAGATTTCAAAGAGTGGGTTTGCTAAGAGGAAGGGAAAAGATGGTCTATTAATGCATGCCCCTATTCCTGCCGCGTTTTCTCTCTTCTTCTTTTTTTTTTTCTTTCTTTCTCTCCCCTCAGGGTGTTTTTCTTCTTCGCCTGTTTTTTTACTCTTTCCCCTGTTTTTTCCTCCACCTCGGTCCCCTCTTTCTGCCGTGGCTACCTCTCTTTTCTAGTGAGCTAATTCAATGGGATTTCTCTCTTTTACCCCTAGGGCTTCACCAACTGTTTTTGGTTTGTTGTGGGCATCCTTTCAAGATTACCCATCCACCCATTGGTTCCCCCTGTCATTGCTCAGAATACATCAGCTGCACCATTACTTATTCCACGGCAAAATTCCATTTTGTTTGTTCCTGCCGTATACCTCTACCTCTACCTCACTGCCTAGCTCTATGGCATGCATCAGTGGTCCCAACCATTTATCACTTCTTTTGGATAAGATATCATCCCAGCAGGATATGTTCCCAAAAGAAGTCATGGCAGGAAACCAAATATAGACCCCCTTTTCCCCCCACCACCAAACCACGCCCTCTAAATCTCTTTAACCGTGGGCTCACCTCCCTTGTATTGGCTGGGTACAGGTTGGTGGTGCCCCAGCCCTTCTGTGCTTGCTCCACTGTCTTTTGTTTTTGTCTCCCACGCCATTCCTGCTGCAGCAGATTAGCTCTGTTTCGTCTGCTGCGTGTTTTTGTCTTATTTCTTCACGCGTTTCCTGCTGCATCTGTCATTTCCTTTAGTTTGACTCTTCCTTCACGCAATTCCTGCTGCTCCTTGTTTCCTTTCATCGTTCCTTTTCATATCAGTTCTCAAGCCTATCTTTTTTATACAAAAAGATTTGGGCCTTTGTGGGCCAAATAATGTTAACTGGATCAAAAGGGCGTTGGACCTAATTTATCTTCATCTGCCGAAGTCATCCTGCCAAAGAACTGTATTCTGCGGCAGACAAACTTGTATTCTGCGGCAGATAGACTTGTATTCTGTGACAAACTTGTATTTTGCTGCAGATTTGCGTTTTGCCGTAGATTTCTATCACTTGCACTTCTTTCTTTGGACCCTTCTTGGTGGGCCTTTGGGCCTTGCTATTCATTGGGCTTTCTTCCTTATAAGCCTTTGGGTACAGATTTGCAAAAATAGGCATCAACAACCATTTTGGGTCTATTCTTTTTTTTTTTTTTTTAATGAATGAAGAATTTTATTCAAGAAGAAAATAACTACAAAACAACAACGCATCCAGCCTCCCTCCTGATAACATCAACAAAACAGGAGGGGCTATTCACTTATAAGTTATAACTAATAATTTAAAAAAAAAAAAATAGAAAAGTTAACTAATGTTCTAAAGACATTGTTTTAAAAAATATTTTCAGAAACTTTTTTATAGAAAAAAAAAAAACTAATTTTTTAGAGAATTTTTTTATATTTCTTATAAAGTGGTATCAAAATTTTTCTAAAATTGTTTATCAGCAAATGCCCTAAAGGCACCCGTTAACTGAACCTATAAAAAAAAAAAAAAAAAAAAAGGATTGAGGGATGAGATAAACTTGCCAAAAGAGTAGTAGACCTTTAAAAATAGTTAAGGAACAATTATGAACCTATGTACATAGTTGCACCACATAAAGAAAAGATGTATATATCTATAGTAAAAAAGTCATAGTATTTCTTCTAAAAAAAATCATAATATTGTGTGGTCACCTATTTAATAGAAATTTGTAAATAGTCATTTATTAGGGGAAACACATATTATCCTATTGGTATAAAAATTGTAAGTATTATATGGTGGTCTGTTCCCAATAGCCTTGAGCTCGTTGGATTAGAACCCTCAATTAATTTGTATTCTGCTTTAGGCTTGGCCCACAATGGAAGGTCCCAGAAGAGGTTGGTCTAGCAAGTGATGGTTTGAAGCAGTGGTGTGGTATTTATTCGTTTGAAAAGCAGTTGTCCAAGGTGAGTACTGAGTAGCCGAGGTCCCATTTTTGGGTGTCCAAACTGGATCACCTAACCCTAGTATCAAACTATAATTCCTCACCTTTCATTCATGTTTCTCTCGTTTTTTTTTCCAACCCCATCTTTGATTTTTCTTTCCCTTTTAATACCATTCTCTTAGCGGACCCATCATGATGAGGGAATATTCCACATGTGTGTGGGCTCCTCCACTTGTGGGGCCTAAATGGGTTCCTGAGTCTATGTCACTGTTTTTATGTATCCCATCATGCATTAGAATTTTGCCTTACTACCCTGCTGCTAAAATGATTTTCTGGTAACTTGTGCCTAATGCCAAATCCTATGTTCGGCAGGCGGATTCCCCTAAGGCACTGCTTTATGTCCTCAGCTGCGATGGACGTTTCTTGGAATGCAACTGCCGAGGAGGGTCCCTTGCTTAAAACACTTCAGCATTCATCTAGTTGGTGCGGGCCTATCTTGGGCAGAACTAACCCTGGATGAGCCTAGATTGGTCTGGGAATAGGCCAGCCTTTTTGCCCACTTACATATTCGTTTATGATTTGATTTGTACCTATTGCATCCTCTTTTTCTGTATAAGAGATGCAAGCCATCTGTATATTACAAATAATCGAAAAAGTTCTCTTTCATATTTCCATAATCTTCCATACTCTCTTTCTTTATGGCCCAAGGGCAAGGGCATTGAACTTGGGTTTGGGATGACAAATCAAGTATTCATATTGATAATGATGGGTTGTGTTGTTAACTAACGTGAGTTTACTATCCTGAGTCTCGACAATTCGTTAACATAGTTGTTGAGTTTGGCCCCCCTAAAAAGGAGAAATCTTTAGTATGATGGGAGAGTTGTACCAAAAATTGGCCTAAGTAGGTCATCCTAATTTCAAACTTTAGTAGTTCTTTTTTTTCTTTTTCCTTCAAAACAAAGCATAACAATTACAAGTTTCACACGTATTTATGAAAAGATATCACATTGGAAGTAATGATTACAACTCATCTAATCAGGCTATTTTGATGCATCATTCATCAACACAGGTGCATGCTTACATGTGCGGTTGGTAAAAAGGAGCATCAACTTAAGTTAAGCTTTAGTGCTTAATTTTGGCAGCATCTTTAAATACATGTTGGTTGAATGTAAATTTGAGGATCTGCAGTGTTCCTTATGCTGTAGAAAACGTGAAGAAGATTAGAAAGTCTCAAGCACTTAAATAATTAAACAATGCAATGGAAATCTTATTGGCTCAGCTACCTGTACAAAATGAGTTTCCTAATTTCATGGAGGATTGAAAGATTCTAAATTTCCCTTTTCCTCATAATCAAGGAAACAGATCTACTAAAAGAATTCCTAGGCCTAAAATCATATATACTTTTACTGTTAACTCATTGAAACAGGCTGAAGCAGGAACTGAAAATACGTTATGCCATAAATACAAGTTCAGTTTTTTTATTGCCACAGAACATTGCAATATCTACTAGGTTAAAACCAGCCTAATGATTCCAATCCTCAAAGCGAACTCCTCATCCTTGCTGTGAGAATGTAGGAGATGCCACTCTGCTGATGAAGAGCAACTGGCAAGTGCATGTCCTTGTCCTGAAGAAGAAAACAAGCCTAGTTAGTGAAATGCAATACATTTTATGTTGGAGCACTTAACTTGAAAACTATCCCTCAAATTGAATCATATCAACTACATAGCCAAACAAATGCTGACCATAAAGTAAAGGATTACCTAAGGAGAAAAATGCCAGATGTGTCATTATCTTAATCTTTGAATCTGACACATTGTAGTTGTGCTTTGGTAGATACTAGATTTTACTATCCAACTAGTGGTTTTTTGATTCAATATATGTATACAGTCTCAAAATAGTTTTGGCAATGACATAATCATAATCTAATGCAAAAATATACATACACATATTGACATACATATATGTCTTTGTAAATTTTAAGTGTGTGTGTCCCTTGCCAAAACTAAATTTATAGGTGGCAGCTGCAATACACTTAAATAGGGCATACAGAAAAAGAAAAATCACCAATTGATCCAATGGAATATTGAACGGCAGATATTTATGATAGACATGTATCTTCTTTAATACAAGTACTATGTTGTTAACCAGATCCCTGAAAAGCTCATATAAGTGTTGCAATTTTAATTGAAATGCTATAGTTGCAAACTATTACCTATATTTACACGAAAATGGATTATTTTCCATATATATAATTATATTTCTCAATCCATTTTATTCCACATTTTCAAAAGATGTTACAGCCAATCTCAGCCTTACAGACATCTCCTAAGTATTTTTCATATGGAAAATGTTAATTTTCATGGACTATAAAGTTTTCCTTTTCTGATGCACATCATTGAAAATTGTAATACTCAATTTGCCTATGATTTGCAAGACATAATAATAGAAACATTCCATTTATGTTTGCCAAGTTTCTCCATTACACCATACACTGTCTGGCATGCAAGTCTATAAAAAAATTAAAGCAAGGAATATCCTAACCAAATGAGCATGTGCATACCAAAATTAAGTAGTTTGGACCCCAAATGCATTTACATCCAATCCCTCAAAACAAGGCTTTATCTCCATTTTCCTGCCAATAAAGAAAACGGTGAGAATAAAGTCAGTTCTTGCAGTAGAAGTGATAACTGACGAGACAAAAACACCATCCAATGATCCACTAATATCAAATACCTTTCATCTACAGCACCTGGTTTGATTGGTAGCAAACTCTTTAAATCAGAAGCTAGCTTCTTAAATACTTCAACCTCTGCTAAAACATGTTCATGATCTCCCTGTACCAATAAATACATGCCAAGAATATGAACCCCATTCCCCATCAAAGAAAATCACTAATAGGACAAACCCAAAAGCAAAGCCTTACAACAAAATCATCTTGCATCCACCCAGGAATGCTTCCTGAGAGAAGGGAGATGTACAGCTCCATTGCCATTTCCGGACTCATGTTCCCAAGCTGTTGCCAAGCATTCCTGCATAATGTAATTAGTAACCTTCATCAATTAAATCACCCAATGAAGTATGGCCAAAAACCTATTAGGATGACTACTAATCAAGCTATACACTAGAAGGAAAGGTCTTAATTTGTTTACACATTAAGTCCATCTGTGTTGATACTTATAGCTAAACTAGATTTCTGATCTATTTCAACATTGGCTGTCATAAATATACCAAACACAGGTATCATTTCAACATTTCAGTCCATCAGCCACAACCGACCACATTCTTTGTTGTTGTTTTTTACTCAATTTTTGATTATCAATATGCTTTTTTCTGAGACTCTTTATCTGCTATGCTTTTATGCCTAATGTTCAAGAGTAATTCTAGTACCACATAAAAAGCCACAACTTTTGCCACAACTTTCCTACATTGGAAATCTGTCACTTTCATATGGACTCACCACTCATAGTCTGCCATGTGGACAATAACGGCAAACATTGTGGATTTTTTTTTTGGTCTTAAAATGTTTGTATGTTCACTCACCACAGCACTATCTTTTGCATATGTAATCATGATTATAAATTGTACTATGAGCTTGGTAAATTAGATTTTTCTCAACCAACCCAATGCGGGTTACACACACCTCCATGCATTCGATTTGAGACAATTTTATCAATTTACACCAAAGATCTTGCTTCACCTATTAATTAAAGGCATCTCAAAAGTGGCAATCACATATAAGAAAACCAATACTACAAGACAAATTAGCAACCACAATATATAAACAACCTAGCACTTGCTATAAAAAAAATTATTGACTAGCTATTTACCACTTTGCGCGAGCAGAGAGCTTCAATGCCATTGGTTGGGGTTCATGGCAAGGCCCTTGTGTAGCAATCTTGTGAAGCCCATATAACTGCATCTTCAAATTGCTTCCAAGACTCGAAACTCGATTAGCATTATCAACAGAACCGACAAACGCCACCGCGGCACCGAAAACCTTTTCCAATTCAGTCCTCTCGATCCCTTCCCATTCCCAATCATCCTCTAAATCAATTAACTTATCACCTCCATTCTTGTCAAACTCAATCTCACGAAGCTTTTCCTTTCCGGGACTTTTATCAAATACCTTGTCTCCTACGACAGGTTTCTCTCCCACTTCAACCATCTTAACTACCTCCCTACTGTTATCGTCCTCCTTCGGTGACTCACAGTCACATCCTTCAGATTCTTGAATTCCCAACTTTTCCTGAACCAACACTTCGGTTTCGCTTATGGTTTTATTGTCATCAATTTTCTCAACAAGCCCAACTCGAATTTTGGGTTCAACTTCGAGCTTAGGCACCGATTTTACGGTAACGTCATGAAGCTTGCGAAGGTCATTATTAACCCAGGTTATAATAACAGAAACAACAATGATCGTGAGGGTCAAGAGAGTAAAAAGAATTTCCATGGTTATTATCATTGTGTGTGTGCGTGAGAGAGAGAGAGAGAGAGAGAGAGGGGTGAAGAGGAGGAGAGATTGATATAGATAAAGATTAAAGAGACGGAAAAAGAGAGAGGATTTTTATTTTTGTGCAGAGCAGAGCAAGGTATATTCTGCTTATTGGCATCTGCAACTACCATGTAGGTGTCGGTCCCAATTGGATGGCATGCGTCTCTCAACTCAAAGAGACCCAATTTGAAAAGGACTGTTTCACTAATTTGTGTGTGACAGATAGAGATAGAGATAGAGATAGAGAGAGACAGGAGGCGGTGGTTATGGACCAATATGGGTGTTCTAGTAGAAGACCACTGGAGTAGTTAGTAGATTGGTAATATCCCATTAAAAGAGGACCTCTAATTAAGCTTAACTGATTTTTTCTATAAAAAAAACTTAACTGATCATTATTCCTTTTTCCATTGAAGTTTTAATTGGATATGAATACACACACACACAAAAAAAAAATCAATAACTGATGGTAATAAAGAGTAATCATTATCAACCTGGAACTATAATTCAAACGATTTTTTTTTTTCTTCAAGAAGTTAACCCATAATAATTATAAGTTCACTTCACGGGGTGTGAAATAAAAAATATATAAAAAAAAAAAATCTTACCTTATATGTTTGAAATTTTTAAGGGCTTCTTTATTTATTTATATATATATATATATATATATATAAACTTTAAGTATTGATGATTTTTCTGCTTAAGTTGAAGAGAATCGAAATCTTTACTTCTTTGAACAAACTTGTTCTCCAAGATGTAATTATTGATTTTCAATCTGAATAAAATTTGTGGTATTTTCATTAAAACTAAAAATATAAACTATAAGTTCAAATCTTATTCTACCTTACTAACAGTAGGGGGTAAAATCTCAGACCCAACCCATTTAGAATGGGCTAAAATTAGAACCCAATACAATTAATTTGTAAAAATAGATATGCATGTCAACACTTAGTTCCTTGGAAGTATGGCTTAGTGATTAAAGAAGTAAGGTTGGCCACAGGAATGACTTAAGAATGACAGAAATTTAACAAGAAAGAGTGAAATTCTTATGTCTCTCTCCTTTGACCGAGAATCTATTGTACTTGAAGAGAATTATAGTTTATAGTCTGGTTCCTATCTCTCTCTCTCTCTCATTTTTCGATCCTGTTCATGTAGGATCTTCCCTCCTTTTATAGCCACTTGAATCACATCCTAGCCTTCCACTTTGAGGGTTGCTCTCAGTTGGGTGGCTTCGACCTTATTTGCCACATGGTTGCCCTGATGATATTTCCTCAAGTATTGGATGCCCCTTAGGATATTTGCTCGTCAGATGTTTCGGCCATCTCAACTGGATTAGAATTGATTTGAAGGTAGGTTGCTCCCAATTGCTCCTCGAGTCCAATTTAACAAGAGTGTCACTCATAAACCTTCCCTCCCAAGCTAAACTTTTCTTATTTTTTTTTTCTTTAATATAAAAATATATATATATATATCTTATTCTACCTTTAAAAAAAAAGTAGACCCAATAATTGGCTAGTGCTAAGCAAGATTAAATATTAAAGTAACAAAATTCCAAACCGATAGAAAACTTAGGTTGATGATAATAATAACACAGAGTATTAGGAGATGATTTGATGTGCAAGCAAAATGGTGTCAATTCGAAGCCAAAAAAAAAAAAATGGTGTCAATTCAAAGATGTCTATTTAATTTTTTAATAGGACGATACAAACAAAAGCCCAACAGTAGCAAAACAAAAATACTCACGGGAGTGGGATGTGTAAAGGTTAAAGGATATCCATGTCAAAGGAAGGGCTCTTTATGGTCCATAATAATAAGCGGCGGTACTGTGCCAGGTGTGGTTCATGTTTTTCTTGTGGTTTTAATTGTCTTTATCACTCTCTAACTTTAGGCCATGTCCACGATTGGAAGTAAAAAAAACAAAAGTTACAAGGAATTAGGAGTATATTAGATTAGATGTCTTATTATATTTTGTTTAGAGTCATAGAGTGCATCACTGGACCGATAATCTCTATAGGATTCGTAGTGATTAATTAATTAATATGATGTGCTTGCTCTAAAGTCTAAAGTCTAAACTAAAAGCAATGACTAAAAATATACAATGAAATTGGATGAGCAACCAAGCATAAGAAAATTGCAGGTATGTGGTCCATTCGTAACTTAATGATAAAAGCTTCATACACTTAGCTGTGATCTGTAATTGCTTGCAATTGGGGTACATTCATGGAGCAAACACTAGGCATAGTGAATTTAATATAAGACTGATGTCTCCTAGATCCAACGATTTTTATTATTATGTTGGGCTGAATTCTTAGATGCAACAATTAAGAAACTAGTAATTTAGCAAATGATAAAACAATTAACAAACTAGTATTACTGAATTTAATGGATTGTAGTTAGTTCAATTGGTAAAGTCTTTGAAAGTTGAATAAAAAATTTAAGATTCAATTATTACTTACACCAAAAACCGATTGATATCTTCGTCTAATAATAAAAAAAATATAATTATAAAAAGTAGATGTTATAGGTTCAAATTCTACATAAATAAAAAAATTTTATTAAATTCTATCGCAAATGTCACATGCAATAGTTTAGTTGTTTTTGTAAAATATATTTGCTTTGCATAAAAGTTGTCGGTTGGTGAACCACAATTGATGGACGAGGTTTTGCCGTATACAGGAATCGCAATTACACCTTTCAAAAAAAAAAAAAAAAGGAATCGCAATTACATTTCCCACCTGATAAAAGTAAAACTATCCCAAATGAGACTCATTGGGTTTTTCAACTGAAATTCTCTCTAGATTCAACCTGGGATGGTGGGATATAAATAAACTCTCCTCTATATTTGATGACCCACAGTCAAATGTAGAACCAAAATTCCCCTCCTAGCCAATCCCTCACCTGATAGGCTCAGTTGGACACCAAACAAGCTTGGAAATTTCACTGTTAAATATGCTTACCTTCAGACCAATCACCTAGATTCCAGGATACAGGTCCATTAGACAAAATGGAATAGAAAGTAGAAACACCAATAAAAATTAAACATCCTCCTTGGTAAAACCGCTTTGATTCCTTTGAATAGCAGATGGCCCCAACAAGACACCCCATGATCTGTGCGACAACCACAATCTCTAGAGCATATTCTCCTCGATTTCCCTTTCTCTTTAGTTTGCTGGTCTCACTCTTATTGGCCAATTAATCTGAGCAGGTTGGGAGTTCTCTCTACTAGTGAACTAGTTGTTGAGGACCATTTTTTCGGCCCACGTGACATTACTTAATTGGCAACCCATGTCACATCAACATATTTGAAGAGGTGAAAATAAGTTGACGGATCCAAAGTATGGTCGATGGACGGGCTCAAATACTGGACGGGCTCAGATACTGGACAGACTCCTTATGGAGGGGTTCAAGGCCTAAGAGAGATCTGATTTTTGTTATCTCCAAGAAACCCTAGATGAGAATACTTGCGGTACACGCCACATAATGAAGTCCTTGTGCGAACAGGACTCTGTTTGCCGCATGCATTAATGGCGAATCTTCTCTATAAGGAAGGAGACTTGTCCATCACGTTTGGGACTCCTTAAGAGAATCTCTACAAGGAAAGACTTCGACTCCAAGTAGAAGAGGTCAACTTTCAACTACTATAAAAGCGCCAATACTCTCACAAATCAAGGTACGCGTAATTTACCCTCTCTAGCACTCTAGAGTTGTGAGAATACTACTAACTTAACTTTCGGAGAGTATTTGGCCGGCACCACACCGGCGCTCTTTGTGAGGCTTGTTTCTTTGTGTTGTGCAGGTTCACGTTCGAGCACGTAGGTATCGTGTGGCTCACTGGTGAAATTCTCGACCTCATCAATATTATTGATTTTATGGGTAAATCTATTTAAAACCCAAAATAAGCTCATATCTCATTCAACTACATGGATTGGGCTCACATGGCCCACGAGATCCTTACTTCACGAGGCGGGTCCATGGTCCACATTTTCTCTTCATCGATTGGGATCATAACCCTATGACATCATCAACATCAACATATGGATCAGGCTTAAGCAATGAATCAAAGCTCATGGCCCATATTACCTCTCTTATACTTATGGCAAGCGGCTTCTTCAACAAGAGCCCATATTTACACAAAACGACAACAAAACCCGAGGTACGTCATCTCACATTCAGCTTATGATCCAAGCACATAAGTCTCTTTGGGGAAACTTTGGGAGTCATGGTTTGGACGGCCAAGAGGTATATTCAGTAAAGCTCCAGCGGTTTTAAGTTGACGAAAGAAACATGTTGCTTGGCGTGTCTTCTTCAACTCCCTAAACTCTGACGAGTCCATGTGTAGCGGGTAACATATGGTAAGCATCTCTTATCACCTAGCACTTTAGATGATAAAATTCCTCATTACTCTTTTCCTAAAAATTTTATATTTATCATGTGACAAATACTCAATATCTCTAGCCATCTAACTGCTGGGAAGATTACTGTTCATTCAATCCCCAGCTGTTGCCATACATATTTAGAAACTTTATTATATTATTCTACATAAATCTCATTACTTCTTTAAGCTAAAATCCAGCTCAAACACGTGGCCTAATTTGATTGGCTATCTTTATCTCTCTATATATACAAAATATTCATAATATCTCTGAATACCCACTTGCTGTCTGCCACAGTCTGACCATATATTTCTCTGCCAGCTGCCAGAGTAGAGCATTAAATACTCTTCTTGCTCACCAAGATTATGTCACAACACAATGAGATCTTGACTAAATCTCAAAAGTTTCATTATCTTTCAACCAATCCTTCTATTACTTGCTAGAAATGTGTTGTAATGGAACTTTGCACCAAAAACACAAACACCCAAAGAAGGAAGTATTTCCAGCTGAATCCCAGCAGTGTATTCAGAACTTGACTCCTGGCTGTGAGTGACATCATCAGCCATTTAATGCTGAAATCCCAGCAGCCAGCTGTTATACCCAAAATAGCAAGATACCCTCTAAAGAGATCTTACCATTTTTTAGCCAAATCCTTGAAATGACCTCTCCAGCAGTCTGAAATGACCCATCTGACTTCATTGGTTCTGCCCAAAGCAAACAGCTTTTTCATGATAGCTGTCACAGCTTTTCCTGACAGTTGGGACAGCCTTTTCAGAACAGCTGTGACAGCTGAACTAGCAGCCTGAGCATTACTGATTTTTCCACTTTTGGCTAAAACCAAAACCAACTATAGAAACTACCATTCTCTTACTAAAATGCTTTCCTTTTCTGGTACTTTTTCTCCAGCAACTCTTACCCGAAATAGTAAGAATGCCTTAAAGCTAAACCTACCATTTTTGGCCAAATCTTAAGATGGATTCTCTGAAAATTCATTGTTGTTTGGAATAGCTTTTGGCTGATATTATTTGCTAAAATACCTCTTTAAACTCAGCTAAAAGAGACCTTTTATCAACACCTCAAGGGGGGACACCAAGGGAGGGGAACTGACTCATAAACTTCTCTCTCCCTCTAATTACCTTGGGAAGCTCTCAGTGAAGTGCTGAACTTCTAAGTTTTTAGTTTCCAAATTAGGAACTAAACTCTTCAATCCTTAGCTCACAAATGCCCTTCATAAGCCTTCATATAATCCCAGTAGAAAATTTCGGCAGCTTTGCTAAACACACTACAACACTATTACTCCTCTTATACTAATTCTTTCATTCTCCATACTCAGAAAATACACCTATCTCACTGCTCCTATCTCCAAATACCTAAATACATCTCCATGCTCTTCTTTTACAAAGATCTTTCATCTTGGAAAGCTATCTCTACAACTTCTCCAGCAGTTATGATCTCATATTTTTACTATCTTTAACCACCATATCTCTCATACTTCCATATATCACACATCTTACAAATACTACATCTCACAACACATCTATATATTTTTCTATCTCAATACTTCTCAAGAGATGCCAAACACTCATACTAAAAGTCCTTCTCATGGAAGGCATGAACTTCTATTACTAAAGCTCTTCTCCTAGAAGGCACCAAGATCTCATATCAAAGTCCTTCTCTTAGAAGGCACCACTACTTCTTACATAGAACCCTTCCCTTAGAAGGCACAAATACTTTATACAAAAACCCTTTTCATGGAAGGCAACACTATTCATAATTTCACAACAACTAAAAGAGCATTGTCAAAGGGGAAAACTCATTTAAGTGTATGATAAGGGGAGCAAGCTTAACTAGCCCCTACACACAGCTGGGCATACTCTCTCTCCCTTCAGTTGCACCCATTTTTCCCCTTCAATCTTGAAATTATTATGGCAAACTGCCTCTCTACCTCTGGAGTCATTCTGCTGGGATGCTGCCTACCCACCGATGCTACACTACTGGAGCTGCAAACCATCAGAGATAAGTGACTTTACTTCCTTATCTTTAAATTTACATTATTGCGTATATGATTGCTCCACATTTAAATACATAATGCTTTATTCCAACTACTATTTCAACTATTAACCAAGGCTTAAATTCATTTAAATGCATGATAGGAGGGGCAAGCTTAACTAGCCTCTACCGCTGGCATTCTACTGAAATCCTATCAGCTCACTAATGCTACACAGCTAGGCTATAAACCATACAAAGATAAGTGACTTTACTTCCATATCTTTAAATTTGCATCATTGAGTACATGATTACTTTATCTCTAAATAAATACTACTTTATTTCAACTATTATTACAGCTAATCAAAGCTACCATATCAAACACATATTACATATTTACTCAACAATTATCGTGATTCTTAGATTTTGGCCTTAATGATTGTTAGGCTTAATAATACATCGGTAGCCGTTGGACCACATGGCCCAATGTTGAGTTCCGAGCGCAACTTCCCAAAAAGAACCCTGGCCTAGTAAAGTCATCCCTCCAACAAATCACATGTGGCTGGGCAACCGAAAAAAGGCCCTGAACACTAGTCAAGAAAGTAATTTTCCCCTCCAAATACCTTAGATTAAAGTGTGCATTGGCATGAATTATTTTTACTAACTTATTTTACTATTCATGGGTCCTATTGCACTTTTTGGTACTATTCATGGGTCATACTGTATTATTTCAGCTAACTTTTACCTTTATTTACAATACTTTTAGTAAAAAGTTTTTAGTTTCAACAAAATAAGTAAATCCCAAATGGACACTAAGTAAGGATGATGGAGCACAATTCACTTTATTTACTGCAATGTCACTCAACAAGATGTGATGGGTTAGAAATCAAGTCGTTTTTGAAATAGAAGAGCTTGTGTCTAGTAGTGGCTAAGCCAAGAAATGACCATTCATATTGATGGGACTGACGAACTCAACCTCCCTAGACGATCTCATTAAGACCAACAAAGCCGTCCTTTTAGACGAGCTAAGCACATGTCCATATCACTGATGAAAATAACGAAGCCATTCAATGCAACCAATAATGTTCCGAGCAGTTACAAGACCAGCTGTACAGACCATTGGATGCCTCATTAAGGCCCACATTACTAAGCATAAGGCGTTACCAAGGGAGACATTAAAGTCACATTAACAACCACAACAGCTAGGGGCTGTGGAAACATATATAAAACCCTCACAGCACCAGTACAAGGTACATAGACACACCGAAAGGCATTCCTAGTTATTTTGATACTTTGTTGTTTTCTAAAAGCTTTCTTATACTGACTTTGGCATCGGAGACGTTGTGGCAGGCACCACACCGGTGACCACCTCAAGGAAGCTATCTTACCAATTTCCCAGTGGCACAGGCGAATACCTAGCTCCGTCTGGACGCACACACAACGACTGACGAATCTGCACTTCATCATATACTTATCAAAATTTTCTAAACCCTCACTATAAAATACCAAGTCCTTGGATCCCCTCTTACTGGTAGAGACCTTCTTATAGGATTTGATATCCTTCATCAAATAACCAGCCTTAAATGGTCATCAAAAGGACTTTCACATAAACAACATCTCCTTACTTGGACTCAAGTTTCTCACTTATTTGTTGTTGATCCCTATGACTCCTTGAGATTCCAGATCATCAATGATTATTTTGGGGGGGGGGGGGGGGGGGGCACACATAAGATTAGACAATGTATATATAAATTACATCCATTTCTTTTTTTATGGTCTCTTGATAAAATCAAGAAACAAAGAGAAACATTAGGCACTGTCAAATTAATTACATCCATATTCCATTCTATATATAAAATCTGAATTAGTAATGCATATAATTTTAATAATCAATGATAAATAGTATTTCAAAAAAAAAAAATGATAATAGTATTATATTTTATAGGCACATATGTTATATGATATTAACTTGTAACCCCATGTATATGTATAAATACACTTAAAAATATACAATAAGATGCATAATATATATATATATATATATAATTTAAATACTATTGATAGTCATTTTTATATTTTGTTAATTCTTTAAAAAATATTTGTAAGGATATTATTAGGTATAAAGTGTAAATTGTCCATGTTTTTTAAAAAAAAAATTATTGTGAAACATTTTTTTTTTTTTTACGGTTTATTTATTCTAGATTTTTTGGTTTTTATACTTAATAACTCCCTTTGATGAATATTTATAATATGGTCTCACATTTGATTCTAAAATTAAGAAATAAAATTCTTTAAGAATAAATAATTTATGACACATGACACAAAATTGAAACTTTAATTTGGAATTCTAATTTTAATTTCTCTTATTCTCACCTATTATTTTATATATATATATATATATGGATTATTTTTATAAAAAGATGAAAGGAAAAGTTCATGGTAAAGTGGGATTGTGGGAATTCTACACAGGCTATACGGCTGCAAATTACAATCTACCCACTTGCTTTTGTAGATATTCTAGAGAAGGTTTTAACCACACACTGATAAACGTGGTTGTCTAGTCTACTGTCTACAATTACTATTCGCACAAAAGCTTTGTTAGAGCATCCGCATCCGATTTTTATATCTCATCTTATTTTACCATCTCAAAAAGCAACTTTATCAATTATACCCTACCATTTTACAATACCTCCAGCATCCCAACTTTCATTTTCCTATTCTACTCATTAAAATAATATTTCTACACAATAAAATAATATATCCCACAATCATCCTCATTTACAATACAACACATTTTTATTTACTCTCTCTCTCTCTCATTCTTTCTGTTCAACAACCGCAACATTGACTGAATCCACCATCACCACAAGCCCACCACCACTGCACTACACACAACCACCACCAGCAACTCATAATCTACCATCAACACCAAAAAAAAAAAACCCAGACCATCAACACCACCCTCTTCGACCATCAACACCACAAAAAAAGAAAAAAAGAAAAAAGAAAACAGCAACCCACGGTCCCCACCTCCACGGCTCGACTCCACCATCATCAATCACCACCCACGGCAACCCCCACCTCCACGGCTCCACCATCATCAATCACCACACCACCACTAAACCAACCAATCCGCACTGATCAACCACCACAGCACCACCACACTCGATCAACCACCACGCCGAACCCAAACCCACACCACCACACTCGATCAACCAATCCGCACCGATCAACCACCACACCACCACCACAATCGATCAACCAATCCGCACCGATTAACCACGACACTCGATCGTAGCCGTCAGCCAACCAATCTGCACCGAGAAAGAGAGAAGGAAGAGAGCAGACAAAGCACAAAAGCTATGGGTTTTGGGTCTGAAGAGAGAAGGACGAGAGAAGAGTTAACGAGAGAGAGAGAGAGAGAGAGAGAGAGGAGAGAGAGAGTGTTATCATTATTTAATAAAAGTAGGAGGGAGAGAGAATTAAATAATAGTATTTAAGTTTAGAATTGTGCTACAGTGCAATTCTAAAAGTAGAATTGCACTGTAGCACAACTCTAAAAATTTTTACAATACTTGGCTTTTAGCGGTCCGGATGTTGGGGAGATTTGGGGCAAAAATGCTAAATGCACCCTCCATATGGCATATGGCATGCCAGATGCTGATGCTCTTGCATTGTAAATGGTGGAAATTAGAGCCTAGAGGAAAGGAAAAGTGAAAAACTAAACATAAATAAAAAGAAAAAGGTGAACGGAGCAGTTGAGAGAATGAGAGTTGAGTCGCCATAGAGAGAGAGAGAGAGAGAGAGTCATTGGTGTCCAGTCCTGTGATGAGCAAAATATTTGCAACTATGTGCTGGTGTAGCAAATCAAAACTTCCAATCTTCAATCTTTCTGCTATGTGTTGGTGTAAGTAAGCCCTAGAAGTGTCAAGGTGGAAATTAGAAATTTTTTTTCCCTTTATTATTTGGTGATATATTTGTTAAAATAACTATGTGTTCATTTTAAGATGCTAAAAAATGTTTGATTATTGTATTTTTTTTTTCTTACTAATAATTAACATTTTGTAAAAAATATTGTAAAATAAATTGTTACTCTAGCATTTTTCCAATATTATCTGGGTAAGGGGGGCCAAATGATAAGCTTTCTTTAAAAATTTTCAAATTGGCTAGGATAACTCCAAAATATATATATATATATATATATATATCTACTAATTTTTTGCCAAAATGGGGGGAGGGGCTAAGACCCCTTTGGCCTTGGATATGTGTCCGCATCCCAGTGTGTCCAGTGAAATTGGATACTAGACACAAGCTGTGTCCTTTTTGAAAAGTGTATATACTGGACCCTTTGAAAACAGCAATGGAAGTACACAAAAAAAAAACTACTAGAATCATTAATCTGCTTGGCAATCTTTGCATTCCACTGAAAGCTTTAGAGAATCAAAGCTGGATTCCTCATCAGTCAGGTTGGTACAAGGTAAACTTTGATTATGTAGCCATTCGTCCTTAAAATTCCCTAGTTGTGGCAGTTTGCAAGAATGACAAGGGGGATATCATTTTTGCTTACTCTAAAGTGCTTCCTCCTTGAGAACCTCAATTACCTAATAGTAAGTGCTGCTTGTTTGGCTATTTCTATGGCAATAGAACACACAAGCTCAACTATGTTTGCTTTGAAGGAGATTCCAAGATGGTTATTGATGTACTTGTCAATCTTACAGCTTCCACTCCAAATCTTAAGGACATTGCAGAGATTAAGCCTTATTGAATTCATTTTTGTGTTCGGAGTCTATCTTTGTTCATAGGCATGTAAACTTTTCAACTCATTTTCTATCTTGCCCGTCGGGTCATTTTGTGTAATTGGGATGTCCCGTTTTCATCTCCTCTCTTTTTCTTTTCTCTGTAATGAAATATCTTACTTATAAAATTAAAATAAAAAATTACATTTTCCACTAAGTACTACTTTTAATTAAACTAGGTTGTAAGTTGTATGTACGAAAATATTCAACGATAAGTTTGTCTTATCTAGATGAGTGGAAGTAATCATATCAGTTTTTATGGTAAGTATTATGAATAGGTTACTTGGCACCAATATTATGAAAACTAGTCACAAACTCATGCGATGCATGGAAATAGATAATCATTTTGTAATTGTAATATAATTTATAATTTGTTATCTAAAATTTGTTAAAGATAATTTTGTTCTCCCTAAAAATTAAACAATTTCTAAAATTATTTTTCATCTTTTTATCTCTACTAATATATCATTCTATTATTTTGAGTCTGTTTGATTGATATTATTCCTGTATAACAAATAAAATTTTTAACTTTCAAATAAATTATTCAAATTCTTTATTCTCTTAATGGAGATTATCATGATAATAAAAAATCATAACAAACTTATAATAAATATGTATAATTTATTCTCTAAATTTTATTATAGATAGTTCTTTCTAAAACTTAAACAATTTCAAACAGTAATTTCCATCACTTTATTTTTACAAATATATAATTTTTTTTTATTGATATTATTATTCTTTTTTGAAATGGTCCATATTCTTCTAACTATTATTATTATGCTATATTTTCCTAATTTTATTTGGTACAACTAAAATTTTTAAGTTTTAATTTTATTATTCAAATTCTCATTCTCTTAAGGAGGTTATTATAATAACCAAAACTTATCCTGTAACTACAATTGATATTACTCAAATAATTGATAATACTCTCAACCAAAACTTGTCTTTTTTCCATTCTTATGTACACCGAATTGGGTCGAAATGAACTGAAATAGACTGAATTAGACCAAATGGACCGAAGTAGACAGAATGAACTAAATTGGACCGAATAGACCAAATTGGACAGATGTGTACCACATAGACTGAAAAGACCAAAGTGGACCGAATTGGACCATAATAGACTAAATTGGACCATCATGGACCAAAGTGTACCAAACAGGACCGAATTGAACAAAGTAGATTAGTGGACCAAATTGGACTGAATGGGACCGATGTAGACTGTATGGACAGAAGTGGACCAAAGTGGACAGAATGGACCAAATTGGACTGATATAGACCGTATGGACTGAAGTGGACTGAATTGGACAGATGTGTACTAAATAGACCGAATAGATCAAAGTGGATCGAATTGGACCAGAATGGACTAAACTGGACCGAATTTGACAGATGTGGAGCAAATGGACCTAATAGACCAAAGTGGACCGACATGGACCAAAGTGGACCAAATAGGACAGAATTGAACGAAGAAGATCGAATGGACCAAATTGGACTAAATTAGATCGAAGTAGACCGTATGGACTGAATAGGACTGATTTTATATGTTTCCTTTTTTTTTTTCTTTACGACTAAAGTTTTTAAGTTTCATATATATATATATATATATATATATTATTCAAATTTCTCATTCTCTTAAAGAAGATTATCATAATAATCAAAACTCATTACAAAATTACACTTGATATTACTCAAATGATTGATAGGCACATTCAAATACATAGTCAAGATTGTGTTTTGATATATATTCAAATTCTCACTTCCAAAATGACTAAGTATTAACTCAAACAAAAATTAAACCAAAGCTATAAGAGGGAGAGAGAAGAGTTGTGATAGGGAACTCAAAAGGCACAACACAAAAAAGTATTAACTCAAAATAGAATTATAAGAAACACAATGATTCATCAACCTAAAGTTGGGTTGTAAGAAAGAATGAAAAAAAAAATATTAATCAAGAACTTAAAAGGTGAAGCATAAAAATATGATTTCCCATATAATATTCATTGACAAAATTTTGTACATAAGCTATGCTAGAAATTTGACAAACTTTCTCAATATCCAAACTCTTTTCCTAACATTAGAAGCATAGAAAACATATATAAAAAAATGTACTAGTGAAAGAAAAAAAGAAACATCTACTTTCAGGACCTAAAATACAACAAAGCCATATTTCAAGAAAAATAAAAAGGTTACCTTTAATACGTTAAACATTTTCTAAAACTATTTCGTCTTTCTATCTTTACTAATATATCAAGCTATTATTTTGGGAATCTTTGATTGATATTATTCCTTTACTAGGTGGTACATATTTTCAAAATTATATTATTATATTTAAGTTTCAAATAAATTATTCAAATTCATCATCCTCTTAAAGGAGACTATCATGATAATAAAAAAATTCATCCCGAAATTGCACTTAGTATTACACAAATATAGGCACACTCAAATGCATAATCAATATTATGTTTCAATATAAATTCAGTTATCACTTCCAAAATAACTAAGTATTAACTCAAAAAAAAAAAAAAAAAAATCAAACCAAAGCTATAATAGAGAGAGAGAGAGAGAGAGAGTACTTGTGATGGGGAACTAAAAAATACAACACCAATACTTCTTTTTTTTTTTTTTTTTTGGTTGATAACTACAACACCAATACTTATTAACCCAAAGTAGAGTTTTAAAAAATACAATGATTCATCAACCTAAAGTAGAGTTGTAAGGAAGAATATAAAATCAAGAGAGAGAGAATAATCACTTTTTCAAAAGAGAATAACAAATTTATAGAAAATAAGATATGAAGAAAAATAGTAAAAATAAAAAAGATATAGTAATAAACACCAAATTATCCAAGTCATGATATGTAATAGAATAACATTATATTTCTTATATACTATCTTTATAATTCAATAAGATAACATCTATGAAATCAAAGAAAAAAAAAAAGATAACAACTTAAAAATACAAAACTAAATCATGTCAACCTAAAGTAGAGTTATAAAGAACACAAAAATTCATTAACCAAAAGTAGAGATACAAGAAAAATAATTAAATCCACCAAAAAATGAGAGAAAGAGGGAGAGAGAAATAACATTTTGTTTGTGAGAAAAGATGATTGATTATAAAGAATGTGTGAAGCGGAAACCAAAAAAAAAAATTGTGACATGACAATGATGTAGCTCAACCGGAGAGCATAACAACAATAATTTATGATTAGAAGCTAATTTGAATTACGATTGTGTTTCAAGTTTCAAATTTAACTCTTATCACAAGTAAGTTTCAGTTATATCAAGGAGAGAGTTTGGAGGAAGTTGCAAGGTTGGGAAGGTTAACTCTTATCACAAGTTGGTCGGGAAGTGCTCATCAAAGCAATTATCCAAGCAATTCTAGCTTTTGCAATGGGGTGCTTTAAACTGCCTTTGTGTTTGTGCTATGAAATAGAAGTGCCAATAAGGAAATTTTGGTAGGATCAACGTGGAGAAAAAAGGAAAATCCATTGGTTAAATTGGAATAAGATGACCGAGAATAAGGCGAAGGGAGGAATGGGTTTTCGTGATCTTGCCTTATACAATGATTCTCTCTTAGCCAAGCAAGCATGGCGCCTACTGCATGATAAAAGTTCCTTATTCTAAAAGGTTTTTAAAGTGCGTTTCTTCCTAAATTGCACCATAATGGAGGCCTCCGAATCAAGAAATAGCTCCTACGCTTGGAAAAGTATTCTTCATGGGCGTGATGTGCTTCATAGAGGCACTTGTTGGAGAATAGGCAATGGGCATTTTGTTAAAATCTGGCAGCACTCATGGCTCCCTATCAAACACCCACTACAAAAAACGAAGGCTACAGCCGCGTTTGAAAAACGCAGCTATAGACCCTAAAAACGTAGCTATAGGCTATAGCCGCATTTCCAAACGTGGCCAATCCTACATAACATTAGCCCCTTGCGGGGACCTATAGCCGCGTTTTTATAAACACGGCTACAGGTACCCTAATAGTTGCGTTTTTTGACCCCCTATAGCTGCGTTTTTCCACCCCCTATAGGCTGAGAATTATAGCTGCGTTTTGTAAAAAACGCGACTATAGACTCGGTTTGGGCTGCGTTTAAAATGCGGCTATAGGTACAGTTTTGGCTACATTTTAAAAACGCAACTAAAGCCTCCTATAGCTGCGTTTTTGAAACGCGGCTATAGGCTTTTTTTTTCTTTTTTCTTTTTTTTTTTTTTTTAAATTCTGGGTTTTTTTTCCCCCCAAAAAATTCAAAATTCACCCAGAAAATTCAAAATCAAACACAAGATACCACAATACAAATACACCCAGAAAATTCAAAATCAAGCACAACATACTGACAATACAAACACAACGTGCTCCAAAATATAAGAACACAAACCCATGAATCTCCTCTTATTCAACAAAACCAACCCAAATCTAACACTAAATCCATTCAAGGAACACAAAAGCACAAGCTCAGAAACACAAAGAACAAGCTCAAGAACACAAACCCATTTAAACATAAGCACAATATCAGCAACACAATAGCACAAGTTCAAGCAATGATCCAAAAAATTTAAAATCAAAACTCAAATCCAAATCAAGACATAGACACAAATATTGCTAGAATATCCACTTCATTCAAAATTTTCAGCATTTCCTCCATTTTGTTACTAACTAAACATTAAATAACCACACCAAAAAAAAAAAAAGATCTATAGACAAATCAGTATGCTTGAGATGAAGGAAAAAAAAAAAAAAAAAAAAAAAAAAAAGGAGAAGAAGAAGAAGTAGCTGCAAGGAAACAAAGAAAAAAAAAAGAGTTGTGCTGGAGTGAAAAAAAAAAGAACCTAGCATGACTTGCAAAAGAAAGGAGCAAAAAAAGAAAGAAAGAAAAAAGAAGAAGTAGCACCAAAGAAACAAAGAAAAAAAAAGACTTATGCTGGAGTTGTGCTAGAGTGAGTGAAGAAGGTAGAAAGAAAAAAGAAAGAAAGATGAAAGTGGGGGTAGGTGGGAAAGTGGGGGGCACGTGGGAAAAGAAAGAAAAAGTATTTTTTTTTTTTTTGGGTTACATATAGCTGCATTTTTAAAAATGCAGCTGTAGGTCACCCTTAGAAAAAAATTTGTTCTGTTGGATCTATAGCAGCGTTTTTTGTAGTGACCCAACCCGTGTACCATCTTATGCGGTTGCTGGCTTAGAGGATGCTAAAGTGTTTGAACAACGTACTTGGAATACAGAATTGATTGATGGAATGTTTGCCCCACACAAAGCAGAGGTGATCAAGGCAATCCCACTAGCACGAACTACTGGTGAGGACACCTTGTATTGGCCATAAACACAAAGTGGGAAATACTTCTGCAAGTCCGGTTACAGGTTCTTGAAGCATGAATATGACCAAGTTGAAGAGGCTGAATCAACCACAGGTGAGAGGAGTCTTTGGAAGAAGGTTTGGGCACTACAAATTCCTCCCAAAACCAGGAATTTCATATGAAGAGCATGCCATAACTCGATCCCAACAAAGGAAAATCTGTTGCGTCGTTGTGTCTCCGACAACACATCCTGTGACTAATGCTCATGCAATATGGAGTCCACGACCCATGCACTATGGACATGTAATGAACTCTCTTCAATTTGGTCTTCGGAGGAATGGAGTTTTCGATCCAACACCAGTTTTATTTCCTTTAAAGAAAGGCTATCTTGGGTACTTAGGAACAATGAGAATCCCGAGCTCTTTGCGGTGACAGTGTGGGGAATTTGGCATCAAAGGAACCAAGTGCGCCTTTGCATCCCTTGCTACAACTCTGATCAGGTAGCCTACAAGCCAAAGAAAAACTGGCCGAGTTCAACTTTGCTCTCCCATCGAAACCACCAAGGTTGCCAAGTAAAAAAATGGCATGGAAGTCGCCGTCGGATCCAAGCATGTTTAAGATCAACTTCAATGGAGCTGTTTTCACAGAGGAAAAGAAGAGTGGAATCGGGGTAGTTATCCATGACTACCAAGGTCAAGTAATTGCCTCTCTAGCACAACAACTATCCCAGGCGTACTTGCCACTTGAAGTTGAAATACTTGCTACCGCACGTGCCCTCGAGTTTGATTGGGAAATAGGTATTGGTGAAGCAATGCTTGAAGGAGACCCAGAGCTAACTATATTAGCATTGAAGGAAGATGGTCACTCTATGGCTGCGGTGGACCCTCTCATTTAGGATGTTGTTACTAGTTTCGATAGGTATTCTAAATTGCTTTACTCTCATTGCAGAAGAGAAGACAATAAACAGGCCCATAGCTTAGCTAGACGTTCCATTAATGTCTTAGACTATGAAGTGTGGATAGAGAATGTTCCTCCACTTTTGTATTCGGTTTTCCAATATCATGTAGCCAATCTGACATTTCCAGTTTAATAATATTTCATCTCCTTCTCAAAAAAAAAAAAAAAAAAAGTTTCAAATTTAACATATTATATATGACTCTATGAATTATCTTATTACTTTATTTTATTTTTTTATTTTATACAAGATAGAAATTCTATTCTAACCTAATCCAAGTGTATATGTGTGAAGCTTATTCTTGGAAACTTGAATTCCAACCCTTGCCACCCATACTTTACAAACACTTATATTTGTGAAGTTACCATTACGCCAAGAAGATGATTATCTCATTACCTAATAAAACCAAAAATATACCTCTTCAAATATGGGCACACATTTCCAAAGCAATGCCCGATTTTCGCCCAAACGTGCTCATCCACAACCTCAATCACAGAATATGACAACCATCATGGGACAACGGACAAGTAATAATATATATTCCGTCATCCATGGACATGCCAAGGTATGAGGAATTCCTAATATACTGTTCATAACGAATATCCATTATCCACCGCTGTGAATGCTAACTTAAGCATTGGAGAAATTTTAATCTGGCATCATATGATGCAAAAGTTCGATGTTTAAGGGCACATTTGGTAGACTGTAATGTAATAGATATTCCTATGACATAACTATTTAGTTGTTTGGTTATGTTTTTATTACAATTAATAGTTATTCCTAATGAATAATTATTCTTCAAAATGGGGAATTACTATTTCTTATCAAAAGTTTTGAATATCTATTCCTTCACCTTATGTAATAACTTTATAAAAAAATTTCCTAAAAAGCCATTAGTTGCCACATTTTCAAAAGAAAAGAAAATAAATTTTCCTTATTGTTAATTTTTAGCTCTATTTTGAATACCCTAAAATAAGTGTATTTTAGAAAATTTGACTTAAAAATGATTTAATTGCACATTCTTTTTATACTCTACTAAATTGTGAATGCATATTCTGGATTTTATTCCTAAATGGTCACCAAACTAATGAATAGTAATACTTATTACATTCCAACTTAATGTATTTATTGTAATACTCATTCTTATTCACATGTAATAATCATTACAATATACCAGACGTGCCCTAAGAGTTGTGGAGGTGAATGGACATTAATTTGATGTGTTTCTAAGGCTTTGGGAGCATAAAATTTCGTGGCTCTTGAGATGAAAGGTTGTGGTGACTTACAAATGGATCAATAACCACCTGATGTCTCTCTTTAAGAGCTCTTAGTGCTCCACTTCGCTTTGGAATTGTGAACGAACTCTAAAGGGGATGAGCTTTTGTTGTTGTCTTTGGACTAAGTTATATTTATCTCATATACTAATCAGGGGAAAAAAGAAAGAAAAGAGAAAACAGAAGAAGATAGAAGTTGAAAATAGCACTAAAGTGTTGTTTTTGTGCTCTGAGTGCCGGACGACATTTAGTTACATGGTCCAAGTGTATACACTTTGTCTCAATGACTCTAAACTTATCCATTTGTTCCCCCCCCCCCCCCCCCCCCCCCTCTTTTTTTCTTTTTTTTTTTGAGTTTTGAGGTAAATCCAATTTTTGGGACATACTTTTTTTTTCCCAAGTGTTTTTGCCTTTTTGAGGTGAGTTATATTGGTGCCACATAAAGTGGTACAATCACGTTGGTTAGTTGTAAGTGGTAGAGAGGTATCTTCACATGGACCCACCATTACTCTTCTACCACTCACAACTCGCCATGTGGGTGAGTTGTGACACAAGTTGTGCCACTTTTAGGGCCACTAATGAATATTTAGCAAATTTTATAATTTAATTAAACTCTTATATATAAGATTATCAATTAAAAAAAAATCCCAATCTTCCAATAGAATTAAACCATTTATATGCATACATCACTCTTGTCTGAAGCCTAAACCAATGGGATTATGGTATAAATCAACCACAACTAGAGAACTAATCACAATTAATTAATTATAATTAATCATGTTTAGCATCAATCACAAGAATATGTATTAACTGTTAAATTTCGATAAGGCTATATCTTGTAATTTAGTGGTTTGATTTAAGCACATGATGTATTGTTTTTATTCTTATGACTTCTAGATTGATTTTGCAGCAAGTTCTTAATCATCAATAGTCAAAAATACAATTTTGCTCTTAGGATGAGGTTAAACTAAGGTTGTAAAACAAGCATAAGTAACGATTAGTACTTTAATTCATGTTATTATGAAACAAAATTTTTGTTCAATTAATTTGTTTGTAATTATAATAATCTATTTATTTATCAAATATAAAAATATGTATTTTAGGACATGCCCTTTAGGTGTGTTGAAATGAGTCGTGTCTACGTTAGTTAGGTACATGGATTGCGTTAGGCGTGTGCCAACCCAACAAGAACAATTTAATAAGTATGTTACATGCGTTATGTCGGATCATTTTATTTAATAAATGAGTCGTGTTAAAATCAAGAATTTTTTATACGGTTATCAAATGGGTTAGCTCAGAGTTGATTCGTATAATATAATACAAAATACTCATTACCTCAACATGATATGAAACAGACTTGTTAATACAAAATAAGAAATAATATATCTACAATATTTTCATAACAAATTCATAAGGATAAGTTATTATTAATTCTAATTTGAATTCATCATTAAAATTATTTTTTTATCCACCAGTAACATTCACTAATAATGTGCCATTTAGAATTTATTATGAAAGTATTTTAAAAATATTGTGCACGCAACAAGTGGTATATTGAACCTGCCGATCTCATTAGTCTAGTGAAAGACTGTTTAGTCAACAGTTTTATTTATTTTTGATAAACTTTAGTCAACAGCTTTATAAATGAAAAATAACCGTTCAATTTTATTGGTCGGTGACTTTCATATGGGTGAGTGAATCAGTGTCCCTTTACCTATATAGTAATATAGTACTATATATACAGTTCCGCAGCGTATTACTACCGCTATTTGTCACAAATCTAAAGAAATCTTCGCGAAAACTAGGGTTTTGAGGTTCTGATCCCTCTGATTTCCAGCCATGGGAGGAGGCAACGCCCAAAAGTCGAAGATGGCACGCGAGAAGAACTTGGAGAAGGCAAAGGCTGCTGGCAAGGGTAAATCTTCATCCTCTCTTCCTCACTTTTTCTCAAATTTCCCTTTGTGGTCTGAGAATATGACTCGGAAAATCAAAGAAAATTAGACTGCTTTTATGTCTGAATTCTCATCTTTTGAAACATGGACTTTAAGTTTTCAGATCATAAACGAACCACGCGGGTTTAATTGAGGTGGGTTTTTTCTGGGTAATCGAGATAATTTAAAAAATTAGATAATCCGCAGCTAAACGGAGCTTTAACAAAAAAAAAAAAAAAAAAAAACTATTTGGGGTCTTTCAAAATTACATGTCAAGGATCTTGTTGTGCTTAACTTGGATTATCTTACTGATTTTTTCAGGAAGCCAGCTAGAATCAAACAAGAAGGCGATGACAATCCAGGTATTCTTGAATTTGTCATACATTTGATATATCAAAATTTTGGTTGGTAACTGTGTTGAGTTTGCTTTATTGTGTGCAAGTGTAACTATGGAAATTGAGATTTGTTGAAGTATTATTTTGAGAGAAGGGAATATGATTAGGAATAGGGTATCAGGGAATTTAAGATCGGTGTCTGCCAATATAGTTAGCTAATTTAGAACCCCATATAGTAGATGAGGGCATACGTGATCCATTCCTGGATGAATGGCCGACGCTCAGGTTGCTAATATGTATATGTTTGAATGAGAGGTTAACTAGAGTTTTTTCGTTTATCTTTGCCTAAGTCCGAAGAACAAACTGTCATGGATATGGTAGCTTGAATTTTAGGACAAGATGGCCCAAGTTCCTTCAATGGAGGAGGAATTTCACTCTACTGCTATTGATATTGTAGTATCATTCAAACCATTTATAAATAGTAAATTATTTGTTTTATTTATTTTTTATGATCAATAAATAAGTATTAGCAGGATGTTAGGTTGTTTGCTTGAAAATTGAAGACTCATCTGGAAATATGTAGTCAAAGCTGGAATCTTCTCTGATTAAATCCATACTATATTTGGAATGAGTGTTTCCTCGACTCAGAAGGCAGTTTTACTTTGTGTAGGAATTAGGTCAATGCATTATTCGGTTTACATTTTAAATATCCAAACGTTCTTTGTATCCAAATTCCAATGTTGGTCTCTGACATCTAGGGACTCTTCCTGGTTGCGTGTGTTACTCATGCTGATTTTGTTAAGCTAATGATTATTATGTAAGTGTTTAGGGTAGGGCACATATTTCCTAAGAAACTGGGGGTCTCAGACCGATCAATCCAATTTTAGATCAAGATTTGTATCTTGGCTCATTTGAGTTAAGTTCTGCTTATTGTACTATTTTTTAATTGTTTGTTAGTTATAATATATTTTGGTGAATCTTGAATGCAGTGCAAGGTGTGCATGCAGACATTTATGTGCACTACATCAGAGGTGAAGTGCAGGGAACATGCAGGAGCAAAGCACCCCAAATCTGATGTTACTGCTTGCTTCCCCCATCTCAAAAATTGAATAAATTGATCAGAGAGAACATCCTAGAGACATGTCAAGAAAATCATCATCTCATATTAAAGCTTTCTACTTTAATTCCATTGAGACCTGACAATCATGGTTGCTTTCTGCGTATTGTATAATTTGTGTGCTTGAGAGGGTGAGAGTGGTTGATTACTTGTTTCCTTTTGTTAAAGCGAAACTCAAATGTTTTATTATATTATGAAGTATCAATGCCATTGGTCATGAAAGCTTGTTTAGTTATAATGCCCTTGATTATGAATATAAATGCCCTTGCTTATGTTGGAAGAGTTGTCTTACTTGGCCCATTGATCAAGTGCTTGCACTGGATCCAGATATCTTCCAATTGTGAATCTGACTTTGGAAGGTCTAGAGGAGTAAAGGGGGTGATGTTATCGTAATGGCACATTTCCTGCCACTTTGTTGGCTGCAGTAATAATGAAGTAGTTTTCTCATGGGTCATTGCTTCCCTTTATATACAGCTTGAAATGATTAAATATTCAGTTTTCTTTTCTCTAGTGTCTATCATGATCATGGATAATTGATTTCCTCCAGTCATCACTATAAGAAAATTGAAACCATTGTTTTCTAGTGTTCAATTGCGATTCAAATTGTAACGGTTGTCAGGATATGACCTCAATTCACCAAATCTTAGGCCATGTTCGGCTCAATTTTTATATCTCATCGCTCAAATCTCATCCCTATAACTTATTATCCAATTCTCATATTTGTAACTCAATTTTCTCATAGCTCTACTTGCAATGTGTTTGGATGGAAGTTCTCAATGGGTTTTTTAAATCAAAAACTCAACTTTTAAGCAAAGTTGTGAGACCCACGAAAATTAGAACTTTGCAAAATGCATAGAACAGCTAAATTGAGTACTTGCATAGACATTCTCTCTCCACTTCACAATCTATTCGCATATCTTTATATGTTTTAGCAAAACCTACTATTTTCTTTTTCTCTGCCTCTGTCTCTGGCTCTCTTTCTTTGCCCCTCTCTTCTCTTTCTCTCACTTTGCCTTTATGTCTCCTCTTCCTCTTATTATCTTTGAATATGTTATCTAGTAGTGCACTAAAGGAGTTCTCCTCCGTTTTCCTTTTGTCTTTGTGTTTGAAATCGAGAGTACAAACCCTCAAGAAGCTCGAGCCCAAGTTCGAATACAACCAAGGATCTAGAACATGTATCTCTCTCTCTCTCTCTCTCTCTCTCTCTCTCTCTCCTCGTTTTTCTCAAAGCTGTTGTCTGGCTAATGATGGATGAAGTTTCTGTATATCATACTTGGGTTTTGTAATTATGGGTTAGGTGATTTTTATTCCCCCACTGATCAGAATTGTAGATGAGGACCCATGGCTTCTTGCAACCAAAGGAGATGGGATACCACTACAAACTTCATAACACACACGGACAGCCAAGAGCAGAGACTGAAGCTACAAATTTTGCAAGAGCTTCCAGAGATGTTGAACTTACTTTTTTGGAATCACAGCAAAATGGAAACCAAAACAAATGTTAAGGGAAAGTGAAAGTAAAAGAAAAGTAAGAGAAAAACAAAAGGTTGGTACATGCACAGTGAAAGAGTCATTGGTCATCAATTAGTGCTCTGCACTTGGTGATGACAATACATATGGGTGGACCCCTTCATTTGAGCAAAATTACAAAATTGTCATATTAAATCTATTTTCATAATTCTGAAACAACAAAAAGATGTTCTTAGTTTCCACTTTCCACAACTCTAACTCAATTTTTTGAATTATGAGTTATGAAAATTGATAATGAAAATCAAGCCAAACAGATTGAATGAATGTGGGCCTTGCAAAAAGTGAGTTTTGCTTTATGGAAATTGAGTGAAGAGCAATGAAAATCACTCTAAATTGACTCCTACTACACCGCCTTCAAGAAGCTATCCTAGAACCGGTTGTGAATGCCCACCCAGCATGTCTGTGTATGTTACTTGTTAAGCATTTGGTTGTGGAAGATACAAGGTTGCCCATAAGGCCATAACCTTCTCTCTTGGATACTAGAAATAAACAAATTCACAAAAAACTTGCAAGAATTTCTCACGTATTATTACCTGCGTAAAGGTATCTGTTTGGTTAAGTGGTGAAGTGATTGCTTCATAAGAATTTAAATTTTCTCATACGTGTCTCTTCCTCTTTATATTGTTGTTGTTGTTTTTTTTTTTTTAATTACTTTACGGTGAGTGCATATATGATTAACTGAATTAACTTTCCTTTTTCTTTTTTTGATAATCGATTAACTGAATTAACTTGACACAGGTGGATTAACTGATTTAACTTCATGAATAAAGTGATATTTTTTAAACAAGCAAACAAAATAAAATGATCCTAATCATATGTTGATAATGTCTAATTATCCCTTCATTAAATTATAATTTATTAGAAATGATTACTTATCTAAGTTATCTTATTTCTTAATGTCAACGATATTATCACCATTATTATTAGTCCCTGCAATGCGATTGAAGATTTTTCTTTTCTTTTCTCTCTTTCTGAGGAACTGCAATGCGATTGATTTGGTCCAACCAAAGATCACAATTTTAGTTAGAATAAAAGGTCAATTAATTCTGCTCCAACTCAGTAAAACAAAAATTATTCAAGAATTTCTCTGCTTGCTGCCCCTATGCATGAAGGTAATAAAGAAGGCCTCTCCTCTCCTTCCAAGCCAAGCTTGAAAACATACAGGGAAACAAAAGGCAAGAATGAGGTCAGTGATGCTTAGTATACAGTTTACTGCTGGCACCACGTACGTACCTAGCAGTATTTACCGACTGAGAGGGGCTGCAAGTGTAGCACTGAAAGTGCTTCAAGAAAGACACAAATAAAATTCTAAAATCTGATGCAAAACTAGAAGTTTGAAAACATTATGTTTTATTCAAACGTAACAGGAGACTTAAATCATTTTAGTAAAGAGCTCATAGCCAAACTTGGCTGCCTACATCCCATGCGAGGTGGCCATAAAAGTTTTAAGGGTTTATATAATACAAATTCCAAATAACATGGACTCTAGTTTATACACAAGACTCCATTCAATCAGGCTATTGTGTCCGAATCCTGCTACTTTCTGCTGCCCTCACCTGTGAGAAATATGGATGTGCCTGCGGTATAAATACCAGTACAGCTACTTGTTAGTATACCCAATGATAACAATTAGATTACCTACGTTATCAATCGATAACTTCTTTAATAATTAAACATAGAGATGAAGTTGAAGATGTGACTTCTATCAAGTGGAGAGAGAAACGAAGTTGAAGATGTGACTCCTATCAAGTCTACGGTATTGTCTTGCAGAGAGATCTGCATGTAGGCAAAGCTCAACTAAAGAGACAAATCTCATGAAAGCTTTATAAATTCCCTCCGACTCATATCCCTATGCCTGAGTTGAAAGCTTTAAGTGCTCAACCAATGCTCTTGGATGATTGTCAGACATAGGCCAAACGAAGTTGAGTAGCTAATTAATGCAACAACTGTTGCATCACCATACAATGAATTGCACCAAGTACTATCACACCTCTAACCACCCATGCTGCACTAATCTCATAATATTGAGCATAACACAAGTAATGTACACCAACTTCTGAGGCCAATAAAGAGGGAATATGTACTACCACTGAGTACCCTCTACCACCCAACCACTAGAAAGTTCCCAAGGCCTGTTTGGAGTGCAAAGTTTAGAACCATAGCTGGTTTGAATTTGGGGGGTGAATGATCAATTATGATATGTAAAGCCCAAAAAAAAAAAAAAAATTGCTGCCCACCAGATATTGAGGCAAAACACTACAAATATGGTTAAAATATTTGTAGCATGTAATGCAGCACTAAAATTAATTCGAAAAAGAACAATGTTTTGTGTTGATGGAAGGTTGGAGAGGGAAAGAGGGGGTGGGGGGGCTTGACACATCAGAGGGAGAAGTTACAAAGAAAAATAACTACTCCTTTCTCACCCTAAGCAACAAGAACAACACTCCTGCAAACATATACTACTTTCCTCTTGCATGGGGTGCAAAGTTAAACATGAATAAATCCTTGGGAGGCATGAGTTATGTAATCAATTTATATCAACAAAGAAAAATAAATTGAGAAAGAATGAGCATCGCCAAAGCCATTTTTTGGTTGAACTATAAGACAGATACAATTAGTGAATCAGCTCAATTAGGATTACCATGGCTTCCCTAGCAGTTAGCCTGTCCTGATGATCATACCGTAGGAGCTTATCAAGAAAATCAATGGCCTGCATCAAATACAAGTTAAAAAATCAACCAATTACAGTACTACTAGTGATGAGCTAAAATTTAATACACCTAAAAGAACAGAAGAAAAAAACCTCAGGAGAAACCAGATGCTGATTATCTGCATTAATAAATTTGGACCACGGCTTCCTGCTGTGCCTGCAGAAGAAGGTACCAACACATTAAAAAGTGGGGGGCGTAACTACTTTAAGGTTGCATGAATTGATTAACTTAATAAAGGGACTTTTTTGATAATTGGTAACTTATACACACACCAATGGGACTTTTACACAATAACAGAGAGTTGACTCCAGAAAGGTGAAATCATTCAAACTTACCTCCCGACAAGTGCATCAAGTTGAGGATCAAGCTCTAAATGATACTTATTCAGATACGCATTTAACTCATCAGTCCCAAGTACCTGGAAAGCAAGCCACTAAAATTCATGCAGAAATTCTTCTGGGGAAAGAAAAGTATTATACTAGAAAATATATTTTCTCATCAGTCCCAAGTACTGTAGGAGCTTTTCATAATAATTCTAATATATCCACAGAAAAGATAGTGAACAGTAGTAATAAACACAGTAGTTACTAATTTTTCTTATTAAAAATACATGTTATGTTTCCCATGTGACACAAATCTCTCTCTCTCAATGCAAGTGTGTAACAGAGATATCACAGAATAATAAATTATTGTCTATATATATAATAAATTTAAGATTCCTGCCAAATTAAAATAAGCGCTACCTTTGCAATTTTGACAAGTTGATCATGGTTGTCATGACCATAAAAGAATGGCTCCTTGCGGAATATCTGCATAAGCAGCAAGAATAGTAAGCAAGCAACTATATAATCCTCTTCTCTAACAGCTATTGCACAAGCACCTAAACAACTATATGCAGTTTAAATTGCATTTTACATGACTTAATACCAGAGGTATTCTAGATAAAATATTCTTACCATTCCAGCAAACATGCAGCCAAGGCTCCACATGTCTAAAGAATAGTCATAGTCTTGCAAATCAACAAGTAGTTCGGGCCCCTTAAAGTATCTGAAAAACAAGGAAAGTAAATGCTCAAATCCTTTCAGACAGATGAATTTTCAAAATTTGAAGGAAAACAGCTTAAAATGTAATGTGCCTTCAAACACTTCTTTTTTAAAGCATGTAAACCACCCTCCGATCTGTAGATGCAAACACAGCATCATGAACTGATGCTATTGTTGGTTATGGACAGTCAAACTTATACACTACAATTCTGTTTATGTGTGTCCGCATAAGTAGGCTTTATCAAAGGATGTATGTTCAAGCATTTGTAAGTAACATCTACTAAGTTCCAAAACTTTTGAAGTGGTTTGTAATAAGCATTCTATTCAAGATATTCTCCACATGTTCACGAGTACAAAATAGGTTTGGACACAAGCAGACACCATATCCTGTAGCAAAATGTTATACAAAGCAATTTCTACTGAAAAATTATCACACATATCAGTAGATGTAACTTTTAAGTTTTAACAGACATATGTTTCGATTTATAAGACTTAGGTCCGCATGTCTTCGGAGCATTACCTCGAAGCCACACGAACATTATATTCCTTGCCAGGATGGTAAAACTCAGCGAGACCCCAGTCTATCAAGCGAAGTTTCCGCAACTCATGGTCTATCATAACATTATGAGGCTTGACATCTCTGTGCATTATTCCTTGTGAATGGCAGTAATCTAATGCCTGCAGTTTAAAGTTAAGAGAACTAATTTGGCATTAAAAAAATGCATTTAAAACACCACATTACCTCAAGTAAACAATGGATTTACCAGCAAGAATCATAACTAAGATTTAAGTATAAAAAAGCATAATTGCGTTGAAGGGAGAAAGATATAGCAGATATGAAATTTTTAATAGATTCAATGCATAAATCACCTTGAGAAGCTCATATATGTAGTAACGTATGTCATAATCAGTCAATGTGGGGTACAGAACTTTGAAATCTGTACTGTTCACATACTCAAATATCAAGCTAGGCGTTTTTGAGTGCTGATCTCTGACAATATCAAGAAGCTTGACAATATTTGGACCCCCACAAAGGTTCTGAAGTATTTTTATCTCTCTCTTTATCTGCACAAAGATCAATAGAAAGCTCATGCTTAACCCTTAATTATTATCCAATTAAATTTACAACAAACACCCAAATGAACAGCCAAAAAGACGGAGCAACTGAACAGAATATCTGAAGTAATAAAACGATAAACGACCATCTATTCCAACGATATATCTTTCCTCTCTCATTTGGGAAAATTGATATTGCAAATCCAACATCATAACCAACTCAAACAGATCACCACATATTGTCGAAGTAGTTCTCTGGAAAACAGCCAAGCTAACTCATCAAAAATAAAGTAAAAATTAAAATCCACCTTCTTTTTCTTAACAGGCTTGAGGATCTTGATTATGCACCGCTCACTGCTATTGACATTTATGCCCTCAAAAACCTCACTGTATTTTCCCCTTCCAACTTTCCGAACAACCTCATAATCATCTTGATCACTGAAAAAGAACACAAAGAAAAATTTTCTCAAAAATTCAGAAAATCATTAATATGACAATACACACATTACAAAAAAAATTAAAGCTGCTTCAGCATTAGCTCAAAGTCCCAAAAAACAAGTGAACAACGTTAAGTCAATAATCACTCCCTTCTCGAACCGAAAGATACTAATCCTACAACTAAAACTTACTCTAAAGCCAAAATATTTAAATAGATTTATTTTTATAAAAACAAAGCCAAAGTTCTGGTACTAAGGCTCAGTTGTTTTATTAAAACAAGCACCAGTATTGAATTTTATCAACAACAAAAAAATTGTATCCATTCCATACATATTCAATGTGATCCTTGATCAGGTATTCTCACGTATTCTCACTTTATATCACTAAAATCAGGGAATCCAATCGAGCTAAGTGACGCAACTTAATCAAAGAAACTAAAAACCTTACTTTCTGTTTGGTAGCTAAGAAAAGGGATGGAAATTAAGGAACAATAAAAAAAGGGATCTTTACTACATAACTGATAAAAAATTAGATGCTGAACCTTACCAAGCTAAAAAGCCATAAGATTGTTAAAATCTTAATATTTTTAGTCCCAAAATTATTCTCAGCTAACAAAATAAAGCAGCATGGGACACATAATCCCCAATCAAATAAAAAGTTAGGGTTAAGAAAATAAATTTAAATACCCCCATTGGACGGTGAGAGACTCGTAATCCCAGTACTCTTTGGGGCGAACGACATTGATATCGGCGTATACTCGGGCTTTCGACATGGGTCGGCGATTCGAACCGGAGATCTCGACGAGTTTTGTGGTATTGGAGGTGAGGATGATGATGTGGCTGTGGCTGTGGCTGTGAGGTAGGAGGTGGGAGTGAGGGGTGCGCAGGATAGGAGGGTGCGCGACCGGCGCACGGAAGGCAAGGAGGGCGCACAGTAGTAGCAGGAGGCGAGAAAGGAGGAGCAGTAGTACTGGACTGTTGGTGTTGGGGTGCTGCAGCGTATCTAGCATGTGACACTACACCACTCCATTTACTTACCACGTTGCGCAATAAGCTGCGTTCATTTTTATGTGCGAGTCTGGGTTTGTTTGGTTTTGTTAATAGTAAGGGTAAAAAGTTGCCAATTACCCCTAAAGTTGGAAAAAATAGACCATGATTCGAGTGTATGGTTCACGGCTGAGTGGATTTTTCGGTGGGTTCCACCAGTTGTGAGCAGAAGGAAGTACATACTCGAAACAGAAAAAATTTCCTCTTAAAGTTCGTGGATTTTTAGATTTTACAGCATGAAATTTTAAAATTTGAATTTTATCTTTTAAAATTTAAGAGTATTTGAATTTTAGACCTTAACGTTTCAGAATTTAAATTTTATTCTATAAAATTTGGAAGTGTTTAGATTTTACACTTCAAATTTTAAAACTTTAGGGTGCAAAATCCAAATACTTCTAAAATTTATGAGGTAAAATTCAAATTCTGAAACATCAAAGAGTAAAATCTAAACATCTCCAAACTTTATGAGGTAAAATTTAAATTGTAAAATTCAAATTGCCTAAACTTTAAGGTTATAATTGCAATTTACCCAAAGAGTAAATAGGGTTAAGTAATAACAATATTTATCCGGGGTTGGGAATTCTTGGGGTATGGTGTTTGGTTCTAATGAGATTGAGAATCTGATGGCGTGGCAATTAGTTATTGGTTCAAAGAGTAGCTTTAGAAACTCTAGATTGAAGGCAGGTCACTTTGAATATTCTTTTCACCACTCTCTTTCTTTCTTTCACTTTAGTCTTTAGCTGCTTTCAATTAAAAATAGTAGGCTAGTAGATAATCATTGTTATTAATACCATTTCGGACCCCGTTTCGGTTTGTCCAATGAAATGGAATATTTCGGTACCGGCCGATTTCGGCGTACCATTTTAAGGTGTTTCGGAGTTCCTAAAAAATAATTTATATATATTCTTGTAAAACATAAAATTGTCAATTCTAATAAATAAATAACTAAATATCAAATAATACAAATCATTTAGTCTTTAACTCTTAAGTCTTAAACATCAATATAACATTAATTTAACATCACACAATAAGAAGATTTACAAGTCAATAACTAAATATCAAATAATACAAATCATTCAGTCTTAACTCTTAAGTCTTAAATATCAATATAACATCAATTTAACATCACACAATAAGAAGATTTAAAAGTCAATATCTAAATATCAAATAATAACTCCTAAGTTCTTAACCACAAAACAAATCATAAGAAAAAAAAAATTATGATAGAGGGAGAAGGAATGAACAAACAAAAGACATTATTTATGACAATGTATACCACAATCACATATCTTAAGTTTTTAACACTTAATCTTAACTCCTAACTCCTAAGTTCTTAACCACACACACAAAAAAAAAAAAAATTTAAACAAGCCAAATCCTATACCGGCCGAAATTCACATCTCGGCCGGAATTGGCTGGAATTGTCCGGAATGACCCGAAACGGCCCGAAATCTAACCCAAGGTGGAATGTGAGGTATTCTCGTACCGGTTTGCATACCGGTACGAAAAATTCCAGCTGTTCCAGCCAGAACGGAACAGAATCAATAACAATTCATAATTTTGTTTGGGCAAGCATCGTAAAGGAAAGACCCTAAGATATCGGTATTATTTTCATTATAACCATTTTGGATAATATTTATTTTACCCGTCAAAATGGGACCTAATTTTCTTTTGAGAAGAAAAATTCCCAATCAAACGTCTTTCGGTCAATGAAGTCATTCAGGTGGTGGATGGAACCATGGAAGAGCAGCGTTAAGCACCTTAAATAAATTTCAAACAGGTCTGATTAATACCGTTAGTTACTTCTTCTTCTTCTTCTTTTTTTTAATTTTTTTTTAAGGTACCTTTAGACTTTAGAGTTTGACAAATGCCACTGCTTCATTGCAACGATGGTTTATGGACGTTTCTCAAAAAAAAAAATTTATGGACTGTTTGATTAAGAAAAAAATCTAAAAAAAATACATTTTACCACCTTAAATTATACTTTATAGTACATTTTACACCCTAAATTTTTCAAATTCACTTTTTACCCCCTAAACTATGAACTTTGTTACACTTTGCACCTAATATTAAGTTTTATGTTAACTTGGACAGAAATTCGAAGTCTATGATGCAAAATATAATCAAGAGTAAAATTTAGAGTGATAAAAAATAATTCTCTTTTGTTTTTAAGGGATTGAGAAGAATAGCAATTAAGTCTTTTTACATGATGCCATATTTTTCCATCTAAATTAATAACAAACTTGATGTCAACGTGCAAAGTGTAACAAAGATCATAGTTTAGGTGGTGTAAAAAATGTATTCAAAAAGTTTAAGTAGTGTTTGGTTAAAGAAATAAGTAGGTGTATTATGTATTCATTTTCAATTTTTTTGGACACCCACTATTGAAATACTTGTTTGGTTTAAGGATTTGTATTCAGTTTTCAGATTTAGTATCCTAAAATTTGGATTTCAATCCAAAAAATGAAAATACATTTGGTACAAAGTGTAATTGAGGGTATTGTTTAGAGTGGTAAAATGTAATTTTTCCAAAAAAAAAAAAAAAATCATAAGTTAACTTCATTTGTAAGTTAGAATGCAGAGCAACCTTTTGACTTGATGCATTGGTTTATCAACAGCTTCACAACCAGAAAAATTCCATTTCCCATAAGAAACAATCCTGAAGTTTAATGAATGAAACCTTATCAACTAACATAATCAAAAATCTATAATTATATCACCCCGTTGAGATATATTCGAATTGGATCTTCTACAAAGTTGGTGGCAAGTCTATCTCTAATTTGTAAATAGGGTAAAGGCTGAAGAGAATTATAAAATTACTTTCACCCTTATGTTACATTGGATTCATACTACAGCTTTAGGTTGGATTTGCTCAAAATCAAATACCTCAAACATGAGGCGTCTTACATCAGGCTTCCCATAAACAGCATATGAAAGCCCATGAAGGGATTGTTGAACTGCCGTTGTAGCTGGATTCCTCATTTTTCGATTGTGTTCATATTTCTCTTGAACATCTTCAGCGTAGATGACAAAGCGATGGAGATGCTTGTCCCTCAAGTATCTCCCGCAGAACTTGTTCATAAGAGTACGCCGGTGCCTCTCCTGTAGCCATAATCCAGGAGCATCTAAATGCTTCATCAACAGCCTCTCAGCCATCACAAGATCCTAAAGAAAGCAAATACAGACAGTTATCAAAATGTCTGATTTCCACACTAAGGGGAAATCAAAATTTGGATTGTGCTTTTAAATTGAGAAATAATGCATTTGTCACTATCAAGAGGCCAGAGAACAGCTGCACCAATGCAGTAAAATTTTATTACCTGGATCTTTTGCCCAAGATATTCTAGGCGCTCATAGCAAAAGCGAGGATGCTCAAACTTGTGTTTTGATGGATGAAGAAAACAAAGCTGTTTTTCAGAGAGAAATTAAATGACACGTCAGGAGACAAGGGCTAGGCAAAATTTCACATATATCAGACAATTAATAAATATACATTTTATATAAGGATGTATATGAAAATTAAATTAAGGAGACTTCAAAACTGTATATATCAAAAGATACCAAGTAGCAATTCCAATTCATAAACAAATCTTGATAATTTGGGGTTCATGGTGTCTGGGAGCAGGTTGGTTAACCAAATGCTGCACCAAGTGTACCCTAGTGAACTTTACATGTGTAATAAAAAGTATGGTAATAATCATAAAAGAAGAAAACCAACATATAAGACACCAATCAAGTCAATTTCATCTACGAGCATGCTGGCTTACAAAATAATTTTTTCTTAATATGTGAATTTTGATCCTAAGAACAGGGATAAGGGGAGATTCAGACTAATGACCTCTAGTTCATGAGATATGATCCCTATCCAATTGTGCTACCCCTTAGAGTTTACATAATTTTCTTTTCTAACTTTTCTTGATACTACAACATATGCTACAATCAATAGGTGATAACAATATGTGGTTTTGAGGAGGAGAAGGAAAAGTAGAATGATAGGCAGCAAAAGAACTACCTGTAGCCCAAGTCCAAGTTCAATGTTCCTTGCTTTAGTAATGTCTGGGATTCTATCTTCCATTTTTAAGGGGTATCCCAGTGCTCGCATGACTTGAGGTCTGCTCTCATAATCCCACACATTTCCTCTGAACCAATGCATGCCCGGTGGAACACAAGCCCTGAAGAGCCTTGGGTGTGCAAAAAGAGCATCTTCTGGAGGCTGTGAAGGGGTGGGAAAAAAATTACTAGTGGACTCCTTCCAACAATGATAAGATTAAAATTTCTGCTATCCATTGAAATTCTGCAAGCAAATACTACCTAGACAGTCACTTTAATTTCTGCTCTCAAGAATTAGCCTGCAAAATTACTTTCCTTTTACATTTTGATAATTCAAAAGTTGGGGGTGGGGGGATTTGAACCTGGACATCACTGTGGGAAACACCAGGAGGTACCAGTTGAGCTACTAGACTCTCAACAAATTACTTCCCTTCTACTATCTGAAAAACAATGTCCCCCACACATCCAAATCAAGAAACTTTTTTTTTTTTAATTGGATAAACCCAAATCAAGAAACTTGTCCAATCTAAAACAGCTAGTCCCAAATTTAAATCTGTCAAGCTTGTCAGGCTTGGGTGTGCCAAGAGTGTCACTGAGCACAAAACTAGATTCTTGTGTTTACTATTTAATGGAGAAATATCATAAACAAATCACAGAAAAGCAAATTAGAGCTTGCCTTATAAGCTGCAACCTCTTGCCAACTGAGCTTTTTGCCTTCAAATTCAACAGAGACATAATCTACATCTTCAAGTTGTCTTCGTTCTCTTGGTTGGCAGTCCTCAGCTTCTGGGTCCATGCCAAATACTTCAAAAAGAACACGATATACTTCTGGCATACCAAAACACAAATATATTGCCCCAAACAAAGCCCAGAAGACAGACCTGCTCGTAACATAAAAAATTTAGAACTCAAACGTGGTTTGCTCATCAATTATGATTTTCTTAACTTATCAACAAAAAAAAGAGTGTCCTGCCTGTTAGTTACGAATTCTCATGACACTAAGCATATCCATTACACTACATAATTTTACAATAGAAATTAGCAAAGTTATAGTTGATGCTAAATGATGCAGTTATGATCCAGTGCAGGAAGGTAAGATGTTTCTCAGATGGGTTTGTACAAATTTTTAATTGGTTAGCACGAAGATCCTGACTATTGATAATCTTCACAAGAAGCATGTATTGATAATAGATTGGTGTTGTATTTGTAAAATAGGTGCTAAGGATCATCTACTACTTCACAGCTCCTTGGCAACAGATATTTGGTCTTTTTTCTTTACATTGTTTGGGATAGTTTGGGTGATGGCAAAGTCAGTGCTCATGAAGTGTTGACAAGGACTCCTTCATCGCCATAGAGCTGCTAAGGCTTGGCAAGCCATGCCGTTATGTGTTGTGGAATTTGTGGAGTGAAAGAAACAAGAGGGTCTTTGATGGAGTTCAACATCCTAATTTTGTAATCAAAGATTCTATATTACAATTACCTATAAAAAAAAAATGATTCTATATTGCAATCCTTGTATGATTGGATACAAGCAGTGGGTGGCATCCCATTGATGTCTTTTGTTGATTTCATAGATTCTCTCTTTGTCATTTGTATTCTTGGAAAAGGGACTGTGCATATTTATTCTGTGTCTTTCCCTTTTCCTTTTTCAATAAAACTTTCTTTGCCCACCCATTGATGGCTTTTGTTGATTTGATACATCTAGTCCTCAGCAGTGAAGCACTGAGTCCCTACCATAAAGCATCTCACCATCAGTAAGTGCACGACACATTACTTTTGTCACATTTGGTCCAATGTCACAGAAAACAGTCTCAGCAGCTATTTGAAAGAAGCAGTTACACAAACAGTACCAATCTATTGACAAAGGCTTCCTTAGCCAAATAGAACATTCAGCTCTAAATCCATAGTAGCTAGTGCTGATGAGAAACAAGAGCTTTCATCATCAGTGTGATGAAAGAGAGTTCATCATGAATAGGTGAATAGCATAAAACGTGAGAGCCAATGGATGATGAGTGGTGACAAAAATGGGCAGAATCATGACACTTGGCATTGAAAACAAGAATGGAATAGAGAATCTTTTGCTAATGGATGCATAGCATACTTAATAAAGGCATGCCAAGTTGGAAGGCAGGAATGCACATAGTCTCTGAACCTAGCTACAGTCATTAACTTGGTGCACACATAAATGACTTTTCTATTTTCAAAGTCAATGGTTCATTTCAACGAGCAAGTTTATACAATAAGACTTAAGGGCTCTCTTCCAAAGACGTTATTTCTCTCTATGATAAAAGTATAACAACATATGAATTTCTGATAAAGTGAAATATCATTGCCCCTTGTTGACAACAAATCCATATAAAGCATTTTACAACATTAGCAACCAGAGAACATGCAAGAATTTTTAACATAAGCAACTTTAATCAGCACCCCCCCATAACAAGGTGCACACATCAATGGAGCAATAACTAACAGAAGACCATTAAAAGTAAATATCTTGGTAATTCTAGCCATTGACACTCAACCTCCATCAGAATTATCATTCAGTCGAGGAGCAATCAGATGCACAGCAAGTTCAATACATAATACCCATTACTGAAAAACATCTTGCCCACATGTTTCAATTCCAAACTAAAATTTCTGTTCTTCCATTAGACATCTACTCAATTAACTACCAAATTGTTCAATCATTCTATTCTAAGTCCAAGAATTTAAAACCACATTAAAAAAACAGAATGTAACTTACTTTACAGGCGGCTCCCGCTCCATCCTCTTCAACTTATCCATGTCATCAAATGGAAACACCAAATTCTGCAAGCTCGCGGCTTTAATCCGCTTGGGCAGGTGCTTCTTCCCAATCAACGCATACACCCTTTCTCTCATCGGACCCGGCGATTCCCTTGGATACCTTTGCAAAAAAAACTCTGCAAGCGCCAATTCAAGCACATACTGCCCCAGGAACAGCAACCTGGTGTGCCCAGACCTCACGTGCCGTGCCCTCGTCCTCTCACCCGTGGGGTGCTGAAAAGCCAAATACAACAATGTATCAAACTGTTTCGCCGGGTTATCATCCCCGAAATTTTCCGAGGGCTCCAGGGGGTACCCGAGAGCTTGCTTGGCCTCGAGCAAGTACTCGTCCATCCATGTCTTGTCAGCATTGTTAAGACGCGAAGACGGCAAGCAAGAGCTCAACAATGGAAAGGCTTTGAGAGAGAGTTGAGGGCTATTGAGGAACCTCTCCGCTAATCTCTTGTCATCTAATGGGGGTCTCAGTATGAATTTCTTAGGGGGAAACTTTTTCTTCGGAGCAGTGCCTCTTTTACGCTCAGCTAGCTCTCTGAGGAGTCTCTGGGGACTGTTTTTTGGGAGCTCTTGTTGTGGCCCTTGTGGGTCTACCGCGACAGCGAAGATACGGTGATTTGGGCAAGTGGGGTTTGTGAATTTGAGAGTTTTTGTGTGGATTTGGATGGGAAATGGAGAGAAGGAAGATGAGAAAGAGTAATGGTTACAAGGTGAGGATGTGGATGGGTTTGGGAAGTGTTTGAAGGAAGAAGAAAGTTCCATCAGTAGGGAGTGAAAGTGTGGAGTTGAAGTTGGGAGCTGAGCATTAATTAAGGAGTTTGAAGATATGAGAAATGGGGTATGGGAGATTGGGTTTGAATTTGGTTTGGCATTGAAAGGAGGAGTGGGAGGGTTTTTGTGTTTTCGTGAAGCAGGGTTTTGAGAGTGGTGGATAAGATAATAGAAAGAGTGGCATAAGGGTAGCTCCGGTATAAGATATTTTAGACGATGCACGGTGACAGTTTGGGTAATGTAAACGACGCCGTTTCGTAATGTTAGCAGTAGCACAAAAGTCAACGGGATTTTGTTGATGGATGAGTTCGTTAAATGGTCTGTCGTTTATTTAAAATGGTGCCATCCTAGAGCCTTTGATTTTGGAGCAACTTGAGAACCACATATTTGAGAGGGGTGAGGAAGAAAAGCACATACGAAGGAAAGCCCGATGAAAAGTAAGGCCCAAAGACCCACAAAGAAGACTGAAGAGCAAGAAAGGTCCAAAAAAAGAAGTGCAAGTGAAAACAATCTACGGCAAAACGCAGAACTGTCGCAGAATACAGATCTACTGCAGAATACAGTTCTCTGGCAGAATGGCTTCGGCAGATGAAGATAAATTGGCTCAAGACCCTTTTGATCTAGTCAACATTATTTGGCCCATAAAAGCCCAAATCCTTTTGTATAAAAAAGATAGGCGTGAAAACTGATATGAAGGAGCACGATGAAAAGAAACAAGGAACAGCAGGAAGTGTCAGCAGCAGAAATCACGTGAAGGAAAGAAAAGCCAAACCAAAGGAAATGATAAACGCAGCAGGAAACGCATGAGAAAATAAGACAAAAAACACGCAATAGAACGAAACAAAACTAATCTGCTACGGCAGAAATGGTGTGGAAACGAAAGAAGACAAAAAAAACAAAAGGGCCGGAGCACCACCAACTTGTACCCAGCCAATACAAGGGAGGTGGACCCACGGTCAAAGGAATTTAGAGCACGTGGTTTGGTGGTGGGGGGAAAAGGGGGTTTATATTTGGTTTTCTGCCATGACTTCTTTTGGAAATATACTTTGCTGGGATGATATTTTACCTAAAAGAAGTAATAGATGGTTGTGACTATCTGATGCATGCCATAAAGCTAGGTAGTGAGGTAGTCTAATCCTTATATTTGAACCTAGAGGTAGAGACAAACATGTACTAAGCAATGACGGTGGTCGAGGCAACCAATGGGTTGGTGGGTAGTCTTGAAGGGATGCCCACAAAAAACCAAAAACAGTTGGTGAAGCCCTAGGGGTAAAAGGGAGAAATCTCATTGAATTAGCTCACTATAAAAGGAGGAGCTAGCCATGGATGAAAAAGGAGAGACCCGGAGGGGGGGACCGAATGGAGAAGTACCTAAAGGGAGACCGGATGGGAGAAGCACCTAAGGGAGGAAACCCATTGTAAGAGAATAGTAAGCACCCAGAGAGAGGGATTCAAAAGGGAAAAGACCCAAATGAGAAAAACAACCTACTGCAAGATAGTAGTTAGAAACTAAGAGTAAAAAAGGAACGGCGAGAAAGAAAGAAAGTGGTGAAATGAAGAGATAAAACACGACAGGAATAGGGACATGCATCAATAGACCATCTTTTCCCTCCCTCTTAGCAAACCCACTCTTTGAAGTCTCCAAAAGTAATAGCTAGTAGCCATTTAGGCCTATTCTCCAAAATGCACAACTTTGATGGCAAAAGCCTATGATAAGGTTGTTCAAGTTGGGGTTTGGATTCTTTTTTGGTTTACTTATCCTATGGGAAGATTCAATACTTAATTTTGATTGCAAATATATTTGATTTTTTTTATTATAACTTATATCTGCTGTATTTAGTCATTCTGTGTAGCACATTTTTTATCACATCTGCCGCATCAGTTGTCTTGCTGTGGTATTGTTACTTGTTGTACTAGTTATTCTGTTGTAGTACATTTTTATTATATTTACCGTGTTAACTATTATACTAGCTAAACATTTTCTGCCAAAGCTTTCTTCTTTATTTGTTACCACGTGTTTTACTTTTGACACAAACTAATTATTATTCTGCCATAAGTATATATACATATGCATTGTAGCTTATGTTCTGCCATATATTTTATATATGTATATGTGAATACGTATAAGTGTATTTGCGAATATATGTATGTATATATTTGAGAATATGCTAACCCATTTAAACTAACATTTATTTGTTGGTTATTTTCTTTGGGTTTTAGATTTGTTTATGTGCATGAAGTAGAAAAGTATTTCTGCAGTAAAAATGAAGAGTAGTCATTCACATTGCATAAGGCTTTACTGCACAGCAGAAAACTTTAAAGCACAACAGACAGCTTTAAAGCAAGCGGAAAAACTTTATTGCACAGCAAAAAGTTTTACTGCACAACAGACGGTTTTACTACACGGTAGAAAGTTTTGCTGCACAGCAAAAAAGTTAGACTTGTGGCAAAAACGGAGAAAAGTTTCTTTTGCGGTAGAAACATCAATCCTGCGGCAGAAACTGGCAACGACAGAAACAGAAAAGTCAATCCTGCGTCAGAAACTGGAGAAAAGTTCCTTCTGCGATAGAAACAAAGGATAAGCCCACTTTGCAACGTCTTCCCTTGTACTTGGACTCAACATTTGCGCACAGTCAGACCAAATTGAGTTGCAGTTGGACCGGTCTCAACTCCCTTACTCAGAATATTTGGGCCTAGTACTGCAAGAAGCAACCCAGCCCAACATAACACAAAAGGCCCACTACATTAAATTGGCAACTTCACTAGGGAGTTGGGATCAAGATGGGGAGAATGAGAAATTTCTCCCTCGCAAACATGTTTCCAAGTCCTTACATATGCAAGACATGCAGATGTTCTTAAACCTTATAAGCTATACTTTTAGGAAAGTATCCAAAACGTCATAGTAGTCCCATAGCAGAATTCTATGGCAGAACATTGCAGCAACGTTATTGCAGGATAATAGTGTAGCAGAATTATGTGGCAGAATACAGCAACGTTACAGCAGGACAGTACCGTAGCTGAATTCTATGGCAGAACACAGCAACGTTAAAACAGAGCAGTATCATGAGCAAAATACTATGGTAGAATATTGCAGCAGAATGTTGTGGTAGAATACCACAATACATAGTAGAGTTTAATGGCATTGTATAAAAACGTGGTAGCAAAATATCACTACAACACCATAGAGTTCTACAACAGAAATATCTTGAGAACTCTATAATAAAAGGCCTTTACAATACTTGGTCTTATCCTTTAAATGCCAATTGTTCTCTTTATCATGCATGTGAGACATGTGGCAAGCCACTTATTCAAACATGCAACTCTCCTAAAAGCTTTCTAAGCCACTTATCACCTTTTGCTCTCATTTCTTTCAAGGAAACACTAGAAGCTTTCTAAACTCTCTCCATCTCCACCTTTGGGTTCAGAATTTAGAAGAGAAAAATCCCTTCATTCCCTCACAAGATTTCAATCATTTTTTTATGCTAGTGATTCTAACTCTACTTCCCCTCAAGAACCAAAAGCTAGAAAAAAAAATGAATCTATTGTAGCCAAAGGAAAATTTTCGTCATTACTATACAGTTGTGAATAACTATTTCCTCCATGAAGTATCTTTCAGAAGACTTTTCCAGAAGTGCAAAATGTCCCTCAACAGAAATTTCGTAGCAGAAAGTACAGATCCTTTGGCAAACTATTCACAATAGAATCTGCTGAATTTCAAAAGGGCAGAATGCTCGTCCGTGGAATATTTTATAGCAAAAATTTCAGAAGCCAGAATGTAGATCTCTCTGTAGATTATTTACAGTAAAATCTGCTGAATTCCAGAATGTTCATTAGCAGAATATTTCACAGCAAAACCCCAAAAATACAGAATTTTCAGTGGCAGAATTTCACAGCAGAATCCCAAAAATGCAGAATGTTCATCGCCAGAATATTTCACAGCAGAATCTCAGAAATGTAGAATGTTCATTGGCAGAATATTTTGTAGCAGAATCCCAAAGATGCAGAATGTTCGTTGGCTGAATATTTCACAGCAGAATTATAGAAATGCAGAATTTTCATCGGCAGAATATTTCACAACAGAATCCAAGAGATGCAGAATGTTCATCGGCAGAATATTTCGCAGTAGAATTTCAGAAATGCAGAATGTTCATTGGTGGAATATTTCATAGCGGAAAGTTTCAGAAGACTAAGTGCAGATCTTTTGGCAGATTGTTCATAGCAGAATCTGCTGAATTTCAGAAATGCTGAATGCTCATCTGCAGAATGTTTCATAGCAAAAAGTTTCAAAAGTCAAAGTGCAGATATCTTAGCAGACTGTTCATAGCAGAATATTCTGAGGTAGAATATTATACAGCAAAATTTTGTATTCCAGCAGGTCTTTTTGCAGAATATCCTATTACAAAATTCAGTATTGAATTCTTGAAATTTCTAAGTGCAATCACAAATCCAATGTGATTATCTTCTACAACAAAAGTGATCATTGCCCCATCAAGAATTCATGGGAACACCAACAGTGTGAAGATGTGTAAAAAGATATTGGACAATTCTGCTACAAGAAGAAATTCAAGTCTAGATCTTATTCAACAAATTTGAGACTTGTTCTCAAAGCAAGAGAGGTGCATACAAAGCCTTTCATGTTCACTTTTGCTGAAGCAATCTTTTGCTATTACATCAGCAAATATATCAGTATAAATGAATGGAGGAGGGAGAAGTAATCAATTCGGCGATATCAAAACATCCGCTTTCAACCAAAGAATACATTGAAGGCATATGACAGGGTGGTGAAGTGTCCAAATAAAATCCAGACCTTGGAATGAAGCCAATTACTCAGTTATTGCGTACTCTCCATAGAGAAGCCCAAATCTATAAGCTGCTTGCAAACTGCTCTTTGTCCATTATCGGGTCTAGCAAACCGATTCAACAACCTTGAAGAGTTGGGAAGTTTTCTTTAAAGCACCTTAAAGGATTTATGCCTAGAGTGGCATTAATGATCACGATCTTTATGATATTTCTAAGAAAGAATGTATCAGATCACTTGTACTACAGACTACGCAACTCCACCATCACTTTTCAAGTCATGAAGCTCATTGATGCTCATGTCTCATCCTAAAAGAACTCTGCAACAATGACAAACTCAAACCTCTTTCTTTTGGCTTGTGTATAAGAAGGAAATAGCAGAAACAATTGCTGACACACATTCTGCTATGAATAGAGTTGTTTATCTTATTGTTGCAGAAAACTATTACGTGGTTTTTATTAAAGGCATTCCGCTGCAAGGGCATTCTGCCACAAGAATAAAGAAGCATGATGTCCCAGAAAGATGTGGGTATGTCATGGGAAAATTCTATATTAGAAGCAGCTAACTTTTGGCTATTACTAGCCAACCATGAAGCAAGATACGTAGCAAGCTCTATCTAAATACGCCTATACTCAAAGCAAGCAAAAAAGAAACCCATGAAATATGGGTCTTAGTAGCGAAAACCAGCAAAAGGGTTATGGTTATGAATTCTTGGCTAGAAGCCAGCAAAGGAACCATGATTGTGAGTTCTTGGCAAAAGCCCATAATGGGGGCTACACTCAATCAAACCCGCAAAGGAGCCATGATTTCAAGTCTTTAAAAAGAGTCTGCAGAAAAACTATAGCCACAATCATATGTAGCAGAAGATACATGGGAAGCAATTATGCTTGCAGTGGAACGAAGCCAAAGCATGCTTGGGAAGTAACTCTTTCCCAAATTCTTTATCAACGAAGAATTTCTACAATATGGCAACTTGTAGATCCATGGCATCTAATTTTTTTTTTTACTGAAGAATGCATGAACCACATGATGGAGCATCAACACCAAAAGAAGGTGATATCAAGCTCATCCAGTTGTCTCACACACTGGAGGCTAAAGCTTATTCTGCGGCAAACACAGGAAGCCTTCTATTGAAAGCGAAGGGCTTATTCTCGTATACTGGGGGCTGTCTCATTCTGCAACAAAATTTGGGAAATCTTCTTCAAAAAGCTAAAGACTCATCCAGTTGTCTCACATGCTGGGGGGTTAAGGCTCATTCTGCAATAAATTTAGAAAGCCTTCCGCAAAGCGCTTAGAGTATCAATATGTAGTAGCAACATTACCCACTGCGAAATAAGTATTGATTGTGGCATTTCAACAAGTATACATTCATCTGCCACTTGATCTGCAGCAACTTCAAACTTCATGATATGGCATAGTGCAACACCCACGCAATTTGTTGCAACCTACCATGGTCAAGTAACATTATAGTCTGTGATAAAGCAACAACATCATCTATCTTCTGCAAAAGCATCAACTAGCAATTGGAGAATAAGTTCTCACATGATATAAGGTCTATGCAGCGGTGAATCCATGAGAAGAAGAGAAGGCCTACAAGCACTCTGGCAGAAACATATGTAAAGGTGAACCAACAAGCACTACATCAGAAAGTAAATGCTTTTCGTGAGACTTTAAGGCTTCAAGAGTGCTCCACAGAAAAGTTGAGTGACAAAGGAACTCACAGCGGAAACAAAAGGTGGAAATCAATGATGAAGTCCTAGGAGAAGTAGCCATGGTAAAAGAAGTCAGAGAGCAATGGGTAATGAAATTTGATGGGTCTTCTACTACACAATCAGGAAGAGTGGGGGTAGTTTTGTATCATGAAGAAGACAAGACTGTAGCACTATCATTCAAATTAGAATTCCCTTGTTCGAACAACACGGCAGAATATGAAGCCTATCTAACCAGGCTAGCCACGGCCCTTGAAATGGGAATCAAGCATTTAAGAGTAATGGGTGATTCGAACCTAGTGGTCTGCTAGACCAAAGGGAGCTTCTCCTTAAAGGAACCCAACTTAACCCCGTATAGAGCAATGGTCCAGATGATAGAGGAAAAATTTTCAACCTTCAAAATAGAACATGCTCCAAGGAACAAAAACCGGTTTGCGGATGCGTTAGCTGCATTAGGCTCACAAATAATGTTCGAAGGGGAAAGCACTAAGGTAGAAGTCAGCAAGAGGGAAGAATCCATTATTGAGGTGTTGAAGGAAAAGTTCCAAGAGGAACAATACGAAGGGGATTGGCGGATCCCCATAAGGGAAGCCTTAATGAAAGGAGAAGGTGTTGCAAAACTAAAAGACTACGCCCTAGTGAGAGGAGAATTGTACCTCAGGATGCCAGGTAGGGTCTTATCCAGATGCGCGGGGTAAGAGAAGGCCCAGAGAAAGTTGAAAGAAGTACATGACAAGACTTGTGGATCCTGAGGGGAGGTCAGCGTTTACCGCTGACTTCAAAGGGCAGGCTTCTATTGGCCAAGCATGGGTAAAGACGTAGACCGAGTCCAAACCTAGTGCGGAACCTGCCAGCTTACAGCAGACCAAGAGGAAAGTTACGCTGTGTTCATTAGCGAAGACTGGAGAAGCCCATTCATACAATACTTGATAGAAAGCATCCTGCCACAAAAACACAGTGAAAGATACAAGCTTAAAAGGTTGGCGACGCGTTACTTTTTGCATAATATGGTCCTTTTCAAAAAAGGGTACGATGGGGACCCTTTAAGATGTTTGGGCCCTGAAGAAGCAAAAGAAATGATAAAAGAAGTACACTCAAGAGAGTGTGAGGAGCACCAGGGGAAGAAAAAGCTTTACAGATGCCTGCTATAAATTGGCTATTACTGACTTACCATGAAAAAAGATGCGGCAGAATTTGTGAAAAAATGTCACAGTTGCCAAATACAAGCCAACTTGATTCACACTCATCCACAGACTTACATAGCATGGTCACCCCATAGCCCTTCCACACTTGGGGGCTTAATTTGGTGGGGCCAGTTAACCCACCATCACGTGGATACATATGGATCCTGGTGACTATAGAATACTTCACTAAATGGGCAGAGGCAGTGCCACTCCGTAAAGCCACAGGAGGAGCAGTAGCAAACTTCATCAAAGAAAACATAATTGTGAGATTTGGGATACCTTACAGAATTATTAGTGACAATGGCACACCCTTTGTGAACAGTGATGTGAGGAAGATGCTGGAATCCTACCAAGTCAAGCACCATCGTTCATTGCTCTATTACCCTCAAGTAAATGGGTAAGCAGAGGCGACAAACAAGACCCTCATAAAGATCATCAGCAAAATGAGCCAAGAGTATACAAGAGGATAGGCAATGCATTTGCCAGACGCTCTTTGGGCTTATAGAAATTCGCTAAAGTCAGCCGCAGGGTTTTCGCCATTTTCCTTAGTCTACGGGATAGAGGTAATGGGCCCGGCAGAAGTAATGATTTCGTCTTTGAGAGTTATGCAGATGCAGGAGAAGGAAAAAGAAAATGAGGTCTTTGCGGCAGAAATGTATGAAGACCTAAAAGGGCTTGATGAAAGGAAGGAAGAGGCCCAAGCGCGCAACCGCAGATATAGACAAAGGATGACTGGAGCCAATGACAGAATGACAAGAAGAATATGTTAAAGAAAAAAAAAAGCAAACACGAAGGAATCAATAGTTGCTATGGCAGAATGACAAAGAAAATGTTTAGAATGAAAAGAAAGTGAAGATTTCTTGTGAAAACATCCTCATTGCCCCTTGAAAGAAGAACATCTATAGTGGCACCACTTGTAGACGCCTTAAAATGAGTGGCAAACTTAGTCACTTCTGCAGACAGATCAATTTTGCAGCTAAACCAGAATTTATGGTAGAATCAGAAATAGCCCGTAATGCAAATAGCAAAGGTACAAGAGTATTGATGATCTTGGGTGCTAAAAGGTCCTCTACTATGGCAGAACTACTTTGATGAAACTCTTTTTAGTCGTCGGCTTAGATGCGAAGGTAGTAGAAGACAGCACTTTCTCTATTTTTAGAGAATGAATGAAGCCCGAAGTGAAGCAACCTTAAGTGGCTAAAAGAAAAGAAAAATGAAGACTGTAAGAAGGATCCTTGCTCCGTAAAAGTGCTATTCGCGAAGATGGCAAAAAGAAGAGTTAAAGAATCCAAAGAGCCTATTTTGAGCATTCTGCAGAGATAAGAAAATCTAGAACATCATAATGAAGAAGAAACCCAGCAACACGGGTAGAAAAGAGTTGGTAAATGGATAGCAAAAAAAAAAAAAAAAACCATTAAGCCCAAGCAGTAGGAATAATAGATCACAAGTCCATGAAATAAACAAATGGGCCTTAAGGAAGCAAACAGGCTTAAAGGAGCCCGGAAAGAGAGAAGTAGCAAACCCATGAGCAGTATATGATGTAGAAAATTGAGAATAGGCTACAGCAGGCCCGAAGTAATGCAAGCAAAGAAAGTAAGGGGTTAATGGTAAGCCCATGAGCTCCAAGGATAAGCATAAGGAAATTGGGCCAAGAAAGCCCAATGAAATTAGTAAAAGCCCATGGGAGAAAAGAACTGGAATGGGCCAAGGATGCCCAAAAGAATAAAATGGGACAAAGGAGTCTGAAAGCGATGAAATGGGCTGAGGATGCCCAAAAGAATAAAATGGGACAAAGGAACCCGAATGGGACAAAGGAGTCCGAAAGTGATGAAACAGGCCGAGGATGCCCAAAAGAATAAAATGGGACAAAGGAGCCCGAAAGCAATGAAATGAGCCAAGAAAGCCCAAAACAACATAGTACAAGCCCAATGATAGTACTGGGCTACCGGAATTTAGTAAAAGGAAAGCATACAGCAGGCCCAAAGAGGCCCAGCAGGCACAAGTCAAATAATAACATGCAGGCAATCAGCAGAAACAATCGAGCTAAAAAGAGGCAAAGTTTTCAGCAAACTCGGTTTGGGGTGACAGCAACAAAACCACCACCCTTATGAAGAGCAACTTTTTGGCTACCCTTGTAGGGTTGTAAATTTGTAGAAAGAAAGAGAACGACTTGCCTAAGGAGAGTAAAGATTGAAACAGCAGGCCCGCGAAGAAAAGAAGAGAAGCATTCGTATGTGAGTTGTGAAACAACCCACGAAAGAACACTGCATGAGTTTTCACATAGAAATTGCAAGAGCAATCCATATGCTCTAGGGGCTAAATGTTGATGCCCATTTTTACAAATTCATACCCAAAGGCCTATGAGGAAGAAAAGCGCATACAAAGGAAAGCCCGATGAAAAGCAAGGCCCAAAGATCCACCAAGAAGACCGAAGAGCAAGAAAGGTCCAAAGAAAGAAGTGCAAGTGAAAGCAATCTACGGCAAAATGCAGATTTGCCGCAGAATACAGATCTACCGTAGAATACAGTTCTCTGGCAGAATGGCTTCGGCAGATGAAGATAAATTGGGCCCAAGACCCTTTTGATCTAGTCAACATTATTTGGCCCACAAAAACCCAAATCCTTTTGTATAAAAAAAATAGGCGTGAAAACTGATATGAAGGAGCACGATGAAAAGAAATAAGGAACAGCTAGAAGTGTCAGCAGTAGGAATCACGTGAAGGAAAGAAAAGCCAAACCAAAGAAAATGAGAAGCGCAGTAGGAAACGCATGAGAAAATAAGACAAAAAACACGCAGTAGAACGAAACAGAACTAATCTGCTACGGCAGAAATGGCGTGGGAACAAAAGAAGAGAAAAAAACAGAAGGGCCGGAGCACTACCAACCTATACCCAGCCAATATAAGGGAGGTGGGCCCACGGTCAAAGGGATTTAGAGGGCATGGTTTGGTGGTAAGGGGAAAAGGGGGTCTATATTTGGTTTCCTGCCATGACTTCTTTTGGGAATATACCTTGCTGGGATGGTATCTTACCTAAAAGAAGTAATAGATGGTTGGGACCATCTAATGCATGTCATAGAGCTAGGTAGTGAGGTAGCCTAAACCTTATCTTTGAACCTAGGGGTAGAGGTATACAGCAGGAACAAACAAAAGAGAATTTTTTTGTGTAGCAAACATGTACTGAGCAATGATAGTGGTCGGGGCAACCAATGGGTTGGTGGGTAGTCTTGAAGGGATGCCCACAACAAACCAAAAACAGTTGGTGAAGCCTTACGGGTAAAAGGGAGAAATCCCATTGAATTAGCTCACCATAAAAGGAGGAGTTAGCCATGGATGAAAAAGGAGAGACCCGAAGGGGGGGGAGGGACCGAATGGAGAAGCACCTAAAGGGAGACCGGATGGGAGAAGCACCTAAGGGAGGAAACCCATGGTAAGAGAATAATAAGCACCCAGAGAGAGGGATCCAAAAGGAAAAAGACCCAAGTGAGAAAAACAACCTACGACAAGATAGTAGTTAGAAACTAAGAGTAAAAAAGGAACGGAGAGAAAGAAAGAAAGTGGTAAAATGAAGAGATAAAACACGGCAGGAATAGGGGCATGCATCAATAGACCATCTTTTTCCTCTCTCTTAGTAAACCCACTCTTTGAAGTCTCCAAAAGTAATAGCTAGTAGCCATTTAAGCCTATTCTCCAAAATGCACAACTTTGATGGCAAAAGCCTATGACAAGGTTGTTCAAGTTGGGGTTTGGGTTCTTTCTTGGTTTACTTATCCTATGGGAAGATTCAATACTTGATTTTGATTCCAAATATATTTGATTTTTTTTATTATAACTTATATTTGCTATATTTAGTCATTTTGCTGTAGCACGTTTTTTATCACGTTTGCCGCATCAGTTGTCCTGCTGTGGTATCTTTACTTGTTGTACTAGTTATTCTGCTACAGTACCTTTTTATTATATTTACCATGTTAACTAATAAACTAGCTAAACCTTTTCTGCCAAAGCTTTTTTCTTTATTTGTTGCCACGTGTTTTACTTTTGATACAAACTAATTATTATCCTGCCATAAGTATATATACATATACATTGTAGCTTATGTTCTGACATATATTTTATATATGTATATGTGAATACGTATAAGTGTATTTGCGAATATATGTATGTATGTATTTGAGAATATGCTAACCCATTTAAACTAACATTTATTTGATGGGTATTTTCTTTGGGTTTTAGATTTGTTTATGTGCAGGAAGTAGAAAAGTATTTCTGCAGTAAAAATGAAGAGTAGTCATTCACATTGCAGAAGGTTTTACTACACGGCATAAGACTTTAAAGCACACCGGAAAAGCTTTATTGCACAACAGAAAGTTTTACTGCACAGCAGACGGTTTTACTACACGGCAGAAAGTTTTGCTGCATAGCAGAAAAGTCAGACCTGTGGCAGAAACCGGAGAAAAGTTTCTTCTGCGGCAGAAACAGAAAAGTCAATCTTGCGGCAGAAACTGGAGAAAAGTTCCTTCTGCGGCAAAAACAAAGGATATAAGCCCACTTTGCAGCGTCTTCCCTTGGACTTGGATTCAACGTTTGCGCACAAGCCCAACCAAATTGAGTTGCAATTAGACTGGTCTCAACTCCCTTACTCAGAATATTTGTGCCTAGTACCACAGAAGGCAGCCCAGCCCAGCATAACATAAAAGACCCACTACAATGATTACGTAGCCGACGATGTTATATTCTCTTAATGAGAGTTTTATACAACGAAGTTGTCATATTTGAAATTACATCATTGTTTAAGAATGAAACTAAAACCAAAATTTACATGACTTTTGGTCCTATTTACAATCTAAAAAACAAAAATTTACGTAGCTAAAGAAAAGTTTAGAAGCCAAAATCTAAGACTGGAGGCTAGGTAATAGAATGAGAAAATATTAGGCACTCATTCCACCCAACTCTAAACTCTATCTTCAAGGATTTAATGATATATCATGTTACACATAAACATGCATTCAATCTAATGTCATGGCATCATCTTTCAAATCATATATCATGTATCATAGTCAGAGAAAGCTTTAGCTCTCAAAATGAGAATTTTTTTTTTCTCAAGAGAAATATGTTCATCACATCTTAAAAATCATTTTTTATATTATCTCATGTCATGATCATACTCATCGTGTATCCTTTCATTTTCATTCATCATGTTAGGTTTCCATTTAAAAATTAAAATCATATTAGTCATCAATTTTATTATATTATGTTTTCATTGGGGGGGTGGCGAATCCTATACATATTATTCTCATATCATGATAATGCCGACCATAAATTGAGTGATCTTGAAGCCAACTCGCTGCCAACTGAATCTCGGATTGGATTGGACAGTCCTACTATTGACATCTACAAATTAAAGATGTATAAAAACAACATTCTTTTTTCTTTTTGTACATAAATTTGAATTTTGAATGTCTTTGCTAGAAGCACTAAATAATGTCAATCAATTAAGCTGCAAGGTTGTTTACATACAACATCCTCTTAATTAAACTAAAAAAACTATCCTTTGGATGTTCCTCAAAAAAAAAAAACAATCCTTACTAACGACAGACAGCAAAATCACCCTCACAAACATGCAGGTTATGGGTCACCATCACTACCAGGCCAGCACCGCAACATCAGCAATTGCATCTCCCAACGAGGCAATGGCTCCCGTTGCTACTTACTCGGGTCACCTGAATCACCAAGCTCACTTATTCAAATGGAACACCGCCTGTAACAATGGCAGTTGACGAGAAAACCAAAAAAAAAAATTTAACATATGTGGTAGTTCTTTTGGAACGAAATTGCTAAATAACCATAAAATCCCAACTATGTAGTTAATAGTCATTAGTTTCAAACTATATTTTTTACTAGCATCTCGAGTCTAAGAGACTCGATTTAGGGACTATAAATCGAGTTTTTGAGGGTCGATTTTTATGTTTTGATCGGGTCTGAGTTGGCACTTTTTCCACGTGGCATCCACATAGAAATCGAGTATCTGAGACTCGATTTATAAGCCCATATATATCAGCAACAGCTCCAGCGAAAACAAGTCAGAGCCAGAAGAAAAAAAAAAAAGCAGCAGAAGAAGGAAAGAGCCCAGGCCGCGAGCCCAGGCCGAGCGACCCAGGCGCACGAGCCCAGGCCGCGCGGCCCAGGCAGCGCAACCCCAGGCGACATGAGCCCAGGCAGCGCTACCCAGGCGCGCGAGCCCAAGTGGCGCCAGCCCAGGCCGTCTTTCTCTCTCCCTAGTCTTTCTCTCTCTCTGATCTGATCTCTCTCTCTCTGATCTCTGATCTGGTTTTTCTCCCTCTCTTTGATCTGATCTGGGAGGTGAGGCTGCGCATAAGACTTCAAATTTTTTTAATTTTTTTTGTTTGTAAATCGAGTCTTAAAGCCTCGATTTTCAAGTAGTCTCCACGTGGAAAAAGATGCCACACCAGAGGTGACTAGACCATGAAAATCGAGTCTTTGAGACTCGATTTATAGACCAAAATCGAGTCTAAAAGACTCGAGATGTTAGTAAAAAATATAGTTTCAAAACCTTAACTACTAACTAGATAGTTAGAAAAATAAAATTAGTTTACTATTTTCCCCAGTTCTTTTGTATAAGTTCGTTTTATAACCAGATTTGTTAAAAACTACTTTTTAAAAAAAAAAAACAGCATGTGTCCCATCAAAAAAGAAAATTTAACCACTTGTGAAGCAGTAATGGGTAGTAAAAAAAAGTTTAGCTTAAAAACGGTGTGGAGAACTATCTTCCTCCAACTCGTTTTTTAATGGGATTTTTTTAATAAGTTATATAATATGCTTAAATAAACTGATTTGGAGAAGATAACTGATTTGGAGTTAAATTTTTTCTAAATTTGTGATAATGAAACAATTAAGTTAGAGATTTCAAATGAGAAAATTATGAATAATTGAATACGAGGAATTCAAATGTTGAAGTCATGAAATTCAACTCTCCAAGATCTGAATTTTAATTTTTTTTAAATATATTTTTTGTCCTAAAGCAAATTCAAATTCCTTTTTTCTTTCTCTTCCCCCTCATCCAACCCCTCTCTCTCTCTCTTTCTCTCCACTTTAATTTTTCTCCTCTATCCATTTAGCTACTTCCTCTTCACTTATTTTTTTCCCTCTCTAGTTTATCACAGTTGCATTTGGACATGGACAAAGCTTTCGTCCATTGTTCTAATGCATTGAATAAGACACAATATGAACACATGCCAAAAATATGTACACTAAATGCAAGTCAAACCCTTTTGACATATAATATTTGCAAGTAAAAAGATTGAAAAATCATTGCGGAAAGTTAAGAGGCAAAAAATGCTAACTACCACCAAAAACAATAAAATAATTGGATACTCTCTTGAAGTGTAGCCATGAGGTAGTCTTTTCTTCTTAATAAATGGTGAATTCTACTATGAATTTAATTATTGAAATCCAATATTATGTGAGAGTAGAGAACACCACATTATTGTATTTTCAGAGTATTATATAATTACTCCCAAATACATACATTTTGAGAGTCTCAAAAAATAAACATTCAATGTGAAAGAGAGAATTTTCAAATGATGCCAAACATAAATACCACTTATAATGAAAGCAACGTAATCTTAAATGAGTTAGAAAACGATTTCGTAACTTCCCTTATTTAGTTTTCCATAAGATAAAGTTGTTTTCTATTAAAAAAAAAAGTAGAAAATAATTTCTAAAAATTAAATCATACTTTTTATGTTGACCAAAAATAGTTTTAATTTAATTCATTTTTTCTGATGCTACCAAAACACCCACACACACACACACACACACACACACACACACAAAAAAAAAAAATCTATCTTCACAAAAAGTTTTTCAATTTCCATCGAAACAAACGGTTACGGCATTTGCATGGGATTCTAAAGTTAATTTAATTTGTACTTTTGCTAAGATATTTGACATTAAGAACGAATGAATAATTGCAGATGCGTACATCAAATAGACATCGATCACATGTTCACATGTGCAGACACACCCTAAGAACCATAGCCTTCATTTCTTCTACTAGGCTAAGAACGTGGCTAAACTGAAGCTATAGCCACTTCTTGTTTTTAATCGGAACTTGTTTTTTTTGCTGAATAAAAGGGAAGTTTTAGGGGGTGAACTTATGTTCTACGCCGTGTAGTTACATCGAATTTCATTATGATTTAATGTGAAGATGTATGTTCTTGCTTGGAATGAGTGAAAATAATACTTTTTTTTTTTATAATCAACCAAGTGAAAAGAATACTTGGTTAGGACTTAGGAGGAATCAACCATGGAACATGCATATTAGGAGTGTTCACGGTGCGCTTCGGTTTTGGGTCATTTTTAACACCACACTTTGTAGTGCGATTTAGCTAAAATTATAACTGCATCACACCTTATTTTTGCGGTCACATATATTGTGCGGTGCGGTTTAGAATTTAGCCAAAACCATAACTGCACCGCACCTCATTTTTGCGGTCACATGTGCGGTTCTATGTATAAGATACGGTTTGAACAGTTTGAAGTCAGTATATTTTTCAAATTTTGGGTTTTTCATACCCAGCCCAAAACTAATTTTTCTCTTTGTTTTGGGCCAAGTTTTAAACTATTGAGTTAGTTTTTCTTTATTTTGGGCTGGCTTTCTTAGTCAACACTTACTAGGGTTGTACTCCATTAGAGCCTTTTATTTATTTATTTATTTATTTATTTTAGTGTTTCAACCTATGGCGTCCGTTCCTAATGATAGCTCTTTATTATCAAACCAAGACACCAATCAGTTTTTGGTGTAGACGGGGATTGAACCCCAAATCTCTTATACAACTATCAGAGACTTTATTGGTTGAGCTAACTAAAACCCACCATTAGAACTTTTATTTAAATGAGTATTGTTTTGAAATGCGATTTATTAGCTTTTTTTTTCTTACTATCTTGTTTTCAAAAACACAATTCCAATAATTTTTTTTATACAAGATAGGAACAATTTAAATACTTTAAAATATTGAAATTGTTGTGTTTTGAAAACATGATTTAAGTGAAATCATGTTTTAAAAATACGAATTTGACACTTAAAATTGTGTTTATGAACAGATTTTAAAAAAGACATACTAGACTCCCAAATACAGGGCATAGTCATGAAATTTTACTTGGGGGGCGAATTATAGTATTAATACATTAACCATAGTTCATATTTAATATAAAATTATTAACTTTGATATATTATCATGTTCTTAAATATTAATGAACGGACAAAAATTATATAGTTTATTATAGACAAATACAAAAAAAAAAAAAAAAAAAAAAAATCCAATAAAAGAACATTTCGCATCAAAATTATGCCTGACAATCTTTCATGGAATAAAGATAGCAATACAAAAAAAAGTGAACAACAAAATCTTAAACACCCATATGCATATCAACACACACACAATGGCAGAAGAAAGAAACAAAAATAATACTAATGGTAAAAGAATAATGATGACTGATAAAAGAGAGAGAGAGAGAGAGAGAGAGAGAGAAGAAAATGCACCCTTGCATATTCACTTTAGCAAAGAGTCAAGAAGATGATGTTGCACCTAGACAAAAAATGGATTAATAGTTTTGGTTGAGAAGGGAGTTTTTGTGTCGAGAAGAAAGAAAATGGAGCAATGGGTTGGCATTAGCAGCAGGTGCAACAAAGCTCCTTAGGTACCTTCCTAGAGTTGAGAAAGATGAAAAAAAAATTGAAATTATGTTGAGAAATGGGTTGTAATTGTCAATGATGCTAGAGAGTGAATTATTATCCATTGGATTAATTATAAATTTTTGGGACAATTGAGAAAATCAACTATTAGTCATTATCCATTGGACTAACTATAAATCTTAGGAATAATTGGGGTGGACTGGTAATAAAATTTTGGACAATTGATGAGATTGGACTAACTAGAAAATTTAGAAATAATTTGGGGGGGCCGGTTCTAATTTTTTGGGAGGGCTATATCCTATTACTAGTATAGTTGTAGGAGTTTACCAAAAAAAAAAAAGTATAGTTGTAGGAGGGAAAAAAAAAGGAATTGAATGGAATAGAATGATTATAAGGGAATAGAAATAAATGAAATGTATTTAGGTAAGGGAAAATAATGGAATAGAATGGAATTAAGTAACCATGATTGGATATTTTAAAATAAAGGAATGGAAAGGAATGAAAATGAATGGATTGTAAGCAATCTTGTTTGGGAGCAACATGGAAGGAATGGAATGGAATCATTTTATGATAATATTACTATTATACCCCTATTTTAAAATAAATGGTTGAATATATAGGGGTATTTTGGGAGTTTTAGTAAAAAAATCATTAAATCTAATTTCATTCCCTTCCATTCCTTCCAATTTCGGGGGGAATGAAAATTTGAGATTTTAAGGGAATATAGAGGAATGAGTGTTCCCTCCTACCCATTCCATTCCCTCCCACTTAAACTCCCAAATAAGGGAATGAATTTTTCATTCTCTCCATTAAAACTCCCAAACAAGGAAATGAAAGAATATTCTAAAATTATTTTTTTCATTCATTTTCATTCCCTCCTCTCAAACGAGGCCTAAGACTCGAGTTCCAAGCTAATGTGAATAAATAATCCATATGGAACTCGAGTCTCTAAGACTTGAATTCCATGAAGCGTGAGTAAGAAGCAAACCGAGATTGAGGAGAAGAAGAAGAAGAAGAAGATCTAAAGAGGAATCCACGGGAAGAAGAAGAACTCACGGCAGGAACAAACACCTACCCAGCACGCACAAACCTAGATTTTCTTCGACAGCAACTCAAGTCTTAAAGACTCGAGTTCCATGTGAATTTTTTCTTCTAGATCAGATTACCAACACTTGCAACTCAAGACTTAGAGACTCGAGTTCTTTCACTAAAATCAAGTTTCAAAGTCTCGAGATGCTAGTTTGCAAAATAGTTTTGCAAACTTCACAACTAACTAAATTGTTCTAAAAATAATGTTAAATGGCAAATTTTCCCTTGTTTCAATCTCACGATCTTCTCTCGAATCAATCATTTGATTTATTAACCAATCCCAAGATTTGTTTTCTAGCAATCAATCTTTTGATTTGGTTTGGTCTTCAAATGGATAGAAGGTGAACTACACGAATTCTGCAGATGATGGTACCAAACAATTCTTGAAGGGTCTCTTCAAAAGTGCCCATACGTTACTGCAGCAATAGGTACATTTCTTTTTTTTTGGCTGATGTACCAGTAAATTAACATCAAATCTGTTAATTCTTCTACACCAAAGATTCCTTTGGGACAATTATTTGTGGTCTTGCTTGGCATGGGTTCTCTTTTGGAGATGCTCCAAATTCTTTTGTGGCTGAAACTTTTAAACAATTTCATGAAGTCAAGTAAATAAGGGGACATACACTGCTCTGAGGTGACAAGTCCTCGATCAGAAATTACCCGAAGGAGTGAGGACAATTTCGCAGTGTAAGATAGTGAATCCTAATTCAGCAAGAATCTTAAGTGCTTTGGAAATTATTGCCTTGATTGTGGGCCTTGTAATGTATAACATCTACAAATATAGCTAGGTAGAAGCCGGATCAACTAAAACATAATTTTCCGATAAGCTGTATTCCATTGTCTATCACCCCCACATAGGGAACCATGGTGAAGGGAGTCAAAAATTTTGTCAGTGTAGGTCACACCAATTAGGCTGTTTTCCTTTTAGAACCTTTCAGCTGCTGAACTTAGCGCCTCTTCCCGTGTTTCTTGCTAGAACCTCCATTATTGTTCACTGTATGGACTTACCGAAATCTTGACTCTCTCTTAATCTATTGCATAAAGAGCAGGATCGACAGCAGGTTTATATATTCATCAGATGCCTTTTCTTTCAGCATTGCTGGTTGAGATTAAATACTAACATGTCTTGCAATGAGGATCGAACATCTGCTTCAATTAACAAGTGATTGTGAATCTTAGTGATTAAATATTGTTAGAATAATGATTAAATTTATATTTCTGTTAATAACTTAAGTTTTTGGGATAAATGGTAGTCTATCATGATATCATACCAAGTGATCAAAGTTCAAACTCTCAATTCTACCTCCCATTTAAAAAGTCAAATATCATAAGACATACACCTAAGAGCTGTTTAGTAGTGTATTTTAAATTGCAATTTTTAGTATTTAAACAATATTGCACGTATTTGCACACACAATTTTTCACTCATACGTATTTTCAAAAAATACAAACAACGTTACTAGAACAATATTACCAATTGGGCCCCTAATAATTCATTTTCGGTTTCCAAGTTCTTATGCACTAAGATGAGTTTTGGTTAACTGTGATGAAAGGTATCGAATGGTCTGCAAAGCTGTACGAACCCTCAATGGAATAACAAGATGCTAAACAAGTAAACAGCAGCCTTGAGCAAATCTGATCATCAATAACTTTGATATTTTGCTCTATGATTTATTGGTAGATACTCAAGAATACATTAGCTGCAAGGATTTGATGGACTATGCCGCACACACTTCCTTGATCAGAGAAAACGCTGGAAGTCAACACTTAAAAATTCCAAAAGTAAAGAGTGTTAGTAGAAATTATTGGCGCTAGTGACAAAATTGCATGAAAATTGGTGACGTGAAGGGTAACTACGCTGGAAGCAAAACTCATCGCCCTCGACCACGACCAACACCGCTTTTGGGGCCAAAATCTTTCGTTTGTGCCTAATATATATATTTTTATTTCTTTTTTAATTTCCCGTTAATAGTTTTTAATTTTAAAGTAAAATTAAACTCTTGAATGTTTTGGTATATATTTTTCCTAGAAACAATAGGATTTGATTTCATAATAATCTTAATTTTGCCTTTTTTTAATATAATTTTTCTATTTTATGATCCAATTTCGTGCCTGACACGAATTAGGGGTTTAGAGTGTTTTCCTAGCTAAATGATTTAGGGTTCTATAAGCGTCTCTTCGCAGCCCTAAGACTTCTTTTCTATTTAAGCTCGTTGTACCCTCCAAGGGATTCGGTATTAAGGGTTTGTTTAAAATTTCATTATTTTGCTGAAATTGAAAACTTTTTACTGAAAGTATGTAGATAAAGGTAAAAGTTAGCTGAAATAGTACAATGTGACTCATGAATAATACCAAAAAAGTGCAGTAGGACCATGAATAGTAGCAAAAATAAGCTGAATAGTAAAATAAGTTGACAAAATTAATCATGTCAAATGGACACTAAGTTTGTTAAAATTTCAGGAATTTGTCTTCCTATTTTTCTGTGGATTCTAGTAACTCTCACTGCAGATTCAATGTATCCTTGAAACAATCCTTATTTGCTTCTTGTGACTTTCCGCCTGCATTACAAACAAAATTGCTGACCTACCTTTCCAATCCCAGACCTTACCCCCACAGTGCAGAAGTGCCCTAAGCCTAAGCCAAATGAGTTGGTAGCTTTGATTAACGGGGCCATGGTAGGACTAGTGGCCGGTGCTCAATTATCTGAATAGTACACACTCAAATAATGAGGTCTGAAATCACTGTATCTAGTGAGATATCGATGGATAACTTGTCCATGATCAGTCAACATATGAAGATTACATCTAAATTGCATAACGTGAACGACTGACACCTTGATGTGCACAAGAGCTACTGATTTCTTCAATTATAGAAACATAAACTTATGACAGAAGACATGCCATCACTCTCACTGTCTCACCAGTCGGCAGCCAGTCCCTCTGCAGCTCTGTATGAGTTATCCAAAGTAACGCACAAATTCTAAATTTGCTGCCCCTTTCAAAGGCAGGTGATGGTGGGACAGATTATTCACATTATTCCCAAAATGCTACGTAGCAGTGGGATTTAGTGATTTAATCATTTTCCCATTTGGCAAAAACTATGTTTTTTTTTTTTTGTAATCCATCTTGATTTGGATCATGGCAGTTTCCTCTCCCTTGGTTTACTTTTTTTGGAGCCTACCATCCTTGATAGAGAGGGTTTGTTGGTCACAGAATATTGCAAGGCCTTTCTATTTATCAAACAAAATAGACATTGTGTTATGGGCGAAGCTTGTGTTCTGTTCCACTGAGTGCACAGGCATGAGGACTTGGGTATCTTTAACAATTTTCCAACTGATCACAATTTAGTCCATTCTCTTTATTACTAATTAAAAATTTTTAGAGGAAGATCATGAGTTTGTAAATGTAAAAACTAACAACTATAATTTGGGCAATAATTCTCCCGGTTCCCTTTCTAGACATTGACACATGGTGCCCGTTTAGCTGGGTGATTTTGCCAAAAATCTAGGCACATTATGGTATTTTCAATTGAAACATCCAGGGTTCAAATTTGTCCAACAATCAATTTATAAAAATAAAAAAATAAAAAAAAGGTACTATGATTTGAAAGACTTTTCAAGCCTAACTTTTTAAACTTGACCTGTGCCTAGGTACAATTTTTCAAAGAAATCTCAATTTTAAAAAGTTGAAAACTAAAAAGGTTGAAAAGTAAACTGTATCTACTCCTAAAAAAACAAACCCATGAAAATTTGATGATGACACTCATGGAAATTGCACCATCCTTCATATGATGATCCATTGATGTAATTATTAATCAAGTCAGTCAAGTAAACATTTTTCTGTCTTGTTCTGAATTTTCATTTTTGGGAGTTGGCACTTGGCACTTGGCACTTGGCACTTGGCATGTTAGAAAAACACACAAATTGCAAGATTAAAAAGCCAGGAAAAAAGAAAAGGAGAGATGGGACCTTTGTGGGTGAGAATAATATCCCACGGGGAAACTAATACTTTTAGCCGCCTATAAGCAAGCAACCATCTCATCCTTTCAGCAGATCTCCATAAAACCCTCACCACACACTAAAATCTACATCTTGATGCTTCAACTTTTACCCCCATTCCTATTTCATAATACCCTTCTGCCATTCATTTCAGTACGTCCTTATATACTCACTAATGCATAATTCCTTTTGTTGCCAAACAGGAGGCCAATTTGGGAAATATACCATAAGATTATTGTTTGTGAAGCTGAAGTCGGATATTACAGTAATTAGTGAAGAAAAAAAAATTGGGATATGCAATTATGCATTATTATGCAGCTTGAGCTAGCTTTTATACTTCCTCATAATAATAACTACATAATAGTTAGGTTGAGTCTCTTATTGAAAGTTTGAAAAAAAGGGTCGAAAGAAAACAAAAAAGGTACATAGAATGACATGTTTATGAGTGATTCTTAACCAGAACCTTTGACAGAATTTGTTTCTCACTGTTTCTCTGCTCTTGCTTGCTTTGCTATCATCCACCATATGATGGAGAAATGACAATGATAAAAGGTGCCTTAGTCTCTGCCATGGTGGATATCAATCAAGAGGAGACCGCACCCAACACTGTTAACAACATGTCATCTAAGAAGGACCTCCTTTCCTCTGCTCTGAAGAGAACCAGTGAATGGTTTGCTTCTTATTCTTTTGTCCTAACTAATTGCTTCACTGTTTTTTTTTTTTTTTTTAACTCTTTAAATGGTTATGAAATTATGTCTGTTATCTTTTATGTTTGGCCTAATTTTGTTGGGGAAAATGTTAGGCCGAAGAAATATTGAAGATGGTGTCTTCAACTTTTTTTTGCAGGATTTTCTCCCAGGAGATCCCAAGCGATGTTAGTATTCACGTTGGAGGGGCTTCCTTTTCCTTGCATAAGGTGCTATCCAATCTCAACTCTACTGAATTTCAGTTTCAAGTGTCAGATTATCTTATAGAATCAATGATAGGGAATAAGACTTGGTAGTTGAAGTACAATTACATATAGAAAAGTGTCCTCTGATATAACTTGTATTCTTTTTTCTGTCTGTATACTTTTATATTTCAAAGAATCGTGGACAGGCAACAAGAATTTATAGAATTACAATTTAAATCACAAGTTATAGTGAATTTTAGTGTTTTGTCACTTCAATTGCAGTTTCCATTAGTCTCGAAATGTGGATACATTAGAAAGCTGGTATCAGAGTCTAGTAATGCTGATCTTTCTGTCATTGAACTCCCTGGAGTACCAGGCGGGGCAGAAGCATTTGAACTTGCAGCTAAATTCTGTTATGGAATAAATTTTGAGATAAGCACAGAAAACATTGCCACACTTCGATGCGTGGCAGAGTATCTAGAGATGTCTGAGGACTATGCTGTCGGAAACTTAGTAGGAAGAACTGACGCCTACTTGAATGAAGTGGCGCTTCACAGCCTCGCAGGGGCAGTTTCTGTTTTACATATGTCAGAAAAGCTCATTCCAATAGCAGAGAGAGTAAAATTAGTAAGCCGGTGCATAGATGCCATTGCATATATGGCCTGCAAAGAGAACCAGTTCAGTATGTCAAGTAGAGCTGAGAGTGTAAATGAGGGTTCAATTTCTTCTTCAGCTTCTCAATCGAAGGCTATTGTTGATTGGTGGGCTGAGGATTTGACTGTTCTTAGAATCGATATCTTTCAAAGAGTTCTGATTGCAATGATGGCTAGAGGTTTCAGACAATATGCTCTTGGTCCAATACTAATGCTCTATGCTCAGAAATCTCTACGAGGTTTGGTGAGATCCTACCCCAAAAGACATTAAATTGTTTCACTTATATGGTTTTTTGTGGCTAAAGCCAAATTAATTTTTGTTGTAGGAAATATTCGGGAACGGAAGGAAGAAAATTGAGCCAGAACTAGAGCATGAGAAGAGGGTCATATTAGAAACAACTGTGAGTCTTTTGCCAAGGGAAAAGAATGCAATGTCTGTTAGCTTTCTCTCTATGCTGCTTCGATCTGCAATTTATCTCGAGACAACAGTTGCTTGCCGGCTTGATTTGGAGAAGAGGATGGGCACGCAATTAGGCCAGGCCGTTTTGGATGACCTCTTGATTCCTTCATATTCCTTTACCGGGGACACATTATTTGATGTGGACACAGTGCAGAGGATCTTGATGAATTTCCTTGACTTTGAAATGGATGGGAACATTTTGGGTTGCAATGCAGATGATGAGTATGTTTCTCCTCCACCAAGTGATATGGAGCGGGTTGGGAAGCTAATGGAGAACTACCTAGCTGAAATAGCCACTGACCGTAACGTATCTGTCTCAAGGTTCATCAATCTTGCTGAACTTATCCCCGAACAATCAAGGGTAACAGAAGATGGGATCTATAGAGCAATAGATATCTACCTAAAGGTGCACTCTCTAACCTGTAAATTCCTTCTTGTATAGCTTCTAATTCAATAGGAATATTTACAAGACTATGTTATCTAGTCATTATTATAGATCCCTTGGTCATATGAATTGAAATATATAAATGAAAAAAAAAATTATATATATATATATATATCATCTACATGGATGCTCTATATGCCATTCTTACCTGATTTTTACAACCACTCAATCTTTGCAAAACAAGAGCCTTGACTCTTACAGAAGCTTTGTTAAGCATTTGGAGAATTCAGATATGAAGTAGAATTAAATACCTTATAACGCCTTAAATGGCTAGTTGATGCATTCATTTATCAGTAAAGGATTCAGACTTTAAATGCAAACTATTGTTATGAATCACTTATGATGCTTGGTACTAAGATCAAGGTATCTTGAGATTTTGAAAGTACTGCTATGATGACAAATTTGACATATGCCAAACAAAATATCAAAAGGTTTAGATAGAATTTGGGCAATATGGAATTCTTTTCATGACAAGCGGAATTGTTGATGAAACTAAAACATAAAACCAAACAAATTGGGCTCTAAATATTTTAGAATTGTCCATAACAGAAGTTGTAGTTGTTGATCCACCATTCTCTTTTATGATTCACAGGCTCATCCTGCTCTAAGTGACATGGAGAGGAAGAAAGTGTGCAGCTTGATGGACTGTCAGAAACTATCTCGGGAGGCCTGTGCTCATGCTGCTCAGAATGAGCGGCTTCCTGTTCAAACTGTGGTCCAAGTGCTTTATTATGAGCAACAACGCCTTAGAAATGTCATGAGTGGAAACCTCATGGGTGGAGATTCTCCTGCTCTTACTTCCAAAGTAAATTTATACTCCACTGATATCAACCCGGTTTCGGATGAGCTCTCCAGCTTACGAAGAGAGAATGAGGACCTGAAAATAGAGCTAGTGAAGATGAAAATGAAACTGAAAGAAATTGAAATTTCGGCGCTTAAATCATCAGTTAGCAGTCCAATGCAAAACACTCTGCCATCTGCAGACAAGCCTCCTCTGCCTCGAAAATCATTTATAAACTCCATGTCCAGAAAACTTGGACGGCTTTATCCATTTGTACGTGCTGATGGTACACCTGGCAATACCAAAGGTCAGACAAAATCCAGCAGAAATCGTCGGCACTCCATATCCTAAGACATTGGTTTGTTTTGAGCTCCAGTAGTAGTCTGTGATGTTTATATTGCCATTGTTACTTTATTTTTAAGGCTTGAGAAGAGGACTAGTAGCCTCTGCCTGCATTTGTGTGAAATCGTTGAAAATTATACTGTAATTCTATGCTTCTCTCAAGAACTTTAAATCAATAATTCAAAGGTGGTAAATAGAAAAAGTGGAATTGTTTAGTGCAATATTACTTGATTTGCTGTTTAATTGATGACTTTTCAGGTCCAGGGTTTCTTGTTATTGAAGGGGAATTTTAGATGTTAATGTTAAGTACACTTGCAATATATGTTTGAACTTTGAAGTTAAAACTGTACTAGACTCAACTTGCTCATAAAGATAGAGGATGGAAACAAAGAAAAAAAAAATCAGTACTTTGCAATTGTAATATTAGAACAGTTGTGTTGAGAATTATTTTCTTCCTTAATCCCAGAAACCATGCATAAATAAAAAATGATTCAGTATCTTTGATGTTGAAGCTATTTGTCTCTGAAGAAAGTAATATTATAGAAATAAAAACGAATAAAAACATCCTCATAAATCATACTGCTAAATAGAGGGCACAAAATAATTTAGCCAAAAAAACAAAAGGATCCAATGCTCGCTCTCTCTCTGCGTACACGTTTGGGAGTTGCATGTAATTATTTGATGGTTACTTTTGAAGCCAATTGTAAGTGTTAACTTTGGGAAGTGTGTAGGGTTAAGATTAAGGGCCGTCTTAATTACACATAATATTTTGCATACTCGTTTGTACACATGAGTGAATTTGAATTAAAGACACAATTTCCAAGTTGAAATTCACCTGTGAGTATGGACGTGTGTGCAAAAGGGTGTGTAACGGGTTTTACCCAAAAATAATTACTCATATATAACATGTATTATTTATATATATTATGTTTCTTAATACATTATGATTAAGAAATCTAACATACTTTTGGTGGGAGAGTAGTAGTTCTTTATACTCGTAATACTCCCCCAGGCTCAAACACACACACACACACACATATATATCGTACAATCCATATAATCTCAATTTTTTACATAAAAGATCTAACATACTCTTACACAGACTCAGGAAATATATCAGCAATTTGAACTTCTATAAAAACTAGTCGCAAACTCGCGCAATACACAAAAAAATTGACAACTTGTTTTTCTATTAAGTGAAAAATGAAAATAGTAGACAAAACTTATAAGTGTTAATCTCAAACCCTTTTTAAAATGATGTGATTATTTTTTAACAAAATATAATTTACACAATATATTATATTTTCTAAATTAAGCTATCTATATTTGTTATTTCATCAATGTTTTAAATTTTGTAAGTTTTTTTTTTTAAAAGAAATATAATGTATTTTACAAACAATTATTATATAAGGCGAGATATTTTGTAAATAATGTAATGTGTAGTTAGAATATGTTTCTAGTGCGTCTTAGAAACGGTTCATTTCTTCTAAATGTGACATCAACACTAAAAAAAAACAATAAAAAAAAAAAACAAAAGAAAACACTAACAAAGTGATAGCAAAGTGTAGGAGAATAATAGCGAATTGTAGGATAATGCTACTTGTATCCCTTCTGAGTATGAGAATACTCAAGAAAAAATGCACCTAAGGGATTAAGAATCATGTTTATCACCTCTCATTCTTAGAAGATGAACATAACACACACAATGTAAGGATTCAATTGATATGATAACAAGCGGTCAACATGACATCACTCCAATATGATTTTGGAACACTCCTATGAAATAAAAAGCATGGGCAACTTCCAATAGGTGTCTCAATTTACCTTCCACTACATTATTTTGTTTGCAATATGAAACCAAAGATTGATGAAATACACTATAATGAATAATCATCAACAAATTGAGACAAAGAAATTTGAAAATAGTCTAGCTATTATTAGATTTTTTTTTTAAAAAAAAAAACATGAATTGACTCATCAAATTGAATCTTTATTTCAATATAATTATAAAATACCTAAATCCCAAAATAAGAGGACTTTTACTGGACTCCGAATATCCAAATGGGCTAAATGAAAAGGACTACTAAAATGACCATCACACCTAGACAAAAAGGGCAGGGCATTCACTGCTGCTTGCTCAAGTGATATGCTTCACATTGTAATAACTCAACTTTACAACTAGAAGGAATCAACAACTTCAAGATCTAAAGAGAGGGGTGACCAAGATGGCAACATACTAAAAGGGAGAAGTGGAGAACTGAAGTTCTACTGAATTGGAGGAGTCATGAGAAGATAGGAAATGCAGTCAGACTCATGTTTGCACCAACCTTCCTCCTTGACATGTCAAGAGATCGTAAAAGATATAACAGGAGGGTGAGAATATTGCAGCACAGTAAGAGCTTGAGCGTTTTCACTAACTGACAAAAAAATGAATGGAGATTACTGTCAATTATTCTTCATTCGCCAACTAGATAGTACCGCCGGGCAGGGGGATCAATGTCTCTTGTTACTGTTAAACTGGAAATTACTCAACCTGTAAGGAACCTTATGGACAATGAACTGCAATATCTGATTACAGCAGTTAGTGGGGTCTGAATTTAAATAATTGAAATCTTTCTGATAAAGAGTCTTTAGAAAAGTAAGAATAGCTCAAGGGACAGCCTAGCCTAGTGCATGTTGATGTCTGAGGCTAATCATCATTAAACCTAAAAGATGATGTTCTCAAAATTGTGACTGTTCATAAAAGGATATTAAACTGTTGGAGTTAGACATGCTTGTACTCTGACCCTCCTCACTAAAATTGTATAGGCCATAACTATTTGAATTGGGAATCTAGTGTCCATCTGATGGCAGACACAAAAGTAGAATTTTTTTATAAAAATTCTTACTGATGTCATAAAGTTTCCTAGTGATGGGTGGAACTTATAGGACATTAAAAAGAGTTGAAGAGCTTGAGTCACCAATCATACTTGTTTTAGGAGGTAGAGATCACATTGTTGACAGATTCCTCCTACCTGATCTAATCCATTGCAATTTTAGTTCATTGATACTGTGAAATCCCATGCAATAGGATCATATGATGTTAAATCTCTAAAATCCCATCTCCAAGAGTACAGCATTTACATACAAAACAGATCCTTCCATGGTTTCAGGTTCCTTGGGCCTTCCATTTTTCTAATTATTATTTACATAGCTTCCTTAAAGTGCAGCAACAAGATTAGCTGCACATGGAAATAAGAATGTTGGTCTAGGATTCTATTCATTTTGTAAACATGCATTGCGAAAAAAAAAAAAAATTTTGACTGTCCGTCAAGATAGTGGAATATCTGACATATGATGCAAAGTTTACCCCTTTAAAGTCGTTTCTTTTCAAGCTAAAACTCTGATGAAAGTATTTCTGTATATAATAGAAACCTTAAGCAGTTTAAGCAAACAGATGACCATATCAATATTTGAGCAAGGAAGCAATTGCCTATTGTCTCCAATGTAGTGGCCAAAGAAGAAAGTGCTAGATATTAGTTTAGCCCAACCTCTCTGTAGCTTTAAGTATGGAACTTTTGTCCATTAGCTCAATCAGACTTTTTTTGTGTGTGGGGGCTTTGGCAGTATTTTATGTATGGATATGACTGAGAGAAAAACTAAAAGCTGGTCACTTGTAAATTGTGATGGAATTTCAACTCAGGGAAACCACTATACAGAAGACTCAACCGGGCACCCGTTAAACTGAAAAGCTAAGCAAAAAATTCCACACAAACATCAATCATACAATTAGCAGATGAGCAGTTCAAAATCTTCACATATTAACTTGGAAGATTTATTTTTTCAGGTAGTGTTCAAGCTCAAAACTTGGAAAAACCAAGAAGGCTGGTTTAGCCTATCCTGTCTTAATTGTTCTTCAACATCAATATTGTTTATACTTCTGCTTTGATACCCTAATGTCATGTCAGGCACCTGGACAAGCCTTGGTTCATGGCCATATAATTCTTGTCGTGTTGTATAGGAACTAGTCCTATTTATGTGACTAGATCCAGTGGAAGAAGAAGAGAAGCTTGGTCCTGAATCTGAGGTTAGAGGAGTCTCAGGTTTCTTCCTTCTGTTGTAACTTGAGGGGCCTAGAGTCAGCTCAATCTCACTCTCGTCTATAATCTCTAATACTCCATTACCATCTGATTCTGCAATGTACTCCTCAGCTGGCTGTTCCAGATCAAGTTTCCTTTGTGGCTTTTGTTGTGCACCACGATTATGATTTGTCTGATTGAAACTAAGTCCATTCTTCAAATTCCATAGTTCTTGACTCCATCCATTAGGCCTGCTGCTTTCCATGTTTTTCATTAACATTTTCTGTATCTGATATAAACGATGAAGTTCATATACCTGAAAAATATCATTCTCACAGTTAAAAACAATGCTACTTGAGGATACAACTCAACAAAGCCTTGAAAAGAATGCCAATTGAGGATGTACACTTAAAAATATAGGAAGAAAATTGAAATACCTGCTGCTTGAATGTTTCTTCATGTTTTAGCATGGCCATTCTCATGCATTCCCTATCATATGACTCAACAAGCTTCTCCATTGAAGCTTAATTCAGCTTGTGAAAATCTTAGACCACTGCTTCTACCTCAAGAATATACTAGAATAGTAAGAGTTGAGAATCCTTTTCTTCTAAGATACCTTGGTACACCTACACCTGTGAATAGAGAAAAAATATCAGGGAAATGAAGCCAAGAATGTACTCTTATCAATTGTAAATTCTTTATGTAGAAAGAGAGGTATAATTGCTTGATTTAATGAGTTTCAAACACCAATCGATATGGATTGATTAAATCAACAGCTTTTCAGTATAATTTGTCTGTTTCTTTTCCTGTTTTTCTTCAATTCAGCCGTTTTGGGCCACAACAATCTTTTCCCATATGAAATATCTTCCCACATGACAAGGATATCCATCAGCACAATAATGCCTGTATATCAAGTACCAATTACTTAAAATACTTTTTCTTTTTCTTTTCTTTTCTTTTTTGCCCTTGTATCAGACTATCAGTGGTCAAAGTATTGTTTTCTGTCCAATACACCCTATCCTGATTGCTATGTATAGTACAATGTCATATATAATTTCAAATACTATTCTGTCATTTGAAAACAATATTACATTCGAGGCCTTTCAACTATTTTGTGTCGTATCTGCCACTACAGTGGGTATTCTTTTGCAATTCATATTCAAATGAATATTATTGCTAATAGAACCCTATTTAGTACTTCAACAAATGATGTCATTTCGCTCATTTCATTGACCTTTTAGCCATAATTCTTTCTTACATGTTAACTTGAATATTTAGATAGAGATTCTGACATTAATTGAAGGGATGTTATTAATTTTCTGTACAATAGACTTCTAACATATATTTCAGAACAAACTTTCACTTCCCTAATATACTTATAATCATATGAATCTTTCGTACTTATTCATTACATCAAATAATTAACTTGTACGTTACATGGTAAAAAAATTCCAGGCCAGAGTTTCTGTGGTGCAAACTCAACAAGTTAAATTATCATGGAAATATGAAAGCCAAAAATATAATCTAATTATTACTATTTGCTAGTAATGGAGAGAGAGTTTTTTTTTTTTGGTTGAAGTGGGAGAGGGGGGAGAGAACATAATTAACTTGATAAAACTTGAAAGATTAAAAAGCAAACGAGAAAACACACGAATGCACGAGTTTGACTAAGATTAATATGATAAAAGTGAGTCTAAACAAGTTTGAGACCCACGCAGTATCATTTGCTAAGCTCCACACCATTGAATTCATATACTAAAGGTGGCTGAAATAGATAAGACTGACTCTTCTGACCTGTAATAGTTTCATGAGCTGAGGTGATCACGGCTGTGTCGTTCTGAAGCAGAAGGAGAAGTAGTAGTAGAAGAAGAAGAAGAAGAAGCAAAGCAAAAAGGCAAACAGTTACACCTCAACTTGAGCCACAGCTTTCTAAGATAAAGAAAGACCTTGACCTCACATTCCCCATCAGTATATACTGCAAAAGAGTTAAATAAAATAGAACTGTTAAACTATTGAAGGATTTAAGATTCTCTCTCTCACACAGAAACCAAGGCTTTGTTGCATTTGGGGTTTGAGGCATGCCAAACAAATCACAGTGCCTTAGCCAATGTGAGTCAAGTTTTGTGAAAGAGATGCCAGAGACAGGTCCAGCAATGCAGATATATTAAAATTGAATATAATAAGCACATAATATTATTTATATATAAAAATAACTATATGATTTTTGAGGATCACAATGCCTTGCATTGCTCAAGACAATCACCAGAATAACAGCTTGGCCTACCAAGGTGAATCACATGCACCCAAGAATTACATATATTACAAGTCACAGTTGTCTCAATTATGTGCTCTGCATAATACATATATGCACCACTATTATATATTATTGTTATTGTTTTGGTCTGAAATACACCATTAGTATGAACTATGAAGGATCTTAAGGTGGCATATCTGGCCCACCAATAAATAGATCAGAATGGTACGATAAGTGGGTACCACTTGAAACAGTCCAAAATTTAAGAACTGGCCACAGGATCTAAAACCCAACTAGATCAGATTTACATAGAAAAAATAATAATATTAAGGAATAAGGATAATGGATAATGGATTTATCTACCTGTACAATGTGAAGATTGATATTAGTGGTTGGGCTAGTGTTTAGTGGACTTGTATCACCACCCATGAGGAAGAGCCAGCACAATGATACAGCCTTAATTGGCCATGTGAGAGTGGTTGCATTAAAATATTAATCTCTAAATAAATATCAAAAGAACTTGGACCCTACTTATAGCTAATTAAAATCATGCATAATATACTTAAAAAAAAAAAAAAAAAAACTATTATTTGGCAATGGATTAATCTCCTTTTGTTTTGCGGGGAGAATATTATTTGTCATTGTTAACGCTGTAGCTGATTGTACAGACAGATTGGAAGAGGAGGAATCCAAGTTCATGAATTTGCAAGCAAGTTGGATTTGCTCAAGGTTATTAATCTAATCATCATGTAAAAACTTATAGTGCATGTCTAGTCGTATTTAACTATTTTATCAATAAGAAAGATTCTTCTCTATCTCTTAAAACTAATACGAAGAAAGGAAGGATTATCACATGCCCGTTGGGCTTAATGGAAGTTGCTGATAAGAAGTATAATACATTATTATGTATAACCGGAAAAAAAAAATGTAAAATAATAATAATAATAATGAGAGAGAGAGAGAGAGAGAGAGAAAGAGAGAAAGGGAGAGATGGACATGGTAGCACGCGTTGCCGGTGTGAGGAGGTGCAGTCGTATGGGGCGGTGGGTCCATTGGGTTAAGCGAAAAGGCTGAGCCACGGGCTTGCGCTGTTGTTTGGTCCCACCAAATGGCAGAAAGAAACTGGCAAAGGATCAGAATGGGAAAAAAACAAAGGAATTGTCAATTTTTTCTGTTGTTTAACAGATTACAGCAGTCCTGAGAGAAAAGACGGTCCTAGCATTATGCCACTTGTGTGTCTCAGGTTCTCATAGCATGACGCAATGGGGTACATGATAGCTGCCATGTTGATGTTGGTGTCTAGTGCATCTTTGCCCAAAGTCATCACGCATGAAAAATATAAATACTTTATCGGATGTCCTATCACCTATCAAATTCTGAAATTATTAGGTTCTATATACTGTTATACTTCTACAGTCTACACAGGACCCCGAGCAATGAACCCTATAGGAGGATGTTGAAAATACTAAGAACATGTCACGTGACAATATTCCATCTGGTCTCATGCACAAGATAGGCCAGACTTAGAGTGTATTTGATACGCGTGTGTAAATAATAATTTTTAGTTTTTTTTAAAATATATGTAGGTAAAAAAATATTTAATTTTATTTAAAAATTAAAAATTTGTGTTTAAGTTTATGTACCAAACAGAATCTTAGCCTCTTTCTTTTTATAAGATATTTTTCAATTTAAATTATTGTCAGTTGAATTTTTCTTTTTTGGTGTTTAGTTACATTTTTAAAAATTCTTCAGAAATTATTTTACTTTTTTGTGTTTGGTGATATATAAAATGCGAATTTTTTCCTTCATTTCAAAATTTTTGTATCCACAACCTAAGCCCATTACAAATTAATAATAAAACATCTAAAAAGATTATAAGGAAAAAAAAAAAATAGCAAATGATCTATGGCTATGGCAGATTGGTAACTCACCTTTATGCTGATGATGTTAGAAGTTGATGGATCCTTACAATTATGCTCCTCCACCAATCATTTGTTGCAAATAGATAGTGCTTATCTTCGCTTGCCAGCCATATGTAATGACCCAAGGAAAAACGTTAGCCACATCTGCGTTATACCTCAAAAAAACTAGTCACAATTGAAACTCCTTATAATCTATATCTATATCTATATATTACTAAAAGCTGAAGCATAGTGTTTAATATTACTGCTCTCACGTTGCACTACATCAGTTGCCATGTCATTTTTTTTTTTTAAATACAATTTGTCCTATAATTTTAAAATGGGTTTTACCATTTTCAGCCCTATAAATGCAGCTCACTACTTATTTATTTACTTCCACTATCATCCTATAATAAATTCAGTCAATTATTTATTTATTTGTTTTCACGATCACCTTATAATAAATCTGTATAATTAATTCAGCCCACTTCTTATTTATTTAGTTCCACTATCAAGCCCAACTCAAAACTTTTTCAGTTCAACTCTAGGGTTTTGTGTAAGCCTTTTCAGCTTAAAGGAAGGAAAACAAAAAAACAAAAACAAAAAGAAAAACGTTAAAGCCTTTCAAGCTTTAAAGGTTTTTTTTTTTTTTTTCTTTCCATTTTTCCTATAATTGTTTTTAACATTTATTTTTTTAATATTTACACTTTCAAACCTTTCTCTCTTCCTTACCATTTCATCTCCCCACTACTTTTTCAATCTTTCTCCCTCCCTTGCATTTTCATCTCCCCACTACCCTCTACATTAATATCATTCTTCCTCTTTTCCTTCATCTTCCTTTATTTTTGTCTCTTCTTATTCACACCCTCTTACTATAAATTTGTCACTATTTCTTCTATTCTATGCATAATTTTTCCTCACAAAAAAAATGGTTCTCTCTCTTTCTCTCTCTCTCTCTCTCTCTCTCTCTCAATTTTTTGGTGGTTTTTTTTTTTTTTGCTTGCATCTCTACTTTAGGTTGATAATTTTTTATATTCTTTAAAACTCTATTTTGGGTTAATGCGATTTAGTTTTGTTTTTTAAATTGTTGTTGTTTTTTTTTTTTTTTTTTAATTCTCTTTAATTGTTAAATGTTATTCTATTGCGTTCTAAAGAATTAAATATAACATATAAAAATATAATATTATTCTATTACATAGCATGATTTGGATAATTTGGTATTTATTATGTTACATAGCATGATTTTTTATAGTGCTCAATTTAGATGTTAAACTATGAGACTTTACTAATTTTTGTTTATTTTCTAATCCTTTGTGGTGGACAAAGTACTCTTAATAGTTGTATTAGAAGTACTCTATAATACCATTCATTTAAAGAAAAGCAAAGGTTAGCCAAACGAAAATAATCGGATAGATGACAAATTTTAACTTTTGCAATTTTATTTTAATTATTATTATTTTATAACAATGCATGTATAGAAATTTAATTCTTAAATTTTGCTAATAATTGTTTATTTGTTAATATGTTTTGGGTGGCCGAAATTATAATTTCTACAAAGAAGATAACCTTAATAGATTTTCAAAAACAAAAATTTATCCTAATATTGGTTCAATTAATCATTGTTAAGTTTTATTAATTTTTTTTAGTTTACATTTTTTTGGTTTTTTGGATTGTTCCTATATTACATTTATGATTGTTCCTATAATAAATAAAAGTATAATTACGAAATACATTACTCAATATTAGATTAGTTTAAATTGTTAAAAAAACAAAAATTAATAAAATCATCATAAAAATAATTATCACGCGCAACGCGCGGGTTTGCGACTAGTATTACTAAAAGCTAAAGCGTAGCGTTTAATGCTGCTGCTCTCACGTTGAGCCACATCAGCTGCCATGTCATTTTTTTTTATTTTTTAAATATAATTTGTCCTACAATTTTAAAATGGTTTTACAATTTTCAGCCCTATAAATGCATCCCACTACTTATTTATTTACTTCCACTATCACCTTATAATAAATCCAGCCCATTACTTATTTATTTACTTCCATTATCACCCTATAATAAATCTGTATAATTAATCCATCCCGCCTCTTATTTATTTAGTTCCACTATCAAGCCCAACCCAAAGCATTTTCATTTCAGTTTTAGGGTTTTGTGTGAGCCTTTTCAGCTTAAAGGATAAAAAATAATAATAATAATAATAAAATAAAATAAAAACTGTTGAAGCCTTTCAAGCTTTAGGGTTTTTTTTTTTTTTTCAATTTTCCTATAATTGTTTTTAACATTTATTTTTTTTAATATTTACACTTTTCCGACATTTCTCTCTCCCTTACCATTTCATCTCCCCACTACTTATTCAATCTTTCTCCCTCGCTTACCTTTTCATCTCCCCACTACCCTCTACATTAATATCATTTTTCCTCTTTCCCTTCATCTTCTTTTATTTTTGTCTCTTCTTATTCACACTCTTTTACTATAAATTTGTCACTATCTCTTCTATTCTATGCATAGTTTTCTCTCACCAAAAAAAAAAAAAAAAAATGGTTCTCTCTTTCTCTCTCTCTCTCTTTAATTTTTTTGGTGGTTTTTTAATTTTTCTTGCATCTCTACTTTAGGTTGATAATTTTTTATATTCTTTAAAACTATATTTTGGGTTAATGCGATTTAGTTTTTTTTTTTTAGATTGTTGATGTTGTTGTTGTTTTTTTTTTTTTTTTTTTTTTTTTTTTTATTCTCTTTGATTGTTAAATGTTATCCTATTGCGTCCTAAAGAATTAAATATAGCATATAAAAATATAATATTATTCTATTACATAGTATGATTTGGATAATTTGGTATTTATTATGTTACATAGCATGATTTTTTATAGTGCTCAATTTAGATGTTAAACTATGAGACTTTACTAATTATTTTTTATTTTTTATTTTCTAATCCTTTGTGGTGGACAAAGTACTCTTAATAGTTGTATTAGAAGTACTCTATAATTCCATTCATTTAAAGAAAAGCAAAGGTTATCCAAACAAAAATAATCGGATAGGTGACAAATTTTAACTTTTGCAATTTTATTTTAATTATTATTATTTTATAACAATGCATGTATAGAAATTTAATTCTTAGATTTTGCTAATAATTGTTTATTTGATAATATGTTTTGGGTGGCCGAAATTATAATTTCTACAAAGAAAATAACCTTAATAGATTATCAAAAACAAAATTTTATCCTAATATTGGTTCAATTAATCATTGTTAAGTTTTATTAATTTTTTTTTGTTTACGTTTTTTGGTGTTTTGGATTGTTCCTATATTACATTTATGATTGTTCCTATAATAAATAAAAATATAATTACGAAATATATTACTCAATATTAGATTAGTTTAAATTGTAAAAAAGAAAAAATTTAATAGAACCACCATAAAAATAATTATCACGCACAATGATTATCACGCGCAATGCGCGGGTTCGCGGCTAGTTGTTAATAAAGCTCAAATCTACCTAGTAAATATTCGATGTAGGACTCATCACACATCCACACACACCACACAATCAATCAAACTTAAATCCCCAACGTCCTCATTAGGGCCCACTTTGTGGGTTAGTGTCTCTAAGCCTACACGAGGTTACCAACTTGGCTCTAATACCATATGTAACGACCCAAGGAAAAACGCTAGCCACATATGCGCTATACCTCAAAAGGATATTGTGAGCCTACCTCTCTGTTGACCATCACGAGTCTACCTCTTCATTGACCATTAATCTAGACTCCAACAACCACCTCCATGAGCAAAAATGAGAGAAAAGAGGTGTGGAAGGGGTCTGTAAGAGAGAGTTTTAAGGGGATGTGCAGGCAGGAAAGAAAAGAAGTTCACACATATTGTTCCATTTTTGAAAACATTTTATAGTTTTTTTTATACCTACCTCAAAGTGTTTCAATCGACCCTAAATCGATCGAGACTCGAGTTTTCAATTTTAAATACCCAATTTCCCAGTCATTTAGTCATTTCTCTCTCTTATCTCTCTCAGCTAAGTCTCAAACTTTCAAAATCATGTTTGCTTGCCCCCAATTATTCAAGATCCCCATTTTCTCTCCTGGTAACTCCTAATCCCTCATCTTTTTATTGATTTGCATCAATTCATCATGATGATCCTGCATTAGACCTAGGGTTCAAATATTCATATATTTCCATCTTTTGGCATTAGATGAAACGTTGGTTAAGGGGATTTGTCACAACTGGGGATAGATTCTTTTTATTGTGAAGAGAATGTGTGTTGGGTGTGGGTTTTGGTTTCAACAGATATTTTAGTTCTTCCATGAGTACCTAGGTTGTGCACATTGGATTGTTCATGGGCTCTATTGTTTCTCAAGTAATCAAGGTTCATGGAGAGACCTTTGATAAGTCCAAAACCAATGTAGAGTGACTTTATTCCCTCCAATCCACCTCTCCTTAACTTTTCCTTTTGCTGGCTCATTTTCTGTGCGTGGGCTTGATCTACATACCAATAGAAAAGAGCTTAGATTGTGCTAGACTTAGTGGGCCTAAGTTGGTTAGTATTTTGGGCTAGCTTTTGTTAACTTCATGGGTTACCACAATGAGTTTTGGGCTTAGGCCATCAATGCATAGGCATTTATGGGCTTTATCTTTTCTTTTTCTGTTTTTTTAGATTAGTCTTTTTTTTTTCTTTTTAAGAAAGCCTGCTCGTAATAATAGTTCTTTAACATCAAACTTAGATACTAATCAATTTTTGGTATAAACAAAAATTGAACTCTAAATCTTTTATACAACTATCATAAACTTTACCAATTGAACTAATCCAAAATAAAAGATAGAAATGAAAAAATAAAACAAGTAAACCCTTTGGGATTCCCCCCCTACAAATTTCCAATGTGGACCACAGACAAGTTAAAAGGTGATTCTTACTTCTAAGGAAGAAAAACCTAAGTGGTGAGACCACCAACTTCTCTATCGACCCAAAACAACTGGAAGAAAAAGACATCATGATTCATGAGGTGACAAAGTCTTGAGGGCATCAAGAATCGTACTATATCATTCAGGCCTTAATTAATTTGGACTCTTGCACCTTGAGGACAACATGGTCTTAAAAGTTCTCATTGCTTTTTGGGAAGCTTTCTGTAGGAAGATATTTATTCATGGGGTGATCTTCGAAGGAGACGCTATTGGAATATAATTGATCGCCCTTAGAAACAAGTACGTCCATCCCCATTGGTCTCTTGATTTGTAATCTTAAAGGACACTCTCTTCTGTAAATTTTTTGTCTTTCAAAAAAAAAAAAAACTATGCTACTTCCTTTCCTTTTGTTAGGCGTGACTCGTGAGGCAATACCCAGCCCATCTTCTGGCCCAATGGGCAGCCTTTTGGTATAGGCCAATCCTCGTGTCTTGACCTCTAAGCAGACTAAGCTTGAGAAATTATAAAATTTTCCTGATGGACAAATAATGTGGTACACTATTCTAGTAAAAGACTTTCACTTATTTAAAATTGTAAAGTTTTAAATAAAAACTGAATGTTGACTCAACAATTTTAAATAGATGGGAGTCTTTTACTAGAATTGTAGACCAGAGAACTGTAGAATTTATCCTCCAGCTTTGGTGTCTCAAGCTTTGGGAGCCCAGAGGTGATCTTCTTTTGTACCGTTTTCTGTTTCTTTTGTAATACAGTATGTTTATTTTTAAAAAAAAGGGAGCCCTCCATTCTCTCAGAAAAGATATTTAACCACGTCGGGTTTGTTTGGGTTAGCTATTTCAAAAAAAAAAGTGTTTTTAAAAAATAACGATTTAAGAATGTGCAAAAATGTGAAAAAGTGTGGTTTTTGTTTTTCACAATTGAGTGATTAGATAATATTGGTCTAAATTTGTTGTTTATGGTGCAAATTATTAAAAAAGACTTAATTATATAGTTAAGGTTATCTTCTCTTGCTCCTTTCTCAAAAAAAAAAAAAAAAGGTTTTCTTCGCTCTGTTTGTTGATTGTGATTTTTTTTTTTAAAGGAGTCAATGTAAAAAAAAAAAATTATTATTATATTAATGAAGGTACTAATAACTTTTTTTATTTTTTGAGAGAGTTTCAACCTATGCTCAAGTTCTTTCAAAATTTTCTATTTGTCCCTCTGTTAGAGGTGTTCCAAAAATGTCTGTGATCATGTAAATAGCTCTACGAACGAATGGATCAGATCAAATTAGAAAATGGAAAGATTTGTACAAGTTATACCTTCTTTCCTCACTACTTTGTGGAAAATCGTTAGGTATGAATATGTTAGATTTCTGTGACTTGATTGGTGAAATAGTATCTCTCTCCAAAAAAACATGTTTTTTTTTACCGTTGTGCAAATAAAATATTTTGTTGCTAATGCTGTCCCATGTTTGTTTGTATCTATAAGATCCTATCTTCAATTAGATGTTAGTGTTAATGTACCATAACTATGTAGCCTTATTCCTAATAGATTGACTCCCAAATAGCATATCCAAATTATAAAAAATCCCAAGGAGGCTACAATTGCAGAATTTGCACCTTCTGGATTTGGATTTGTTTAAATATGTAAATAAATCACGAATATAGTCCAAGTAATAAAAATAAAGGTAATACTAACTTTTTTTTTCTTTCTTATTCAACCATCAGAAATTTTAACAACTGAGCTAACTAGAATCCACATAAAAGCTACTAATAACTTATAGAGAGAAATACGTTAAAATGTGTTGACAATCAACAATATCCATACTAACCAAGAATTATATTCAATGGCTGATTTTTTTATTTTTTTATTTTTTTAATGTAGAAAGACCAAATATGGGTTTGGATACAGCTTATTTTGCTGAAAACTGAAAATTGAAAGCAATAAAAAAAATAATTTCTGGTTACTGTTCATTAATGAAATCACTGTACATTTGTTTGAAACATAGACGTGATGAACGTAGACGCCAATCCAAACAGAGCTCAAGAATTATTCTTACAATTATAAATGATTATGCTAATCTTAACGTGGTTGTCTCCAAATAAGAAGGAGAAAAAAAAAAGGTAAAAAAAAAATTGGCAGACAACTGAAGAAATCCTTCAATTTACTTTACTCAATGCAAATTTTAAGTTTTAATTATCTCTCACTCATTTCTCAAAAAAAAAAAAAAAACTCTCTTTCTTCCGTAATTTTTTTTTCTCAGTTTTAAATCTCTCAATCTCCGATTCTCCGTCTCTATCGCAAATCTAAGAAATTTTATTAAATGCTTCATTTCGCTGGACCGAAATACTTCATATTTGTACATTGATAGTTTTCATTTGATTTCATCCTTGATTATAACAAATGATTACAAATGATATTGAAAACAAGTGCGATTAGAGAAGTATTTTAATTTTTGGTGAATACAAGTAGTCCTAAAAATTTGGGTTAGGTTCTTTTTTAGTCATTAAAATTTGATTTTTTTTTTTATTTATTTCTCAACTAATTATAAAAGCAGCAAGTTTATCATTCCATGACCTTGCCATTATATGTGATTTTGTTAAATTTTAACATGTAAGCAAGAATTATAACGACAAAGCTATGTAATAAATATAATGGTGCATTTATAATTTTTTGTAGGCTAAAATGGGAAATTTCAAACTTTACTAAATAGAACTTGGCCTAAAATTTAAGGATAAAACGTGTTTTTTTGTCGTCATTTTTTAAATATTTGTCGAGAGGGAAATTGATGCCTCTATCTAAGATGTTAGGAAGCTAAGCCAAAACTTGACTATGGGCTCTTGAGATAGTACCCAAAGACTTTCGGTGTGATGACAAAGCCTTTCCAAGCAAGAAACAAATGCTGCACATGACAAAACAGCTACAAAAGCCCAATGAAAAACACGTTACAATACTTAATTAGTACATTAATGGTCCTGGTCTGATAGTTCAAGTGAAATAAAATCTCCAGTGGTAAGGGCAAAATTATACTTAGTCCAAAAAAGACAGATTTAAACAATCCAATGGTCAATGATTAAATAAGTTTAGGAATGTGTTAACTCCTGGGGGTCCTTGCACGTCTCGGTTAGGAGAGTTCATTGTACTTTCAGCCATCGTTACATCAATGTGAGGAAAAAGTTCGATTGTTACATATACAAAAGTAAAAATAATGTTTTTTCCTTATTATTATTAAGTCAATGTAAGGGAGAACTTCCATAATTTTCAAAACATTATGGCCTTCATCATAATAATACCAAACAAAGATTAAAGGCTTTATAGTTACAAATAAAAGAGGAAGAATAGGATCGAATGAAGGGAAAGAGAGATCCCAGCTCAGTGCAGCAAGTATTAAACTAAGATTTTGGTGAGTATGTATGTTCATAAGACATGAATGAAGTAATGTGAGCTATTTTGAGTGAGTGGGATAGAGAACGTCTGAGATTAGATGGGTGTGGGCTAAGGATGATGAGTGGTGAGCTTGAGGGAAGCTAAACCATGAATAAAATGGCAAATAGATTAGAGGTTTTAGAGGGAGTCTCCCCTTGGTCAGTTATAGGACGTTTATAGAGTAGGAAGGTATAAGCAAGGTGGTGAATGTTGGTGTTATGATGACTATAGGCGGAGAAATGTTGTGAGTGAGCTCAAGAGATCTTGGGGAAGCTTAAAGAAAGCTTAATAGGGGTTGAATTTCTGCAGAATGTAGTCAATGACATAAATTTTTAGAGAGGCCCCCTCTTCCTGTGGGCTGAGGGGTGTATGTTTTATAATGAGGTTTTAGAGAAGCATTAATTGATAAGAATCCAAAAAATGTAGGTCTGATTCAGGGGAGCCTTGATAGCTAAATTAATGACTTGGATTTGGCCTAAAAATGAGAGATTTGCTTTTGGGGCTACCTTACTTCTTTGGGTAATTATGGGATTTCAAAATGTTTGGGGTAGTCTTGCATTAAATGCGAAGATTGCTAAGATTGTGTTCAGCCAATGGGATTAAGGCAAGTATCAAGAACGAATCCTAATACTGCAACTGAGATTTGGACCCCAAGAAGTAGGATTCAACACCCCAAGCCAGGTGTCAAAGTTTTAGCCTACTTCAGAGGGTTCCGCTGGAGATCCCTTTATGCTCTCCAAACCACATGTTCCCAAATTTTTCCCTTTAGGATTCATGGGCTTGGCACATGAATCATGTCTTGAACGTTTTTAAAATTTTTAGCATCAATTTGTTGGAGTTTGAATAATTTGGTTTCAGCTCACCTTTCGCTGGAGGTGCAGTCTTGGGGAAGATGACGGAGTTCCATCATTCTTTAGACTTCAGCTAATGTGACAGCCCTTGGGCACTGTTCACGTCAGGTAGAGGGTGGCAGAAAACTGATGAGACAGCCCCTAGTTCATCCTCAAAGGCTTGGTTCTCTTGTAGGGGTCTCTAGTTGTTTTTTTGGTTAGGGATGAATAAGGGCTAGTTGCCCACTTTCAAGCCCCTTGCTAGGACCTTTTTGGGCTGGAACTTTGCTTCATTTCAGCACCTTTAGTTGGGCCACATGGCCCTTTCTTTGCTTGGGCTTGTTCCCTACTCCATGAGATTCTTAGGCCTACAAAATGGGCATTAAAGATATGTTTTGCCATGGGTTTTTTACTCCTCATGGCTTTAGTTGTTAGTAAAAATAAAATGAATCCATGAGCTTTAATAAATATTTATGATAGATTTTGGGTATTAATTTCCATGGGCTTTAAATAACAACTTGTATAATTTCTCATAATTTTTCTTATGGATTGTTTTGTAAATGATATTTTCTTTGAGGCTTTTTAAATAATAACCTCCAATATTTTTCTTGAGAATAATATTTACCATGGGTTTTAAATATGGTAACAATCACTATAATGGAATAATGTAATGTTCTCATGAGTATCTCTATAGATAATCATAATGGACATGTAGGATGAATAATTACCATGAGTTTTGGTAATAAATATTATGAATGTTGTGATGTAAGATAGATAGTGAACATGAGTTTATAATATAAAATAAATAAATGTCATGGGCCTAATAATCATGTCTTTCCATGGGCTTTTATGAGATGATCGCCATGGGTTTTGAGAGTAGGTAATTCATAAATTTCATGAGCTTTGTAATATCATAGTAATAGGTTTAAGGATCTAAAGTATTGTTCATTATTGGACTTTTAAGTAAAATAATTATGATATAATATTTTGCCAAGTATTGATAACCTTGGGCTTTTAATAAATAGTGTCAAGTAGTTAACTTGGACTTTTAATAATGCCAATGTAAGTTGGGCTTTTGATATTGCCAATGAGAATTAGGCTTTGATGTTGCCAATGAGAATTGGGCTTTTGATATTACCAATGTAAATTGGGTTTTGGATAAATAAATTGCCATGAGTTTAAACCATGAGCTTTGATTATGGATTTGAATTCTATTGATAAAATTGTTTTGCCATAAATTTGAATCATGAGCTTTTCAAACATTGCCAAGTATTAGTATTCTTGTGCTTTAAATAGAATAGGATGTGTGTATTGGGCTCATAGGACCGGTTTTGGGCTTAGCTAAACAATGATAATAAAATTGGACAAAATGGGAGTTTTGTGGGCTTTTTGTGATAGTTTATATTATGACCCAATTTAGATAAAGAGATATGAAATATTTGTGATTAACATAATAATAGAGCCAAAAATGTTTGGGAAAACCCAATGACTTATAGTGGTATAAATAGGTGGTACTCAAATAAAGTTAGGTGTAAAAAAAAAGTACCCTAACAATATTTAATAATAAAATTTGCTTAAAATAAACTGTATTAATAATTTTAATTTACTTGTAATGAGTCATATAAATTTTCAAAAAAAAGAAGAAGAAAGAAAGTCATGGCAAAATTATGCCATACATGATACAACTCAAACCCACATCATGCAAACATGACTTGTACTTCCCAACTTTAATTACCAAAACAATTCTTATGGTATATTATTAAAATAATATAAAATAAATAACGAAAATTTTCTTAAAGTAATAAAAAAAATTCTTAGTAGAATTTTATTCCTAGTAATGTTTTTTAAACATAAGGATGTAAAACATTTTCAGCTCCAAGACCCAAATGCCAAAAAATGTCTTAACACCAGAACCAATGGGCCTAATAAGTCCAACTAACAAACACTGGTGCCCTGTGGCCTCACAATGAAAATGACCTAACAAGTAGGCAAGGTTGGCTGTGTGTAAAATAATTGGAAAACAATATCTTGTACTTCCGGCTTCTTCTTTTTTTGAGCTCACATTTTCCATATTGAGATTTGTAATATGGTTTAGCCGTTTAGGTCAAAAGATGTCACTGAGACCCGTATTAGCGAGTGATTAAAATTCCTATTGATGGCTGCATTATTAGTATTACCCAAAAGCATTCAATCTTTTATTAAAATATAAAAAAGTATTACTCAAATGCAGCATGTTGATGACCAAAAATGTTTTCCAAGACAAATTGACAATACTTTTTATATCAACTTTTCTTTCCAGGTTGCCGACTTGATCACGCTACTTTGTGTGACCCCTTTGAGATAAAAAGGAAGAATCTATCACTGTCTATGATTCTATGTCATGTGGTAATTCATCTTCGTGTGAAAAGTTAGTATAAGATAATTGGAATGGATTTTCAAACAGCAAACATGTAAAATAACAGAGGGTTGAAGAATGCTAAAATTCTCATTAACTGAAAAATGATATTACAATGAATCAAGTAAGTAATAATTAACAACTAAACTATTTATATAAAATTAGAAAACAGAGCATGGCTCAAGGCACTAAACTAGCTAACAGATATTTAACTAACTAGTAACAGATTGACAGTTGTTTCTCATAATTGATTTCTTCTCTCTCGTAGCACGTGTGACTTGTGTGAGCTCATTAATCAAAACTCCCCGTTTTGATCTTCTTTTGTCCTTTGCCGTTTCACCCTTGAATCTGCCTTTACCCCTGTCATTTGCAACTTGTAAACGACAAGCTCCTTTGTCTTCAACACTCCCCCTCAAGTCCAAAGTTTTATAGGATGTTTGGATTTCTAGTGTCCATAACTCATAACTCAAAAATGGTGGGACCCATGACTCAAAAGCTTGTTTGGATTTCAATAACTCAGTTTTCAGTTTTTGTTTCCATCACTCAATTCTCTGATTTTTGAGTTATGAGTTATGAAAACTGAAAACACATTTTAGGTGTTTTCAATTTTCAATGACATTTTGGTAATTAAACACACATGGAGAGACCCACTAGTCAGGTCAGCCGCACCTTTTGACCTTTTTTTTTCCTTTCTTCTCCACTTTTCTTTCTTTTCCACTGTTCTTCAGTTCATTCTCTCTTCTTTTCTTTTCTTTTTCTTCCTTTTCACTAGAATCTTGTCAGTTCGTTCTTCCTTTTTTTTTTTCTTTTTTTTTTTCCTTCTTCATCACTGGTTCGGGTTTCTTCATTCTTCCTTTTTTTTCCCCTTCTTCTTTCACTGGGTTCGGGTTTCTTTTTATTTTTATTTTTATTTTTTCTACTTCTTCTTTCACTGGGTTCGGTGAGTTTGGGTTTCTTTTTTTTTTTTTTTTTTTTTTTTTTTCAATTGGGTTCGGTGAGTTTGGGTACTGGAGATTGAAGGGGAAAAAAAATGCACCCAGTGATAGGTATGGGGCCCACAAACAGTGTGAAAAATATTGAGTGATGACAAATGAGTGATGGTGCCAAACGGGTAGGGTATTTTAAGTGATGAGTGATATTAGTAATGAGTGATGAGTGATGAGTGACGAGTGACGAGTGACAGAAATTGAGTGATGAGTAATGAAAAAAAAAAAAAAATACAAACAAGGCCTTAGGCTCTGGGACTTGAACTAAGGAAGCTACCTTTAATTGCTTAGGCATTACCTTCAATAGCTTAAGCTGAAAAATGTCCTTCAATCCCAATTTTTTTGACAATCTCACAAAGGATGAAAAACCTAAAGCTTTAGTAAAGATGTCTACAACCTGAGAATTTGTAGCCACATGAAAGGTCTTAATCATTCCCTCCAAAATTTTACCTCTCACTAAATGGTAGTCAACCTCAATGTGTTTAGTTCTTTTGTGAAAGACTAGATTTGCTGCAATGTATAATGCAGCCTAATTGTCACAAAACAACATAGCTAGTCTTGAATGTTCAATCCTTAAGTCCTTCAACAACTGCAAAACCCAAGTAATCTCACAAGCTACACTGGCCATGGCTCTATATTCAGCTTCAGCCGAAGACCTTGAAACAACTCCCTGCTTCTTTGATCTCCAAGAAATCAGAGAATCCCTTAAATATACTGCATAACTTGTGAGAGATCTCCTTGTATCTGGGCATCCAGCCCAATTAGCATCACAAAAGGACTTGATATGCAACTCTGTGTTACTTGGAAAGAATATACCTTTACTTGGTGACCCTTTAATGAATTGGAGCACCCTGTGAGATGCCTGTAAATGTGATTCCCTTGGCTGTGATACAAACTGACTCAACCTATGCACTGCATAAGTCAAGTCAGATCTTGTCAAGGTGAGATATAAAAGCCTTCTAATTAGTCTTCTATACCGACCTGGTTCCTCCAATAACTTGCCTTCATATTTGGATAACCTCAAGTTTTGTTTCATGGGAAACTTAACTGGTTTGCTGCCAAGAAAACATATGTCCTTAAGTATTTCCAAGGCATATTTCCTCTGGTTGAGACTAATTCCTTCTTTAGTCCTAGCCACCTCCAAACCCAGAAAATATCTCAATGAACCTAGATCCTTTAAGCCAAACTTATCATCAAGTACTTTCTTCAAATTGTTGACACAAGCAACATTATTCCCTGTTAAGAGTATATCATCTACATAAACCAACAAAACTGTGAATGAAGCTCCTTGTGTATGAGTGAACAAGTAGTAGTCAAACTTGGATTGCACAAATCCCATTTGCAAAATAGTTGAGGAAAACTTCTCAAACCATTGTCTAGATGCTTGTTTAAGGCCATAGAGACTCTTGTTTAATTTGCACACTAAATGCTCCCCCTTGCTATGAAAACCAGGTGTTAAACACATACAAACATCCTCAATCAATTCACCATGAAGGAATGCATTATTGACATCCATTTGGTGAAGAAACCACCATTTCACAGCAGCCAAGGATAAAATAATCCTAACTGAAACAGATTTTGCAACTAGTGAGAAAGTTTCAGAAGTAGTCCAGCCCATGTTTTTGAGTAAAATCCTTTGCAACAAGCCGAACCTTATACCTCTCAATGGAATCATTAGGCAAGTACTTAACTCTTACTTAACTCTATAAACCCACTTGCAGCCTATGACAGACTTTCCAGGAGGCAAAGTAGTCAAGGTCCAAGTGTTATTCACCTCTAAAGCCTCAATCTCTTTATCCATGGCAGCCCTCCACTTAGGAAATTGAACTTCCTGTTGGAAGGAAACAGGTTTTGAAGGGGTGGTGGATATAGCCATGACAAAAGAATAGAAGGTAGGACCAGGATGTGAATAATTCAAATGGTCTGAAAGATCATATCGCATACCAGAACTAGGCTTGGTACTAGCAAATTTACAAGAGTAATCAGACAGGTATGAGGGAGGATTGTGTGATCTAGTTGATCTCCTAAGAGGAACAAGAGAATTAGGAGGACAAGGGATAGGATTAGAGGACTGGGAAAGAGGAATGTCAATAATGGGATTGGAATCAGCAAGAACAACTGGTTCTGTAGAAATAGGGTTTGCAGAAACAGATGCTGCAGGAGAACCAGAATCAAAGACTGGTTCTGCAGGGATAGGAAGAGAAGTAGATGGAGGAATTGATGAAGAAAATGGAACAATGACTGAATCAAAAGAATCAACTATACTGCGAGGAAAAACAAAATCATCCAAATAGGAAGTGGAAGGTTGAGAACACTTAGTATAGGGAAAAATGTGTTCATAAAAGACAATGTCTCGAGAGATATGGATAGAATTGGATTGAATATCAAGAACCTTGTAACCTTTAATGCCACGAGGATAACCAAGAAACACACATTTTCTGGCTCTAGGTGCAAACTTGTGCCTATTATGAGATAATGTGGAAATGAAACACAAGCAGCCAAAACTCCTTAAATGGTGATAAGAAGGAGAAGAATTAAAAAGAATTTCATAGGGACTCTTCTTTCCTAAATATTTAGAAGGAATTCTGTTAATGAGGTGAACTGCTGTTAAGATGCAGTCACCCCAAAAACACAAAGGGATCTTTGATTGAAACTTCAATGCCCTTGCAACATTGAGGATGGGTTGATGTTTCCTCTTAACAATGGCATTCTGTTGAGAAGTATCAACACATGATATTTGATGCAAAATACCATTAGAGTGAAATTTTTTTTTTAAGAAAAACTCTGTGCCATTGTCACTTCTAATGGTTTTGATCTTGCAATCAAACTGAGTAGAAACCATTGTTGCAAATTTAGGAAATAGAGATTCAGTTTCAAATTTGTGTTTAAGCAAGTAAACCCATGTACATCTAGTAAAGTCATCCACAATAGTCAAAAAATATTTGTAACCATCAATATTACTAATGGAAAAGGGACCCCATAGGTCACAATGTATCAATTTAAAAGGCTTAGTAGTTACATGAGTGCTAGAAGGAAAAGAAAGCCTATTCTATTTTGAAAAATGGCATACATCAGAGCAAGATGCCTTATTTGTGACATCAATATCTACAAATTACTTCAACAATTGAAGTTTTGAAAAAGAAGGGTGTCCTAATCTAGAATGCCACAAATCTGAAGAAGAGATGTGATTGACATTGTTGGCAAGAGCAGCTGAACTTGGTTGATGAACAGAATCTTACAGCAAATATAGACAATTGATTTCCTTACCCAGACCAATCATGCTCCATTGAGCAAAGTCCTGGATGAAACACCAATCACCAAGAAAAATAAGGCAACAAAGTTTGTTCTTAGTGAGTTTGCTAACTGAAATAAGATTGAAACTAAAGAATGGAACACATAAGACACCTGTGAGTATGAGTGTAGAAGCAATTTGCACAGTGCCAATGTGTGTGTTACTACAACCTTTTCCCCATTTGGTAAATAAACACAAGGATGGACAACAGATGTAATTGTGGTGAGTTGAGACACTGAGTGTACCATGTGATCAGTGGCCCCAGTGTCAATGATCTAAGTGTTAAACTTAAAAACATGTTTATCAATGACTTGGGCTGAAAAGATAGAATGAGATAAATTGGGTGGAATCCAAAAGGGATTACCTGAGAAGTTGGAAGAAAAGGATGAAGTAAAAGCAGCTGTAGGAGATTGAGCAGCTGCAGTAAGTGGAAGAACAAGTGCCATCACTAGCAACCTGTGAAGCAGTCTGAGCACCAATGCCATTTTGAGTACCAAAGCCTGAACTTGATGTTGTATGAGCCTTCAGAAAATTGAGAAGTTGTTCACATTGAACCTAAGAGATTGGACATTGAGGCTGAGTGGACTGTTGACAATTCTGAAAACCAAGACCACAAAAAAAACCTCCAAGAGCTGGCAGTGAAACACCAAAAGGAGTCTGCAAAGCTGTTTGAAAACCAATATCAGACTGAGTAGCACCACCAGACTGAACATTGGGAAGACCATCAAAACCAAAACTTCTTGTGACTTGATTAGCCATAGTCTTATTTCCACCTTTTGGTTTATACCCTGGAGGGTATCCATGAAGTTTGTAGCATTTATCTGCTATGTGACCAGTGAAGCCGCAATAAGTGCAAATTGGTCTCTCCTTCTTGAAGTTGTCTCCTTTACCTCCATTGTTTCGAGCATGACCTTGATTACCTTGAGAAGGTTTATTACCATTCACATACATAGCAACAAGATCCAATTGTTGAACCACATTAATAGTGTTGTCTATGCTTCTCCTCTTCTCTTCTTTCAAGATTAATGAACACAACTTGCTAAGAGAGGGAAAGGGCTCAATCAACAAAATTTGCCCAATTATATTACCATAACTGTCATTCAACCCCATCAAAAAACAAAAAACGTGTTCTTTATGCTAAGCATCCAATTGTGATGACTTGGATCCACGAAGACAAGCACAAGTACACAATGTAAAAGGTTGATAGTTGGCAAATTCATCCCACAAGGTCTTGAATTTGGTGAATTAGGAACTCACCGAAAGTGAACCTTATGCGAGATGAGAGATTTCCTTCTAAAGCTCGAGCATTCTTGGAGTATTTCCCTGGGACAACCTATCCTTGAGATCAGTCCATAGATCCTTCACAATATTGATGTACATCACACTTGCCTTCAGATCGGGGCTAAGTGAATTGGTTAACCAAGAAAGGATTGTAGTGTTGAATCTGATCCGAGAGTTGTATATTGGAGAAGTTGGATCTAGTTCAGGAATTGAACCATTCATGAATCCAAACTTGTTTCTGGAACTTAAGGCCAAAAACACTAATCTCGCCCAACTCAGATAATTCTCAAGACCAGTAAGAGGCTGAGAAGTCAAAATCAAACCAGGATTTTCATTCTTGGGTAGAAAGAAAGGATTATTAGTAGATTCATCTGCAATTACTATACTCGGAGGAGGTATAGTTGAAGAAGAAGGATCACTCTGTGATTCAGAAGCCACGAAAACTAAAGAAATCGAAGAAAATCAAAAGAAAATTTCTGTTTGGCAAGAGAGAAAATGAGAGAAAATTTTCTTTGATACCATGTTAATAACAGAGGGTTGAAGAATGCTAAAATTCTCATTAACTGATAAAATGATATTACAATGAACCAAGTAAGTAATAATTAACAACTAAGCTATTTATATACAATCAGAAAACAGAGCATGGCTCAAGGCACTAAACTAGCTAACAGATATTTAACTAATTAACTAGTAAAAGATTGACAGCTGTTTCCCATAATTGATTTCTTCTCTCCCGTAGCACGTGTGACTTGTGTGAGCTCATTAATCAAAACTCCCCGTTTTGATCTTCTTCTGTCATTTGTCGTTTCACCCTTGAATCTGCCTTTACCTCTGTCGTTTGCAGCTTGTAGACGACAAGCTCCTTTGTCTTCAACAAAACAAAATATTGTTACTTGATAAGATGGTTTGGGCCAAAGACAAACAGTACTCTTTAGCCTTTAGTGAGAATCAGAATATAGTGTCATTTTGTTGAAACTGCCAAAACAATAGAATACTTTCTTTATCAGTTAAGTGAAAGCATGATAGTTTGGACCTTTGATCTAGCTCGTTCGTGAGCTACCCATTCAATCATTTATCAAGCCAAACAAAAGGTTTAATTTAAGATAAGCGTTGCCTCCACAAAATTTTTACAATATTTTCACAATAAATTTTAAATAATAAATTATTATTGATTCTAATTTAAATTCACCGCTAGAATTATTTTTTTATCTGTTAGTATTTGTCAAAAACAATCTGTCATTTAAAATTTATTGTGAAAATATCGTAAACTCAACATTTCTTTTAATTTAAATACTTCCAAACGCAAATCTAAACTTTCTCCAAGTATGTTAACGCATCTTGACGCAGCTAACTACTTCTGTATCAAAATAACGTGGAAACATTCAGGATTAGACGTTTGATCTTAATTATTCACAAGTTGCCTTTTTTCTTTTTTTCTTTTTTTGCTCTGACATCATTCAGAAGATGACAAGGCCCGGGAGATAAGGCAAGAGAAATCTGATTTGATAATTTTGATGAACAGCCATGACATGTTTTGCCAAAAACAACAATAATGATGATTATTAAAAAAACAACAGCAATAATGAGATATTTCTAAGGGAACCTTCCGCAAAAATAGCTTGCAATTTGAAGAATTCAGAACCCACCCAGTTGCTTCCCCAATAATTTTTTTTTTTAAATTTTTAAAAAGAGTAGAATGGAAAGGAACTAGGTTTGGGAATTGGGATTCATCGAATAGTAATCACCTTTTTCTTTTTGTTTAGTTATTGCAATGTTATCAAGTACCCCTTAGAGCCCCCTTTTCTTTTTCTTTTTTTTTCTTCCCTGTTCGATTTGCTTTTATTTTTCTACTATATATTTTTCATTAAATTCAAAAATTGTATGAATCCAAAAGGCTTAAAAGAAAGACGACGAAGATTAATGCATAATGGATCACTTTGTTCCCACCAAAGCCTAATTTGACATACCACTTTGTTCCCCCTCTTTTCCTTCTACCATTTTTTTATAATAAAAAAGAAGAATTTGGATTAAAATAGAGGAAAGTAGGCAAAAGAGAAGAATTTAAGAGGTTAGTTTAGTTATTTTTAAGACCTTATGATATTTATGAGATCTTGAATTCAAAACTTTTTATCAGCATCTTGAGAGTTGAGACCACTCTCAAGAGATTCATTCAACTACACATACTTAAGAAAATAATCAAATACTCAAAAATATTTAAATAATTTTATTTATTGAAAAAAAAATCAAAAAACTATTCCTTACCGTATCTTTTGTCTGTGGGCTCACAGTGGCACTAAAATCTAAGATTAGTTTTCATATCTTCTGTTAGTACTTTAAAAAGAAAAGAGGAACGTGCCTGAGTAAGGCATAACGTAACCTACACTAGTGGTGCCTCACCAAGCACTAGCAGGGTACCCCCAAACGGAAACCCCACAAAAAAAGAATACACTAAAAAAAAGCTTTCTTCAATAAACTATTTGCCGCATGTTACACTACAACTTGACACCTAACAATATTCTCTCTTTCTTTTTTTTTTTTTCTTTTTTTTTAACTGAGAGATTCAAAATTCAAATAGCAATCAGTGATCTCCGTTTCAACCTTGGAATCAGAATGTCATCACTACCCAAGCTTTTGTATTTTTTATTTGTTTAAATTTTAAGAGTACTAGAATAGGGTTAAGAAAAAAAATATATTTTAGTAATTTAGAGTGATAGATTACGTAAACTGGAAGGAGACCTTGTTTTATTTTATTTAATTATTTTTTGAATGCAGGAGACTTTTTTTTTTTTTTTTTTTTGAGAAAGAACAATTAATGTTCATTCTACTTTCCACCACATTTTAAATGATAAATATATAATAGGTAGATACTTTAAATGTTTTAAATGAGAATATGCTGGAGAGCCTCTCAAAGCAGTCTTTGATTAAAACATTATCTGAGATTTTTTTATACAAGCCGGCTCCCTTCTTTTTTTCTTTTTTTTGTTCCTGAATAATTCTGACCCTACAATATATAAATTTACTGAAGTGAACATCACCTTGACTTACGAAAAAATTGGTGAGAGGCTGTAAACTTAAACCTCATAAATATAGCTCATTGATGCTGCAGCACCACCATTACAAGTGATGACAAACTGGGTTCAATCAATTTACTAGATATGATAATCTAGGCTATCTTGCTATAACTGGGATTAGTTAGAAGCACTATGGATACAATTATAGTGTGTTTGAGAGAGAGAGAGAGAGAGAGAGAAAAGCGTTCAAGGGAGAAGGAAATTAATGAGAGGTGAAAGAAATTTATCCATTCCATATATTTGGATGTTTTAAAATTATGTTGGGATAAGCGAAATATATATTATATTCTAAAAATATTTAAAATTTCATGTTTTCAAAGTCGCCATGGTCTCCATATAGGTCTATCCCTAAGAGCACTAGCATTGGAGGTATAAAAGCCCCTTAGTTGCTATTTTAGCAACTAAACCCTTAAAATCATGCTCCATCTAGGGTTGTAAACTCAAAATTTTTTCCATCATAACCACAGTAAGGTTGCATATATGCAACCTTACTGTTCGTGAGTTTGTAAAAAGAAAATTGATTTTTTAATCTCTCACACTCTCTCTCTTCCTCTCACTTTTCTGATTTCTCTCTCCTCAATCTTTTCTCCTCTTTGTCTCACGCGCCCTCCTCTCTTCTTCTCATGGTGAGGATTCTCTCTCTCTCAAGATCGGCTTTGGATGGCTGTGGTTTCAGATCGACGTGGTAGTAGGTTTCAGATCAAGTGGCTGTGGGTTTCAGATCAGTGGCTGTGGGCTTCAGATTGGGTGGCTGTGGGTTTCAAATTGAGTTTTGGGTTGTGGGATTCTGGTGGCCGTGGGGCCGTGGGGCTGCGTGTGGCCATGGGTTTTGCATGCCATGGGTCGTCATGGATCTTGGGTTTGATGGGTTTTGCTTGCCATGGCCATCTTGGGTCTTAGGTTTAATGGGTTTTGTTCGCTGCTCTATCCTCCGCCTCCCTCTCAGTGAGGCTTCTCTCTCAAGTTTAGTTTAGTTTAGTTTAGTTTAGATTTTTTTTTTTTTTTTTTGGCTATGGGGTTGATTTTTGGATGGATGCTGATTGTGGTGGCAGTGGGTTCGCTATGGGTCTGGGTTTGCTATTGATGGTTGATTCTGTTGAATGTTGATGGGTCTGGGTTTGCTGTGGGTCTGGGTCTAGGTCTGGGTTTGCCGGTTTGGTGTTGAATGTTGATGGTGAATTGTAGGTTTTTGTAGATTGCTGGTGGTGGTGATGTCAGGTGTGTGTAGTGCAGCGGTGGTGGGGATGGGGGTGGTGGTGGTATTAGTAGATCTACAATCATTCTTATATAGAAGGAATAAGAGAGAAAGAATAAATAATAATAAAATGGTAAATAAAGAATAAAAAAAAGAATATTTAATTGAAGTGGTTAACGTATAAAAACTGGGATGTAGGTTGTATTGTAAAATGGGTTAGTATAATAGAAAAAGTAACTTTTTAGATAGTAAAATAGACACCAATTTACAAACCCAGATGCAAATGCTCTAACTAGAGAATATATCCCTTCTATGTATTTTAACTGTTTAATATAATAGTTTTGCTCTTTTATAATAATCTTAGATTTAGGTTTTTTATTCAAAAACTATCTATTTTTTATAGATATAATATGATTTCAATTTATGACATTCACCTTATAATAATTTAAAAAACCACCTATTTGACTAGTGCTGTTTTGGTTTAGTTTATTTTGTTTAGTAAATACGTTGGATATAACGGTATATTTGTACAATTTAAAAAAGTTTTAAATAGGGAAATAGGCTAACTAAGAACAATAAATAAAAAAAAAAAGTATCTGAAAGGGAAAATGGCTGGTATGTTCTTTTAGTAAACACATAAAAAGAGCATTGCTGGCATGCATAATAGAGTTTGGAAGCCGTTCATAAAAAAAAATAGAGTTTGGAAGCCAACAGGAAGCAGCCATGCCGTGGTCAAACTTTTAATTTAAAGTTAAACTCAATGGGATAAGGTTTAGGAGTTGTTAGTTTATTATAGTTAGAAAATCAACATACGTAATTGCTAGCTAAAAGCCTCAAGTGGAGTGCCCAAAAAAAAAAAAAAAACCTTCAAATTATTATTATTATTATTTTGCTAAGACAACGAGCAGATCAATTGGATGATTCAACTTGGAACCAAAAAAAGTGTGTGAACAAGAAGCAGTTAGTCACTGACATAGCCAAACGTTAACGTTACTTTTAAAAGTCATCACATTATTTTTTTGATTAAAAAAAACAAACGAAAAAGACACTCTTGGTTGTTCAAAAAAGAATCTAATCCAACTGGCTTCTGACCTCGACCAGTTCTTCTGTATTGTCATCTCCCTTATATAATTATAACTCTGTGCACAACATCTTCCTCCATTGTAAGTTGTAGCTCCAATTTTTATCGATCAAAATGGCGTCTCGGTTCAATCTCATATTTGTGTTATCACTTTGTCTTAGTTTGAGCCTCTTCCCAACTCCAACGGCTAGTCTACAAAAAAATTACTATGCCAACATCTGTCCAAATGTGGAGAACATTGTTAGAGACGCTGTCAAAAAGAAATTCAATCAAACGTTTGTTACAGTTCCTGCAACTATTCGTCTCTTCTTTCATGATTGCTTTGTCCAGGTACATAAATATTACAATGCTATATTAGCACGATTTCTCTTTTGGTAATGTTTAGACTAAATATTACATGGGTATTAAATATTTGCATTGTGTTTTGTTCCATATATGATAGGGTTGTGATGCCTCGGTGATAATAGCATCCACTGCGAGCAACACGGCGGAGAAAGATAACCCTGACAATCTCTCATTAGCCGGAGATGGATTCGACACCGTCATCAAAGCCAAGGCCGCTGTTGATGCTGTCGCAAACTGCACTAATAAGGTTTCGTGCGCCGATATTCTCGCAATGGCGACCCGAGATGTCATTGCACTGGTTTGTTCACCATTCTTTACTACATTTTTTCTTAACAATATTCTACATATATAAATGTACTACATATCTTGCGCTAGTTGTATATAAATGTATATATTTTTTTCTTAACAATATTCTAAATGGTTGTTGTTTGTTATATATTTTTTGTGTAGTCTGGTGGGCCTTCATACGCGGTTGAATTGGGAAGATTGGATGGGCTAGTTTCAACAGCTGCAAGTGTAAACGGAAAGCTGCCACAGCCAACCTTCAATTTGAATCAGCTCAATGCTTTGTTTGCTGCTAATGGGCTCTCTCAAGCGGACATGATCGCTCTCTCAGGTATGACACAATTGCCGTTGTTTTTGTCTAGTGGATCACACATACACACACGTGAAAGGATTGCGTGGGTCCAGCTGACTGGAACAGTACTGTTCTCTCGTGATGGGGTTGTTGATGTTCTTGGCAATCACTGAGATATTATTATTATCTTACTGACACCATAAATTTTCAAATTTTCTTAATGATATATCTACTGACATAGTAGATTACAACATGTGCATTTATATCATTAAATTGTATACTTATTATATAACTGCCGATACAAATGTTCTAAATTTTTTTATACCCACCAAACATGACTATGTAATTTGTTATACCCATGGACTAATCACATTTATTTAATTTCAACTATTGCTATTACAAGATAACCCATGAGGTCCTGAGGTTGGCCTAGTTATCTTCTATATATATTAAAAGGATTCAGAAAGTTAGTTATTACTTTTTTTCTTGTCAAAAAGTACCCTAAATTAATTAACTAACAACTTAAAAATGGGGTTAAAATAGTAAATTGAAAAAAGAAAGTTAGTTATTACTTTTTTTACTGTCAAAAATATCCCTACCTAAAACTTAAAAATATGGTTAAAATAGTAAATTGATAAAAATAATAAATTTCTACTTCTACACTGAATGAAATGCCTTCCTGCTTATAATAAAAACTTCTATTTTTACGCTGATTTAAATTATTACTTCTATTCACTAACTCTCTACAAAATAAAATTACTCTTTTGTTAGTTTTAAAATTCCTCCAATCTACAAAACTCATCCCATTCATTTTTTTTTTTTTACTTCATCACGATGTATGTTTCTTTTGTCCTCCTTTTTTTTCAATTTTTTTTAAAAAAAAATTTCATTACACCCTTAGTTTTTTTTTTTTTTTTTTGTGATTGAAAAAAAGTAGAAATCCCAAATTATAATAAATGCAAATTATTAATATTTACCTAAAAAATAGTTAGTTTTATTGTCATGCTATGTTGCTAATTCATACATAAAAATACAACCACTCTAATGCTTCACTTGGTGATAAACTTATATTATCAAGTTCAGCGATTCAAAATCTCTCACTATCATCTTAGAACTAGAAACACTTTAAAAAATACTTTCATGTAACGGCGTGGTGAGCGACCACCACACAAGATTCTTTCACATATTTACATGGTGTGTTTGGGACAAATAAATTACACCCAATAAAATTTCACAATTTATGGAATTCTCCGATCTTGTCCCTAAGCAACACACATGATATTCTGCCTGCATGTGCACAATTAAAGTCTAATATGAACCGTCATCACAAATTCACAAAGCTCATAGATTTTTATATTTGTTGTGTTTTTGCAGCGGCTCACACGGTTGGATTCTCTCATTGTAGCAAGTTTGCTAACCGGATCTACAATTTCAGCACTCAGAATCCGGTAGACCCGACACTAAACAAGGCATACGCGACCCAACTTCAAGGAATGTGCCCGCAAAATGTGGATCCCAGCATCGCCATTAATATGGATCCAAACACGCCTCAGATCTTTGATAATATGTACTTCAAGAATCTAAAGCAACACATGGGCCTTTTCACCTCCGATGAAGTCCTCTTTACAGACCCTAGGTCCAAGCCCACAGTTGATGCATGGGCCTCAAGTTCGACAAACTTCCAAAAAGCCTTTGTCACTGCAATAACCAAGCTGGGTCGGGTCGGAGTCAAAACGGGTAGCAATGGGAATATTCGTCGTGATTGTGCTGTTTTCAATTGAAAATTTTAATTTTTTTTTTGCTAAACCAATTGAGAAAATTAATAAAACCAAAAAAAAAAAAAAAAGAAGGAAAAAAATAAATTAAAATGTGAGTCAAGAGTCGAGATCGAGACGTAAGAAAATCATGCTGGCAAGCATTATTTTGTACACCAACATTTCCCTTTCAATTACATTTGATTTGTTCTTCTTTTAATATATATTTAACATCACAGCTCATCTTCGGACAACAAAAATATAAAGTATTGTATTACTCAATCAATGCTCTAATAATTGAGGAAACATCTAAGATGGTTTTCATTAACTTCGTGAGTAAGACTTTGTACATCTTATTAATTATGATCAACGGTTTTGTTTGTGAACCCCACATCAAAATCATTATTTCTATGTTTGATTTGTCAAGATTGTTCATTGTTGCATGTCATTAACTTTATTTATCTTCTAAAGGATACGTGCAGCCTTTATAAACAATGAGGTCTTTGAACCACAAACAATGAGACACCACAATAAATACTACTCCCTCCGTCCTATTTTTTTTTGTCTTGTTTAAAAAGTCAAATTTTTTAAAACAATATCATTTATTGTCTTATCTACCTTTCAAAAATGAATAAGTTTCCAAAACTACTCTTAAAAAAATTTATCAAAAAATTGAATTAGTAAATTAATAGGGGTATAATAGAAAGATTAGTAAATTAATAACTTTTATTTTTAGAAACAGGACAATATTTTAGGACCTCTCAAAATAGAATAGAGGATAAAAAAAATGGGACGGAGGGAGTATTACTATTTAGCTATTGCTTTGTTTTAGCGAATATTAGACTATCACTTTAATTCTATATTTGTGTCGACTTAACCAACAACCCTTTCAATAAAAGTTGAGAAAGGCTGGGGACACCAATTTTGGCACAACTTTGTGCCACAACTTGCCACATGGCGAATTGTGATTGGTAAAGGTGTGTCCCATGTGGTGAGTTGTGGCATAAAGTTGTACTAAAGTTAGTATCTCTAACATTACCCATATAAGTTCATTTATGTGTTGTAGATGAAATTTTTTTCACAAGTAGTTTTATAATTGTTGATGTAACAAGTTACAATTAAGTGGAGTGATAGACTAAACATCGTAACCTTGTAGCTTAGCTGTGTGGGGTTGCGTTGCGCCAAATTTGTCAAATTACTATGATCCTGAACTCCTTGATTGATCCAAATCACATCATTCCGAAAGAATTACCAAACAAAAGGAAAATAAAAAATAAAAAATGCTGGCCTCTATTTTTATTTTAAATTTTTTCGGTTCAAATGTCTATATCTCCAAATAAACAAATAAAAACGACGTTACTCGTGTTAATGCTGCCAGAGTGTTGTCTTGGAGCTTCGAAGGGAAAATCTGTATTATTTATATATAGACAATGCTTATCAGCTTACGGATCGAGCTATCTTTGCTTTAAAGGGAAAAACTGCATAATTTGCTCCTCTAAAGCCCATGAAAAAAATCAGTGCAAGGCCTGATTGTTGGTCTAAGATGTGATTTTTTTTTTTTTTGGAAGAGTCTAAGATGTGATTTATGTACGCTTGTTTATATTTTCCAGTTATAGCTCATTTTTAGCTTCTTTGTTAAATTATATAGCTCTAGGTGTTGATGATTGTAGTTTTGTTACTGCTTGAAAGGTTGTAACTTGTAAGTAATATCTTTGTGTTGTATTAATGATTTATTTACTTCTAGAGTTCTAGTTCTTAATTTTTTTTTAATATGATAGTCATAATAAAAATAGAACATTTGAACTCTAAATGTTTTTTTTTTTGCATCAACTTTTAGCTTTTAGTTTTTATGTACAACTTTTTAAAACTTCAATTTTTTTTCCATCTTTTCTTACTTTTCAAATTTTTTTAAAGTACAAGTATATTTTAGTACACTTTTAACAAAAAATTTCAACAAAAGCTAAATAAATTGTTTCAAACCAACACTTAGGGTGTGTTTAGATACTGCTTATTTTGCTAAAAATTGAAAATACTGTAGCAAAATAATTTTTAAATGAGTGAATAGTGCTGTAGAACCCATTTTTAATGAAAGTTTTGCTGAAAAAAGAGTTTTGTGGGTCCCGTGAACAGTGTACAAGACCCTATGAAAAAGTATAAATGCTTTTCGTAAAAAAAGAAAAAAAAAAAACGTGAAACACAAAAACGTGACCGCTATTCAAACGGATATTTAGTGTGCGTTTGAATACTGCTTATATTACTAAAAACTGAAAATAATAAAAAAATATTTTTTAATTACTGTTAATTAATGAAGTTACTGTACATTTGCTTGATGCACTGTTATGTTTCATGAACAGTGCACCAGGCGCTGAAAAAAAAAAAAAAAAAAAAACTGGGGAGCTGCTTCTTTGACTATTTACGTATTCCTCACTATTCTGTACCTACCACTGCTAATCACTGCACTAGAATCCATCACGTGGAAGAGCCCACCGATTTCTAGTTCAATGTTTTATGATTCATACACGAGAAAATTCCAAAATATAAATAATATGGCTCGGATTCAGACGCCTCCTTGGCTTATCATCTTTTGGACCAATTAATCAGGCAACGAACGGATTCATTCTCAAAAGTAATAATAAATTAATATTTACATTATTCCCTTTTAAGCAATTGGCCACCGACTGTCTGAAGTAACTTCTCCCCCAGAGATTTACTACTTGTGTTTAGTTTTTATTTGTTGGTTCCGTTTTCATACAATGAATTAAAGGTTTTTTTTTTTTTTTTTACACAATTTCAAAACAAAACAAAACAAAACAAAACCAAACAAAAAATGATTGTTTTTACATTAACTGGTTCTTTTTATTAAATAATTTGATAGTTAAAAAATAAAATTTTGAATTTTAAATATTTTTATTCAAAATATCAGAAGTTACCATTTAATTGAAAGAATCAGTTTGTTACCCTTTAATTTATAATTTAATTAATTTCTTTTTCAAGGTAATATTTTTTTTTTAAAAAAAAAACAATATAATCAAACCCAACTTATTTCTACTTCATTACCAATTTTATTCTAGAAAAGAAGGTAAAATATCTTACACACTGTTTACATCAATTTCCGTTTAAAAAAAAAAAAAAACTAAAAATGTCCATATTTTAAAGTATGAAATTGAATGTAAAAAATAAAAAGTGCATGACCATCATTGCCCATAAAAGGAACAGTAATGTGGATGAAACAGAGGAAACATCATCTGTCTTTTTGAATGATATTCATTTTTCATTTGACTAATAATTAACAATGTCCGAATTTTTTAACCTCCATATAATCATGATTTTGGAATCTTAATTGCGATCTCCGAACGTGAGCGTGGCTGGCATGTTCTTTAGCGAGTAAATAAAGAGCATGGCTGCATAAAGGAATACCATATGAGCAGCCGTGACGTGCTTATTCTAAGTTATTCTTGGCGGGCTTGTATTCGCTTTTTGGTCAGTAATCAGTATACCTCACCCACCCTATTCTCAAGCAAAGAGAAAAAGGGTGGTGAGCTTTGGAGTTTGGACCACGTGAACTTCTTCTTTTTTTTGTGTGGGCACAAGCCAAATACAAAGGCCACGTTTGGGATTTAAAGTTTTAACTCAAATATTTGGAATTTTGGACGATATGGTAGTTATGGATAAGATGATTTGAGGCGGCTATACGTTAAGGAAGGCAACAATAATATATATCACAATCAAGCTCACCATTTGAATGATAATTATTACAATAATAAAAAAATAGTAATAAAATTCTTGGCTAGCTATAGGGAAGCTTGTTATTCAAATGCTTCAACTTGTGAGCATATACCTCTTCTATTTTTCCTGAGTTGTGACCACATTTCCACTTCTATATATATCCCTTTCACTCCAACCATTTATTCAAAGCCTCTCATATATACATTCTATAAATCTCCCTCATCTTCTCTCCGTCTTCTATATTGAAAAATCAAAACTTTGGAAACTTTGGGGTTTGGCCAATCAAATATGGGTCGGTTCATGCTATTAGCTGTGTGGTCACTTTCCCTAGGTTTGAGCCTCTACCCTTACATGGCATCAGCTCAGCTAAAACAAAACTACTATGCCAATACTTGCCCCAATGTTGAAAACATAGTTAAAAATGTTGTTCAAAAGAAATTTCAACAAACTTTTGTCACAGTTCCTGCAACCCTTCGTCTTTTTTTCCATGATTGTTTTGTCCAGGTAAACACAAAAAAACAAAGAGCAGTCTTTGTTAAATCTAACCATCCCAATTTCTATCTCCATTTTTGTATTTTGTTGTTAAAGTCATAGGTATATATAACATCAAAATCTCAACTTTTGTTTTATGTTTAATTTTGTTATAGGGTTGTGATGCCTCAGTAATTATACAATCCACCGGAAGCAACAAGGCAGAGAAGGATCACCCTGATAATCTTTCTTTAGCTGGAGATGGATTTGACACTGTGATCAAAGCCAAGGCCGCGGTTGATGCTGTCCCAAGCTGCAAAAATAAGGTCTCATGTGCTGATATTCTCGCCATGGCAACCCGGGATGTCATTGCACTGGTTGGTTCACATTCTCATTGAATACTAAAGTAGTTTCTTAAATTTCTTGGTCATTTTTGCGACTTGGACAAGTTGCTATTTTGTACCATGACTAGGTGTTGATTGCTGGTATTTTCTACTCTTCTTAATAATAAGATGGTAACTAATAATAATGATGATTGACATTGAGGCAGGCTGGTGGGCCTTCATATGCGGTTGAGTTAGGAAGACTGGATGGCCTGGTCTCAAAAGCTACAGATGTTGAAGGGAAGCTACCTCAGCCAACTTTCAATTTGAACCAGCTCAATTCCATGTTTGCTGCCCATGGACTCTCCCAAACCGATATGATTGCTCTCTCAGGTAATGCGCGTCTCCCACACGCTCTCAATCATGGTGTCACAGGTTTCCAGTTGATCGGTATACATAACTAGATTAATACTACCGTCGCAAAATATTTTACAACATTTTATAAATCGTTGATGTGGTAAATTCTTTTTGATTTTTATCTAAACTCACTACTAACATTATTTTTTTTACTTACCAATAACTACTTCTCACATTAATAATTTGTAAAAAAGTTTGTAACTTTAGCATTTTTCATGTTACATGAAAAAAATCTAGTAATACAAACTATTTCACAAATTTTTTTTTGCCACAATTGTGGTATGACTAAGTGTGAGTGGTATAAAAAAAATTATTGATTCATGTATAAGTGATAGACAAAAAACTCATAATCTATCACGTTAAAGTTGGTAAATAAATTGTTATCTTGTTTTTGATATTTATTGAAGCGCATGGTTTTAACTCCCTTAACCGATACGTACTACAAAAAGCATTTCAGAGAGACCTCAAATTTTTTTTTTTAGGGGAAAGAGAGACCTCAATTGACACCAGAAATTGAGCTTTTATAAAGCATTATTTATTATGAATTTATGATGCATGAACATGAACTATTATCAAGGTTCTTAGTAATTCTTACTGTAATACTAAAAAAACCAATTGAATTTTAATTTTGGTACAGGTGCGCATACCCTTGGATTCTCACATTGTAATAGGTTTGCAAACCGGATTTACAATTTCAGCCCTCAGAAACAAGTGGACCCCGCGTTGAACAAAGACTATGCTAGCCAGCTACAAGGAATGTGTCCCAAAAATGTGAACCCTTTAATAGCCATCAACATGGACCCAACCACTCCCAGAACCTTTGATAATGTATACTACAAGAATCTTCAACAAGGCAAAGGACTTTTCACCTCGGACCAAATACTCTTCACTGATACCAGGTCTAGGCCCACGGTTGATACTTGGGCAAGAAGCTCTGCTTCTTTCCAAAATGCTTTTATCACTGCCATGACCAAGCTGGGCCGGGTCGGAGTCAAGACTGGAAAGAATGGGAATATTCGTCGTGATTGTGCTACTTTTAATTGAGAAAACTTTAAATTAAACTCTACCCGGAAAATTCCAATTGTAAAAGACCAAAGCTAAACGGTATATTATATTATATTATATTATTATTATTATTATAGGAAGCACAACAGATCAGCACTAGCAATTTGTAATTTAAATATTAGTTGTTGTGTGGAATAATCAAGAATGCAATATTGGAATTGAAGGCATGGTGGGCTTGAATTCATTGAACAATGTTTTTCTCATTATTCCTTTCAATTTTTTTTTTTTTTTTTTTTTTTTTTTTTCTGTTCTTACTCATCTAATATGGGAAATAAAAAAGAGGACACGACACGTTTAAAGAGTGTATAGATTTAGGTATCGTTTGGTTAGCACATTTTCTGAATCACGTTTACGTTTGCCTTTTTTTTTTTTTTTTTTACTTTTCAACTTTCCCAGCCCTTTTTTACTGTAGCAGCACTGTAGCATTTACTGTTCAATAAACAGTAGCCGCAATAGTTGACTTTTCAGCACAAATTTGACAACTCGAAGTAATGGCAACACGTTAAATAATGTAGTAGGGGTAAGGCTTTTGTCCGGTGAAAGTTTTCACTCAAATTATTTTTTCAAACAAATATGACAGAAACCTTCCCTATATGTGACAAAAAAACATTAAAATATTTTTGTTAATTTTGTGCATATATACTGGTTTTGTTGTCATAGAGTCAAAGAGCTCGACTCAAAGCCAATGTCACGAGGTTTGATATTTCAAAATTATTTGGATCCTTGTTAAGGTGCATTCATTACTGTATGAAGGATGCTTAGCTTTTTTTTTTTTTTTTTTTTTTTTTTTTGTGGAAAGAAAATGAAGCCCCATTTCAAAGGGCTTATTAGCCAGTCATTTTCTTTCATTAACATCCTATTTAATATGCATTTACAATTAGGCACCCATGTTGAAACTTCAAAGATTTATCATCAAACAATTATGTCTGTCCATAAATACACCCGACTTTTTCTCCTAAATGAATCTTGTAGTGAGACCGAGACCACGTCGTCATGTGCAACAGAGACATGCATCAAAGTCTGTCAAATTAATTGATGTCATGGTCAAGTACAGTTAAAATCACTCTTAACTCGTTTGATTGAGTCCACAATTACAGGCATCGGAAAAGTATAGGAAGTAGAACTGATGAAAATGTTGTACTTGTACCTAAATAAAATCACATCTTCGTCGATTAAAGTTGCATGTTACTGTTTTGATTTTTTGGTTGTTGAAGAATAAGATACACATGATGAAGTTCTGGTCGGCAAAGAAGAAAGCCGTACAACTTATCTCAAATAAAAAGAGGATGAGAAAAACATCACATGGCAGCACGTTGTTAGAGATCAAAATCAATCCCAATCAATGAAACTTGTTGTCAATAGCTGGGCCGAGTGCTACTGTTTTTTCATGATTTGTCCATGTACACACTGTACAGTACCCAATGGAAATTGCTTAAGATACACGTAACGAATCATTCATCAAGTTTTCTCAGAAAAGTTTTTCCAAGCCAAAAAATCTAATACCACAATAAATAAAAAAACAATTTTTGCCACATTTCTAACTCTGATCGGTGGATAAAAAGTCAAAAGGCAAGCAATAGTGTAAGAAAGTTGTGGCAAAAACCGTGAGTTTGTTTGTGGAGTTAGAGAACTCCAAGCAACTAGCAAGTAGCAACTAAAAACTTTTTGCTTATCATTTTACCACTTTCCAGTTTCCACTAGTATATTCTCGTTTTAACTGCTTTTGTGAAGTAAAAAAATGCAGATGAGCTTACAAGAAAATGGGCCTGCGGTCCAGCTCGCAGCAGGACTTTGTAATTTTTGAAAAGTCGATCTCCGGCTTATGCTGTTTTATTGTTATTTTATGACTTTGGGTCTTTTTGGGTTTGTACTATTATAAGCTTTGTCCTTAACTCATAAGCTTTGTCCTTAACTCTCCTGATGTTTACTTGATGAATCCCTTGTTACAAAAATAATAAAATAAAAATTTAATGTCTTGATTTTCTATTTGAAATGTCTTAAACTATACATTAACTTTCTAAAAACTGAAATTTCTTAGAGCTTCTTCAATTTCTATATTACACACTTTTTTTTTTCACCAGAAAGACAAGATTTTTATTAAAAACCGTGCCACTTCCATTAGTATCATTATATTGTTACCATTTCTCATAACATTTAATTTAAATTAAAACATTTATATAGAATGAAAGGTACATTACTGTATTATGTATTATATAAGGATAGAACAGTTTAAAGAGAAACCTATCAAACCTCTCTCATTTATTTTTATTAGATTGTGAGCTTTAAAAATATAACCGTTTGATTGTATATACTAATTATATCTTCTATCCTTACAAAATTTCAAGAAGATTAAAGATCAATAGCTATATCATTAATCAAATGTTTAAATTTCAAGTTTTTTTTTGGTCTAAAATTATGCATAAAAAATAAATTTATTGATCAAATAGTAAATAACATCCGATTTGAACAAAATTTGACTTACATGTTAAGAATATAAAGAATTTGCAATCTAACGATTAGATTTTCAAAATTTACAACTAATAAAAATATATAAGATGAGTTTAAAGAATTTATATCCCAACAAACCTTGTCCACAAGGATATGACATGAAACTTTTATGTGCCAGCCCAGCCATCCGCAACTGCGGCACTTATAAATGTCAAAGACTCAGGTACCTCGAATTCAGTCATTCAAGATTCTCAGCCCCACTTCACAGATACAAAATATTCCCTACTCTGATCTTGAATGAAAGACGCGCACTGATTGTTTTGACCATAGTGAGTGAAAAACAATCAGGAGTTTTTGAAAAGATGAAAACTTTACAAAAGTTAAAAAGTAAATTACAAAATTAGCGCCACATATTAACTGTTATTCACTTTGGATCACACTAAATTCTTAAGAAAGCAAAGCTTAACCTGGTAATCTACTGGTATCCCTTTGAATTCAAAGCAAAAGCTGTCTCCAATGCACCTTCAATGACAAGATTTCCTGCATTAAATTTCAAATAGAAAGTGAGTCAATTGTAAAAGTAAAAAAGAATTTCCAATCAATGACATTTTCCATTGTTAGCAACAGACATGGAACAAGTAAAAGGCCTTCAAAATTAGACTGTTCACTCCTGTAACATTCCATTGACAAATTCTTTTTCCCCGACAGAAATAAGCAGAAAATAGGAGGAACAACAAGTACAACACCATATTGAAAATGATTGAGATTCACAGTTATGAATACATGCACAAACTATTCACAAACACAAAGTAGAGCAACCAAACTAATTAGATGAAACAAAAGTGTTTGTTTCCAATTGCAAAAGTGGTATATGAAAGCAACTCAAAAATGAATTACAAGAAAAGAAAATAATATCACGAAGAAGAACAAGAGAAAGAGACTCCTAGTAAACATGATGGTTCTTACTGGAGCACTATTTCATAACAATTTAACACTGGGAGAAGAAAAAAAAGAGAGGTGGGGGGAGGACTGTAGAACTTATAAATATAGTTCTTGAATGCTTCTCCATTCCTCTCTCCCTGTCATTTTCCCCAGCAAGTTAACTTCAATGAATGAATTTTATCCAAGAAAACATAATTAAGGACCAATTTCAAGGAGGGGAAAAAAAAGATCTGAAAAGCAAAGGAAAATCAGAAGGGCCAAACCCTTCTATAACAGAAGGATACCAGCTTTACAGAAATGATCTAGATGAATCGCTTCCAAGAAAAATCTAGAGGAATAAACCCCTGATGAAATACCTAGCACAGTGGGATAAGATACCACATATTAATGGCTTGATAAGTACGCCATACAGTATAGAGAAGACTTTTAGGTGAACCAGCTTTAAAGGGTGGGAAAAGAACAAAAGTTTGGTCACATACCATAGAGACAAACTTCTTTGCAAGCCATGCTACAGAAGATTTGTTCTAAACAAATTTTTGCATCATTGCAAGTCCCATTCCATTACTTGGAAAGACAACAGCACAAGCCAGACTGTTAGACCAAGAACATTACAATCCAAAGCTTCAGAAGACATGAAAACTCTCCAATTCAATCGTAGACCAACCAGAAAACCCATTATTACTCCAGATTCTATCTGTATTTTTTTCACTAGCAATCAAATATGTACCCAGTGGATTTCGAACCGCTACATCATCCTCCACCTTGCTGTTACAAGAGGAGTAGACATCATTTGAGCATTTGAACTAGACCTTGTTGGCCTCCTCTCATTTATTTACTTTTTAGTAACCCAATACTTTTAATCATGGTGCGAACATAGGAGTATGACATATAATAACAGAGAAAATAAATAAATTGAAGCGTATTAGTATTGAAAATGACAGAAAAGAAACTCATTTTAAAAGTTAAATAAACGGCTCACTACCATATCAACTTTCCTCATAGTTGCACTTTGCCTGTAATGGCTTCCTTTCGGTCTATGGGTTCATGATGTAATCACCAACCTGCCAACAAAGAAGAGAGTGACATAAATGGGTACCCAATCATGACTCTGGTTTTTCTTATACAATACCTTTTGGCACTTGCATTGCAGTGAAGTTCGGTCTTCTCTACAGTCTCAGATTGATGCTGTGCAGCAATGTTCTTTGCAGGTGTGTCTTAAAGTGAATACTTTCAGTATCAGCACATCTAAGTTCTAAATAAATAACAAATGTACAATGAAGCATCACTCGATTACTAATTTCCATAATTCTTTTGTTCATATGTGACTACTAATTTCTATATTGATCCTTAGACTAATGTCCATAGTGTACAACAGTAAAATATATATATATATATATATTATTTGTTATTACTTTTCATTAAAATAGAAAACAGTAATAGATTTCTGTTCTCCCTGATTATGATAAACAGCAGAAATATTTTTAATATCAATCCAAAGGATAATAAGAGCTAATCCAATAGAGGGAAAATTCCATCCTACAACTAAATAGGACCACCAAAAAGAAAAAAAAAAAAAAAACTAAATAGGACCAAGGTGACTGAATGTCAACTGCTTAATCGTCTAGACCTAGACATGCAAGCACAATAAGACCACCAATTTTGTGCAGTGAAATTCAGGTAGACACCATTCCACCACCAAGATATTTGTTTTACTTCATAAATACAACAGGCACAAGAATCTAAAACCAGACATCTTCCAAATGTTTATGACTTTTTGTCCCTCCACATCTGATGTTCAAGTTTCAGCACACCCAAAACATCCATTACTTGCTACCTGCATCATCATCAAGGATGGCTTTGCCCCTCTGGGTTTCTTTTACCCAATTTTCTGTTCCTTTGGGCATTTTAATATTCTATAATTTTAATGTTTAGTCCCCCCCCTCCCCCGGTGTGGGAGTCCAAGTTTGACCTCAAGAGAGGAAGAGAAGAGGGCTGGGGATTTAAAAGGGCACAAATAATTGTGCCTTCTGTACAGTGAGAGAATATATATTTATTATTATTATTATTATGATTTGTAATTAGTTATACACTCACCCAATGAATTTTGAACCTACAACCTTACCCTCCACTTTGGCAATTTAGGTGTAAGGCCTTCATCCTTAACTTCTTCAACATAATTGCTCTGCATATTCGTGAATGTCTGAGTGCCTCTGTGTGTGTATGTGTGTGTGTGTGTGTGTGTGTGTGTGTGAGAGAGAGAGAGAGAGAGAGAGAGAGAGAATCAAATACTAAATAAGTTGAATAACAATTGCCACAAAGAGCACTCAATCGGATCTCATGGGATAGGTAATTTTAGAATAATTGGCCTGGAAACTTTAAGGATGAGCTTGATTAACAAACTTAAGGCATAATAAAATGAAATTAGAAAAAACCTATAAATAATAGAAAAAGAAGACCACTGACCTATTCATTATATCAAGATTATTACAAGTGTTGATATGTTTAAACTTTACCATGTCATGGTGTCCCACCCCAAAAAATCAGCACTGAAACCTATATACAATCTAATCACCTTCGTCCAAAACTTCCCATAACTTTTACTAATGTACTTCGGCGGTGCTTGTAAAAATGACAAGGTCAAGATCAGTGTTAGAGTAAATTTTACAGTTGTATTGTGATAACTCATTGTCACTTTGAAATGAACCCCAAACTTATTGATTTACCAAAATCATGTGCTAATCAGTTCCAATTCATTCCTCTGATGCACGCAAGCAAATCTTCTCAAGTTCTGTCGGCCAATCTTCTCCAAGTATCTGGGGATTCAATTCCATTGCAACCCGGAAGTCTGAAATGGATGCAGGCATGGGCTCACTTTGTTTTTGTACATATCTCACAGGCCACATCCCATTTAAACCAGGTACAGGAGGACTATGTCGTTGGTCTATGTGTTTGCGTACAGACCTGGAACTAGCAATTTCCAAACAGGGCTTTATCAATCTCTTCAGATAAACTTCAAGGCCATTGTTCAACAAGTTGGCACAGTCCACCGAGATTTTTAATCCCTCCATCTCCAACCTCTGCTCCAATCTGCTCCTCAAGGAACTGGTATCAGGTAGCTCGCCACTGTTCTGACAAGTCTCAGTGGAAAATGCAGATGCTAATCCATTACATAACACTTTCCTTGTCCCTCTGGTATTTAAGGGGATACCAAGTGGAGCTCTAACAGGGCTCCTACTATAAATGCTTGGGCTTCCAGCAGCTTGATCAACTTCTTCCCCATCTTCCACAGAACCAGGGGGTCTGCTACCCAGAGAAAGCAGCTCTGTAGCACTTTGCTGTTCTTGAAACTTGGGGATTGAATCTTCACAAGCAATACTATGGTTCTTCCCATGAGGCCCAAGAGGACTCGGCCGGTCCCTACACTTGCGATCACGAAAAGTTGGGGTCCTCCCCTTTCGAGGTGACTGCGGAATATCTCGGCATAGTGGCTGAACACCACTTCTTTGATACCCATTTGCCACTTTAACACCAAAAGAACCTTCTACTTTGTCATCCCTTGATGGAGGAGTCTTTGCAAGGCATGCATTTTTTATGATTGATTTGATGAGATGATTATGAAGCCGAACATTTTCTCTCCCAATTTTGTCAATGCAGAGTTTATTGAAGTCAGATTTGCTAATCTTAAGACCAAAAAATCTTGCCAGCAGATCAAAATACTCCTCTGCCTTCGGGCGCCCCAGCTTCCTTTCAATCTGAGACTTTATCTCTAAAGCGTCTATTCGAGCAAAATGCTGACCCGCTGGCATTTTGGTTTCCGAACTCCTCACTATCATCAAAACCAGAATTTCAGCCAGATACCCAAAAGACAAAAACCCTATTCAAATCTAAATAACCCTCTCAGTCCACATCCTAATTCAAAAACTCAAAAACCTTTTTTAACTTCAACGGTCTTTTTTTATTAGCAAGTCAATTTCGGGGAACAAAGTCAACATTGCCTACTGGCTTAAACTGAATTACTGAAACTTTAACAAAAAAACCCAGATTGTAATTGAGCTGAAAAGGCAATTACCTAACTTTAAACATACAATTCTTTCAATTACAGAGTAAACTTAGAAGGGCAACTATAACATACAATTACAAACAGCTTTCACTGCTCAACATCGATCTCACATTAAAAAAACCATAAATTTTACTAAATTAAGCTTTTTTACATACTTTTAAGTAAAATTTTCGAGTTCCAAACAAGACCCAGTTGAGAATTTGATCAGAAAAATAAAAACCCCATGAAAGCAATTAACACAATGAACCCAATAAACCAAGAAAAAATAAGTAAATTAAAGAAAAGGAAAAAAACCTGAATTCAAAAACTGAAGTATTGAATTTGCTTGAGCTTCAATGTAGTCACTGTAATTCTTGGATCACTTCCTCATAAGTATACTTTTACGAGAAAGAAAGAAGGAAAAATTAGGGCTCGTAATCGTAGGCAAAGGCAACGAAGAGGGCCACTTTTCTTTTCGGAAGGTTCTTTAAGTCACAGGAGTCAAAGGGCACGTGCGTTTATACAAGTGTGAATAGCTGAGGATGTTTGGTTTCGTTGTTTCTATGGTGTTCCAATCATCATAGGATTTTTTTACACAGTACTTTGAAGTCACACGTACACACACACAACACAAATGCTTGGCCACTACCCACCAGCCACCAAATTTTATTTTTTGTGTTTCCGAAAAGTGCATAAAAATTGGATGGTCACAACTCACACAATTCCGAAGTCAAAAGCAGTTCCAAAGTCAATGGGTCAGGATGAAGCCCTTAAAGCTGTTCGATTGATTTGTTTTTGAATTTTATAAGTTAATTTTATTTCATTTTAAGTTCCTTTGTTTTGATGTTAAATATTTACGAGAAAATATTTTGCACATTTTATAATGTTTGTTTTATTGTAAAATATTTTACAGTTAATTGTAAAACTCAAGCAAAAATACGTAAAATATTTAACGCTCAAACAAAGGGTAAAACATTTTACTTATTTCTCTCAGCCTGATCTCTCGCTCATTTACTACAAACCACCCTTCTTGTACAGCCACACAAAAAGACCATCGATTGATGCCACCCATTTGAGCCACCCATCTGAGCCACCCACAATCGTCAATGTTGACCCTACCAACCGTCATCATTGGATTTCGAAAGGGATAAAAAATGGGTCGATGGGACAAGAAGGGGCAACGTTTCAAGAGAGAAAGAAAGTAGGTCGATGGGGTTTGGGCGCTACTTTAAAAACTGGACCAGACCAGCCGGTTCAAATGGGAACCAAGCATCAATCCAAACCAGTCAAAAACTAGGTTGAACGGGGAACTAGGGGCAAAATTGGTTTTTTGACAGTTCTGGTTTTTAAAACCATAGGTTTAGGGTCCAATTGTTTGCTTTGGTGAAGTTTAACTTTGGACTTTGGTGGACGAGAGAGAATTTGTTGCAGGTTTATTGTGACTAGGTTCAAATCGAGTTTGGATCAAAAAATGGGACTAGGTCCTTGATGGGTCAATTTAGCGGCTTGTGAGTTTGATCAATGCAAATGCCAATTTGCCACCCATCGTGACACAATGCTAATATGGGTTTATGGGTGGTTGGGTTTTATTTTATTTTTTTGCATTTTGATTTGGATTTTTGGGTAGATGGTAGAGTGGATTTGGTTAAATTTATGCTAAGCTAGTGGTGACTGTGGTGGTTAGATTTATGGTGATGACCCTGGTGGCTAGATTTGTGGTGGATGATGGTCGCTAGTTTGTAGTTGCATTTTCAAGTGCTCTGGTCACACCAAATATTTGAAAATGTTGGCCTTGAAAATGTTTTACGTATAAAATATTTACATTTGAAAACATTTTACTCCAAAACAAAAGAAACGTTAGTATTATAAGACTTTGATGAAATTAGTATATTATGTCAAATTGTGAAAATCATAATAAAAAACAAATAATGACTTTAAATAGCCTAATAAAAGAAAATTTTAGACAAAAATGGTCCCAACTTGTACGGGTTAAGCTGGTTTTAGAGCCATCTTGAATTGGGTTAGGTTGAAGATTTCTTAACTTGAGAAAGTCATATTAAATTGAAATATATCATAAATTGATTCATGCATACTCTTTTTCTTTTTTTCTTTTTTTCTTTTTTGTTGAAAAGGCAATAAATTTTTAGGGAATTTGGAACTTAAGTTGTTTTCAACCCTTTTTTTTAGGTTCATAACACAATGGAAGAACCCTTAATCCGTAAAAACATGATTGTTAAATAAACCATGTTACTCATTAATAATTCAAATTGTCAATTAATAAGACCAATTACATGTATTTTTAATCACATTACCTATTTAAATATGACCTTATTTAATTTTTTTTTAGTCGTCTGACTTATTTAAATGATTTATAAAACCATAAACATGTATTAAAACATGTATGATTTAATACATGTTTATGGTTTTATAAATCATCACATAATGGATTGTAGAAGATTCATTCGACCAAATTTAGGGGAAAATTTTGTCCTATCAAAATTATTCTTTTCAAAATGTAAATAAATTAACTAATAAATCTTTAGGATTGTTTGGTGGCTTTCTTTTCTTTTCTTCTTTTTTATTTTTTTTATTTTTTTATTTTTTTGTCTGAAGAGAATTGACTTTCTTTACCAACTAAAAAATTACAATGTGGACTCTTCCTAAATAATACTTCAAAAGACTTGGTCCATAATGGCAAAATTCAATACAGCTGAGACATTCTCCTTTTCAGCCCATTTATCCAATTCATAGGCCATCCTATTGGCCTCTCTGGGCACCCAATTGAACGAGCATAAACAAAGATTCGGAAATTAATCCCATTTTCTCCTAACTTTTGAATTATTATTATTCAAAAGTTTAGTGAGAAGGAGTTTAAACCCTAGACATTTCGGTTGGAAATTTTAAAAGGTACTAATTTTGCTACATGACTATTAACAAAAGAAGAAAAATAGAATTTTCAATGAAAAATTGTCATTGAGTTAATTTGCTTAACTAACACAACAACGTTTATGAAAAAATTTAAATTTGTTCAAGAAATTAATTAACCAAATATGAATTTGAGCCTTTTAAACTCAAGTTCACTTTATGCTCAAGAATAAAACAAACAAATCAAGATTAAGCATTATATTAGCTAATTTATATAGCAGAACATGAATCTGATAAATATTGTTTCCACCATGGGGTTGAATCTCAAATCACTTCCTACAAAGGATGAAAGATACCACTAAACTATTGTTGATGCCCATTTTGGCAAAAAGAAAAAGCCCAATAGCAAGAAGAAGCCCAACAATATAACAAGGGGTGAAGAAAGAAGAATCAACAAAGTAAAAAAAATCATTAGGCCTAAATGGCTGGAATAATGGTACACAGGCCCACAAAATAGTAAAAGGGCCCCAAAGAAAACAAATGGGCCCAAGGAAGCCCCAAAAAAGGAAGTTGTAAGCCCATGGGAATTGTAAGAAGTAGAAAGCAAGCAAAAATGGGTCGGGGAAGCCCAAAGAAAGGAATTAGTAAACAGGGTTGGTTCAAAGACCAATAAACCCAAAAGTAAAGGATATGATAATTGGGTCAGGGAAGCCCAAAAGATTTAGCAAAAGCCCATGGGAATGTAAGAAGCAGGAAAGAATGAAATTGGCCAAGGATGCCCAAATGAATAGAATGGGTCGAGGAAGCCCAAGATGATGTGGGAACTAACCCAGCAAAAATACTGGGTAATGTAAACTGAGGGAAGAAATAATACATGGCAGTCTTAGAGGAAGCCTAGCAAATGAAAGTTAAACAATGTCATGGCAGGAACAATATAGTGGCATGGCAGGAGTACCAATCAACCCACAAACTAAGGGTAAAAAAAGATAGGGGCCGAATTGAAAGAAGCAAAGGCCCACATCCGAGCAATACCCAGCCCAAAGAAGAAACAAGATGCAAAGAATAAAAACTCAATGACTCACCCACGCCACAAAAGGTTAAGCAAGTGACAGAACACACAGCAATACTAGGCAACTCACAGGCAATAGCAAACGCATGACCACTAGACAAGCAATGGACTCACATAGGAGTGGACCACGCACAAGACTTAGGTACCACCAATCTATACCCAGCCAATACAAGGGCAGTGGGTTATGGGTCAAAGGTAAGAGAGGGTGTGGTCTGGTGGTGGGGAGAAGGGGGAAGCCTATCCTAGAGATCAAGGAAAAGCCTATTTTGGGGATCCCGCTCAAACTCTTTTGGAGGGAATGTCTTGCTGGGATGACATATCACCTAAAAGAGGCAAAGATAAGCTGAAATCACTAGGTGCATGCTATAGGAGTTAGTATGAGAGAATGCCCAACCCTTATCCAGATGGAAATGTCACAGATAGCAAGAAAATAAGACAAGACTCCCTTTTTCTGGGATTGGAACGTGGCGCAACCAGCACAAGGTAACAGTGGTGGCTGGACAACCAACAAACGAATGGGTAGTCTAGGAAGGACACCCACAACAAGCCAAAAGTGGTTGAGGGGTAAAACGGTAAATCTAACCATGGCAGACAGTATAAAAAGGCCTTAGCCGTGCACAGTGAAAAAACAAGAAGGAAGAATGGCAAGAAACATAGAAACAAAGAGAGAAATAGAAAGTAAAGAAAAACAAAGAGGAAAAACAAAAAGAAAGAAAAGAGAGTAGTAAGGAAACAAGAGTGTGAGGAGTGATAGGGCATGCACCAGTAGGCTACTCACTTCTCTCCCTCTCAATAGCCAATTCTCTAGCAAGTCAAGAGTTTGAGATTAAGCCATTTAGGCCCAAAGTAGGTAATTCCTGTGGCAGAATCTCCATGTGGGGTTACCTATATTGGAAATTGGTTCCCTTCTTGGACTTAAATCTGCCAAGGGGCCAAGTTCAACAAATTAACCCCTTTCCTTATTTTATCATAGTTGTTCAAGTACTAACGTTATTTTTTCCGTTGCTTATTCATTCCTGTCATACTCATATTATCATTTATTTTTTGCAAAATCATTTAAACATTATCTTTGGAACTTTAGTTAGAATATTTTAACTATCCTATTGTATTATGTTTCTCCTGTCATAACATTTTTGTGACAATATTCTCTGCCTTGGGCATGTGACCAAGATCTCTGCCAAAGGTCTTAGCTTGCGCACAAGCTGGTTTAAGGTGAGTTTCAATTGAGCTAGTCCCTACTCTCTTACCTCAGAATCATTAGGCCATAGTACAGCAGGAGCTGTCCAGCTCAGGATATAAAAAAGGCCCACCATAACTATAAGGTTATTGATAAATGTCCAACTTTAGAGTAAAATATGAAGTGTATATATATAGAGGATTAATAAGTCAAATATTGTTATTTTGTTTTACATGTAACTTTTGTCAATGAAAGGATTTGTCTTCTGTTTTTTAATTTATGAATATGAATAATTAAATAGAAAGAGAGAAAAGGATTTGTCAAATACATAGGATATGATTCTTAAAACAAAAAAAAAAATGTATGTGGGTGTCAAAAACTATCTAAAGCCTGAGCCTTTGATTGTTTATGATCGTCACAGTTAATTTGTGAAGAATAAGGGATAAGTAATCCACAACAAGATATCTGAACAGGAGGGAAAAATGAATAATACATGCTTGTTATTGAATAGAAATGAAATCTATTTATTGCCGAGGATGCATCCAAAGACAAATACAAATTCTTTCAACTATTTCTCTATTCTAAGTTTTTCTGCCTCTTTCATGTGTGTGTGCTGAGACTCTATTTATACCTCAAGTCCTTCTTCCTAGTAATGGGCTGTCATAATGAGGGTCAGAAGATACTTCTCCCATCAGGTGTCTCCTCCCCATTTTTTATTATAAAAGTGGACTTTTGGGGTGTAATGCACTGTTTAGACCAGTTATTCAGTAACAAATGTGGTTGTATAAAGTGGAAACATCTAATTGATGCAGGTGACTGTTGCTTCTTTTAGGAGCTACCTCCCAGGCTCCTTGGACACCTTTTATGGGTTTAGACTTCTCCTCGGCTTTGTCATCAGCTAGTCATCCTCAGTTGAGATTGTCCGAGGGGCTATTTTTCATCGGTGTCCATCAGAGGGTGGGAATTCCTTCCTGGGGTAGGCCCTTGATCCCTTGATTAGATCTAGACCTTTTCTTTCAAAGGATATGGGATGGGCTTGGTCCCTCAAATCACCTTATTCTTTTAGTGGGCTCGTGATCCACGACCTGTGGAACACAACCAAAGGACATCTCCCCTAACGTATAGAATACAATTACTATTCCTTTGAAGATGAGAAATTTATGTATATTGACTTGAAAAAAGATTATGCTAAGTAATCTACAACATAGAAGGAAATTTCTAACCAATTCCTTTAATTACCTCCTAATTGATACAACCACTACTCTTTTTGTTTAACTTGGAGACTACCCTTTTAAGAATAGATTATAGAACTTATCTTATAAGAGCATTCACATCACTCTCAACAAAATTTTAGTTAAACTAATTCAAAAAACTTCACTTTTGCTACTTTAACAAACACACACATATATCAGCCTTAATAATTATTTTTCTACTCTATTTAAATACTATTTTTTCTCTCTCCAAAAAATAAATAAATAATTTTTATTTTTTTCTCTTCCTCACCCCAATACCACGTTCTCCTTCACAAAAGCACCACTACTACCACCAAACACAAACCCACCTTCTCCTTCACAACACAAACCCACCTTCCATCCAAAAACACACCACTACCACCACCAAAAACACAAATTCCTCAATCAAAACACAATCTAAATGCCTCAACAACAAAAAAACACCAACGACCCACCAAAACCATAGACCCACCTCAGCAACCCAGCCATAAGCCAACCTCAACAACCCACCAATGCCACCAAGAGTAACGATTTGACGATGAGGACATCAACAATCGATGGTGAGGACACAGTGATGAGAGAGAGAACGGGTGAGAGCGCAGAGGGGAGAAAGGGAAAGTGAATGGGTGAGAGAGTAGATGGAGAGAGATAAAGAAACAACAAGTCTACCACATTAAAAAATAATATTTTTTTTAGTTTGACGATGAATAGTCCTCGCTGGAAATGGCGTGAAACTATGCATTTCTAAAATTTTCGATTACTCTAAAAAGACTGATGCGTAAGTTTTTTTAGAGCCTTTAGCTATATTTTTAACTTATGGCTAATTTGACTAGACTGATGAGAATGCTCCAACTTAAGGTTCTTTATTACCTCTATCTCGCACCTCTAAATGCGTGCACACACACACACACACACACACATAAAGGGGGAAAGGGACGCACAGCTGAAGGGAAGAGATGGAAGCACAGTATAATATATGTTGAAAGTAATGTAAGCAAAGTAATATAAGCACAAGTTAGAACAATAATAAGACGGTAGAACCAGCCAAGCAGTATATATAAAACAATTTAAAGTAAAGGAAAGCAATTTAGAACCGTCCGGTATGGCGGTAATCCGTCCAAGGTGGTGGCAACAACAAGTAGTATAATGAACATAAAACTGAAAATACTTCTTATTGAAAGTAGAGTAAAACACTTACAGTAGTAGTAGTTAATACAAGATCTCAGAACAGGTTAACAGTTACAAAACTTGAACTAGTCCTAGTTACAAGGTTTGTAGGGATAGTAGGAAGAAGGTAGTAGCAGTAGAAACAAGGAACTCTCTCTCCAAGAAGGCTTTCTAAAAGAAGGGAGTTCTAAGAAGGAAGTTCTAAAGAGAATTCTAAAGAAAAATTCTGAATCACTTAAGGGACAGCCCCCCTTAAATAGGCAAAATTTTGGAGTTAACAGTGTCATGAACAGTAAAAAATGAATAGTGTCGGTGAATAGTAATCTATGAATAGTAATTTTTTCCACTTTTTGTCTTGAAATCTCCAGCAATTTTGGCAAAGCCAAAAGAAAATTTTCTGACTTGGAGAGGACAAAAAGCAAAAGGAACATATAATGGAACATGTAGGAGCATTATGACTACTTGAAATTTTGTACGTAGATTCCACAAGTCATCTTGTTGTCTTTCTATGCACCATAATTTGGGAACTTCAGAAGCATGGCAAGACAGGACCCAAGTTTTCTTTTTCTTTTAATAACTCCAATATCTTTTGAGGCTTGTCAGACGCATGGATTTAAACAGGAACATAGGAGCATGGGTTTGTCAGGCGCAAGTACTTCAACATTTGAATATTGCAACATATTTAGCCATTGTGCAGGCTAGACAAATAGAGAAATAAATCATCAATCATCTGCAAGAGATTAGGAGTATCTTGATCAAATAGTTTCTGACTGTGGGAGTAACATGGAAATTTAACTTTATCAGTGAGAACAAGAATTTCAAAATAATAGTGCTATAATAGTAACCCAAGGAAGCCACAAATTTAATAAGTAGAAGGAGCATCGAATGGATAACCATCAAAAGGACCTTGTGGAGAATCCCATGGATGGTCATGGTAAATAGCATATTGATTACAGAATCCACAATATAAAATCGGCTCAAACACTGGTCTTTTCCCTGGGATGAGAAGGCTTCTTGGATTACAATGATCAGTTATTCTTAAGTGAGCAATGACATCAGCATTTGGCCTAGGACCAAAGATAGAAATTCTATCAGTGCTACCTATGAAATGATAATCTTTCCATAGATTCTGAGCAACCTCAATAATTTGATTATTAAAGTAATTTCTCCAATATTCAGCAAGAGCATAAGGATTTTTAAAGGACAAGTAAGAATTTCCTTCAAACCATTGTCCTTGGTGAGTATGGCCATTGATGAGAATGAGATGCTTTGAAGGCTGGACATTCATCGAATTATCTCTTTCCCACTTAGGCAAAGTGCTCCAGCATCTGATGGAAACAAAAGGACTCGCAAATCTTTTAATAGCATCTTGAATAATTTGTGGAAGCTGACTGGCTTGGTGATGGGTTGTTAATTTTAAGAACCTAATAAAGCCATGTTCAAACATTTGAGAAAGCCAGTTAGGATCCCTATCATCATCATCTTCTGAATCATCAGCAACAAATGAACCATCATCATAATTAATTAAGAGACCAAGAAATGGGTGTTTCTTTTCATACACTCTGAGAGTACTCCCCAGGTGTTCTTCCCAGTCCAACTGGATAAACACATTATCACCTTCATCTAATTCATCAAGATCAGGAATAGTGGCTGTAACAAGTTTCTTGAAACATTTGAACCATAGGTCGAAAGACCTAAACATAGCCTTGCTTCTCAGAATACGGGATTGTATATCTAATGGCAAGTTGACAAAAGCACTTCTTAACTGAGATTGGGTCTTAAGACTCAATCTAGCATAATCAGTGCCCATTAAAGTCATTTTATCCTTTGAATAGATATCCTCTTTGCCAAAGAGTTGACTAATGTAGGATTCAAGACAAATCCTAAGAGCCTCATTCTCTGAAACAATGTCATTTTCTGAAACAGGGTTGTTTTCGGAAATAAGGTTGGCATAGTAGCTCATATAAGCCTCATTTTGAGCAGTAAGGTTAACAAGGTGAATTTCGAGAGCTTGGAGGGTTTGTTCAAATAGTGAACGGTGGTTTCTAGTAAAAGCAACATATAGATTATCAAGAATGAATTTTATGAAATCTGGTAATTCACTATAGACTCCATTATGAAACTGTAAGGATTTGGATAAGACTTCTTGTAAAGCAATCATCATATCACCACTAGAATATGTCACCGTTGCCAGGACAAATTCCTAAAGGGATGTTGATCCACTGGGTTTTACCCCAGAAGATGCGCCTTCATGCATATTAAAAGGTTGTCCCACTGGGGACCTTTTGTTTTGAAAATATTCCTGTGCAGGAGCTTTTCCCTTGTTTTTCCTCTCTGTTGAGGGAGCCATAATAATCCACTTACTAGTGGTATAAATATAAATATTATTATTATCCCACTTATTAGTGGTATTTATCCACGCATCATTGCTTGATTCCTGCAAAGAATCATTGAGAATATTAGGGTTATTGGTAATAGTTGCCAATTTAACACTACTAGCATTACCTTTAAAATTATCTGTGAAACATTGGCACAAATTCATCCTTGGTTCATGAACATATATATTAGTAGGAAAATCATAAGACAGATCTAAAGCATCATTAATATCAATTTCAAGTTTTGAAGCAAATTTGAATTTTACTTTCTGTCCAAAAGGATCAGTAGTAATTCCATCATGTTCAACAAGAAAGGGATACAAAGCATTTATAAATGGCAAACCAAGAATCACTTTATCAGTCATGTTTTTGACAAGAATAGAAGGAATCTTGAAACAAACATTATCATGGCAAATATGAGCATTGTTCAATTTATATCGAATCTTCATTTGAGAACCATTAGAAGAAACCAATCTTTCAGTTGATTTTTCAAAATATTTTGAAGAAATCAATTCTTCCTGAATACAACTCTTATCCACACCAGAATCAATCATAGCAATAACAGTGAAATGATAATCATGAGAAATAACAATTTTCACTTTTGTGAACCATTTTGGAGGAAGTATGTTATTAACAAGAGCAAGTTGAGAATCATCGACATTACCTTTATCAAAAAGAAGAGCCCGTTGACTGAATTCATCTCCATCTTGTTCATTATCAGACTTATTTTGGTCAATATTTTTATCAATTTTTAACATTAACAATTCTTGTTTAAGGTTATGATTATCACTTTTGATATTTTTAAATTCATGTTTTAATTCACTTATCTCTTGTTTAACAATATTAATTTCATGTTGGAGATCATTAACAGTTAAATCTTTGGATTTTTTTTTATTAAATCTTTCCCAAGTTTCTTCAAAGCTTATAGTTGATTTAAGTTTTTTACTAGTTTCTTCTTTTAACAAGTTTTTCTTAAACTTATCCAAATATTCTTTTTGTAAATCAGGGTTTTCAATTTGACCTATCAATTTAACCAACAAACTTTCATTTTCTTCACCTTTAGTGAGAGTATTAACAGATTTAGTAACATTGCAACAGGAATCTCTACAACCAATTTTAATATTAGGAGAATCAGAAGAATCATCAGCAGATTGATAGCAAGAATCAGTTGAAGAAGAAAAATCATCTTCCAAGGAATCAGAAGAATTGTTTGATTCAAGGATTCTGAATAATTTTTCTTGAGCATTGTCATCAATATTTAACATGTTAAACTTATTTTTTAGTTTACCAGGTTTTTGTTTTCAATTTTTACTGAAATGACCAGGTTTTCCACAGTTGAAACATTTACCTTTATTTGATCTTTGGTTAACATATTTTTTAGAAACATTTTTCTTTTTAGCATAAAAATCATTGAAATTGTTTTTGTATTTTTTATGTTTTTTATGGCTTTTATCATGTTTTTTACTCTTTTGCCGAGAAGGAGCAATTGGGGGGAAACCATATTGTTCACAAAAATTACCCATTTCATATTTAGCTTTTCTTTTATTTTTTAATTGGTATTTTAACAGTTTTTCATCATTGCACATATTAATACCAAGTTTTTTAATAGTGCTTAAAATATCACCATAGGTTAAATTATCATAATCAATGGAATCATTTTTACCAATTAATTCTTATTTTACCTTATGAGCAAAGATAGGAGGTAGACCGTCAATAAACTTTTCTTTCCAATAAGGCTTGAAACAATCTTTCCGTTGCATTACTCTGGAAAGGAAAACATCTTGATACCATTTGTAATCAGACATAGTAGGACATCTCAAATTATTTAGCAAATCAGAAATTTGAGATGAAACATTAGATGGAGTACCAACAAAATGTTTGATAATAGTATAAATCAAGGTATTAACACCATCAGGAATACCTCGACCAATACGATCATCAAAAATAGGCAAACCTTCATCATTCTTTTTAACAGCATGTTTAATAGAATCTCTGGATTCTTTTGTGAGATATGAATCCCACCATCCACGAAGAGTACCAGAAAAACCAGTAGCAAGTAAATCAACAATTTTGGGTTGGTCAAAATCATGATTATTTTGATAAGTAATACCAACCATAGACATATGTCCCATTTTATTAATAATTTCTTGTTCAGAAAAACAATCAATATTCCATTCATAAATTTTATCAGCAGAAACAGAAAACTGAGTTTGAAAAGGTCTTTCTTCAAACTGAATACCAGGAGGAGTAGGTTTTGAATACCAATTTCTTGTAAGAAACACTGGTTTGGAATTTCTAACAAATCTTTTAATTTTTGGGAAATCATCTTCAAAAACCTTTTTACCAGAAATAGAAGAAACAGTATCAAAATCTGTATTTTCATCAGAAACAATTTCTTTTTCATTTCTCGAAAGAGTTTGAGCAGCAGGAGTACTTGTATAAGTACCTTCAGTTTTAACATTTAAATCAGCAAGCATTTTTTCAACAATTTTAAGAGTTTTAGATTGAGAAGTTTTAAACTTAAATTTGTTATCATGACTGGGTAAATTAATCAGAGGTTCCTCAGTCTTGATAGAAACAGGTTTTTGAACAGAAGCAGATTTTTCAACAGAAACAGTTTTTTCAACAATTTTTTCTTCAATACAGTCAAACTGTTGGCCAATAACATGTAAAGACTCATTAGTAAAAAAATTTTGTTCAATAAGACTAACAACAGGAGTTTGATCATTAGCAATTTTGAAAGGAGAAACTTTAACATCAGTTTTGCCAGCAGTTATCAAGATTGTCTCAAGAGGTGGATGACTATACCTAATAATGGTTTTGTCATCTTTAACAAAATTTGACTTCTTTATTAAATTCAAATGATTTTTTGAAACATAATAATTTTCAAGGAAGTCAAAAAACAAAATATGTTTTTTCAGTTGATGCATCTTTTCTTTCCATTTTCTTTTAACACGGTCTTTTTCAGACTGAGCAAAATTGTTTTGGAAATATTTCCTTTTAGGTCTATTTTTTGAAAGCATAAATTTATTGTATAATGAAACCATATCAATTTCAAAGTGTTCATCTAAAACAGTCAAAACTCTTAATTGGTTAACAGGATTTTCAATATGAGGAAAATCAAAATCAGATGGACAAATAGATTTAGCATCATCTTCTTCGTCATTAGCAGATCTGCCATATAGAGAAGAAGGTTCAGCTTTAGCAGAATAGAAACTAGCACTAATTTGAGATTTATCACTTGAAACACATTTTAGTTTCAAATCAGTGAGTTTTTCAAAGTTCTTTTGTAAAAATTCATTGAGATCTTGATCTCTTTTTGAAATACTTTCAGATCCAGCAAAGGAATGTCTTCCTTCGTTAATCCTCAGGGGTTGAATGTTTTGAAAACTTATTTTAACAGTACCATCAAGATATTGTTGAATATTTGTGAGATCTAGCTCATCAAAAACAGATTTAGCAACAGGAGATTCTTGTTCTAACAACCATTCAGTGGGAAGCTTGACATCTTGCCACTGAATCATTTTTGGAACTTGAACTTTAGCATCAGGAGTTGAACATTGAATTAACATAGTTTTACCTGAAGGTTCTCTATTATTTATAGCACCAGGATTTAACTAAGTACCCAACAATCTGTAATAAATGCAGTAAATCAAAGCAAAATGTTTGCTACCTTCGTCCATGATATAACCAGATGAAGCAATATTCAAAGTCAAAGCTTTAACAATATTAGGATCATCCAAAACAAGAGTAAGATCAGGATAACGATTGAAATAAACAAGACCATCATACAAAGAAGCAGTAATCATACCAAGAATGTTATCTTTAAAGTGCTTAAATCTAGCATCTCTTAAACACATTAGAATAGAAGCATTAATACCTTTTCGGGTTAGTGGTTTAATAGCAACTTGAACCATACCAATATGCAAATAACTTTGTTTTTTAGCAATAAAATCATTAATATTTCTTTTAGAAAACAAGCAACATTTTTCATGAGTTTTTGAAATAGAAAATATTTGTTCAACAGTTCTCACTTTGTAGATGGGATGAAAAGTGGTTTCAGCCCAACTAGTTTTGTGAATAGTTTTAGTATCCACTTTAGGAATGTTCCATTTTCAAAAATCAGGTAACTCATTATCTTCAACAGTGTGATCTTCTTCATTTACAATATCAGGAGGACAACCAGTCCTGGAGCTGATAGAGGAGTTGGATCTCCACAACTTATCCATACTATCCTAAGTTCAACACTCAGTTATCATGTTTTTCTCACAACCGTTGCATTTCATAACACATACCCTAAGCAACCCTATACCACACACATGCCCTACACGCCCTCTCTTGGCTCAAACGGGCCTTACAGTCAGGTTCTGGGAATTCACTGTACGTCTAGGGTGGCACCAACGACGGTAAGAAGAGAACACAACAACGGAGCACCAAGGTTCGGGTAAGCACATACAAGATACAAAGACACAACAACACTATCACCAGCCAGAAAAGAATGGCTCTGATACCATATATATGTGTGTGTGTGTGTGTGTGTGTGTGTGTTTCATTTTAACTTTTTGAAGTAATACTTTCACAATTTATTAATTTATTAAAGTAGCTAGCTTCTCATCTATAATTCCAACTTAAAAAAAAAAATAAAAATAAGATATCATATGATTTGAAACTTATGTTACGTCAAACTCACATGGTCACACAGCCAATTTTTGGAGTTTTTCAACAAAAATTAAAAAATTGAGGGTTTGTTTTTTCAGTGACTTAATTGTTTTTGGAGTTTTTCAACAAAAATTAAAAAATTGAGAGTTTGTTTTTTCAGTGACTTAATTGTTAGTTCTCACCAGCTCCTATGTAAGTCAAAGATGTACTACATAGGATTTGGGTTGGATAGGATTAGTTAAAAGAGGAAGCTTTTCTATCTAACCAGAATTTAGCCAGATGTAATTCTTTTGTTTCTCAGTTCATTTTTACTTTTTATAATGCTTATCTCTATCAATCATTATTTATCAAGGAAACGAATGCATAGAACATATGGATAAAAGGACAAATCATGGAAATGATGAACATGTGGTCTCTCAGTCTTGTTGTTGTAGATATTCTTACGTCCACCTCCTGGATCAAGGGACCACAAAAATTTGAAGAGTTTGCCAAACAAAATGACAAAAAACAGAAAAAGCAAAAAAAAAAAAATTATATATATATATATAACACTTTGTACTTATATAGTGACGCCAAGGATGCACTGTGATAACAACTAAAAAGATTAAAGTAACTCAGCTAATGCTGGCTACTTGCTAGAGACTGAACTCCGGGAGCCCACTAATTCCACATCAAATTGATTGTATTGGAAATGACATAGAACAAGCCATTTAGTCTCCCTTTTTATCACAATACATATTATCAAAGATTCACAAAGGATGACTGGAACAAGTAACTAGGAACTGTGACAAACAAGCAGCAGTTGTAGCAAACAGTAAAATGACCTTTGGGTATGTTTCACTATCGAGGGGAAGTCAGTTATGAAGGACCACTAATCGACGGTCTAGCAAAAAAATCGATTGGTCTCTATCATCTTTGGAATTCTATAAGCTTAGGTGATTAGCCTGTTATTCCGGACAATCTCCATTTGAAATCCATCTATTTCATCGTTCATATAAAATATTATAAATGTAAAAGTATATCCAATGTTACCTTATTTAGTGGGTTCTAGTTAACTCAACTGGTAAAGTCTCTAATGGTTGAATTAGAGATCTGGGGTTCAATCCCCGCCTACACCAAAAACTGATTGGTGTTTTGGTCTAATTATAAAGAGCTATCATCAGGAGCAGATATCTTATTTAAAATTGTATACAAGAAATACAATCTTAACAATGACTCAAAAAAAAAAAAAAAAAAACACAAACAAACAAACAAACAATCATGACTTTCTCAATTTTAAATGAAGTATCCAAAAGAATTTTAAACGAAACCCCTCCCTCCCCAAAACAAAGTTAGAAACGACTACTATTTCTTTCATGAGGAGATTATAAAAACAAATTATTAAAATTAAATGAGAAAACTGTAGAGAAAAACATAAGAGATAAAATAAACCCAATATAAACATATCTTTAAAACTATCCTTCAAACTCAAGGTAAAAGCTTGATGATGTCTTGAGTTTGGAATATAGATTGCATGAAGATCCCTCGAAAATGTCTTAAAAGTGACTTTGAAAGTGATTAGATTGGATGAATGATAAATTGGGTTGCAATGTTAAATGAATTTGTAGGTAGGTTAGCCAACTTCACATATATAGGATGCAAAGATTCCAAAATTGAAGTCTACACAAGTAAAAAAAAAAAGTAGCTAGATAGGCCTAGTTGGATAAAGTCAACTCTGGTCAAAGTCAAAATCAACAATCAACTATTTGACAACTAGTCCATAGTTTAGTTGTGTTGGATATAGGTTAAGACCTAGGTTAAGTTCAAGTCAAACTGAAAAGAGGATGTTACTGAGGTGGCATGTGGCATATCACTAACGTTGTAGGTACGTACTAGGGTTGAAGAGGCAAGACCAAAGGGTGATACATGTAAAGATAACATCATGATTGATGTCATTGATTATGTACCAACACGCGGGGCGCAAATTGCGTGTTACAACATGTGACTAGAGTTTTGATTGGGGTAAGGATGCATGATGAGATCTATTGATGCACGAGTGCATGACAAGAAAGGCGACATGTTAATTTGTAATCTTTCCTTGTTGGTTTTTTTTTGGCTTTATTTCATGTCAATTTACTTGTAATTCTTTCAATTATTTCCTTGTATTTTGTGGGATTTCTTGTACATGAGTTTGGACTATATTTGGAGAATATTTGCTCAAAAAAGTGGATTTCAAGACTATCTCATAAGTAGCTTGGGACTACAGCATCCATAAGAGATCATATGAGGAGCATATGTTGAGATTCAAAAGTTGGTTACAACCAGCTGTCTCACAGGTAGACCAACCTGTGAGTGAGCCGCGAGACACTCTGCTAGCTGTTTTTGTGTGCTCTCTTTCTCACCTTCACCCACACTATATATACTCACATTACCCATGAAATTGTAATAAAAGTTTCTCAGAGAAAACCCTAGAAACACTATTGAAGAGTTAGTAATTGTGAGCCTATAATTTACCACACAAATCTCTTAGATTTTCTCTATTCTCTTCCGTCTCCAATTTCCATACCATGAGAGGAGCTAAATCCAAACACAACCAGTACACAATCTTAGTGCTGAATGTGATTTGGATCTTTAAGAAGCATTTATTTTTTTGCCAAATCTTGGTGGTGCAATTGGTCGGTGTTGCGAGATCTAGAAAGTTTAAGAAAAAATGACTCGGCGTAGTCCGTTGGTAGCAATAGCTTAGAAAGCTTAAGTACAATGGGTAGATTATTTGTTCATCCTTGTATTCCAACTTATTCTTATAGTGGATTGATTCGGTTTGTCAAGCAAGTTTTTTCGCTAGGTTCTCCTATTTTCTGCTTCAATAATATATCTGGTGTTATCTTTGGTTTGCATCCATTTACATGTTGCCCTTAATTTAATTGCTTTTTTCAGTTATGCTTATCCATGCTTTATCTTATAGTTTCAGATGATTAATTTGTTAATTACCTAAATTCTGCACTAATTGTGATTAGCTTAAAATTAATCAAGTCATAATTAAAACTTGGGAGTCTTAAATAGCATCCACAAAGATGGGTTTTTGGCAAAGATAGTGGTGGCCATGGTGGATATGTGATTTTGTAACATTGGATTATTGGGTGGAATATTTATGGTGGTGTTTTTGGCATGAGGATCTGCTAATTTGGCAGATTGATAGAAATTGTGATGGCTTTTGGTAGAGTAAAAAGACAAAGATTCTTAAGGGACAAAAACAATTGTAGGCCATAAAAAAATGGCTTTAATACCATGTTAAAATTAAAGAGAAAATTGTAGTGAGAGAGAGAATAAAGAATTTTGTGGTTTGGCTTGACGGTCTACGTCTACGAGATAAAGCATAGGCGGCTACATTCTTATTTTCGCTCAATTTAATGTTTACTGTGAACCCTAGCAAGGCAATATATAAAGATTAGGAACTAGAATTAGGTATACATGAGCTTTACAACAACACAAAAAGCCGTCGTAGATTAGTAGTGCCGACGGCAAAAGGCCATTGACGTTCATCAGTAAAAGCCTTGTCGATAATACTATATTACTGACAAGGTCATCGCTATCACTCATTTTCGACCGTAAAAAGCCGTCATAAGCAATTCAATTTTTTTCGTCGAAAATACTTCTTCATAAGAGCAAGTTGGACGACCAAATACATTTTGTGATGAACTAAGGCTATCATTAATGTATTTTTTCGACGACTAAAAGTCATCATAAATATTTGTTTTGTCGTTGAAAATACAACTTCGTATGAGGAAGTTGGACGACCAAATATATTTTGTCCCGAACTAAGGCCATCGTTAATGTATTTTTTCGATGACTAAAAGTTGTCATAAATACTTGATTTGCCATAAAAAATATAATTTCAAACAATGAAGTCAAACAACCAAATACATTTTGCGACAAACTATAGCCGTCGTTAATATATTTTTTTCAACGACCAAAAGCCATCATAAATACTTAGCTTTTCATCTAAAATACAAAATCTTAGTGACCATTTACGTTTTTTCAACGAATTTTGACCGTTATTAAAAATTAATTACTACGTCACTAATACATTATTTGCAACAAAATAGCTTCGTCGAAAAAAAGGGTCATTTATAGTACTTTAATTGCGACAAAACAATTCTGTAAAAAAATAAACATATGAATTACATGAAAGTAAATAAAATAATATAAAATTATAGACATTCATCTCATAAAAAAAATTCTCCATTCAAATAACAAGTACAAATCCATAATTGTTCAAAACTAATAAGTGAATAATGCAATAAAAATGAAAATATTAAAAGGTCTACAAAATAGCATGATGCTCAATAATACATGAAAGCTATATTATATCCTTCACTAAACTTGAAAGCATAAGTATTGGAAGATCAGTCGTCATCCAAGCCAATTTCCTCTAGCTGAGAGTCACCTTCCTCCTCAAAGTCATCTTGTGTAATTATTCACACTACGATCTCCTACCTAAATTGGTCTGCAATATTTTAGATTAAACTGAATAAATATACAAAAATTATAACTACACAAATTTTTATATTTACAGTAAATAATAAAGAATTAACTAAAATATATTCATTTAAAAACATCAAGACAATCACCACGATAAAATGAAAAAACATCAAAAGTAAATCCTTACTACCGATACAAACATTGCATCTATCATAAATCCTTACTACTGTCAAGAACCTTGTAGTTCTCCTGTGAATGAGAACTTCCAAGAATACATCCACCACCAATAACCACATTAATAGTACATCCTCATCACTCTTAACAATATATCCATCATCACAACAAATCACATAAAATTATATATGCACCAAGAATAGCAATTAATTGAAAACTGTAATGAGCAAATTTATCACTGATTTCAACAACCTCAATAAAATATGAGAAAAAAATTATGTTGGTTATACTAGAAAAAATTATATGTGTAATAGGTGCTCACATATAATTAAGACTAATCAACAAATTGGTTGGGGCCACCAACACACACAAACATTACACTATAATCTAGTACCAAACTGTCAAGAACTTTGCCTACAATATGAGATTGTATATTATAAAAGAGATACATCTAAACCAAACCCAAAATTTAGATAAAATAAATCAACCAACAAATCCATTTAGTAATCCACTACATTAACAAAATATATAAATCAAGATATAAGGATTTAAGAAAACTAACCTGGGCTATAGAGGTGAGAGCTTTCTTTTCTTAGTGAGTGAAATAGAGTGTTAGTATTTAGTGAGTAAAAAGGGAGGCGTGGGATTGAAAAAAGAAAAAGAGAGGGGGGGGGGGGGGGGGCTTGTTTTTAGTGAGAGGGAGAGGTAGGGTTTTGTCTTCTTCTTCTTCTTCTTCTTCTTCTTCTTTTTTTAAAGTTAATATGATATTGTGTGTGTATCTTTGTAACAACAAAATGTGGGGCTGGGTTATTTTACTACAATGTGACTTCTCTTTTTGTTTTATTTACTAAAATTATGTATTTTGTTTATGACAACCACATCACTTTCTTTTTTTGGTCACTTTGAAATATCATTTTTTTAATTATTATTATTATTAATAAAAGATAGAAACACTATGAAATCTCACTTCTTGCAATTTAATTTTTTTAGCAAGTGTTCTTTTAAAAAAGTCAGTGAAATATAACCTTAATATTGTTTAGGTGGATTTATTTTATGGAAATATAATCTCAATATTTGAAAAATAAATAAAAATAAACTTTGTGTATTTTATTTGGCAAAATCACTCCATTTGAAGGAAAAACCATTTTCCACTTGACATCTCATTAACCAAATTTTGTTAAATTAATATTAAGAATGTTGTGTACAAACCTACCCGCAAATTTCCAAAATTATCTTATTTCATAATTAAAATACATTGATTTTAAATTTTAATTAAATAGTATTTTAAAATATTTAGTATGACATTTTTTTTAAAAGTTTTTTAAAGTTTAGAGAATTGTGGTTGCAAGTATTTTGGTGCTTGATAAACTTTGCGTTATTATTCTAAAATTTTCAGTATTGTATGTACTATTCATTGTTAAACTTTGGGAAAGAAAATTTTATAGAAAAGTATGAACGTTGAGAGAAAACCTAAAATACAAACCAATACCAAAATTCCACTCAAAACCTCTCTATTCAACCTAATTTGATCCTATCAAGCGGTCATAGAACCAACTTCGATGGTTGACCATGTTTGACCAAATATTGACCAAGTTTTGTAAACTTTGACTGCTCATTTCTCACGATCTAACCGTCTAATTGTTGTCATACTTCACCAACACCAATATCTCACCACATTCTTCCAATCCAACGGTTGGATTTTGGATTTGAGTCTAGAGCATTATGGACATGTGTTGTTGTACCAAGACACCAAGAAATTTTGATTGGTCACATTCTCCTAATCCAACCGTTCAATTGAGCTCAAAATCCATCAAAAGCAATATTTTATCCCACTCTTTCAATCTAATGGTCAAATTTTTAATTTAACTTTGCAACAAGATAGATGTGTGTCGTTGTATCCACCTATCATGAAACTTCAATAAATAAAAATATACAATACTCTTCCAAGCGAGTTATAAACTATATAAATATTACTAAGAATCGAGAAAATGATCTACAAAATACAACCAAAAACCTGCAAAATGACCCCAATGGATTTGCATATGACCTTTGACTTTGCCATTTTTAAACTTGAAACTAATAAAGGCATAAAAACCCAAAAAACCTTAAAATACTGACCAATACCCGAAACCTACTTAAAACCTCCTGATCTACCTAATTTGATCAAATCTAGTGGTCCTGGAACCAACTTTGAAGTTGACCAAAGATTGACCAAGTTTAATAGACTTTGACGATATTTTGCAAGATTTGACTGCTCTGTTCTCACAATTTGATCGTCCGATTGTTATTGTAATTTACAAACACAAATATTTCACCACATTCTATCAATCCAACGGTCAGATTTTGGATCTCCATCTGGTTGCATGATGGACATGTGTTGTTGTACCCTGTTGACACAATCCAACCATCCAAAATGGCTAAAATACACCATCAAAGCTAGAAAATAACCAAAATACCCATAAACTTCTATAGTGACAAAAGTGCCCCTAAAAGCTTCAAAATAATAAAAATACCTTTTACTTATGAAATAACCAATATTGCCCTTACATACTTCGAGGGTCTTGATAGATTTTTTTTTTTTTTTTGCAGTTTTTAAAATTAAGAAAAAATTCTAGATTTTGAAGACAAAATTGAGGAAAATTTACCATTCAAAGAAAATCATAAATTTCTTATGGCCATATGTACGTTGGAAATCACCTTTATTGTGACAGATTTACCTTACTGTCGCTAATACCTTCTTTTCTTAAGAAAATTTTAACTATTAATGATGACCAAAACGTCCGTCACAAATAACAATGCAATATATAGTGATGGAAAACAATCGTCAAACACATAAAAATAAGGGCATGAATTCCCCCCTTTAAAAAAAATTACCATTGTCGACAGCTTAGGTCTATCGTAAATATTATTTATTGGGAGGGATCCAATTCTATCACTAATACATTCTTTCTTTTAAAGCAAATTAACTATTTACGACGGTCAACATGTTTGTCACAAATACAAACTCAATTAGAAAAATAAAAACATTAATTGCAATGGATAAATGTCGTCACAAATATTGTGAATAGTAAGGGAGAATTTTCCCTCCAAAATATTTCACCATTTTCGATGGCTTCATGGCTATCACTAATACCCTCTTTTATATTTACAATGGAATAATGTTTGTCGCAAATAATAACACCATAAAAAAAAATATTTTTTGTATTTTCAAAGCACAAAAGCCATCACAAGTGTTAATAGTTCCGATGGTTTTTCTTTGGCTGTCGTGAATAATACCCTCTTTTATATTTACGATGGAAGAATATTTGTCGCAAATAATAACACCATTTTATATTTACGATGGAAGAATGTTTGTCGCAAATAATAACACCATAAAAAAAAATATTTTGAATTTTTGACACACAAAAGCCGTCATAGGTGTTACTAGTTCCGACGGTTTTTATTCGGTCATCATAAATAATACTTTATTAGTGATGAACATTTTTATGCCGTCGTAAAATGTAAGGTGGGAAAACTTCCCTCCAAAACAAATCGTATTTTCGACAAAAATAATAGGCATTTTCGACAAACTTATTTTGTCGTCACAAATGTTTTAATATTTGACGAATAATTGTCGACGAAAGAGACTTGCCGACGAAAAAGCTAGTTTTTCCGACAGCATTTTGTGGTTGTCGAAAAAGTTTTGTCGCAAATAATAATCTTTTTTTGTAGATTAACACAAATCATGATAAGTAAAATTGATTAGTACCTAACTTATAAAGGAGTAAAATTTACTTTAGCGTTTGATCATAGCACATAATTATAGAGCGTATTCCATTTTCTTATATAATAATGGGTCCAAATAATTAAATTTATTATAGGACATGTTGTCTTTTCATGACCTACTATTCATATAATTTTATTATACTCCGAAATATTTATAATTTTCCAACCGTAACACATACACCAAAAAGTCTTGAAGTAAAAAATTAATTAATCACAAACGCACACCATCTTCTCTTAGATTAGAAACGCTCGAAAATGAATGACACATAATCAAAATTCACAGGGAACAAAAGAGAAGCAGAGTTTAATTTTTAGGTTACTCGTTATCATATCTAGATGAAAATGTATCAAATTATTGGCAACCTGACAAAAGCCTTCATAACAATAAGCTCTCATCTATTCTTAAAACTAGTAGAAGAAGAATTAGAGGCTAACTTAAGAACAAATATTACACACTAATTAAGTCGAAAGAAAATGTTCAAGCAAGCACCCAAGCTGTGGCAAACAGAACATTATGTCCTTTCCATGTGAGCACAAGATCTTCTTCTTCCTTCTTCAATCCCCACCCAGCTGCATGCTCATCTAGCATGGTCTTAACCTCCGAGACTGCATCCTCACCAAAGGCAATGCCGCGAAAATTGGCATTTCTCATTCGTTGCACCCACCGGCTTTTAGGCTCAAGCCTCTCTACCCTCTGAAAGCCCTCATGTGCTATCACATTCTCAATTTTCCAGCAAATATCGGCTTCATACCACAGCCTCTGCATACTCCCCCGCGGTAGAAATGAGTCCATTGTATCATAAGGTATCCATAGATAATTAAATGCTGACCTTAACCTACACACCAAATTATTTGATGTAAAATCTGCATCTTCGTCTACTACAACAACAATGGTGGGGTCTAAACTTCGAAGCGCTTTGAGAAACATGGTTCGAAGAGAGGAACTCGGTGAACATTCAAAAGCATAAAGGCTTGAATTTGAAGTGGGAATTGCTACAAGGGTTTCTTCTGGAATGTAATGAAGCATCATGTGGCAATTAATAACTAGTGCCTCATTGCTTTCTGCGTATAGATAATTTTGCACCCGAAGTTGTTCGATTAAGTTGGCAAACCCGTCTTTATAACTTGAAGGAATCACTCTAAATTCCATCATAACATTCTTAGACCTAGCGAAATTAACCAACTTTGAACCCAATTCGTCGTAGGAAAGGTCAAGGATGGGCGGGACGTCTTCTAAGGAAGTGACTACGGTGAGCTTGAGTAGAGGAGGGAACTCGTGACGATTAGCTATAGCATCAACAAGTGTAGGAATCTGCATGCAATGTGTCATGCTTAAATCAACAATGTGAATGGCTGTGTACCCTTCAACAGCATCTAGAATTGCTGCATTGGCTGCTGTGAATCCAAACCGATGCCAAGGAGTTAAGTCCACAAAGCTAGCAAGCTCAATAATTGAGAATTTGTATACGTCCATAGCAAGATTGCTATGAGCATTTGCCATAGCTGCTAGCAATTTGCAACTTCCACTGTTGGCTGCGCGTGCAATAAGAGCTCGGAGGAACCCGCAAGTAAGTCGTTGATTTGAGTCACCGTCTGGGGGTGCAATGTTGTTTAAGACCCATAGGATTTGTTGGGCTAGAGTGGCATCGTTGCTTTCAATTGCGTTGGCACAATGGACTAGTAGTTGCTCCATGCAATTGGCATCACCAAAACTTGCTAAGGACTTTGAGGTAGGAAAGCCAGGCCACGGCCGAGTCCTATGAATTTGGTTTTTGTTCATGGGGGGATTGGAAAATGAAGTCATTTGGTGAAAGGGTTGTGGTGGAGCCTCAGTAAATTGCATCATTGAAAGATAGAGTACAAGAATATAATAGAAAAGAGCAGAAAGAATAAAGGAAAGACAAAATAAAAATAAAAAATTGGAATACAGAAATCAGAAATGAGCAGAAAGAGAGAAAGAGACCTGACTAGTAGCGGGTACCTTTGCCATTGGGAAACGATCCAATAGTGGTAAAAATTACGGGTACAGTTTGGAAGAATTCTGCAAATGAATCAAAGAAAATTGACTGTTCAGCTTTTTCTGTGAGGATTTCATTGCTCTACCTAAGGGGGAAAAAGGGACTGATCAGAATGGGAAACTCTACTCCCAAGAAAACTTAGTTCGAGTCAAATTAGGCAAAATAGACCCTTCTTTGGCAATTGACAGGCTTTTTCAGTTGCTATACAGGGTGCAATAAGGCTAGAGTAAGAGAAACTGTGATTGAACATACTTTTTCATGGCTACAAAAGGGTCTAATCCCTCTTCGTATCCCTTTTTTTTCTGATTTTGTTGATCAGGTAAGGGGGAGAGAGAGAGAGAGTGTGATGTGTGATATAAAAGAAGAAGAGGTGGGGTGTGGGGTTTGCTTCTGTTGAATATTTGGAGGCATGTGAATAGCCGGCCAGAGAGTTGTCTTTATGTGGGAGTTGAGGTTTTGTCATGTAATGGTGAGGTGGGAATTGAAGGCAGTTAAGCTTTGGCTTACTTGCTCACGGGCCATCGTATCATGAACAAATCATTTTTATGCAGTTTCTCTTTCTTCTCTTTCTCATTCTGTTTTGCTTTTTGTTTTTTGATTGTTTTCACGTGTTTCAACTCTTAATACCTTCTTTCTTTAATTTCTTTGCTTGCATTTCTCATTTCTCCATCTAGGTGGGGTTGAACTAAAAGGACATGTATTATCATGGGTGGTACTGATTGGCCACCTTATATTCTTGAAAAAGAGAGGAATCGAGGCAGGGGTCCCTTAAGGGAGTCATGGCAGCCAAAAAAATTTGCATGCATCGATGAGACAAGAATGGTCATTTTCAAAGCCAATTAGGATGTAGGAATAGGAATTGCTTCTCTCTCCAAATTTATAAGATCTTATCCCCGATCAATTCCAGAAATGAAATTACAGGACCAGTTTTGATTCTTTTGGATATCCACTAGGAATTTTAATTTGGCATGTAAGAGGAATTTAGTGTGTAATACCATGTGATGAAGAGCACACCCCTTTTGAACTCGTCCATATATCTTAATTACTCTTCGGCTTCCTATACACACCACAAGTGACATACACTGTTTTGTTCCCTTATTCAAGGACTGGTTTCCCTCCCAACCGCAACCCCACTTTAAATAGACTACTCAACCATGCCACATGTAAATAAGATTGTGCTGATGATACCATAAAATACAATTCACCTACTTTTCCTCTTATTGGCATTTACAGTACTAATAGTAATAATCCCCTTGTCTTGGAACATACACATATATAAGTCCTTTTTTGCTGAATACACATGGACATGGTCCTTATCTGGTGTTTTATTTTTCTTTTATCTTTCTCATCTCAACTAATTCCGTGTCTACTTAGATATTCTACAATTTACTGCGTTCATTTGACTATAACCATGATCATATACATCTGTCAGCTATCACATACACTACAGTTGTTTTCCTTAACATAGTTGATAGTTTCCATGCTACCACATTTTCACTGCTCATAAGTAGAAAATAAAATAAAAAATAAGACTACTACGAGCAAAAGCTGACTCACTTTTTCCATTCTTTTCCCTATTCAGTATAACAAACAATTTTCCATCATCTTTGCGAGGCTTTTCAAAATTCAAAAATCATGCGGGTGCATTAAGGAAGATTATAAGGAAGAATCTGAGGAAGCATATAAGGAAAATCATATAAGTTAGAGGAGTGAATACAATAATTCTGCATGAGAATTTTGAGGAGGATTCCTAAACTTGAGATACAAGGACTAGAGGACATACGGGCAAAAGCAAATATTACAATCGGGTTTTGGAATTTCTGAGAGGGGAATTTAATTTTTCTGGCATCCATGGTCTTTGGTTTTCCTTCCTTAAGACAACACAAAAAACAAAGGTTTAAGCATGAAAGTAAGGAATGTAACCATGTGCTTTAGATACCTAAATAGATAAGCATTTGTGGTTTGCTTTGAGTTTTGTATTCTAAGCACACTAACATAGGATTAGTTTAAAGAGGAACTTGCCCAAAACATATGGAAGCAAGTGTATACAGACAACAGCTTCGAATGTTGAGCTTCAGGAAAAGGACAATCCATATCTCTCATGCAATTGCAATTTTTAGACTGAGTTCGGACCAAATTATGTAGTACTACAACAAAAAAATCAATTCAATCATTACAAGAGCTTGATATTCATTTTCCATAATTGTTGGCATCTAATAAGCTTATATAAATTTATCTAAGCCAACTGTCATGTCTCTAATTAATGTAGAGGGTTTGCAAGAGAACGTGACATCTATCACATCTATCACAGTATAAGTATATATATTGGTGCATTTTGTAAATAATTATTCACAAGGAAATCACAAAAATTGTTACTAATTATGGTGAATTCTTATTTTGCAATAACGTAAGGGGTAATTATTATGTAGTCACAATGGGAGTGAGTCTCATGTGTGTGGCCTACCCTCTATTGTGAAAGTTTGAAGCACTATTTTAAGATTATACAATAATTTTCCTTAAGGAGTTTCTTTCACTTTGGCCCTTCCCAATGTCAAGCCTTTCATATTTTATAAAAAATAAATAAAGTATTTTTTTTTATCATGAAATAAGTCGTGTAAAAGTAAAATCTTTGGGAAATGCAGAGAATTTAAATTCAAATGCTAGAGACCCAAAATTAAAGTGTATTACTGTATTTGAATGTAACTTTTTACTGGAAATTTATTTGTCAAAATGATTAAAATATAGTTGTACTTTAAAAAAAAAAGTGATATTTTAAAAACTATAAATAAACAAATAATAATAATAAAAGTTATTATCAAACAAGCACCGTACTAAACTAAATGCAGAATGTGTTAAAATGTGCAGCATCTTTTTTCATATTCATATAGTATATATATATATAAAATATAAAAAAAATACTTGGAAAATACAATAGCTAGCTTCCATTGCCACCTCTGTCTCTGTCTCTTTTTCTTTTTCTTTTTCTTTTGACAAAAATGCAAAACTAACCCTCTAACTTTCAGTCTTCTTCATTTCAGTCCTTTAACTTTCAATTTTTTCATTTTAGTTTTCTAACTTTTAATTGTTGTCAATTCGGTATTTTGTTAACCATATGTTAAGTGTCTCCGTTAAATGAGCAAGTTTTTTTTTTTTTTTCCCGTAATTAAAAGAAATTAAAAAAACTGTTATTTAAAAAAAAAAAAAAAAAAAACAAACAAACAAACAAAGTTGAAGAAAGGAAAACTGTGTCTGTCTGGGTAGAACAGAGCAAAGAGAACATGAAGAAAGGAAAAGAACCCACGTGCTTGATCGATTTCTGGATGCAAGAGACTATGAAGGAGTTAACAGCGTGCTGCGTGCATGTACTTCATTTGCGCTATTTGGTCGCCAGAGCTCTGTACCTCATAATCTCATGCGCCACCGTGTGTGTGTACTTCATTTGCGCTATCTGGTCGCCGGTTATCAAAGAATCGGACTCCGGCAACCATATCGACTCGACTTCTTCACGCTTCGCCAAAACCTCTGGATGCGAGTCGAGGAGAGTCACGGTCCAGAGGAGCGATGAAGTGGAAGCGTCCTGAGCAGCGAAGAGAAAGTCGAAGAGGTAGTTTCCGATTTCAACGTTGCCAGTGTTTGGCAGCGACGCCGCCGTGGTTTTGGCGGATTCAAATAAAGCTGTTAACTTCTTCACAGTCTCTTGCATCCAGAAATCGATCAAGCATGTGGGTTCTTTTCCTTTTTTCATGTTCTCTTTGCTCTGTTCTACACATATAGATTCTTCAACTTCGTTTGCTTTTTTCTTTTCTTTTTTTTCTTTTTAATAACAGTTTTTTTAATTTCTTTTAATTAAAAAAAAAAAAAAAAAAACCAAAATGGCGTCGTTTTGCTCATTTAACAGAGACACTTAACAGATGGTTAACAAAATACCGAATTGACAACAATTGAAAGTTAGAGGACTGAAATGACAAAACTGAAAATTAGAGAACTGAAATAAAAAATGTTAAAAGTTAGAGGGTCAATTTTGCATTTTTACCTTTTCTTTTTTAAGTTTATAACAAAAGCCATCTTAGATCGTCTACTTCAACGATCTGTGGGAGCATTGTACCTTGACCACGTGCAACTGTGCAACTGTGCAAGCTATCCGTCCTTAATTGTGGGCTATTTGATGATATAAGAACATTCACGAAAAAATCTTGGTGGGCGCTCATAGGATACTCTCTCGAACATTCACATCCACTTAGATATAAATTTTCGTTTTCTAAAAAAGTATTCAGTTTTCTATTTTAGCTCATTAAAATATATTACTATTTTATTTTAAATAATCACTTTAACAATATATTATTCGTCTCATTCTTTACTTTGTAATGGATCATATTAAATAATATATTTTTCTCTTAATTTCTTACAAAGAAGGTCAATGTAATCCAAATCACCCAACCATAGAAACCCTCCCTCAAATTTAAAGGAGAACGTACCGTATAATTTTGCAAAATTTGAACAGTAATTAAGGACGGGATGTATGTGGGATGTTTTGTGTAATTTTGTTAAAAAGAGTCTTTATTTTGTATTTCAATGGGTTTTAGGACACCGGATGTGAATGCTAGCTCCTAAGGTTTATTGAGCATAAAGAGCACGGATGATAGATAGTCTACAAGACCTATGGAACAAGAGCTTTAATATGAAGAGGAAAAAGTCTCAAGTTTGGCTGTAGATGAAAGCAATATTGAAGATAGGGCTGTCCAAGGACCCAGGCCAACCAATCTACCTGACTGTACCTGCCTGACCCGAAGGCCCACGGGCAGCTCCGAATGTAGACAGTACCGGTCACGGGTCCAACTTAAGAATAACCGAATATTCGGTTTGGGTTTCGGATTATACAATATTTCAACCAAATTAACCAACCTGACCGAATTACTAAGATAATAATGTATGGCTACCCAACCATGTCCTACCCCAACTTTTTGGTAACTAGAAAGTAGTCAAAAAATTTTGACACAAGTTCCTACTTCCCAAATCAACCGTTTTAAATCAAAAGCAATATTCAAGATCAACGGTCACAAATTATGTTTCAATGTTTTAGACTACTCTTTCTTTAACATGACAACTCTAGTCACAATATCATAACAGAATGGCACAATTACCCAAATTTCAAATCAACCTTTAAAACTTAAAATTAAAATCAAGAACTAAAATCCCACGGTCACAATTATAGTTTACAAATCACTCTTTTGATCTGATATGATATCACAATTCCAAATCCCATAGCCACAATGTAATCCCACGGTCACAAGAACTCTCTCTCTCTCTCTCTCTCTCTCTCTCTCTCTTTAACCTCTTCAGCTTACTCTTTCGTTCAATCTCACTTTCTCAAAGACTCAAACTCTCAGACCCTTAGTTCTCTCTTCGCCTCTCTCTACGCCAAACAGTAGTAGCTCACTACTCACTACAAACCTTAGCTGCTGCCCCTCTCTACCTACGATCAAAATGGGCTGAAGGTTGAAGAAATCACTTAGGTTGTTCTTGTTTTTCCTCCCCACTCAATTCTCCCTCCAAAGCCTAGTCGTCGCCATTATCTCCTCCTCACCAACTTAGTTCTCACTCCAAATTTTCTTTGGGTAAATAATATCGGTTTCTTATCTCTCTTTTTGTATGTCTCATTGATTTTATTTGTTATGGAAATTAGCTATTAAAATAAAATGAACCCAAAGATTTATTATTTGAAACCCTAACCGACTAACCGACAACTCCGACCCGCCCAACCGATGACCCTAAACATCAGGTCCGACCCGAATATTCGGTTGAACACGGGTCCAAAACTCAGTCACCCGACCCAATCAGGTCGAGATCGGATCAGACCCAAAACCGATCCGAACCGACCCGTAGACAGCCCTAATTGAAGAAATAAGAAAGTGGGAGAAGACATATAAGTCTGTTGGCGAAGCTAGTACTCCATGTTAAGAAATATAATGCAGAAGCCATGATAGGCACGATGAAGTATATATGGAAGCTTTCGAAGGGTTTGGAAGCCAACGACAAATTGTTTCTATTTATTGACAAGCCCAGTGAAAAGGAGATAGTGAATATTCATCACTAATGCTCCATAGAGCTTTGATCAACAATTGCTTGTGATGCAACATTTTTAGGTTGATGTACAACCATCGAAAATCAAGATGAATGCGACAACGAATTGGATGCAAATTCATAAGTTTCCCTAGAAATTTATGACAATAGTAGGGGGTCAAAAAATTAGAGAATCTCTTTGGCAAGTGGAAGAAGTAAATTTAGCACAATACAGAGTAGTTGTTGGCTTTGGAATAGAGGTGCCCAAAGATTTTGATGATTTTTTCTAAGATTTTTCTATTAGTATTTATTTCACACTAATTGTTGCACACAATCATAAACACACTTTTTGCATTGAAATTGTTGTGTGCAACAATTGGTGTGCACTAATATTTACCATTTTCAATATACAATAATATCTCCTCAAACATAAATGACAACCCTTACACTTGTACAGAATGCATCCAACTAGATAACGTGCAAGCAGATGACCATACATACAAAATATAAGTAAAATACAAAGGAAAATACAACAAGCATTCAATTTGAAAAATTCCCCTTAATGCTAAGTCACTCAAGAATTGTTGGAAAATCTGGTTTTGTATCTCATACAAAACACACAACGGAAGCAACAAATACGGATCTACTTAATTCATGAAAGATAACATGTAACCTTGAATTATAGAACAAAGAATAGAAAGCGTACATTGGTGCGATGAAATTCAAAACAAAATTAAAAGTACTTGGGAACACTTTTAATCTTCACTCCAATTCCACTTAATGCCCAAGAAGTGTGGTCTCTCAATCAGTTTCTAATGAGAGAATAAAAGAATGTCCAACACTCACATACACCATTTCATTCCTTATATGATCTTAATGAAAAACCACTTATAAAATTTTGTATATTTTTCTCTTTATATATATAACTGATTATCTAATTGGGTTAGCCTTTTGGGCCATTCCAATTGGGCTCTAGTATGTGGCTTGGAATGGGACCAAAAGGAAACAAATAAGACTCCAGTTCCAATGGGCCTTGGGCTTTTCTGTCAACTCTCGACAAGTCCAAAGTTACCATTAATTATATTCAATACCACTATAAGAATATAATTGCACTCTAGGTCTTATTAATAATTATATTCCAAGACTTTATTATACATGCAACCCCTTCATTAAAATATTCGTAGTAATACAAAGTCATGAATATAGACTGTCACTATGAAGATTACTACATCTTAATTCTTGAGTACCCGGTTTAATAATTTATGTTATTCATCATATATTTATGAAATCTAATTCCATAAATATATACTTTAATAATTCCTTACTAAAGTGGTTGGACCCAACACTTTGAATAACCAAACCCATTAAATTTATCTCAAAGAAATATTTTATATCTCTGTTAAGAGACTATGAATTCCATCTTGAGAATATATGTTTCATCAACACTAAATGCAGCTGCTCAACATACTGAGATTTTGATGTATCTTATAGATCTCACTCCTGATATATCAAAGCAATTTACACCTCATGATCAAGTACATTATTCTCTCAGGATTAAGAGTTCATGTAAATAGAAGTCGTGAAATTTATTATTCATTTGACAGTCGTTAGGAGAATAATAAATCTCACAGGGGTCCAGTTCAATATATATTAACTCTTAAAACATATCAACATGCTAACTAGAAGTCTCCACTTCCATGATCAAGGCAAATCATCTTAGTTGATATATTATAATCTTTGCAGATAAAACGCCCAATTTCATCATGGACTACGAACTACGTTTTGAGTTTACAAGGAACTTGTGATTTATATCTTCTGTGACTAAATCACATAAATCACATACAATGCATCTCATGGACTATGATAATGTCTCATTAATTCATTTATAGATAATCTCATATAATTAAACAATTTAATTATTTATGATATGCCAATAAATTAGATTTTAGGGCATAAACCCCAATAGAATTGCCTAGCTTTTCTTTTGAGTTTGTTTCCATTAAAAGTAGGTGTGTCAGTGTGTGCAATACTCTTTGATGGTTTGTTTTAAAAGATAAGAGGCCATGCATATTGATGAATGATTATTAATGATTTATAATGCCGGTTAGTGATCCAGAAGTCATAAGTTACTAGCTTAAAGCATGTTCAACACGTGGGTGTGTTTATCTATTTGTTGTGCACGTAGAATAACTCATTATTGGCCAATGCACATCCTTATATATAGTTACCATTTCAACGATCAAGTGATTAAATTTAGTTGAATAACCTAACATACAACACCTAAAAATTATATCTAAATTTTACCAACAGGAAGGGGAAAAAAAAAAAACGAAAGTGGGCCATAAGCCCAGTAGCTAGAGGCTGGGATGGGCTTTGCAGCCACTTGGCCCCGAAACTAGAAGATCAAGAAAGAAACTCACACTTCTAAACTTGATGGACAGTGATGAAGGCCCATGAATGCCTGATCTATTGCCCAGAAGTAGTGCTTTTAGATGAGCTTTTACACGGAAAAACATACCGCACGAACATGTACACACATGCTCCGGAAGGTGATAAAAGTTGAGTTTCCACTGCAGTAGGAATGGATGTTTTTCTTTTCTTTGGGTCGTTCCCATATTTATGGATTAGCTACAACTGATAGTAACTAATGGCCTAAACCCTCAAGCTTCACTTGGACTCAAAAGTCTAAATGGGGGCTAAAAAATAGGAGTAGTTTTTTGCGGTTTTCGTTGAGAGCAACTGAATATGTTGAACTTGATCCGACAAATTTTAAAGAATTTTGAGCCCAAGGAGTGCCTCAGTATAGTTGAATACGAGGTATTGACAGTTTTAATTGAATATCTTTTACTAAAATAGAAAATAAAAATTAAATACATGTTATATATGCATTTTGATCGATTGGTCTTATTTATTTTAGGCTAAAATGAAAATTGCACCTTCGAAATTTGAGTGAAATTCATTTGAATTCTCTAATTATATTTTTGTTCAATTAAGTTTTCTAAATTTATAATTTATTCAATTTAGATCTTTCATCTAATTTCATTAAAAAAAAGTTTGTTAAGTATGCAATTAACTAATGAAAAAAAAATTTTGAAAAAAAAAATTCTCACATAAAAAAATCTATATAATATTTTTATTAATTTTATAGAATTTTTTTATGTGAGAAAAATATTTTTTATTACAATTTTTAACAAAATTGGACCTTAAAAAAAACTGAATGAATTCAATTTAAAATTTAAAATACTTATTTGAACAAAAGTAAAGTTAGAGTATTGAAATGAATTTCAATCCAATTTATTAAAGGGTGTAATTTGCATTTTATCTTTATTTTATATATAAATATATGCAAAATATTTGAAATTAATGGTATCTGTCCTATGATTATTATTCTTTACAATATTCAACTACAATCATTAGTCTATTTCTTTGGAATTCCATAAAGGATATTATCATTATACTATCACTTAAATTAAATTAATTAAAGTCCTCTTAATTAGCCTTATTATCATTCCTTCAAAATGTGATACTGGGGAAGGGATTGAGAGTTTGATACTATCTTACTATCACTTCCATACTCAAGAAGTGCTATTTGATTTGAGATGAATGGATTATACTTGAAACGTTACTGAATGATTCAATGAGGCCAGCTTAATGCACCTCTAACATTAGTTTATTTTTGGTTCAATAATGATGAGAGTTTATTTATTTATTTATTTATGTTATTTTGTTTCCTTTGGGTTCCATTCCAATGACTGGAATATCAGAAGGCTATGTTTATGTTGCTTCAGATTCATTCTTCTTATTTTATTTACCATAAACTATTTTATTCATTGTTGTCTTCTGTTTAGAAACAGTACTAGATATTAAACATATACATTCTCAAATCAAGCTACAAACAAGTTTTTACAACAATAAGGAAGGGCCGAAGGCATTGTAGTGGTGGTCCTATCTAATATGAGCACAACAGAAGTAGGACTTTTCAAGTGGTGCGTTTTTTTTACAAAAACCTTTACTTTCTTATCTTCTTTTAAAAAATTGTTGTATCGAACACAGCTTTTAATTCTACGCATGAAATGAATATAAATTGCAGAAGCGTAATTTAAAACACAATTTAATTCTAATTGAGAATGCACTTATAAGTGATAAAGCACCTATACTTTTCTATAAGCACGGTTTCCATTAACCACTTTTAATATAATTATAAAATTTTTACTTCTAGAGTACTTTAAACATTATATTATAAAAAGTAGTACGTGTTCTTCAATTCAAATCATTAAAAAGATACAACGACAAAAAAACTTTGTTGGTGGCAAATCTTAAGGTGATTTCACCTTCCTTATTATCTGCAGTGCTGGATGCACCATTGCATTGGAGTGGTGCTGCTTAAAAGATTCCAAACACAATACTTGATTTCTTTTACTTGTTCCCAGTTCAATTCTTAATCCAAAGAAGAATTAAAACTTTAAACAAAAGTTACCCACTAGGGTTCAAGGAGCACCCTTTTTTTTAATCTTTTCATTGGATATGTCTAATGAGACCTATAAAAGTATAAACTTTATTTTATTTTTTTCTTGGCTGGAAGTATAATAAATACAGTGTCTTCTTGTTCTCTCTTTCCTTAAAGCCTACATCATCGGTTGCAATAGAGGCTTTAATACTAAACCACAAACGATGTCAATAACAATAGCATATATGTCAATAAATTGGACAGCTTGTCTCGCACTGACAACTTCTTCAATTTTATTTATTTTTATGAATCTCCTTTGGCTTTAAGTTACGATGAATTGATCATGATTGATGATGCATGAACTGAACTGTACTGAAGAGTGAAAGGGTCGAGGGGTATAGTCCTTCAGGGACAAGGTTAGCCATAATCACGTGCTTAAAAAATTATCTGACGTCATCATCTATATATACATGCATGGCCTATTGTATTGATGCTTGCTGGGCATCCAAGGAGGTTGGGTCAACGATCACGGCGCGTGGATGGGCCCAAATCCAATACAAATTAAACTTTGTTCCTTTCCTCTCTTTGGGGCAAACGTCACGTGAACGCCCATGTCCTACACGATTCCATGTCGGCACATATTTATCCTCTTTTTGATAAGACTTTGACAAGACTGCCCCACCCTTTTGTCCATGAGATATTCCGGAAAATCTCGTGCACCGATTGTGCGGTAGATGGAAGTTAAGGGGCATATGGTACATCATTTTAATAAAAAACACATATTTTTAAATAATATAATAAGTATTTACACACACTTTTTTATTTATACATATTTTTAAATAATAAAACACCTATTTTTAAGTGTATCTATCAAACAGTTCTAAGATTTCTATTTTTAAGTGCATGTATCAAACACTCCTAAGATTTCTGAATTTACTATATGGCGTTCAAGTTTATTGACAAGAGGAATTAATAGTGTGTAAGTGTGAGCCTCCAAAATTTTGAAAAATGTAATTATTATTGAGATTCATTTATGTTAATAAATATTTGAATTGAATAAATTTAAAAGTTAGATAAACTAATGAAATGAAAGTAAAGTCAGAGAATTAAAATGAATTTTAGTCAAACTTAGAAGATACAATAAAGTAAAGTTATTTCATAAATAAGAATAATGCTATAATTATTATATTATAGAGACAATACAAATATCTAATTTTCATTCATATATTAGTATAAAAGTTACATCTTTTAAATTCTCAATTTTGCATGAAAATTTTATATTGAGATTTATACATTCTTATATTATATGAAAGTGCGATATCTAATTAAACATCATAATGTTAAGAATTTATTTTTCATGAAAAGAATATTACAATTTTAAAGAAAAACTAAATCAATAAGTTTCATATGGTGTTAATTTACTTACTTCTCATAAAGTGTGATATTTCAATAGAAAACTCTTTAAGCAAATACACACACACACATATATATATATATATACATTTATATGTGTTTATCTATACTATTAATAAGAAGATTCTTATTTGTATTTGTTATCTATTTGAATTCAAATAGTTCAACTATCTTTATCAAAGAAAAAATAAATAAAATTACTTCAAAAAAAAAAAAAAAAACACACTACCTCATGTAAAAACTATTCATTCTTATTCCGAAATTTTTATGGTTTTTTTTTTAAATTCTTTAAAGCATTCCAAAATTTTTATTATCCAAATTCTATACAGCTATCATGAATCCTCATCTATCCACACTAACGTATATTATCTTTCTTTTGTTCAAATCTCAAATTTTTTTTACTTATTACAATTCTTATCCCAATCAATAAATTCAAATGTCCCATTGGTTTTAACTTCTTACGGTTTTCTATCTCATTTTTAAACATTATTCTAGTTACCTTACCTCCTTCTTAAAAAAAAAAAAAAAAAATACACGTTTATTTATATATCACTTTAAACATTATAACACTAAATACAAAAACAAATAAATAAATAAAATAGAATTATTGTACACACAAATCACATGTGATGAGTCTAATATTTGTATATTGAGATTAAAATTTGGTCTCCCAAACAAAAATTGATGGTTGCTTATGTCCATTGAACTCACCATCGAGTGAGTTTGGAAATAACTATTATACCCTTTTTTTTAACAAAATAAAATAAAGTACTATGCTTATACTTATCCCTTTGGAACGCGATCATATAGACTCCGTCCCAGATATGTTGACAGACCAATAATATCTTGTCATATCATCATCCTCCCATATCACATTCCGAAATATATTAATTGGATATGTTTATTATGCTTCTCAAAAAAAAAAAAGGATATGTTTATTATATATTCTCTTCTCTATGTCCCGTAAAAATAATTTATTTGACAAAAGCACAAGTTGTCTAGTTTTAAAAACAACCATTCATGAAATATTTTTCTTCTTAAAAGCAAAGAAGTTTAAAAAACAACAATAATAAATTCTTTATGCCCACTTGCAACTTTGTTCTTTTGTTTTACTTATTTTTTAGAAACAAGTACCTTATACTATTCTTCCCATCAAAATAAAAAAAGTACCTTATACTATTACTTATATACTAATGCAAAAATAAAATATATTTAGTAATAGAAAAACGCAAAGGATATATTTGATTTTGAGAATATTACTTATATACTAATACAAAAATAAAAGATAGTAAAAGAAAAACGCAAAGGATATATTTGATTTTGAGAATGGACAACTATATTGAGATGTCCAAAATGAGAAATAATGTTGACTATATTTATAAGAAATGGACAACTATACATGATAATTAGGAATGAAAAATGTTCTCATGAAGGGCATTCGCCTAACCAACCCTGTCTTGATAAATAATTAAAATTATTTTTCTATATGATTTAACTTTTTATATATATAAATACCTTATTACAAACCCAAAAAATAAATAAAATAAAATAAAATAAAAAATTCTCTCTCCAAATAGTCTCATTACCATTGTGAGTGACATGATATGTGATCGATAGCTCCATGTAAGCCATCCTAAGTATAGGCCCACGTGTACACCACTAACTAAAAGGGTAGAGAATGAGATTCATCACCTAGTTTAGGTCCAAAAATCACTTTGAACCTCTATGTATGGGTTTAATAAACCAACTTTGAGTTTGGAGTTAAGGTATGAAATTGGAAAAGTGTTAAGTACTCAAGCCCTCCCGACCAAGTGGGCCAGCCTTCACTAGTGTCGTTAAGTCATTTTTTAAGACATAGGAGATTATTAAAGGACCATATCCTAATCATGCATTTTTTGTTTTAAATAAAATACACAGTGAGTTTCGTATCGCTATCAACATTAAGTTTATATCTCTTCGTGTGATTGATGGAAGGGCTCACTAAATCAGTTCAAAATGAAGTCCTTTGGTGTATGTTTTTAGTAGTGATAAAATTTTAGTAGATAAAACTAGAAGGAGAGTTAATACCAAGTTAGAAATTTGGAAAAAGGCTCTATAATTTAAGGTTTTCCATTTAGAAGGACTAAAATAGAGTACATGAAATGTAAGTTTAATAAAAGTAAAAACATAGATGATAGGGCAGCAAGACTTGATAGTTAAAAGATACTAAAGAGTGAGAGTTTTTGTATCTTGGATCAATAATTCATAAAGATTGAGAGATTGAAAATGATGAGAATTATAGGACAAGAGTAGGATGGATAAAGTGTAGAAGCAGATTAAGAGTATTGTATGATCGTAGAATACCTATCAAATTTTAAATAAAAAAAAAAATTATAACATTATTATACAACTAGCTATGCTCAATGGTATTGAATGTTTAGCCTTTTAAGAATCAACATATTCATAAAATGAGTATAGCTAAAATAAGAAAATTAAAATGGATAAGTGAAAATAGATAAAAAGATAGGATTATAAATGAGAAAACCAACTTTATGACATAGGTGGCTTCTGGAGTACCATATCACCATACTCAGAAAGTAATATAATAATTTTCCATCCAAATAATCTACACTATCAAAACCTATTCACGCACCACCCACGTACGTCAAGCATTAGTCCCACTCCCACTCCCACTTAGTAATTGGGTGGCTTTAGAATCACTCCAAGGGCCGGATGTCTGCTCTGAAAGCATGAGTAATCCTCCAATGAAGATTATTTATAGTTATAGATGTTAGATACCCATTCATGATCACGAAGAGTAAAGAATATTTGTTATAAACAAGTAAGTTTTTGTGGTGCCAAGCAAACCCAGAATCCCGAATCTCATGGGCCTATATGGATAGCAAATTAGGAACGTCAGCGCCATTTAATTACTTTCGGGTAACCATGATGCGAACTTGCATTAACGTTAACAATTCATTCATTACATTACATTATATTTAAGCTACCAATTCCATCCACGCTGTTGGCTAGGCTGTCGACTACAATTCAGTCTTGAGTGAAAATGATGTATTTGTAACTTGTAAGTGACCTAGCTACGAATAATAGGGTTATCTTAGTGAATCAGGCAATGCTATTTGTACTTCCCAAGTTTCACCAAGACTTTTCCTTTCAGCTCAGTTTCTAACGGAAAATTATCTTAATTAATCTAGAAAATGAGGAAAGACCATTACTTTCAACCTGGTACGTACCCAAGTGAAAATTATCTTGATTAATCTTGAAAAAATAGAAAAGGGAAATTCAAATCAGTCATTCTCATTTATATTCCTTGTGTCTTCCTAATGGTACGTTTGAATTCGGAGAGAGAGGGAGAGTAGAGTAGAGTATAGTAAAATTGGCCCAAAATTAGTCTATTTTCAACCAACTTTACTTTATTTTCAGCCAACTCTACTTTACTCCCCTCCCTCCCCCCTCAATCCAACCAGACCCTTTATTTTGTAACTAATGATGTGGACAATGAACACCTGCCAAAATGAAAAATCAGAGGGATACCAACGTAGTTTTGACCAAATTGTTTCTGGTGCTTAAGTCTACCAAAAGAAATATAGAGAATTTTCTAATATTTAGTATATTACTTTTGTTAACGCATGTAGTTTTGTTTATATTGAATTTTGGTTATACATTTTCTCTTATTTTTAGCTGTAATGGAAATTGTAGAGTTTGAATTAACAATCTTAACTCATAGGAACACGATCATTGCTTTAGAACGATCAGATTGACCGGAAAGGTGTTTAGCCGAGAGTACCTATTTGAAGAGAAAGTACACTATATATCTGATATATGTATCCTCCCTCTTACATAAAGTGCCTCCTCGACAGTCCCATATTTAATTGGATTGGGTTAGACTCTAGTTACTGACTCAGTCTGATCAACCTGAACAGAGGTTCTAAAGAGTCTGAGGTTTGACCTAAACTGAATGCATCTTCCAAGCAATGCTAAAGTCAAATTTGTCATTCTCAAGTAATGCTAAACTCACTTGCAGCTTCAGGGTTAAAAGGTAATCGCGTGGGTAGTTGATAGGTACAGCAGTTAAACTAAATTCTAAAGAGTGCGACTGCGCTAAATTAGTAGAGCTCTAATAATAACATAGATATCTTTCCTCAATGTAGTTTAACATATATATGTAATATGAGTATGACTATTGCTAAGCAGATCTTTTGGGTTCAAAATTCAAAATCTATTCTAAAAAATTCATGATAATAAAAACAAAACAGAGTGTTTAATTACAATCAAGCGTGTAGAATTTAGGTATGAAAATTTGAAAATTGTCTTCATCATGATAAGGGGGGATAGGTTTGGCATTAACCGGAGTATGTGATATTTTGCTCCTGTTTGCAAATCGTTTATTAGTGAATAATTATCATTTTTTTTTACAAGATAAAAATTTTACTTTAACCTAATCTAAATTTATGTGTGAAACTCCCTCTTAGAGACTTAAACTCCGGTCATTATCTTCCACACCCTACAAGCACTTATAATTATAGAGTGATTATCTCATCAAGGGTGTGTGGTGGTATTTTCAAATGCTTTGAGAATAAGGTGACCCGATGCTCTTTTTCTTACATTTATGTCAAATCCTATTAATTAAATTCATGGTAGCTTCGCTATAAATATATGAATAATATTCTGTTCACAATATTTTCACAACAACTCTTAATTAATAAATTATTTTTTATTTATTATTGATTATAATCTGAATCCATCAATAAAATTATATTTTTATCTTTCTCTAAATATAAGAGGAATAAACGTCATGTCACTTTATTCCAAAAATATCAATTCTTAAAATAAAAAATTCCAAAATTTCCTAATAATTTTCCTTTATTATCCCACGCTTTTTTTCTTTTTATTTTGGCTAAACATAAACGGGAGCCTTGACAAAATCGGTGCCAAGTCTTTACAAAAGCAACTTGACAGAATCACTCAATCCAATAAAATCATTATTTAAAATCCAATGACTTGGTCAAGTTGCACAATTTTTAATTTTTAATTTTTTTTCTTCCACAAGAAGACCTAAAAACGGGAACAAAATCGAAAAGGCTCGAATAAACGACTCAGCTTTTGGTATTGCTCCTCTTTATCTTTCATTATTATAACATAAACAAAAATTATTTAAAAAAAAAAATTTAAGTGTTTGGACCTACCGGCTAAGATATGCACTTTTACCATCATATATATATATATATATATATATATATCTTTCATATTTAAATGAGGTTGATATGCACCAAGAAGCTTGGAATTTGTTGTGGTTGCCCAGATTCAATGAAAGAGAGCGGTTGTGAAATCCGCGTCACAGCTTATCCTTGTCTTGCTTTGAATAATTTTGCTGGCCACCCAATCTATATTCCAGTCGTCTCAACTCTCCACGTGTCTTCTCTATTTTTCTTTTCTATATATCTTCCGTCTTGGACTGTTTTGCCATTGGTTAATTAGCAGGCAACATAATATGTTAATTAGTCAAATAATTTTGTATCATCTTTCTTCATTAAAACTGCTGGAGCAAAGCAAAAGAAAAAAAAAAACTATTAACGCATAGAAGCTCCATGAAGATCTATTGGACTCACAAAAAAATCCTTGAAAACTGTTGGACTCTTAAGGAATCTCATACTTCACTTCAAAGAATGACTTTAATCTCTCGGAAATCATGCATTGGCTACTTGAAGCAGCTCAAATAGTACCTAAATCCTATAGTGGTCCAAGACCACATACCTCACACGTAATAGGGTATAGTGGTTCTCATCCAAAAAAAAAAAAAAAAAAAGGGTATAGTGGTTTATAATGTTGTGGGACAACTTTTCGGAAATGGCAAGCATGTTACATGACAATGTATGATTGGCTACATGCTGAAGGGAATGAAAAATCATGTCACAAACCAAGTGTGTGTGGATGCTCTAAACTCACAGTCACAGCTCAATCTTTCTTCCCCTAAATTATATTTTTTTGGTTAGTGTTACAGCTCAATTAGTACAATATATGTGGAAGTCAGCTATGCTTGTTTGGTAGTACTGCTAGAAGCAAATCCAAGGGTATCTTCACTTTAAAAAAAAAGATATAATTGATTTACATTTTACATGTAGATCTAACTTGTCACTACTATAAATCTCTATGGGACAAGCTCTAATGATTTTCTATTATTTTTCAACTAATCTAAATGTTCTTAATGTTGTTAATGGACCAAAATTTAATTTTATTGACATAAAAAAAAAAATTCAGGGTGGTCTCAAAAAAAATTTTAAAGGTAAATAAATTTTTAATTTTTAATTTTTATATATAATTTTTTTTTTCAAGTCAGGGTAGTCTTGGGACCACCTTGGCCATAAGGTGGCGCCACCACTGGACGAAGCACCTATTAATCAATTGGTGAATTTAGTTTTTAAGCTTAATATAATCTTGCCCTTAGTGTTTGTTTGCTAAATATGTGACAAAAGCCAAAAACTAGCTTATTTTTAAAAAAATTCAGTTTTGTTAAAAAAAAAAAAAAAAAAAAAAAAACAACAACAACAACAACAACAACCAAGACAAAAAAAAAACTAAAAGCTAAAAGTTATTTTTCTTTGTCAAATAGATACTAGTGAACATTTCCAGCAAAAAACTAATATCTTTAATGGACAAAATTTAGATACAGTACCTTAGGTGTTATTCCTTAGATTTCCCTCTTAAAATTCAGTCACGTGGCTACTTAACTATAAAATACACTTTCTTTCCATTAAAAAAAAATACATATAACAGAATCTTAAGTACTGTACCTAAGTCTTGCTCATCTTTAATTATTTCACCAAAAGTAAGAGAATTTTAGCTTATTTGACTCTCTCTTTTTTCATGTTTTCAGGTAGACGGCTAGAGTTCAAATCACATTCTCATTATTGTAACTATTGAATTATTAATAAAAAAAACATTTTACCAAAAATAAATAAAATAACTACTACAATACATCTCTTTGTCTAAAAGCTTTTAGCTTTTTTTTTATTTTTGCTTATTGTTTTAGTGTTTTTTATTTTTGTAAATTAAAAAAATTAAATTTTAATTTGTTGACATACATTTAACATAAAATTACCAAAAATTATATCATAATTAATAGAGTATAAGGTGTGACAAAATATTTATATTATTTTTTTATAAACACAATGCAAATAAGTTACTAATAATGGTATATTTATCTTTTGAGGTAAAGCATGTGCTAATTCACAATTTCACATATATTTAGCATTTGTGACATTTTTGGAACCTTTTTTTTTTTTTTTTTTTGAGAATCAAAAAGGGTGGCTCACGTATGATATCACAGTTGACCACATCCCACAGATACATCGCTTGTGAGTACCACCAGCACATAATGGTGCTCGTGACTTGGACTCCACCCATGCACTTCGTTTTTTTTTTAGAAACCAAAGTCCAAACCTCACACCTGTGGGGTATGAGGACTCGAACCCGTGCCTGGCACAGCCATCACGGTAATGGTAGATTTATATTAATTTATTACTGTAGTTACGTTCTCCATATTATTTTAGTAGGCCAAAAATAAAAATTAGAAGAAAAAAAATATACATATACTAAAAGTGTACACAATCATATAAAATAGGAAAACCCATGTATTTTAGCAGAGTAGCATACAAGTACTGCTGCTACATGTGGTGAGATTACGAGAGATCAACAAGAAGTGGGTGGATGATGAGGGTGGTGATGGGAACCAAAATTGTTGGGACTGAGAGAAGGTTCCGTGGGCCCCATGGCAAATGCGGCGAAACGCAGCATTTACAGAAACCAGAAAGCCAAGCAAGCAACCCAATATTATTCTCACACAAACCACTCGCACCATTCATTATCGCTTTTCTTTTCAAATATATATATATATATATTTATAGTCTTATGGGTTTGGTTCCCAAAAATAATTAAATAAATATAGTAAAAATGGTATTATAGTGGGTTATGATGAGCGATGTGTACTCCACCCACTACTTCCCAAGATAGAAGGAGAGGGATTCCCTTAACTTTAAGTGGAGGATAATTAATTAATTAATTAATTAATAAATAGAGAGTAATCAAAGTTAGACTGCAAGACAAAGAAAAGGGGTTGTATGATGTATTCAAATATTATTAAACAAACAAAAGGCAAAGGCAAACCCTCCCCAATAACCAAAATCGACGCTGACAAAATGCCCTTGTACACTGTATGCTTGCCTTCCTATTGGCTGATAGGGACGAAAAAACAGCAACTTTGTTGGCCCCTCTTTTCTTTTCCCCACAAGCCCAACTCCTTTTGATACCTTTTCTAATTCCATACGACTCTTTTCCTTCTCCAAAAGCCGTCTCTCTCTCTCTCTCTCTCTACTACGAACAGTTCTTTTGGTGACATTTATGTGCTCGTACGCCTTAACACAACTTAAAACAACTTGTTATTTGTCATTTTATAATTAGATTACAATGGCCTACCAACCATTTTTTCACCCGAGTAATAAAAAAAATCTCTAATATAAATTCATCGATCTCACACACACACACACACATATATATATATATATAATGGCATTAATAACACAATGTATACCAAGACTTTGGAACTATTATTAGTCCACCATTAAATATATTTAGTGAAAAGTAATATACAATTATAATCACTACATGTCTATTCAGCAAAAAAAAATAATCACTACATGTCTAAATAATGATAAAGTGTGTGGTACTGGTACTAGTCTTTTGGTACAACGAAAGGTCTGAGCAGCATTAAATGAGCGAAACCCAGAAAGACCAACTGTGGTTCAAATCAAATCTTAAAATATTTGTTTTTTAGTACCGGATAAGCCTAAACTACGAAGATCAAAATTAGACGGCATGTTTTGTTTTCCCCCAACAAAAATGAATGGCATACGGGTGCAAGTTTTGAGTTTTCTTCTTATATGTGAAAGTGTGAGGACCACGCGCCCTTTAGGTGTGTGGTGAGCACGCTCTAATCACATCTGGAATAATTGGCTTCAGCCTTCAGATCCATATTTGACGGAGTAGGAACTAGCAGTACCCAGTCTGTTGTGATCGCTGTTCAAGGGGAGATTGTCCTCCAAGCCCATGCTTATGTTTCTCTTTTTTATTTATGAGTCATATGTACACCATATTTTTATAACATAATTACAATAAATTATAGGTAATAAGTTATTATTAGTTTTAATTTAAATTTACAACTAATAATAATCTGTTATTTGAGATTTATTATAAAAATATTACAAAAATATTATAAACATATCATTTCTTTTTTTTTCTTGTTCTTTTTTTGGGTTGAAACACCAAACCCACGTTTATCAACTTGCCATAAATGAAAAAAATTATTTATTAAAAAAATTGTTATAATTTATAATATTTTTATAACAAATCATATATAATAAATTGTTACCTACCACTGCAATTTTTTTTTTCTCTATAATATTTTCATAACAAATCTTATATGATAATTTGGGCCAAAATGGCATAATAGCACATTTTTGCAAAATATATGAAGGTCTACCACGGTTTCAGAATATATAGTAATCTACCATTATTTAGTTACTCAAATTTAAGGAAGTCGAGTTTCATGGGAAACTCGAGTTCCTCAAACTCGAATTCCTAAATAGTGATAAATTGTCAAATATTTTTGAAATAGTGGTAGATTGCAAAATATTTTGAAAAAAAAAGATATTCGGCCATTTTGGCCTAATAATTTGTTACCTACCACCTTTTTTTTTTCTTTTTCTTTTGTCCACACTAGTAGGGACAGAACTATCATTGGAGCAAAATTCTTTTTAAAAAAATATTATTATATATGTGTATCGATTTTAGCAATTTTGTTTCCCTTAAACAATATAATTGATTATTTTAAGTGTAATGCTATACTCACAAACTTTTTTACAACATTTTTACAAAATGTTTTGGTAACAAATTCTTATTGATTCGCATAATGAGCCCACCACTCACATCATTTTTTTACTTACCTATAACTACTTATCATATCATTAATTTATAAAAAAAGCTTGTAACTCTAGCATTACACAGCCAACAGTAAAGCCGCCTCTAACACAAAGTTGTAGCTCCGTCCCTACACATTAGTAGCAATCATTAATAACCTGCCACATAAAAGTTTTGTGAAAATATTATGGACATATATATTTTTTTTTAATTAAATCATGATTTTTTCTAGAATAGAGCCACTAGCCAAATGAATGGAATGGAATCATTGGATACGCATAGCTTCTTCGCCGCGTAAATATGTAATTTTGTTTAAAAAAAATATACAGCACTATCTAGGGCAGGTCAAAATTGGAAGTAAACCTTCCCTAGATACATATCTTCCTGTAGACCCTTTGGAATCTATAAATTGGCTTCATATTTTTGCATTAGTTTAGCTGTTCTTACTTCTTATTTGTTAATATAATTTGGGATTGGTTCGAGTATTATATTCTATTGCACATATCACATTCACACATTAACTAATTCAGGATTCAGAGTCAAGATTAGGAATCTGTACGGAGCCAGCAAATCTCTCTCTTTAAAATACTGAAAACTACATTGGTGTTAGTCCTAGGAGAACAGAAATTTTCTTCACCCATAGGAGATAAAATTTGAATCGGTCAGTACTTGAAATTTATCATTTCCGCATATTAGTAAAACTTCAAAATCTCTTATTCTAGATCAATAAGTCTACTTAAATATAACAAATATTTTTTCTTTTAACCGCTGAAATTGACAAGTTATAATTCTATAATAAAAAATTATAGGTAGTTAGTCCATGCTATACTAATCATAATTTATAATCTCTAAATTTTTTTTAATAATTATAAAAATTTTATTATGTCAATAACATTATATCATGGATTTTTTTAATAGAGAAAATAACTAATACGCGGAAAACAGAAAGAAAGAAAAAAATATCCACATACGACGAGAGTGTACATGTGTTTTTGTGAGTATGTGTTTCATAAGTTATTTCTTTTCAGCAAAAATATTTATGGATACATTTAACAATCAACCAAGCGGGCATCGATTCTCACACTCTTTATAAAGTGGAATTACCACCATCAAATTGCATGTGAATTGTACTCTTCTAATTTGGTTCTCTCTCTAGTCTCTACATATAACTCAAAAGAAAAGAAAAGAAAAATTCAGGAAAATGAAGTGGTTAGGACATGATTTTTGGTTTCGCTTTTAAGGTTTATAAATGATTAACTCAGTCCTATTCGTATAGCATGAGTGGATCATGCCGTGGTTACGGATATGTAGCTACTAGTTGCAGACCCATCCTGACCCACCCCCCATCAAATTGTCAAACATTTTTATCATTCATCGTAAAATCCAATGCATCCACTCATTAATTAATGTTTTATAAAGAAAAGAATCCAAAAAATTAAAAATTAAAAAAAGAAAAACAACGAAGAAGAAGATTAGCAAGAATCATTATTGATCATCTCTCATAGTCATAGGTAGATACAAAAGAAAAACATCACCGACAAACTTTCATCTTCCTCTATTCTCTCTAAACACAAAGAAGCAGAGAAATCCTGTGCCGGTGATTTCACAAAATCTCGCCGGGATTTCAATTCCGGATATCATAAACTCCCTCCCCTAAAAAGCAGGGATATTAATCGTACCCTACTCGCACGTGTGAACATCAAATTCACCCCCAAAAAGTTAAAAAAAGAAAAAAGAAAAAAGAGAGGGAGAGCTAAGCAGCCTAAGCTAGCCACTTCAATTGAACAAGTTGAGAAGTTTTCTCTCTCCGTACTGATCTGCAAAACCACTCTCAAAGGTCGTCACCGATTCCTCGGAATTCATCGACGGAGTTCCCGGACGCCGGATCTCCGGGTTGTACACCGATACTTTCGCTGGAGTCAGGCGGAGATCGAGATCGGTCTGGTACGGTTTGTTCGGCTCGCCGGATCGCCGGCGTTTTGGCGAGACCTTGGGTCGGGAATTCGGACTCGGATCCCCGAGATTCCACATGTTGGTACAGGTCACTTCGGCCTCGGAGACCTCGTCGGAGGACGGAATCGGTGCACCGGATGTGAGAAGCTCCGGTATCGGACGCAAAGTACCGCCGCGTAGGACAGTCTCAACCGCCGCCTGGCACACGTGCCAGTTACCAGTCCATAAAAGTCCAACGGCGCCGTTTACTGGGTTCACGGTCCTTCCACAAGCCTCAAACAACAAAGACTGAAACAAAGCTGAAAAAACACAACCAAAAGAAAGAAAAAAAAAATCAGAACAAAGATTATAAGTTATAACACAACCCAAAAAAAAAAAAAAAAACTACATAGTATTTGATATGTACCAGGTCTTTGAGATTCAGATACGTTGGAAATGAAAGACATAAGGCCAGCACGACCAAAGAACTTGGCGACGAAGACAGTGGCGTGGCCTTGGGCTTCGGGGGTATCGATCCACTGCAAGCAAGGCCGTAGAATACACGATTCGCTGCAACCCTTTCGGAGAACTCGGCAACCGTTGCAACTCATTTTTCTTATCTTTCTCTTATTATTATTATTATCTGTGTTTCAAAGTTTCAAGTTTTAAAAGTTTCAAGACTCAGGACTCTCAGTCTCTTTACATGAACAACCTAAGATTATAAGAATGCAATATTTCTTTGAGCACAAGAAAGAAAGAAAGAGAGAGAGAAGGAATGTAATGAAGGTTTGGGACGAGAGGGGAGAGGGTGATTTATAAATAAAAGGATGTGGGGTTTAGAGGATAGGGAATAATTAACTAGGGTTGAGTTAGTTTTTTGGTAGTGGAATGAGGTGGTGGTGGTGGTGGGGGTGAGACTTTGAGAGAAGTGTGTGTGTGTTTGTGACGTGCTGTGGCTTTGTGGGCTCTGTCTTTTTGTTTTGTTTGGTGGAGAGGAAGTAATGTTAATAGGTTTTTTTTTTTTTTTTTTTTTTTTTTTTTTTTTTTTTTTGAGATGTGGGGACTCCAAGGTCTTGGGCGCGAGCGGCTCCGTGTTTCCGCGGATGGATGTTTCTCCACCGTTGGATTCTTTGCTTTTTGTTTGTGGATTATATAATTGATGGGATTTCCCTTTCATCATTTCTTTTTATTTTTTTCTTCTTCCACTTTCTTCATATTCAAAGTTGAAGTTGTCCAAGTTCCTGGCGTCAGAAAAAATTTTCTAGTGGAATTACGAAAAGGGATTTTTTTTTTTTTTTTTTCCTTGATTTTACCGTAGGGGTTGTGCACATGTACGTAAATTATTGGCTATTTTTGAGTGTTTTTGGGGAGGTTATATATTATATTTGCTAGTGGGGAAAAAGATATGATATTTTATGGGACTAATCATTGAGGGTTTTGTGCGAGATCAGGAAACACAACCATGGTTACCGCTGTAACTAACAATATATTATTAACATTCAATGACAATTTGACAATTGCATAATAATTCGAAGCTAATTTGTTGTTCTAACTTTTTATAGACGCTTGAAAATTAACTATGGTATGGCACTGTTAATTAATATAAAATTTTTACCCAATTAGCTGTCATCTATATGCTAAACTAGCCACCGCATCTACCTTCCATTACTGGACGTGAGTACTTTTGTTTTTTTCTGAATAGAAAAAAAAATCTTAGACATAAACTCATCAACCATATACTACGTGACGATAAGAATAATAAAATCTTGATTGAGCTATTATTGTCGTGGCTACTTCTTATTGTTTAACTCTAGTACTTTATTTCCTATAATGTTTATAACTCTTATATTGAATTACATAAAATTAAAGGAAAAAAAAATTAAAGGATGCCTTAACAACATTAATTTATAAAAAAATAGAAATTTTTTATGAAAAAATAAAAAAATTAACTACCACCGTATACTCTTAGTGTAATGATCACTCCACAAGTATAAGTGTTTTGTGGGGTGTGGGGTGTGAGGTGTGAGGGGCAAGGATCCGAATTCAAATTTTCAGGAGGGAATTTCACATACATATACACTTAAATTAGACTAAAGTAGAATTTCTATGTTTCACACACATATACACTTAAATTAGGCTAAAGTAGAATTTCTATCTTGTATAAAAAAAAAAAAAAAAAAAGTAAAAAAAAAAATTTATACAGTTTTTACCCCAATTAAATTCAAATATATATAATCTGAGTATATCCACCACAAGGTTACCTAACCTGATACAAAACAACCCAAGTCCCTAATAGTAAAAAAAGACCAAATATATATAATCTGAGTATATCCACCACTAGGTTACCTAACCTGATATAGAACAACCCAAGTCCTTAATAGTAAAAAAAAGATCAATATTTTTTGCTTGGATGAGCTCAGATTTAAAATTAAAAGTAACTGTTTTTTTTTTTTTACCCTAATTAAATTCACATATATAATATATTACGAGTATATCCACCACAAGATTAACTAACCTGATACAAAGAAACCCAAGTCCCTAATAATAGTAACTGAAGCTGGAAACAATTGGGACTTTCACAATTATATATAATTTACTTTATTCTGTATGAACCAGCAGATTTTTCTTTTCTTTTTTGTACATGGACCAGAAAAATTATTTTGTCTATATATTCTATATTTTTTTTTTTTTTGCTGAATGTATATATATTCTAATTTAATCATAAGTTCTATGTAACCCCCACATTATATACAATAAAAGTTACAGCCAATACCTAATGGCGTCATCATGTTTCTCAAAAAAAAAATTAATAATAATGGCGTCATCAAGTGAATCTGTTCTTTACTTAACGCATGGGTAAACTGTATTTGAATATCATGGTTCAATATGTTTTTATCAACTCATGCATCACACGGATTACAAAGAGAGTTTCTTCAATATGGAAACTACATGAATTCTACCCAAAAATTGAAAAAAGAAAAAACTACACGGAAACTATGACTCCTTTACCACACACACATATATGCTAAAAGTAAAAATAATAAATAATTTTTTTTTTAAAAACCCTTGCATTGATGCAAGAGAAATTTTCCGATATATACAATAATAGACCTAGATAGATAAAAATTTACAAAATTCCTTTTAAAAAATTACGAAATTGAAGACAACCTACCAAGAATAATCTTCGAAAGGATGGAGTAGCAACCATCTGCAAATGCACAAAGGATAAAGAGCATATTAGCAACTAGAAAAGACTCTTTTGTCATCAACGTATTTCGTGCATCATTTAAATTATTTAATAGCAGAAACCACTTACAAGTTATTTCCTATATATAAATAAATAGTAGATAGATAAATTGATTAATGCATTTCACGTGGGATAAAGAAAATTAATTAGCCTCATCAAAATAATAATAATAATAATAATTAGCACCATTAAGAAAGTTTCTAAAAACCAATATTATCAAGAATTTAGTCGATGGTATTTCTACTCATGTTTTGAAGCAAGTGGTACAAAGTTGACACCTGAAAGGGTGATACGAAACCCAGTATGATCCAAGAGAGAATAAAAGCAGAAATTTTCACCTTACCTTTCAGTAAAAGCAGAACAATTTTGAACTCTATAAAAAAAAAAAAAAAAAAATAAGGTCACACTTGAAGGCCAATTCATTCAGTTCCAAAGTTTGCCCTGTAGCCATTGAAATAACACTTAAAAAAATAAAAATAAAAATTGTAAAAAGACCCCTAGGATTTGGGTCAATTTTGAAAAGACACTCTCTAGTCTCTATTATTAACTTTGTGTTATTGACCCTTAAACTATCAAAAATACCAAAATTGACCCAATTATGTAATTTCTGTCAAACAGAAAATGGTCATGTGCGCTACTCGTGTCCACTTATTGGGTGGGGGGGGGGGGGGGGGAATATATATATATATATATATATAACTTTTAATAATTTTTTTAAAATTTTAATATTATCATGTTAAATAAAATTTTCATAAAACAGAATTTAAAAGCAAAAAAATTCAACTAAAACCTTACAAACCTTAAGTTTGTTTGTGTGTGTGTGTGGGCACTCATACATGCACACAAAGAAATTATTTGCCACATCAATCGCACCCTACCCATGCCATAATTGGCTTCACCCACAACCTAAAAATACTACCACCAATTGGTCGAGACCAACCAAACAAACACGCACCAAGGCTCATGAACACCGCAATCGGTCTTTCTAGTGGCTTGTAGTTTTATGAATCAAGTGGTGGCAAGACTATGAACAAAGGCATTATTCGCTCAAGACTAGGTAATAGGCCAGGGCTCCTAAACACAAACACAAACACAAGCTTATTAGTTATTATCTTTTTCTTTTTTTTTAATTAAAAAAACGATTATTTATTAAAAATAATTAAGATTTTTTTGTTTTATCTATTTGGTTGGTGAGAAAGTGTTATTTAGAATTTTTTTTTCCCCCCGCTTTTTGGTGGCTCTAAGCTGTTTGGTTGATGAGAAAGTTTAAAGGAAAATTTTGATTAATTTATTTGGTGTGACGGCTTGTTATGAAATTTTATTGTTAACCAAACACTTCTCTCTCTCTCTCTCTCTCTCTCTCTCTCTCTCTCTCTCTCATACACACATTTAATTTTAATAATTTTTTATTTTAAGAAAATTTAAAACAATTTTTTCGTTAACGTTATCCAAAATTTTTTTTTATAATAATTGACAGGAATTGTATGGAGCGATCAATTTTGGCATGTTCAATATCGCAAGGGTTAATAACACAAAAAAAATCAATTGAATAAGGGCCTACAATACATTATATAAACATAAACATATATAAGTTAGGTACTTCTAATATGGAAGCTTAAGCCAACTAAATATAAATAAATAAATAAAGGCAAAACTATCAAGAGAGATAAATAACAAGAAACTCTTTTTTTATTTTTTTTATAAAAGAAAAAGAAAAAAAAAGAAACTCAAACTAACAAAAAATGGGTAAAAAAGTTATAAATGTGCTTAAAAGACTTTGCAAACTCATTATTGCACCGTTAACTGCACTCTAGAAGTTATATCTATGATTTTAAACTTATAAACATAATTTTTTATATGCAGAAATCTATTGCCAAAGTTTCAAGAAATTTTAATTTACTACTCTCCTTAAAAGTTTATTACCAAAAGCTTTTGATAAAATTTTAAGAAGTTTCAAATAGTAATCCGATCACAAATCTATTATCAAAAGTTTGTAAAAATTTAAATGAGTTTTCACCGTGTATTTTACATTATATTAATCAACTTCCATAATTTTTCGTGGCAATAGTATATTTTGGATCTTACTCGTCTTGATTATGCCACATAGCTCAATGTAAGAATCATTTTTGTTTTTGCCATGGTATTCTATAAGTAAATTAATATTTTTAAGATAGTTTTCTCTTAGTGAAACTCAATCACAAAAGTTCCAAAAAAATTTTTTAATAAATCCAAAATTGTTTTTATGTTTTATTTAAATTATAATTTATTATAACTCTTTCTTTTGGGGAAAAAAAGGATTTACACAATATACTTTCACCACTTAATTTAAAGTAACCTTTAATTATTGATTTTTTCTGCTATCTATTTTATTGTTAAATATCTTTTTTTTATAGTCAATATTTTATTGTTTAATATCATTTATATTATAATTACTTTTTTAGTATTATTATTAGTTTTTAATTACACATGTTTTTCATTAATCGGTGGAGTCGGGTGGACGCTTAGTGCTGTTATTATTACTTTTTAATTACATATGTTTTTGTACCTAAAAATGTACGACCAAAAAAGAAAAAGCTCAAGCAGTCAAAACTGAACTAGATTAGATTTGAGAATTTCAAAATGCTCATAATAACTAATGACACGAGAGAGAGAATATGATATGTGAAACTCACTTTTATGTGAGAATAATGGATATCACGATGTAGAGGGGAAAAAACTCTATTTAATTATTAATGGGTAGTAACTTTTTTATTTTCTTTTAATAATTATTATACGAATCCTTATTAGGGTTATCCCTTACTAAATGGGTCCATGTGTGCATGTCTTTATTCTAGCACATTTGTTAATGTATTATTTTAGAAAAAATTTAATACCGTTTTCATAGAAAATGTAAGGTTGGGCTTTAGCTCTTAGGTCCAAAAGATAAATAGATTAAGGCACAAAGAATCCAATACAATAAATTTATAGAGAGCGAGCTAAAAAGCCAAGTTTCAATGAAGTGGACGACACCCTTAATGGGCTAAGGATGGTAAGAGAGCAAGAAAAAGCAATAAATAGACAAATGTAATGCACATAAAGTCTTCCTCGGCAATGTCCGAGGAGAGTGGTTCTTAAATATATTTCTCTTAAATTTGATTACAGTTACTTTTCTTAATACTATAGTGTTTTCTCTACCAATTTTGTGTCCTTTGCCCATTGGAGGGTCTCTCACACTATATAGATTCATTCAGGCAATCTTAGCCCTTCATTTGTTAATTGTCCAGTTCACCACTCGAGTGCTTGATTGCTTGTACCATCAGACACATTCCCAAAACTCTTGTGAGTTGCGGCAGTCAAGACAGTACTGTTCAGGGGTATTCTCCACATCAATGCAGCCAAGAGGTTTGGTGGGATGCATTGAATGTAGGGGTAGCCACCATCTCGCTAGTCATATCAGGGCTAACCCCCTCTCCGAAACTTTTTCTCAACAGCAGGACCTCCTCTGGCAATGTGCCACTGACGTGGTCTTACTGTCCGAGCGTGTGGCCTCCTCGACACGATAATGGGCTCCTTGGCCATGAATACGACACGTAGCATAGGTACCTTATCTGAATTCTTGTGCCCCACAAAAAATATAAAAAGTCGTCAAAAAAATAAGTTTTTTTAATTTACTGAATCCCATAAAAAAATTCTAATATTATTCCCTAAACTAATATCTTTAAAGCATTTATTAACTTTTTTTTCTTACTTAAATATAGAAAAATGAGAAATATCCATTGTGAATTTATTTGGGATTCACTTTTTTATGAAAATAATTACTCTTGCAACATGAAAAATTTGTAGTTTAGACTTAAATTAAAAAGATAGAAATTAGTGCAAAACTTCTTTTAATTAATTGCAAACAAAATAAATATGGTGAAAAGAAGTAAAAAAAAAAAGAAATAAATTTCTTAAGAGTGTTTGCATTCAAAAAAAAATGTTAAATGAAAGGTTAGTTTAGCCATGCACGCACTATAAGAAAAAAAATCGTTACAATAACCATGTAGTCATTACAATAGTTGATGCGATGTGTTACAATAAAATTTGAGTAATAGGTTTATATAACAAAAAATTTAATTGCAATAAAGTCTAGATATTTTAATGACAACTTTAATACAAATAATATATATGTTGTTGCAATAAAAAATTTACTACTTCGAATCTTCACGAATTTTATTACAATAAGATTGTAAATAAATAATTGACAAAAATAATTTGAATTAAGTTATTACAACAATACATTCATTGTAATTAATAATTGTTTCATATTTATCATTGTAATAAGTTATATAATAATTGATATAAAATTATTGCAATAATATATTCATTGCTATAAAATATCACTTTGAAATTTCCGTTCTAATAGATTGCAAAAATATCAAGTTATTGGAACGAATTCTTCATTATAAGTTATCATAAAAAAATTTCTTAATATAGTAAAGTATTAAAGCCTCTATTGTAACCGATAATTATAAGTTATTATAACTAGTTATTATTAATGCAATAATTTATCACTTTTAAGTTACTTGCAACTATTTTTAACTTGTAGATTCTACCAGTGTAGTAAAAGCATAAATGTAACAAGAAGTTTGAGATTAACTTTTGTGGATAAGAATAAGTGGCGACTTTAGGATTATTTTTAAGGGGGGTTAATAAGAAACATAAATTATACAAAATTTTAAATGAAAGAGAACTTGAATATATCAACATCACCAAATAAATAAATAAATAAATAAAGTTTTACAATTACATTCTACAATGTTTCATATTTTGAATTTGTTGCATGATATCTTCATTATTAATTCTACAAACTATATCTCTTTCAATGTACACAGCCAAGCAATCATTCATCAATTGATCTCCCATTTTATTGATTTATTTCAATTTTTGTAAGATCTAAGTGAATTTTTTCTAAGGTTTAAGATTAACAAATTTCTACTTTTGTTGTTAGACTTATTAATTTTTTCCCAAATTTTATATCAAATTGGTTTGTGATTGGTTTTTTTTTTGTGTGTATGTGTGTTTAAAAAGACCAAGATATTGTTAAAAAAATTATATTCAAACTTATTTTCAACTGGGCTTAAAAAAAATATAGGACCAAGGTGTTCAAAATTTTATTCTAGGGTTCAAAATTTTATTGGTTTCAGTACAGGGGGTTCAAATGAACCCCCTGGGCTCCAACTGGAGCCGCCCCTGATAAGAATAGTGTTGGAGAATTGGTCATCCAAGATTATGATAAGCACCTTCTCAAAAAAAAAAAAAAAGATTATGATAAGCATGCATGGGGCCCAAATTTGCAGAGAATCTTCATATTATGATTCTACCTACCTTTTGAACAGCGAAAAACTCAGCAACAAGAAATTGCTTGGAAGGAAGAGACCGAGCTTTTACTTCGGTTACTCTATCTCTACTTTCTAAAGCCAAAATTCAACAACATAACACATGTTTCGTATGTAAAACACAACGTAGTGCAGGCATGTTATAGTGTATATGTGTGGAAGATTATATTAAAAGATTTTTAAGATTTTCCATGTGCAGTAGACATTGAATTATTTATGCGGCGCGTGAAAGATTATGAGAAATCCTAATCAGCGAGGATGTGGCATCCTTATCTCTACCCTCAAACTATGTCACCCTTGTTCCCACTTGCAGGTTACCCATGGCCCTGTGAAAACAACATGAGAGAGTGTTTTATGGGCTAAATTTTAATTTGTTTGATTGTTTGTGTTATTTTATTGTGTGCAGTAATGTAATAGATGTGATGTCTGAAAAAGAAGATTAGCCAATTGACTCAGACATTATTATTAGAGCAGTCGTTGAGTTATGCATAACTCGTTAAAGTGCAAAATAGATAATACTATTCACTAAAAATGCACAAATTAAAAGCACTCACACCTCATCCGGTGAGTTAAAATGCCAAAAGAAATTGCATGGCTTAAGCATTCTAGCGATTAGAGATATATTAGCTCATTAGCATATACTTTATACTCTATATTTTCGTTTCTGCATCCATACTAGCATATTCAATATGGTGTATCAATGCTAATATTTAACGTGGTATCAGAGCCACCTTCCTGTGACCATGATTTTCTATTACGGTATATTTAAAAGTAATCTTTGTCTTCCTCTGTGTTTTTTGCTGCGTACCTTCTTTGGCTTCCTACTGTTGTCATCAAAACTCTCCGGTATAGTCAAGCCACCGTTAGAAGTTGTATCAATACTAGCATATTCAATATAGTGTATCAATGCTAATATTTAACATGGTATCAGAGCCACCTTCCTGTGACCATGATTTTCTATTACGGTATATTTAAAAGTAATCTTTGTCTTCCTCTATGTTTTTTGCTGCGTTCACCTTCTTTGGCTTCCTACTGCTGTCATCAAAACTCTCCGGTATAGTCAAGTCACCGTTAGAAGTTGTATCAATACTGCAAGACCATTGCCGAGCTAAACTTCATTCAAGAGATCTTCTCAACCTTATCAAATCTCAAGATTTAATCAAATTTCTATCTTGAGTTTGAGAAGGGGTGTTAGAGATATATTAGCCCATTAGCATAGGCCCAAGCCTAATTCTACTTTGTGTACAAGCCAAGTCTCCTACTTGTACTAGAAGTCTATTAGTCTAGAGTTTAGTCTACTATATATACACATGTTATGATTCATTATAACACATGATTTGTACTACACTCTAATATATTATTGATGTAACACTTGAGGGTTTCCTCAGTGAATGTATGCCGTTAAGTTGAACCACGTAATTCTCGTGTGTTACTATATTTTATACTTTATGCTTTCGCTTCCACATCCATACTAGTATATCCAACATGGTGTATCAATACTAATATTTAACACTAGCAACATGCAAAAAGATTTTATTCCTTTTCTATTTTTTCACTCTCTTTCTTTTTTTTCTCCTACTTTAACGTTAAAGTAATAATAATTTACTACGATGTATTATTAAATAATAAAAAAATGATGTAAAGTATATTATAAAAATAGTTATGTAAAAATGTAAAATAAATTATTAAAGTGATTTATTTGGCGAAATAAAATGTTTTTTTTTTTAAATTCTTTTTGCATGAACAATGCTTTGCGACGAAATGAAATGTGACTCTCCCGTGGCAAATGAAATGGGTAATCCCAAGAAACAACATGTAAGCTCCAAGTGATTTTTTTTTTTTTTTTTTTTGGGCGAAGTTCCAATTCGATGTGACTTATTGGGTTCCTGTGTTTATAACACGGACGTAAAACAAAATTACAAAGCAATTGAATTGCTTTAAAGTCTCTTTCTATAACTCACTAATTGAGAAAAGCATTCATTATTATTACTATTCTTCTTTTTTTTAATGAATGAAAAGCATTCTTTCTACAACATTGGTGGTGGCCCAATAACATTATTATTTCGCGAGCCATTTCCTGTGGCTGTGGATCCATCCATGAAGTTACCAAGTTATTATTTCGTGATAAACCTGTGCATGAGAGTAATAATAATGTATTATTAAAGTGAAGTGGTGGTACCCCTGTACCCACAGTTTTGCCTTAGGAATACAACGGTGTTTTTGACTTTTGTGGGTATGTTACAACAAAATATTGGCACCGTTTTTTTTTTTTTTTTTAATCCACAGATAAGTTAGGTTATTTGTGGATAAGTTAGGTTTCTATAATAAAAAATTACGTATTTCTTTAAGGTAGTATTTCAATATTAAAAATTTATTCTTGTCCTTTATATCATAAAAATATTTAGGTTTTCCAAGGATATCTATACTTCATCTAAAATCAAACATTAATTCCTGATCAAGGAGTAGATATATGATCTTATTATGGATCTTCCTTTGTTATTCGGCTAAAGAAAAAGCTTTCTTAGGATAAAAGGTGCCAATTGGTTAAACTAAGAACAACTCTCTCTCTCTCTACGCAAAAGACTATCATATAAATATATGATTCTCACGCAAAATAAAGCCAATAATGCCACCATTTTTATTTAAGATCAAGTAAATTTTCAATGTAGTACAAATACCTATGAATAGTTTCTGGGACCAGCCCTGAATAAAGCAAAAGAACTTTTATATAAAAAATTTCTATCTATAAGAACAAACAACAGCTCAAATCATCATGAAAGTGCAGGCTATATCCAGTAGATTCCGATATGTAGGGTCCTTGAAATAGGCAAGTGGGATTAGCTTGAAGCCCAGTTTCTATTCCAAAATGATGATTGTACCCAAGTCCATAATATGTTATGTTAATCAACTGGGGCATCTCTACTGTCTAGTACAAGATACAATGTTAGATGAAATCTGACACCAACCAAATTAGCTTTGATTATATAGATAAAAGTACAAGCAGTAGGTGCAAGCATCATTCCTTCATGAGTGGCTGAACTTTACTCTTCTTATATTGAAAAATTCTGGTACCACACTCTTGTGCACAACTTTGTGCACAACTCACCCACGTGTCGAGTTATGGTTGGTAGAAGGAGTGACCCACCATTACCCTTCCACCAACCACAATTCGCCACGTGAGGGAATTGTGCACAAAATTATGCCCAAGGATGTGGCACCAGAACCACTCATATAACATGATCAGAAAACTTTATGGAACCTCATTGCACTGATTAGACAACATGACTATTAGTAATCCTTTCACCATATACACAAAAAGAACAAACAATTCATTTTAAAAAAAAAAAAAACAAACATTTTTTTCTCTCTCTTTTTATTTATTATTATTTTTTTTTTTTAAAGCTGTGCCTAAAGTTCAATCAGTTTTCAGTGGTCCATCCACAAAGGAGAAAACCAAAAAAAAATCTGACTTAGTGGTTCCTTTCATGGGTGTCAACTTCCATAGCTTCTTTTGAAGAATCCCTTAAGATACTAAACTTTTGTTCCTTCAGCTAGCTATAGACCAAGCCTGAAATTTTAGATAGAGCCAGCCATGGCCCAATATGGTTCGAGACTAATTGTGCCTATAGATGTGAAGAAAAAGCCATGGGAACAGAAACTCCCTCTTCACAACCGGTGGCACCCAGACATACCTCCGGTTGCTGAGGTTAAAGTAGGAGAGGCTTTTAGAGTGGAGATGGTGGACTTCAGTGGAGGAGGTATAACACAGGACTATACTGCAGAGGACATCAAGCAAGCCGAACAATCTATTGTGAGTTCCTTGTTTAAGTTTTAATTTGATACAAAAATATTAGGAATATTTTCAATTTCTAGTTAGTTTCATCAAACTGCGTGCACAGTACTGATGCAACATGTCCTTTGTAAGTAGCTAGCTTTATCTGTCTATGTTTGCAATTTGGGAGTTTCCTGACTGCAGAAAAAACGACAGATGATTAACATTGTGGACACAACTTTTTGCAGATAGAAATTATTATACTTAGGCATCTTTTTGGTTAATGTTAAAAAACCAAGCATGATCTCAGCCCAGCCGCCTAGGGCCAGTAAAAGTATTTTATATATACATAAGGCGATTGTAGAGTAAATTCAAGAGTTTGAAGGGCATCTCAGTTAAAAAAAAAAGAGTTTGAAGCGCCATATATACTATAATTTTTGCAACGGCCAGTCAACTAAAAGCTTTATAGCATACAAGCTTTTAGTATAAAAAAATTATGGGAGATCGGCTTCTAGAAATTGTGTATTTCGGTAGTGTCTAAATGCTATATTATTTTGGGTTTTGTTAAGGGGTATCTTTAGCCTATTTTGTTAATTAGATTATTTTAAAAAAAAATTATACCATTTTTATAAAAAATATAAAAAATTATCTGAAAAATCAGCTACTTTTTTTTATTTAAAAAGTTAACTCTTTCCTTTTTCTTTTTTTTTTAATATCTTTTGTGGGATACTCAAGGACTAAATAGTAAATACCCTTAAACACCCTTTATTATGTACAAACTATAAATAAACTTGGACTTCTCTGTTTTTTTTTTTGTTTTTTTGATAAGACGACTTCTCTGTTTTTATTATATAATATAACTACCCTTCACATCAAAATTTTAAAAGATATTTAATAAGATAAGAGTAGTGTAATTTACTAAACTATGAAAGGCGTGAATAGACATGAATATTTTTCGGAAATGCTCAGGTATAGGGATGGCAATGGGGCGGGACGGGGTCGAATGATGGGGTTTTCGTCCTGGTCCCGCATGGTTTTATCTTATCCCATTCCCGCTCCGCATTATAGGGAAAAAATTTTCACCTCATCCCCGCCTCTTTGGGCCCCACCCCGCCCCGCCCCACTCCATAAAACTCTACTTTTTGTTAATTTGCCCTACAATTAGTACAATTTTTTTAATGAAACTTATTTCATTAATAAAAATATACTTAAAATTACAACTAAATTTATCTCATCAAATCAAATCAGTTTTTAGAAAAAATTGAATAATATATCTAAGTGTTTCACAAGATAATCATTAAAAAAAATTAAAAAAAAAAAAAAAAACTCATAATATAATACATAACAAAATAAATGCAGAGAACCACATTGGATAGAATAAAATAAGCTAATATTGATATGTTTGTTTAAATAGTAAGATTTTAGAGTATGAAAAATTTTCAATTATAACCCTAACTAACGCGAGGTGGGGCGGGGGCAAAGGCGGGGACGGGGCGAGGGCGAGGGTGGGGGCGGGGACGGGGACGGGGAGGGGCGGGGCAGGGTGAGTCTAAAAAGTTTAAACCCATCCCTGCCCTGCCCTATGGTGCGGGGCTAAAATCTAGCCCTATTTCCGCCCCACCACCTTTGCGAGACAGGGAAAACTTGCACAAGGCAAAGCAAGGAGGGGCAGGTTAAGCAGTGCGGGAAAAAATTGTCATCCCTACTCAGGTAGATACGGACTTCTTCTTTTTTAGTTTTTTCAATTAAATTTTTTTTTTTTTGTATATAGGGAAGGAAATATCTACCAAATCGTCGTGGCCCTATCCCCTTAAGATCTATCTCTGGAATCTGCCTCTTCCAAGTCCCTAATAATTTTCCTTGAGACCTTCACTACTAGTATTCTTAAAAATCACCTCCCAAGTGCTTTGCAGATGCGTGTTTTTCTTTTTCCATAATTGTTTATTTAATTCAACATTGACTAGAAATTAAAATTGTACATCTAATTGTTCTCTGAACTCTCTAATTTTTTTTTTCTCAAAATGAACTATGAGTCTTCATATTCAACATCTTTGATGTATTAAAAACGAGTTTGAATCTAAAACACATGGGTAGAAAATTTTTACATTATTTTTTTTTTTTTAAATCCAAAAGGCACAAGGCAACCTGAAGAATTTCTCATCTTTCTAGCAAAATTTATTTATTCAAAACCTACTTGTCATTGTTTATCCCCAGGGGTGGAGCCACATAGCTCCTTGGGGCCATTGCCCCCCTCCCCACAACAAAATTAAAATTTCTCTCATAACATACATGGCAAAATGATATGGGCACGATCAAAAACTATAACCGGCCTCCCATTTGTTCTTTAAAGTTGTACTAGTCCAACAGCTTAAAAAAAATTTGTTTTCAAATAAAATCATATTTGGCCCCTTCAATTGTCCAAACACTTATAATTAATCCAGTGGTCAATAACTACTCTCTCCAAATAGTATAGATGTCAACCCATTAACCATTTCAAAACATAACTTCACTTTTCCCCTCTCATTCTCACCGTCAAAGAAATTACAGCTTACAGGAGCTTTTGCTTGTTTTCCCCTATAATGATGCCAGCCCATTGTTTATTTCTTGTCAACTCATCTCGTTCCAATATTCTCAACACAGCCAAACAAAACCATCAAAGTTTGTACTGGTGTTTAGATTTATAAGAATATGCTTTGTTTATTAAGGTTGTGTTTTTTTTTTTTTTTTTTTTTCTATAGCTATATGATGGTATATTACTATATTATATTTCTTTTCCAATTAGTATATCGTCAATTTTTTTAAGCTAATTTTTTTGGGATTTGAAATTAGGTGCCAAATAATTCATTAAAAAAAATTAAAATGTAAGAAAATTTTAATAACATGCATAATGATGGGTTGATAATATGAATTATAATTATTGTATCAAGACTATGACTCAGCCCCAGCGAACACTCCTGACTACGCTCCTGTTTATCCCTTTACATTATTTGTGGGGTTAGTAAAGTGACTAGCACACTTTCGTGGTTTCTTCCTATCACTACTACCACAAAATATGAGGTGCTAGGTTAATCCCTAAAGTCTTGGTGTTTTTTTGTCTTTTCTATTAAGGCCTGACAAGCAGTAGGGGACCATTTAGAAAAAAATTGTCACATTATAGATAAAATATTTATTTTGATTTAAAATAAAAGGGAAATATATTTGCGAAAGACCTTCCCTAGTCATCGGAGCCCCCTGACACGTCACCACTACGTGTACTGGCGATGGATCCCATGCATGGCTCAAATCAACCAAATGATGACACCCAGTTAGCCCCATAAGTCAAAAAAAAACAATATATCCCAGATTAGCATCTGCTCTTGCTCTTCCACTTTTAATTCATCCATGGCTCCAACTCCAAGACTAGTGGTACCCATAGATTTGACAAAGAAGCCATGGGAGCAAAACTTTCCTCTTCACAACCGTTGGCATCCTCAACTACCCCATGTTGCAGAGGTCAAAGCTGGCGAGCTCTTTAGAGTGGAGATGACTGATTGGACTGCACGTGCCATTAAAGATGATGATTCTGCAGTTGATGTAAAATCCATAGACCTCTCAACTGTAAGTATATGAACTTGATTTAATCTATCCACTGAAGAGAAACTTACTAACTCTGGAGGTGAATGTTGCCATCTACTTGATAGGAAGATACCACTTATTGACACTGACATATGATCTCCTAATTGTATTAAAAATCTATTAATTTAAGATTTAACCTGTTATATATATTCATGATATAGTTTATTATAACATAAGATTTGTACTACATAGAAGGATTGAGTTTAAGCCTATGCTATTGGGCTAACATATCTCTAACATTATCTTCTCGAGTAAAGATCGTTTTTAGTAGGGTAATGATTATGGTCTCTTTGATAACTAGCTCAGGTACATTACCTCAGCGGGCCGATTAGGGTTGTGGACGAGGACGGGACACCGGCCAAGCCGGGCGATCTTCTGGTAGTTGAAATATTGAACTTGGGTCCTCTTCCTGGAGATGAATGGGGTTATACAGCAACATTTGAGAGAGAAAATGGAGGTGGTTTTCTGACTGACCATTTTCCTTGTGCAACCAAAGCGATTTGGTATTTTGAAGGAATATATGCCTACTCTCCTCACATACCAGGTAATGAGAAAATGAATAGAATGCATTTCATATTCATGCTGCTTACATATTATATGCATAGCAGGAGTACGATTTCCAGGCTTAACTCACCCTGGAATCATTGGAACTGCACCATCATTGGAACTGCTCAACATATGGAACGAGAGGGAAAGAGAGCTTGAAGAAAATGGGCTCCAAACGCTCAAACTATGTGAGGTTCTGCACTCACGACCATTAGCAAACCTACCAACAACCAGAGGCTGTGTCCTTGGAAAGGTATGATACATTGAACAAAGAAAACACGTAAAAACCTTTGGTTATTGTAACAGATGTTAGCCATGAGAGTTGAAACTGAAACAATCTCATATCAGCTGAAAGTAGTTATTTAATGTGTCGTGATCATGTGTAGATTGAAAAGGGCACTCCAGAATGGGAAAAGATTGCTAGGGAGGCTGCGAGAACAATTCCAGGAAGAGAAAATGGTGGAAATTGTGACATCAAAAATCTCAGTAGAGGTTCAAAGATATACCTTCCGGTATTTGTAGATGGAGCAAATTTCAGTACCGGTGACATGCACTTCTCTCAGGGGGATGGTGAAGTCTCATTCTGTGGGGCAATTGAGATGAGTGGTTTCCTAGAACTCAAGTACATTCTATCTCCCGTAACATTTCAAGTTCTACTATAATTGGTATGAAGTTACAACATGTTCTTGTTCTCATGGTTTACTATATTCTTATACACAAGAAGAGAAACAGACATAAATTACTGGAGCATATAATGTTAAAATTCCTTTCTTTAAGGAAATATAGTGTAAAAAATAAAAATAAAAAAGAGTTCTAGACTTCTACCACGTAATGTAAGGTGTCCAACTTGCTAAAGAAACCTAGAATATTAATTCTAGTCCTATCTTATGTGTGGTCTTATACATTTTAATCAACTAGGTCTGTAGTTCCATAAAATATTTGATTTCTTGTCACATTGAAGATAACTTCAATAGTGAGTAAAAGAGGATGAACTGCAATTATCATTATAGGCGTCAAGGAAAAAACATACTAGGCTTTAGAGATAATTTGGATATTTAAAAAGACTAGAAAGTATGCTGTCATAGTTAAACTCCATAATTACACGAACACAAATGGCTACTAATAGCCCAAAGAACTTAAAGCTGAGAAGATCAAACACAAGCTATGCTATTAATCAAGACCAATCTATCTAACAACTCTTCTCTTGATAAAGTAGCAACCACTCACATAACTCTGTTCTCCCTCCTAAACGGCATCAGGTGTTATTTTGAAAAATAAGCAAGAACTTAAAGCTGAGAAGATTAAACACAAGTTATTCTATTAATCAAGACCAATCTATCTAACAACTCTCTTGATAAAGTAGCAACCACTCACATAACTCTGTTCTCCCTCCTAAACGGAAAAATAAGCAAGAACTTAAAGCTGAGAAGATTAAACACAAGTTATTCTATTAATCAAGACCAATCTATCTAACAACTCTCTTGATAAAGTAGCAACCACTCACATAACTCTGTTCTCCCTCCTAAACGGCATCAGGTGTTATTTTGAAAAATAAGCAAGAACTTAAAGCTGAGAAGATTAAACACAAGTTATTCTATTAATCAAGACCAATCATCTAACAACTCTCTTGATAAAGAAGCAACCACTCATATTACTCTGTTCTCCCTCCTAAATGGCATTGGGTGTTATTTTGAAAAATCAGCATGGGTATTTTTGTTAATTTATTATCTGTATATATTAAGAGGATTTAGAAAGTTAGTTATTACTTTTTTTTCTTGTCAAAAATACCCTTAAATTAATTAACTAACTACTTAAAAATGGGGTTAAAATAGTAAATTGGAAAAAGAAAGTTAGTTATTACTTTTTTTACCGTAAAAAATACCCCTACCTAAAACTTAAAAATGAGGTTAAAATAGTAAATTGACAAAAATAATAAATTCCTACTTCTACGTTGAAATACCTTCATGCTTCTAATAAACTCATACTTTTATGTTGATTTAAATTCCTACTTCTACTCTCTAACTCCCTACAAAATAGGATTACTCTTTTGTTAGTTTTAAAACTCCTCCAATCTACAAAACTCACCCCACGTATTCTTTTTTTTTTTTACTTCATCATGATGTATTTATTTCTTCTATCCTTCTTTTTTTCCAATTTTTTTTTTTTTTAAATTTCATTACACCCTTAGTTTTTTTTTTTTTTTTTATTAAAAAAATAGAAATTCCAAAAAATAGAAGAGCCTCTGAGCACGCGCATGAGCGCGTGGTCAGAGGCTAGTTTCTTTTAAAACCTAGAACATTGCTTGAATTTCAGATTTAGGGGGGCAAAAAAATGCTTTTTAGCAAACTTACCGAACAGTTGGCAAATTTTGCTTAAGAGCTTCAAGCCCCTAAAAGTCTTTTCCCCTCCTCTATACACAATGCCAGATGGGGCCTTAGGCCTCTTAAGAACTAAGCCATCTACATCTAAGCATCCTCATACAAACCTCTTTCAAAGACCTAAAATACTTAATTTTGATGTCAACCACAATGCAAACATTAATGCCACTTGAATGCTTTTGCCCGTAATAAACCATTCTTAATAAAAATAAGATTCACGACAATATCATTAACTGTTCATAGCTTATCTAAGATTCACGACAATATCATTAACTGTTCATAGTTTATCCAGGGTTATATCACTTGTTATCTTGTTATCAGGTGTGACATTATAAGGGGTGGAATGAAAGAATACCTTACACCAATGGGTCCCACTCCTCTTCATGTAAACCCAATCTTTGAGATAGGCCCTGTTGAGCCTAGATTCTCAGAATGGTTGGTATTTGAGGGCATCAGTGTTGATGAGAGTGGGAGGCAACACTACCTTGATGCAAGTGTTGCTTATAAGCGAGCTGTACTCAATGCCATCGACTACCTCTCCAAATTTGGGTACTCCAAAGAACAGGTTCATGTCTCTTTCTCCATTAAGTCACACAAGCACATGCACAAAGAGAAGCACCAAAATTCATAAATATGGTAAATTTGGTTTGTATTAAATGATTGATCTAGAAGACAATATGGTGGTTAACAGGTCTATCTTCTGCTGTCATGCTGCCCATGTGAAGGAAGAATATCTGGAATAGTTGATTCCCCCAATGCTTGTGCTACCCTAGCAATCCCAACAGCTATCTTTGACCAGGTAGCAATTTCCCTCTAATTTTCCAACACTCACAAATCACAAGTTCATACCAACAGTTCTCCATCTTCAAATTACTTGCTTTATCAGATTGCTAATTGACTACCTATTAAATTGCCATATCTATGGTTCCAAAACTTCAATAACATTTTTGCCACAAAAGATAAGCAGGCTCTTTCTATTTACAGATTTAGGGTGTTGAAATGTGCTTCAAGAATAACAAGCTTTCATAAAAAAATCTAGTGATGGTTGTTGGAAATATCAAATGTTGGATGCTGAGTATATGTACATCAGCTTATAGTTGTCTGTGTGTAGGATATTCGTCCCAAAAACAAGAAGGTTCCAGTTGGGCCCCGGCTAGTGAGGAAACCAGATGTCCTAAAATGCACTTACGATGGAAATTTGCCGATCACAAAAAATCCAAGCACCTCAACATAAATCCTACAAGCCTTGATCTGCTAAGTCAAGGAGACACTGGGGGTCACAATTTCAATGCCAACTAGGCATTTATCCGTATCTATTACCTGTAATAAGAAAGAATGGAGGTATTGTTCTCCTTTATTCAAAAATACTGTTCATCAGCACTGTCTTATTGTGTACCAGTACCAGTTCTACCCTTATTAAGTTTATCACCATATTATTATACTTTATGTATGTTCTTATACGTGTTCTCACAAATCAATAAGCATCTTATGTTATTAAAGCTTTCAGAGTGTTTTTCCTCTTATCAGTCATATCATAATCCTACATATACGAAGGGAAGTCCATTTTAATAAACTAAAATAGCAGGTAATTATTTCAATTTTGCTATTACAAAATCATATAATTATTATCATTTAGTTAGAATAATATGCTTTATCAAAATTGTTATATTTATAAGTCTTCAATATCATATATATCTTGGCACCACATCTCAAAACAGAAACTTTCCTCTTTCGCGGCTAAAAGTATCAACCAGATTAAATCATGAGGTCTAAAGTCTATGGAGAATTACAAACTATAATTAAAAGATGGACACCAACAATTTAATGCGCATGAAAAAGTAAAATAACGGCAGCCATAGCTCCAGGGCCCATTGGAAAAGTAGCACTTGATGAAATATTTCATTTAGCAACTCAACGTCAAATCATTTTCTCAAAATCCTTTGATTCATTAGCATCAATTAAACAGATGTACCCTCTAAAATTTCCAAAGCTGTGACTCTCCATGAGAAGGGTCAAAGTAAAGGGTGTCATGAATCATTTGTCACACTTGTCCAAAAACTTCACCCAAGATCTTAATAATTCTCACCAAAATATATATAAGAAGAAAGCTACCATGGTGTAACGTATGCTTAATAATATATTGAGAGAGTTCGATGGTGTGGCAGAGATGAACATTGAACCCCAGAAGCCCAGAGCCAGAGGTCTAACTCCACACTCAGCACCTGAACAGAAAAGTCCCAGAAATAGAATGAAAGAGGAAATCTGGTGAAGTGCTGAGGAAGAATAAAAGGTATTATTTCTAATTTCAATTGCGGGGGGGTGGGGTGGGGGAAATTGTTTCATAAGTTTCAGAAAATATGATGTAATGTCTTGAAGGTTCTCTCTCTGTCAGAGCCTTTTTCTATCAATGAAAAAAGATAAAAGAAAATAAAACAGACGCCATTGTTGCATATCAAACATTGTGTACACGATAAAAAGAAAAAAAAAAACATGATACTTTTGTGCCAAGTAAAATATTACTAACTAAACTACTTGCAAATCAAACTTTTAAATTTATATATATATATATATATATATAGTTGTTAATACTTCTAGTGTTTAAAACAAATAATAAGTAATACTTCTAATGGTTGTTAAATGTTCAACTCATTTTTTCACAATTTGTTAGAAATTTTGACATATTTTAAGAATGATTTAATTTTATTTATTAACTCAAATTTCTCATTTCTATAAGACTTTACTATTTTAAAATTTGAGTAAGCAAATTAAAAATACCCTCCATACATGTACATAAGATGACACTAAAAATTGCACTGGACAAAATAGCATTACCTGCTTTCCTGATTTCATACTGATCAACTCCCTCATTTTCTCCACGGCATGTACAGAGCAAGCTCGTAGTTCAACCTCTTCCTCGCTGCCTGGACCTATTTCACTATTGGCTTCAATAGTGCTGGCAAGGGTTGAACTATATCTTAGCACACCAAGCTGCCGCAGTACTGCTGGAACAATATAGTCCGCCATTATAGTGATTGAGCCAATGTCATTAAATTGCCCATATGCTTGGCCCTTAAATGCACCCCATAAATCTGCCGCAAATATTTGAGCTCTTTTGTACAAGAATACCTGGTGGCCCTTGTACAGCGTGTGGTCTCGAAAGCCTAGAATAGTTTAATTTTTGGGAATCAAAAATTCAGTATACAAATTTACTTACAAAATAGACAACCATCTCAAGACATAGCTGTACCCAACAGATTGAAAATTTATGACAAAAAAACACACACACAAAGAGAGAAAACAACAGCAACCAGGGGATACCAGGAAAGTGACGTGTAACAAGAGCTACAAGTTTTAGGGCTGATTTTCCACAGGACTTGACAAGATTGGATGCTTTGCCGTCAAAACTTCTTTCCAGTTCATAGCCAACCTGGGTCATCAAACTAACTGATATCAGACAACTTAATCTGCTGTTAGGCTTGGGAATAGCTCATAACAAGAAGTAGATCTGGACAAATAAGAACTAAAAATCTAAGAAACTTGAAGACCTTTTTCTCAAAAAAGGTGAGAAATAAACAAAAAGGCAAGTATGATGATGCTTAATTCAAAAAAAAAAAATTATAAGCATGATGTAATTTACCTCATGAAGTAAACGAACTCTTTCATCCTCCAATGGAAGTGGTCTAGGCCACTTCAATAGCTCACGTAATTGAGGACCTGGAAACATATATTGATCTCATTACTTTACTAACTAACAAAAGAGCATTTCGTCTCTGAAAGAATATAGATTTCCATAGTGTCAAACATATAACTCCATAGAGAAATGTATCTCTAAAAAAGGAGTTTCGGTTGTAAAAAATTAAGCATTGAACTCCTAATCCACAAATTCAAATTTAAATCTTGAAGAAACATTTTTTTAAGAAAGCGAAAGTTTTTGTTGTTGGAAGGTCAATTTAATCCAAATGACATTGAATTAAGGAAAATTTCAACTAAAAAAAGAATTAAGTAATCTACTTGTCGCTGTAATGAAATATGAGTAACAAACTAGCTTGTAACCCTATGCTCCATGCATATTATAATTTCTACCTATGTTGAATACTACTAATGGTTGCTTTATATTTTTGTCAACTCTTGAAAAGGCCTTGTATGGTTATTATTTAGTATAGTATGCAAATTGTTCACTCTTGATTGTTTTATTTCCCCTTGGGGGGGGGGGGGGGGGGGAGGGGATAGTTTGTTAACTTAATTTCTATTATTGTGATGCAACAAATTTATTTGATGTTTACTTATGACAATTGAATTATTATGAAAAAAAAAATTGAATATGAACAACCAGTTTTTAGAACATGATAAAATTTTTGTTGAAATTTATATTTGAACTAATAATTAGTTTTTGTAAGAAAATCTAGATTAGTTATAAATGGATTAGAAATGGTTTCAAATGGGATTTAGTAAAATGAGCTAGAAGTAATTTTAGATGGACTTAAAATAGTTTTACATAGATTAGAAGTATTACAGAATCAAGTGTTACATAAAAGTATAATAAATTCTAGTGTTACATGAAAGTATAATAAATTCTAATTTATTCTTTACATGTTTTTTAAGTTTAGATTCATGAACTTACATGTAAAGACACCTGACACGAAATTAGAGATGGAATGACACTTGGCATAAAATTGAAACATAATCTAAACACACTTGGCATCAAATTAAAGTACAATTAGGACACTTGGCTCAAAATTGAAATGCAATTAGACTCTAATTTGAATTCTTGATTGAGCTTCCATTTTAATATATTATATAAGATTTTCATCAACCAACAATCAGGTCAATCTTCAATATATATTTGATATTCTCTAACTGAAGATATATCAGTCAATTCTGATGACGTGAAGTGTACTATTTTGAGGCTAGAAATTAAAGATTCTAATGACCGAGATATCAATTAATTAAATGAAAAAGGCACCCTCAACATATTTGTATGTTTGTGTGTTGTGAATGTGTAATTCAGTACATGTCAGCATGGACATAGAATGATAGAAGGTACAACAAGAATAATACCAGTGTACTTTTGCAGGCGATCTGCATCAAATGCAGATTGGTCATTTTGTAGAACAGCCTTTAGCCCCGAGGCCAAATGATCATAATTGAGCTCCTTGTCTATAGGAATAAGCAAGAGGGAAAAAGATGTTAGCATGGTAAACTACACCTTTGCATGAGCAATAACCAGAAATATATAAGATGAGTTTATGAGATCCAATTTGACATTAGGATGAGCTGACTAGTGCAGGAAAACAAAAAATCATTAACTGGAATTTTTTCTTTTTTTTTTTTGGATAAGTAAAATCATTAACTGGAATGTTGCAAGCTACCGATAGCAATTAACCAAAACAAGAATGGAGGAGTTAAAAGTTACTTTTGCTACTTTTGCTGGTTGCATTGTTTTAGCTTTATATTTTGTTAATCAATCAGAAGGTAGGAAGAAGTTCTCTGCTTCCACTACAAGCTGCTCTAGCTCAGAAAAGTTGTATCAGTAGACCATTGCCTAAGAGATTTGACCACCAATGAATATATCCAAAGACAGGGGACATCATCAATTAAGGTATAGTAGCTTGTTGAGTAACAACCCCAGGCTCACTTTCTGTCTAGCTCTTTAATTTCTCATCACTTCTATTCTCTTGCAAATAGTGTTATTAGTTCATTCATTCAATGGTATTAATGATCAGCTCATTACACTGCATACACCATGATCTATTAACGTAGCATTCCTACCCTATTACCATGGTATTTCTGCTTGACTTATATGAGCCTACATTATGCCCAACAAACAAGTATTGACACGCATCAAGTGTTGAAGTCCATTAATAGGGACGAAGACTAATGTGTCCAATTTTCACAAAATCAAATAAACTAAATGCAAAACAAGAAGCAGGTCAGTCCAGCTATATGTAAGCATCTTCCTAGCCATGTATGTTTTGCATAATTTAGAAAACAATAAAACATTTTGAGCATCTCCAACATAAAGCACTGCTTTAGTACTGTGAAACTTGCAATATCCTTCGAAAAAAATAATGCCCAACAAATATTGAGGATTGGGATACCATTTTACTCAAGGAATTTTTAACATCTTGTCAAGGTGGCCTTTGCAACAAATGTGGTAAACGGAAGACAAATGCCAAAAAAACTTTTGAAGTAAAGAAAATAATTCAAAGATGGCTAAACATAGGGAAGTCAAAAAAGGATGCCGCAGCCAGACTTTTCAAATTAACTATCCATAGTAGTTTGGAAAAAAAGATCAAGTCCCCAAATTTTTTTTATAAAAAAAATATGGTACAAAAAATATGCCAATAAAATAAATGGGTTAGGCTGTTGCAAAATGGTCCTTAAAAGCCAATTTGCAACAATAAGTGGGCAAATCAATCTTGAAAACCATGATTACTAAACCTCAAGGGCAAGTTTGTTTTAGTTCTCATGAAACTTCAAAGTCTATAAATTTTATTTTTAAAGGAAAACAACAACACTTTGAGAAAAAGTAGTATTTTTTTTTTTAAAAAGGGCCAAAAACAAAGAAAGTAAACAATTAAAAGCAACACGTTGCAAGAATTTCTTGGCCTTTCCTTTCCCATGGAAAAAAAAGAAATAAATTGAAAATTGCCAAACGGGACCCAACTCACAAATCAATCCCAGGAGAGATTTATAATAATCAAAAAGTTAACCAAAAAAATATATAGTACCATTAACAAACATAAATAAACCTATCCAAAAAAAAAACATAAATTAAGCCGTAATAATTAATCACCATGAAAGACGAGGAAAAAAAATATCAAACATACCAGGCCAAAAACAGAAATTCAAAGCGTCCAGAACAAACAGGTACTGAACAGTGAGAGGGCCATTATCAAAATAGTGAATCCCTTCGAAATCCCACTCCACTTTCGGGATTGGCCCAATATTGTCCACAACTTTCTCAATCCCTGCACAAATAACCAAAATTCCTCAGCCTCCAAATGCAGCATTGTTAATATCACTGTTACAGAACTTACACACAAGCAAAAAACCAAAATTTTAGCCATGCGCCTAAAACCTGCGGAGTCGACGACGACATGGGAGGAGTGGGTGGCGACCCAAGCTGAGCTTGCCCTAACATCGTCCATGGCGAACCTGAACCACACTGTGTGGAAGCTACGAGAAACTTTTGTTTTCAACCCTAAAAATGAAAAAAAGAAAGAAGAGAGTATTTATATACAATGTTGGTGTGGGCGGCTTGGCTATGTGGTAGTTTTTTTCCTAATTCGAAGTTTCCCGCTTTGTTGGTTTCAGGTTTCTCACTTTCTTTTCATTTCTTTTTCTTCTTTCTCTGCTCACTTTTTCCATATGGAAAAAAACTGTGTTTGTGAAACACGTTTGGGCCACGAATTTCCTATCAGCAGTAATTGGCATTACCAGTGGGTAGAGCCTAGAGCCACTAGTCTCACGTGGGATTTGGAATTCTGATGGGCTCAGTTTTCCTCAAGTTTTGTTTCTTTCTTTTTCCCAAATGTTAGTAAAATATTTGGTTTGTACTTATCTGTGTGCTGCCGACCCTTCTTGAAGGAAGGGGTTTGTGCATGTTTAAGGCTGCGTGACTCAGACCTGATTGTGATTGTGGGCCATGGCGGACAGACTGTTGTCAAAAAGGAAACAATGGGTCCGGAATTTCTGTTTCAAGGCCCGTTGGACCCGGTTTCAAGCTCTAAGTTCTATGGCCTCGATATGTAGATAAACACACCAACCAACAAACCAAAAATTGAAGTATTCTAACTTCTAACGCACGTGCCAACTTAAACATGTTAGAAAATATTTTGTTAAAATCCTTATTGTTACTTTATTTAAAGAAATTTATAAGAACGGATAAGGTGTTGTCTTTATCAATTGAAATTTAGATGCACGTTATATGTTTAATTAAAACACTTATTGTTGTTTGAGTATGACTTAAGTACATTATTTAAGTGTTTTTCCTTAGGTTCTCTTCTTAAGATTCTGTCATGTGGATTTTTTCTCATGGGATAGAAGTATATTTCTTAGTTAAATAGCCATGTGACTAAATCTTAAGAGGGAAACATAAGGTACTGTACTTAAATTTTGTCCTTGTTATTTTATCTAAAATGTTAAAATGTATGTTGCATGTTTTGTTAAAATACTTCTTGTTATTTTATCTAAAATGCATGTTGCATATTTTGTTAAAACACTTATTGATTGAAATTTAAATGCATGTTGCATGTTTTGTTAAAACACTTATTAACTAAAACTTAGATGCGTGTAACATGTTTAATTAAAACACTTATTGTTATTTTATTTAAAGAAATTGATAAGAACAAATAAGTTGTTGTCTTTATCTAAAAAATTGTTTTTATCCAAAATATTGTTGTAATTTGGTGAAATCAATGACGCAATCACGACTTTTAAACCCAACTTTTATTATAGAAAAATGTTATATCCACGACATTTTCATAACAAATCCTAAGTAATAAATTGTTATTGGTTGTTATGGATGGGTAAAAAGGTAATTTAAGTTGTGAATTCAAATTTGAACCAATAACAATTTACCACATGTGATTTGTTATGAAAATGCTATGGACGTAGTACTTTTATTATATAGTATATGATTTCTAATTAAGTTATCGTTTATTTCTAGAGTTTTTTAAAGGCATAAATGCACTTTTAGTTCTTACATTTTGCATTTTTTCTATTTTGGTCTCTACATTTTATTTTTACCATTTTTAATCCCTAAACCAATTAACGCTTAATATTTAGGTCCTTTCTGTCACTCATCCAACGGCAAAAGCTGACGTGGCAAACGGAGGCACAGTAAATACTGACATGTCCATTAAAATAATATTAAAAATGTTATATCAGCATCCACGTCAGCATTTGAACTTAAAAAATAAATTTATCAATTTTAAAAATTATGAAAAACAAAAAAACATAATTGAAAACAAAAAAAAATTGTGGAACTTAGATCTGTGACTAACCCAGAAACCCAACAACCTGTCTTCCTTTTCCCTCCCAGAAATCGTCCTCTTCCGTTCCTCCCCTTCCTCTTCCTCCTCCTCCGACTCGCCCAAAACCCACCCCGACCTAAACAACCAACCCGACTAGGCAGCGCAACCCAAGCTCCATGTCATCAGCCCGGAGCCCCACATCTCCTCCCAATTCTACACCTTCAACCCGGAATCCCACTCCCTTATGATCCGCTACCTCCTGAATCATCGGTTGGCCACACCGACGGAGATTCGCGCCGCCACTCCACGGGCTGTCCTGAAGTCGTGGCACGCCGTCTAGAAAGACCGCAACGAGGACACCGCGTGGAAGCAAATCCAACTCGCTAACTCCTTCGAGCTCCAGTTCACTCCGAGCGCCATCATATTGGTTTCCAGTTAGATCGGAAACCCCTTTCCTTCCTCACTTTCTCATCTCTCTCTCTTTATTTGGGTTGAGTTTGTTGTATTTGCTTTGGATTTTTGATAAATTTGAAAAGGGATAATATGGGTTTGTGAAAGGAAGTTTTTGGGTTTGTGATAGAGAATTTGTTGGGTTTGTGTATAAGGGGATTTGATGGGTTTGTGAAAAATGTTTAGATCTTAGGATTGACATAAAAAATTTGGTTGGTTGTCAAATCTGGAATTTTTTTTTTTTTTTTTTTTTTTGTGAAACTGAAAAATTTGTTTGGTTGCCAAGAATATGTATAAGAGTATCTTAATTTTCCTTAAAATCAATCTAAGTTCAAGGATGGAGTTCTTCACTACCTTGAGTTCATTGGTTGCCACGGTTTGTGTGTGTTTTTGTGTTTGGTTTACAAGAAATGGCAAGAAAATGCTAGAAAATTTGGGTGTGTGGTTTTATATTTAAATCTGGGTTAGTGTTCATTGTGTTCATTCTGGGTTAGTGTTCATTCTGTCCCTACAGACCTAAGTTCCAGTATTTTTTTTTTTTTGTTTTTAATTATGTTTTTTTGTTTTTTATAATTTTTATAATTTTTAAAATTGATAAATTTATTTTTTAAGTTCAGATGCTGATGTGGATGCTGATATATCATTTTTAATATTAATTTAATGGACACGTCAACATTTACTGTACTTCCGTTTGCCACGTCAGCTTTTGTCGTTGGTTGAATGATGGAAAGGACCTAAATGTTAGGCGTTAATTGGTTTAGGGACTAAAAGTAGTAAAAATAAAATGTAGGGATCAAAATAGAAAAAATGGCAAAATGTAAAGACTAAAAGTGCATTTACGCCTTTTTTTTAACCAAAAAAGTAAAAAAAAAAAATATATATATATATATATATATAACACTCCATGCAAAGACTATGATAAGAAGTAGAATTTATTGGTGCTATGTATCGCAAGGAGGGCAAGTTGGAAATTTTTTGGTGACAAACTGATAATTCAAGGGCCATTGAATAGGGTAGAAAGTTGTAGTGGTCTAGGTGGTTTAATTTGGAAAATAGAGCTTCTATTAAATGATGGGATGGAAGATGTAGGTAACTGAAGAGGCTGAATTTGGGCCTGAGATGGGCCTGACGGTTATCTACTATGGTCCAATAGAGGACGGGCCCGTTATCGCCAAGTGTATGGGAGAGAATCCAGTAGGAGGTATCAGCGGGTCCGAGGCCCATGAGGAAGGCAAAAGGGCCCTTTGTATGTGATACTGGCGACACACTTAGGGAAAGGATTCTGCAATTTACTCTCATAAGGATTCCTATAAGGAAAAGACTTCTACTCCAAGGAAGAGGAGTCCACCCTCTACTACTATAAAAGGCCCAATACCCTCACAAATCAAGGTACGCATAATTTACCCTCTCTAGCACTCTAGAGTTGTGAGAATACTACTGACTTAACCTTCGGAAGGTATTTGGCCGGCACCACACCGGTGCTCTCTGTTAGGTTTCCTTCTTTACATTGTGCAGGATTACGTTCGAGCGTGTAGGTATCGTGTGGCTTATTGGTGAGATTCTCGACCTCATCAGTTGGCGCCGTCTGTGGGGACGTTAGTAGAGATCCAAAAAGCCATACTATCGTTTTTCGGACTTAAGGGTTGCATGGTACTCACTCGCTCGATAGCAACCACTAACGACGTTCAAGGAGACGAACCACCCACGACTGCCCTCGAGAGACAAGTTCGAACTCTCGCTACCGCGGTGGAACGTCTCACCAAACAAAACAACGTCTTAGAAGAACAGCTGCGCGAGAAGAACGCAGAACAGAATGACCAGCAAGAAGAGGAAGAAGGGACCAGCGCTGCAAGGAAAAACCAGGAGAAACCTGAAGGCAGCCATGCCCCAAGCAGACCAGAGAGGCAGAACTTGAGCATGCCATCCTTCACGAATGCGACACCACCACAGATTGTCGTAGAGATGCAGGCGATGAGGGAACAGATGGAGGTGATGATGAACGCGCTCAAGGGGCGAGTTTCCAGTGACCTGGACGATTTAATCAACCGCACTGACTTGCCTTTCACTGCGGCCGTGAACGCATTCCCCCTACCCCATAAATTCCGCATGCCACATATAGATAGCTACGACGGAGTAAAGGATCCTCTGGACCATCTGGAAACATTCATGACCCTAATGCATCTTCAGGGGATAGCTGACGAGATCATGTGCAGGGCCTTCCCCACAACACTCAAAGGCCCCGCAAGGATATGGTTCAGCCGACTGACGCCAAACTCCATCAGCACCTTCAAGGAGCTGAGTGCTCAGTTCACCACGCACTTCATTGGAGGGCACAGATACAAGAAGTCCACAGCTTGCCTGATGAGTATTAAGCAACGGGAGGACGAGACACTGAGGGCCTATATAACGTGCTTTAATAAGGAAGCGCTCTCAATAGACGAAACCGACGACAAAATACTGGTAGCAGCCTTTACGAACGGGCTACGGAAGGGCAAATTTCTGTTCTCTTTATACAAGAACGACCCTAAAACCATGTCAGAAGTACTCTACAGGGTAACCAAATACATGAACGCAGAAGACGCATTGCAGGCTCGAGAGGATAAGCCAAGGAAGAGGGAACGGCAGGAAGAAGGACGAAGAGATCAAGGGTCGAAGAGGACAAGAATAGACGACCGAAGAGTTGAGTGACGCACTAAGCCACCCGGAGGGAGGTTCACGAGCTTCACGCCGTTGACGGCTCCGATAGATCAAGTCCTAATGCAAATCAAGGACGAGGGGGCTCTAACCTTCCCTGGGAAACTGAAGTCAGATCCCAGCAAAAGATCAAGAGACAAATACTGCCGTTTCCACCGCGATCACGACCACGATACAGCAGACTGCTATGACTTAAAGCAACAGATAGAGGCCCTCATCAGACAAGGGAAGTTACAAAAGTTCATCAAGAAAGAAAGAATGGATCCGCCGCCTCAGGAGCAGCAGCCCCGAAGAGATAATGGGCGTCCTAGACCCCCAGTCGGAGACATAAGGATGATCTTAGGGGGAACATCAATTGCTGGGTCGTCCAAGAAGGCCCAAAAGACCCACCTCCGAATGGTTCAAAATGTCCAGCTAACGGGCTCAGCACTAAAGATGGCGCGGAAAGATAGTCCAATCATTGGATTTTCAGAAGAAGATGCACGACGTCTTCACCATCCGCATGATGATGCGTTGGTTGTCACCATCCGAGTAGGCGAGTATAACATGCACAGAGTGTTGGTAGATAACGGCAGCTCAGCAGACATCCTCTATTACCTGGCGTTCCAACAAATGAAAATTGATAGGGAATGGCTGATACCAACAAGCAATCCGCTGGTTGGCTTCGGAGGAACGAGAGTGTTTCCATTAGGGGCGATAACGATTTCAGTGACAGTCGGAGATTATCCACGACAAATCACACAGGACGTGACGCTCCTTATAGTTGATTGCTCATCCGCATACAACGCCATCATCGGACGACCTACCCTGAATGCGTGGAAGGCCACAACTTCAACTTACCACCTGATGATCAAGTTCCCTACAGAGCACGGGATTGGCGAGTTACGTGGGAACCAGGTGGCCGCCCGTGAATGCTACATTGTCATGCTTGAGACGGAAGGCCAGCAGCAAACAATGAGCATAGAAGAGGCACGGACGGTAGCAGAGCCAATTGAGGAGCTAGAAGAGATAATTCTTGATGAATCAAGACCTGAAAGGACGACTAGGATTGGCACACTGGCCAGTCATCCCACCCGTCAAGCCCTCATGACGTTCCTCCGAATGAACCAAGACGTGTTCGCCTGGAGCCACGAGGACATGCCCGGAATCGAAAACTCTATCATAGTTCACAGGTTGAACGTAAACCCATCATACTCGCCTGTTCGACAGAAAAAGCGAGTATTCGCCCATGAGCGAGACGAAGCAATTGCACAAGAAGTGAAGAAGCTGCTGGAAGCAAACTTCATTCGAGAAGTGTACTATCCCGACTGGTTAGCAAACGTAGTAATGGTTAAGAAAGCTAACGGGAAGTGGCGAATGTGCGTCGATTTCACGGACCTCAACAAAGCATGCCCGAAGGATAGCTACCCGCTACCCCGGATAGACACATTAGTAGATTCGACGGTGGGACACAAGCTTTTGAGTTTCATGGATGCTTTCTAGGGCTACAACCAAATTAAGATGGATGAAGCTGATCAGAAGAAAACCTCCTTTGTCACTAGCCAAGGGCTCTTTTGCTACAAAGTGATGCCGTTTGGACTTAAGAATGCAGGCGCCACATACCAGAGACTGATGAACAAAATGTTCGCACGCCAGATCGGCCGGAACGTGCAGGTTTATGTCGACGACATGCTTGTAAAAAGCCCGCTCGAAAGTGATCACCTAAAGGACCTCCAAGAGACTTTCAACACCCTCCGCTCATATAATATGAAGCTCAACTCGAACAAGTGCGCGTTTAGTGTCACGGCGGGGAAGTTTTTGGGATTCATGGTATCCCATAAAGGAATAGAAGTCAATCTAGAAAAGGTTCGAGCCATTATGGAGTTGGAACCGCCAAAGACGTTCAAGGACGTGTAAAGATTGAACGACAAAATTGCCGCCCTGAATAGGTTCGTCTCGAAAGCGACGGACAAGTGTCTTCCATTCTTCAAAATTCTGCGAAAATCATTCGAGTGGACGGAGGAATGCCAGAAGGCTTTTGAAGAGTTAAAGAAATACCTCACATCCCCACCATTGCTCAGCCCCTCCAGACCTAGAAAAGAACTTTTCCTTTACCTAGCTGTTTCACAAGCGGCGGTCAGCGCGACACTGGTAAGAGAGGAAGACGGATCTCAAAGACTCGTCTATTTTGTAAGTAGAGCATTCAGAGGAGCAGAAGAGAGGTATCCACAAATAGAGAAGTTGGCCTTTACATTGGTAACTGCAGCAAGAAAGCTAAAGCCGTATTTCCAAGCCCACACTATCATAGTCCTGACGAATCAACCATTGAGAAGAGCTTTGTGTAGCCCCGACACAGCCGGACGGATGGCTTTGTAGGCAATTGAGATGAGCGAATTTGACATACAATACCGCCCACGAATTGCAATCAAAGGCTAAGCCGTGGCAGACTTCATCGCAGAGTTCGCACTATCGGAAAGCAGGGGGGCAGAAGAAGCTGCGCAGTGAAGCATCCACACGGACGGATCGGCAAACAAAAAGGCAGGAGGAGCAGGTGTTGTCATCCAAACCCCGAAAGGGGATAAAATCAAGTGCATGATCCGATTCGACTTCCCCACCACTAACAACGAAGCCGAATATGAAGCACTAGTAGCTGGTCTAGACCTCGTTAAAGCAGCAGGTGCAGAAAACATAGTCGTACACTGCGATTCCCAGGTGGTAATACGACAGATCGACGGTAGCTACGAGTGCAAGAATGAGAGGATGAAGAAATACCTGGAAGAAGTGAACAATCGGATTGGTAACCTCGTAGTAAGATTCGTTCAAATCCCAAGAGAAGAAAACGAATGCGCTGACTGCCTTGCAAAAGCAGCCTCGGTAGAAGTCATGATTGTCCCGAACAGGTATTGTCGTTTGTACAACTCTCCTCTCTTATCAATGACGGAAAGAAGGTACTCGACGTCAGTTTTGAGAACAATTGGACTACACCTTTAATAGCATACCTAAGATCAGGTACCCTGCCAGACGGAAAAGACGCAGTTAGAAAGTTGAAGGTACAGGTCTTACGATTTGTGCTGATAAAAGATGTCTTATACAAGAGAAGATTCTCCCGACCGTACTTAAGGTGTTTGAGCAGCGAGGAGGCAGACTACGTGATGAGGGAGGTTCACGAGGGTATCTATGAAAATCACTCAGGTGCGAGGTCATTAGCTCACAAGTTAATCCGAGCCAGTTACTATTGGCCTACTATGTTAAAGGATGCCCAGACTTATGTCAAGACCTGTGACAAATGCCAGAGGTTCGGTAATCAAATCAGACAACCATCCGAAGAGCTCACACCCATGACGGCCCCTTGGCCATTTGCCCAATGGGGACTAGACATCATGGGCCCCTTCCCGACGGCTATAAGGCAGTTGAAATTCTTGGTAGTTGGTATCGACTATTTCACGAAATGGGTAGAAGCCGAAGCCTTAGCCACCATCACGGAGAAGAACATCCGAAGTTTCGTATGGAGGAATATCATTTGTAGGTACGGGATACCCAGGGTCCTCGTCTCGGACAACAGAAAGCAGTTCGACAATAGTGCATTCAGAGACTTCTGCTCGGAGCTGGGAATTAAGAATCATTACTCGTCACCAGCACACCCACAGGCCAATGGGCAAGTAGAAGTCACAAACCGATCCTTGCTAAAGATCATCAAGACCCACCTTGAAGGGGCAAAAGGCATCTGGCCTGAGGAACTGCCAAGCGTCTTATGGGCTTATCGTACTACATTAAGAACACCTACGGGAGAATCACCGTTTCGACTGGCATATGGGAGCGAAGCTGTCATCCCGGCAGAGGTAGGACTTATGAGCTATCGGGTGGAGAACTACGACAAAGATAAGAACGAAGAATCCTTGCGCCTTCAGCTAGACCTGGTAGATGAAGTTCGTGCATCAGCAGAGCAGAGAATGGCACAATACCAGAACCTTATGGCAAAATACCAGAACCTTATGGCAAAATACTAAAACTCCAGCGTAAGGCATAGAGACTTCCAGATCGGGGATCTTGTACTACGGTAGGTCATGGTCGCTGCCAGAGATCCTTTGCATGGAAAGCTCGGCCCCAACTGGGAAGGACCATACAGGATCACATCATGACAAAGAAAATGGACCTACCACCTTGAAACCATGGACGGACGGAAGCTGCAGCACCCTTGGAATACGGAGCACCTGCAGAGATACTACCAGTAGAAACGACATGAAGAGCATCAACGCTTCCATGTTTCCAAGTTTATCATTAAGTTTTTACTTCAAACAATCTTTTTCTACTATTTGGTTTTGTTATCGCTAGTTTTACTTTCAAACAATTACTTTTGCAAGTACCTTTTTAAGCCCTAGGGGGCAGGTACTTTTTCTACATGCTTTGTTTTCAATAAGAGGAAATATTCAGACACGACTATGATGTTCCTACTAAAACTTGGTCCACAATGTGGACGGATCATCCCAAAAGGATGATAATTCTAAGTCCCATAAAGGACGGACAAAACTTAGTTCACAAAGTGGACGGATCATCCCAATAGGATGATAATTCTAAGTCCCATAGAGGACGGACAAAACTTAGTCCACAAAATGAACGGATCATCGCAAGAGGATGATAATTCTAAGTCCCATAGAGGACGAATAAAACTTGATCCACAAAGTGGACGGATCATGCCAAGAGGATGAAAATTCTAAGTCCCATAGAGGACGGACAAAACTTAGTCCACAAAGTGGACGGATCATCCCAAAAGGATGATAATTCTAAGTCCCATAGAGGACGGATAAAACTTGGTCCAAAAAGTGGACGGATCATCCCAAGAGGATGAAAATTCTAAGTCTCGTAAAGGACGGATAAAACTTGGTCCACAAAGTGGACGGATCATCCCAAGAGGATGAAAATTCTAAGTCCCGTAGAGGACGAATAAAACTTGGTCCACAAAGTGGACGGATCATCCCAACAGGATGAAAATCCTAAATCCATAGAGGACCGATAAAACCTAGTCCACGAAGTGGACGGATCCTCCCGAGAGGACGATAATTCTAAAGTCCAGTAGGGGACGGATAATGCCTAGTCAACAAATTAGACGGATCATCCAAGAAGATGGTCTTTTTCATGCTTGCCGCAAAGCGGACGGATTGCCCTAAAAGAATATCTTATTTACAATATCCGCAAGTAGACGGACACAATTCAACAAAGTGGATAGAATCCGCGAAATCAATTTAGACGGATAAACAAACATTAGGTAACAACGCAGACGGATCCTACAAAATCCATAAAGAAAACAAGATCATACAAAGTTCCATAAAGTGGACGGTTACTACTATCCAAACATGGACGAATATTGGGCCCTTGTAAGCTCTCTGAATTCCCCAAACACAGACGGATCCAAGACATGTTCCCTTGACCTACTTTATAAATTGACAATCATATCCAGAAGACAACACCCATCTAAATCCGTCTATATGAACGGAGTCATTCGAAAATTAAACTTTAGCAATAATGTGAACAAATGAATTTCACCCAACGGAGTATATCAAGCCACTTTTTGAATTAAAAAGAGCAAAGTTAAACAAAGTACATACCCAAAAAATAAAGTGTTTACAAAAGATAGAAACGTGACGGAGTCATGAATTGTTCTCCAAATATTTTACAAACAGTATAAAAACTAAAATAAATTTATCCTATGACGGGGGCTTCCTTCTCTTCACTACGACGGGCTGGGCCATCTTTTGGGTCACTTTCAACAACTGCTTGGTCAAGAGGGGCGTCAGGGGGAGCTTTCTCGCCAAAGATTTCCTCCGTATCCTCAAATTGAGCAGGTTGAACGGACGTTTGCTTCGCGGCGTTGATACTGACGGATGACAAGTCCACCTGAGGGTATAGAGCTTTCACCTGACGGATGGCCTCGTCAAAACCGTCGGCGTATGAAACTCTTAATTCAGTCAGGAGGGCATCAGAATCACGGTACTCCAGCACAGCAACTTCCTTGGCCTGACGGAGTGCTTCTTCCTTCTTCTCAAGAGCCTTCTTCATTTTCTCCGTCACCTCAAGGTACTGGTCCCGCGCCTCCTCGGCCATCTTGAGCTTCTTATCTTGAATCACCTTCCAGGCTTGAAGTTCGGCCAGCTCGCTCTCCGTCACCTTTGCCTTCTCTCTTATGCGGCCTAAGGTCGTCTCATGGTTTAAGCCACCGTCCAAACAGACCCTTCATCATTACCATGGCCTAATCAATAGGGATAAATCAGTCTCAAGCAGAGGCAAATGAATATAGACGGACAAGAAAAGGAAGACCGTTACCTGGGCGATGCTAAAGAGACCCGTCTCACCCATCGCTTCCGTCGAGTGATTACCAAGGTCCTCGTACTCCTCGGAGGTCATGATAGACAAAAGTTGCTCTAAGGCGTACTTAGGGTCGTCCCTAAGAAGGGCAGGTGGCTTCTTCTCGCTCGAAGACGAACCCTTCATGAGGCCCTTACCAGCCCCATACTTGGCTGGGGTGACGGCTTTAGCACTCTCAGCCATAAGCCCCACGACGGGCTCCAAAGGAATCTTTGGCTTCTTAGAAGGACGGTCTCCTTTGGGGAGTTGCTTTCTCTTTGCTGACGGGTTCAGGGCACCCGTCTCCTTGGGATCAGCATCACCCGTCCCACTTTTCTTGGCAGCATTTGTCTTGATAATTGACCTTCTTTTTGCATCGTCCATTTCTGCAAGGACAAACGGACGAAGTTAATTTCTTGTAAGTATAACAATAATGGGTTAGTCACATTTTAGAATGACGGACTTACGTTGACGGGTCCGATTTTCATACTTAATTGCTTTCTCTGATGGTTCTGGACCGTCACAGTACCAGTAGAGTGTGTTAAGATTGACCAACTTCGCCCAGGTCCTTTCCTCTGACGTGGTTTTCTTAAAAATTTTCTCCAAAAAACTATACTCCTCAATGTTAACTTGTGGACGTCGTCGCACTACAAAAAAGAGGACGGTTAAAACATATTAAACTGAACGGATATTTAAGTCTTTACATATAGAGACGGAGACGTACTAGCTTGAGACAATATGCCCCAAGTAGTGTCGACGGGCATGTGATCCGTCTCCCTTGGACGACACATCCACTTGTTACCCTCTAAGAAAAAATAACGACTCTTCCAGTCTCTGTTGGAGTCTGGAGTTTCATATATTACCTTTAATAACCTACTCCTAGGTACAAAACTGTATATACCCCTAGATTTGTCAATTTCGTCAGGACGGTAGCAATGAAGAAACTCCCTCACCATCAACCTCCTTGATTCGTCCGACATTGCCCCGTACAGGACCTCCATTGCTATGAAGACCCTCCAGGCATTGGGTGATATTTGGTTGACGGATAGACCCAGATATTTGATTAATTCGCGATGGAGCGAACTCTGTGGAAATCTGAGGCCTGCCTTCAACATTTGCTCGTACACTCCAAGGCCTTGTGCGCCGTCATAATAGCACTTCTCTGATGAATAGGGGAGACAGATGGGAATATTGTCTGGAATCTGGTAGTTAGCCCTAAGTGTTTTGAAGTGAGTCTCCTTGATAGTGGATGTGAAATCGTTCACCGTCCACTCTTTAAGCATAATGAACTCCCTTGGTCCACCAGCTCCTATGACGGGTCCTATTTGTTCCTCGCCATCAGAACCTTCCCCTGGTTCATTTAACTCCGTATCCTCATTTGTTGAGGACGGAGAAGAGGCAGACGTACTCCTCTCTTCGCTTGGACTCTCTTGGTCTTTATGACCTGACGGGTATACCTCCTCATAGTCTGCCCCGTCACGGACAATCGACTGGTTACTTGACGCACTAGACATTGCCTACAATTGACTACAGAACCTAAGACTTTGATGGGTCTAAGAATGGATAACGGAAGTAAAAGCTCTGAATTGTAAAAGTAATATGACGGGTGAAATATATGATAAAGTGTACTTACCAGTTAACGCGTGAACGGAGGAAAGTTGATTGTGACGGACGCTACACTTGGACGGGTATTCTGACAAGTATGACGGGTAGCGCTCTGACAATTGAGTTTTTGATGAAAGTAAAAAATGAGAGTCAAAGGCCTGATATTTATAGGAAAGGTGCACAGAAGACGAAGCGACGTTTCGATCCCATACAATGGCCTCTAGGAAAGTGACGCGTGTCACGAGCATTAATGCTTTTCAGATCTGGTCGACAGCATTAACACCTGACGGTTTACCTTGGAGCCGTCACCCTTAAAATGACTTGGAGACGACGAGCACAGACCTCTCAACCGTCACCCCCGTTAATAATTACCGTCACCCCATGTTTCCCTCCACTAAAGCATGACGGATCCATAGGGTGAAGGGGGCAACTGAAGAGGCTGAATTTGGGCCTGAGATGGGCCTGACGGTTATCTGCTGTGGTCCAATAGAGGACGGGCCCGTTATCGCCAAGTGTATGGGAGAGAATCCAGTAGGAGGTATCAGCGGGTCCGAGGCCCATGAGGAAGGCAGAAGGACCCTTTGTATGTGATACTGGCGACACACTTCGTAGAGTCCCATAAGGAAAGGATTCCGCAATTTACTCTCATAAGGATTCCTATAAGGAAAAGACTTCTACTCCAAGGAAGAGGAGTCCACCGTCTACTACTATAAAAGCCCTAATACCCTCACAAATCAAGGTACGCATAATTTACCCTCTCTAGCACTCTAGAGTTGTGAGAATACTACTGACTTAACATTCGGAGGGTATTTGGCCGGCACTACACCGGTGCTCTCTGTTAGGTTTCCTTCTTTACATTGTGCAGGATTACGTTCGAGCGTGTAGGTATCGTGTGGCTTATTGGTGAGATTCTCGACCTCATCAGTAACAAATAATTAGGTATGTCTTGACCAGAAGAAAGGATAAAGAAAGCTGACAACGACAGATCGATGAGAGAGGAAGGTTGGGGGAAGAAAGATTGGATTTTGATAAAAATTCCAGCGAAGTGGGGGAAAAAGAGGAGGAAGATAGATAAGGGAGACAATGTTGCGAACAAGGAAATGACAAGATTGAGAAGAGAAGGAAGTGAGGTTGGCAGTATTGTTTGTTCATTTGTCATCTTAGTTTACTAAGTTTATATTTGTTGTTACTGGTAATTTTTTCCTCCATATGTAACTCGTATTAACTATTAAAAATTATTTTTTATATTAAAACTTAATAAATTTTATTTTAAATAATAAAAACACAACAGTAAACATGAACCCATATTTTCTTGCAAAGAACACGACATTCAATAACACTCAAAAATATATATGCCCACTACAAATCCAACCAATTCTTGCACTCAATGCTTCAAGCCACTTATCACATAGCTAACATTAAAAGAAGTAGCAAATGTTTATCTAATCTCCAAAGAGAATAAAGGCGTGGCACTTTTTTGGAACTCGAATTCCAAGTATTATGGGCTTGTGTGGCAATGTGATCAAACATAACTCTTTTAGGACTCGAGTTTCAAAAAGTGCTACATAAAATAAATTTGGTAGGATGCATTTCTCCTAAATTTTTAATAAAAATATGCTATTTGGCAAAAAAGGACAAGAATAATTATAGAAGAACATGGATGTGTTTTGTGTGCAGCTGAGGAAGATAATTTGAAGCATCCTTTTATTGAAAGCCCAATTGCAATAAATGTAGGGACCTACTCACCTTGGCATATAAGTTTTTTTGTTTGTTTGTTTGTTTATTTTGTTTTGTTTTATTTATTTTATTTTATTTTCTTCTTATAATGAATTTCAATTTTATTATTGTTTGAGTTAGAATTGTGTTACATGCTAGAGAGAGATTGAAAATACCTAAAGAGGAAGCACAAATTTTTATATTATTTGCAATCATTTGTTATGATATAATATGGATGACTAGAAACTGTATCATAAGGTAAAGTGAAAGGGAAGTTCATGATCTTATACTTTTAAGTAGATAAATTAATACAATATATATTGACCATATATTTATTTTGGGATTGTGCAAGGGAAGAAACCCCTAGAGGCACATCATGAGACCCTTTCAACCCCTTTTTTCATGAAAGTAAATTTTTTTTTTTTTGGGATAAGTAAGAAAGATGTATATTCAAAAAAATACTTCATGCAAAGAAGCACAAAGCATATCAGAGATTACAAAAGAAGAGAAAATGCAAAAAAAAAAAGAAAAAGAGCTAAGAAACAAAGGGAGAGATTCATTAGATGTGAGTCCCCAAGCCCTAAACCAATCATAAAGGGAACTAGTAAAAAAATCAAGCAACTTGTCATCGGATTTATCTAAGTCCTTAAAAGGCTGCTGGTTGCATTCCTTTCAAATATACCACATCAAACACAATGGTGCTAAATTCTAACTACTAGATGAATTCTTGCTCAACTAATTCCACCAACCAAAAAAGAAATCTGCAACTGATCTCAAGAGAACCCACAAAATCCCAAAAGTACCAAAGACAAAACTCCACAAACGATAAGTCTTCCCACAATGTAGCAACAAACGATCCACTACCTCCCCACAACAACGACACTTGATGCACCAATCAACAAAATCAAATACCCTACTCCACAAATTATCATCCGTGATAATCCTATCCCAAATTACTGTCCAAACAAAGAAAGAGACAAGCCGAGGTGCCATAACCTTCCAAATAGCTTTCTAGGGAAAAACAATGGAAGAAGAACCACACAACTTATGATAAAAATGAATTCTTCGTCAACTTCCATCTCATATGGTCACCATCATCCTCTGAAGGTAAATTGGTTGTCAAAAACTGAAAGAAATCCACCAACTCCACCGCTCAAACATTAGGACCCTTAATAAAACGAACATCCCAATCTCTCATATCCCTCACTCCTTGCCTTATCAGAAAGAGTTAACATAGGCTACTCTATTAGTAGCAATATTATATAAGATCGGAAAAGCCGAATGAAGAGGAAGATCACCACATCACCGATCTATCCAAAATATCACTCTATTCCCTACCCCAACCTTAAATTAGATGTTTTTGCTAAAAGCTTCCCAACCCATCCAGATACTTCTCCACAAGCCACACCCATGAACACCCCTTTCTCAGCTTGGAAGTCCATCCTTCCCATTCTTCCCCAAATTTAGCAACTACAACCCTTCTCCAATGTCAAGTCTCCTCCACCCTAAAACGCCAAAGCCATTTTCCTAGTAAGGCTTTATTGAAAGTGGTCAGTTTCCTAATCCCTAAACCACCATAGGCAATAGACATACACACCTTATCCTAACCCAACAAATGTTTCTTGAAATCACCCCACAAAAAATCTCTTTGCAACTTCTCAATTTTGTTAGCCATATGAGTAGGAATGGTGAATAGAGATTAAAAAAAAATTAAGTAGGAAGGCTAGATAACATACTCTTAAGCAGAGTCAGCCTATCACTTGTCGACAAATACAGCTTCTTTCACCCTGCTAACTTCTGTTCAATTATTTTTCAATATAGGATTCCAAATAGAGGGGGGCCTTATGAGACTGCCCCAACGGCATACCAAGATAAGTCATTGGCAAAGACCTAACCCTACAACCCAAAATCTCTACCAAAGCATGCACATTATTCACCTCACTTATAGGAACCATCTCACTCTTAGACACATTAACCTTCAATCCTGTCACAGCTTGAAAACAAAGAAGTAACAAATGAACATGAAGGAGTTGCTCCACATCTGCATCATAAAATAGAACAGTATAAAAAATAGGTGTGAAACACTTTCCCCTCCACCCCTCTCACCATCTGCCCTAAAGCCACAAAGTAAACCTGCCCCCTCCATTCTTTTCAACATCTTATTAAATACCTCCATCTTGACCAAAAATAATATTGGAGACAACAAATCCCCTTGTCTTAAACCCTTTGAACTACCAAAAAAATCAGCTGGAAACCCATTGACCTACACAGAAAACTAAATTATGGAGATGCAGGTATGAACCCATCTACACCATTTCTCCCTAAAACTCATTCTCTTCAACAAATATAAAAGAGCCTCCCAATTCACATGTTCATAAGCTTTCTCAATATCTAGCTTACAAATATGGTTGTCAAAATCGTGATCTGGATCGTAGACTCGCATGATTTTACGATCCCACCTCACCAAAACATTTAGGATTGTACTAGGATCGTAAAAATGATAGGATTGTATGTAAGATCGTATGGGATCCTACCAAAACATCAGTTTTTGGTTTTTTTTTTTTTCCCTATATTATGATGGTATGACTTTTTATTTTTTATTTATAAAATTATGTTAACTTAAGCAAATATTTTTTAGTTTCTAGTTCACTTATAATCAAAATGAAGGAATGCTTCATCATTTCTAAATGAAGAATTTATATTGGCGTTACTACATTTTAGGCTATAATGATATATTAATTTGTGTTCTAATATTACTAAAAAAAATTTATATATAATTTTATTAATAAGCTTGTATTTGTATATTGATTGATTGTTTTTTTTGAACATGCTCTATAATTGTTGCTGAGTAGTATAACTTGAATAGTTGAGTGTGAAGTTATATCTTGATCTCTTTTGTATCTCTAGTATAGTAATATACAATGTCTACATAGATGATGAAATGGATAATGATTATTAGGACGGTGGTTATAAGAACCCTAGAATGGGAATAATTGAAAATGTTCACTTCATCTTAATATTAATCTTGCTTTTGGATTTCATATTTTAGTTAGCTAGTTTCCATTTTGATAACTTATTTTGGATTTTAAACTTGGAACTTGAAACTTAGAATTTGGAAAATATTTCCATATGTGTTGATAAATATTTTGGTATTTGGTTGCTAATTACACATTTATTGAACTTTTTAGATACACTGGGTCAAAACTTAATTATGTTAGTTTCGTTAGTATAAACGTAGCGATGTATGACATACAAATTACATAATATGATGCAAATCTTTGTTTTTTATGGATAAATTCACAATTTACGTGATTATTCAACATTAAAAGTCATTATCAATATGTTTTTTTTTTGCTTTAAATCTGAAAATATATAGGATCTTACGATCCATGATTCGATCTCACGATCTACGATCCGATCCTACAATTCACGATCTCACATAATTTTCACGATCCTACATAGAATCCCGATTTTGACAACCTTGCTTACAAATTACTCCTGGAATCTTCTTCTTCACCCGACTGTCAACACACTCATTGGATATAAGAATTGAGTCAGGGATTTGTCTATCTCCCACAAAAATTTTCCAAGATTCATATATCAACTGATCTAACACTGCTTTCAAACGATTTGCCAGAACCTTAGCCAAGATCTTATAAATACTCCCTACCAAACTAATAGGTCTGAAATCTCGAATATTAGAGGCATCATTCTTCTTAGGGATTAAGACAATAAAAGTAGCATTAAGAGATTTTTCAAACTTACAATGTTGATAGAACTCTTCAAATACAGCTAAGACATGTAGCACTCTCCAACAATGATGGATAAAGGCCATAGAGAAGCCATTTAGACCTGGAGTTTTATACCCTTCCAATTTTTTGATAACTGATAGAATCTCCTCCTTCTCGAACCTCATTTCCATCCAAACCCTCTCCATCCTCCCAATTTGATCAAACTCCAAACCTTCCACAAAAAGCCTCCACTCCTTTGTCTCTTGATACAAAGTTTTGTAAAATTGAATAACCTAAGCAGTCATTTTAGCTTCCTCCTCATAAATCACTCCATCCACCTCAAAAAAAACTAAGATGATTATACCTTCTGCTGGAATTAGTCACCTTATGGAAGAATTTAATATTATTATCACCCTTCTTGATACACAACATCCTCGATTTCTATCTCCGTGAGATCTCGTCCAAAGAAAGAAGATGCTTCACTTAAGACCTTACTGCATTTCTCTCATGGGTCTCCGCCTCAGAGAGTCCAAGAACTTCTTCCTTAGCATCTAATAAAGCTAAATCCCCTAATAATTATTTCTTCTGACTACCAACATTGCTAAATTCCCTATGGTTCCATTGAACAATGTCTTCTTTTAGTGCCTTCAACTTTTTAGCAAACACATAACTAGGTGTACCATAGATAGAATAACGATTCCACCATAAATAAACTCTATCAACAAACCCATCTGCTTTCAACCACATGTTTTCAAACTGAAAAGGACTATTCCCCTTCATTATACCCCCTGCCTCCAAAAGAATTAGGAAATAGTTCGAAACAAGACGCGGCAAGATCTGCTAGATCACATCCGGAAAGTGTTCCTCTCAATCATGTGAAACCAGAGCTCTATCGATTATAGACATGCATAAGGGTGTACATGGTTCGGTTTGGTCAGTTTTGGAAAGGTTTTTTGCACCATACCTATAGAGCGTTGTTTCACCCTATGCTTAACCGCACCTCACTTTTGGAAGATAAAAACTGGTCCACACAAGGTGCAGTTAATCTTAGTGGCTCAGTGCAGTTCGTTCGGTTATATAGGCTGGATTTTTAAAAATTCCTATTCTATGCTTTGGGCTTTTAGGCCTTTAAAAAATAGCATATTGAGCCCATTTTGACTTCTTTTTAACTAAGTCTTTCTTTATCAAGTTTCAACCACAAGAAGACAACTCTAAACCTTTTACCAGACTCACAACATTCCAAATCAAATACACAATTATAGAGTATCAAGTCTCAACTATAATACAACGTAAATTCAACCTATCAAATTAAACATGTATTTCTTAAACACATTAACACATACTAATAAATCTAAACCTGTCACAATATTCCAAATCAAACACACAATTATAAAGTATCAAGTCTCAACCATAACAAGAGAATTCTAGCATGGCAGCAACATTAACATTAATATTTCTATCATAGTAATCACATCAAATATAAGCAATAGCACAGCCCCAAGGAGGAGGAGTAGTGCGGCACTACAAAATAGTCAAGTAGTCTTGAGAAGCACTATACAAATATACACAATGGATGTTGGATCAGAATATTCAATTGGTACACTACACAACTACATATTTTGGACAAAAAATGGAGGCAGTCTAGTCTACTAAGACTAATAGTGTTTGTTCAGTGCTTGTGTTGTCATGTGTGCATCTAATAAACAAAAATAAAGCAGAGAGCAGCAAAGAAACATCAAGCTAGCAACCAGTAGCAACCCAAGCACCCAAACACTCCTAATTTGGTCCTTTCCATGATTAAGTCAGCAATTCAACTACAAAAAATTTATGCAATCAGCCAACCAACAACTCCAACTCCAAGTCATCATATACAAAAAACTCCATCCCTATAATGTCAATCCCCAAAAAATAATGATAAGTAGAAAGTAGAAAGCAATACATGACAATTAACACCATTACAAATAGCAGCCAACAAACATAAGCAAATTACATAAAAATTTTAAGTTACCTTAGGTAGCTAAGTCCAAAAAACAACCCCACCTTCCAAATCAGTCTAGAACCGAATCTATACCCATGGTGGGTTTTGGTGCAAGCTCTAAAATGGGAAAAAAACAAAACAAATTGTATATAAATAATAACTCACAAATAAATAAATAACAAAAAAAAAAATACAAGAGAATTTATAAATAACAAAAGCAGAAAAAAATTAGAAAAAAACATAAACACATTACCTGATTCAAGTTCATAGTTTTCCGCTTCATCCATTGCCTCTCGTAGGTTAATTGGTATAATTGAATCCCTGGACCTCAATCAATTTTGTGTACAAATCAAAGTTTCAACAGTATTGGGAGACAATGAGCTACGGAAAGGATTCAAGACACAACCCCCTGTGCTAAATGCAGATTCTAATGCAACAATAGAGACGGGAATTGTTAAAATATCACGGGCAACTTAAGAAAGGATCCTATATCTTGAAGAATTCACTCTCCATCAATCAAGAATATCAAAGCCTTTCGTCTCTAGATCTACACTAGCTTCTAACAAGTATTGGTCTAATTCAGATTTACATTCTACACTATCCTCATCTGCTAAGTGCTGTTTGTAAATGTTATTGTACCTCTTCATCCTTTCTTCTGCACTACCAAAGCCACTTAGCATGGAGAATATGGCAGAAACATCACTACTACCAAACTCACTAATCCCACTAGCACTAGCACCACATGGGATCCTTATTGTTCCACTATAGTGCTTGTACAATCTATTCAAAACTTTCCTAACTCTCAATCCTAACTCATTAGCTTTCTCCTTGTCATACCATTGCTTAAACCAAAGCTTCACATATTTCAATTTATATCTAAGATCAACCACAACAGCCACAAACAACATCGGATTTATCCTATCAACACTTCACCAATACTTATCATACTTCAATTTCATTCTTTGTGCCATACCCATTAACAAAGGATCACCCCTACCATTACACAATTGATTTAACTGATCTTGAAGACTAATAAGCCCATGGAAATACACATTAGTAGTCACAAACAAGAAACCAGAAAATCTTAAAGTTGCCTCATATAACATATCAAGAAACTTTGTAAAAAGTCTTACATTTTCCCCATCTAAAAACCGAGAGGGACCGCTAGATGGATCCTCAAAATAACGAAGGAAATGCCCATCATCTTCCTCCATCCTTTCAAATGCAACCACAAACTTTAGTGCACTTTCTAACATCAAGTAAGTTAAATTCCACCTAGTAGACACATCAAGGCACAACAAACTTTTGCTTTGAATTTTTTCTTTTTCAACACATGCCTTAAACTTCTCAAATCTATTAGGAGAAGATTTCACATACTTTACTACATTACGAACCTTAACAATTGACTCATTAAGATCCTTTAGCCCATCTTGCACAATTAAATTCAAAATTTGGGCACAACAACGCATATGAAGGAACTCACAACCCAAGAGGTTAACCACCCTATCCTTTGTTTTCCTCCTAAGATATTCTATGGCCACATCATTTGAAATTGCATTATCAACAATAATTGTAAAAATATGATCAATCCCCCATTGAAGCAAACAAGACTCAACCACCCTACCAATGGTCTCACCCTTATGATCAGGTACTAGACAGAAATTCAAAATCTTTTTATGATAAACCCAATCAACATCAATATAATATGCAGTCAAACAAAGGTAATTAAGGTTTTGGATTGAAGTCCAAGTATCATTTGTCAAACACACCCTTTGACCAGCCATTAAGACATTTCTCAAACTCTCCTTCTCCCTAATGTAAAGTCTAAGACAATCCTTTGCAACAGTTACCCGAGAGGGAACTTCAAACCTAGGCTCTACCTTTGCCACAAAATCAATGAACCCGTCATGCTCAACAAACCTAAAAGGTAGTTCATCAACAATTATCATCCTAGCCAAGGCCATCCTTAGTCTTTCCACACTAAACTTCCTTAACACCAGCTCATTACTACCCTCTCCATCCCCCTTTGTTTTTACTTTGGTAACTCAAAGTGAGCCTTTATCACGCCTATAAGGGTACTTCTTACAACCAGATTTTATATGGGACCACATGGCAGAGGTTCCATTTCTTTTTGGGTGACAATTATAACTCTTTTTATAATAGTTGCACCGTGACTTAGGGTAAAGGGGGTCACATCCCTCTATTTTAGAGAAATGGTCACACATCTTAGAAGGCTCTTTACCACTATTAATAGTAGCTTGTTGAGTTTCTGTTTGTGGTTGAGGGGGTGTAGCACCTAATAGTGGAATGAGAAATTGTGTATTTGGTTGATTAGCCTCAACACATGAACTAGGAGTAGGCTCAGTAGAGGGGGTGGAAGAAGAAGAAGCACAAGCAGCTATGATCTAATTACATCAATATAAATAACAATCACATGTACATAGTAATTAAGGAATCAACAACAAATAAATTATGCAAGCAACCTTCAACTTAAACACGCAATCATACACTAATTTCAATAAAATATTAGTAAACAAAAACTATACAAGCAGCTTTCTCAATGCTAAAGTCACAACAACAAGATAATCAACTAAAATCACAACAGTATAATCAATCAATAGGATGATCAACAAATAAATTTATAATCTTTGAATCCTAGAAACAAAATCAAACAACAAACAACATGAGTGAACCTTAAAAAGAAATATTTTATATATATATATATATATATATATGTGGGGCCAAAGAATCCTACGGCCCAGCCCACTTCGTTCCTGGGCCGAAGGCCCGGGCCGAGGAGGCACCCTAAGTCCGAGGATGATCCCATCGTCGGACGTCCGAGAACTCGAGGGACAAACTCGTGACAAGCAGTCACCTCCACATTAAGTGTACCTGACTACCGCCCTAGCCGCATTAATGATGAAAGGACCCTGCACCAACGTCACCTTGGATGCCGCGACTCTCAAAGAGACTGAGAAGGCGGCTGATGGGACAAGCATCTGAGTATTGTCCAAATCACCCAACACGTGTAGGGCTAGAATTGGCTAGGTAAAGAGTATATAATGTAAGGAAATCCCTCTTGAGGGAGGGGAGGCGAAACAAAAGGGAAGAAAGCCTCCTCGGCCATGGGCCGAGGAGCATCCCCCAACTGTAAAGATGCTCTAAGTATTTCTTCAATAAAAAGAGAACGGCGTTCACGCCTCGTGAAACGCCGGCCAACGCCTAGACCTTCGAACCACTCTCTACAAATTCATTGTTGTGGGTTCGATGGGCCCTTGACCCATACCCTTTGGGCTCTGGGCCGCAAAAGCAGACCCTACAATTGGCGCCGTCTGTGGGGAGGATTAGTGCGCCGGCCGGCAAAACAGGCGACTGTTCTAAATAGATATTCTACAGAAGATCGGTGGTGATGCAAAAAAAAGAAAAAACTACCAAAAAAATATTGCAGAAAGATAAAAGCTCGAGACAGAAAATTCAACAGAAAAAAAAAAAGAGACTTTATATTATTTCATAAAAAGAAAAAGGGTTACAGATTACAATCAGAGGCTCAGGCAGGCATGTTTTACAACTGTTCCTACCAGCTAGTCCTACAATCAGAGGCCCAGGCGGACCCGTCCTAAAACTAGCTGGAGGGAAGTGTCAACCCGTGCTTTTATTGGCATAAAGAGAATGGGAGAACTTGACAATAAGCGGGCGGAAGGGGGCTGGGGCTAGCTCGTTCCAAGGCCACCAAGGACTCCTTTCTCGGAGCGGCGGAGCTTGAACAAAGCGAGGAGCAGATATAGGGGCTCCGGGACGCCCTCCCCATGATGTTCCCTTGATTTTCTCCAACCCCCACGAGCGTTGGCCGTTGGTGACGGCAACACTCGGGCACCGCCCATGATGTGACTTCGCATGTCTCCTCCGTCGGGGGTGCGCTCAGAGGAGAGATGTTAGGTACTTCAACGACATCCCTCCGGGCCACCGTGCATAGCGCCATCGGGGTTACGCCTAGACTCTGCCGCACCGGAAGCCCAGTGGGGGCTGCGGCCACAATGGCTCTTGGCACGGATATCTTCACATCCGTCCAAAGCCGCCCCATATCTCCTAACTCCGGTCCCAATTCCGGCGGGGTTATTGAAGGGGATTGGGGAGCTGTAAGGGTGTGTTCTTTCTGTTTGTGTTGGGAGGTTCATGGAGTATGGAGAAACCATCCCCCCGGAAAGCCTTATATAGAGGATGAGGGTTGGTGAGAATAAATTCACGCAGAATTCGAAAAGAGCGTTACCGAAGCGTTGGATAATAATGAGGCTGCCAGATTCCAAGGGGGCCACAGACCGTTGGACTTATGTTGATTTACGAGGCTATTAATGAAGGCGCGTCTCGCGCACCGAAGCGTCAGGCGCAGAACACGAACGGCCAAGGGACGCTTCGCAAATAAAAAAGATGGGGGCTCGAGATGGAGGCGAGACCAACGCCACGTGTAAGATCATGATTCGTCCGAAGGAGGAATCGTCCCCAGTAAAGCGATCCGAGGACAAGCGTTAGAAAGAACCAAGGCACTGCATGGTCCTCGGACTCAAGCCTATGGGGAAACTAACCGCTCTAAAAGGACAAGCGTTAGACAGAACCAAGGCACTGCATGGTCCTCGGACTCAGGCCAATGGGGAAACTAACCGCTCCGGAAGGCCAAGCGTTAGACAGAACCAAGGCACTGCATGGTCCTCGGACTCAGGCCTATGGGGAAACTAACCGCTCCGGAAAGACAAGCGTTAGACAGAACCAAGACACTGCATGGTCCTCGGACTCAGGCCGATGGGGAAACTAACCGCTCCAGAAGGCCAAGTGTTAGACAGAACCAAGGCTCTGCATGGTCCTCGGACTCAGGCCTATGGGCAAACTAACCACTTCAGACGAACAAGCGTTAGACAGAACCAAGGCACTGCATGGTCCTCGGACTCAGGCTTATGGGGAAACTAACCGCTCCAGAAGGACAAGCGTTAGACAGAACCAAGGCACTGCATGGTCCTCGGACTCAGGCCTATGGGGAAACTAACCGCTCCGGAAGGCCAAGCGTTAGACAAAACCAAGACACTGCATGGTCCTCGGACTCAGGCCTATGGGGACCGTTCCGGAAGGACAAGCGTTAGACAGAACCAAGGCACTACATGGTCCTCGGACTCAGGCCAATGGGGAAACTAACCGCTCCAGAAGCCCAAGCGTTAGACAGAACCAAGGCTCTGCATGGTCCTCGGACTCAGGCCTATGGGGAAACTAACCTCTTCAGACGAACATGCGTTAGACAGAACCAAGGCACTGCATGGTCCTCGGACTCAGGCCTATGGGGTCTAACCGCTCCAGAAGGACAAGCGTTGGACAGAACCAAGGCACTGCATGGTCCTCGGACTCAGGCCTATGGGGAAACTAACCGCTCCAGAAGGACAAGCGTTAGTCAGAACCAAGGCACTGCATGGTCCTTGGACTCAGGCCTATGGGGAAACTAACCGCTCCAGAAGGACAAGCGTTAGACAGAACCAAGGCTCTGCATGGTCCTCGGACTCAGGCTTATGGGGAAACTAACCGCTTCAGAAGGACAAGAGTTAGACAGAACCAAGGCACTGCATGGTCCTCGGACTCAGGCCTATGGGGAAACTAACCACTTCAGACGAACAAGCGTTAGACAGAACCAAGGCACTGCATGGTCCTCGGACTCAGGCCTATGGAGAAACTAACCGTTCCAGAAGGACAAGCGTTAGATAGAACCAAGGCACTGCATGGTCCTTGGACTCAGGCCTATGGGGAAACAAACCGCTCCAGAAGGACAAGCGTTAGACAGAACCAAGGCACTGCATGGTCCTCGGATTAAGGCCTATGGGGAAACTAACCGCTCCAGAAGGACAAGCGTTAGACAGAACCAAGGCACTGCATGGTCCTCGGATTTAGGCCTATGGGGAAACTAACCGCTCCAGAAGGACAAGCGTTAGACAGAACCAAGGCTCTGCATGGTCCCCGAACTCAGGCCTATGAGGAAACTAACCGCTCCAGAAGGCTAAGCGTTAGACAGAACCAAGGCACTGTATGGTCCTCGGACTCAGGCCAATGGGGAAACTAACCGCTCCAGAAGGACAAGCGCTAGACAGAACCAAGGCACTGCATGGTCCTCGGACTCAGGCCTATGGGGAAACTAACCGCTCCAGAAGGACAAGCGTTAGACAGAACCAAGGCACTGCATGGTCCTCGGACTCAGCCCTATGGGGAAACTAACCGCTCTAGAAGGACAAGCGTTAGACAGAACCAAGGCTCTGCATGGTCCTCGGACTCAGGCCTATGGGGAAACTAACCGCTCCAGAAGGCCAGGCGTTAGACAGAACCAAGGCACTGCATGGTCCTCGGACTCAGGCCTATGGGGAAACTAACCGCTCCAGAAGGCCAAGCGTTAGACAGAACCAAGGCAATGCATGGTCCTCGGACTTAGGCCTATGGGGAAACTAACTGCTCCAGAACGACAAGCGTTAAACAGAACCAAGGCACTGCATGGTCCTCGGACTCAGGCCTATGGGGAAACTAACCTCTCCAGAAGGCCAAGCGTTAGACAGAACCAAGGCTCTGCATGGTCCTCGGACTCAGGCCTATGGGAAAACTAACCACTTCAGACGAACAAGCGTTAGACAGAACCAAGGCACTGCATGGTCCTCGGACTCAGGCCAATGGGGAAACTAACCGCTCCAGAAAGCCAAGCGTTAGACACAACCAAGGCACTGCATGGTCCTCGGACTCAGGCATATGGGGAAACTAACTGCTCCAGAAGGACAAGCGTTAGACAGAACCAAGACACTGCATGGTCCTCGGACTCAGGCCTATGGGGAAACTAACCTCTCCAGAAGGCCAAGCGTTAGACAGAACCAAGGCTCTGCATGGTCCTTGGACTCAGGCCTATGGGGAAACTAACCACTTCAGACGAACAAGCGTTAGACAGAACCAAGGCACTGCATGGTCCTCGGACTAAGGCCTATGGGGAAACTAACCGCTCCAGAATGACAAGCGTTAGACAGAACCAAGGCACTGCATGGTCCTTGGACTCAGGCCTATTGGGAAACTAACCGCTCCAGAAGGACAAGCGTTGGACTGAACCAAGGCACTGCATGGTCCTCGGACTCAGGCCTATGGGGAAACTAACCGCTCTGGAAGGCCAAGCGTTAGACAGAACCAAGACACTGCATGGTCCTCGGACTCAGGCCTATGGGGAAACTAACCGCTCCGGAAGGACAGCGTTAGACAGAACCAAGGCACTGCATGGTCCTCGGACTCAGCCCTATGGGGAAACTAACCGCTCCAGAATGACAAGCGTTAGACAGAACCGAGGCACTGCATGGTCCTCGGACTCAGGCCTATTGGGAAACTAACCGCTCCAGAAGGACAAGCATTAGACAGAACCAAGGCACTGCATGGTCCTCGGATTCAGGCCTATGGGGAAACTAACCGCTCCAGAACGACAGGCGTTAGACAGAACAAAGGCTCTGCATGGTCCTCGGACTCAGGCCTATGGGGAAACTAACCGCTACAGAAGGCCAAGCGTTAGACAGAACCAAGGCACTGTATGGTCCTCGGACTCAGGCTATGGGGAAACTAACCGCTCCAGAAGGACAAGCGTTAGACAGAACCAAGGCACTGCATGGTCCTCGGACTCAGGCCTATGGGGAAACTAACCGCTCCGGAAGGCCAAGTGTTAGACAGAACCAAGACACTGCATGGTCCTCGGGCTCAGGCCTATGGGGACCGTTCCGGAAGGACAAGCGTTAGACAGAACCAAGGCACTACATGGTCCTCGGACTTAGTCCAATGGGGAAACTAACCGCTCCAGAAGCCCAAGGGTTAGACAGAACCAAGGCTCTGCATGGTCCTCGGACTCAGGCCTATGGGGAAACTAAACTCTTCAGACGAACATGCGTTAGACAGAACCAAGACACTGCATGGTCCTCGGACTCAGGCCTATGGGGTCTAACCGCTACAGAAGGACAAGCGTTGGACAGAACCAAGGCACTGCATGGTCCTCGAACTTAGGCCTATGGGGAAACTAACCGCTCCAGAAGGACAAGCGTTGGTCAAAACCAAGGCACTGCATGGTCTTTGGACTCAGGCCTATGGGGAAACTAACCGCTCCAGAAGGACAAGCGTTAGACAGAACCAAGGCTCTGCATGGTCCTCGGACTCAGGCTTATGGGGAAACTAACCGCTTCAGAAGGACAAGCGTTAGACAGAACCAAGGCACTGCATGGTCCTCGGACTCAGGCCTTTGGGGAAACTAACCACTTCAGACGAACAAGCGTTAGACAAACCAAGGCACTGCATGGTCCTCGGACTCAGGCCTATGGAGAAACTAACCGTTCCAGAAGGACAAGCGTTAGATAGAACCAAGGCACTGCATGGTCCTCGGACTCAGGCCTATGGGGAAACAAACCGCTCCAGAAGGATAAGCGTTAGACAGAACCAAGGCATTGCATGGTCCTCGGATTCAGGCCTATGGGGAAACTAACCGCTCCAGAAGGACAAGAGTTAGACAGAACCAAGGCACTGCATAGTCCTCGGATTTAGGCCTATGGGGAAACTAACCGCTCCAGAAGGACAAGCGTTAGACAGAACCATGGCTCTGCATGGTCCTCGGACTCAGGCCTATATGGAAACTAACCGCTCCAGAAGGCCAAGCGTTAGACAGAACCAAGGCACTGCATGGTCCTCGGACTTAGGCCTATGGGGAAACTAACTGCTCCAGAACGACAAGCGTTAAACAGAACCAAGGCACTGCATGGTCCTCGGACTCAGGCTTATGGGGAAACTAACCTCTCCAGAAGGACAAGCGCTAGACAGAACCAAGGCACTGCATGGTCCTCGGACTCAGACCTATGGGGAAACTAACCGCTCGAGAAGGACAAGCGTTAGACAGAACCAAGGCTCTGCATGGTCCTCGGACTCAGGCCTATGGGGAAACTAACCGCTCCAGAAGGACAGGCGTTAGACAGAACCAAGGCACTGCATGGTCCTCGGACTCAGGCTTATGGGGAAACTAACCGCTCCAGAAGGCCAAGCGTTAGACAGAACCAAGGCACTGCATGGTCCTCGGACTTAGGCCTATGGGGAAACTAACTGCTCCAGAACGACAAGCGTTAAACAGAACCAAGGCACTGCATGGTCCTGGGACTCAGGCCTATGGGGAAACTAACCTCTCCAGAAGGCCAAGCGTTAGACAGAACCAAGGCTCTGCATGGTCCTCGGACTCAGGCCTATGGGAAAACTAACCACTTCAGACGAACAAGCGTTAAACAGAACCAAGGCACTGCATGGTCCTCGGACTCAGGCCTATGGGGAAACAAACCGCTCCAGAAGGCCAAGCGTTAGACAGAACCAAGGCACTGCATGGTCCTCGGACTCAGGCATATGGGGAAACTAACTGCTCCAAAAGGACAAGCGTTAGACAGAACCAAGACACTGCATGGTCCTGGGACTCAGGCCTATGGGGAAACTAACCTCTCCAGAAGGCCAAGCGTTAGACAGAACCAAGGCTCTGCATGGTCCTCGGACTCAGGCTTATGGGGAAACTAACCACTTCAGACGAACAAGCGTTAGACAGAACCAAGGCACTGCATGGTCCTCGGACTAAGGCCTATGGGGAAACTAACCGCTCAAGAATGACAAGCGTTAGACAGAACCAAGGCACTGCATGGTCCTCGGACTCAGGCCTATTGGGAAACTAAACGCTCCAGAAGGACAAGCGTTGGACTGAACCAAGGCAATGCATGGTCCTCGGACTCAGGCCTATGGGGAAACTAACCGCTCCGGAAGGCCAAGCGTTAGACAGAACCAAGACACTGCATGGTCCTCGGACTCAGGCCTATGGGGAAACTAACCGCTCCGGAAGGACAAGCGTTAGACAGAACCAAGGCACTGCATGGTCCTCGGACTCAGGCCTATTGGGAAACTAACCGCTCCAGAAGGACAAGCATTAGACAGAACCAAGGCACTGCATGGTCCTCGGATTCAGGCCTATGGGGAAACTAACCGCTCCAGAAGGACAGGCGTTAGGCCGAACCAAGGCTCTGCATGGTCCTCGGACTCAGGCCTATGGGGAAACTAACCACTCCAGAAGGCCAAACGTTAGACAGAACCAAGGCACTGTATGGTCCTCGGACTCAGGCTATGGGGAAACTAACCGCTCCAGAAGGACAAGCGTTAGACAGAACCAAGGCACTGCATGGTCCTCGGATTCAGGCCTATGGGGAAACTAACCGCTCCAGAAGGACAAGCGTTAGACAGAACTAAGGCACTGCATGGTCCTCGGACTCAGCCCTATGGGGAAACTAACCGCTCTAGAAGGACAAGCGTTAGACAGAACCAAGGCACTGCATGGTCCTCGGACTTAGGCCTACGGGGAAACTAACTGCTCCAGAACGACAAGCGTTAAACAGAACCAGGGCACTGCATGGTCCTCGGACTCAGGCCTATGGGGAAACTAACCTCTCCAGAAGGCTAAGCGTTAGACAGAACCAAGGCTCTACATGGTCCTCGGACTCAGGGCTATGGGAAAACTAACCACTTCAGACGAACAAGCGTTAGACAGAACCAAGGCACTGCATGGTCCTCGGACTCAAGCCTATGGGGAAACTAACCGCTCCAGAAAGACAAGCGTTAGACAGAACCAAGGCACTGCATGGTATTCGGACTCAGGCCTATGGGGAAACAAACCGCTCCAGAAGGACAAGCGTTAGACAGAACCAAGGCACGGCATGGTCCTCGGACTCAGGCCTTTGGGGAAACTAACCGCTCCAGAAGGACAAGCGTTAGACAGAACCAAGGCTCTGCATGGTCCTCGGACTCAGGCCTATGGGGAAACTAACCGCTCCAGAAGGCCAAGCGTTAGACAGAACCAAGGCACTACATGGTCCTCGGACTCAGGCATATGGGGAAACTAACTGCTCCAGAAGGACAAGCGTTAGACAGAACCAAGACACTGCATGGTCCTCGGACTCAGGCTTATGGGGAAACTAACCTCTCCAGAAGGCCAAGCGTTAGACAGAACCAAGGCTCTGCATGGTCCTCGGACTCAGGTCTATGGGGAAACTAACCACTTCAGACGAACAAGCGTTAGACAGAACCAAGGCACTGCATGGTCCTCGAACTCAGGCCTATGGGGAAACTAACCGCTCCAGAAGGACAAGCGTTAGACAGAACCAAGGCACTGCATGGTCTACGGACTCAGGCCTATGGGGAAACTAACCGCTCCAGAAGGACAAGCGTTAGACAGAACCAAGGCACTGCATGGTCCTCGGACTCAGGCCTATGGGGAAACTAACCGTTCCGGAAGGACAAGCGTTAGACGGAACCAAGACACTGCATGGTCCTCGGACTCAGGTCTGTGGGGAAACTAACCGCTCCAGAAGGCCAAGTGTTAGACAGAACCAAGGCTCTGCATGGTCCTTGGACTCAGGCCTATGGGCAAACTATCCACTTCAGACGAACAAGCGTTAGACAGAACCAAGGCACTGCATAGTCCTCGGACTCAGGCCTATGGGGAAACTAACCGCTCCAGAAGGACAAGCGTTGGACTGAACCAAGGCACTGCATGGTCCTCGGACTCAGGCCTATGGGGAAACTAACCGCTCCAGAAGGACAAGCGTTAGACAGAACCAAGGCACTGCATGGTCCTCGGATTAAGGCCTATGGGGAAACTAACCGCTCCAGAAGGACAAGCGTTAGACAGAACCAAGGCACTGCATGGTCCTCAGATTTAGGCCTATGGGGAAACTAACCGCTCCAGAAGGACAAGCGTTAGACAGAACCAAGGCTCTGCATGGTCCCCGAACTCAGGCCTATGAGGAAACTAACCGCTCCAGAAGGCTAAGCGTTAGACAGAACCAAGGCACTGTATGGTCATCGGACTCAGGCCAATGGGGAAACTAACCGCTCCAGAAGGACAAGCGCTAGACAGAACCAAGGCACTGCATGGTCCTCGGACTCAGGCCTATGGGGAAACTAACCGCTCCAGAAGGACAAGCGTTAGACAGAACCAAGGCACTGCATGGTCCTTGGACTCAGCCCTATGGGGAAACTAACCGCTCTAGAAGGACAAGCGTTAGACAGAACCAAGGCTCTGCATGGTCCTCGGACTCAGGCCTATGGGGAAACTAACCGCTCCAGAAGGCCAGGCGTTAGACAGAACCAAGGCACTGCATGGTCCTCGGACTCAGGCCTATGGGGAAACTAACCGCTCCAGAAGGCCAAGCGTTAGACAGAACCAAGGCAATGCATGGTCCTCGGACTTAGGCCTATGGGGAAACTAACTGCTCCAGAACGACAAGCGTTAAACAGAACCAAGGCACTGCATGGTCCTCGGACTCAGGCCTATGGGGAAACTAACCTCTCCAGAAGGCCAAGCGTTAGACAGAACCAAGGCTCTGCATGGTCCTCGGACTCAGGCCTATGGGAAAACTAACCACTTCAGACGAACAAGCGTTAGACAGAACCAAGGCACTGCATGGTCCTCGGACTCAGGCCAATGGGGAAACTAACCGCTCCAGAAAGCCAAGCGTTAGACACAACCAAGGAACTGCATGGTCCTCGGACTCAGGCATATGGGGAAACTAACTGCTCCAGAAGGACAAGCGTTAGACAGAACCAAGACACTGCATGGTCCTCGGACTCAGGCCTATGGGGAAACTAACCTCTCCAGAAGGCCAAGCGTTAGACAGAACCAAGGCTCTGCATGGTCCTTGGACTCAGGCCTATGGGGAAACTAACCACTTCAGACGAACAAGCGTTAGACAGAACCAAGGCACTGCATGGTCCTCGGACTAAGGCCTATGGGGAAACTAACCGCTCCAGAATGACAAGCGTTAGACAGAACCAAGGCACTGCATGGTCCTTGGACTCAGGCCTATTGGGAAACTAACCGCTCCAGAAGGACAAGCGTTGGACTGAACCAAGGCACTGCATGGTCCTCGGACTCAGGCCTATGGGGAAACTAACCGCTCTGGAAGGCCAAGCGTTAGACAGAACCAAGACACTGCATGGTCCTCGGACTCAGGCCTATGGGGAAACTAACCGCTCCGGAAGGACAGCGTTAGACAGAACCAAGGCACTGCATGGTCCTCGGACTCAGCCCTATGGGGAAACTAACCGCTCCAGAATGACAAACGTTAGACAGAACCGAGGCACTGCATGGTCCTCGGACTCAGGCCTATTGGGAAACTAACCGCTCCAGAAGGACAAGCATTAGACAGAACCAAGGCACTGCATGGTCCTCGGATTCAGGCCTATGGGGAAACTAACCGCTCTAGAACGACAGGTGTTAGACAGAACCAAGGCTCTGCATGGTCCTCGGACTCAGGCCTATGGGGAAACTAACCGCTACAGAAGGCCAAGCGTTAGACAGAACCAAGGCACTGTATGGTCCTCGGACTCAGGCTATGGGGAAACTAACCGCTCCAGAAGGACAAGCGTTAGACAGAACCAAGGCACTGCATGGTCCTCGGACTCAGGCCTATGGGGAAACTAACCGCTCCGGAAGGCCAAGTGTTAGACAGAACCAAGACACTGCATGGTCCTCGGGCTCAGGCCTATGGGGACCGTTCCGGAAGGACAAGCGTTAGACAGAACCAAGGCACTACATGGTCCTCGGACTTAGTCCAATGGGGAAACTAACCGCTCCAAAAGCCCAAGGGTTAGACAGAACCAAGGCTCTGCATGGTCCTCGGACTCAGGCCTATGGGGAAACTAAACTCTTCAAACGAACATGCGTTAGACAGAACCAAGGCACTGCATGGTCCTCGGACTCAGGCCTATGGGGAAACTAACCGCTACGGAAGGACAAGCGTTAGACAGAACCAAGACACTGCACGGTCCTCGGACTCAGGCCTATGGGGAAACTAACCGCTCTAGAAGGCCAAGTGTTAGACAGAACCAAGGCTCTGTATGGTCCTTGGACTCAGGCCTATGGGCAAACTAACCACTTTAGACGAACAAGCGTTAGACAGAACCAAGGCACTGCACAGTCCTCGGACTCAGGCCTATGGGGAAACTAACCGCTCTAGAAGGACAAGCGTTGGACTGAACCAAGGCACTGCATGGTCCTCGGACTCAGGCCTCTGGGGAAACTAACCGCTCCGGAAGGCCAAGCGTTAGACAGAACCAAGACACTACATGGTCCTCGGACTTAGGCCTATGGGGAAACTAACCGCTCCGGAAGGACAAGCGTTGGACAGAACCAAGGCAGTGCATGGTCCTCGGACTCAGGCCTATGGGGAAACTAACCGCTCCAGAAGGCCAAGCGTTAGACAGAACCATGGCTCTGCATGGTCCTCGGACTCAGGCCTGTGGGGAATCTTACCACTTCAGACGAACAAGCGTTAGACAGAACCGAGGCACTGCATGGCCCTCGGACTCAGGCCTATGGGGACTAACCGCTCCAGAATGACAAGCGTTGGACAGAACCAAGGCACTGCATGGTCCTCGGACTCAGGCCTATGGGGAAACTACCCGCTCCAGAAGGACAAGCGTTAGACAGAACCAAGGCACTGCATGGTCCTCGGACTCAGGCCTATGTGGAAACTAACCGCTCCAGAAGGACAAGCGTTAGACAGAACCAAGGCTCTGCATGGTCCTCGGACTCAGGCTTTTTGGGAAACTAATCGCTTTAGAAGGACAAGCGTTAGACAGAACCAAGGCACTGCATGGTCCTCGGACTCAGGCCTATGGGGAAACTAACCACTTCAGACGAACAAGCGTTAGACAGAACCAAGGCACTGCATGGTCCTCGGATTCAGGCCTATGGGGAAACTAACCGCTCCAGAAGGCCAAGTGTTAAAAAGAACCAAGGCTTTGCATGGTCCTCGGACTCAGGCATATGGGGAAACTAACCACTCCAGAAGGCCAAGCGTTAGACAGAACCAAGGCACTGCATGGTCCTCGGACTCAGGCCTATGGGGAAACTATCCGCTCTAGAAGGCCAAGCGTTAGATAGAACCAAGGCACTGCATGGTCCTCGGACTCAGGCCTATGGGAAAACTAACCGCTTCGGAAGGACAAGCGTTAGACAGAACCAAGGCACTGCATAGTCCTTGGACTCAGGCCTATGGGGAAACTAACCGCTCCAGAAGGCCAAGCGTTAGACAGAACCAAGACTCTGCATGGTCCTCGGACTCAGGCCTTTGGGGAAAGTAACCGCTCCAGAAGGCCAAGCGTTAGACAGAACCAAGGCACTGCATGGTCCTCGGACTCAGGCCTATGCGGAAACTAACCGCTCCAGAAGACCAAGTGTTAGACAGAACCAAGGCTCTGCATGGTCCTCGGACTCTGGCCTATGGGTAAACTAACTACTTTAGAAGCCAAGAGTTAGACAAAACCAAGGCTCTGCATGGTCCTCGGACTCAGGCCTATGGGGAAACTAACTACTTCAGATGATCCTAAGTGTTAGACAGAACCAAGGCTCTGCATGGCCCTCGGACTCAGGCTCACGGGGAAACTAACCACCTTAGATGATCCTAAGAGTTAGACAGAACCAAGGCGCTGCATGGTCCCAAGACTCAGGCCTATGGGGAAACTAACTCCTTCAGAGGATTCCAGGTGTTAGACAGAACCAAAAGCACTGTATGCTTCCAAGACTCAGACCTATGGGAAAACTAACTCCTTTAGAGGATTCTAAGTGTTAGACAGAACCAAAAGCACTGTATGGTCCTCGAACTCAAGCCTGTGGGGAAACCAACTACTTCAAGGGTATCCTAAGTGTCTGCCCAAAGCATTTCTCACCTGGCTCTTAGAGAACGATGGGTCCACCCAAGCATACATGCCCTCGCTATAATAACTGGTGCCGCGATTGGTCGAGATGCAATTGAAGTTTAAACCATACAAGTAAAAAAAAACGAATAGCGTGCAAGCAAGCAAGCGCCGACAACCAGCAGGAACAGAAAGAAAACTCGTATTTCATTAAGCCCAAAAAGAGTTACACAATAGTAATTACATTACAATCTAAAAAAAAAAACAACAACAAAAAAAAAAAAAAAAAAAAATTGCAAAAGACAAGAGAGACGACGGCGTCGAGGGGCCTGCCCTGCCCACTTATTTTCCTCCCTCAGCTGGGGGCTGGACTATAGCAGTTTCAAGGCCTTCTGAGCTTTGGCCAGAAGGGACAGCCTGCGAAGGCGCGGCAGGAACGGCTGCCTCCTCAGCAGCAAGAACTTCAGCTTCAGAGGTAGGCTTCACAACCTCCTGAGGCGCCTCCTCAACGGGGCCCTCACCTAATTCTACTACCTTGGGAGGGTCACTTCCTTGGACGAGCTCACCCCCGGGCGCAGCAACTGAGGTGTCCTCACTCGTAGCAGCACCAGCTCCCTCTGCAGCCTCCTCGGCCTCAGCGCCCATTGGAGTTGCCTCGCGGATAGTAGGAGGGTAGTACATATTCTCCTCCTTCCACAAGTCGGACGAGGCCTCGACCCCAGCCTGTCTGAGAGCCTCCCTCCAAACCTCGGCAGAGTAGCGCCTGCACAACCCAGGGACTTGAGCCTTAAAGGCTGCCTCTGTCTCTGCCATCCCCGTAGCATAAGCCTCCTTTTCGGCTTCCTGCTTAGTGGCCAGGGCTTCCTCCCTGCCCTGGTCAGCCTCAAACTTGGCCCTCACGGCCTCGTCCCTCGCCCACTCAGCTGCCCGCTTGTCCGATTCGGCGGCAGCCAACTTCTTTGGCAGATCAGCAAGCAGCTCCTTTACAGTCTTCAGCTGCTCCTCTGCCTCGGCCAGGCGCTTTGAGTAATCTTCGGCCTACTTCTGAAAGCCGACGAGACCCGACAGGGCAGTGTCCCGAGCACTGGTCATTGCACTCAGCTCCTCCCGGGCCTTGGCAAGGTCAGACTCAGAGTTCTTAAGGACCCGAGTGGCCTCCAAGCGTTTCTCACGCTCCACGTCCATGGCTTTCCCCTGGTCACGGGCAGCGTCCTCCAACCTATAAGTGGCCTGAATGGCCTGGCAGGCAAAACAAGTACGCGGTTAGCCGAGCTCAGAAAAGGGGAAGAGAGAAGCTACAACTCGAATAAGTCGTAAATGACGAGAGACTTACCATTCCCAAGTATCTCTTGAGGCAGAGGAAGACCTCCCTACTCTACATAGTCGCCAGCTCCGCCATGTCAGCTGGGAGTAGCAGGCACCTTCCCACTGCGTCGGCCATGTACGCGCCTTCGCCCTCTTTGAAATCCCTAAGGGAGGAGTCTTCTCTCAGCGGCCCCCCATGGAGCATTGGGCTAGGAAGCCAGGCCTGAGGCTCGGGCTGGTCGTCAACCTGTTTATCCTGGCCTCGGGAGCCCATCTTCAGCTGCTTGGATGGCCGCCGAGTATCATCCCCCTCTCGTGGGGACCCGGACTTTTCATCAGCCGGCCTTTTGCCCTTATCCTTTTTCTGCTTGGGATCGGAGGGCTCATGCCTAGGAGGCAGACTCGTCTTGGACGGAGAAGGAGGAAGCCTTGACTGGGTAGAGGCTGACCTGCCCTGAGCATAACGAGTTTTTGGAGGAGGAGGAGGAAGCTCTGGCTTCGATTCCCCCGGCTGGCCTTCAATCAGATCCGACAGGCTAGGTTGAGGCCTCTTCTTGTAACCCATCTCCATGCCGGGAAGAGGACTTGGACACTAAGAAGTCTGCTTCAGACAGACGAGGGTCACCCAAGTCTCCTGGAGGGTCCTCGGACTGAAAGACTTGTTCAAACACGTCAAATTCGTCCTCGACGGGGCCAAAGTCTGCAACTTCCACTTCCCTCTCTAGGCCTACTTCGACGGGCTCTGAGAGTCTAAAGGAGGAGGAAGGACCCACAGGTGTTACGCCTTCTGATGTGGAGGGCACCTCAGGGAACCGAAACCCGTCCTCGGTCACTGTTATTTTTCGAAGCCGAGGATCCTTTGCTCTAATCACGTACTTCAGCACCGCAAATGACTTGTGAGTCGGGTCGTATTTCAAGATCTGGTGAGCGGCCCTAACCTGATTGTCGGCCTCGTTCACGAAAACCTCTGCCCTCAGCGCCTTTTGCAAGTCTTCCCGGTTAATTAGGCTGAAATGGCGCGTGAAGGCGTGCGGATCTGCAAGAGGAAACACATTCACATCAGAAACCAGACGGAGCAAAAATAAATGGACGAATGAAAGGATGGAACTGATTAGGGTCCTAGAACTCTCTGTCCATATTCCCACTGCCCCACCTGGGGTCCCCTCCGTCGTCGGGCAGTGAAGGCCATCATGCCACTCTCCAGACACGATGAGGAAGTCCTTGTTCAACCCCTTGCTAGACTCAGGAAGGCACTGAATGAGCCGAACCCTGTCATCCCTAGTCTTCAGGTAGTAAGTTTCGCCCCTCAGGCACTGGAGGTTATAACACCAGTTGACGTCATGATGGGTCAGTCTCAGTCCCATCTTCTCATTTAGGGCATCCACACAGCCCAGAATCCTAAAGACGTTGATGGCACACTGGGTGGGGGCTAGCCGGAAGTGCATCAGGTAGTCCCTCATCGCCGGCCCCATGGGTATTCTCATGCCACCTTCAACGAAGGCAACGATGGGAATCACCACCTCACCCTCCTGCCTCCGAAAGCGCCACTCGCCCTCCGCACAATACCTCAAGCCCACGTTGGCCGGTATCTTATAATCGGCGATGAATTTCTCCATCGCCTCCTCAGTGAATACATACTTCTTAAATATACCCATCCCAAATGATGCCTAAGCGGGCTAAGAGAGAGCAAATGAGAAAGAGGCAGAGATGGAGAAGGAAAAAGTTCGAAGAGAGATAGAGTGACTTACAGAAATGAGTAGAAGCTCCTCGGACAGGCTTTTTATGCTGGAGATGTAGACTCTTGAGTGCGAGTGAACAGAGGAACCGGGCTTTCGAATGGATATTTATACCCCAAATCAAGGAACCGGGCGGGTTTTCCCGTCCCTAACTGCTAGGCGAATCCCCACCGTTGGATTATCATCCTCCCGTTGGACGTGGGGGGCACGGAGCCGTCATGATTTAATGAAAGGCGCATCGCGCGCTTCGATGCGCCATTAACGCGTCTGGGGTAGATGAAAAGGCTCCAGTACTGACAGAGGACCAGACTGAATAGGACGCGTGGCAGAACCGAGGACATCAAAATCTTCCTCTCCGCCCGAGGATGCGAACAGCAAAGATTTTGAGGGGTTATTGTGGGGCCAAAGAATCCTACGGCCCAGCCCACTTCGTTCCTGGGCCGAAGGCCCGGGCCGAGGAGGCACCCTAAGTCCGAAGATGATCCCATCGTCGGACGTCCGAGAACTTGAGGGATAAGCTCGTGACAAGCAGTCACCTCCACATTAAGTGTACCTGACTACCGCCTTGGCCGCATTAATGATGAAAGGACCCTGCACCAACGTCACATTGGATGCCGCGACTCTCAAAGAGACTGAGAAGGCGGCTGATGGGACAAGCATCTGAGTATTGTCCAAATCACCCAACACGTGTAGGGCTAGAATTGGATAGGTAAAGAGTATATAATGTAAGGAAATCCCTCCTGAGGGAGGGGAGGCGAAACAAAAGGGAAGAAAGCCTCCTCGGCCGTGGGCCGAGGAGCATCCCCCAACTGTAAAGATGCTCTAAGTATTTCTTCAATAAAAAGAGAACGGCGTTCATGCCTCGTGAAACCCCGGCCAGCGCCTAGACCTTCGAACCACTCTCTACAAATTCATTGTTGTGGGTTCGATGGGCCCTTGACCCATACCCTTTGGGCTCTGGGCCGCAAAAGCAGACCCTACAATATATATATATATATATAACTAAAATCACAATAGTATGATTAATCAATAGGATGATCAAAAAATAAATTTACAGTCTTTGAACCCTAAAAACAAAACCAAACAGCAAACAACATGAGTGAACCTTTTAAAAAAAAAAACACAAAAACTAAAAGCAAAATCAGACACAAACATGAAAGTTCAACACAACACGGTGAACTGAAAACAAAATAAAAAATAATCCTTAAAAGAAAATCAAATAAAAAAGAAAGAAAAAAATTGTGAATTCAAAACAAATATAAATAGTATGAGAAAATACCCAGGAACTATTTAAGCCTTTGAGATTTATTCCTTTACTAGGCTGAAGCTGAATCTTTTAAATTACCCCTGAAATTACAAGAAAATAACCACACACACAAAAAAAAAAAAAAAAAAAATCAACAAGAAACATTTAGTGACCATAAAATAAAACTAAAACGAAGTAAGGGTTAAGGTTACCAAAGACAGAAATACATAGTGGCAGAGCCACGGTGGAGAACGGAGATGAAAAGGAGATTGACTGTCTTAGGTATTAGCAATTTTGTGAGACCTTGAGAGGAAAGTCTTTCTTTGTGAGAGAGTGAGAATGAGAATTAGAGATGAGTCTTGAGACTTGAGAGTGAGACTAAGAGCTTGTGTTCTTAAATAGTGGAAGGTTAGGTCGGAGCCTAAGATTGAGAATTTGAGAGGGAAAAATTACTATTTGTTTAGCGAGATTAGGGTATGGGAAAAAAATTATGTGGCTGAGTGCAAAAAAGAGGAGAAAAATGGTTGGAAATCTAAGATTGAGAAGGAAACACTACTAATTGTTTGGTGGGATTAGGGTCTGGAAGAAACATTATGTGGCTGAGAGTAAAAACGAAGAGAAAAATGGTTAGGTGAGAGCCTAAGATTGAGAGGGAAAAAGTAATGTTTGTTCAGCAGGATTAGGGTTTGGAAGAGAAATGAAGGTAGTTGTCTAGCTGATGACTAAGTTCTGAGTCTGAAAGGCGAGAGTGTGAGACTTGAGAGGAGCAGAAGTCTAAAGAGTAAAGAGGAGAAATGAGAGCAGCTGAGTAGGAGACAACTCAAGAGAAAAGAAATGTGTGGCTGAGATCAAAAGAGGGGAAAAAAAAAATCGTGTACAGTGATTGACTCCATCAGTGACTCAAACAGTGACAGGCATCTTTTTTTATTTTTTTTATTTTTATTTTTTCAAAAAACGCAAGTGGCATGACTGTAACCCACTAACCTATACGACCATACAACTTTTTTTTTTCTTTTCAAAAAATGCAAGTGGGAGACACTAGAGCTACTTAGACAAGACCACTCACACTATTCCTCCTAATACACACACTTTTCTTGACTGAAAAAATTAGCTCACTCAAGTTAACTTCCTTTTTTATTCATTTTTTTTTATAAGGATGACCCTATTCATGGATGAATGTTAGGCCTTTTCTTAGTTCTTAGAATGTTAGGCCTATTCTTATACATATTAACATATATATAAAATGCTCGGGTCGGTTCGGTCTTTGTCGGTGTGCAAATCTTGGCATCGATGGCCGCACCGATCCGACGTCGATACTAAAGATCTACTGCCAACCATCGTGCCGGAAACCTTCGGCGGAGCCTTGAGCGGGGCGGGGCGATGCAGTCAGACCTATTTTGTCGATGCCAGTATATTCTTGAATAGGCCTAGACATGGAAGGCTGGTCCGTGCTAATAGACCAAGTATATCTCCCTCCCTCTAAAGGCAAATAAATCAAATTTAGATCCTTAATAAACTCCAAAAACTTTTCCATAGTCGGAGTTAGACGAGAACCACCCCTTTGTTCACTTGGAAAATGAACAATGTTAAAATCCCTAATACAGCACCAAGGAATAGTCCAGTATTGTTGAATACCAGCCAACTCATCCCATATATGTCCCCTTACATTGTTATCATTACGGTTGTAAACCCCTGTGCACACCTAAATAAAACTATTCTCCATACCTTGCCATTGAACTGACACCGAAAAAGAACTCACTAGTACTTCCAACTTATCTAAAACCCCCCTGACATAATCAATGCCCCACCAGTCGTTTGAACAACATCTAAAGCCACCCAATCTACATATGGATAGCTTCATAGACTGCTAATCATCTATCTATCCATGCCAGTATGTTTTGTTTCTTGAAGGCATACTACATCACACTTCCATTCACATAACAAACTTCTCACTACCAGACATTTTTGGGAGTCGTTCAATCCTCTAACATTCCAAGAAATCATTTTCAACTTCATTAAGACTGTTACTTCCCCACTGCTATTTCTACCACACAACCAATCTACCTCCCATCATAATTAACCGAGGAAATTAAATTCCTCAACTCTCTATGCCCTTTACCTGTAGAAGTAGCTACTTTTCGATTAACAATTGCTTTCTTTTGCAACATATTATCATTCTCCATATACCTTTCTAGCCTTTGAAGATAAGCAATGTATGACCTCTCATGGCGACTTACTGGGAGCCCAAACAATTTACTAAACCTTAAGATTTTGTGCTTCACCCAATTTGAAATGTCCAACATGCTACCAAGACCCACAACCTCATTGTGCACTTTCGCTAACAAAGCCAACCCCGAGGGAACAATAGCAAGTAGAGGATTACACTCTGAGATATCCTCCTCACCTAAACCTAGTTTTGAACCAGCCCTTTCCTCTTCCATCAAAACACACATCCCAGATAGGCCACAATCTGTCATCGATGGAATCAACGCTAGATTGGGTTGATCGAACTCAAAACCATTCATCGGCCTTGTACACATTGTCATCCATCACTTGAATCAAACTTATGTAGCTTTTACTACCAACTTCAACCTCACCCGTGACTCCAAAGTCCACCAACCTAGCTTGCAAAAGTCTCCGAAGAAGATCGCCTAAGAAAATATCTTTGGAAATGTGTGAAATTACCTTCTTAGCCGATCCCAAAGCCACTGCGGACCCATCAGAGTTAAGCCCATCAAAATTTACCTCTATCGGAGTCTCCCTTTACCGATATAGCATCACTACCTTGGCCAGCAAGTGTACCAGTGAAGCTGGAAAGGTCACCGTTGTTGTCGAGGAGAAGGCTCGAGGGCTTGGGCTGCCCAATTTTCACCCACTTCGTATGCACTTGGGCCTAAGAAACTTATCTTGGATGAATTGGTAAAGCCCAAACAAGGCTGGTTTGGTCCTGGGACCATCGAGTTAGGCATTTGAGTAAAGCCCAAGGGTTGGGTCACCATGGGTTTTGGGCTTATGCCCACATTGGGCTTATTATAGTTATTTTGACTTGTCACCCGTGGAACCCATTTGAAACACTTAGGTCCACCTTTATTATAATCCCATGAAACCCTTATCTTTTCTTTCTCACCCACCACCATAGTCAAACATTTCCCTGTCCAGCATGCACTCCTAAAATCACTCTCAATGCCATAATCAGATTCTTTTGAATTTGAATCAAATCTTAAAGGAAATCTTTTAATATTTCCCATTGGTATTGTCTTTCCTAAATTAATACATGCATTAGTGCTCCGAGATTTCACGAATCCTCCACCTACTGCTATCGGGCATGGCTTGTCACCGGTACACCATTCACTGTCACCTTTGCATGTTCTTGATCCAGCACCACTATCCTTTTCACACCTAACTGCGTCTTCCCCTTGTTTGTAATAGTTAACTACTCTGAATGCTCTCTAGCCTTAACTTGTATGTGATGACCTTACACCATTTTAGCAAAAGATCTAGAGATTTGAATCTCTGAATTACACGTATGTGGTTGAGCATCAAATTTCGAATGGCCTGAATAACCCTCAGCAAATTGGTTTGGATCCAACATCTTTCTTAATTTAAGTCCGAAAGTCCTCCAACCATTTTTTGCTCTGCCTACAGGGATAAGGATTGACCTTCTAGGCCCACCAACTTTGAGTCCCCCACCCCCCCCTCCCAAATAAATAATTTGTGTGAGGATCCCAAGTGATGTTGGAATTGAGCCATTGAAATTGTTGCCTGATAGAATCCGAACAGTCATTTAAGTGAGGCTTCCAAGCAAAGTTGGAATTGACCTAGTAAATTTGCAATATTCAAGATTCAAATGCTTCAAGGACTTTAGATTGCCGATAGAATCAGGTAATTCTCCTGAAAAGCTTATCCAAGAGAGATCTAAGAATTTCAGGGAACTACTGTTGTTGCAATTATAGTTTGGAAGAGAACCTTCAAGATTGAAATTATACCCTAGATTAAGGGTTTGTATACTTGGAAGGCAGAGGATGTTATTTTCGAGTTTTCCTCGTAAGTCACAGTCATGGAGACTAAGAGTTGTCAAAGAGGAGGATAGATTTGTCAAAGAATTAGTCTGATTGAGGACATGTTCGTGCCATCCAGAATAAGTTCCCTTAACAGAGTTAGGTTATCAATGACTCTTTTCCAAACTAGTGTTTTGATTAATAGATCATTGTAAGAGAGATCGAGTGAAACAAGAGAAGACAATTGGGAGATTTCATATGGGATTTTGCCAGAAAAAAGGAATAAGAAAGGTTAAGATGAGTCAACATCTTAAAGCTACCAAACTCATATGAAATTAGGGAGTAATTGAAGTTATTACCCGCAAGATTCAAGGACCTGAGATGGTGAAGAAAGAAGAGGGAATTGTTAGAAGGAATGGAGCCAGAAAGCCAACTACAACTAAGGTCAAGACCAATAACATGGAGTGTGGTATTGTCACACTCGACACCTAACTACAGCAATCCTTATCCTCCTTCCAAGAGACTGTCTTTGGATACGAATTATCACACATATGAAAATTTGATCTATAATCATAAGAATGAATAGGTAAAACAGATGAATGAAGAGAAGGAGAAGCGAAACTGTGAAGAGACAGAGAGTTACTAAATTGGAGTAGAGCAGAGCATGGTGAGTTTGAAGACAAGGAAGAAGTAAAAGAGAATGGAGAATGGAAGAGCAAGGAAAGTAGACAGAATAATTGATACTTCCAAGTTCCAACTTAAACTTAAACTTAAACAATCCAATTGATGATGATAACTTTGAGTTCAGTTAGTAATAAAAAATGGCCAAAAGAGTTGGCGCTCCATTGGAGAGTATAAGCAACATCACCATCCCTAATTGTGAAGAACTATTTGGAACTAATCCCAATGACAATGTGTTTAATATTCTTCATCAGCCATTGTGTCACACTCTTACCCATAAAAATTGATTTCATAAAATATTTGCCCCGTTCAAAAATCCATAACGAAAAATAACATCCCCTTCTTCTATTACCAAATGAAAAAATTTGAATTCAATGAAAGAACTATGAAAACCACTCATAGTTGATCGGGAATAGAAGAAAAGAACAAAATATCTGGCTAATTTGAGGTAGTCGGGCCCGGGGGGTGGGGGGGTGGGGGGGTGGGGGGGCTACCGTTGTCTATTAGCTCCAACCTATTGATAGCCTTAACGTCAACTTATGAGCTTTTGAAAGTAAAACTTCAAGCCATGAATAAGGAGCATGCTTAACAATGGTGGGTATAAATCATAAAAAAAAGTGGTATTCTTTGCTTGGGCATAATTGATATAGGATCAAGACCCTTTAAAAGTAAAAAATAAGTTGGCCCTCTTAATGGTAGCAAAGTCATCAAAGTTGAGGTACAAACGTGTTATTTGCAAAAGGCAGAAGCCCTGAAATTAAAAAGTTGTTCTCCTTCGCTTTAGAAATCATGCTTTGATCCTCATTACACCATAGACAATTGTTTGATGAAACTGAGTTGATTTTGAATTCCTGCACTTATTGGACTTCTATTGAAACTAATTTTGTTACCCGCAATTTGGTAAAGGGATCCTTGTGCAAATTGGGGGGAAAAAATCCCATCTCATCTTACCTGAATTTTGCATTGTTGTGTGCCACTGAAAATACCATTTTTGCTGTCGAGTAATAATTTATTATATAAAATTTGTTGTAAAAACTATTTTACAATATTTTTTACAAGTTAATAATATTGTGAGTGATTATTAGTAAATGAAAAAAATGATATTAGTAGTAGGTTTAGATGAGAAAAAGCAAAAGTTATCCAAATTAACGATTTGTAAAAATATTATAAAATAGTTTGTACTTATCATTTCTATCTTTATTCCAATTTCATGCTTATCAAGGAAAAAAAATATATTGGAAAACATAAAAACTATAAATAACAAATATGATTTATTACAGCTAGACACAAAAGAAAAAACAGGAAAGAAGAAAATAATAGAAAATAAAAATAAAAAAAGCATAAAAAAAAGCATAAGAAAAAGAAAAAGGAAAAGAAGGAAAAGAAAAGAAGGGAGGGTACCGTATGAGAGAGTCCTTTTTTGTATTCGCAAAGATTTGATGGCCATAAGGCCCCTTCAATTCACACTCTCCCACCATCATCACCACCACCTTCCTCTTCCTCTTGCCAGAAACCTATTCTCACTCTTCCTCTCATCACCGCCACCTCTCTCTCATCAATCTCCACCGTCCTCTCCCTTCCCCGTCCTCCGCCGCATCGCCTCCTCAGCGACACCGATCTCTCGCCCTCAGAAACACCACCACAACCGCCAACAACAATATCAGCTAACTTCGCCCCGCAGCCTGCGACCGTTGCCTACACCGGAAACCCTGGCGCAGAAAATCGGCAAATCCATCCGCCGCCCTGGCGCCCCTTCCAAGGCTAGGGTTTATGCCGATATCAACGTGATTCGCCCCAAAGACTACTGGGACTACGAGTCCCTCACCGTCCAATGGGGGTACTCTTCCTCTTCTTCTTCATCTTCAAGTTTCCTATCTATCTATTTTTGCGTATACATGTGTATATTTGCGTTGCGTTGTGCTCTGTGTGGATGAAAATTTGTTGTAACAGCGTTACGAGGTGGAATTTGTATATCTAAATTATGGAAATGCAAAATAGGAATTTGGAATTTCTATTAGGTTTAAATTGCTGAATTAACGAGCAGCTAGGGTTTGTTTTTAGGTGTTTATGTGGGTATGATTGGTTGTACAGGGAGCAGGATGATTATGAGGTGGTGAGGAAGGTTGGGAGAGGGAAATACAGTGAGGTATTCGAGGGTGTTCACTGCACCGATAACGAGAAATGTGTAATTAAGATTCTCAAACCGGTGAAAAAGAAGAAGGTGAGTCTCTGCATCGTCATTGGCTTCTAATGTATATGGTTCATAGTTGTAAAAGCATGCCTCTTGTTGTAGGAGTTTCCATAATCTCAATGCTTATAGTTTATGTTATCCTGACTTTCATCAGTTTATCCTATTTCAAAGCTAATGCAATTGTAATCGTGCTTAATTTGTTGTAGTTGTTTGTAAACTGCGTTCCTTTGCACGAATTATTTTCTAACAATGGTTCATGAAGTATAATGTACTTACATTAAAAAAAAAAAAAAAGACTAACAGCAAAGGAAAAAAGTACTCTTTTTTTTTTTTTGTTCTTAGAAGTAAAAAAGAAAAAAAAACTTAAGAACTTTTAAGCCAAATAGAGAAAGGACTCAAAATGCAAAATGACTCAAAATGCAAAGTAAGACTCGTGGGTCTTTGTTACAGCTAAGGACAGCCCATTTCAGAAAATCTAAAATTATCGAATTGTCCTTATTCTAGTAAACTTATTTAAATTTGATCCAACAGCTTTCTAACCTTAAAAAAACTTAATATTTTGACTCAATAATAACTAGAGTAACCTATAGATGGCGCCAAGATAGTCCCACATCAAAGCTAGACCACAAATCTTGAATCTTTTGGTATTTAATCTTGTTTTTCTTTAGAACTCTTTATTGTCCGCTTCATCAGGCTGCCATAAATTCTCATATAGACACTGATGCTTCTACATCAATATGCCATTGTGGCATTTTAATTCTCTATTAAAGTTTCCATCTCAATTTCCTATCACTGTCTTTGTGTTTAACAATTGAATATGAATTATTCACATGCAAGCTCTCCAAGTTATTCTACTTACAATCTATTGCTTTTGTACTGGTGGATTTTTTCTTTTTTTGAGTTTTATATGAACAGTAGATGGCACTTTGGCTGGATTATGACTCTACTTTTACTTTTGCTTCTAGCACAAGTAACTCTTTTAATGGTTAAATTAAAGGTGTAAATGAGTATGTGCCCATGATGCTTGTGGCATTGCCAATTTTTCCCTGTAATATAACTTATTCTATGAAATCACTGTAGCAAGACTTATTTATTTATTTATTTTTTACTCTTCCCCCATTTTTCTCTCTCCCCACCCTCTCCCCACCAAAAAAAAAATGCAGATTAAGAGGGAGATAAAGATACTGCAGAATCTTTGTGGTGGGCCGAATATTGTGAAGCTGCTTGATATTGTTAGAGACCAGCAATCGAAGACCCCCAGCCTTATATTTGAATATGTGAATAATACAGATTTTAAAGTGCTTTATCCAACACTCTCTGACTATGATATTCGATATTACATCTATGAGCTTCTTAAGGCAAGCTTACTGTTCTCTCCTCTTCAATTGATAAGATGGGCATGTTAAAATTATCATTAATATTCACATTTGAAAATCCTGTCGCCATATGTTCATTTTAATGTGTGTGGAAGCTTATAGATGTTTTGTGTCAATTTACATTGACAAATTGTAACTTAGTAATTTTCTATTTTGTACAAAATTTCCTTCTTTTTTTTCCTTTCCTTTTATCATTTGGTGCTTGGATTATGGGGATAGATATGTCAATATTATAGTTAAAGCATTGTCATCTTTATAATTACCTCAGTTTATGTTGGCTAAAATGACAATCTTGTAGGGGAGATGAAAAGTGGTGGACTAAACTTTTGGGCCTCAACATGGATCAAGGGGAAATTAAGGGCTAGTTCCTAATGTTGCTCCCAAGGAGAACTAATGTGATGCAAATTAGTTCATGTGGCCATGGGGATAGACCTGGCTGACTATTTAGTTTTTCAACAGTTTAAAGACACAGAAAAAAAAAAGAAAAGAAAGAAAAGGAACAAGAAGACATTTATGCATCTCTAGTTCTCTGCCAATAAATTTGGCTAGATGAATTATTCTTCACAGAAATTATAGGCTTTCTCCTGCTGCCAAAAGAGAGTTATATATTTATATGATAAATATCAATAACTGACTTGCTCTACTGTATTTTGTGTGTGTGTGTGTGTGTGTGTGTGTGTGTGTGTGTGTGTGTCTATATTCTTTTGGAACAATCACAAACACATTTTTGGATTTGCAAACAAAAACCCAATCATCTGTGTGTTTATATATTATCTAGAGGATGATTTATTTTTTGTCAGATAAAGAAATTATATTGAAAAAAGGGGGGAATGGATAAAAATAAATATTTTTTGGTCTTGTTTAGAAAGAGATTGAGAGGCAGACCATGTGGTCTCTTGGATTTTGGTTTGGCAGTGTATTTGTTTAATTCATGATCTGTCCTAAATGTTCCATATTTTTATCTTGAAAGTTAATGCACTATGATCAAAAGAAAAGTTGATATGCAAATGTCTGAAGGACCAGTGGGAGAAGCAATCTTGGAGTCTCACATCGCCTGGGGAAGCACACGGGTATGTGCTTATAAGGAGTGATCTCCCTCCCTCTAATGTGTAGACGGATCTCCCTCCCTCCAATGTGTAGAGGCATTTTCTTCCATTACTCTGTGCTTTGGGGAGGAGAACAAAACCATGAGAGGTATGGGCCCCAAAGCGGACAATATCTACACAGTTGGAATGTGATCGTTATAGATGGTATCAGAGCTAGGTTCCAATCGGAAGTGTGGGCCCTACACATGAGGACGCCTGTGCTCGTAAGGGGGGTGGATTGTGAAGGACCAGTGGGAGAAGCAATCCTAGAGTCCCACATCGCTTGGAGAAGCACATGGGATGTGCTTATAAGGAGTGATTTTTGTCAATTGTGTAGAAGCCCTTTCTCCCACTGCTGTGTGCTTTGGGAGAAGAACAAAACCATGAGGAGTATGGGCTCCAAAGTGGATAATATCTACACAGTTGGGATGGGGTCGTTACAGATGGTATTAGAGTATAGGTATAAGATTTTGTGGACTTGTAGGTATAATCTTGAGAATTTTGGAACAAGAGTGTGATCATTAGAAATTTTCGTGTTAGAATTATTTGACCTACTTAGTGTTTTTCTAGAGCTTATAGAATGGTTTTTGTATCGTCTGCATGCTTGGTTTTGTCCTTTGGGGATATTTGCAATTTTACTCATGATATCTTGTTGTATTGCTTAGAGACATGGCTCCACCAAGGAAAAACTCATGGTGTGGTCAATCGAATGTTGGGGAACCACTGATCTTTAGGCTATTATCCAAGCCATTGGTGGCTTAACCAATGTAGTGCAACATCAAGTAGGAGCCTCCAATCCGACTAGTACTCTAGAGAAGTTTAGGAAGCTTGAGCCTCCTACTTTCAAGGGTACAAAGGACCCAATGGAGGCCTTTTCTCCTACTACTGTGCGCTTAGGGGGGAGAACAAAATCGTGAGGGGTATTAGGTATGGGCTCCAAAGAAGATAATACCTACACCGCAGTGGGAGAAAATGCTTCTACATGGAGGGAGATCACTTCTTATAAGTAAATCCCCATGTGCTTCCCCAGGTGATGTGGGACTCCACTCTCCAGGATTACTTCTCCCATAGGTCCTTCACATCACTTGGGGAAGCACATGGAGATGGACTTATAAGGAATTATCTCCTTCCAATGTGTAGAGGCCTTTTCTTCCATTGCTGTGTGCTTTTGGGGGGGGAGGGGGGGGGGGGGAGAACAAAAACGTGAGGGGTATGGGCCCCAAAAAGGACAATATCTACATAGTTTGGGGTGGGGTCGTTACAAATAGTATTAGAGCCATGCCCCAACTAGAAGTGTGGGCCCCACAAATGAGGATGTGTGTGCCTATAAGGGGGTGGATTGTGAAGGACCAGTGGGAGAAGCAATCCTAGAGTCCCCCATCACCAGAGGAAGCACATGGAGATGTGCTTATAATGAATGATCTCTCTTCAATGTGTAAAGGCCTTTTCTCCCAATGCTGTGTGCATTGGGGGTAGAACAAAATCATGAGGGGTATGGGCCCTAATACGGACAATATCTACACAGTTGGGGTGTGGTCGTTACAAAATGTGTCTAGAATGAAGAAGTTGTGGCAAGTCGAATAATTTTTGCTGCTTCAAAAGGATCTTAGGTTTGTTGCCCGAATGAAGATTTAGTATACCATAACCAGAAGAGTGGAAATTAGAAAGATGTAATTGTTATTTGGGTAAAATATCATTTTCGTCTCTAAACTATCACAAAAGTTTGTTTTTCGTCCCTAAACTTTCAAAAGTTCGTTTTTCGTTCCTAAACTATCACAAAAGTTCGTTTTTCGTCCCTAAACTTTCAAAAGTTCTATTTTCGTCCCTAAACTTTTCCAAACGTATTGATTTTCGTCCCTCTGTTTGACGGAGTGTTGACGTGGCCTTGTCAGAGTGCGGATGTGGGAGGGACGAAAATCAATACGTTTGGAAAAGTTTAGGAACGAAAATAGAACTTTTGAAAGTTTAGGGACGAAAAACGAATTTTTGTGATAGTTTAGGGACAAAAATGATATTTTACCCTTGTTATTTTTATATATATTCTTGTATTTGAAGGCTTCATGATCTTGATTTAGTCCTGTGGTCTCTGTGTGGTACTAAAAAGTCCATGTTAGAACCATCATTTAGTTTGTTGTCTGGATAGAAAAAAATGTATAGAGTAGATTTGGAGTAAATGTATAGAGGGTCTCGATGCAAATGTATTTTTCATGTTCAGGGGACACTTTTTTGTCTGCAACGGAACTTATATTTGATAGTTGCTTCTTCAGTCCGCGAATTAGTTTGATGTAATAACCCATTGTTCAAAATTATGAATAGGGGGAAACAGTTTTTTTATATTTTTGGTTCCTTTCTCTCTCTCTCTCTCTCTCTCTTTTTTTGTTTGTGTGTGTGTGGGGTGGGGGTTCCAAGGCTGATGAATTACATGCTAGTTTATATCTTGTTCTCTCTAAATATGTTGATCTTTATTTATTTTGGTTAAACGTTATATTTTTTCTCAAATTAGTCTAATTAAAATTTGCACCCTGATTTTTAAAACTGGGGAGAATCTTACATTTTTACTGATGTATTTGTAGGCATTGGATTATTGCCATTCACAAGGTATTATGCATCGAGATGTGAAGCCCCATAATGTAATGATTGATCATGAACAACGCAAACTTCGTCTTATTGATTGGGGCCTTGCAGAGTTCTATCATCCAGGGAAAGAATATAATGTCCGCGTTGCTTCAAGGTTGTTTTCTTTTTTCACTTTTTTGGAAAGATGGTGATTTATTTTCCTGTTGTTGCGCCCCCTCCCTTTCTTTTGGTTCTTTGTCAGAACTGCTTTATTCTGATATGCCTTTGTTTTCTTGGATGAAGAAATTACCCGAAAAATTGAAAATTGCATCTCATGCTCCATTTGTTTTGAAGTAAAATATTTTACATGTAAAATTTTTTACTGTAAAACATTTTCCAGTTAAAACATTTTCTAGTGTTTGGACCTAAACACTTGAAAAAGCAAGCCACCACTAGCCACCCCCAAATGCAAGCACAAATCATCCAAAAACCAGATCAGATAGAGGGAAAAAAGACAGCCACTACCATGAACAATCGTAACCTACTAGCCACCACCAGCCACCACCCAAAAATCTGAGCATTAAACCTCTAGCAACCCACAAATATGACATTAAACCACCAAATCGGCACAAATCCGACCAAACCACCCAAAAGAAAGCCAAAAAAGTAACTTACAAACCCATATTCAAAACCCACAAACCAATTGAGAACCTCTGGTGGTGGTGAGATCGAAAAAGGGTGAGATGAGAGGAGCCCACTGCCTTTGGTGGCAGTGGCACATGATGACATTTGGGGTTTGGAGGAGCTTGACCATGGAAGCTTTGCTGAGAGAGGGAGGTGCAGGTGAAGAAAGCCACCAACGTGATGGTGGTGATGAGACGTGGTGGTGATGAGACGCCGCAAGCGGCGATGCAAGGGCGGCCGGAGTGGTTGACATGGCTGATGAGAAGTTGGGGAGGGGGAGAAGCAACTGAGAGTCTAGGTTGCACGGACACGCCATTTTTGGCGTCGTGTCGGTGTCGGACACCGGAATGGGTATGACTCGCCAGATTACGGTGTCCGGCGAGTCTCTTTTTTTTTTTTTTTTTGCTTCTCCAACATGGCGCCGTCGTGGCTCCGACACGTCCAACACGCCAGCAGTGAAAAAAAAAAAAAAAAACCACAGATTTTGACAGATGGACTTACCAATTCCATTGATTTGTTGATATACCCTAAAACAAAAATTCTTAAGAGTCTGAGAAGTCTAAGTTAAAACCCACATCTCAAGTTCTCAACCCACACTCTCTCTGACCTCTGCCTGCTGCTGCTGCTGCTGCCTTCTGTCCCTCGTCGGAGCTAGATCGGGCCGATCGGCGAACTCCATAGATGTCAATGTCATGCCCTGTCCCTTCCGATCGGCGAGCTCCTCCTCTCTCCTTCTTCTTTTTCTTCTTCTGCTTCTTTTTCGTTTTCTTTTTCTTCGCTCTCTCACCCAGATGCCTTCTGTCTTCTAGTCTAGTTCATTTTAACTTTTCTAATACTTTTTTATATTTCCTCTTTGTTTTGTGTGTCTTCTGCCAACCCCACGTGAAAGTCACTTTCAAACTTTCAATTTCAAATTTTAACTATTGAGTACCATATGTCAGTGCCATGATGTCATTGATATGCCATTGGTCCAAAAGAAAATAATTTATATTATTATTTTGACTATTATTTTTAGTATTAGTATTAGTATTTGAATGTAGCCTATTTAAACTTTTGGTTTGTACCCTAAACATTTTATCTGTATTATTGTACTACTTTGGGTGTTAGTTTACTTATTTGTAGTTCTTACATAATTTAAATTCTAGACATAAACGTATTTTATGTCTAAAAATATTTAAAAATATGCCTAAATATAAAATTTAATTAATTATTTAACTGCCGTGTCGTGTCCTTATTTTTCAAAAATTGCCGTATTCCCATGTCCGTGTCCGTGCAACATAGTTGAGAGTGTGTGAGTGTGAGAGATGTAAAATGTTTTACTCTTGTTTTAACTGTAAAACATTTTACTTGCCTCAATTTTACAGTTTGAATATTTTACAATTGACCAGATTTTACAACAAAACAAACATGGTAAAATGCGTAAAATATTTTACTTTGAAATAAATAGAGCGTTAGTATGGAGAGGAGTTCTTATCACTTGGGATGAGAAAGGAATTTTCTTCTAATTTTTTGTGGGAAGTTAGTGACTTAGTGGTAACTTTGAATATTCTCAGTCTAGGGAAATTTTAGATCATGATTTCCTGCGACAAAATACCTATTGTGCTCCATATTACTTGGGGTGACAAAGGAGATCATTTATCTCTTTTGGGCAACTAATTTTATAGAGACTTAATATTGAGTAAAATAAGCAGATATTACAATTTAGTGAGTGATCATAGGGTTATGGATAGGAGATAGTAAAGAGTTATGAAAGAATCAATATCTAGATTATATGAAATAAAGATAGCAAAGTATGATTTCTAAGTTGTTAAGAGGCTTCTAGCTTAGTGGCAGTATCTCGTCTCCCTTATGAGTACAATCAGGGTTCGAGTCCCCCCTCCCCATTTGTTGTAACAATGGAATTAAAAAAAAAGTTTGATTATCTATGTCACGCCCCAACTCTTCATTGGCAAGACATTGTCCCATTGGGGAGTGACACAAAGCCTCTCCCTCAAGGTTTTAAAAGGCCTTTTACCAATTAGAGTCCAAGGCCCTCCATATAAGGCATAGGACCTCCCCTTGTTTTTTTGATAAGTAGCGAATCTTTATTAACAAAAACTTCTAAGAATACAGGGGGTATACAAAGAAAGCAACAGCATTAGCCTCTCAAATTACAAAGCTCAAGCAAGTCTAACAAGGAAAAACAAGAAAATAAATGTAAAGCTCTAGTCGAATCCTTCAAGGAGTGAAGGAAAAAGGATTTAATCTTGATGCTAGACCGCTCGCATCCCTCAAAACTTCTAGCATCCCTCTCCCTCCAAAGACACCCTGTCACGCAGTGAGGCACCATCTTTCAAATTATGACATCCCGATGCTGGCCAAAACTGCCCTGCCAAGACAATAGCAGATCCTTTACCCTCTTTGGCATAACCCAGGGCAAACCAAACACAGAAAAAACCAGGCCACAACTCATGAGCTATAGGACAGTGTAGGACCTTCCCTTACCTAGGCAATGTGAAACTTGGTCAAGATTTGGTTCGCCCTCACCTCTCCCAAGAGGTCTTTTGGCCTTTTGGGTCCTCACAATCTACAAGTTGTCTTGTCTCATCCAGAAAGGAGTTTGACAATGAACGACACTCTGAACTAGAGTAAGGTGGATGAAATGGATGGCAAGGTACATAATAGTCAGAAAATATATGACATTAGAACAAAACTGGATCTCATATGAAATTCTTTAACTCCGTTTCTGTATTCTGAATAGAATTCAAATTAAACTGAATCTCAAGATTAATTTGAATTCTATTGGGAGGGATCACAGAAACTGAATTAAATAATTTTATAATGAGAGAAGTAATACATTTTAAAGTTAACAGATGCTAGTCTTTTATAGATGTGTGTGTGTATATATATATATAGATGTTAACAGATGCTAGTATTTTATAGATGTGTGTATATATATATCTAGATATAGGATATAGATATAGATAGATAGATAATTTATTGACTAAAAGGAACTGCATCATGTACACAGGGTGTGTACATGGAGAGTCCTAAAAAATTACAAAGAATGAAGTCACAATTGGAAAGAAAGTGAATCAATAAAATTAAGAATGAATCTCGCTAGGACCTAGAACATGGGACCATTAAAACAATGATCTCATTAGGGATGACTTCAGTTTATTAACTGAAACTTCCACACGTTCTAATGTCCAACGATTCCTCTCTCTCCAAAATGTCCACAATAGGTAGAAAGGGGTAGATTCCAAACTAAGGAGGAATGCTTACAAAACCAATTCCTCCATCCCCACAATGGATTAACAATGCTCTTAGGCATTACCCAATGAACCCCAAATACATAGAAGATAAAAGAGTCCATAATTCTTGCGTAATGTCACAATCTGACAACAAATGATCCAGTCTTATTGTTACTCTGCACATACCGCACCAATCTACCTGAGTAATTTCACTATGAGATTATTGCATGTTGGAATCTTCCCCATGTTGTTGTCTACACAAAATGCAACTCTTTTTGAAGTCTAATCACACCAAGTACTTTTCCAGGGGAAAGCTATGTCATCAAAGCCTCTCAAGTTCTCAGAGTATGATGAAATTTGAACCTCCTGTCGCTATTCAAACTCCTCCTCTTATGATCAAGGCCCTCTCTATTTGGGATGTTGGAGTACAAAATATCCAACAGGTCAATTGGCTCCAATTCCCAATAATTAAAGTTTAGTCTTTAGGAGTGTAATGGGTTCTGTTCAGATTGTATTTATCAACTGAAAGTTACTTATCAATGTATATATTTATCATTTGGAAATCATCAAATGAATTAGCTTAATGTAAATTTCACTCATTTAGGGAAAAATTTATGTATCAATTAGTGCTTGATAGAGTAATGTTTACTTTGTTGAAATTTTATGGTATAGAAATTGAAATTTTGGATTTACTTACACTTTAAGGGATTTTCCTATTATGTTCATATGATTTTCTTCTTGAAACTAAGAGCTGTCATTCTTCTCCATTGCTTTTAAATTTTTTTTTTGCAGATATTTTAAAGGTCCTGAGCTCCTTGTTGATTTGCAAGACTATGATTACTCTTTAGACTTGTGGAGCCTTGGTTGCATGTTTGCTGGAATGGTGAGCATTTTCCTGCCTACATTGTTAAAATTCATTAGGCCAAATATAGTTGTTAGCATTGTATGTACGCGAATCGAGTAAAAAAAAAAAAATACCATACCATGCTCATGAATAGTATGATACATAGATACATATTATTTGAATGGTATCATATTGTTTGTATTGGATGATACCTAGACATGTGGGTTTAAATTGAGTTTTTTTTTTGGGTTAAAATTTGTGCTTTGACTTGAGTTCAACTAGTTGTTGGACTTGTTTCTAACACAAAAGTATGGGGTTACTTGGGTGAACCCAATAAAATAACATGTCCATGAGTTTTTTATTTATTTATTTTCTCTCTCTCTCTCTCTCTCTCTCCTAGAAATTTAGACCACACTGGACACTTTTCTTTCATATTTGTAGATTTCTTTTCTATTTCATGAATAAAGTATTATACTTATATGACCATATTGTTATTTTTATTTTTGTTATACAACAACAAAAACTTAGTCCCAAAAATTTGGGGTTTGGTCACATGTATTATTCTTTTCCCCATTCTATTCTATCTAAAGTCATATTTTCTATTACTTAATTTTTTTATATATATATATATTGTCATAATTATTATAAATCCAAGAAACTTGAATGCCAAGAAGAAATATTAAGAAAGTTATTGAAATATCGGAACAATAAGAGATGATGAAGTAGAAGATGTCAATAAAGAAATGATTTTGCAAGATGATGAAAATGATGATAACATTGACTTGGACGATGAAAATGAAGTTGATTAGGCAAGATGATTTTTAAAACAAGAAAGAAATTATTATTTAAGCTTATACATCATGTATTAAACTTTTGAGTTTGACCAATTTAAATCCGAATGTTATATAATATAATATATTTTAATTTGATTTATTTAATTAATTTTGTTAAAAGTTATTATATAAGTGATGATTTAAATTAGTCGTGAGTTGAATATGTTCCAACTTTATAATAAATATACCTGTTATATATGTATATCTATTTTTTTAATAAAGTTTACAAAGCGTTTGTGTATGTATTATAAAGTGTTTGTGTATCCTATGATATACAAAAAAAAAAATTAAAATTCGATCACGATAAGATTTGCGTTTTGACAACTATGAGGCAAGATATCTACATATTGTAAGTAGGCTTTAGTGTGTTGTACCATGGTACTTTATATTTTAGGCCAATGAGCTATAGGCTATAGCTCAACTGGCTAAACCTCCTCCCATAATAATGGATAAATGGGATAGAGGGTGACATCGTGGACCTTGATCTGCTTGCATACTCATCAGTATTCAATAGCAAGTTATACTCTGGCTGTCCCTCTGTAGATGACAGTTAGACCTCATGGGTGGCAGATGGCAGGGGGGTTAAGAGTTTGATACTTTTTCATGGTATACTCTCTCTGGTGATGCTTATTATATTGAGGCTTGTGCTGTACAGATATTCCGTAAGGAACCGTTTTTCTATGGGCATGATAATTACGATCAGCTGGTCAAAATAGCCAAGGTATGTTTAGTTTTCTTTAGAAGTTTGAACATTGGTTCTTTTATAGGGGAAAATTTGTAAAATAATATTATTTTTAAGATTAATTATTTAATTGGCATTGTTTTGAAACTATTTGGGTATCTAGCCTTTTTCCCAATAATCTTGTTTATAACATGATTTCACTTACAATTCATCTAAATCAGCTGATATTGAGTTTTGAAAATATGATTTTTAAAAAGAGGCTAGATTCCCAAATAACTTCAAAACGGTACTAATTTAAATAATAATTATTAAAATAATATTATTTTTGCAAAATTTGCCTTCTGTTATATGAACCAAGTCTTAGTTGATTGATGGATATTTGTAGGAATTTTTTGATATAATTTATTGTAATGTGTCTGTGAAACATTACAATAAAATATTTACAACTGTGTTTTTGAAACAACAGAAAGAAAGGGAATTCTAATTCAAAGTTTGCATTTTCTTCTACAACAGGTCCTTGGGACAGATGAATTAAACACTTATCTGAGCAAATACCGTATAGAGTTAGACCCTCATCTTGCAGCCCTTGTTGGCAGGTAGGGATCAATCTCATGGTTTTATCCTTTTTATTTTTTCTTGTTGCTGATGTTGTCATTGTTACCAGGCAGCATTAGTTTTAACCAAGAAAATTCTTTGTTGTTGAATTGAAATATAGGCATAGCCGGAAACCGTGGTCAAAGTTCATTAATGTTGATAATCAACATTTGGCTCTTCCTGAGGTAGATTTTATCATTATTGATTTTTTCACCGAAGTTTTGAATGTTATTTTTAATGCGTTCACTTTCTACTTTTTTCTACTTTTTGAAGGCTGTTGACTTTGTAGACAAGTTGCTACGGTATGATCACCAAGAGAGGCCTACTGCAAAAGAAGCAATGGTAAAAGCCTAGTCCTCAAGTACCCAGCAAATACACTCAACTTCCATACGCAAACTCTCTCTCTCTCTCTCTCTCTCTCACACACACACGCACACGCGCACGCATATATTGCTGTCTTTGGCTATCAGTCTATATTGTTTCCATTACTTGGTCATTTCTGTCACTCAGCAGTAACAATACTTGGATGATTTTTCTGTTACCAAGAAAGAATGGTGTGCCTTTTCTATGCTGTCCATTTACCTCGTGTGTGTTAGGTTGTCTGGTATAATGAAGTAGACCTTGTGTACATCTGAATATGGGCTTTTGAGTCATTTGCCTGTGAGGATATGTAGACTGACAGTGTGTACCTAGCATGGTCTTGTTCATTATTAATGCTAGTTCCACTTTAGTAGACCCTGTCTGTTTGTTTTATCTGCTTCACTTGCATGTAGAATGTTAAGTGTAGTTGATTTCTTGCAGGCCCATCCTTATTTTTACCCCGTAAGAAATGCAGAAAGCAGCAGAACTCGTAGCCAGTAGATTGATTCCAGATGCTTGCCAAGATACGTTTTCTTCTTTTTCTTGGTCAGGATCTTGCTCTGTAATCTCAAAATGGTCGGTGAGTTTGCAATTAGGATGCTGTGCAATGTTTTAGTTATCATTGAACCGTCAGTTTATTTGATTATAATTTATTTTTTGGCCAATTGGGTTCCTGTACTTGGTGTGCGCTCTAAAGTTGTGAATGTAATATTGACCCAATTTCAGGCAGGATTGTCTGCCTTTTTTTTTTTTTTTTTTTTCCTGTTGACATTCACATGTTTACCCTGAACTGTTTTAACGCATTGGGAAATGGATCAAACAATATTCCTTAAAAAAGGAGGGTTATTGATGAATCCAGTTCGATGATGTTTACTCTATAGATTGATGATAAGTGATTCTTCTAGTCGTTTCGATCAATTTTTAAAACTGGCAGGACTAATAATGTGTCCAACCAACAATAGGTAGCTAGTCTGGTCTGGTTGTACGTTAGAATTCTATACGTAAAAAATCAGTCAAAACTAGTAGTACATCCGAGTGATGGGTTGATTAACTATCTATCTTAATAATTGATGGGACACATGATAGTATTATATACATATATCGAGTCATTGTTACAAGCATTGCAGTGTGTAACCGGAAGGCTGGACTGTGTTTATTTCTTAATATATCGAGTCTTTATTTCAAATTTCTTCAGACTTGGATCATGTTATACCTAAAGTATGCAGAAACTGGAAGGCTAGACTGTGTTTCAGGGGCTAACAATGCAGTGATTGCTTTACTCAGTTTGCTTCTACTAAGAATGATATATTTGGATGAATGAATGTCTTCCATTTCTGAGTTGTTTAGTCGAAAATGGCTCATACATTGTAAATTTGTCTTAAAGACGTGTATAAAATGCCCTCTTTTAACTTAAAAAAATGAATAAGACACGATATTTTATACTAGAGTTTCATAAAAAAAAAAAAAGAACTATCGTAATTTAACTATTAATGAGTGTCTAGGGAGAAGATGGTTGTTTGGCATAGTTATGGTTAGGGCTATACACGATGCGGTGCGGCCAGTTCTTGTAGCTGTTTTTGCACTGCACTGGATCCTTCGGTTTCCTAAGAACCCAAGTTGCCGCCGCACCCAAGGAATGGTTCTTTGGTAATATCGATGGTGGTTCTAGTTGGTGTGGTGGTCGGTTGTCACTTGTCTATCATAAAGAGAGAGAGAGAGAGAGAGAGAGAGAGAGATTTGAAACCACAATCAAACACAGAAAACTCTCCAAGGATTCAAACCACAAATCAAAACATATGATCAAATCTAAATATCGAAAGATTCAAAACCCACTGCAAACCCTCTAAATATTAAAACCCAAACAAGGTAAAGATTCTTGAGACTGACCTTCAATTGACTCACCTGTGAAGTCCAATAAACCACCAAATGATGGAGGCAGAGTCGACAACTTATAGATCTAACTTGGGTGGTGGTAAAAATAGAGGTGGTGTGAAGATTGGAAGCTAAAATGGTGGTGGGTTTTATGTTGTTGATGGGGGTGGAAATCTTAGATTTGATATGAAGGGGGTAGAAATCTCAAGTTTTAATATATATATATATATATATATATAAGCAAATTGGTTTGGTTTAGTTTGGTGTTCGTCGGAATCCAAAAACCTTCGTGGACAACTGTATCGGCCGACTTCGGTGCTTGAAAATTGCTGCCAACCACCGTGCCTAACACCTGTGGTGGAGGCTCAAGGCGGCAAATTGGTTCGGTTCTAGTCGGTTCTGTCAGTGATGGGCTGTGCCAGTACACCCCTAGTCATGGTCACGCTTTTAGAACTCAAATTTATAAGCCACTTAATGTTTTTGTAATAGAATTTTATCTCTACTAAACTATCTTAATCATTTTTGAGATATAATCAGTTATGAACTCATATAAGATATGAGCTAATATAAGATAGCTCACTTGAAAATTGTTTAATTTCTTTTAGAGATATTTTCAGTATATATTATCAGTTACTATAAAGGTATTCTATTTATTTGTATTAAGAAGCAATTATTAATTAAAATTATTTATAACATTGTTGATCTTGCTATGAGAATTGAGAACCACTCTTCTTTTTTTCTTTTCTTTGTGTGTCATTTCTTCTTATAACTATATGTATTCACATTATGCAATGGTGAATAACTTATCTTTAATCTAATAATTTTTTATTATATAAAATGTCCCACAAACATTTTAGATCAAGATCTTTTATTAAATAAATTAGAGATTACACAGTTAGATTATACTTAATATAAAAATACAACTAATTTAAACAATAATCACTTTACATGTTTAAACATGTACAAGTAAATATAAGAAAAATATAAAAATAACAACTAAAGGAAAACCTTATTTAGTATAGATGATAAATGCAATAAATATCTCTAATTCCTAAGCACAAAAATAAAATATTGTTCTTTCTTTAAATTTTATTTTATTTTTAAAATACAAGGTATTATCTCTACTCCCCAAATGCAAAAAATAAAAGCTATTATTTTTTTTTTTTTAGAAGGATAGAAAGATATTTAAAAAGCTATTATTAAAGGGTCAGAAATAGATACTATTCCTTAGATACTGTTCCTTCAAATTATAATAATAATAAAAAATCAATAAACGACATTAAAAAATTAATTTTCTACCTTTTCTTTTTCTTTCCTACTTTTGTTTTTTTTGTCCCCCCCACCTCCCCCCCTCCAAAAAAAAAAAACCTACAAGAAACCATGTCTTCTTTAGATTCTCTCTGATTTCATCGATTCGATTGATGGATGGAAGTGAAAGCTATCCACAGCTGTGTCAGATTCTCTCTACCTTCATCAATCCATAGTCGCGTCATCAATTCGTTGGATGGAAGCGAAAGCTGTTCGATCCTTACCCGAGAGAGAGAGGGAGAGAGACATGAGGAGGTCACATTGACGAGCATCACTATTGGTGGTGGTGTAGGATCCGGTGACTGGAAGTTTTAGTCGTGGAGATTTGGCTATGATTTTTCTAATTCTAGGGTTTTGTTCGAAATGAGTTTTCAGTTTTAACTTTTAACACACTTAAGAGAAAAATGAGGGAAAAAAAGATGAAAGGAGATTGATTTTTAGTGTTGTTGTTGATTATTTGTTTTTTAAAATTTTGATAGATGGCTGAAATTTAGATGGGGTATCTAAGGAATAATACATAAGGTATTGTATCTAAAATTTGTCATTTATTAAATAGGTTTGGAGAATACTTACCTTGAATACACTTTGGTTTAATAAGTTAATTAGTATGAGAGTAATAAAAGGGGAAAAAATGCAATAGTCATTTACATAAAAATGGAGTAGTAAAATTTAATATATCTTTTTAGTTTATATATATAAAGGGGGGATTTTCAAAAGCTAGGGGCCTTCATCCTACTGAAAATTATCTCCCGAGTTGGCTACATGAAGGGTTCTTAATATGTGGACCTCATAGGTACGCGAAACTCATATAGTGTAAGAGGCTCACTCCATACAACTGACACAAGAGATAGCCTTCTTGTCACCTTTGCCATTGTCCAACAATTATGCATAGAAAGTTTGAGGCAACAAACATACATTTGAGACTTAAAATCGGCAATCAATCAATAATTGAGCCTTAAAAACTAAGGTAACAAACACAAGCCTCAACTACTCCATGTGTGCCAGTTGTGTTCTTATCGATTGGCAAAAACTTAAGTATAATTATTTAGGTGCTATATTTTAAGTTCCCAACTAAATACAACAATGAGATTGTGCTGACCAATGAACAATTTGATTCAATTTAGTTATCATTGAAAGAAGATAAAATTATTTGTGGTTCATTGATCAATAAAGCCACATAGTTGAATTTAATTGGTCAATCTAAAATACGACCCAACTAAATCCAACAATATGATTGTGCTGACCAATGAACAACTTGATTCAATTTAATTATCCTTGAAAGAAGATAAAATTGTTTGTGGTTCATTGATCAATAAAGCCACATAATTGAATTTAATTGGTCCATCTAAGATATGACATCTAACCAACATTAAACAAATTTTCCCCTAATCATTTTTTTTTCCTTTTTTGTATTGCCTTTTGTGTTTTGTACTTACTTTTGGTGTTGACCGTTGATGGTCGACCTGCCAACTGATTCAATACATATACTCTTCTTTCTAATGCAGATGGTGTGGGTCTCTCGCGGCCTGGCAAAGTACCATCAATTCCTCACAGGACCTTTCTATTTTTGAAAAGCCAAAATCAAGAAGCTTTGGGTTGTGCAGCAGTCCGTATGTTTAATGTGCCGGTGTCTAAGGGAGGCGTTTGAATAGCTGTGGCATGCTTTTAATGTAATACGATGCATATTACGATGATGTGACATTAAAATTTTTAGTTTATTTTATTTTTTCTAACACTACCATAATTTAAAATTACAAAATATATCACATTATCTTAATCTCACAATTTTCCTAAACAATGTAATATTGTATTCTTGTATTGAGATTACATTAATATAAAATTACAATAACATAATATTATGGTGAACCAAACACCCCCTAAATGTAAACCACATTTGTACAGTCGGGTTGGACTTTAACGCATGAGACACTTTCCCTCACCAAACCTCTATTCACTGCCTTTTCTTTTATGTATTCTTTTGCTTAACCTTCTGGAATTTAGCACCAAGAAAAAGAAAAAAAATTGTTTGGATGGAGGAAGACTAGGAGTCAGAAGAAGTAATTTAAAAGAAATGCGGTTAAAATGAACCCTAATATTAATATACAAATTAACATTACGTTTGGATGAACACATTGGACAGAGATGAAAAGTGTATATTCCAACCACCTTCCCTCTTATCTCCTCTTCTCTCTCCTCATCTCCGTCTATTCTGGACATATCCTAACCTGAAAGAATAAAATTAAAAAAAAAATACTAGAAAATAGTAGATCAAGTTATTAATGGAGGCATCTAGGGTTGTGCATGAGTCAACTGGAATATTTTTTTTAACCCGATCTAACATTTTTAAGTTTTATTTCAAATTCCAGATTCATTAAACTTATTTTCAAAATACCAATATAAATAAAAATAAACTATAAATTTATTTTATTTAAAATATTTTTAAAAATGGCAATAAAATAAATTTATAGTCTTATATAAAGGGTTGGAAACTTTTTCTTTAGCCCTTAACATTCATAAGAAAAATAATAAATGGAATATTATTATTAATTATATATATATATTTTTTTATTGAAGGTAAGAGTCAGTTCAATATAATTTAAGGCGTAAGATGAAAACTTTAATTGCGGTACTTTTTATTTTTAATTAATAGTTTTTTTTTTTTTTTTTATATCAATACAATATTTAAATGCTTCTTTCTTCTTGAAATGCAAATTTACTAATTAAGCTTTTGTATGTACATTTTGCTAACATCTTATTTTTCAATTAATCAAACGACTAATCCAATTGATCCAAAGTTGGATTTTATCAATTGTGATATTGAAAAAAAAAAAAATTCTTTCTACTATTGCCAATAAAGTTTTGTGAGTGATATATGTATTTTTTTTTAAATGCTACATATATCATATAATCAATATTCATAGTTATGTTACATATTTGAATATCATTATAATTATTTCTAATGCTAATTTTTTTTTGGGTGTTATTTCATTATATTTCAACTCTTTTTGATGATTTTTATTTTATTTTATTGAATTGTGAAATTTTTTGTCTTTTTTTTTTTGTATTTTTTTATATTGTCAGTATCAATATTATCAAGAGATACTATTTGAGATTCAATTAACTTTTTTATTCTTCATATATTTTAAGTTTTTCATATCCAAATTGATATTTTTTTTAATAGATATTCAAAATTAAAATTAAAAAATATTTACAATATAATAAAACTATATACAATATAAAATTATAATATGATACAAATAAAATAAATTTTAAAGATTAGAATAATGGAATCTTACTACCAATTTTAATTTTTGTATTGAGAGGTTGATGAAGAGATTGTTTGGTGTATGACAATGTGGGATATTGACTCACAAAAGTTGAAGTCTCAAGATATTAGTAGAAATTGGCCATTATTGATGATTTAGCATATTCACATAAATGTTTATTTAAATAACTTAAGTTTTCAATTGAAATGAATTCTAATGACTCACAATTTTAATAGTCTTATTAAGGATAGGGAAGAGAGCATACAATCTGCCTATACTTTTTTTTTCCATGATGAAACTAATTATCATATGTTTAAAAAGTGGGATCTTCTCCAGTACACTTCCAATTTTTTTTATCATCCCCATGATTCTACCCACCCAACCAAGAGCCATATCCAGTTTCTTTTAGAGATTTGCTACCGTTGGAACTTAGAATAAGCGATATGCGTAGTCAAATTTTTAAGTGTATTTTTGATCTCAACAACTAAAAAAATGAGAAGAATATATTTCTGAAAAGTTTGATGTCAAATTAGCAACAGTGAGTAATAAAAGAGGGAGAAGGGGTTGACCCTTGAAAGACAAAGATCCCCCCACTTACTCCAGAATTATTGAAAGTGATTAAGACATGGTATCAAACCCAAATTTAGTTTAGTGAAAAAGTCCTAGGCTTTTTTCAGTTGATGGGTTCTAATTCAGATCTTTTGCCTTGCCTAGAATTCCTCACTTTTTTTATTGGAGCCAAATTGATGAAGACAAATTTATTGGAGCCTAGAATTCCTCACTAATAAGTACTAATAATTAACTAATTACTGGATTAACAAACTCTTATTGCTCCCCAAACCCTTTTTTTATTGGATTTTGTTAACAATATCTAAAAAGTATTCGTTAAGAAAATACTTTTAGAAACTTTTTACAGAAAAAAATGAGTAATTCTAGTACTACATAAAATTTTACAATTTTTATCACAATTATCTTACGTGATAAATTATAATTGGCTATAAGTCACTTTTATATAAATCTATCACTTTTTCTCTATCACTTATAGTCTATCACATGGACAGTTGTTGTAACGCCCCAGCCAAAAAAAAAAAAAGGGGGGGGGGGGGGGGATCAGAATCATCAAATTTTAAGGGGCCACACGTGTGACCCCACCTACCCTTTTGCTCCCCACCACTCATTTGTAAAATATCTCTTTTCTCTCACACTCCCTCACTCTCCCACCGACACCTTCACTTCTCATCACCTCCACCATCTTTTTTCGGTGAAGTATACCGGAAAACTCCATAAGAATAAGGTAAGGCTCACTCATCTCTATTTATTTGTGGTAGAAAATTCCTAATCTTTTGGTGGGTTTATATGCTTTTGCTTGAGGTTATTCTATCTAAGCTTTAATAATAATACCCATGTGATTTATGAGCATTAGAAGTGATATTTATGTATTTTTATGCATGGGTTTTGGTCTTGGTGGATGTATTTGATAATGATTTTTTGCAATGGTGGTTATCTAAATTGTGAGGATTTGGGCGTTTTGGCTTTTTAATGTGAAATAGATTGTGAATATAATTTTATTGAGTTTATTTGGAGCTAGTAAAAGATTTAAATGGTTGTGTTGGAGGATATTGTGATTTTGGTTTCATGGGTCTTTGATAATGTTGTGTAAATCTTATGAAGCGACTCATAAATTGTTAAGATTTTAGTATTAGGGAGATGATATTGAAAAGGGGTAAATTTTACAAATTGGAGCCTATGTCTTGTGAGTTAATTTGTTGAGAAACTTTGGAAGTGAAATATATTATTTGTGAGGTTAATTACTAGGTTTGCCCAATTAATTGCTTAGTTAACAATCTCTAATTCATAGTTAAATGCAATGTCAAGCTTTATGCTTATTGTGATAGGTTTGCTTGGTATTGTTTAGATTCTAGCTAATCTCCTTTGGAGCTTGGAGAATTAGGCTTTTTGCGGGTTCCAAGGTAAGTAGTTTTTTTAATGGGATTTTTGGAAAATAACCATGTTGCATGAACTTTGTTTGGGTCAAACACATTTTGGAAAATTATTTGTGGAACTATGTTTTCTTAAAATGTATTGTGTTGTGACCCTATTATATATGATCATATATATGAAAAGCGCATCATGTTTAATATTGCATATGGGAAAATGCATGATTTGTTAGTATGGAAGAGATAAGCATCCTTGATATAATTCTTGTGGATGGCTTTTATGGATTTGTTGCATTATTTGCAAATTCTAAAGATGTTTTTCTTGACTTGTGATATTTGGGAAATTGATAGAAAATGTTATTGACAAGAAATGATTTTGGAAAAATTTGAGAACCTTGTGAATATATTGGGTATTTCAAGGGTTTTAGTGAAACTACTTGAAATTGAATAGTGTTTTGATTTCATGTAAACTGTGAGCTCTTTATGCTTTTACCCTTGGGTTGTGACATGTGACTACCCGGTGATCACCCAGCCAGATGTCGTAGTCTTTGTGACATTGGTATCTTGGCACCCCGTCTTTATGGCGGATTGATGTCTTTATGGCATAATTGATGTCTTCGTGGCATAACTTGATGTCTTCGTGGCATACCTAACGTCTTTATGGCGGCTTATCACATGGCCTTGGGTTGGATTTTCAGGTTTTAAAAGGGTGTTTTGATAGCTCATAGTAAATAGTATGTAGTTTTATGTTGAAATATTTTGAAAAAGCTTGGTGCTACATTCTTTTAATCATTCTTGTCATTTTATTAAGAAAAATGGATTTGCTGGATTTTCATAAAAATTCCCAAATTATAACATGTTTTGTAAAATGTCCATTATTATGAAACTTGCATTTCCCCCACCTCCATTAATTGTGCTACTTACTGGGTTCTGTCTCATTCTATTATTTTCTAAACTTTTCAGAGTAGGCAATAGTCTTTTGAGACATTTTTTGGTGGCTAATAGTAGTTAGACTAACTATTGATGGAGGTTGAACTTTTGAAATGGAGATATTAGATGATGTACATCTTAGAATAGACTTGACTCATTCTTTTGTATATTAAAGTGGTTGTGACATTATTTCCACTGATGGGACAAGCTGATTTTATGTAATTAAAATTCAAACCTCTATTCTTTTGTGGCCAATGGTCATTGTAATTATTGTTTAGAGCTCTGACTTACTTTGAGAGTATATTTAATGGAATTATTATGATAATTCTTGATGTTGGTACTTAATATGATTTTTGTGGATTAAATTGTCAAAAAGAAAATCTACAGGTTCTTTGAGATGTCTTTTTCATGCTTTGGACCCTTTGGGGTTTGGGGTGTGACAGTTGTGACCAAAGTTATAATATTTTATGTGATCTTAGAATTTTTAAGAAAAAAAAAGTCAATTAATTTTTTTTTTTTACAATTTTTTATATATCTCGCAAAGGTTGTGCTTAAAATATTTTATTAAGAAATACTTTACCGGACCATTTTTTTCTGCAACTTATTCTTGGATTTTTACCGCTTTGGGGTCCTCTAGTTCTAGAGCTCCCACAAATGACAAATCCACAAGCTTAAGGGATGTGTTTTCCTATTAAAAGAATAGTAAACCCAAGTTCCTAAAGCGCGTGGCTTCAATTTAAATAATTAAACCCTTGAGAATTTGGTCAGGAATTGAAGCACTCACCATTACTGAGAGTATGGAAAGAATGCAAAGACAATAATTAGGGACATAGGAATCTCAAGCTTACGTTGATTATGAGACATTTGGCATATAATCCGATACCGGGGACCGGCATATAGGCCCTACAAACAGAGGGACCATCCATCCACCTCTCCTCTCATTCACAGTAGAATCTATATGAATTTTATAATATCCCGTCTGTATGAATACAACGATTGGCCATATATATAAGATTACGATACAGCACTACAAAACAAATTTTCAAAATATTATTAGATGCAGTGCCACGCTTGAACTTTCTAGGTCATTTTTGGTTTTATCTTGAATAAGATATTTTTTGGGGCATTTTTTGGTTGCTCAGCCATGTGTTCTTTGTTGGATTAGTGAACTTGCTAGGCCCGGGTTCTGTTTAGAGAGTTGTGTCTGGAACTCAACATTGGGCCACGTGGTCCAATGGCTACCGGCATATTTTTAAACCTACAAAATCATTAAAGCCAAAGTCTAAGAATCACGATAATGGTCAAATAAATATATAATATGCGTTTGATATGATAGCTTTGATTAGTAGTTGTAATAAAGTAATATGTATTTAAATGTGAAGTAATCATGTACTCAATGATGTAAATTTAAAGATATGGAAGCAAAGTCACTTATCTTTATATGGTTTGTAGCCCCAGCTGTACAGCTTTTGTGAGTTGATAATATCAAAGTTTTCAGACCTAGACCGTTCATTGAACCATAAAAGGGAGAGGTTCAAGGTTTTTGAGGTCGAACCGGGGTCGAACTGTGATTATGTCATAATTAATTTAATAATTATTTTAAATATATATATATATATATTAAATTAGTAAAAAATAGAAAAATTAACTAAAATAGTCCAATTAAAACTATAAATCCATATTTTAACTATGTCTAATATATTCATCTATAGCCCAAATATAAAATATCTATCCAATAATAATAATAACCATTTTTTTTATAAAAAGAAAATTAAAAGCATCAGATTGTCTTTCCAAGTTCCACTTTCCAATGCTCACGTGACTAACTGTCTAGCTCACATTCACAAACCTAAAAAAGCACTAGAAACAAAAGTGAATGAAATTAAAGGAAGAGATAAAAAAGCAATACAAACAAAAGCAGATGAAGAAAGAATTGTGATGTTATATCCACAATATTTTTCACAATATTTTTACAAGAATCACATCAAAATCTTATGTGAAAAGTTGTTACTAGTTCTAATTTGAACCCACTACTGAAATTATTTTTTTACTCACCAATATTAGCTAATAACAATCTATTACTTAAAATTTATTGTGAAAAAATTGTGGTAGTATTTCTTAATTGCCATTTCTTAATATTAAATACCACATGTTTGAATAAAAAAAAAAAAACACGATTACATAAAAAAATAAAAATAAAACCAAGGATAAAGACCACCATACATTTTCATACGGACCCAATTTATTACTCAACTCTCAACCTCACATTTACTTCACAGTTATCACTTATCACATTCACATATTCACATCAGGCTTTCTAAAGAAAAAAACATATTCACATCAGAGAAAAGAGAAGAGAGAGAGAGGAGAATCTGAAGCGGCACCAGTGGAGATTGTGGAGATCGAAGGCCAGCGGAGATCGAGGTCGCCGAAAGGAGAAAGCCGGTGGAGATCAGCGTTCACCATGCAGCACTACCTTGTCCGCCGCCCCACCGACGTTCGTCCTCCTCCCTACCACCAAACTGTGTCAGATCAGCTTGTTCTTGTTCTTGTTCTTTTTTTTTTTTTTTCTTTTTCATATTTGCTTGTTCTGATTCAACTTTATTGTAAGAATTGGATTTTGTTTTGTGTTTTGTGTTTAGATTATGTGAGACGTTTTTTGAGAGTGAAGCAAAGAGACTGAAACAAAGATCAGATGTTTTCCGGGTCAGATCAGACGTTTTCTGATCCCAGCAGTTGTGTTTCTTTTTCTTTTGTTTTTCTGTGATTTTTTTTTTAATATTTTTTATATTTTTATTTTTATTTTTTTAAGGTTCAGATTCAAAGGGAACTGTGAGAAGCAGTCTGATCACGGTTCTCAGAACTGTGCGGTTGAACCGTTATTTGAACGGTTCCCTGCTTTTTCGGCAGAGACTGGTTCTTAAGTTTAAAAGAATCGTGATTGTGAGAGGTTCACGGTTTTCCTGGTTGGACCGTACAGTTCGGTTCGAGTTTCAAAACCTTGGATAATATCCCAACAGAGTAACCCCAGCGCTAGAGAGACAGTTTGCCATGATCACTTCAAGATTGAGGGCGAAAAATGGGTGCAACTGGAGGGAGAGAGAGTATATCCAACTATGTGTAGGGGCTGGTTAAGCTTGCCTCTCTTATCATGCACTTAAATGAGTTTTCCCCTTAACAATGCTCTTTTAGTTGTTATGAAGTTATGAATAGTGTTGCCTTCCATGAGAAAGGCTTTTGTATGGAGTATTTGTGCCTTATAATAGAAGAGCTTTATGTAAGTTAGATTTGTGCCTTCTAGGAGAAGGGCTTTAACATTAGAAGTTTATGCCTTCCATGAGAAGGGTTTTTAGTATGACTGTTAGGTATCTCTTGAGAAGTGTGGAGATGGTAAAAGATATAGATGTAGTATTTGTAATATGTATGATATATGGATGTATGAGAGATATGGAGGTTAAAGATAGTAAAAATATGAGATTATAACTGCTGGAGAAGTTGTAGAGATTGCTTTCCAAGAGGAAAGATTTTGTAAAAGAAGAATATGGAGATGTGTTTAGGTATTTGGAGATAGGAGCAGTAAGATAGGTGTATTTTCTGAATATGGAGAGCGAGAGAATGAGTATAAGAGGGGTAATAGTGCTGTAGTGTGTTTAACAATGTTACCGGGATTTACTGCTTGGATTTTCTGCTGGAGGATGGATGAGGGCTTATGAAGGCATTTATGAACTAAGTGCTGAAGAGTTTAATTCCTTATTTAGAAACTAAAAACTCAAAAGCTCAGAACATCATTAAGAGCTTAAGAAGATTATTAGAAGTAGAGAGAATAGAGAAGTTTTATGAGAGAGTTGTTCCCTATTGGTGTCTCCCCCTTGAGGTGTTGATGAAGGGTCCTATTTAGAGCTGAGTTTAAGGGGGCATTTTAGTAAATAATCTCAGCCAAAATTTATCTCAACTAGCAATGAATCTTCAGAGAATCCATCTTAAGATTTGGCCAAAAATGATATGTTTAGCTTTAAGGTGTTCTTGCTGTTTCGGGTAAGAGCTGCTAGGGAAAGAGTAGTAGAAAAGGAAAGTATTTTAGCAAGAGAAATGTAGTTTCTTTAGTTGGTTTTGGTTTTAGCCAAATGTGGAAAATCATTAATGCTAAGGCTGCTGGGTCAGCTGTTACATTTGTTCTGAAAAAGCTGTCCCCAGCGGTCAGGAAAAGCTGTGATAGCTATCATGAGACAGTTGTCACAGCTGTCATAAGACAGCTGTTGCTTTGGGCAGAAGCAGATGAGGTCAGCTGGGTGATTTCAGATTGCTAGAAAGGACATTCAACATATATTTTATGGATTTGGCTGAAAATGGTAAGATCTCTTTAAAGGGCATCTTGCTATTTTGGGTATAGCAGCTAGCTGTTGGGATTTCAGCATTAAATGGCTGATGATATCACTTCCAGCCAAGTGTCAAGTGCTGAATACACTGCTGGGGTTCTGCTGAAAATGTTTCCTTTTTGGGTGTTTGTGTTTTTGGTGCAAGGTTCCATTACAACACATTTCTAGTAAGTAATAGAATGGTTGGTTGAAAGTTAATGAAGTTTTAGAGATCTAGTCAAGGTCTCATTGTGTTGTGACATAATTTTGGTGAGTAAGAAAAGTATTTAATGCTCTGCTCTGGCAGCTGTCAAAGAAGTATATGGTCTGATTGTGGCAGACAACAACTAGGTATTAGAGATATCATGAATATTTTGTATATAGTTGGAGATTAAAGATTGCCAATCAGATTAGGCCATGTGTTTGAGTTGGATTTTAACTGAAAGTAGTAATAAGATTTATGTAGAATAATATAATGAAGTTTCTAAATTTGTATAGTAACAGCTGGGGATTGAATGAACATTTATTTTCTCAGCAGTTAGATGGCTGAAGATATTAAGTATTTGTCATATGATGAATATTAAGTTTTAGGAAAAGAGCAATGGAAAATTTTATCATTTTAAGTGCTATGTGATAAAAGATGCTTACCATATGTTACCCGCTACACACGGACTCATCAGAGTTCAGGGAGTTGGAGAAGACACGCCAAATAACATGTTTCTTTTATCAACTTTAAATCTCTAGAGTTTTACTGAACATACCTTTTGGCCCTCAAAACCACGACTCCCAAAATTTCTCCAAAGAGACTCATGAGCTTGGATCATAGGCCGAAGATGAGATGACATACCTTGGGTTTTGTTATCATTTTGTGTAAATATGGGCCGTGAGTTTTGATTCATTGCTTGAGTCCGACCTATATGTTGATGTTGATGATATCATGGGTTATGATCCCAATTGATGAAAAGGAAATGTGGACCATGAATCTGCCTCTTGAAGTAAGGATCTCACGGGCCATGTGAGCCCGATCCATGTAGTTGAATGAAATATGAACTTATTTTGGGCTTTAAATAGATTTACCCAAAAAATCCATAATATGTTGATGTGGCATGGGTTGCAATGAAGTAGTGCCACGTGGGGCCAAAAAAGAGTCCTCAACAGATATTAATTTTCTTGCAAATAAATTCAATTTAGTTAGATCATTTAAAGGGTGTTTGGCTTGAGAAAAAAGTTAGGGCGTTTTATTTTATGACAAAATTTAAGTACAGTATCTTAGGTGTTGTTCCCTAAGTTCTCATTTTAAGATTTAGCCATCTAGCTATTTTACTAAAAAATACACTTTCATCTAATGAGAAAAAGTCTCTATAGCAAAATCTTAAAAAATGAACCTAAGGAACAACACCTAAGTACTGTACCTAAGTCTTGCTCTTTATTTTATATTCATTTTTAGTTTTTTGTGAGAACCATCATTACAAAGCTGGTTTAGTTTGAAGATTTGTACTCAGTTTTCATTGTCAATATTCTAAAATTTGGATTTGAATACAAAAAATAAATACACACTTTCAGTGTTTTCATTTTCGGTGAAAATGATTAGAGTGAGATTCTAGATAATTTCTTGAAAACAACTGGAACCCACCAACTGTTAAGTCCCTTTAAGTTAGACTAGCACAATAATTGAAGTGACCTGTGTAAACGAAAAAAAAAAGTGTTCCCCCCCCCCCCCCCCTCTAAAATAGGAAACAATAGCCAAATCGGAGGGGTGTATTTTGTACTCAAATTATGTCTTCAAAACAGATTCCCAAACAAACCCAAATGTGAAATTTGGTCATTTTTTTTTCTATATTTAGATTCTTAAAATGAATACAAAAAAGTGAAAATGAAAAGTGAATACACTAATTTTTAGAATTAAACATCACCTTACTTTCGTTGCTTTCAAGCATTTGAGAAGAGTGGGCATCATCCAGTTTGTTTAAACCTAATTATAATAAAAGGAGTGTACTTTTTGTAATATAGTTTTTTTTTTTAATAAATATTTTTTTTTTTAATTCAACAATTGGGAGGAAGAATTTGAACCCAAAAACGTATCTGTTATGAAGAAATATCATTAGAGCTACAAAACTCTTACACCTAGTACTTTATTTTCTTGCTTTTGATAGATACGATATAATTTCAATTTATGACGTCCATTTCATGATGGTTACTTTTTATAATCAATTCAATACACTAATTAGTTTTTTTGATAAAAGTGGCATTGAAATTCTAAATTTCTTATTTTATGACAAGAAATTTTAGTAATTGAGCTAACTAAAACCCGATAATACTTTATTTTCAAATAAGAGAAATGTGATTTTTGGTCTTTTTGTACCCTTAAAACTTGAATGAATACATAAAATAGCCTCCGATGTTGAGTAATATATTGTGACAAGATGAAAACACAAATAAGAATATCTATATGTATCTTTAACACACTATCTCGTATATATTCACTTTGATTTGAGTTTTTGTAATTAATAGCTGGGTTTACTATTATCATCAGGTGGTATCTCTGTCAAACAGAAGTGGTTGATACTTGATATAAGGCTCAATATAGAAGGCAGATAGAGTAAAAAATAATTATATAAAAGTTAAATGCAACTATCTAGCCTAAATTATATGGGGGTATTTGCAAGATGGACCATAAACTTCAAAAATTCTTTTATTTTTTTTTTTTAGAGAGTTTTTAACCAATGACGCTAGTTTCTGATGAGTGTTCTTTATTATCAGACTAAAATACCAATTAGTTTTTGATGTAGGCAAAAATATTGAATCTCAAATCTTTTATTCAACGACAAAAAACTTATTTTTAAAATATTTGTGATACCTATCTACTATTCAAATCACGGTCGAAGTTAGTAATGTATATCCTAAATATGCTTATAGTATGGGTGTACATTCCTAATACTCTCATAGTTTCTAATGTTTACAAAATTTATGGTGGATAGTTGAATATTAAATTGTTGATTTTTACACTAACTTAAACATTGGGATGGATATTGCAAAATAAAATAAAAAAGATGCCCAGAGTCCTAGTAAGCAAATTCAGACCAAAATTCCAAAAAGAGAGAGAATGTATGGAGTATATCTCATGGAATTGAACCTTTAGATTTTTCTTTTTCTTTTTAAAGATATGATATAATTTTAATTTATTGTGTCTGTCTTATGATAAAGAGCAATTATCATAAAACACTAACCTTTTACTCTATGACAAAAGTTATCACCATTTCTTTTTTAAATATGAACCTTTATACACTAATCATAATATATATATATATATAAATTTTTTTGAGGTAATAGATTATAATTAGTGTAACATCATCCTCCCTATAAACACTTGAGTTCAAGTCTCACCAATAAGTGAGGTGAATAAGCCCAAATCTAAGGTTTATAACACTCTTAGAGCATCCGTAGCAGCCGTGGCAAAAATTATGCAATTTTGTCACACCAAAAGCCTACTTTATTATTTTACCACATCATTTTACAACATACCATTTATCAGATGTTCTATATTTTAATTCTATACATTAAAATAATATTTACTACACATTAAAATAATATATTAATTACTCCCTAGCATCCTCATCGTCAACAACAACAACAATGGCATAACCACCACTGCCGCAACAACAGCCACCAACAACCACTGCCGCAACAACACTGACAGCCACCACCGGCATAAACCGATATCCACCAACGCCACCTCAAAAAAAAAAAAAACACACACACACACACACACACACAACCAGAGAGATCGCCACAAACACACATCCCAAACCCACCACCGGCACAAACCCACATCCACATCCACCACCGGCACAAACCCACATCCACCAACGCCACCTCAAGAAAAAAAACACACACACACAACCAGAGAGATCGGCACAAACCCACATCCCAAACCCACCACCGGCACAAACCCACAAACTCGAGATTGGCGATGGCGAGATCGGCGTGGCCAGAGGGTGATGAGAATGCTAGATAGAGACGTAGAACGATGGCGTCTTCAGATTGGCGGCGATGGAGTCTTCAAACGAGAAGCGATGGCGGTGGCTTGATCGGTGAGGTCAGCGGCTTGATCGATGATGGGAGAGTGGAGATGGAGGCGAAGGGAATTGGTGAAGGGAACCGGTGAGAGAGGGAATCGGTGAGAGAGAAGAGAAAAGAATAAACCGAAGAGAGAGTGAGGAGCTGGATCTGATGTGAGAAGAGAGAGAAAAAATAAAGACCAGAAGTGAGAGGAGAGAGAAAGTCAAATAAAAAATATTATTTTGGTTTACCACATCTGTCCGTACCGTTGCAAATTTGCAATGGTACAAACATGAATGGTATAATTTTGGCACATTTGCAATATCTGATGGGAGCTATTTTTTGTATTTGGTGTGAGATATGTGCCAAATATTGAGGCCCCGTTTGGTTTGTCATTTCAAACAACATTTTTTAGTTTTTAAACAGCATTTCACGCATTTCAACACACTTTTTCACCCACACGTATTTCAAAAAACTATAAACAACAATTTTCAAACTACTCTACCAAACACCCCCTTAGCATTTGGCACATATCCTACATCTACTTGGATGCTCTTATGTCTAGCTCATGTGTGAGGAAACCCACGCAACACTGAGATACCATCCTTTCTCTTTCAACGTTTTTTATTTTTTTTTTTTTTTTTTTTTTTTTAAGTACCAAAAAGATTATAAGTTATAATTTACCTGCTCAACAGTTAAGAAAAAAATATGTTGTGTCATTTGATTTCATTGATATGTATATGTCGCATAATATGTGAATGGTTTGGATGATCAGAACCGTGGACGCTATCCTTGTATTGTATGGGGCTTTTGATGCATGGGTCTGCATTCCACCACTGTGTCTAGCACATCGATCATGGCATCCATCCGTGATGGTTAGCCATCATAATATTCAACACATGATCATTTTTAATTGATTATTCTGATTCAGATGGGGCCCGCATGATTGATGACATGGCAAGGCTTTCGAATTTGTTCTTATCCTGATTATATGTGTCCCATTGTCCCATGCTTTCCATTTCAGTACCTTTTGTCTTATCCTACCTCCGCTGACGAACATAAAACACAGACATAGTAAAAGCCTGTGACCGAGTCCCCTGCTCATTTTTGCTCGCCAAAAGCTCGAACAAGGGCTCCTAGTTTTATTGCTAGTGCTGTGGCCTATGAGCTATGATGTATCCAATACAGTTTGATTGAAAGCTAAGTCATTCCTATCAGGGAAAAAAAAAAAAAACAAAACTGTTCTTAGCTAAAGCATGTAACTCTAACTAAATTAAATTGTATAGTTATATTAGTAGTTGAATTTAATTGTCATTTAAAAATATATTTAAGTCCTAAAAAAATATATATATGTTTTGTATTGTATTAATCAATGTAATCACAAGTTTCAAAAAAAAAATTAATGTAATCACATGATTGAATTTAAGTAGATAATATATATTACAACCCTCTCGTGGACTTTTTGTCGTTTTCAGTGGTGCCGTTGGCTTAGATAGGTTCTCTCCTATTGGTGGCGATCAAGCTGTCCTCGATCATAAGCTCTTAAGCTCCTTGTGCTCTATTTTGTTGGATCTTTAAGGTTAGAGCTCTTGCACCGGGAGGGTTCCTCCTCTTGGTTACCACGCCCATGTTTTCATAGCAGGGGTGGGCTATCTCTATTGGATTTGGTGTTTCCCTTGCGTGTCTAGAGGAAGTTTCTTGAGTATCATAAGATATTTGTTTCTTAGTTTGTATTGATGCTCTCATCTGTTTGTTTGAACAAATTTGGTTTGTAGATTAAAATTGTACCTAAAATTTACCTATCAAATTTGTATTAATGTTCATAGAAAAAGTTATACATCTGCGGCATGTTACTTATAATGGTAACTCTATAATCAACATTATTAAGGGAGGTTAAATACACATCAACTTAGAGGCATACCCCTTAAGTCCCATAGAAAAGTCTGTAATACAAAATCAGGACAATAACAAAATTCTATTAATCTGTCTATTTGAGATATTCATATCCTCGGTCCAACAGATTTAGAGGCCTAAAGCGATATATTCAAATTGAGTTTTTTGTAACTTTTTTTTTTTTTGAGAATCAGCATTTTTGTTAACTTAAATAATATTTAACTAGTGTTTTTTGTAATAATTTTTTTAAAAATAAAATCTATTCTTTTTATTTTTTTAATACTCCATCCGTCCCACTTTTTTGTCTTCTATTCCATTTTGAGATGTCTCAAAATATTTTCCTGTTTCTAAAAATAAAAGTCATTAATTTACTAATGTTTCTATTATACCCCTATTAATTTACTAATTCAATTTTTTGATAAATCTTTTTAAGGGTAGTTTTGGAAACTTATACATTTTTAAAAGGTAGACAAGACAATAAATGATGTTCCCTTAAAAAATTTGATTTTTCAAACAGGACAAAAAAAGTGGGACAGAGGGAGTATGTTTTTATTTTTTTTGAAAAAATGCTAAAGATATAACAAGTTTGACAACAAAAAACTTACATACGATGTAGTAACAAATGTGATCAGTGTCACTTTAAGAAGATAATAAATAAGTATTTAAATGAATGATGCTAAATATATTATAAATTTTACAAAATAAGCCTTACAATGATGAATCACCAACCACAAAAAATAATTCAAAAAAGCATTTAATAAGTTATTGAAGTTCACAAATCATATTAATTATCAAATTCATTTATAAAAGTTATAAAGTAAAATTTATAGTTGTGGGGCCAATTAGCCAGACAATCCTGGCCCACTTCGTACCGGGCCCTAAGGCCCACACTGAGGAGGTATTCCCGTAGGCCCACGCCGAGGAGGTATTGAGGATCCGAGGATGAAAGTAAGAAGCCCAGGTGCCCAAGAACTATCGCCGAGGACGATTCTGCCCTCAGACAGCCGAGACCATTAAAGGGAGGAGCAATACACCATCAAGGGGAGTCTCCAAAGCATCTCAAGAGAAGGAGCCGGTACAGCGTGGCAGCCACAGAAGCATGATGAAGGAGCAGTTCAGGGAGGGATTGTCACCTCCGCATTAAATGACCACAACTAACGTTCTGGCCGCATTAATGAGGAAAAGACCCCTGAATAGTACAGCCTTGGTTGCTGCAATCCACAGAAAGAATGAGAAAACGGTTGATGGGACAAGCACTCAAGCGATGGCCTACTTGATCAACAAATGAAGGGCTACGATCAACTAAAAGGGGATATATAGTGCAAGAAGTCCTTCAGGAGTGGGGGACGGAAAACATCAGAGCAACTAGTATGACCACAAAAAGCCCTCGTAGCAAAGAGCGGAAGAAGCAAGAGATACCACCCCTGAAGAGGAGGGCCGAGGACAGATTTTCACACTTTAGTCCACTTGTAACCATGTTTAGTTGCTATAATCTTCACTAGGGCCTAGTTCTTCAACCCATGCTCTACAAATTTATTGTATTGGGCTAACTGGATTTGAATCCATTCACCCAATAGTGATTGTGCTCAAATCCGGTCCTTACAATTGGCGCCGTCTGTGGGAAGAACTCGTGCGTTAGTGAGGACAACAGCCAAGCATGGTAGGATCAGGCCCTCACCAAGGGAGCTCCCATCGGCCTGAACTAGCTAAATCCCAACGTCAAGGTAACTATGGCGACCCCAGGCGCGGCCAAAACGAGGAGAACGGACGATTCCGAGGGGGAAGCATGCATACCTCACAAACTAGAGGAAGCCACACCCGCAGGGACGATAATGGCCAGGCCACGTGATCAGAAGAAGTTAAGAGTCACGCATCCCAGAGAAAGGATGATAAGGTGGCCATGCAGCGAGAGATAGACGATTTGAAGAGAAAGTTGTGCCATGCACGTCGAAGGCGATCCGAATCCAGCCCTGACTTGCCCTTTGACGACGAAAGTGATGACAGCTACAGGCAAAAGTCAAGAACACCCCCGAGCGAGACCTTCTCTCGCGAGGAGGAGGGCTACCAGAGGCGTAAACGTGACGGCCCAACCCCTAGGGGATTAGCGAGTGACGCCATGAGCAGGGCATTGGACTAACTCTCCAAGTCACCCTTTACACGTCGTATAGAAGAGGCGGTGCTCCCTCGGCAGTTCCAGCAGCTAACCTTCACCGTTTACAACGGTAGAACGGACCCCGTAGAGCACGTGAGCCAGTTCAACCAGAGGATGGCTGTTCACTCTAAGAATGAGGCGCTGATGTGCAAAGTCTTCCCATCCAGCTTGGGACTTATGGCAATGAGGTGGTTCAACGACTTGAAGATGAATTCCATAGACTTGTACAGACAGCTGACCTAAGCCTTTGGTTCCTGTTTTGTTACAAATAGCAGACCTCCTCGGCCAATGAGCACGTTACCGTCTTTGTCCATGCGTGAAGGGGAGACCCTTAAGGCCTACTCAGACAAGTATTGGGAGATTTACAATGAGCTGGACGGCAAGTTTGACGATGTCGCTATCAATACATTCAAAAACGGACTACCAATGGGGCATGGCCTGAAGAAGTCCTTAACTGGTAAGCCCGCCGCTAGCGTGCGGCAGCTGATGGATCGGATCGATAAATACAAACGGGTAGAGGAAGATCTGCTACAAGACAAGGGGAAGGAGAAGGTTCTCCCTCAAGAGATGAGGGATTTCAGGTCGGACCGGTATAACAATGCCCGCCCGATGAGGAATTTCGTGGGACAATCCGGGGCGACCAGTACCCAGACTGTCAACGCCTTGTTTCGAGAACCAGTACATAAGGAATTGGAAAATATCAAGAACGAACCATACTTCAAGTGGCAAAATAAGATCGCGGGGGATCCTGAGAAGCGCAATCAGAACCGTTACTGCCAATACCACCAGGACCACGAACATGCCACGGAGGACTGCAAGAACCTCTGGAACTACCTGGACCAGCTAGTCGGGAGGGAAAACTGAAGCACCTCCTGCACCATTCCAGCGGTCACCACGGCCAAACCTACTAGGAGCCACGGAGAAACACCGCCATGGGGCAGCCCGCTGGCACGATTAATGTAATCCTGGCTGCGCCGGGAAGAACAGGCATACGCCCCTCGCGAGTACTGTCTGTGACCCAGGTGCCCGCCGAAGAGTCCCAGTCCAGGCCGGAAAGGGCCAGGAGACTACCCAGCCCTAAGCTTTCCGAGGAGGACAAGGAGGGGACTACCCAGCCCCACGGCGATGCTTTAGTGATCACCCTCAGAATCGGCGAGTACGATGTGAAAAGAGTGATGGTGGACGATGGCAGTGGTGCCGAGATTATGTACCCCGACCTATATAAGGGGCTGGCATTGAAGCTTGAGGATTTAACACCTTACAGCTCTCCTTTAATGAGCTTCGATGGGAAGCTCGTCACTCCAAGGGGCATGATTAGGTTGCCCATCCAAACTAGCCCAGAGGTAGTGGAAGTTAACTTTATTGTGGTGGACATCTACTCCCCGTACACGGCCTTCATGGGCAGGCCCTGGCTCCACACACTGGGGGCTATCGCCTCCTCGCTGCATTAGAAGATAAAATTCCCGTCAGGGGACCGAGTCCTCAAAATTCGGGGTTGCCAGTCCACGGCAAGGCGGTGTATGGTGGCAGCCATCTCGCATCGGTACGATGCAGGGTCCTCGGCCGCTGCGGCCGAAATCTTATAGCAATCAAGGACCTCGGTGGCGCCAATTGATACGGCCGCTGGGGAAGCAAAATGTGAAGACATAGAAAAAGTGGTCGTCGACGATAACCCAGAGAAGTTCTTTCAGGTCGAAGCCCAACTGCCTCCCCGAGAAAGGAGTTGCTTGAGTTCCTCAAGAGGAACATTGATGGGTTCGCATGAGATCCCTGCGATGCCCCGGGGATTGATCCATCCTTCATCTGTCACCACCTTAACGTCAACCCGTCTGTGATCCCCAAGAAGCAGCCACCCCGGCACCCGTCAAAAGAGCATGCTGATGCAATCAGGGAGGAGGTTAATAAGCTTAAGCGCGCAGGGGCGATCAAAGAAGTTTTTTACCCTGAATGGTTGGCCAACACTGTGGTGGTCAAGAAGAAAAGTGGGAAATGGAGGGTTTGTGTGGACTTCACATACCTGAATAAAGTATGCCCAAAAAACCCCTTCCCGATGCCACAGATAGACTAGCTAGTAGATGCGACCGCAGGCCATCCTCGGATGAGCTTCTTAGATGCCTTTCAGGACTATCATCAGATCCCACTAGCCTTGGAGGACCAAGAGAAGACAACTTTTGTGACACCCATTAGGAACTATCACTACAAGGTTATGCCATTTGGCCTGAAAAACGCTGGATCTACTTATCAGAGGATGATGACGAGAATGTTCGAGCCGTTGTTGGGCAAAAACATTGAGATCTTTGTTGACGATATGGTGGTGAAGAGCAAACTAGTGTCCGGGCATTTGGCCGACCTCGGCTGTATATTCGACGTCCTGAGAAGGCATAGCCTACGCCTAAATGCTTCCAAGTGCTCATTCGGCATGGGGTCTGGCAAGTTCTTAGGCTGCCTCATTACCCACCGGGGGATCGAGGTTGATCCCGACCAAATTAGGGCTATCCATAGTCTAAAGCCTCCACAAAACCCCAAGGTGATCCAGAAGCTCGCTGGAATGATTGCGGCTCTGAATCGATTCATTTCCAGGTCGACTGACAGATGCAGACCCTTATATCTCCTGATCAACAAGTGGAAAGGATTCGAGTGGTTCGAAGAGTGTGTCATGGCCTTCCAGCAACTCAAAGAGTACCTAGCTCGGCCACCCATCATGTCTAATCCGGAGGCCGACGAGGTCTTATACGCATACATTGCTGTGGCGCTCCACGCTGTGAGCTTAGTGCTGATACGAGATAACAATGGCGTCCAAAAACCAGTCTATTACATTAGCAAGTCACTGCACGAAGCTGAGGTCAAGTACTTGCCCTTGGAGAAAGCCATACTTGCCGTGGTCCACGCTACGCGAAAGCTGCCCTACTATTTTCAGGCTCACACGGTGGTTATTCTAACCAACTACCCTTGAAGGCAGTACTTCGGGTCGCCGATTATACGGGAAGGATCGCTAAATGGAACACAATTCTGGGGGCTTTTGACATTAAGTACATGTCTCGGACCTCCGTAAAGGGCCAGGTCCTGGTGGACTTGGTGGCTGAATTTGCTGAACCAATAGTGGAAGAGGTAGCCGAGAGGATAGACATGGATGGAAAATCAGTTGGGGCAATCTCTGTTCCAGGGCCCCCGTGCTAGAAGATGTACGTCGATGGCGCCGCGAACCAGAGAGGATTCGGAGTGGGGCTAGTCCTATTGTCCCCCGAAAAGTCTGTTATAGAAAAATCCCTAAGACTCGGGTTCTCGGCCACGAACAATGAAGCTGAGTATGAAGCGTTGCTCCAGGGGCTGGTCATGGTGCATAAAATGGGAGGGAAAGAAATAGAAGTGTTCTCAGACTCTCGGCTAGTGGTGGGCCAGGTAAACGGAGAGTTGGAGGCAAGGGACGTGAGGATGTAAGAATACTTAAGCCAGGTCAAACGCCTGCAGTCAACCTTCACCCTTTTCAACTTATCACATGTCCCCAAGAGCGGAAACACCCATGCAGACTCACTGGCTACACTCGCCACGTCCTTGGCTGGAGATCTGCCACGAACTATACTTGTCGAGCATCTGGAGAAAGTAAGTGATGGAACAAAGGGCATGGTTCACATCCATCAGGTTGGAGTGGGCCCTAGTCAGAAGCTGAGAAAGTACGAAGAAATGCTCATCGGTTCTGGCTGTCCGAGGATCACAAACTATACAGACGCTCCTATTCCGGGCCATACTTGTTGTGCATCCAGCCTGAGACCTTAGAATTATTGCTTGAGGAGCTGCACGAAGGGATATGTGGGAGCCACACAGGGGGTAGATCTCTATCACACAGAGCCATCACTCAGGGATATTGGTGGCTGGGGATGCAGAAGGAGGCCCTGGAGTATGTTAAGAGGTGTGACCAGTGTCAGAGGTTCACCCCAAACATCCACCAGCTAGGGGGGGTCCTCAACCCACTGTCCAGCCTATGGCCCTTTGCCCAACGGGGCATGGATATTGTAGGGCCTTTCCTCAAGGCGCTAAGAAATAAAAGGTATCTGCTGGTCGCCACGGATTATTTCACTAAGTGGGTCGAAGCTGAGCCCTTGGCAAACATTAGGGATGTGGATGCTAAGAAATTCATCTAGAGAAACATCGTTACACGGTTCGGGGTCCCCCGCACCCTGATTTCGGACAACGGGCTCCAATTTGACAGCAAGGCTTTCAGGAGGTACTGTTGCAAACTGGTAATCACTAATTGGTACTTAACTCCAGCCTACCCTCAAGGAAATGGACAAGCCGAGGCTGTCAATAAGGTAATAGTCAATGGGCTTAAGAAGAGATTAGACGATGCCAAGGGAAGATGGGTGGAAGAGCTGCCCCACGTCCTGTGGACCTATCGGACCACGCCGCGGAGGTCCACGGGGGAAACGCCTTTCGCCATAACTTATGGGGCCGAGGCAGTTGTCTCTTTGGAAGCCAACTTCCCAACGCTGAGGACGAGGTCCCTTACCCCGGGCGACAACAATGAATTGCTTAGGGAAAGCCTAGACCTACTCGAAGAACGGAGGGAGAAAGTAATGATCCAGCTGGCCTGTTACCATCAGAAGCTTAAGTAGGGGTACGATTCCAATGTGAAGTTAAGACCACTAGCACCAGGTGACCTAGGGTTGAGGAAAGTGGTGGGCGCCGCCAAGAGCCCTTACTGGGGGAAGCTGGGACCCAACTGGGAGGGCCCCTACCGAATTACCTCAGTAGAGGGAATAGGTGCATACTGCTTAGAAGATTTAGATGAAAGACCTGTACCTCGTCCATGGAATGTAAATAATCTAAAAAGATATTATTATTAATGAAAAAGTTTCTTTTGATTCGGATTCTAAGTCTATCATGGTTATGTGTCTCGCGTTTTGGTGGCCGTTCTAAGTTTTAAACAGAACCAAGACCTTGCATGGTTCTCGGACTCAAGCCTATGGGGAAACTAACTACTTCAAAAAGATTCTAAGTGTTAGATAGAACCAAGGCCTTGCATGGTCCTCGGACTCAAGCCTATGGGAAAACTAACTACTTTAAAAAGATTCTAAGTGTTAGACAGAACCAAGGCCTTGCATAGTCCGAAGCCTATGGAGAAACTAACTATTTCAAAAAGATTCTAAGTGTTAGACAAAACCAAGGCCTTGCATGATCCTCGGACTCAAGCCTATGGGAAAACTAACTATTTCAAAAAATTCTAAGTGATTAGATAGAACCAAGGCCTTGCATGGTCCTCGGACTCAAACCTATGGGGAAACTAACTACTTCAAAAAATTCTAAGCGTTAAATAGAACCAAGGCCTTGCATGGTCCTCGGACTCAAACCTATGGGGAAACTAACTACTTCAAAAAATTCTAAGTGATTAGACAGAACCAAGGCCTTGCATGGTCCTCGGACTCAAGCCTATGGGGGAAACTAACTACCTCAAGGGGGACCTGTGTTAGGAAGAATCAGAGCCCTACCTAGTCCTTGGGACACAAAAGGTCTACCTAAGCATGCACGTCCTCACGTTATTACAATTACTGCCGTGATTGGCCGAGGTACAATTAAAGTTAAAATTATACAAGTAAAAAAAAAAAGAAAAAAAAAAAGGAGAATGGATAACGCGCAAATGAATAAGTAGCCAGAACAAATAAAAAGAGAGATAAGACTTGCACTACATTAAGTCCATAAAAGTCACATGGCAAGAGTCACATTACAATGTTAAAAAAAATAAATAAAAAAAAAGATACAAGGACAAAACAAATTGCAAAAACCAGGCAAACAGAGGCACCAAGGGGCCTACTCCTTCCATTTAATTTCCCCCCTAGTGGGTGGCTGGTCCATAGCAGCCTCAGGATCCTCTGAGCTCTGACTAAGGGGGATAGCCTGCAGACGCACGGCAAGGATAGCTGTCGCTTCAGCGAAAGGGGCCTGGGCGTCAGAGAAGGGCTTTACAACCTCCTAGGGCGCTTCCTCGTTGGGGCCTTCACTTGATTCAACCACCCCGGGAGGATCACCCCCTTGAACGGGCTCCCCAGTAAGTCCAACGACCGAGGCTCCCTTACCCGAAGTAGCACCAGCTTCCTCAGCAGCCACCTCAGCCTCAAAGCTATCTGGAGCAGCCTCGCAGATGGCTGGGGGGTAGTACACACTCTCCGCCTTCCATAGGTCAGACGAGGCCTCAACCCTAGCTTGTTTGAGGGCCTCACCCCAAACTTGGGAACAGTAGCGCCTGCATACCCCAGGGTCTTCGCCTTTGTAGGCAGCTTCCATCTCGGCTACTCCCGCGGCGTAAGCTGCCTCCTCAGCTTCTTCCTTAGAAGCTAGAGCCTTCTCCCTACCAAATTCTACCTCAGCCTTAGCCCTCACAACTTCATCTTTGGCCCATTCACCTGCATTTTTGGCCTCCTTAGCAGCAGCCACCTTCTTTGTCAGGTCTGCAACCAGCTCCTTTGCAATCGCCAGCTGCTCCTCTACCTCAGTCAGACACCTTGTCTAATCTCGGGCCTGCTTCTAGGCACCAGCGAGGCCTGACACTGCACTGTCTCGAGCCCTGGTCATCGCCTTTAGCTCCTTTCGGGCTGTGGCGAGATCAGCCTTGAAGGTCTTGAGGGTCCGAGTGGCCTCTAAGCGCTTATCACGCTCGGCATCCAAGGCCCTTCCTTGGTCGTTAGCTGTCGCCTCCAACCTATAGGTGGCCTGGACGGCCTGCCAAACAAAATGAATGCGTAATAAGCCAAGCTCATAAAAGGAAGAAAAACTAAAGTCAGAAAAATCACAAGTGTTGGGGGTCTTACCATTCCCAAGTACCGCTTAAGGTTGAGAAAGACCTGCTTTCTCCACAAAGTCTCCAGCTCAGCCATGTCTGCAGGAAGCAGCAAGCACCTCTCCAGCGCGTTGGCCACATGTGCACCTTCGCCCTCCCTAAAATCCCTAAAGGAGGAGTCATCCCTCAAAGGCTCCCCATGGAGCATTGGGGCGAGAAGCCAGGCCTGAACCTCGGGCTGGGCAATGACCTGTCTGTCCTGGCCTTGGGAGCCTAGCTTCAACTGTTTCGCAGGCCGCCAAGTGTCATCCCCCTCTTGCGAGGACACAGATTTGTCCCCAATAGGCCTTTTGCCTTTGTCCTTCTTTTGCTTGGGGTCAGTAGGCTTGGGCCTAGATGGCAAACTCGCCTGAGGTGAAGGAGGAGGAAGCCTAGATTGGGCAGAGGCCGACCTGGTCTAGGCAGGCTGAGTCTTGGGAGGAGGGGGGAAGCTTTGGCTGGGACTTCCCAGGTTGGCGTTCGATCAAGTCCAACAGACTGGTGTGGGATTTCCTCTTGTAACCCATATTAGGCCGAAGAGAGGTCTTTGACGCTAGGAAGTCTGCTTCGGTCAGACTAGGATCGCCTAAGTCTTCAGGAGGATCCTCGGGCTGATGGACTTGATCAAAAATGTCAAACTCGTCCTCGGCAGGGCCAAAATCAGCTACTTTCTCTTCCCTCTCTGGATCTTCTTCTGTGGCCTTTGCGGGTTTGTGGGAAGAGGAGAGGCCTGCTGATGTAATGCCTTCTAGAGTAGGGGGCTCCTCGGGGAACAGGAACCCGTGCTCAGCTACAGTGATTTTCTGCAGCCGAGGCTCTTTTGCTCGGATCACGTACTTCGGAGCCGCAAATGATTTTTGGATCGGAGTGTACCCCAGGATCTTTTGAGCAGCTCTAACTTGATTATCGGCTTCGTTCACGAATATCTCCGCCCTTAGCACTTTCTGTAAATCCTCCTTATTGACGAGGTTGAAGTGACGCTCGTGGGCGTGCGGATCTGCAGAACAAATTGCATCAACAATAGAAAATTGAACCCCACCTCCTACTCCCACTGCCCCACCTGGTGTCCCCTCCGACGTCGGGCAATGAAGGCCATCGTGCCACTCTCCGGACACGATGAGAAATTCCTTGTTCAGCCCCTTGCTGGACTCAGGAAGGCACTGGATAAGCCGGACCCTATCCTCCCTTGTCTTCATGTAATACGACTTGCCTTTTAGGTGCTGAAGGTTGTAACACCAGTTTACGTCGTGATGGGTCAACCTTAGCCCCATTTTCTCGTTCAAGGCGTCCCACAGCCCAGAATCCTAAAGACGTTGGTGGCGCACTAGGTGGCGGCTAGCCGGAAGTACGTAAGATAGCCCCTCATCAACGGCCCCATGGGAATTCTCATGCCGCCTTCTAGGAAGAAGATGATGGGAATCACCACCTCGCCTTCCTTCCTCCGAAGGAGCCACTCCCCTTCCTCACAATACCTTAAGCCTACATTAGCAGGTATCTTATAATCGGCGATGAATTTCTCCATCGCCACCTCGGTGTAGACTAACTTCTTAAATCTACCCAGCCCAAATGACGCCTAAGAGACCTAAGAAAGAGCAAATGATAGAGAAGGAGGAGTAGGGAGGAAGAAAGCTCAGAGAAGGATAGAGTGACTTACAGAAATGAGGAGAGGCTCTTCGGACAGGCTTTTCGTGCTAGAGGTGTAGTTGGAAATTTGGCTGGACTCAGGATACACGTGCAAGAGCTTTTGATTGCGAAATCGAGGAACTGTGCGGGTTTTTCCGCCCATAAATGCGAGTCGAATCCCCACCGTTGGATCACCATCATCTCGTTGAACGTGGGGAGCACAGAGCTGCCAGAATTTAATGAAGGACACGTTACACGCACTGAAGCGCCAGTAACGCGCCTAGGCCCGAGGACGTCAAAATCCTCCTCTCCGCCCGAGGATGCGTACAGCAAGATTTTGAGGGGCTATTGTGGGGATAATTAGCCAGACAGTCCTGGCCCACTTCGTACCGGGCCCTAAGGCCCACGTCGAAGAGGTATTCCTGTAGGCCCATGCCGAGGAGGTATTAAGGATCCGATGATGAAAGTAAGAAGCCCAGGTGCCTAAGAAGTATCGCCAAGGACGATTTTGTCCTCGGACAGCCGAGACCATTAAAGGGAGGAGCAATACACCATCAAGGGGAGTCTCTAGAGCATCTCAAGAGAAGGAACCGGTACAACATGGCAGCCACAGAAGCATGATGAAGGAGCAGTTCAGGGAGGGACTGTCACCTCCGCATTAAATGACCACAACTAATGTTCTGACCGCATTAGTGAGGAAAAGACCCCTGAACAGTACAGCCTTGGTTGCTGCAATCCACAAAAAGAACGAAAAAACGGCTGATGGGATAAGCACTCAAGTGATGGCCTACTTGATCAACAAATGGAGGGCTACGATCAACTAAAAGGGGATATATAATGTAAGAAGTCCTTCTGGAGTGGGGGACGGAAAACATCAGAGCAACTGGTATGAACTCAAAAAGCCTTCGTAGCAAAGAGCGGAAGAAGCAAGAGATACCACCCCTGTAAAGGAGGGCCGAGGACAGATTTTCACACTTTAGTCCACTTGTAACCATGTTTAGTTGCTATAATCTTCACTAGGGCCTAATTCTTCAACCCATGCTCTACAAATTTATTGTATTGGGCTAACTGTGTTTGAATCCATTCACCCAATAGTGATTGTGCTCAAATCCGGTCCTTACAATAGTATTTTTAGAATTTCCCTATGTGAATTAGGACTTGTAATTAGTGGGTTCCAGTTATCTCAACTGGTAAAATTCCTGATGGTTGAATAAAAGATTTCGGGTTCAATCCCCGCCTACACCAAAAAATGATTGGTATCTTGGTCTGATAATAAAGAGTTATCATCAAGAACGGACGTTATAGGTTGAAACTCTGCTTAAAAAAAAAATGGCTTGTAATTAGTGACACATATTTTTAAGATCTATGTATTTAAAATTGTCTTATTTTTATCATTACTCAATTCTTTAGACTTCTTAAAAGTAAAGGAAAAATATAAAACAAAATTTATTTTTTCTATATCTCCAAACAATTTTTTTTTCTTTAAAAAAAATCAAAATTTACCCCAAAATTGGGGTTCCTTTTCTCTAGAAAAGGGCCCTAGGCAATGGCCTAAGTTGCCTAGGGCCGGCCCTGATATTCTCTTATATTCCAGAAGGTTGGCACGTTTGTTTAGCCTCAAAATAATCGTGTAGAGGTACCAGTACTCTCTCCTATCTCCATAGGAAGGTTAGCATAGTTCCATGCAAATTCAAAACAAGTGTAGACAAAGCAGGAGGAAATCAACTAGTGTACATAAGTGATAAATTTTAACATGGTGATGATAGCTAGAGTCTATTTCGAACATCACATCCCTGTATGTATCCTACTTGTCATGTCGTTTGAAGGCCCTGAAAAACTAACAACCTAGCTATGATCATGACTCTACTAGTGTGCTTTTAGATTCAATAATGCTGAGAACACTATCATCTGTATTTCACTCAATGTGGAGGAAAATGTTTATGTTTTAACACTTGTTTTGAAAAGTACTAGGGTTTACTCTCTAATCACCCGTGCTAGATGTTGGGAAATTTAGACCCTGGTTGATAGAATTAACAAGTTTTAAATCCAAGTTGTTAATTAAATTTATTATGATTAAAACTTGTTAAAACAAACAAACAAACATCAATATCATGTCAAAATCATGTGCAGCGAAAAAGTAAATAAGACAAGATATGATGACCTAGGAAAACCAATGAAACCAATCAGTTTCACAGTAAAAAATCTAGGGGGAAACCTTCCCGAAAAGCAATCCACTATAGTAAAGAGAAGTTTCAAATCTAGTACAAAACCTTTGTCCCTATACTCTACAATCCCCGTAGATGAACTCACAGCAGAAACCTTCTACCGCTTCAGAACCTCTGAACTCTTCAATATATGAACGCCACCCTTTGATGATGCACGAATCCCAGTACGTGACTAACCAATGCGCGGATCCCAGTACGCGACTTAATAACCAACTAGAAGAAGAAGAATGTTGGCTGCAAAGTTTTTCACTTCATCAATAATGAAGATCAAGAAGCATTTGGTTACAAAACCCTAAGGCGCAAAGACGCAGTAGCTTCTTTCAGAGAGAATAAGGCATCGGTCACCTTTTGCATATGTTCTCTTTGTATTCTATTTTGTGACGGCCTCTAAAATAAATCTTATATAAGTATAGGGTTGTGAGAAAAGAAACCCTACACAAATATAAAAGCCTGGCCTAAAAATCAGATCTGAAAATTCTGATTCCCGTAACCTTCATCGATCGGGAGGTGTCGAGGAGGTGTCAAGTTTTAAACCTCGATAGATAGCTAGGTGTCGAGAAGCTATCGAGGGGATAAAAGCTTTCTCGATTGATCCACCAGCTGTCGAGAAGGTGTCGAGATTGCAATAACAATCAACTGAAGAACTCGATAGATATCCAGCTGTCGAGAGGTGTCGAGCAGCTGTCAGACTATCTGTCCGCAGGTGTTGAGCTATCTGTCCAGCTTTAATGAACAACTTTTCTTCACTTGTTTTTTGGTTCAATATTCATGGTTTTAATACTAGACTTGAACAACATGTTTCTTCAAGTATTAAACACAACTTAGATCTATCCAAATACAAGTAAAGTGCGTTTTGTCAAAAGATTAGCCAATTACACAAAATGTGTCCCTAACAATCTCCCCCTTTGGCAATCCGTGACAAAACCACAACAAACAAATGAACATATGCGAGAAGTCATAAATCATTCAACTCATATTCACTTGTTGAATACAATAAAATCTATCCTAATACAAACTCTTGAAAACTTTTGTAAGAACAGAGTTTATGGCAAGTAGACTTTGACAACCTGTATTTTTAAAACACTTTAAACAAAACTCATCAAGGCATCTTTGTGTAAAACAGAAATAATAGATTGCATACAAGTATAAGAAACATGTGTATAAAAATAGAAAAAAAATAATACATGAAGAGATAGGTGTAGAAAACATACATCATCATATAAAGAAGAGAATTACAATGTATATAATCGTGGTCACAAGACCCAAGGTACAAGAAGAAGGAAGTAAGCACTCCCCCTAACAAGATGAAACACATCTCCCTCTTACAAAGGAATGTATTTCTCCCCCTAACTTGTAGAATCTTAAACAGAAATCACAAAGTCTCCACAATTTCTCCCCCTTTTTGTCATGTTTGACAAAGGGTACAAGAAACTAGAAAGCTTCACCCGAGAAACATAAAGATGATCAAGAAGGCACAAAGAAATCCATATAAATGCATGAATGTAATGAAACAAGATGCTATGGATGACAAGATAATAGAAATATGCAAAACATGTGAAAAACAAATCTCTCAACAAAAAAATGTTAAGCACATAGATCCCAAAACACACACACATACACTAAACAAGTCTAATCAATTTTATATTTCAAAAACAAGTCAAGACAGTTTAGTGAGTATACATTAACACATGTAAAACCTTGTGATGGTCAAATCACATTGTACCTGCACATGTATCAAGAGTAGCAAAGAATATTGCGTGTTGTGTGTGAAAAATATCGCAAGATTGCATAATTGTATACATGTTATGATGATATGAGATATGAGATATGAGAAAATCACTTTAACTCACACACAATCATAACTGTTTGATGGAGACTATCATTTTTGAGGTATATCCTATAACTCCCACATCTCCTAGAATACACGCTTGTAATCATATTTAAAGCATTTTTGATCTTTTTTTTTTTTTCTTTGCATATTTTCTTTTATTTAGCATATCATGCATGGCCATATAAGAGAGAGAAAAGAAATACGCAAGATGTTAAGCATTTGACATTGCACTTTTGCTATGCCGAAGCATACAGGTGTCATTTTATGATTGGCGGGCAATAATGGTGAGATGGTTATTTATGCCTTTCTTTTAGGATTTTCTAGTCCTACCCGTCAAAAAGAGTGATACAAGTATTAAGTTTAAGTGATAACTTAATTTTACTCATCACAAACAACAGCCACAAAGCTCACTTGCTTAGTTGTACATAGAGATGCTCATCTAAGCTACAAAAGATACAAAATTTAGAAAACTTTGTTTCAATGGCCATCCAAGGTACACAAGTACCAATGTACACAAACATGCACTGTTTTTGTATTTTTCTGATTTTTCCTTTTTATTTTTATTTTGAAAACAAAACAAAATAAAAACTAAACAACCAAACAAAAACAGACAAACAACATGAATGCACGAAAGAAAAATGCATATGCATGAAAACATGATAGAAATATGCAGATGCATGAAAGTATGATTCCAAAAACAGATAAGAAATCAAGCAAAGAAAGTCCTACTTTAAATAGAAAGAATTAAAGCAGAGGACAAACAGAAAAGACAATTAAGTTTTAGGCTCCTTTCTCACCCACACAGTATAAGTCTTTGGCTATAAAGATGAAAAGACACGTGTCCTAGTATGTCTACTAAAAGACATAGAAGAATTAAAATTCTCCTGAAATTAAGTTAAAAAATTCAAAACTTTTAATAACTCTCCAAACAAAGGTGTAGGTCCTTGAGAGGAAACCTGTGACCGTTTGGACAATTGCTTATGAGGATACAATTTAAAGCAATTAGGACGAATGTGTCCAGAAACGCCACAATGATGACAAGCATAAGGCTTAACAAAGGATTTAGAATTAGCTAAATCAGTTTTGGATTTCATACATTTATCACATTTCTCAAATTATGGCACAAAGATAGTCCTTGATCCAGAAGTCGTGGACGAGTAGGGGCTGGAGGAAACAGCATATCCTAAGCCAGTCTTATCAGAACTAGACTTTTGAGCACTCAGTACCTTATCAAGTTTTGCACTAGACATCCTCTCTATTTGAGTTCTAGCTTGGCTAAGCTCAACTTCAAGATTCTTGACTTTCTCTTCTAATGAGGCGTTCTGCACAACAAGAGTCTCAACTAATCTTGTAGTCTCATTTAGCTTAACTAACAGATCAGCTTTTTCAGTTTTTACCTCATTAAGCTCTTTTCTACAAAGATGAGAAGTCTTTTCAGATTTTATGAATTCAGTGCATAGCTTATCATAGGTTTCTTGAAGGGTCAACTTCTTGGGTACTTCATCATCAGAAGAATCTTCACTGTCACTAGCACTCTCCATAATCACCTTATCGGTTGAGGCAACAAAGGTCATAACATGACGACATTCATCCACAAACTCATCAGAAGAGTCATCCTCAGTATCACTTCAGGTAGCAACCAACCATTTATCTTCTGACTTCTTGGTCTTTTCCTTCATGAGGTAGTTTGGACACTCTATCCTCATATGATCAAAACCTTTGCACTCATGGCATTGGATGAGGGGTTTCTTATTCTTGCCCTTCCTTGAGGATTTAGATTTCCTAGGAGGTTTTTCTTTATCATTTTTCCTAAATTGAAGAAGCTTGATAATCTCATCAGTTATGAATGATAGATCCTCATCCTCATCATCATCTTCATCTTCATATTCGCTTTCAGAGTCCTCAATCTCTTCCTCTATACCCTTAAGAGCCAAGTTTTTACTCTTTCCACCTTTTCCCATTGAGCCTAATCCCATCTCATAGGTTTGAAGGTTCCCTACAAGCTCAGTCAAAGGAATTTGATTAATGTCCTTTACTTCTTCAATAGCAGTGATCTTGGCATGGAATCTTTCAGGTAAGGACCTAAGGATTTTCCTAACAATTTTGGATTCTGCAATACATTCTCCAAGGTTAAAAGCAGAATTCACAATATCCTTGAGTTTGGCATAGAACTCATCAAAGGTCTCATCCTCCTCCATCCTTATTTCTTCAAAACTACTAATGAGTTATTGAAGTTTCACAGTCTTTACTACCTTGGTACCTTCATAGGTGGTCTCAAGAATGGTCCATGCTTCCTTGGCAACTTCTGTGGATGATATTTTCTTGAATTCGTCATTAGTCACCCCACAAAACAAAGCATTCAAGGCCCTATTGTTGAAATTTGTCGCTATGATTGTTGCATCATCCCAATCCACCGGCGCTTCCTTTGGCTTAATCCAGACAACTTCAACAACTTGTCATACCTGTTCACTTAGAGCCTGCAAAAAAACTTTCATACGAACTTTCCAGTACGTATAATTAGTTTCGTCAAATAAAGGAGGTATAAATAAAGATTGTCCTCTATCCATGACAATAGGGGTCAATGGATCACACTCAGGAAATTAATCCAATCAGAGTGAACCCGTTCTGATACCATTTGTTGGAAAATTTAGACCCCGGTTGATAGAAATAACAAGTTTTAAACCCAAGTTGTTACTTAAATTTATTATGATTAAAACTTGTTAAAACAAAAAAAAAAACATCAATATCATGTCAAAATCATGTATAGCGGAAAAGTAAATAAGACAAGATATGATGACCCAGGAAAACCAATGAAACCAAGGTTTCACAGTAAAAAACTTGGGGGAAAACCTTCCCGAAAAGCAATCCACTATAGTAAAGAGAAATTTCAGATCTAGTACAAAACTTTTGTCCCTAGACTCTACAATCCCCGTAGATGAACTCCCAACAGAAACCTTCCACCGCTTCAGAACCTCTGAACTCTTCAATATATGAACACCACCTTTTGATGATGCACGAATCACAATACGTGACTAACCAATACGCGGATCCCAGTACACGACTTAATCACCAACTTGAAGAAGAAGAATGTTGGCTGCAAAGTTCTTCACTTCATCAACAATGAAGATCAAGAAGCACTTGGTTACAAAACCCTAAGGTACAAAGACGCAGTAACTTTTTTCAAGGAGAATAAGGCATCAGTCACCTTTTGCATATGTTCTCCTTGTATTCTATTTTGTGACGGCCTCTAAAATAAGCTTTATATAAGTCTAGGGTTGTGATAAAAGAAACCCTACACAAATACAAAAGCCTGGCCCAAAAATCAGATCTGAAAATTCTGATTACCGTAACCTCGATTGATCGGGAGGTGTCGAGGAGGTGTCAAGTTTTAAACCTCAATAGATAGCTAGGTGTCGAGAAGCTGTTGAGGGAATAAGAGCTTTCTCGATCGATCCACCAGCTGTTGAGAAGGTGTCGAGATTGCGATAATAATCAACTGAAGAGCTCAATAGATAGCTAGCTGTCGAGAGGTGTCGAGTAGCTGTCAGGCTATCTGTCCGTAGGTGTCGAGCTATCTGTCTAGATTTAATGAACAGCTTTTCTTCACTTGTTTATTGGTTCAATTTTCATGGTTTTAATACTAGACTTGAACAACATGTTTCTTCAAGTATTAAACACAACTTAGATCTACCAAAATATAAGTAAAGTATATTTTGTCAAATGATTAGTCAATTACACAAAATGTGTCCTTAGCACTAAAACTTTTCGAATTCCTAACTTCCTTGAACTTTTGGAAGGCTAATCCCATCCTAATTAATAGGGTGATAATGACATAACGTCGATGATCCATTGAGTCTCCCAAGGAAAATATCAGGTTTATTTGTCAAGGGTGTCATAGATTTTGACAAATATATAGTATTAATATATCTAATATATCTCTACTATAGAGTACTGAGGTATGCATAGTTTAGATAGGGATAATGCTGGAAATAGCTTAATCAATGTTAATCTACTCACCGTTGATCAGAACTTGGCTTGCGAACCTGTCACTTTGTTGGTAAAGTTTTAGTTCTCATCCTATTGTCTAGCTGCAACATAAGCGATTGGACCGACGTCTAAGGAAAAGTAAGATAGTTACATAATCCAATTTGAATAATGTTATTCTTATTAATGAAGTGGGAACAAGACAACAAAAAAGAGTTGTTTTGTCTGTGATTGTTTTACGGAAAAAAACATCCTACTTTTTGAAAATGTTGTAAATTGTAATAAAAATGAAATGACCTTGCCTTCGATTAAAGAAGAAAAAGAAATGGAAAAGGCAAAAGAAGTGACGTTGTGAAGGTTGTAATGACCTGTGAATTGTTATATAAGATAATATAACTTGCACTATGTAACCGACACTTAAAGTTTGAGTTCCGGAATTGTCATAAGTGCTTTTATTCTCTCACTGTTCATGTTTTAAAGGTGGTCATTACTTTTATGCCTTTTAAAATATGTCCATCAATTAACTTTTCCCTTTATAAATATTGTATAAAAGAGTGAATGTAATTAAAATGAGTTTTTAGAGAATATCTTCTCTTGCCATTATTATATAGATGGAAGTAATTGCCCTTTCAATCTTATCTTGCACTGTGGCACTGCTCATCTAATTTGATGGGCATACTTCGACAGCGAAAACAAAATGCTGGGACCTTTTTTTTTGGATGAAAAATGCAGGGACACCCGCACTCGTCACATTTTCCTTATGCACGTGTCTAACTTAATATCTGAGACAATTTATTTTAGTTCATTAATCATCATAATTAAAAAGAATAAAATAGTCTCTCTCCTTTTTAATGTGGAATTAAACATTTTCACTAACTACTTATCTTTCATATTTACTCCCACATCTTTAGATATATGTTATAACATTTATTCATTTTAATTATTTAATATTAAAATGTTCCAACATATATATATATATATAGTAGAAAAAAGAATATGTAAGGGCCTACCGGCCTTGGGGGTGGGGGAGGGGATTTCTACGCGCCCAGGAGGTGGGCACCAATGCAATCGCTAGTGCATAAATACATTTAAAAATAATCATATACATATTACACAAGTTAAATATTATTAATCGCCATTATATATTGTCAACCCTTAAAATCCAATAAGAATATTATTTGGTAGAACACACAAATTTTTCATTCATTTTTATTTTATTTTAGAAAATAAAAAACAAAATATTTTTTTACTTCTTAACTTAGTTTTGTTGTTGTGATGGAATAAATTTATTTCATGTGTGCATTTTTTAAATAAGATATGAAGAATCAATTTTTAGAAAATTTGATACTTTTTCATTGAAATTTATATTTCAACTAATCATAAGTTTTTTGTGAGAAAATTTTAATTAGTTTTAAATAGATTAGAAATAGGATCTAAATAAAATGAGTTAGGAAGTTGTTTTGTATGGACATAAAATAGTTTTAAATAGGTCGGAAGTATTACACATTTAAAGTTTACATAGAGGTATAATAAATTTTTAATGAGTCTTTTAGGTTTTTTAAGTTTAATTTTTTTTTTTAGAATACTAAGTATTTTAATACACACACAAGGGAAGAGAGGTGAATGTCTTAAAGAAACTGAAAGTGGTGTATATCTAAAATGACCTAACTCTTGGATACACAGCACAGACTTTAAGCTTCTTTAACTCACACTCATTTTCTATTATAGCACATTGGCAATTATTTGTTAACTTAAGTTTAAATTCATGAATCTACATGTAAAGACATTTGACACAAATGAGAGATTATTGAATGACACTTGGTACAAATTGAATTCCATTTAAAATATAGAGACACTTGGCATCAAATTATGAGAAATTAAAAAGGGAAACTTGACACAAAATTAAAATTCATTTAGAATCTAATTTGGATCCTTGCATATGCATGCGTACAATTAAAAACAATCACAATTATACGGTTCAAATTATACCTTATTTTGAGTAGAAATTCAAATTATATATGGTATTAACTTACACATTTTTTTTTAAACCATACACTTCTAAAATATGTAATGGTTTGTCATTATTTACACACACACACACACACACACACACAATTTAGAATTTAATTGGATTTAAACTCTTCGGTTTTTGCAGCCAATATTTTATTTACTACAAAAATTAAAAAAATTAGATAAACAAGTGGCGCAAAATGGGACTCCAATTGAGAATCTAATTGGATTTTGACTATTCGATTTTTATACTCAATAGTTCACTTGACACAAAAATTAAAAATTAGATAAGACATGTGGTACAAAATTAAGAATCCAATTAAAATCTAATTAGATTTTCTCTAAGTTTTGACTTTTAATATATATATATATATATTACTAGGTACCACTTTCACACCCCCTCAAAGAAAGGTGTTTAATATGAAAACTAAAATAATAATTTAACATTTTAGTTAATAGTGCAAACTTCTACTTTGAGATACTCCAAAAGTATTGCCTTTGCTAATTAAAATCCTGAACAAAACTAATTAAAATTTATAAATAAATAAAGTTTCAAATTAGAAATACAATTTAAGGAGAGAGAGAGAACCACTGACACCAAAGTTCTTTGTTTAGAGCATTTGCAGCAGTGGAGCTAAAAAGCTATAATGTTATTTTAGCTCCACCAATATACCAAAAAAGCCTTGCAGCAGTGGAGGCATACTTAAAATTTTTTGCTGATTTACTACAGTGCACATCTATAAATAGATGTGCACTGTAGCACACATCTAAAAAAATTAATTAATTTTTTATTCAACCCCCCTATTAAAATAATCTCACCGTCTCTCTCATCAGCTCTCATCTCATCTCTCTCATCAGCTCAGCTCTCATCTCTCTCATCTCTCTCTTCAAGCTCTCATCTCCCAGCCACGCCGTCGCCGTCGCCGTCCACGCCGTCGCCCTCCCAGCCCACGCCTCAGCCCACGCCGTCCCACGCCATCTCGTCCCAGGCCGTCGCCGTCCCCGCCATCCCGTCCCACGCCGATCAGCACTTTTTGTTTTTTTTTTTTTTTTTTTTCCTGGTGTGGGCTGTGGTGTGGTAGGTGGTTGGTTGATTTTTTTTTTCTTTTGTTGTGGGTGGTGGTGGTGGTGGTGGTGGTGGTTGTGGTTGTGGTTGTGGTTGTGGTTGGGTGTGTGGGGCTATGATTTTTCTTTTGTTGTGGGCTGTGGTGGTGGCGGCGGTGGCGGCGGTGGTTGTGGTTGCTGCTGTGTGTGGCTGTGATGTATGAGTGTAGTGAATATATTATTTTATTATAGTGAGATATTATTTTATTGTAGTAGATATATTATTTTATTGTGATGTTTATATTATTTTATTGTATTGAAAACTAAAATAGATCCACTGCTGCAGCATGTGTATAGGTATAATAGATAAAGTAACTTTTGGTGGAGCTAAAAAGCTAAATTTTTAGCTCCACTGCTGTGGATGCTCTTAGACGGTGCCCTCTCATGCGAGTTTTCTATTAGTTTATTAACGGATGACAAACAGAAGTCTTGATTTGGCAGTTGTATAATGGTTATAGAATAAATTGGCTCAAAATAAAAATTTAAAGAGGGTCTTAGCTAATATCTTAAAGTTTAGGAAGTACCAAAACCTTTTCCATCGAGATTTAAAAAAGCCTTTGATGACATTTTTGTTTTTAGTAGCTTATTTGTTTGAACGTGTGACGAAAAATGGTTTAAAACAAACTCATTTGTTTGAAACTATTTTTTTTTTCCTCATCTTTTAAGTAAATAACTAAACTACCAAAAAATGAGCTAGTTAAAGATACAATAAGAAATTCTATCGTTTGTCTCAAAGATACAATAAGAAATGTCGGTAAAGGAAATGTTAACATTTTTAACTTAAAAAAAAAAGACATTAATTATTAGGGATGAGAAATTTAAATCTTGAATATTTTTGTGAGAACATTGTTAACTTATTAAGCACAACTTCTTATAAACTCTATTCTTATTTTTATTTTTTTTCTAAATACAATTCATTCACATTTCATTTGTTGAAACGAATTTTATATCAATTTAATGTATTAAAAATATCTCAAATAAGCTACTACACATTACATATACCCGTTTAGTTTCAGCGGTTGTGCGTTTGCGTTTTCATTTTCAGCGTTTTCCTCTTTTTTTTTTTTTTTTAGCTTGCATTTGTTGACTTTTTCACGGTAAACAGTACACCTGTGCACTGTTTATAGACCCACAAATTTTACTTTTTAATAATTTTTTCATTAAAAATAAGTTCTACAGTACTATTTACACATTTAAAAATTATTTTACTATAATATTTTTAATTTTTAATTTCAACAAAATAAACTATATCTAAACAGCACCCTTATAAAAGCCGTGTCAAACGCAAAGAAATATACCGCAAAGAAATATACAGTAAAGCAGTAAAATAAAAGGAGGATATATTTTTCTTTTCTTTTTTCCATTTAATAAAAGAATACTCAGTTTGTTTTTTGTCGCTGAAGAAAATATGCCAAAGTCGTAGCTCACTTTTGGGTCAAATATGTTTTGTCCACGTGTCTTGATGCATGAGTACAAGAGTACTGGTGTGGAAAATGATTATGAGAGGTCATTTCAATCAACGATCGATTGAAGAGTTGATAAGAGATGAAGAGGGATGGGTCCTGAGCAAGGGCACGTCTCTGAATAAAGATTGAGGACTAGACATGGCCGAGAAAGGGCCGCACCCTAGTGTCGGACTCTTGCCTTGCAAACTTACAAAAATACAAATGTGAGAAATGACAGCTCCTCAGACGTTTCAAATTAGGGTCAAATCCAGTCGACACAAGGTCCAATACATTTCAAAATAATTTTAACGCTAAGGGTGCGTTTGTTTCCAGCGACCGTGTTTGCGTATGTTTTCAGCGCGTTTTTTTTTTTTTTTTTTTTTTGGTTGGTCTATGGTACTGTTTATTGACCAGTTAAGTGCTAAAAATAGATAAACAATAACTTTTAACAATAAAAAATATTTTGTTATACAGTTTTTAATAATAAGTTTTCAATTTTCAGTTTTCAGCAAAATAAGCGGTATTTAAAAGTATACTAAGTGTGTGTTTGAATAGCAAACGCGTCTAACGTTTGCGTCCAAACCTGAGTCCCTTGCACTGTTCACAGAACCCACAAACCTCTTTTTCAGCAAAATTTTCATTAAAAATGGGCCATACGACACTATTTACACATTTAAAAATTATTTTACTACAATATTTTCAGTTTTCAGTAATAAACGGTATCCAAACATACCTTAAGTTGTTACTTCTTCTAATTAGTTTTAAAATGTTTTAGACTTAGTTGATATTTTTTTTTTAGAAACAGACTTAGTTGATATTAACCTAAACTTTAAGGACGTTGACTGTATTTTATCCTTTAAATTACCAATGCTACGTATTTTCACAATAAATTTTAAATGACAAACTATTAGCTAGTAATGTCAGTAATCAACTTAAATGGCTCTGGTTAATATATGCTTAAATGAGGCAAACATTAATAATTGATTTTAGGAAAAAAATTATGAAAAATTTTAAAAAAAATTGTTAAAAAAATTAATTACTTTTATATTTTTTTCATTAAAATTTTATAAAATAGTTTACTAATATATACTTTAAAGCATTCATTAATAAAATCCAACTTAAATTATAATTAGTACCTACTTATTATTTAAAATTTGTTGTAAAAATTTAAAAATATTGAGAGCAAGACAGCACACACTCCTCCCCCCACCCTCCCATCTCGAACCCTCCTGCAAGTACACCAAATCCACCCTATCTCTGCCTTTGTCCCCCTCTTCTGCCATGTCGTCCCAACAGTCTAAGCTGTACCCCATCTAAACAAATTGACATGACAAGCAAATTTTGGACATAGGGAGGTATTTTAAGTTAATTAAAAGATAGTGTAAGAGACAGACAAATCCATATGTACGATGTGATCAATGATATAGTATTTACGACTAAAAAAATATTTAATAATATAGTTAAAATTATTTGGGTTCAGTAAATATTTTTAAAATATTTGTTAATGAATTATTTATAAAAAAGTTTGATACATTTTTTTTATAAGAAATTAAAAAGTTTTCAAAAAAGTATTTTTTTTTTCCTACCTAAAATATTTCTTAAAATGGTTCATTAGAAATTTCCATAGGGCATCGTTAACAAAATCTAAATAATACATTGAGTTTTAAGTTTTTTTTTTTTTTTTTTTGGGATATGAGATAGAAATTATATTTTAGAATAATCTATGTGTATATGTGTGTGAATCTCATTCTCAGAGACTTGAACCTCGACCCTTACATCTTACATCTCACAAAAATTTTATACTTGTAGAGTGATTATGACTGCAAGTTTTAAGTTTTAAGTTTTAACTGTTCATATGTAGGTCATAATTGTGGTGGTCAAGTCAATCTAACTCACCGACCCTAAAAACATGTAACAAGAAGGGAACAAGGGTCTGTTTAAGGTGGAATTTATTTGGTATAAAATACTTGAATTTTTCCATACCTATTTGGACCATGAATTTCAATTTTGCCACAGGGGTCAAATTCGGGTCTCGATGCCAATTGAGAAGGAACCTACGTGGAGTCCAGCCTCTGACTAAGTCATAGACTAGTGTTCGGGCCAAACCTTCTTTTCTTTTTTCTTAGACAAACACAGAATATATAATTAATAAATTAATAATATATTAGAACCAAGAGATCGATCTGAAAAGTGGCACTTATGACTTAACAAATCTCTTTTTATCATTCCTCGAGCCACTCTATCCACTCATTTTCTCAAATCTTAGAGGTCAACTTGCTCGAATTCTACTTTCCAACTGTCTTTATTATTTTTAAAACACCTCCATTAACAACCTTGTTTTATCATCGTTCCCATTGAGCAAGACAATTTGGCAAAATCATTGTGAACATGTTGCCTAGTTGTTGGTTTTTTAAACTATTCTCACCACAAATTAAATTATCGAGGGGATTCATTTTTTGACACGCACTTGCTCCCTCCTACTCTTAATATTTTTTTCCAATGTAATGTTCGAGATGAGACATAGCCGCCTAATGTGAGGACTAGTTGTTTCGCACCGGCCCTACAATGTTGGTTGTGCCTCGCAACCATTAGTCATTTAGTTCACGATGATGAGGTAAAAAGGCACACACAAAAATGCCTATACTAGATTACACAAAAAGGCAAGAAGATCCCTACCACGACAATTCCGAGGCAATTGTCTTCGTATTTGTCTCTAATTGTTCTCTTTCTCTCCTTATTTTTTCATCCAGGTGAAACATATGAACACAATACGTGTCGCGGACTCATGTTCTACCTTTTGACTAAGAGCATTTTTTATTAACAACTTGATATCATGGGTGATTTTGTGTCATTTGTATGGATTTCTATTCGAACGAGGTTGTGGTCCTGCTTATCGTTCTCTCTCTCTCTCTCTCTCTGAGGATAACTCTTATTGAACTAAACACCAGTCTTTTTGATCCATCATCGACCTAATCAACCGTCATAATTCTAAAGCGTTGATAAATAATCAAATTGGAGCATGAAAATGGAACAAAATCCCAAAAGTTCGCATGACTCATGTGTTCAATTACGATCATACATAGTGCTTGTCAACTCTTTCGCCATCACAAAGATTTATTTGATTCGGTCAAAGTTTTATTACGTTAAGTTAATGTTATCTTTGCCTAATAATTAGGTGACAATAAGACATTAAGCCATAGTTTGTTGGTCTAATAGTGTGGAGTAGGCATTGACTGTAACTTACCATGGTTAAGATAATAGAGAGAAGGGAAAAGGGATTGGGTTGCGAAGTAGTGCTAACCAAATCAAAATATTTTTTGTTTCCACAGAATTATTCTCAACTCTCTACTTGTTTAAAATCAAGGATCATCACTGCTAACTAGGATAAAAAGCACCTCAAATATCTCCCTCGATTCCAAATTCAATGAAGTCACAAAGGGTAGTCTATAGGAAAAGAATATTATGGTCAGTAAACAGTAGGTGGGTTTTTTGGACCACTGTTAGCCGAAAAGAAATGGGTTATCTTAATAATGATCTAGAACATTATCGTAGGCCTAGTTCATTGTCACTTTATTCTAATCCACGAGAGAGAGAGAGAGAGAGAGAGAGAGATAACTTTATTCTAATCTCGAACTTTTATCAAGAATGGAGTATATATATGTTATATCCCTCCAAATATTTTTGCTACCAATCAATCCAAATAAAACTTTTGAAACCCAAGAGATTTCAGTCATTATATATATATATTTCAAAGCTTTTTGAAAGAAAAGGATACACTACGTGTAAACTATTTCACCAAATTTACAATGATTGGAATATTTTTCCTCACATTACCTTGTTTAGTAAGTAATAGTAACCATCAATCTAAAAATTTAAATTGATTATACGTCTAGCACATCATCGTCGCTTTCATTGTTTGTCTCCAATATTTCATCATTATTGTCCTTGTCAGTCAACATCGTTTTCTTCATTATATCATATTTTCAACATTCATATATCACTCTATATAACTGAGTCAGAGCTATATTTTCCTTCGTTGGCATGAAGTATATGGTATAGTAGTGTAGACAAAAAATAATTGATACTCTATAGTTTACGTTAGAATTAACTTGCATGCGATGGCATGGGGGGACAAAAAGTAAAAATAGGTTTTTGACCTTGAGGCAATTTTTCAAAAATTTTAATGGTGGTCCACCAAAATTAAATGTATCAAACATTTCTCACAACTCTATACTTAAATTATATTCATCAATATCCTTACATGTAAGAATTTAATTATGCCATCTACAAATTAGTTGGAAAATGTTGATGTAGAAGAGGAACTCATTTTTGGAGTCGTTGCATTGCCCATTGCTTGAATTTGAACCTTGAGGATTTTGAGGGAAAAAAAAAAAAACTTAGGGACCATTCGGTGAAAATTGCATTTGCATATATATATATATATATTACTACTTGAACCCTTGTTTTCAATATAGTCTTGATTTTAAACTGGATCTAGAAATTAAATTAGGACTATACGCTTGCCTCCAACAAAGGGTTCCAGCAGTTTTTGTTAGGACAAAGATTTTTTTTTTTTTTTGAAAATTGAAAATTGTAAGTTGTAATCTTTTGACTAAGACTATGCATTATTTGTTAAATTTTGTAATTTTATCAACTTAGTGGTGAGATTCATATGAAGATGATTGTTTTGAATTGCAAAATTTTACAATCAGAATATTGAGCCTAATATGTGGCTTTTCAAGTTGTAAAAGAAATTAGAGTACAATGTATTGAACGAGATGATAAGAACAACTAACTTTGCCAGATTGTGACAACTTGCTTTTCATTTTTCTTTATTAGTTAAGATTATTTTTTTCTTCTTATTCTTTATTAAACTTTGTATTTTTTTAGGCATATATACTAAAATGTATTTTAAATGTTTACACATGCTTGTTCATTACAAGCGTGCAAGGCATTCAGCATTCTTATATACTAGCAACCAACCACCTTAAAGAATATCACATCAAATAAATCCAAAACTCTTTCTCAAAAAAAAAAAAAAAAAACCCAGAACTAACTTCAATTACTCATTTGCTAAAAATTTCCAGAGTATCAATGAAAACAAAAAATACTAAACACTAGAAGTCCAATCTTATTCAAAAATTTCTAAGGTCCTTTCATACCCACAAAACTAACTTCACTTAATCATAGTCTTAATTTCAAATTATAATTGGCTATCAAAATAAAGTCTCTTGCCACCCTAATCCACACTAAAACTAAGGATGAAAATGACTCTCAAAAATAAAACTAAGGATCAAAATCTTATTAAAATATGATTAATTAGTTTAATTAAAAAAAAAAACCATTGTATTTTGTACAATTTATCTCCTATTGAAATATTCAATCCTTAACTTCATATCAACTAAAATCAAAGTATCAGTATGACCAAAAATCTCAGCTCAATTATAGGCGATACTATAAGCAAGGTAAGGACGACAACTAATTTATGTTACGGGCTAATATTGATCCACAATGAGAAACTTGAAAACCCTAATCTCTAGAATATTAAAAAAATCTGAAGTCCATAAAATGTATCTCAAAACATGTAATGAATACCTCTCTCATAATTAAACTCATGAAATTTATATAAATCAAACTTAGAGCTCTGATACCTTTTATTTGTCATGTTCCCAACTTAATGAATAAGCTAGGTACGTGAAAATTGCCACACAGTTATAAAGTTTTACCTTATAAGCGTACGCGGTTTTTTTGTAGAATAATAACTATCCAAAAAAAAAATTGCATCAAATAAAATCCAAAACTAACATCAATAATTCAATTTTCAAAAATCTCCAAAATATCAATGAAAAAAAAAAAAAATCAAAACATCAAGTCCATAAAATACTAACAGCAAAAATACTAAGTACTAGAAGTCTGGAAGTCCGGTCTTATTTTTAAAATTCCTAAGCTACTCTCATGTGCGCTACCTCGGCAAAAGCTCTAAACTAAAATAAATATAAGTAAACTCACAGATTTTGAAACTATATCTTAGTTCAATTGGAAAAATTTAATGAATTTTAAAAATATAAAAAAATTATAGTTTTCAATAAGTTCCAAAACATTATAAAAATATAAAAATTATAACTTACAATGAGTTCAGAAAATATATATAGTTTACCATGAATTTTAAAAAAAATGAAATTATAATGAGTTTTACAATGAGTAAATTATAATTTACAATGAGTTTTGAAAGTATCAGAAATTTCACTAGACTTGAAATTATTCACATATCCGATCCGGTTATCATATTCTTGACAATTTTTATAACTATGATTATACTATATTCCCATGACTAGACTCAAAAGCATGCCATGATATACCCTTTAAAGAAATTAGTTTCTGTGCCAATGCATAACCCAATTGGTTCGGCTCAAATGCATAGTCAAATTGTACTAAAATTTTAAGAGTTTATCTAGTATTCATTTCGTTCCATATTCAAAAATTTTATATATAGCTAATTCAAAGAAATATTTTATTCGAATCTTTGGTTCCTTTTTACAAATTTTACACATACTTGGTCTAACATTGAGAAAACAGAAACTTTTTAATAACCAAATGAATCAAATAGATTTATAATAATATTTTAATAAGGAATGAATTCGAATTTTTTTCTTTAATTTATTGTATCAAAAACAAATAAACAAAAATTTGTAAGAAAAGTCAAAGGAATCTTTATTAAATAAAACCTTGCATTTTAATAAAAATAGACAAAGTAAAAAAATGTTACTTACACCAATCAATGTTACATGTATGTTTTTCTTTTTATTCATCAACCTTTCTTTGTGAACTGCACCAAATATTTGTGAAGGATATAAAAGAATGTTGTCCGCTCTTGATAAGTTGAAACTCTCTTAAAAAAAAAAAAAATGAGAGGTTTGAAAAGTACTGAGGAACAATTATTTTCTATTTTTTTATTAACACAAGTTGATATTAGTTTTATTTTTCATTATATACTTGGTCTTAATCTTATTATATATTTCTCATTTTTGAATTCTAAAATATTTTTGGTTCAAGCTTTGACACCCATCCAAACTAATGGAAAAATCTTTTCTATAAAAAAAAAATTTATTTTTATTTTTTATTTTTATTTCATAATACGTATATTTTACTAACTATGATAATGCCTTTGGGACATTGGCACGTTTGCCTTTTACATTATTCAATACGTTTACTTTTACTTTATAATTTATATGACACAATCTTCTTTTAAAGTATATAGTACCTCCCCAAGCTTTAGAACTTTAGGATAGATTAGAATAAATTTCTAATTAATCAGTTCAACCAAAAAAAAAAAAAAACAATGGTGGGTAATTTAATTTATGTCCTAAACCTTAACCCATCCAAGTATCCAACAGGTATGTTACGTTACTTACCAAAAACAAATCCCCATATTGATATTGTTGCAAACTTTTTGATGAGTAGTTTTCAAAAAAGTTTTTAAAAAATTTTCAACAATTATATTGTTGAAAAACTTATTATACGACTGAGATAGTTTAGTGATTTACCTCCAAGGAATATCCCACTTATTATGCTAGGATGCTGCTGCGAATGAGCACTTTTTAATTTGAAAAAGACTTTGTTTTTTGGAAGAATTAAATACTACAAATTATATAAAATTGCAATAAGAAAAAGAAGAAAATAGAAAGGAAAGTAAACTACTTATAATCCTTTTACAACATCACCGTTGTTTTGCACCACTAAACACTAAAGTGGTATTTGGTAGGGATGGCAATGCATGACATAACCTGTGAATATGACACGATTTATATAAATATATGTCATTTTTATTTAATATAAATATAAATATAAATTCTAAATATAATGGAGTAATTAAAAGAATTTTAATCGTTAGATTGATAAATTTTTAATTAAAACTCTAAAATCTCTAAAAATTAAAACAACGAGAAAGAAAAAAAACTTTTCATTTTATTTTTCTTAGATTGTCCATTAAACGGGTTGAAATGGGTTGTATTGTGTCAACCCGCTTAATAAATTAGTTGAAATTTTTTAAAAAAAAAATTATTTATACAAGATAAAATTTTTACTATAACTTAATATAAGTGTATATGTATGTGAAACTCCGTCTTGAATACTTAAATCCTGACTTTTACCCACCACACCCTATAAACAGTTATACTTGTGAAGTGATCATCACCCCAAGGGTTCGCAGTGGTCATAAATGAGTTGAGTTAAGATTGAGAAATTTTAACACGATTATTAAATGAGTTGAGTTAGAGTTATGTTTCGAATACTCTTACCTCAACACAATAGAACACCATCCTCTAATATGAATTGTCACCCACAGTATTTGGCATGTTTTAGAACTTTTTTAGGTGAAAATAATATAGCGATTTTAATTGGTTTTAGTATTGGACCAAATATATTTCTATAAAAAAAACTAATTTAAATTTAATTTCTTTCAATTGCAAATACTCTTAAAATTATATTTTTATATTTTAGTGTTTTCACATACATATGTTAAATCTAGACAAACTGAATATAAAATAAAACCAATTTGATTTTGAACTCGTCTAGTTTTTTTTTTTTTTTAATATCAAAACTGAACTTTTTTTTTCTTTTTAAATTGAAAAGTGAACCTATTCAATTGTTTGTCAAATCCCCTTAATAACATTGTTAATAAATTGTTTTTATGTTAATAATAAAGTGTTTGTAGGGGGCAAATAAATTTTATAGTAATCACTATCACAAACATGTCAAATCAATGGGGACAATCATCTTGGAGTAAACGTTATCATAGATTAAAATTTTATCCTGTTTATCAATATATATACATATGTTTGTTTATTTATTTATTTATTTGTAAAGTCTACAATGAACTTGTAAAAATATAGATTATACCCTTGCTCAGTGTTACACATTTCATCTCTTATATATATACTTTTTTTTTTTTTTTTTATCTATATAGAAGTTACGCACTACGTCTTATATGTTTTTAGATAAGTGCGACTTTTTTAGCGTATGGAAATCAAGTCATACATGCATACATATTATAAAAATTAAATATTCTCTCCCTGCCAAACTCAGGAAATATTATATATATTTTTGGGCGTAACCTTATGGCCCTTTTTTTTCCTTTCGCCTTCCTTCAGGAGCAGTATTTGTTTTAAATATGGTCAATAAGATTAGGTCATTTTCATTAAAACAATATTATAGGAAGATATTCAAACGGTTCTTATTCCCCTACTCATATTCTAATGCAGTTACTTATACCAAAGTTTATGAGAAAATGATTGAATAACTAATTATTTATTATAAAACCCATTAATGGTGAGGTCTACAGTTCCTTGACATTCCAATCATTATCGAAACCGTATTTTGCCTTCCACTAAAAAACCTCTCAGAGCTCTGCTAAGTAATTAATGGTGGCAATTTCAGCACGCTATGATGGCATGCCATCATGCATGATGTGAATCCTCTACCATGCATGATATTAGAGTATATGATATATTAGACTTAGAGCCCAGTTTTTTTTTAAGTAACTCCTATAATCCTATGTAATATTTTTAAAATTTTACTCATCTATTAAGAAAAAAAAAAATCATTTTACAATGAAGGAATAGGATTATTCAAGATTTTATATTGTATTTATCTTAATAATTTTAAAGAATCTAAATTCAAGAATATGTGCTTATTCACACTGCAGCTAACGTTAACTTAAAGAAAATACACACACTATTGCCTTTCTAATCTCAATGTTTGTGGGGCTCAACTAGAAAGTAGAACCCTTGACAAGGATTGAAAATTTTGAAATCACATGACTATAGTATGATTCTGTGAGGAGTGAGGACACTGGAGTTTTCTCGTTCTTAGAGACCAAATGCACTATTTGATTCAATGCAGCAATTTATTTACACTAATCAATTGCGTAAATTTTGATCATTGTTTCATGATTAACCAATAAGACTTTTGCACTCATCAAGTGGCTAAAATATAAGGATTTGTGTCATGTTTTTACCAGCAGGAGTTAATATATCTACATATGGGTTAATTATTTTATATAGGGTGTAGATTTTTGGGGGCGGCGGCACATAGATTTGAAAAACATTGATATGGGATACCCACTAGCTTAGGCTGCCCATCAAGAATGGTAGGGCAGCGTTGTGTAAACTATTGTACTCGGAGATTTAAGGAGATTTAAATAATTTTGTTATGCTCTAATAAGGTATAATGATTAAGCTTTTTTTTTTTTTTTTTTTTTTTGAATTCCTATAAGATATGTTGTTTCAAGACTTTCGGACTTTATAAATTGGTTATTAGATTATTTATGTAAATGATATGCTTATTTTTTTTTTTTCTCTAACTTTGTCATATAATGTAATATTTTTTTTTATTATTTATTAATTTATCTCATTTTTTTATATATATAAAAAGTCATCGAAGAATTTTATTGCTCAACTAGAAAATTAACTAAAACAACATAACAAATATCTGGAGGAACAGATTTCATCTAAATAGATAATGGAAAATATAATTAATAAGCCTAAAATTCAACCAATGAAACAATAAACTAAATCTTTAGCTGGTTAACCTTCGATGTGATTTTGATAACTATGGGTTAGATCATTAGTATGTGGGATGCAAAAAATGTGTATAATTTACATTTTCAAAATTTACTTTATTTATTTTACCATCATATTTTACAATTCACCCAGAATTACAGTTTTCTTATTTTTACATAAAACTCATTAAAATAATATAAATTATATCAACAAATACTATAAAAAATTTGATTTCTCTCTCTTTTCTTCTATCTTTCTTTCCCCATTAAAATAATATATATTTTTTACACCCTTGTGAGCAGTTGGTAAGAACAAAAAAAACAAAAAGAGACCCACCCCCAAATGTTGCTGGATTTTAGCTTGTTTGTTGCTAAAATGGTAACGGTAGGGTTATTATAACCCTATTCTAGAACTCTTATACTTGGAAAAAAATACGTGAATGGACAATTTTTTATGGTCTTGTTCTACTTGCGTAATTTTTGTAAGTCGTGCTAAAATTGTGTAATCTGCTGTGATGTTGTACGTTATACTTGTACTAAAGTGAGAAAACGGTTTTCGCAGTACAGAAGTTGTCAGCAATGAAAATCAACGGCCAAAAATCCAGGGAGTTTGCTCCCGGAACCGACGGTTTCGGTTTCGCCACGTTACTATTTCAATTTTCCATTGAGGCAAAAAATAGAATTGGTAATCCAAAAATAGAGAAATTTTACTTTTTTTTTTTTTAACTTTACCCTCAGTAATTTTCGTGCATGGTGAGTCATGAAAGGATTTACATGTAATCTCATAGACTCAAACACATGACATACTTATGCAAAAAGTGAAAACCACATGATTCTCGTCTCGTGGGGTAGAAAAGGCAAATGGATGGAAAAAGAAGAAGATGCCACATGGCACTATGCATGTTTATGATGATCATAATAATGGATCATCATGTGTGGGGATGATGAGCAGAGAGTGTAATAAAGGTAATGATTATAAAAGGGGGCATGATGGCAACGCCTCCATCCGTAGAACTAAAATGATTAAAACCAAAGAGCCTAACACCCACCACAAGTCTGCGCAGCCATAGCCGCCATTTCCTCTTCTTTCTTTTTTTTTTCTTTCTTTTTTTTACTTTTTCTTATGATGATTATTTCATATATGTATTATATTATTTATTTTCTATCAATTTGTTATTATTGTTAATATATACTTTACTGTAGTCCGCGAGAGAGAGAGAGAGAGAGAAAACGGAAAGTTAGACAGATATAGGGAAAAGATAGAGACACAAAAAAGCACTGAAATAAATAAAGGGAGAAAAAAAAAGTGAGGAAAAAGTAAATGGAGAAGGATTCTGGAGAGAGAGAGAGTCTGTGTGTGATAAGAGAAGCCCAAAAATCAGGTATTTAAAGGCACCCATTGCAGAACAATTGTAGCTCTGCAATGATGAACTACTTACTCACTACCTAGGCTCTAACGGCCCCATACTGTTTTTTTATTTAAGTTTTTGGGTATAAGAGTTACTGAAAATTTTTATGAGCTGTGGCCTCGTTTATTTTTGTCTTTGCTTGCTTATCAGACACGTTAATTCAAGGTATTATAGCTAGTTAGCCTTGGAAAAGCTGCGATTTTTAACCCCCCCTCTATACCAGAACTTCCTTTACCCCATCCTACTTTCGCCTATATAAACTTACCCTTCTCTTCATGGTTAGCTTACTCATATACCTCAATCACCCTAAAACAAAGGTTTCGATATAGTCTTTCCTCTCTTTAAATTTCTGCTTTCTTTTTTCCTTGTGGGGTTTGCTTTGCTCAGTTAGTTGTGTCACTTCTACTGTTCCATAAATACAAAGAGAGAGAGAGAGAGAGAGAGATATTATGGAAGCAGAGGGTGTGATAGTTGTGAGAGAGTTGGACCTGAAGAAAGACCTTTTAGAAGTTGAAGATTTAGAAAGGAGATGTGAAGTGGGAAACAGTGGCAAGATCTCACTCTTCACCGACCTCCATGGTGACCCTATTTCCCGGGTCCGCCACTCTCCTGCTTTCCTCATGCTGGTAAATACACATTTACTCCTCTTTATGTCCCAAAACTCTCTTTGTCCTTTTCTCCTTAAAAAAAAGAAAAGACTTTTCAGAACATAAATATATAAAAACATACATAACCGTAAGAGTTTGTTGCTTTTCGGGTTTTCCTTAACCCGAAAACAAAGAAAGAAAGAAAATAAAAAAATCACTTTATATTGAGTATTTATCTTTGTATTTGAAACAGGTAGCTGAGACGGCCAAAGAGAAAGAGATAGTCGGGTTAATAAGAGGTTGTATCAAAACCGTTACATGCGGCAAAAAGCTCTCCAGAAATGGAAAAACCAACACCAACAACAACAACCTTGAACTTATCAAACCCGTCCCTGTTTACACCAAACTTGCCTACATCTTAGGCCTTCGAGTCTCTCCCTCCCACCGGTAAAAATTTCACCTTTTTTTAAATAAAAAAAATATTTAGATTTTTACAAAAAATGGGTCCATGGAAATTGACCCACTAATTCTACCATCATAAAGTCATAACTACCTTTATTGAAAAAAAAAAACATGCCCACCCCCCCAATTATTGGGTGTTAAAATATATATTTCGTTATGGGAATATAATAATGGGGATTCATTAAATAATTTCAACTGATTTGTTTTTATGTTTTGTTTGTGTTTGTGTTTGTGTTTGTGCGCGATTTAGGAGAATGGGAATAGGGTTAAAGCTGGTGCGTCAAATGGAGAAGTGGTTTGGAGAAAATGGCGCTGAATATTCGTACATGGCTACCGAAAATGACAACCTAGCTTCGGTGAAGTTGTTCACCGACAAATGCGGCTACTCCAAGTTCCGTACACCTTCGATCCTCGTCAACCCCGTGTTCGCTCACCGGCTCCGCCTCTCTAGCAAAGTCACCGTTATCAGACTCAGTCCCTCCGACGCCGAGTCACTCTACCGGAAGCGATTCTCCACCACCGAGTTTTTCCCGCGCGACATTGACTCGGTGCTCAACAACGGGCTGAGTCTCGGTACGTTTCTGGCCGTGCCACGTGGGAGTTACAGCGCGGACACGTGGCCCGGGTCGGATCGGTTTCTGTCCGACACGCCTGAGTCGTGGGCGGTGGTCAGTGTGTGGAACTGTAAGGAGGTGTTTACGCTGGAAGTACGAGGCGCGTCGCTGGCGGCGCGTGCTTTTGCCAAAACGACACGGATCGTGGACAGGGCCTTGCCGTTTTTGAAGGTACCGTCGGTGCCGGAGCTGTTTAGTCCGTTTGGGGGACATTTTTTGTATGGGCTTGGAGGTGAAGGCCGAAGCGCAGGGAAAATGGTGAAAGAGCTGTGTGCACACGCGCACAACCTGGCTAAAGAACTTGGGTGTGGTGTGGTGGCCACGGAGGTATCGAATCGTGAACCGTTAAAATCAGGAATACCTCACTGGAAATGGCTATCGTGTGATGAGGACTTATGGTGTATCAAAAGGCTTGGGGAGGACTATAGTGACGGCTCTGTCGGTGACTGGACCAAATCTCCACCTGGATTGTCCATTTTTGTCGATCCCAGAGAGGTCTAAATCTAATCCTAGTTAAAACAAAACCAATAGCACAGAAAATAGTGAGCTAGGAAAAATAAAAATAAAAACAAAAACAAAAACAGTACCCAAAAAAAAAAAAAAAAAGGGTTTTTTTTTGTAGGGTAAGGATTAGGGGGACGGAAAAAGAGAAAAGGAAGAAGATATGGGTTTTGTTGTAAAAAAGGGAATATTCAGGAAACCGTTTTTTTTTTCTTTTTTTTTTTTTCTTTTTTTGGGTTCATGCCTAGCCAGAGCTTTTTTATTTATTTTTTTATTTTTGTAAATGGATGTGGCTTTTTAGATCCTCTTCGATCAAAATGCGGCCTTAATTACATGTGGGGTTGCGTTGGTATATCTTTTGAGCCTTTACTTCTAGTTATTCTAAAAATCTAAAAGAAGGGTTCTCTAATGGGGATGAGAAATCATGTGTCTTTCTTTGGGAATATCCTGTGCATGTAGAAAATCTTTTCAACTAAACTTTTTGCCCGGACGTGTTTTATTTGTCCTCGATTATATGCTGATATGCTACGGGGGACCTTACCTTATCCTATTTGATTAATCGGGTTCTTAATATCTTTCTAATTAAGGGTAAGGTGGTAGTGGATGAGAGAATCACAATTTTTGATTTTGACTCTAGGGGACTGGGTAAATTTGTCCCTTAATTAAACATATGTATTTACACAATGGCAACGAAAATAATAAATATAATAATGGGATACTTTTGTGAATGAACCTCGGTGGTGTTGGGGGATTCTTTCTTTGGAGGCTACTTTTTACATGATTGAAATTTTTGATGGGAGACTTCTTGTTTGTTGCTGTGTGCTGGGTTTTGCATTTTCAAGTGGAGTGAGTGGGGTTTTTTTTTTCTTTTTTTCCTCGTCTTTTCCGCAATAAGCACCTCTCGTTTTCTTTCCCTTTCCCCTCGTATTAGGTGGTCTTGATTTGTACCATACAAGAGGTCCTACGATTGTGACTTCCTACTTGTGTCGTTTTAGCTTGTGTCGTTTTAGGTATTTACTGCAAGTTTAATGCATATATGATGCTCTAATTCTAAGACCATAGCTTTTTATGTCATAACTCTAATGTTATCGAGTATGATACGCAGTTATTCACTCTATGCTACTTTAGAGAGTTGTGTTACAAAAAGTTGCTACTTTAGAGAGTTGTGTTACAAAAAGTTGTAGTCTTAGAATTACTCTATATATACTACGAATGTATTAGCATTAAGGTTTTACATCAATAAAATGATAGAAGTGAATATCTCTTTTAGGTGAAAGACTTTATTCGGGAATAAGAATCCAATGCGTCCCGTCGGAGTGTTCTACTAACTACAGTAAGAAGTTATGTATAATGGGATCATAGGAGTATTCTACTAACTCACAGTGTTCTAATACCAATACTTTATAGAGCTTAAATGTATAAGAATAAAACAGTAATAGAATATTAATTATAAATTTCATTGCAATAAACTTTAGATATTTTAATGACAATTTTAATGCAATGATATATATGTTGTTACAATAAACAATTTAATACTTGCTTCTCAAAAAAAAAAAATTTAATACTTCAAATATCTTGTAATAAAACATATTACTTTACGAATCTTATTGTAATAAATTGTAAATAATTGATAAAAATAATCTGAGTTAAGTTATTGTAACGATATATTTATCGTAATAAATAATTGCTTCATATTTGTCATTACAATAGATTGTAAAATAATTGATATCAAGTTATTGCAATGATATTTTTGCTTCATGTTTGTCGTTGCAATAGATTGTAAAATAATTGATATCAAATTATTGTAATGATATCTTCATTGTAATAAAATATCATTTTGAAATTTTTGTTGTAATAGATTGTAAAAATAATTCATATCAAATTATTGCAACAATTTCGTCATTTTAAGTTATTGCAATAAATTTCTCTAATGCAATAAGGTTTTAAAGCCTCTATTGCAACTGATAATTGTAAGTTATTGCAATTAATTATTGTTAATGCAATATGATGGGCCCAACGAATGCCCTTGCCCAGATGAAACCATCAAGCACCATCGTCCACTCTTCAACCGCATGGACGAGGGAAGGTAAGCCATAAAGAGGGGAATTCAATATCTCGGACATTTACAAACGAGCTGTCAGGTCGTTGGAAGCTCATTAAAACCCACATTAATGAGCCCAGAGGCGTTACAAAAGAAGCACTAAAGCCACAATAAAAGTCACAACGGCCAGAAGTAAAGGAGATATATATATATATATATATATACACCTTTCAAAACTAAACAAGGTACATTTGATATACACACACGCTGAAGCATTGATATTTTCTAGTTCTCATAGCCTCTCTTTCATTCCATTCGCTAATTTTACCATCGGAGACTCCGTGGCTAACACCACACTAGTGACCACCCAAAGAAGTTCCCTCTCTTGACCTTGTAGGTATAGAGACAAAACTCGTGCTGACTCATCTGAACGAACTTACTTGACTGAAGATCTCAACATCATCACAATAATTTACCACTTTTAAGTTACTATTGCAACAAATTTTGACTTGTGGATGTAATATTGTGTCTAATACTACTATACTAATTTTGTTTTATTAATACTTGATGTAATAGACTTATTTTGGTATAGTCCTATAAGCACCTCTCGTTTTCTTTCCCCTTGTATTAGGTGGTCCCGGTTTGGATTTTTGTACCATTCTTGGTTCTGCGATTGTAACTTTCTACTGCTACCATTTTGGGTATATACTGCAAGTGTAATGCATATATACCAGTCTAATTCTAAGGCCATAACTTCTTGTGTCATAACTTTGTTACAATTCTAATATTTCTGATTGTGATACATAACTACTCATTGCATGTTATATCAGAGTTGTGTCACAAAAAGTTGTGGTCTTAGAGTTACTTTATACTCTGCAAATATATTAGCATTAAGGTTCTACGTCAATAAAATGATAAGAATGAATATCTCTTTTAAGTGGAAGACTTTATTTAGGAATAAAAATCTAGCGCGTCCTATCAGAGTGTTCTACTAACGACAATATTGTTTTGTTTTCTATTGCTTTATAAAAGAAAGTAGTGATGTATAATGGGATCATAAAAGTATTCTACTAACCCACAGTGCTCTAATACCAATACTTATAAAGCTTAAATGTATAAGAATAAAACAATAATAGAACATTAATTATTACGAAAAAGAAAATCAGAATTAGAACTCATCTTCAAAATCGTTGATATAGCTAGATTAAATATAGTGTGGAGTATATAATACACATTCATAAAATGTAATTACAAACTATATCATGGCAAGTGAAAGATGACAAAAAGTCCAAACATGGATAAATTTAATAAATGAAGTGGCAAAAGCAAGTACAAGTGACACCAGATATGGTTTATGCTTGTGCATGCAAGAAAAAGCAATCTCTGGTGCTCAGTCAGTGATCACACCGGTCCAAGAAGATATAACAGCTTTTCTCTTCACGGGTTTTGCAACAAAAAAAAAAAAAAATTAAAAAAAAAAGAGATCATAAGAATCGCGAAGGGGGAGGGTGGGAAAGGTTGTAATAACAAATTAATGTGAATGCTGTAAGTGGCACCAATTCTTGTTACTACATTCTGACAGGTGTATGCACTCTGGTTTCCAGCTGGAAATTTAAGTTAGTTATTATTTGAAACCTTGTGTGTATCATTTTTTTTTAATTGTTATTTAGAAAACAACTTAAGGGATTTCATAGCAGTTTTATTTTTTATTTTTTATTTTTTTTTTTGAGAATATGATTTCATAGCAGTTTCATCTTACATGATTGCATCATTTTGTAGCAGTACCATCTTTACTTTTTTCCTATCATATGTTAAATATATAAAAGCTATTACACACTTTTTTTTTTTTTTTTTAATTTAAAAAAATTAAAGTAGTGAATTGAAGACACGATTTTAAGTGCATGTGACAAAAAAGATTTGGATGTTAATTTTTCCCAAAAAAAAGGGGCTAAGCTAATTCACATTGTACTAATAAGATTTGACTTGAACTATTTCAACATTCCAAGTAAGAATATCAAGATCCATAACTTAATTTGACACATGCCTATTTGTTGAGTTGCTTAAACCAAAATGGTGTTTACTTCTAAACCATCAATTTAAGCCTTGTTTTTAACTGTGTTTCCCACAAGTTGCATATGTGAGGAACCAACTGTGAAGATGAAGGGAATAGTGGGATACAAAAGCTGGAGTCAATCAAGAGTAAGCACAAAATCTACTCGATTTTAGTGGCAAATTTGAAATTTTAGGTAATGACTAGATAAATTGAACTACGACATTAACCTAATTTTTTTTTATATAAAAAAATAATATAAATACTATTTTCCTCAAAAAATTAAAAGAAAAAAGATGTTATATTTTTCTATTAGCTTCAAATGTCCACCATTTATATGGGTGGCAATTTGTGTTCGTGTCATGTCAATTCATGCGTATCTAACTATATGAGTCAACACTAACCTAACATGTTTATTAAACAGGTCAAGATTTCTCAACCCTAACACGACCCATTTATTCAACAAGTCAGTGGTGTTGACCTGTTTATCAGATTTTATCAAAATGAAGAAAAACAATTTATGAAAAAACAAACAAATAAATATTTTAAATATAAAATTCAGAACTAATGAGTAACTGCATTACAAATAATCATTCAAAACTAAAGAATATCTCAATATCACAAATAATCAATCACAATATGTCAAAGAAAATAAACCATAACAACTAATAAGTTTATATACCTAAGATTTGAAGGGTATATTGGTAAATTTTATTCAATTAAACAGGTCAAATGGGTTCCGTAGGTTGAACACTAACCTAACATATTTATCAAACAAGTCTGTCATATCAACCCAAATATGACACTAACCAGTTAAGCCTCAACTCATAACCTGATAATTTCGTGTTGTGTTGAGTCAGGTTCGTGGATCGTGTCCAATTTTGCTACCTCTACATTTATATTCAAGTAAAACAAATAGTGAACCAAACCAATTTTTTTTTATTCTTTTGGTTAGAAATGGCATGTTTAGTATGTGATAAAAAAATCTTGTCATATACTAGAGAATAATTATTTATCTCTTCTCTATATATTAAGAGGATTCGAAAAGTTAGTTATTGTCTTTTTGACTTGCAAAAAATACCCATAATTTAATTGACTTATCCTTATTCCTAAAACATAAATGAGGTTAAAACTGTAAATTGACCAAAATTAAAAAAAATAAAACTTAGTAACTTACCGAGTAAAAACTCCCCACTAGATAGTAGATAGATACAATGTTCCTACCCAACATAAAATAAACTTCCCACTACTCCATGTATACAACCATAACTAACACATTTTCCTATAAATAAAAAAAATAAAAATAAAAAATAAAAAACCTACCCCACGTTCCTTTAAAAAAAAAATTATTAATAAAAAAAAACTACCCATTTCACATTAAAAAAAAAAAAAAAACACACTATATATATATATATATATAACTAGCCTTATCGCACATGCAAAATTAAGCTTCAACTCATAACCTGCTAATTTCGTGTTGTGTCGAGTCGGGTTCGTGGATCGTGTCCAATTTTGCTACTCTTACATTTGTATTCAAGTAAAACAAATAGTGAACCAATCCAATTTTTTTATTCTTTTGGTTAGAAAAGGCATGTTTAGTATGCGATAAAAAATATTGTCATATACTAGGGAATAATGATTTATCTCTTCTCTATATGTTAAAAGGATTCGAAAAGTTAGTTATTATCTTTTTTACTTGCAAAAAATACCCATAATTTAATTAACTTATCCTTATTCCTAAAACATAAGAAATGAGGTTAAAACTGTAAATTGACCAAAATTAAAAACAATAAAACTTAGGAACTTACCAAGTAAAAACTCCCCACTAGATAGTAGATAGATACAATGTTCCTACCCAACATAAAATAAATTTCCACTACTCCATGTATACAACCATAACTACCACATTTTCCTATAAAAAAAAAAACTCCATGTTATAAAAATAAAAATAAAAAACCTACCCCACGTTCCTTTAAAAAAAAAATCATTTTTTATTAATAAAAAAAACTACCCATGTCACATTAAAAAATAACACTATATATATATATATATATAACTAGCTTGATCACACGCGCTTTGCGCGTGCGATGAGTTTTTTTTTTTTGGGATTAATGTTATAATATATCACTTATTTCAATTTTGAGATCTACACTTATTTTCCTACAAAAATTGCATGTTTAGAACCACTAATATGACCAAAAGTATCATAAAAGTAATTCTAAAAAATGAACACCAAAATAGCATTGAAATATGTTTAGTTTAGTTTTTTTTTTTTTTTGATGAGATGTGGGGCAGTTTTAGGAATTTTTTTTTTTTTTTAAATAGAAGGTGGGATGGTTTTTTTTAGGAGAAGGTGGGGATTGTGGAGAGTTTTTTTTTTTTTTTTTCACTTTTTTGTGATTAATTTTTATCAATTTAATGTTTTAATCTTATTTCTTATTTTTTAGGAATAAAGATAAGTTAATTAAATTAGGGATATTTTGTAAGTTAAAAAGGCAATAATTAACTTTTTGAATCCTCTTAATATATATATATATTTTAAAGTGGTAACTCTATAACCTTTTGTGATGTGTGAACTATACTATATGAAAGATGTTATAAAAAATTATGACTCTAAACCCAAAAAAAAAAAAGGAGTGAGTAATAGTTATTTCTTTTAAATTCTCTCTATGTACATAATAACTTTAGAAATTAATATATTTTTAAAAAATAAAATTCTCTGTATGTGCATAATAATTATACAAATAACAATTTGTCAAAAAATAATCTCATCCCTTTACTCCTTCCAAAATAAAATAGAAAGCCCAACCGCTCTCTCTTGTTTATACCTAAATATTATAAACATTTTCATTAACATCATAATATCTAATTTTTTTAGTTGTCAAATCAAACATCTATCAATGTTGTAGAAGTATCTTCTATTATAAGTTTGAATCTAAGCAATCTCAATAATATATATGTCTCTCTATATATATAAAAGCAGGTGAAGTCCAATCAATCATGATTAAACATCATATATAGTTTATAGCATCAAAATTTTATTATAATCCCACATGTAACTTTCAATCTGTCATATATCTCCTTACTAATGAAACAAGGAGTCATCACAAATAAATTAAAAAAGTGTCAAACAAGTTTGATTGTATAAAAACAAACATGGGCACACTTGCTCAAGTTTGAATTAGGTAAGTAGGCGTGAATGTAGTAATAATACTTTAATTTAAAGATTAAAGATATCAAGGTGTGGTCTGTGTGGAAGCTCACTCTCCAAAGTCCTATTTTTCAAGTCTCCTACCAAAAGATTTTTCCAAAGACAAGGATTTTTATCAATGTTTAGTCCCTTTTTTCATTCTCGCATCTGGTTGACTTGAACTACCAGTAATATTTTGATGGTTTAGGTATGAAGAAGGTGGGGTACAAGTACAACTCAAACAGTAGAAAAATTAATAGTCAAACTTAAGACAGCATCGACTTTCCCATCTTTGCCAACTTATTAGGGAATTGCGAGGCAATTGTTGAAAATTTGTTAAAGTTTAAATGTGCCATATAGGACCCAACTATTCTCTCTCTCTCTCTCTTGTGGATTAGGAATTTTTGAGGAGTGATGTTAGGTAGTGTTTGATGTGAAAGACTTTAGTCATTCAAAATGAATTGTCTGCAAAAGCATCTTTTTTTTTTTTTTTAGTGAACTTGGTCTAAAGGATATGCTTAAAGTTTTTAGAATTTGATAAAAATTTAGGGGGAACATAAATTAAGAAAACCCCACCTTGACTAGATGCATTTTTTGTCCTAATTATATATAGGCTTATCTTTTTTAGTTGGAGCATGGCTAAATTTGTGGTTAGCAATTTTGATTAAGACTTGGAGTGACCCTTAATATCAAGTCAAGGCCAATTTATTGTATACTTTTATAGTCATAAAACTATATAAGTCCAATTAGAAGGAAGATTCCCTTTTTAGAAAAGCTTTTACAGCATTGAAATGACTCATCCCAGTGAACTTTCGCAAATAGAGTATTGTTACAAATTGTAACTTATTATTTCTATGATGGATTTAAAAAAAAAAAAAAAAAAAAAACTAAAAAACTAAAAAATTGGGTCAATGAAGATGAGGATGACACGAGCAAAGAACAGGAAGATGAGGATGACACTCTTTTGCTCAGGCAACAAAGAGAAAGAGAGTGCCACTATGGTTACAATGAGCTGAAACGGGCCCAGACCCAGGAGAAAGTCTTGTGGTCCTTCTAACTTTTCAGCCCTTTATTAAGGGCTTTGGACTGAAGGCCGTGTTTTATTTGGAATTTGGGACACTCTTAATAGGCTCGTACCCTTACATCAGGGCCCGACAAAACTTTCGAATTCCACTGCTCAAAAAGAAGAAGAAAAAGAGGAGAGGGAAGGAAAGAGCAGGCAAAAGGGAAAAGGGGTGGGGTTTTAAGACAACCAGCGCAGAAAAATTTGACTATTTTTTTTTTAATTGAAAAATAAAAATAATAGATGAATCTTATAAGTGTTAATCTCAGATTTTTCCTAAAATGATGCAATTATTTTCCAACAAAGTATAGTTAGTACAATATATTAGATTTTCTAAATTAAACTATATGTATTTGTTATTTGAAAGTGTATTACATTTTGTAAGTTTTTTTTTTTTTGGTTCTAAGTAAACATAATGCATTTTACATTCAATTATTATATAAGGCAAAATATTTTGTAAATAATGTAATGTGTAGTTAGAATTTATTTCTAATACTCCTTGCAAACGGTTCATCCTCTATATGTTTTAAACAAGCTAAAAAATAAGCAAATATAAGTAAATTCATTACTTATATTAGAAAAAAAAATCCAAGACTTTAATAACATAAGAAAAATGTTAGGCTAAAGAAGAAGCAGATATAAGCAGGGTTGTCCATCTTGACCCGGTAATTGACCCACCTGCCTAACCGGCCGAATTAGACCGAAAACCGTCTGACCTAATGTCGGCGATGGTCACGAATCTCTACTTTCAAAAACCAAATCCGGCAGGTTGGTTGGTGGGTCTTCGCATGAAAAACCGACTCCAACTAACCCGACCGACTTCCCCACTGAAGCTTGCCATTCTCCGACCCTCCCCCTCTCTCTCAGACACAAATCCGACAAGATCTATTGAAATTTGGACCGATCTCGACGAGATTCGTCGAGATCCGGCCAAATCTTGACGAGATCTAGCCTAATCTTGTCAGTTTTTCCTGAAACCGACCATCGTAGACCTAAACTGAGATTGACTCGACTCAAGTAAACCGAAAAGGACCAAAGTAAACGAAATGGACCAAAATGAACCAAAGTGGACCAAGCTAGACTGAATTAGACTGAAATGGATGGAATGGATTGAAATTTTATATTGATATGGCTCAACAGGAGCATAACAATGATAAATGCTATGCTTCGGCTTTTAGATATTAAATATAGATATAGAAATACTTAGTAATGAGGATTTAAAATCAAAGGCATGCGGTGATCTTAGTTTTTGACATTTAGCCCTAATGAAAAACTTGTAGTGTAATGATTTTGAAATAACATTTTACATATAATAATTTGAATTCCATATCTATATAATCTTTATCTATAAAATATATTAAAGTGAAAGTTCAAATAAAGAAGAAAAATAAATTTTAATTGCAACTCTAATTTTTGCCAAATACCTCTCTAATTTAAGACTACTTTTAACCTACCATTGTGCACCCTGGTGTGATGGTCGCTTCACAAGTACAAAGTTTTGTAAGGTGTGGGGAGGGGGGGAGGGCAAGAATCGAGATTTAAGTCTCCAAGAGAGAACTTCACACATATATACATTTAAATTATATTAGAGTAGAATTTCTATCTTATAAAAAAAAAAAAAAAAAAAAAAAAAAAAAAAAAAACTACCAAGTTTCAAGTTTCAACCCATTTAGAGCTAATAATAAATTTCTTACCTAAACTTATTATTAATTCAACTATATACTTTAATGAAAATTTTTACCATGTCCTAAAAAGTTAACAGTTTATTTTAACATATATATATATATATATATATGAAGTGTATGTGGGTTTTAGTTAGCTCAACTAATAAAGTTTTTGATGGTTGTATAAGATATTTGGGGTTCAATTCTTACCTACACCAAAAACTGATTGGTGTCTTGGTCTGATGATAAAAATGTATCATCAGGAGCAGACGCCATAGGTTAAAGCGTATAGTTTGTTTCTCAAAAAGAAATAAAGTGGGTGTTGTCCCACATCGCTTGAGTGTAACTCTTTCTCATTACTTAAAGCCCCATTCTACTACTACAAGAGTTAGGTCCTTTTGTAGTGGTACTTTGGGTTAAGTAATGCGTTTGAACTTGGTAAGAGAGTATAATTAAAGTGTGTGTATGCTTAGCAGTTAGTTTGTTTCTCAAAAAAAAAAAAAAAAAAAAAAAAACTAAAGCATCACATTTATTGTTCCTACACTCTTATTGAGCCATATCAACGACCACATCGTCCACCCAATTTCAATATTCTCTCTCTTATTTTTAATTTTTTATTTTCCTTATTAATTTCCTAACTTATTGTTACACTTTTCTAACTTTTCCCCTCACTTTTACCTTCTCATCTCCCTACTACTATCTACCTTAGTATCACTTTTCTTCTATCCATTTATCTTCCTTTATTTTTTGTTTTTCTTATTCCCCTCCTCTTACTATAAGTTTACAATTCTCTTTTCCATTATATTAATAATTTTTTCACGTACAAAATATTATTCCTCTCTCTCTCTCTCGTTTTCCACATACAAAAGGTTATTTCTCTCTCTCATTTTTTGTGGATTTTTTTTTAAATATTTTTTTTGCATCTCTACTTTAGGTTGATGAATTTTGTTATTATTTGGAACTCTACTTTGGGTTGATGTGATTAAGTTTTGTGTTTTTAAGTTGTTGTCTTTTTTGTTCTCTTTGATTTTATAAATGTTATCATATTGCACTGTAAAGATAGTATATAAAAATATAATGTTATTTTATTATATAACATGACTTGGATGTGTTTATTACTACATTTTTTTTTTTTTTTTACTTTTTTTTCTTCTCACATTATTTTTTATAAATTTCTTATTATTCTCTCTCACATTCTCTCTTGAAAAAGTGATTATTCTCTTTCTCTTGATTTTTTTATTTTTTCTTTCAACTCCACTTTATATTGATAAATCATTGTGATTTTTAAAACTCTATTTTGGTACATACGTTTTGGTGTTATATTTTTTAGTTGCCCGTCACAAGTACTCTGTCTCTCTCTCTACAATAAAATTTAGAGAATAAATTATACATATTCAGTATAAGTTTGATATAAATTTTAATTATCATGATAATCTCTTTTAAAAGAATGAATAATTTTAATAATTTATTTAAATAAAAATTATACATGCATACACACATACATACGTACATATGTATATATTTATTTATTTTTCATAAATGTATAATCAATTTCATGCAATTCATTTAAAAGTAATAAAGTTAAAACAAATGAATAATTGCCTTAAAAGAGTACATTTGTATATTCATAACATTTATGTTTAGAAAGACTTTCACTTAAATTTAGTAGGACCGAAGTGACTGAAATGCTATATTAATGTGGCTCAACAAAAGCGTAGCAATAATAAATATTATGTTTAAGATTTTAGATATTACGAGTTTGAGATTTATTATTATTATTTTAATAAATTTGAATTTAGATTAGATGCTTTCAACCCAAACATGTCTTTTCCCATTATGTAAGTGCACAAAAATATATCGAAGTATAACAAAATGAAACGAAGTAATCTGAATGGACCAAATGGGACAAAGTGGATCAAATGGAGAGAATAGGACCGAATAGGAATAAAGTGGACTGAATAGGACCGAAGTTAACATATTGGACGGAATAAGACTGAAGCGGACCAAATAGAAGAAATGTGAACTGAATAGGACCGAATTGGATAGAATGGACCGAATAGAAACAAATTTGACAAAATGGACAGAATAGGACCAAAGTGGACCGAATGACCATAAAAGTGGATAGAATGGACCTAATAGAATCAATGTGGACTGAATAGGACCAAATAGAACCAAAGTAGACATAATAGACTGAATAGGACCAAAGTGGACAAAATATGACCAAAGTGGACAAAGTGGACCAAATATGACCAAAGTGAACAGAATACGACGAATGTGGATTGAATGGACCGAATTAGACCAAAGTGGACATAATAATGTGGACTGAATAAAGTCAATGTGGACTGAATGGACCGAATTAGACCAAGGTGGAATGAATACAATCGAATGGGACGAGAATTGGACCGAATATAACTTTAGTGGACAAAATAGACTAAATAGGACCTTATGGACTGAATAGGACTAAATTGGACTGAAGATGACAGAATGGACCGAATGGAACTAATGTGGACTGAATAAGACTTTTGAATATTTATAATTTTTATTGCATTTCTAGGGCTTATATTTTTAATTTCTAATATCTATTTTAGTATTTTTATTTGTATTTTTTAACTCAAAACTAAAAATTTTAGCCCAAATATAATAAAATTTCATACTTTTCAACCCAAAAATGAAGAAGAAGAAAAAAAAAACTTATAAAAAGAATCAGTTTAAGGTTCAATTTAGTCTAAAATGGACTGAAAGAGGACCGAAATTGATTGAGTGGACCGAAGTAGACCTAATTAGACTGAATATAAATTGCTTAATTTTTAGGGAGAAAAAATTAACTTCAAAAAAATTTAGAGAAAAATTATATATTATATTACAATATATAATAATTATTTATTCTCACGCATCGTGTGGGTTTGCAACTAGTTTTCACAATAACTTATTTGAAAATTTTGAATATTAATTAAAATCAAATCAATGTATCATAATTAAATCCTAGAGTTTAGGGATAGTCCAAATTAAATTCTACAATTTCAAAAGTAACAAATTAAATTATGTAATCAAAATTGCTCAAACATCATTAACCATAAAAAGTGCTTGATGTTTGGGAACAACTTTATTTAGTTGAAATTGAAAACTTTTTGCTTAAAGTACTGTAGATAAATTCTACAATTTCAAAAGTAACAAATTAAACCTGAAGTTTTGAAATGTAATAAATTAGAGGCTAAAATGCAAAACTGACTCTCTAAGTTTCACTTGTTGTCATTTCAGTCCTTTATATTTCAGTTTTGTCATTTTAGTATTTTAAGTTTCAAATTTTGTCAATTCAATCATCCGTTAGCCTTCCGTTACCGTTTACTAACCAAAACTACGTCGTTTTGGATGATTTTTTTTATTTTTATTTTTAATTTCTTAATTAAAAAAACTGAAACTTTAATTAAAAAAAAAAAAAAAACCAAAGGCTCCGGGAACGACGTCGTTCCCCTAGCCATTTCATCTTCCATCTCTCCAGGAAAGTCTCGTTCTCTTCTGAGAAAAACTTCTCTTTCTTTTCAAAAAATCCGGGATAGAAAACGAAGCAGAAAAGAAGCAAATATGGGTAAAGGCTAAAAGGCAAGCATGTCCAAAGATCATGAGGTTAGTGCTACGACTTTAGAGGCACAGAACAAGATCATGAGGTTTTTTTTTTACTTTCTCAGAAAAGTTGGATGTCGGTGTTTGGATGGATACAAAAGCAAAAGCAAACCGAGGAGGAATATGGCAGAAAGTTACAACAATTGAAAGCAGAGTTGGCTTCCTCCAATGAACCGCGGCAAAAACTGGAACGAAAGGTTTGTACTCAACCTGCTCGACGAATTGCCTGTGATAAAAAATCTAAAGTTATTGTTAGTAATAGGATTTTTCTTTAACGGTATTTGTTATTGATTTAATTATTCAAGTATTTTACTCTTCACCTTTTGAGAAGCAGTTGCAAGAAAATGAATTCAAGCAATATTGTCTTTACATGAACAAAACAGCTGTAAGAAAGTTCATCTTTCCATTGTTGAAGAATGAACTAGGAGCTAGGGAACGATGTCGTTCCTTGAGCCCTTAGTTTCCCACCCCCACCCCCTTTTTTTTTTTTTTTTTGGTAATTAACGTTTTTCAAAATTTTAAATTAAGATATTTAAAAAAAAAAAATCACCCAAAACGTAGTAGTTTTGGTTAGTAAACGGCAGCATATGACAAAAGGCTAACGGAAGACTGAATTGACAAAATTTGAAACTTAGAGGATTGAAATGACAAAACTGAAACTTAAAGGACTGAAATGACAAAAGATGAAATTTAGAGGGTTAATTTTGCATTTTAGCCTAAATTAAATTATGTAATCAAAATTGCTCTAACATCGTTAACCATCAAAAGTGCTTGATGTTTGGGAACAACCTTATTTAGTTGAAATTGAAATTTTTTTGCTTAAAGTATTGTAGATAAAACTAAAAGGTAGTACAAAAAAGTGCAATGGGAGTCGGGAACCATGAATAGTAACAAAAATAAGTTGAATAGTAGCAAAAATAAGCTAAATAGTAAAAAAAGTTGGCTTTTTAAACCAATGCCAAATGCAACCGAAGTATATAAATAAGTCAACAAACTATCTTTTATATATGGTAATTTAGAATAAACAATTTACCCTATCCACAATCGTATCATTACAAAGATTTTTTAAGAGTTAGATAAAAAAAAAATATTAAAAAAAAAAAAATGAACAAGGATTTGTATTAAACTTAAGTATAAACTTTTGATATATAATCTAATTGCGTTCATTTTTAAATGAGTATGTGCATATACTGGAGAATATAAGTTACTATCAATAAAACTAAAAAAAAAAAAAACTTAATTATTAACTATTAATTGAAAAAATATATATTTTTAAATACTTTCACACGAACTAATAATTTGCTTAAGTTTCCATTAAATTTTTGTTGCTATCAAGTTCTGTGTGCTTGATCGCGATGTTGAATGGTGTAATTCTGTGGAAGAAATGAGTGAATTGGATTTCAAGTCTGTGAAAGAAAATAAGAATGATAGTAAAAAAGACATACATAAGTTTGGCATTTCTCTGGTTATGGTACAGCAAAAACTAGGTCACTACTCATTACTTAGAACCTGAATTTCGGGGAACAATAATGTGACAACAAACACTCAGAAATGAATTTCTAGGCATCTTTTTTCTGTAACTACATGCCATCCTTTGCCTAAAATTCCCAATAGAAAATCAGCTGAAATACGTCAGTGGGTTCTAATTTCCTATGTCAAATGAGTGAGGCAATTTTTACAAACTGGCCAAAGTTGTGCTCCAATTCTGCCAAACTGTCTGCACTAAGATACTGATTGCCTCCTACTTCTGGAAGGGGTAGATTTTGTTTCATCTGCATTGGTAGAAACAGGGCTTTCTGATGTATCAGAGCTACTAATTTCACCATTTCTTTCCTTGCTTGACCAGAGCTTTGAAAAGAGCTTCGACATGACCAAACCTTTCATCTTATAGGCAACAACTTTCTCGGCATTAATTTTAGCACCATTGTTTACATCTCTATTACTGTCAACTCTCCCATCACCGCCTCCTAATCTCAAAGTAGCAAGCTCCCCTTTCAAAGCCTTTATATCCTCAGCTGTTGGCACAGCATCCCAGTCCTCTTCTGTGTTGGTTGTAGTAGACCTTGAGCTGCCATGAGAGCCACCGGGTATTAAGGCCCTGATTGAACCAGGTAGCTCAGGTGTGCCGTTGCCAGTCGAAGTTGTAGCCCTAAGCTGCTCAAAGAAGAGGACCTGCACAACAACTCGCAAGGGAAGCCGCTCATTTTGCACTGCATGCATGCAAGCTTCCGCTGACAACTTCCTGCAGTCCATCAACCTGCATATTCTCTTCCTCTCACTCTTACCAATCCCAGGATGTTCCTGCATTGAAATACAATCAATTAGTCAAAAAGCAAACGTCTCAGTCTATTTCTGGGTATACAAGTTTTGCACTGTATATGAAAAATATCAATTTACAATTACACAATTTGGACAACAAAGGAAGAAGAACAAAGTTTTGTAGATTCAAATGGAAAAGTGATTGTTGCCTGTCATGAGGCACGTACAAAGATAATTGTCAAGTCTCAATTGTAGATACTTGAATGATCAAAATGGTCTCAAGTCTATGATGTTATCAAATTTTGAAAGAGAAAACTGGGATCAGAAATATGGCCACAGAGGCAAACATCCTCCAAAATCTTATTCTTAATCTATAAAAACTAAATTATTGGGTTATCTCTAGTGAGATTTTGACCAGGAGAACGGTAGCATGTTTTTCTTGCATGTCCAAACTAGGGAACTATATGGCTAATTTGTTAGCTAATAGAAACCTTATTTGTTACCTAGAATTTCAAAGCTGACAGATAGACCTAAAGTATTCAGGAACTTACCCTCAGATACATGTCAATAGCACGGTAGAGTCCATCATGAGATGGCCTTGAGAAGCTTGATACCATTGCAGCAAGATTGACAAATTTTAACACAGATAAATTGGGATCACGTGAAACCTCGGCAAGGTAGCCATCAACCAGCTTTGCTACCATTACTTTGGAAGCGTCTGGCACAAACCTTGGGCTTCTAATCTCCTGGAATTCATTTTCCATGGGAGAATCAGCCTGAGCATTCTGCTCATGCATTGCAAACTCCTCAACTAGGTTTTGCACTATATCAACATCATAAATCGTTGATTCCCCAGATGGGGCTCGAAATAAAAGATCCACCACAGTAGCCTCCTCAAGCTGCTGGCCAATTCTCCTCATTAGTTCCTGTCGTTCAGTTTCTCCACATTCTAACATTATTGCTGCTCTCAACAACTTAAGCAGGAAACTGCATTGGATGCTGCCCTTCTCTGTGGGCAGTAGCTGCACTATGGTTTCCACCAATGATCTATACTTTACAACATCCCCACCCTGCAGCACACCCTTGCTAAAACCCGGCAACCTTCTCAGGGTATATGCATTCAAGGCTTCTCCAATGACATCACCAGAAACTTTGCCTTTTGTCTTTATTGTTGTCATGACCCGCTTGTATAAATCAATTTGAAGCTCACACAGGTCTTCTACCCACCAGTCCTTTGGAACCATCTGCAATTTTCTCACACTATTCCAGAGTGGATCATTCCCATTCTCATATGGGAGCTTTTTCCTGTTATAGGTGTATGACCAGTCAACCTTGGAAGTGTCAATGGAAGCCTTGGAAGCTATGGAATCAAGGCAGTGGCTGACCACTTTAAGTTCCTCAGACCACGGAAGAAGAGACTTTGTTGTTTGAAGAACAATAATTGAGTCTTTCCAACTCCGGAGGACACTTGAATTGAGAAAGACATCAATCTTGTAGACAAGGTTTCCTTTCTCAATAGTTTCATACATCTCAAGGTACTCTGCTGCACATCGAGCAGCAACCACATTGTATGCATTGAGAGTAACTGTCATACCATAACAAAATTTGGCACATATTTCAAAAGCAGCAGGTCCACCAGGAATGTCCTGGATGTAAATTTCATTGTTGTTTTCCTCATTTGCGGTTGCAACCAGTTTCTGCAAGCATGCACTCTTGGACAAAAGGGGGAACTGCAGAGATATTACAGAGCATTAGATGACTAAACAATATATTTAAAATCCCTCCAGTAACCCCCAGAAAAACATTATATTTGTGTTCCTAAAACCATATTGTTGAAAGTTATTAAACACAAGCCAGTCTTGCTAGCTAAGTAGGGTATCTCATCAAAATATGCCATTGCAATGGTTTGATGTTACTTTGATCTACAAACGGTTCTTCATGATTACAGCTGTAACCAATGTAATGTGAACGAACCAAGTGACCTGGACAATTTGGTAGGTTTTCATTCCCACCTTTAAGATAAGGTTTTGAGAGATGGAGAAAATTACATGAATAGACTTAGTTAACTAAGTTTGAAACCAGAATCAAGTCTACCCATGTATTTGGCAGGGTTAGTGAGTTCAAAACATCACTATGGAACCATTCTTGCATAAATTTCATGCATAGCAAGCTATCAACTAAAGTATTGCAACCCATTGATACAGTTTCATACCTTATGCAGATAGAATTTCACATCCCTGATGTTAATGACTATGTCAGTTGCCAAATCACTTGCCACATATCTGAAATTACAAGCATTTCTCTGAGTTGATAATAAATTTGATACACAAATATTAATTAATTTGAATTTGGCAAGTGTAAGCATAAGCAGAACAAGAAAGTACAGACTATATTACTCAAAGGACTAAGCAGAAAATTATTATAGAAGCAAAAAAATTTGGAAAGAGGCCAGTCATGTAATTACTCAGGCACCACTCTTGGAGGCTTGCAGACTATGCATATTTGGATAGCTTCCCCCCTTTTTGGTGTGCTTAATTCATTAGTTATCTCATCAAAAGAAGGAAAAAACATGCAGGATGATTTAATAATAACAGTAAAGGAGGACACAACCCCAAAAAGACACATTACAGAGTGGAAAGCTTGATGCTCACCAACCAAATTGTCCTGATGTTATTATGTTTTAAATATAAAATTTATTTTCTTCAACAGTCAAAAGAAACCTAGATGCAATCTTAATTATGAACCCAACTAGGGAACTACCCACTATTCTCAAAAATGTCCATTTCCCTCTACTTTTGGAAGGCTGAAGTTAGACCACCTAGTGGTAATGCATAGCCAGCATGGAGTGGATACCGTGGATTCAAAATCCTAAAGTTTGTAGCAAAAATCTTAGACTACAAAGTTCTACTATGACATATATTTATTTTAAAAATACATTTATAGTTCCATAAATTGAATAAGATGTTTGAAATATTTACAGCCTATTGCCTAGGGAAAAATCATAGAATGTTTGAAACCTTCCTCATAACTTTTAAGCTGATCAAACAGGTTCACTAATTCCAAGTAGAAATTGGAGGGGCATTTCATTACCCAGTGGAAATGAAATTATATAACTTTACAGGACCACAAACAGCAAAACATTGGTGTGGCATTTCATTACCAAGTGAAAATGAGATTACACAGAAATCATAGAACGTTTGAAACCATTCAAAAGAACTTCTTATTTGATCAAAGAGGCCCACTTATTCCAAATATAAATTGGAGTGGCATCTCATTACCAAGTGGACATGAAATTATAGAATTTCATATTAGACAGGAACATGAACAGGAAATCTACAACTGAGATGATAACAATGAAAATATGGGAATCATTACTGAAGGATTGAATCGCTGTCTTATATGATTACACGAAAAAAAAAGGCTAAATTCTTTAATTTTCAAAAAATGATTTACTTATCTTCATATGATAAACAAAACAGTAAAGCCTATAATAATATTATATTTGGGTGTAGTGTGCATGAACCCCATAAATCTTCTTCTTTTAAAATTTTTTTTTTTTTAATTTAAATTTTTTGTTGAGGAAAACCCCATAAATCTTGAGAAGTACAAGGGAAGGAAAAACCCTCTATCAATCAAGCAATTTACTATGGACCTCGCGATGACTTAATACATAGTTTTTCAAGGAAGCCATGCCTTAAAGCAGTCAAGGGTTTTTAAAAACTGAATTTTTGGGGGAGTAATTAGCTTAAGAGAATATCTGCTTTAACACATAAGGCAAACAGAGAACAAGCAGATCAGGGAAAATCTTTTGAAAAACCAGAAAGTGGGTAAGATGAAGGTTAGCAAGCATGTAACTTTAATAAATTTTCAGCATATATACTGCAAGTGGATCTTTAAAGAGTACATCATACTCACCTAATATTGTCTCCATCAATCTGAAAAGAGTCAGGCTTAGATCCAAGTTTCATGAACTTCATTTTGCCAAAATGTTATAGGAAGAGAATCACAGAAGCAGAAGCACCACCAATAAAATCCAAACTTCTTCAAACAATAAGAAGCGAGTCCAAGCAGAGGTTTAACACCTGAATGTGACCAACTTTATGATGTTATTAAAGGTAAGGAAGGATGGATCAAAAGAAAATATTTAGCATTTCTTAGTATGACCGAATCTTTCCCATAAAACAAGGCCAGAGAGAGTGTGTGTGTGCATGTGTGTGTGAATGGAAATGGGAGTTGTGTGATTTTTAACAAACCCCTTTTCACTTGAAGAGACCCCAAAAGAAGTGGTTGCTTCCTAGATTGGTAACACAACCCAAGGAGTCCGGGCAAAGAGGTCAGCTTAGGAGACACAGCCAGCAATCTCTCTCTCGAACATATATAATTCCAAAGCCAGAGACACCCCCACTTGCTCAAAACTGACACCACCGCCCTTAGTTGATTTGTTTATCTTTCTCAATTCTAGATAGTTGCTTTCTCTTTCTCTTTCTTTTCTTTTTCCAAGGGATCACAGACCACCAAGACCATTCATGGTCCACAAAGTCTCAGAACCCAAAACACAAAACCCAGAATTCCACATTCTTTTGCCAATCCTCTTTCACCTTTTGTTCCTATTGAACCCAGAACACCTGCAACAGGAAACAGCATATCTCGGTATGAGTTGAATCAACCACAACATAGTAGACAAGAAGGCATCATTTTTGTGTGGTTTCCATTGAAAAGATTGCAAGCAAACATCAGTACCAACGAAATTGTTTCAAACTAAATGGGGGAGCAGAATTGTTAGGATCAAAATCAGAATGTGGCACAGAAATCAGTCCCAAGAAAATCCCATATTCTTTACTAAACAGAGCAATAGGATTTCAACATATAAATAATTTTTAAGCATATTCCCGCCTCATTTTTTTCACAACAAATGAAAGAAATTAAACATAAACTAAATACTAAAACTGGTATTGCATCTACAAAATTCTCTTTATTTGACTATAAGAAACAATAACGCAGAAAACATAATAAATAAACAAAGAACAAAATCCCACCTCAATTAAAGCAAACCAGACCCAGATAACAAAATTCAGAATCTCAAGTTCTCAACCCCACAAGAATCTAAAGACTTGGTTATATAAACAAATAGAAATAAAGAGCAGTGAGCAAACACACAGTAATATAGAGACAGGAAATTAGAGCATTTAGAACCGAGTGTTTAGGATTAGGAAGGGTCTCCAAAACCAAAACCAAAACCAACCAACCTATTAAACTGTCCCAATGCACTTTCTCACTTTGCAAAGTACGAAGAATGAAATATCAGTTTGGCACAACAACGACAAGAGACACAATGTTCACTGCACGAGCACTTATATCCGCGAAGAGGCAGAGAACCCCACATACACTGAAACCACCCAACAAATCCCAAGAAAGCCAACCTTCAAAAAGATGAGCTGTTCCTCATCTTTGACAGCCACCACAACTACAGAAACACAAATACTAAAAGCCAAACAAGTCTGAGAATGTTCCCACTCCTATCTCTCTTTACTCTTTACTCTTTACTCAAATCTCTTTCTATCTTGAATTAGCTCCCACCACCACTACCTTTCCTCTCCTTCTCTCACTGCTCAGTTTTCACCACCCCAAGATTATATTAAAAAAAAAAATAAAAAAATAAAAACCAAAAAGTTTCGTAAGTTTTTTTGTTTTTTTTTTTCCACTTCTTCTTTTCCCTCTTGGCTTCGCTTTTAACGATGATGGCTTTATTTTTGTGCAGCTCTAGCTAGCTAGAAAGCAAAACGACTCTCTTTTAGCATGAGTTTATTTTATGAGGCCCCCACTTTCCCTCTCTCTCTCTTTGTGCGGCTCTAGCTAGCTAGAAAGCAAAATGGGTTCTATCATACTCGGCATGAGAGAGTTCATGAGTCTCTTTTTCTCTTTCTACAACGTAATGCACGCCAATCTGACAAGCACAACTTTGTTGCTCCCCTTGCCGAATACAATCGGACTTTCCCAACTTGTTTTAGTGGGTTTTTTTATGCGTGCGTGAAAACTTCCCGTGTACAAAGAAAACGACCCATCCATGATCCATCCCCTCTCTTACTTTGATAATAATGCCATCCATCTCATTTTTCTTTTTTGTTTTTTTTTTCTAACATAGAAAAACTCAAAGCTTGATTTTATTTTCCAATTAAGACTTTTAATTAAATTAATTTTTTTAAATAATTCAATAGTTACAATAATTAGCTAGATGAGATTTAGGTCCCAATTATAGAGCAGTCTATATAACTAAATTACAAGACTCTTATCAATTGAATCAATCTTAAATTTATAGATAAAGAAAATATTTTCTATATTGTTGGGTATTTGTATGATGCAAAACTGCAAGTAAATGAAAAACAAGTCTAATAGAGAGGAAAATGTTTTTCGCTTCCAAAAAAAAATTTACATACTCAACCAACCAACAAAAATAAGCTTCACATTACTCCCAATGACAACTTCCCTCTCTTGGCTGCCTTCTCTTTCCATAGATCATTTGTTGACTTGTGGACGGTTTATCAATTGATTGTTGACCATTGTTTACTTTTTCCCAAATTGTAATTTTTGTTCAAACCAATTGCTTTCCCTCTTAAATTTTCACATAAATTTTGAATTTGAGGTCTATCTTCCTATTTGAGATTCCCATATGGCTTTTAAAAAGAAAAAAATAATCCCATTTGACGTATGTTTTCATGAATTAAAGTTTGTATTCATATAGTATTATAGTTATTTGGAATTATAAGAAATATCGATAATTTTTAATACCAACCAAACAATAGAAAATATTTGTTTAACCTTATTTTTAGGGTCACAAATTCAAAACTAAACAGAAGAAAACAAGCAAGTTTTCCAAAGAATGTTTTTAGTAAAAACAAAGTCAACATTATAATAACGATCTAGACCTAGTTTAAGTATCTTAAGGCTAAAAATAATGAAAATCCACAAAAGTAATACTTAAGAGTTAAGAATGAAAAAATCTATGAACACAACTTTTCACAACTCTAAAGTTACACTATTATTGACAATGAGTGGGGGATAAAAAAAAATGGTAGACTTATACGAAAATGATTATCTACCACTCACCACTTATAGTCGATTCGAATTTTATTGCTAAAATGCATGAACTTTGGAAAGTTATGAAATTGGCTAAAAAAATTTGTGATATTTATATAAGTATAACAATTATATGGAAGTTTATTTATTATATTATTTTAACTTTCAAAAAAAAAAAAAGTTTATTTATTTTAAAAAAAGGACAAATGGAAAAAGTCGATTTCTGCTGATGTATTACTGGAATACTATTTTATAAAGAGATGGGCCTGGAGTCCCTGGACCATGCTGTGGCCATCACATGGCTCAGTTATGGAGGTTCTCCCAGTCCCTCTCTCTTCACAAATGCGGTTCTCCCAGTCCCTGGACCATGCTGTGGCCATCACATGGCTCAGTTATGCATAGTTAGTTAGTAAAACTAATTATGCATATGAATAATATTTAAGAGCTCAATATAAGTACGGACAAAGTTTAGCTACAAAATTTGTTGTAGTCTAAATCTACAACTTTGTTCAATATTTTTTAGCTACAAAATTAGTTGTAGCGTAAGGCTATAACTTTACTCAATATGTTGTTATTGGATGTAAATTTTGACAAATCTACCTTTAGATTACATATTTTTCTTATATCCTTTATACTTGCGAAATTTCTAGAAAATTAAAGATTAATAGTTACGTCATCAATGAATTGTTTAAATTGCAAGTTTTTATAGTTTAAAATTATGCATAAAATAAAAGTTTATAAATCATATAGTAAATAATATTTGGTTGTGACAAAATTTGATATATGTATTAAGAGCGTAAAGAATATGCAATTCAACAGTTATATTTTCAAAATATATAGTAATGTTTATTTTATTGAGTAAGATTGTAATTTTAGACTACAACCAGTTTTGTAGCTAAAATTTGTTCAGTACGATACAATTATAAGAATTAACTATACTTTTACAAATAAAATCAATCAAATTATATAAGTTTTTTAAAAAAAAAAAAAAAATCTTGTGGTTAAGTAATATTATCTAATTGTTTGAATAAGAAGAATAGGTTTGAATTATATTTTAAATAGATTGGTAGTTCTTCTATCTAAAGGTTCACTTTTTTTTTTGGGAGAAAAAGACTGAAACTTTATTAATAAATGCTAGTCATATCGACTAAAATTACACAAGAACCTTATATCTTTTATTCAACCATAAAAAAATTTATTAATTGAGCTAATATAAATCCACGAAAACTTCACTCACTTGCTTTCTCAAGAAAGGAAAAAGAAAAAGATTTACCGACTTAAAAAGCGACATCCATATGAAGATAGCAGCTTTCCAAGTTTGATATGATCATCTCGGTTGTTTATGGACAAGTCCAATCAAAACGATTAACATTTTCTCATCCTAGTGGACAAATTGTGACCACAATGCCTTTCCTTATCCAATCTTTTATTCCCTCCACCCACATGCAATGCTCCAATACCATCCCTCGACATCACTTTTAAAAAATCATTGAAACATTGTATACAATTTCCTTGGTTACACCGTTTTCTCCTTCTTAAATACTAGTTTTTAACACATCCCCATAATAATGCTCACATTTATTAATACTACCGTGCATCAAGAATCTAAGCACTTGCATATAAATCTTAAATCTTTGTTTTGCGCACCTGATATGCACCTATAAGATCTGTGTAAAATGAGATCGATTCCTGAAGATTGTCTCGACTCTTAATAAAAATTGACACTCATTTTGTGTCACAGTCTTTAGAAAGATCCTCTGCAAAAGAACTGGAAAAGTTAGGTCAACATTGAAAGTTTTTTTTTTTTCAAAGACAGCCATCTGATTTTTTTTGTCAAAGGACTCGTTTTCTCATTTTATTTTTTTGGCAAATCACAATGTACATGTGAAAAAGTTTTAGGCCCTGCATTTTGCTAATTTTGGAGATCTAGGATCTCAAGAGTATAATAACCACACAAGCTTGTGAAGATGTGCCCACTTGAAAGTTAGGTGTAACATTGTGGATATCAATTGTGTTCAGCCTATACGATTTATGAGTTATGACCCATACCATGTGCTCTTGATAGTTCATGGACGTTCTCACCCAACATTATCTGCTACTTTTCTGAATGAATTGTCTTTCCAGCTCAATGGAAAAATTCCCTGATTCACATAGGGGACCATTTTATTTATTTAATTGCTGTTACTTTTTTTTTAAACGGGTAAATCAAGAGGGGACCAAATCGATTTTATAGTATTCTGTACCTCAATTTTTTTTGGTTGATAAAATAGTATTCTGTACTTAACATCAAGGGTTAAGGAGACCCTAAAGGCCTAAACCCCCTTTTTTTTCTTTCTAAGTTTCTTTAAGGACATCCTTTAACCTTTACTATGGTTTTTGTTGAAAGAGAAGGAGATTACAATCCTAAAGCAACCAAGAAAGCTTCTCTAGAAGTGTAAATGACTCACATTTACAACTCATCCAAGTACTAATATATTTTCCAGCATCCAAAAAAAAAAAGTTCATGTTAAATTACTTAAAATCATTATAGCAAGGCACATGGCCACAGATTCTTATGTAAAATTAATCGTATAGGAAACTCATATGTTTACTAAAAACTTTGTGCGAGAACCATGAGCTAATTATGATAGTCAATTCATTTTGTTGACCAGAACCCAACTGCAAAATCTTCCTGACATTCTTTAACAAAACTATGAACATGATTGTCAGTGTGCAGAGTCCTAATTTTGATGCAAAAGATATTCTTATAACGAAAAAGGAAGATTCCAAAATGCGGTTCAATGAATTTGAAAGTATTCAGCTCAACTCATTTAATCCTAGGTGATAGAAATCATAGAACATTGCTACCAAGATTATCGGATAATATATACAATTCCACTTTCAAAAGTAATATATATACTCTGCCCTTAAAAGTGTGATGATTATAGTGACACAAATATCTATTTCGAATCTTTCAACAATCATATTAACAGTACTAAGTAAATCTGGTGGACTAAACCGTGGAATTGGGTTCCCATTGTTAACATTAGGCACTCCCTGTCGCGTCCAGCACGTTTGCTTCTTGCTGAAGCGCATCATTGAGGAACATGCTCTGTTTTATTTTACTATATACACAGTTGTTAGGGCATCGGCATCAACTATGCTAAAAAATGTTATTTTAACGCATCAAAACGTTACTTTATCCATTTTAATACATCACTTTTCAAATAAAATAATAGAGTATTACACACAATTATAATTTTTATTAAAATCATATTAACTATAAAGGTCCCTCCTATCCACATAAACCCTGAGGTGTGTGTTGGTTACAAAATTAATTGTTTTTTTCTTTTTCTTTTTTTGGTGTTTTCAGTGAGTTACATGAAAACATTAAGATAACGTGAAATATAGAAGTGGAGAAGGTATCTTATGAGAAATTGGGATTTTATTTGGTGTGTTTTCACTTACCTTTAAAGATGTTTGATGCAAGGGATGATGCAATGACTAAAAAATTGATTGATTTATGTGTGTGAGTGATGCAGAAAATATGTAGAAAATACTTTAAAATTTGGACGGGTTGAAATTAAGCTCTAGAGGGCTCTAGAAAGTTTAGCAAAAATTCAGTCATGCAACAAGAGTTTTATCTCTTCTAAAACTCCATAAAATAAATAAATAAAAGAGAGAGAGAAAAATTTGCCTCTAGCAAGTAGTGACGAAAGTATCGATCAACAAAGACTCAAAAGTGTTGATCAGTACTTGAGTTCTGGATTGAAATACTTACTGTAAAACTTTCAATTTTCCACGATTTGACTCTGACATTTTCTGACTTTAAGAGACATTTATTGGTTTAGGTGTAAAATTGCAGAAGCCGACATTGATATCAAAACAAACCTATATCTATATATTACTAAAAGTTAAAGCGTAGTATTTAATGTTGTTATGTTTACGCTGAGCCACTTTAGTAGTCATGTCATTTTCATAATATATTTTTGTATTTTCCTAACAATTTAAAAATAATAAAATAAATCTCACATCTATCTTTACCATAAAAGCCACTTCTTATTAAATTAAGGGATAATTACACTTTGTCCACCTGTGATTTGCCTTTAATTCTATGTGCCTACCGGTGATTTCAATTTTGACACTTTGCCTACTTGTGATTCTCACCGTGAGTGTGCCGTAACCCAACTCTCAACTTTCCGTTACTCTAACACAAAATAAGTAAAAAACAAACCCCAAAATGGATCAAAACACTCTCACTCAAATCTTGAACATGAAGAACATACCAAAAATCTGAAAAATTACAGGAAGTTGAACCCAAAATAAAACATCTAAATCATCCAAAATAACCAACAAAGCTATAAACTTCACAATCAAAGCCACCTTGTGCGTCGAATCACAACTAGCACACCCTAACGACTATTTGGTTTGTTTCCCGTGGCCGTGAGTGACTCCAAATCCAATCAATCATTCATCACCTTCACCGACCACTCCCTGAACTTCTTCCCGATCCAAACCCAAGAACAGATCTCCATCCAATTCCCGCAACCAAACATGTCATCTTCTTCATCCGGATTTAGCGGCGATGAAACCACACCCTTCTTCGGGTTCCTAGGAGCGGCGTGGGTCAATTGCTTGGAGTTCAGCATGGGTCTTTGATCGGCGTGGGTCTGATCGGTCCACCCAAAACACCTAGACTCCAAATTAGAACCCGACAGAGACGCCAAATCCCGATGCCACCACTCGGTTTCATTGCCTGTCGTCGACCAATCAATTCTGTTCTTTGTGGGTCTGAGTATGTAAAATTTTTGCTTTGTGGGTCTGAGTTTGTGAAATTTTTTATTCATCGTGGGTTTGGGTTTGTGAAATTTGTTCTTGGTGGTTTAGCAGTTGTGGGTTAGAGTTTGTGACTTGTTTGTGATTTGATTTTGCGTTTGTGGTTTGTTTGTGGTTTGATTTTGGGTTTGTGACTTGTTTGTGGTTTTGGTGGTTGGGGTTTGAGGTTGTGGGCGGTGATGGCTATGGCAATGGGTTTTGGTGGCTGGTGGCAGGGGCAGTGGGCAGTGGGGCTTCGATTTTGCAATGTTGGGTTTCGGTTTTGCAGTGGCTTGGGTTTTTTAGATTTTTGGGTATGTTCTTCATGTTCAAGATTTGAGTGAGAGTGTTTTGATCCGTTTTGGGGTTTGTTTTTTACTTATTTTGTGTTAGAGTAACGGAAAGTGGAGAGGTGGGTTACGGCACACTCACGATGAGAATCACAGATGGGCAAAGTATCAAAATTGAAACCACGGGTAGGCATATAGAATTAAAGGCAAACCACAGGTGGACAAAGTGTAATTATCCCTTAAATTAATTTCCACCACTATTTCCACCATAAAGCCCGTTTATTAATTCCCACCACTATCTCCACCATAATTCCTACCACTATATCTATATATTTATATCTATATCTATATCAGTTTCTCTCTTCATCTTTGCCAAAACCTACAGTTTTAAACTCTTAATCTAATTCTCACTAGCATTTTCCCTTAAAAACCAACAAACACATCGTTTCGGCTTCAGGAAGTTACAAATCTCACCTCTATCTCCACCATAAAGCCCACTTCCTATTAAATTAATTCCCACCACTATATCCACCATAAAGCCTATTTATTAATTCTCACCATTATCTCCACCATAATTCCCACCATTATATCTATATATCTATATCTATATCTACACCAGTTTCTCTCTTCATCTTTGCCAAAACCTACAATTTCAATCTCTTAATCTAATTCTCAATAGCATTTTTCCTTAAAAACCAACAAACACAACGTTTCGACTTTAGGAAGTTACAAATCTCACCTCTATCTTCACCATAAAACCTACTTCTTATTAATTTAATTCCCACCACTATCTCCACCATAATTCCCACTACTATATCTATATATCTGTATCTTTATCTATATCAGTTTCTCTCTTCATCTTTGCCAAAACCTACAGTTTCAAATTCTTAATCTAATTCTCACTAGCATTTTCCCTTAAAAACCAACAAACACAACGTTCCAGCTTTAGGAAGTTACAAATTTGTACCTTTCATATTCCTTCTCCCTCGACTTCTTTCTTTATCTCTCTCTACATTTGTCTCTCTGTCCCTCTATCTAAAACGCCAAAGCAACCTTCTCTCATTCTACAACCCTTCCTTCTTCTTACCTCTCGCATTTCTTTGAATCTAACAACAATGAAGAAGCATAATGGTTGAATCCGAACTGTTTAAATTGGAGCTAATGACAACGGTGTTGTTGAAGGTGAGAGTGGCCTTGATGATCGCCTCCTAGACTGTTCGTTTCTCCAACCCAAAAGATTGAGTCGTCCTCCACAATGATTTAAAGGCTTCCCAACAAGTTTATAACTCCAAAGATCAAAACTTTTTTTTTTCATTTTTGTTTGGTGGGTTTCATTGAAATTTACTATATGAATGAAATGTTTTATTTCTGAACGTGGGACTTGAAGAATTTTTACTTATTTTGTTGTATTACATAAATCCCAATGCTTGGAGATGCAAATCGAAGCATATAGGAAGAATAGAAAGTAGTTTTTTTTTTTTTTAATCAAGAAATGGATGTGTGAATATTTATGGAGACTATGGCGATAATTAGTTAGTTGATAAATCTTTAATTTGCAAATAATTTGGAGGCCATGCTTGGCAAGTTGTTATATTTAAAGTTGTTTTAATATGTAGTTAAATGGTTGTAGTGGGCCTTTTTTGTTATATTGGGCTAGGCTGCCTCCTGCGGTATTAGGTCCAAATATTTTGAATAAAGGAGTTGAGACCGGTCCAACTGCAACTTAATTTGATCCTGCTTGTGCGCAAATGTTGAGTCTAAGTCCAAGGGAAGATGCTGCAAAGTGGGCTTATCCTCTGTTTCTACCGTAGAAGGAACTTTTCTTCAGTTTCTGTAGCAGGATTGACTTTTCTATTTCTACCGCAGGATTGACGTTTCCGCCACAAAAGGAATTTTTCTCCAGTTTCTGTCACAGGTCTGACTTTTCTGCTATGTAGCAAAACTTTTTGCCGTGTAGTAAAACCGTCTGCTGTGCAGTAGAACTTTCTGCTGTGCAGTAAAGCTGTCTGCCGCATAATAAAACTGTCTACTGTGTAGTAAGTAAAGTTTTCTGCAACATGAATGAATACTCTTCATTTTTCTTACTGCATAAATACTTTTCTACTTCCTGCACATAAACAAATCTAAAACCCAAAGAAAATATCCTTCAAACAAATGTTAGTTTAAATGGGTTAGCATATTCTCAAATATATATACATACATATATGAGTATATATACTTATACGTATTCATATATACATCTATAAAATATATTCTGCAGGACATGAGAAACAAGATATATGTATATATATACTTATGGCAGGATAATGATTAGTTTGTGTCAAAAGTACAACACGTAATAACAAATAAAGAAGAATAACTAGTATAATAGCTTAACACGGTAAATACAATAAAAATGTGCTACAACAGAATAACTAGTACAGCAAGTAAAGACACTACAATAGGACAACTAATGCAGCAGACGTGATAAACACGTGCTACAGCAGAATGACTAAATATGGCAGATATAAGTTATAATGAAAGAAATCAAATATATTTGCAATTGAAATTAAGTATTGAATCCTCCCGTAGAATAAGTAAACCAAGAAAGAACCCAAACCCCAACTTAAATAACCTTGTCATAGGCTTTTACCATCAAAGTTGTGCATTTTAGAGAATATGTCTAAATGGCTACTAGATATTACTTTTGGGGATTTCAAAGAGTGGGTTTGCTAAGAGGGAGGGAAAAGATGGTCTATTGATGCATGCCCCTATTCCTGCCGTGTTTTCTCTCTTCTTTTTACCCTTTTCTTTCTTTCTTTCTCTCCGTTCTTTTTACTATTAGTTTCTTACTACTCTCCTGCCGTGGGTTGTTCCCCCTTTTAGTCTTTCCTTTTCCTGGGTCTCTCTCTCTAGGTCCTTCCCTTCTATTCGGGTTCCCCTCTATTCATCCATGGCTAGCTCCTCCTTTTATAGTGAATTGATTCAATGAAATTTCTCCCTTTTACCCCTAGGGCTTCACCAACTATTTTTGGTTTGTTGTGGGCATCCTTGCAGGACTACCCACCAACCCATTAGTTGCCCCGACCACTGCCATCTACTCAGAACATGTTTACTGCATGACAAAATTCTCTTTTGTTCGTTCCTGCTGTATACCTCTACCTCTAGGTTCAAAGATAAGGATTGGACTACCTCATTACCTAACTCTATGGCATGCATCAGATAGTCCCAACCATTTATTACTTTTTTTGGGTAAGATACCATCCCAGCAAGGTATATTCCCAAAAGAAGTCATGGTAGGAAACCAAATATAGACCCCCTTTTCCCCCCACCACCAAACCACGCTCTCTGAATCCCTTTGACCGTGGGCCCACCTCCCTTGTATTGGCTGGGTATAGGTTGGTGGTGCTCCGGCCCTTCTGTTTTTGTCTGCTCACGCCGTTCCTGCCGTAGCAGATCAGTTCTGTTTCGTTCTGCTGCATGTTTTTTGTCTTATTTCCTCATGTGTTTCTTGCTGTGCTTGTCATTTCCTTTGTTTTGGCTTTTCTTTCCTTCACATGATTCCTGCTGTTTCTTGTTTCTTTTCACCGTGCTACTTCATATCAGTTTTCACGCCTATCTTTTTTATACAAAATGATTTGGGCTTTTGTGGGCCAAATAATGTTGACTAAATCAAAAAGATCTTTGGCCCAATTTATCTTCATCTGCCGAAGTCATTATGCTAGAGAACTGTATTCTGTGACAAAACTGAATTTTGCGGCAGACTTGTATTCTGCAACAGATTCGTATTTTGCTGTAGATTTGTGTTTTGCCATAGATTACTTTCACTTGCACTTCTTTCTTTGGACCTTTATTGCTCTTCGGTCTTCTTAGTGAGTCTTTGGGCCTTGTTTCTCATTGGGCTTTCTTCCTCATAAGCCTTTGGGTACAAATTTGCAAAAATAGGCATCGACAATGGTATGCTTTATTTTGAAGCAAACTAGCTATGTTAGATAGTGATTATTTAGAGTTTTGTTGTTACATTTGAATTATGCATCAATTCATAATTTTTGTGCTACTATTTAAACCCCTACTTTAAACTTGGACAAATTTCATATTGTTACATGTGCACAAATAGTTTGATAAAATTCTTAAGTGATGTTTCATTGGCCTTTTTTAAAAATGGCATTTTTCATACAATATAACAAAAGTTGTCAACAAATTTTTTTATTTTTTTTAATTTGGATTATGTTTCTCCAACTTAAAATGAATTACTGGCTTCTATGGATGACACCTATTCTTTGAACTTGATTTTAGGTTTCTTTTGATTCTATTCTTTTAGAAAACATATACATTCTCCAATTGTAAGTTTTGGTTTGGTTGACAAATCTTGAATTGACAAGCAAGCAGAAACTACCCTTAATAGTTTTAAGGTTGGTAATTAAAGTCATTCATTAACCTAGCAGATGTTCAAGATTGTGTTTGGTTCTAAACGGGTGCTTTCTCTCTTTACTATTTGATGATTTTTTTTTTAAAATTTAAAATTTTATTTTATTTTATTTATCTTGGGCCTCATACTGTTTTTCTCATTGTTTAATCAAAATGCAAAAATTCAGTTTAATTCAAGGCCATCAAAGTTGTTGGTCAATATCCTGTACTCATGGGCCTATCTGTTGGGAACTTAATTGCTTGATAAGATGAAATGGTTGTAGTGGGCCTTTTTTTGTTGTATTGGGCTGGGCTGCCTCCTGCGGAAATAGGCCCAGGTATTCTGAGTAAGGGAGTTAAGACCGGTCCAACTGCAACTCAATTTGGATCGGCTTGTGCGTAAACTATGCCTCGTCTGCCAGGAGTGTGCTTACGGCAGACAGAACTGTTTCAGATGAGTCACGGCAGGCAAATATAATAATAGCAACAAAATAATGCACTCTGGCTATTTAACAGGTGTACGAGCCTTTTTCGTGTTATGCGTTGGGCTAGGCTGCCTCCTGCGGTACAGTGGGCCTGAATGTTTCTGAGTAAGGGAGTTGAGACCGGTCCAACTGCAACTCAATTTGGGCCGGCTTGTGCATAAATTATGCCTCGTCTGCCAAGAGTATGCTTATGGCAGGTAGAGTTGTTTCAGATGAGTTATGGTAGGTAGATATAATAATAACAACAAAACAGAGTACTCTGACTATTTAATAGAAAATGACCAAATAATCCCTATTTATGAGACATAATCACAGTGATAACAATAACTTTTACAAAGAAAGTAAATGAGTAAATAGTAATATGGGCTAATCAAGAAGAAACATAAATCAAGCCAAGTTTGGTCCACATAAGTAGAACCAGAGAGGGAAGAACGCCTCCTCTCAATACAACTAATCTCTCAGGAAAAGATCCTGTCGTGGGGATTAATGACTTTGAGGGAATTGGACGTTAATGCCCAAAGGAATCATTTTCACTTGTAAAAGAGAGTAGGTTTTTCGAGAGGGAGAAAGGGAAATCGACCTACTGGTGCATGCCCACCGTATTAACTCTCTTCATTTTCTATTTTCTCTCTTATCTTTTTCGTCCCTTTGTTTTTACTTTCTTTCTTTCTTTATTTCGTGATTTTCCCCTGTTTTTTTTCCTGTTTTTCGATCCCTCCTTCTAGGCACGACAAGGGTCTTCTTATAGTGCATGCCGTGACCAAATTTTACTACTTTGCCCCCTTAACCACCTTTGTCTGGTCTGGGTATACTTGCCGACTACCAAGGGTTCATCTGTGTGCCACTCCCCATTGCTAGACAAAGGCAGGTTGTTTTATTCATTAGTCTACTGTGGCACCCTTTCCTGCCACTGTGTAGGTGTTTTCTCTCTCTATCTCTCATGGCATGCACCTAACGATTCCCCCCTCAACCTTGCTTCTTTTGGGTGGTCTGTCATCCCAGCAGGACGTACCCCCCAAAAGAGCTTGGGCAGAAGCCGCAGAATAGGTCTTTTCCCCTCTCCCCACCACCAAACCATACCACCTCACCTCTGACCCATGACCTCACCACGTCTCATATTGGCTGGGTACAGGCTGGTGGTGCCTAGGCCTTGTGCGTGCTTCCCTTTCATGTATATCCAAAATTTGTCTGCTGCTCATGCGTTTGCCGCGGTTTGGAGGTTTGCTTGCACAGTCTGCCGCCCTTCTTCGACCTTTTATATAGGCTGTTTTATAATTCTCTGTTCCCCTTAGGAGTTGGACTTTATTTAATACTGGGCTTTACATTTCTTTCAGCTTATTTCTTGATTGCTATCATATCCTGCCATACTACTCTGTCATTCCTGTTGTAATGACTTGATCCTGCCGAGCCTTTTCAAGACTTCCGCTTATTTTCTCCAATGGCTTAGCATGGCCATGGATTTTCTTACTTATGAGCTCATGTGTCCCTTTTTGTTTTCCCTTGAGCATCCTTTGCCCATTTGCTTGTCTTTGGTTTCCTCAACCATGTTCCTAATTTTGTGTTCCCATGGGTTTTTACTAACTTCATTGGGCTTCCCCGGCCCAATTACTTCATACTTATCCTTGGAGTTTATGGGCCTGCCAACAATCCCATACTCTCTTTGCTTACATTGCTTTGAGCCTGTCCCGGTCCATTCTTACTTTTTCACATCATACACTGCACATAGGTTTGCTATTTGCTATTTCTCTCTTTTCGGGCTCTTTTGAGCCCATTTGCTTCTTCAAGGCCCATTTATTTATACTATGGACCTGTGATTCATTATTCCTGCCGCTTGGGTTTAATGGTTTTATTCTATACTTATCATTTCTATTTGCTGCCTGCATTGCTAGGTTGGGCTTCCTTCCTTCTATTCGGGTTTCACAAAAAATGACCCTTAACAACAGGTAATGACCAAATAACCCTTATTCAAGAAACATAATCACAATAATAATAATGACTTTTACAAAGGAAGTGAAATGAACAAATGGTAATATGGATTAATCAAAAGAGAAAGTAATCAGATCAAGTCTGGTCCGTGGGAGCAAAACTAAAGAGGGAAGAATGCCTCCTCTCAACGCAGTTAATCTCTCGGGGAAATCTTACCGTGGAAATCAATGGCTTTGAAGGAAGCAGACCTGAATAGTTGGTGCCCAAAGGAGATCCTTTTACTGTTTGACAGAGAGTAGGATTTTGAGAGGGAGAGAGAAATCGGCCAACTGGTGCATGCCTACTGGTCTAACTCTCTCTGTTTTTCCTTTTCTTTTGTTTTTAGTTTTTCTTTTGTTTTACTCTTATCTTTTCTTCCTTTTCTTTTTTTACTCTTGTTTTCTATTTTGTCATTCCTTTCCCCCGATTTTTTTCTCCTCCCTTCTGGGCACGGCAAGGGTCTCCTTATATAGTGCCTGTCATGACCAAATTTTACTATTTTAGCCCTTAATCACCTTTATCTAATCTGGGTGTACTTACTGACCACCACTGGTCCGTCTGTGTGCCACTCCCCTTTTCCAGACAAAGGAGAGCTGTTTTATTTATTAGTCTGTCGTAGCACCGTTTCCTGCCATGTTGTGGGTACTCTCTCTTTCTATCCCTCATGGCATGCACCTAGCGGTTCCTACTCAACCTTGCTTTTTTTGGGTGGTCTGTCATCCCAGCAGGACGTACCCCCCAAAAGAGCTTGGGCAGGAACCGCAGAATAGGTTTTCCCCTCTCCCCACCGCCAAACCATGCCCTCTTACCTCTGATCCATGACCCCACCATGTCCTTTATTGGCTGGGTATAGGCTGGTGGTGCCTAGGCCTTGCGCGTGCCTCCCTTTCATGTATGTCCAAAATCTGCTTGCTGCTCATACGTTCGCCGCGGTCTGGAAGCTTGCCTGCACTGTCTGCCGCTCTTCTTTGGGTTTTTTATATGATTTGTCCTACAATTTCCTACTCCCCTTAGGGGCTAGGCTTTATTTGATACTGGACTTTATATTTCTTTCAGCCTACTCCTTGATTGTCATCATGTCCTGCCATATTACTCTATCATTCCTGCTGTAATAACTTGATCCTGCTAGTCCTCTTCAGGCCTACCGTTTACTCTTTCCCCACTAACTTACCATGGCCATGGGTTCTCTTACTCATGGGCTTCTATGTCCCTTTTGTTTTCTCTTGCGCATCCTTGGCCCATTTGCTTTTCTTGGGCTTCTTCGGCCCTTTTCCTAACTCTGTGTTCCCATGGGCCTTTACTAACTTCATTGGGTTTCCCCGGCCCAATTACCTCATACTCATCTTTGGGGTTTGTGGGCCTGCCATCAATCCCCTTACTCTCTTTGCTTGCATTGCTTTGGGCCTGCCACGGTCCACTCTCACTTTTCTACATCATACACTGCCCATGGGTTTGCTATTTGTTATTTCTCTCTTTCCGGGCCCCTTTGAGCCCATTTTCTTCTTCAAGATCCATTTATTTATTTTATGGACCTGTAATCCATTATTTCTGCCGCTTAGGCTTAATGGTTCTTTTTTTCTATCTATTTGCCAACTTCTTTTCAGTCTGTGTTGCTGGGCTCCCTCTTTCCTTTCCAAAATGACCATCAACAATGGTAAGTGTTTTTTCTTGAATCGTCTTTTGGGTTGCTTTGAATTAATCTATTCTATAGGTGTTCTTTTGGTGTTGCATAACATATGCTCGATGAAATCTCTTTTAAATTTGATGTGAAATCTTTCCATTCAAAGTTTTTTCTCCACCTCATGTTGTGATAAATCTAAGTAGCTATACTATGGTTGTAAAAAATTAATTTTTCTATGCAAATGATTAATTTTTTTATAATAGAAATTTCCCAAATATATTTATTTAAATAAAAAATTAATTTGATTGTAGACAACTTAACTACTCTTATGACTCCATGAATTGACTAATATGTCATTTACTATGATATACAACAAATTTTGTGCATATTGTTTATAGGTTTAATTTTCTTTCTTGCTTGCTTTGCACTTCCTACGAATGGTTTAAAATTTTTTTTCATTGCTTGCTTTGACTAATTTTGCTTATTGTTGATTTCATCAAAGAGCAATATTACCAACAAAATAAAGAAAAAAAGAGAAAGGGAGAAATAAGGCTGTGGGTCATAATAGGTAGGCTTTTTATTTTTTTATTTATATTTTTAAATGTGCTGTTATGATTTTATGAGATTGTTATGCCCCTTTGTAAATTATTAGGCATTTGCTCTAACCTCTAAATTTGGACTGATGTCCTAGGACTATATAATGGTTGTTGGAGCATTAAAGCCAATTGCAGTAGCTAATGCTGAGAGGTTTTCTTGTATTAAAAGGTAGAATGTTGGTGAGTTTTATTTAGTTTCAATTTATTTATAATGTATAAATTGTGTTTCACATCTCCGACCTTATGAAGTTTGACGAGTCCAAACAAGTTCCTATAAGTACACTTTGGTGAGATTTCAAAGAATTGGCATAACAATTATCATGGAATTTATTGTAGCATAGGAACTATAAAGCAATCTTCTATACATAGCCATGAATTTTGATTGGGTAAAATACTATTTTGGTCCCTAAACTTTGACAAAAATTTATTTTTCGTCCCTAAACTTTAAAAAGTTCTTTTTTCATCCCTAAACTTTGTATAGAGTTTTTTTAATAGATTAGAGACAAAAATAGGGATGAAAAAGGAACTGATTTCAATCATTTAGGGATGAAAAGTAAAGTTTAAGGACATAAATAAAACATTTTCAATAATTTAGGGATGAAAAAGAACTTTTCAATAGTTTCGGGATGAAAAATGAACTCCTTAAAGTTCAAGGATGAAAAACAACCTTTTGATAAAGTTTAGGGATCAAAATAGTATTTTACCCATTTTGATTCTATATATCTATTATACCAAGCAATGATTGATGCTTTTGAATGCTTCAGATTCTATCCACAATTTGTTCGGTTTTCATGGATAATCTATTGTTTCAGGCTTAGGTTATTCATGATACTCAGATTCAGAGTTTGAACTTTTTGATTAAGTTTACTGTAAATGATTGCATCATTGTGGTGTCCTTCATTGCTTTGAGAAGTAAATTTTGACTTGAACGAATAAGATGAACTAAAGTATATATGAATGAAATAAGATGCATGTGGCTGTGTTGTCAATTGCCATTACTCGTATTCTATACCATATATAAACTCTACAAGGACGTAGCTCTTCATTATAACGAATGGTCTTGGTTGATGAAAGTGAAAAATCACTGCAGACAAAAATCGAAATTGCTATCTTTATTTTGAACTCATATGTGCTCAATTAGGATTGATATATATTGGTCATGGTGAGCAAAGAAAACAAAACTTATTTTTTATTTTGCACACATGCATGCAATGAATATATGAACAAGATGGCTTCAGTCAGTTTGCCAAATAATGTCTCCCAACTCTTTTTCACATTACTTCACAAAATTAACATCTCATGCTAATGGTGTTTGATGATGTGTAAGGCTATAAGATGTTGAAACATAAAAAATCTAGGATCTTTTGTTTTTGGTTTTGCATAGTAAGAGCATGCAATTACAAAAGGCAAAACCCACCCACACTCCAAAAGGAGAAAAAAAGGGCACTTAGATTTGGGCAAAAGTGACTTTTATTTACTCGAAATCATTGGCTGAAACTATTTCACTTAAAATTGTTCATATGCAAGTTTAAAGAAAAGAGATGGGACTCTAGAAGGAGGATGCTTGGGTGAAGATTGTTAGGTGAATGATCTCCAAAATCATATAAGTGTAGAATATATTTATGTAATGACGTTTATTTATATGTAATAATTTATAATAGAAAATAACGTTAATTTATATGTAATATGAAGTCGTATGGATTTGTTGGTGCAAAAATGAATGTAGATTTTGCATAAAATTCTCTCATTGCCTTGATTTTTTTTATAAAAAAAATTACCATCTTTATTTTTATGTTGTATTCTCTTTTTTCTTTTAGTTTATTTTTGCTGGGCTAATTAGGCTCTTATTGATATTTGATTTCCTTTAAGCTTATATTCCATGTTAATTAGAATTTAGAGGTGCATGTTTAAGAAGAATAAAAAGAATAGATGGGATTCTAGAATGATGTTTATGTTAAAATTTGAAAATCCTTTATTTTTTATGATGGCATAATAGTGTTTTAGGTCTGACTATAGTAGATAGCATGCTTGATCCTAAGAAGTCACAATTATTATTTTTTAAACCTTAACAATATCAAATTGGTCTCTTCAATTTTTGGGAAATTATTCTAAAAGCCTTTCTGAGCATTTAGATTCATTTATATTAATTTATCTTTAATGCAGTCACACATTTGTTTTATCTTTATTATTATAAATATAAGTGATTTTAAATTTAACTATCCCGTGCATCGCACGGGTTAGTGACTAATTATAATACAAAGCTCAAGCTACCTCCCCGCAAAGAGTAATGACTAGTGCACATACAATGTTGCACACAAACACGGGTTAGTGACTAATTATAATACAAAGCTCAAGCTACCTCCCCGCAAAGAGTAATGACTAGTGCACATACAATGCTGCACACAAAGCACGTACAAACAATTTTGCACTGAACTCTTGACTTCAACAATAAGAAAGGACTCCAATGAACTCATTCAATAATGTCCACTGCTAATGAGAAGTACCCTCATACTGATTGTAATTTTGTCATCTCGTTCCCTAGGCTTTCACAAAAGTATGTTGTATTCGATCCATATGAGGTTTAACCAACACGTTCTCTCACCAAGCTTGTCGATACTTGTCTTCATGGGACCTGTGAGTTCTATCCATTTCAGGATTGCCTTTGACTCGCCGTAAATTAATTTCGACCATTGTTAAATGGCATACCTCGGCTTAGGGGTGGCTCAAAATAACTAAGGATAGTTCCTCTTAGTTACTTCAGGGTTTGTGGAGTTCTTTAGGACCAACCGAAAACTGGATTTGTGGGTTTATGTGTAAGATAGGAAGTAGATGCTTTGTTGTAGTTTCCTATCTTATATTCTTATTAGTTTTTGTCCAAGTCCATCCAGGATTGATATGTTTAGTTGATATAATTGCAAGTCTCTGTTGGGGAGAATCTACACATGTCAACCATGATATCAGGGAAGCAAACAAATGTATGGATGCTTTGGCTTGCCTAAGAAGATTGCAATTAGTTGACTTTTTTTTTTTTTTTTCTATACCCTGGGATTTAGTTTAGGATTTTTCTTTATTTTTGATAATTCAGAGGAAATTTGTATTCATCTTGTTCTCAACAGTGTCAATCTTTTTTCTATATTTTTGAGGAAAAAAGTTGATACACACATTTTCACACACTTAAAAAAGTAACCAAAACTGTGACTTCAAATCATGATTTTCAACTTAGAACTTGTGATTGAAAGAAATGATTTTAGTTACTTTTTTATGCATGTGTATGTAATATACACTACTCTATTCTTAGGATGTGTTTGGTTCCCGTAAAATATTTTCTGGAGAATAACCTATTTTCCGGAAATACTATTTTCGGGAAAGGAAAATATTTTCAAGTGTTTGGTGCATTATGAAAATTGTTATAGAAAATATTTTCATGTGTTTGGTGCATTATGAAAATTGTTATAGAAAATATTTTCATGTGTTTGGTTCTATTCTGAAAATACTATTTTCCTACACATTTTTCACATTTTCTCAGCTCTTTTCTCAGCATCCAAACAAATTTTATTACAAAAAATTTCAAAAACACAGCCAAATCCGAACACCACACACCACCAAAACTCCAATTCAACCCACGGCAGCAAACTCTGGCAATCAAAAGCCACAAAAGAAACGAAACCAAAGAAAAAAAAAATCATCAAATCCAGTTAGATCGTTGCGGTGAGGCGACTGGGTATTCAAATCCGGTGCGACTCGCGGTGAGTGTGAGTCGCTGGGTTTGGGTCTAGGTCGAAGGCGACCGACAATCGTGGCGATGGGTCTGGGTCTGGGTCGCCGGTGATGGGCTCTGGGCTTGGATCGGCGATTCGTGCCCTCTCTCTCTCTTCGTGCTCTCTTTCTCTCTGATTTTCGAAAAAGGAGATTTGAAGTGAAAATAAAAACGGAAATCGTTTTCACCCTTGACTCACGGTCAACTGAAAACAATTTCCGGAAAATTGATTTTCCATGCTCAACCAAACACCCGTAATTACAGAAAAGCATTTCCGGAAGTGGTTTTCATCCAAAACAAACGCAACCTTAATGACAAAAAATAAAGGTTTGATAACTACTCTCAAAGCTCTTCCTTGGCTATTTACACGTGGAATGGCATGTTTAGTTATGTATAAATCAATAAATGGAATTTTAAAGGTCCAATTCATATTATTATCCAAAAAATATGAATGATTTAATGACATAATTAACATAAATATATTGTAAAAATAAAAATAAACGACAACGGATTAAGCACACAGGTTGCAAGTTGTTATTCACCATTTCCCACGACAGCAAAATTCAGGAAACCATTCTCCATCAATAACCGCATAAAAGGTCGTTAAAAAAAAAAAAAAAAAAAAATTCAAAGAAGGAAAATCAAGAAACAAGGTATGCATAGGAAATCTCCTAAAAAATAAAATTGATTTAGTACTCTTTCACAGAACATTATTGGTGGCTAATAACACTAGCTAGTACTGTTCTAGATTCACACTAACCTTTTGGTAGGATCTATTGATCGATGAGCTGTGTTTAGCCAATTGCGTTAACATAATAACCTACCGTTACCATATAAACAAAAGAAACCATTGTATCAAAGTTTGTGTAGTGATAAGCACTGAACAAATATAGAGTGCCTACTCAAATTAATTCAGGAACCCTTTCTGCACAAACCAAAGCAAAGTCCAAAGGAGTCCTAACACAACATGCATAAGTAATGCTTTGGGTAATTACTCATGCTCCTCCATGTGGGCATGAATGATAGACCATAGCAATGTTAATTTCGTGATTTCTTGGGGATTCCACAACTGAAACTCATTCAGCATCTCTCTAGTCTACTGTGTGGAGTATCCCCTGCAGCCTATTATATACATTTCTGGTAATACTTAAATATATCAACCCAAATTCATACACATTTTACTGTAGCAAGTATGTAAAATTTTTTACGCCTAGAAACCTGGATAATGCTTAGTTTTGGTGATTTGGGGTTGTAAAATAGGTCTTTTTTGAGTTTTAGCAACTCCAATGCTAATGCTTTATCTTCAAAATAGGACCCACAATCAAGTGCATGGAAAGAAAATGCTCTAACCCAGGTGGGTTGACGAAGTGGTTGGGCACTTGGTTTTAAAGAGCTTGTCTCAAGTTTGACTGGGTGTGCTCTCTAATTCGAGTCCAGGTACTTGCACTTTGAAAAAACTCTCTGGGCCAGCGATTTATTTCTCTAAGGCCCACCCGTCGCGAACAGTAATTAATCTCTAGTTGAAAACTTTGAAGATACACTGTGGGAAACCAAAAAAAACAAGAAAAAAAGAAAATGCTCCATGAGAGAGAGAGAGAGAGAGCCAGAGAGATCACCCGTGAACATACTCATGCATGAGATGAGAATAAAGGGCCACGGCATGGGCTGCAATAGTACTCTGCATGACATGCCTTTGCTTGCTTGCTGTTTTTGGCGACCGCGCGTGTAGGCATTATGATGGCAGTTCTGAATTCGTAACTTAAACTTGCAGGATACTCCCAGCAAAACTAAAGAGACCAACAAAACATGGCTGATGCCTGCTGTCGTACTGTGAAATATTTTTAATAGAAATGCTATATTTACTATATTTTTACAATATTTTTACGATAAATCTTAAGTGGTAAATTGTTATTGCCTATAATTGATGGACAAAATAGTAATTTCAATGGAGGGATCAAATTAGAATTAATAATAATTTATCATTTTGAATTTGTTATAAAAATATTGTAAAGTGGTCAAAGGCCTTGTACCTGAATTGACACCTTCCCATGCACAAAGTACTTGGGGGTTTAGAGGAGAAAGGGTTCGAACTGTGAGATTAACAGCATGTTGTAATTATTTCTCAAAAAAAAAAAATATTATAAACGTGAGACTTTTCATTTTTTATGGAAAAATTACACATTTTTATCTTAAATTATACCTTATTTTACATTTATCCTTAAACTACAAGAATGCACAATTGATCCCTTATACTAAAACCCATGTTTACCTCCTCCCATCACTTTCTCAATTAAGTTTAACGAAATATAGTATTAAAAAACTAATTTACCTTATAAATTGGTTTTTAATGCTAAATTCCATTAAACTAAACCCCCAAAATAAACGGCAAAGGGTTTTAAGTGTTACAAAGTTATAACTTTGAGGGTTCAATCATGTATTTCAATAGTTTATGAGTAAAGTGTAAAATGAAGGATAATTTAAAGTAGAAAAAATTGTAAGTTTTTCCACTTTTTAAATTTTATTTTAAACTTCTTTTTTGTTATGGATTGGGTCAAATAGTAAAAAAGGCCCAAGAGGCTCAAAGAACATTCTTATCAAAAGTGCTAAAAATGCTAAATACTATTTTTTAGCATTTTTAACACCTCAAATCATAAAAATACACCCACAATAAAAATGCTAAATGCTAAATATTTTAGCATTCAGTTACAGTGGAGTCCCATCTTTGACACCCTATTGTGGCAAGGTGCTAGTGTTTTTTTTTTTTTTTTTTTTTCTCTTTCTCACTCTCTCTTGTGCTGTGCCTCTCTCCACTGCTTCTCTCTCTCTCTCTCTGACTCTTGATTCTGTGGTGTTGATCTGGTTGTTGTTGTCTTCAAGGGAAAAGCCGACCTTTCCGACCTTGAGGTTGGTGATGTTGACAAAGCCAGAGGAGCCGGTGGCTTGGAACATGGTGGCGGCCAAGGCAGTGCCGTTGGTGAAATGGTGGAGCTTTTTTGCACCAAAGTAGTCGAGGAGGAGGAGGGAGAGAATGTTTTTGATGGTGTAGATGGAAGGGTGGGTGGAGAGGAGGTCGAACATGGCGGCGTTGTTGACTACGCAGACGGTTATGGTGGTACAATTGTTGATCTCGCCAGCAAGGTGTGTGAGGGAGAGGTACTGGTTGAATGTCGAGAAGTTTGTGCTGAGTTGATTTATGGGTCTGGGTTGATTTAATGGCTTTGGATGTGGAGGATTTTTTTTTTTTTTTTTTTTTTTTCTCTCTCTCTCTCTCTTTCTCTCTCTCTCTCTTTGCTGTTGTTTGTGATTGCGGTGGATCTGGCTGGTGGCTGATCGTAGCAATGGTGGATGGATGTGGTGGTTGTGGTATGGGTGGGTGGATGTGGTGGCTGGCGGTGCTGGGTTGAGAAAAAGAGAGATAGAGAGAGAGGAAGAATAAAAAATGATAAAGAAAGAATATTTAAATGAAGTGTTAAAAAAAACAGAAGATTTGATGTGAGGGATATTGTAAAGTAATGTGTTATATGTTATAAAGTTGGTGTTTTAGATGCTAAATGCTAAAATTTTTTAGATGTTTGATGGGAATGCTTTGCCTAAGTGCGCTATCTGACCCCAAAAGCAAAATCAAATTACTCAAATCCCTTTCCGCCTTTTTCCGAACCTTTATTTCAAGAAGACTGACCCACTTGGAATCTACTGCTTCCTCTTCAATAGCATATTTGGATTGAGCATCACCCATAACTCAAATCTCACAACTCAAACTCAATTCCTATAAATCATTTCTCTAACTCCATTTTTTCACCCATTCTATAAATAATTGTTTGATTTTATATCTTGGTGCATTTCTCTTCTCTATAATTCAAATTTTTGCATAAATTGATAGGGCCCATATCTCTTCTCTATAAATCACACAAGGGGTCTGTTTGAGATTTGCTTATTTTGCTGAAACTGAAATTTTTTTGCTAAAAGTACTGTAGATAAAGGTATAAGTTAGCTGAGATAGTACAGTGAGACCCATGAATAGTATCAAAAAGTACAGTGAGATTCATAAATAGTAGCAAAAATAAGCTGAATAGTAAAATAAGTTGGCAAAAAATAAGCTATTCAAACGCAACCAAAGTGATTTAACCATAAATTTCCATGAACTCCACCAAGGCTGAGTATTTACAAGAGTACCATTGAAAACTATAACTCAAAACTTAGAAATATCTAAATTGTGTTTTCAGTTTCCATGACTAAAACTCAAATTTTTGAGTTTTGAGTTATGAAAACTCAACTAAAAAATAAGTTCAAACAAGTTGAGTTCACTGAGCCCCATATTTTTTGAGTTTTGGGTGACGAAAACAGAGTTTTATAACTCAGTTTTCATTAATCCAAACACCCTCACTTATCTATGTTTCTGTTTCATTCATTCATAAATTGATATTATTGATTTGATATATGTGTGTTGTAGTTCTTGTTGAAATCATTGTATTTATATATATATATATATATATATATATAAGGATCTCAACCTCTAAATGGAAGAACCAAGCTCGGCTTCTAAAGATGAAGGTACCCCAACTCTCCTTGAATATTTTTTGTTATTTCCCTATATGGATGCCTAGAAAATATATATAGCAAAATAAAAGAATCTGGGTCTACTTTATTTATTTAGATAATCAAACTCTTTCCCTCTTTAATTTTGAATAAAAAATGAAAGTCTCACTTATTGTTTAGCCAATATATCTATTTATTTGATTATTATGCTCAGCTGAGTAGAAGGTTAACTGGTTAAGAAATTCTATGTTTTTAAAATTTTCGGTAAGTAAATAGAAACAGGTATATTAATTAATTAATTATATATATATATATTAAAGCTTATAAAATTTGTTTTAGAAGAAAAATAATCATTTAAATAAAAATTCTTTTAGAAGAATATTAAAAGCTAACCACTAATAATACATACATTTTTTTTTTTGTTAAAGAAAAATGAGTTAAAAGGCAACTCGCATGGTTACACTATTTGGACGTTACCATAATAGCACCTAACTTGCCTCAAGGCACAAATAGATAGGACACTCACAAAGTACTGATGGCATGCTAGAATAATAATAAATACATGTGTTTACTGTTTACTGTCTATCTTAATAATAAATAAATAAAAAATTAAAAACTGTTATGTATTTATTCTTTTATTAATCAATATTAAGATGAACACAGCTACGCGCTAAAAAAAAAAAAAAATTGAAATACCTGGCTGCCATGCATTGGTTTACAATTACGAGAGCGTTTGGGTGGCATGTTTTGCTGCGTTGCGTTTTGCTTTTTTTTTTTTTTTTCACGCGGTTCAGTCCACTTTTTTTACTGTAGCAGTACTGTAGAGGCTACTGTTTATTGAACAATAGCTGCAAAGTTTGACTTTTTAGCACAATTTTACTGTTTATAGATCCACAAATTTCACTTTTTAGCAACTTTTTCATTAAAAATAGGTCCCACGATATTATTTACATATTTAAAAATTATTTTGCTACAGTATTTTTCAGTTTTCAGTTTCAATTTTCAGTTTTCAGCTGTATCCAAACGGACCAGTGGGGCAAAAGGGGAAAACCGTAAAATATGTAAGGGTATATTTGGCAGTAGGAGAAGAAAAAGAAGAACAGGGAAGCAGAAGAGGCAGAGGAGATCGGTGTGAGAGAGGAAGCTAATTTTGGGTGCGAGGGATTCTCTCAAAACGCAGCGTTTCAGGTTAGGATTTTTATCTTTATTTGTTTTCCCCTCTCCTCGCCGTGTCCGATTATTAAAAAAAAAGGGAAGGACACGCGTACGACAAGGGCACGGCAGGCAAATTGCCGTGTGACTCCGTGCTTTCTCTGTGGCACACAGTCTCCTCAATCCCCTCTTCTCTGTGGAATGTTTGATGTTTCCACTTTCCTTTTCTTTTTTCTAAATAATTAATGCATTGTTCTGTTTTTCCTACATTTAAATTGTTTTCTCCAATTTTTTTTTTTTTTTTTTTTTGACAGGATTCCTAAGGCAGCCTAGGATTTTGATAGCTGGTGTGTAATAATATTATTGTTTTAATGGATCCCAGATACATGGGGGAGATATTGAAGTAAGTTTTCTCAAATTGTTGTGGTTATGTTTCATTTGTTATATTTAGGTTCTGTTTGTTTATTTTATTCATAATTTTTTTTTTTGTTGGGGTGAATTTTTAGGCATTTGGAGAAGCAGAATGAGCTCCTAATGGATTCCTATAGATCAATGACACATGAATCGCACAAACTTCAGGTTTTCTTAACTATCCAGTTTCTTTTCAAATATCCTGCTGTGTTCTTTTAAGAATAGGCAATTGGATTCATGATATGCTCGGATTTTCTTTACTTATATCTCTTTCCCTTCACATTTTTAGTGTATAGTAGGGTAACTGCATTGACAAAATAGCTTCTTTAATTCGAAAAAGCCGTTCTTTGTTAGATTGTACTAATACTTTATTTTGGGTGCACTGATTAAACAATAGAAATGCAAGTCATACTTTGGATGAAATGTTTGTACTTCGGGCTATTGGTTTGGCAACTGGTCGTCCTATCATCTAGGCCCTCTCAATTGCTTTGAATACTATGGTAATAAGCTAGGACATCAATATAAATACAAAAAATAATACTAGTTTATTTAAATAATGAATGTTGGAATGAATAAGAGCTATTAAATTGGAGGGCCTTCACTGTCTGTATGAATGTACTGTTTTGAACAAGCTAAAAATTAATGGGAAATATAAAATGAATTTATATATAATGCTCCCTAAGATCACTTCAATTGCAAGGTGTATATTGAGTGAAGAAAAAAATATCGTTTAATTTATTTGTTTCATGTTGTTAATTTGAAATGTACCATACTGAATCTTCCAAACTTACAATATGTAGGTAGAAGAAGAAATGCTGATGCGCAAGTTTTTCGAAATAATGACAGCTCATGGTTTAACGAAAAAGGTATGTTTACTTTGAATATATGTACATTATTATGTTGTAATGTCCTATGTATCTTATTTAACAATTTCTAGTGTTGTTGAGAAATAATGGGTTCTTACAAATGTCTAAATAAATTCATCATCACCTTGGATTTCTTAGATAGGAACCAAACATATCTTGCGTGTCATTTTCATTTGCAATTGTTTTTGGACCTTCGGATTTCTGGCAGATAGTTTGGCTTGATCCTCCTCAATCATCTGAATAATCAACTTAAATTATGCTCGAAACATATCATAACAGACAAAATCTGAAATATCTTTTTTTTTTTGAAGAATAAAAATAAAAACCAGGCTTGAATAAGTTTCCTCCATTGTTGCCAGTTGCCACAGGGAGTAAAGAAGTATGTGTTCAGACCATTGATTGTGGAGTGGTGCTGCTGCTTGTAATTTTCCCTTGCCCTTTCATGGCTATTTTTTTCAGTTGATTTTAAACCCTAATAAGAACAAAGTCTTTCTTAATATGTAGTAATGTTTTGTATAATTTTTGTTAAAGAAAATCTCTCTCTCACTCTCCCTCCCCTGGAGAACTTTAGAATTAACAATTTATTTGAGTCTACTCATACGATACAATTGACTACCAGTAAATATTTTTAATTATGAATCTTCCAATTGAGTTGGTATAAGTTTTTGTTTGAAAAATTCAAGGAGACATTCGTTGTCATCTTTTATGTTTTCTTTACTTTCTCTGTTTTATGTCAAGTATGATGCATAGCAGTTACGTTCCCAGAACCTGAAGTCTTTCTTGACTGTTGGAAATATTTTGTATGACACTAAATAACTATCATCCTTTGTTTCCTGTTGGTTGTTTTAGTGCAGTTTTTAGTATCATTTAATTGGATTCTTGCTATTAGGAAATGATTGAAATTTAAAATTTTCTTCAGCTTTCCTCTGGTTATGCAAAGATGGAAGGATTTGGAGGATAAAAGTAAATTTTGGTGCCATCTCTTCAACTCTCACGTAATATGGAGAGAATGTACGTGATTGGTATTCTGATTGACTAATCATTGTTAGCTTCAAGATCTTTTCTACCTTGTTAGATGGTCCCTTGACCTAGGACATATTGAAAGTGGTCTAAGTGTGCTTGTGGTGGGTTTAGGATTAGGACAATCTATGATTCTAGTATTTAGAATTGTTGAAGAAAGGGTTATAGGGTTGTGCGAGGAATTAAAAGGTGGTTTGATGAGTTATTTGATGGCTATTTAGTAGAAGAAAGTGTGGGGTTTTAGGGTTTTGATAGGTAAAAGAATAGGGTTGATTTCGGGTTGTAAAGAAGAAGCAAGAGAGAGGAATTTCTGTATGAATGGTATTGGAGAACAGTACCACAAGTAAGAGAAGAACAAAGGAGAGAAGAGAGAGCAAAGGAGAAAAGCGATAAGAGAAAGGGAGGAAAAAGAATAATAATCCAATGTGCCTCAATACTCAAAACACTAAATATTTGTATTAATCAACTGCGTCTATTCTTTGATTACATTGAGCACAAATATATGTGTGTGTGTGTAAAAACCCAATAGGTATAAACTTGGAATCAAAGCAAATAAAACCTAAAATATCTAAGATCTCCCATAGAATTCTAGACTCAACTTTTCAATAAAAGTTTTACTTATCAAAAAAAAAAAAAAAAAGGTCTAGACTCAGCTAAACTCTACCAATATATTCTTAATTTGTAGTTATTGCATATATTACATTTTTTTCCCGTGACTATAAAATTGACCATAACTAGTTGAATAAAAGCCCAAATTATAAACTGTTTAAACACTAAGAGACTTAGCCAGATCGTCAAAACCACAACTTTTTTTAGTTGGGACTTTATACGTGAATCCCAAGAAATAAATCCTATCATAGCAAATCAATCTCTCATGACTGCATTATCCCCTGCTGTTTCAGCTTAGGCTGTTTAATGTTGGACACCTTGTTTGGTTTCTCTAATAGTACACGCTTGTGTAGAGTGAAGACAGAAGTAACGTTCCTGATGATGCCAAAAATGGAGACTCTACTGCAATAGTCATTGCACAGAGTGAAGACAGAAGTAATGTTCCTGATGATGCCGAGAATGGAGATTCTAATGCAATACTCATTGCACAGAGTGAAGACAGAAGTAATGTTTCTGATGATGCCAAGAATGGGGACTCTACTGCAGTAGTCATTGCAACTAGCAAAGAACAACAGTGAGGACATAAAGTTGGAGCATCCCAATTTTGAATTTCTGTAACATTGTTTATATAATGCTCAGCTTAACTTCTGTTTGCAGTGTAAAAGAATTGTTTAGCAACAAACAAAAAAAAGTTTAAAAGAATTGATAACATATCCGTGAAGTTTAGAATGCAACGACTACAAAATAGTAACATGAAGTAAAGATCTTAAACTGAATATGTAGTGTCAATGACACTACCTTTTATATGTGTACACTGACTTCTACATATACGTACATGACTTAATTTGTCTCATAGCCGTTGAGTATTTCTAAATAGTTGTGAATTATTTTATAATCTTTCTTCCTTTTAGTAAATCATTTTCATGGGTCAATTTGTTTCCAGTTAAATTATAATATGGAATGTGTGATCTGTTTAGAGCCTTCTGTTTTCATTGCCAGTTAAATTATGAAGAAAACCTCTTCATCTTCTCCTCCGCTGGCTGTCCTGAAGTTTCATGTGTGATCTGTTTAGAGCCTTCTGTTTTCATTGCCAGTTAAATTTTGAAGAAAACCTCTTCATCTTCTCCTCCGCTGGCTGTCCTGAAGTTTCCATTTTAATTGAGTTGACTGTTCTTTATCTCGTGTTCATTCATGATTCATCCATTTCCTTATCTTGTTGAGGGCTTATGGCAGGTACAAGGGATCTTAATTGGTCATTTGATGGACTAAATGCAACCATATGTTTCGTTGTCTCAGCTATGATGAATGAAAGTCAAATTGTTCAGTTGGCCAAAATATTCTTTTTATTACATTGATATTGAGGATTTAAGACAAGCACAATTGTCTCTCCATTTTACTAATATCTCTCGAGTTCCCCCGGCTCCCTCCCATTGTGATTTTCCAATGGAGGAGTTTTTTGATTGAAAAAAAATTTATCCAAATTGGTTTAGAAAGATCTTCTCCAACCTATTAATGTTTTATAAAATCAGCCACTTACAAGCATCTACAACAAGAGCTCTGTGCGGCCTTGATGGAATAAACCAGAAAATTTATTTCTAAAAGTTCATTGGCCCAGTTGGGTAAGTTCATGAGCAGAAGGTTTAGCCCATCACTCCACACGTTTCGGCGTTTTCGCTTCAATTGTCGAACTTTTATTTCCCTCCTTGCCCCTTGGGTTTTTGTTGTGGAACTCAAAAGATCCTTTTCACGTCTCCTATTAGTTGTTACAGTCAAAATGCTCCAGACTGGGGGAGTAGTAGAATAAAAAATGTTTTCAGCTACCAACGTGGCATCCCCTTCACAAGGGTTGTTATTGTGTAGTCCGTGAGTAGGCCGTTTCTATGTAAGAGAGAGAAAGTATACTCTCGAAGTACACAATAATTTTTCTGTCACAATGATATCTTTGCAACTCTCCTCTAGAGCTAATTCCATAACCCAGTGGAAAAGATTTATGCTTTACAATATGTCAAAATTCTTTATGGATTAATGGTACTGCTCGGCTTTATTGTAATAAAAGAAAATCTAAATCTAGGTTTAAATTTCTCTATCTCTTATGTGTTGTAAAGATAGAGAAGAAGAAGATGATGATGTTTATAACATATTCCTATGTTCTATGAATATTCTAATTTCAAAAGTTTTTTGGGCATATACAAATTATCTAAGTTCCTAATAAGAGAATTAGACAGTACCACTAAGTTACAAAACTCTTAAATAAACAAATTTTGAACCTTTCAATTGATGTGAAATTGTATTAGGATTGGAAATTTGATTGGAGAAAATTATGATTAGAATTGTCCCATTTATATGGTTTAAGATAATTTCTTTTCAGCTTTTTTAACTTATAAACAAGCAAGATAAAAGTACAATTTTACATATTTATATATTTTTTTTAAAGAAAAAGAAAAAAAGAAGCCAAACAAACAAAGAAGGCTTTAAAAGTTATATCTAGTCAAATAAACTTAGCTGAACACAAGCTTAAAGCTAATATGAAATTTGTGATCATGTGTTTAGCAATCATACCCCCAATAAATGAAAAGGAAAGGTATTAAAAAGAGATTGAGATGGGATAACACAATTGGTTTGAGATCACACCTTTTCATAATTTCCCAACAAATTAACAGTTATTCAAGATTGCCTTCAAATTAATGTGAGGGAAATCCAAAAAATAACCCTATAATTTTATCTATGTGACAAATTAAACCTTAATACTTTTAATCATTTAAAACTCTTTATCATTATAGTTTGTTAAACACTTTAAATCCTAAAAAAATCTTGATCTCAAAGGTACTCGGAATCTTGAAAGGAGCCCCAACTAAGCCGAACAACTAGCAATTCAGAAAAGTTTAGCAAAAAAAAAAAAAAAAAAACTAGCAATTCAGAAAAAGTATGGATTGAAACAGAAGAAAGCCTCGAGAGTCGAGTCCAAGTAAAGCATCAAATACCAAGATCATGACTCGGACCATTTTGGCATGATATATGGGAATGGGATTAACGTTAACAAGACAGGACTTTTTATATTCTTTTTACTTTTGGTCCCACCACATTACTTTTTTTACCACCGTCATACATTGGAATATTCTCCTTTTTTTTTTTCATTCTTACTTTTCACTTTGTTTTCTTTTTGTTGAGAAAATTAAAAGATTGCATGACAACCAGAATTACGGGCTTTCTACTTACCAGTTTCTACGCCGCAGGCCGGTAGAATTATCTTCGACCCAGAATAATTAATTTACTAGCGATGAAATATGAGAAAGGATTAGAATAAACTTATAGCAGTACGTATCAACAAATCAGAGTGGCGCAGCGGAAGCGTGGTGGGCCTATAACCCACAGGTCCCAGGATCGAAACCTGGCTCTGATATAAGAGTAGCTTCCTGCTCAATTATTTTTTGGTTTAAACTTTTAACTTCCATTAATTGTCTATATCAAGTGTATTAACTTTTTTTTTTTTTTTGAAATTAGTGTATTAACTTTTATAATATAAGAATGCTATGGATAAAATATATTTCACAAGAAGTCACTCTAGATAGCACTACTTTATTATTCACAATTAACAACTTGCCATCTTAGATAGTTGGTGAATTTTTTTATGAATTTTGTTGTACTTATAAACTTATTTGTTACTGTAATAATAATATCATAGTCACTGTAAATTTCACACCTATCCACTATTAACAACTTGCCACTTCATATATACATAAAGGCACAACCACATAATTTTCTCTGTAGCTAAGTTCTCTCTGGGACACCAGAGAAGCTTTCCTTAGGCAGTAAAACCGTCATTCCTTGGGTGAGGGGGACTACTTCCTCTCTTTTCCCCCTAGGGTATTAGGGAAACACGAGGGTTGGAGTGATATAGACATGGATAACTTGGCCGAGCATTGGCAAAAGCTATCATTGAACGATAGAGAAGATGAAAACTTAGAACTCCCTGAAGAGAATTCATCAAATGAGTTTATTCTGGCTGCTAAATTCCTAACGAAGAGGGCTCTGAGTGTTGAGGCAGTTATTAGAACATTTAGTCCTCTGTGGCGTTCAGTGAAGGGGTTTAAGGTGCGAAGAGCAGGGGACCATGTATTATTATTTGTGTTCGACAATAAGGAGGAAGCAGAAAAAATCCTTAGCAATGTGCCATGGAGCTTTGACAAACATCTTGTGGTGCTACAGTGGTATGACAAAGAAGTGCCTATCAAGGCTTTAGAATTCGATAAGATCCCAGTCTAGGTCCAAGTCCACGATATCTCGGTGAGATTTTTGAATTGTAAGGTTGCAGAAGATTTATGTGAGGTTGTGGGCTCAGTATGCAAAATGGATGACGTTAATGAGATGGATGGAGGGAGCTTTATGAGGGTCAGGGTTCTTATAGACATATATACACCACTTTGTAAGGGGAGACGGTTCTCTTCTTCTCAGGGGGAACAAGGTTGGGTTTCCTTCAAGTATGAAAGATTACCCAACCTTTGCTATTGGTGTGGGTGCTTAAGCCATGGTGATAGAGATTGCGAGCTATGGCTAGATAGTGAAGGTCAGTTGAAGAAGGAAGAGCAAGCTTATGGGTCTTGGATTCGTGCTCCACCATTTGTCAAAGGAAGAAGTTCGGTGATCAAAGTACGGGGGTTTTACGAGGCAAGGAAAAAAGAGAGGCAGCAGATGAATAGAAAGGGGCCAACTCTGATCCCGGTGGTAGTTTTGGGTCCTCAGCAGTCTCCAGTGGTGGTGCAGTCACAATCCGAGGAAGGTGAGGATTTTCAGGAGGAAAACCATGACAAGGAAGCTTGTCCAAATATTGAGGCTATGACCACGGTGGGCAGAGTGAAGGAAAGCTGGGATTCTAGGGAAGATTTTGAGGAGCGTTTCAAGGAGATTGGGGTTTTAAAAAGTTTGACAATGACGAATTCTTAAAACCAGATACTGATATGGTTAGAATCTTTGGGGAAGATATTAGTAGTGAGCATGCAAAAGATTTGGCTTCTGATCAGAACAGGGAGGCAGTGAAGCAGTTTCTTTATGGGGATCATCTTGGGAGTCTTTCGGGTAAAGAGCTGAGTGGACAGCCACGTGTAAATGCTGCTGACCTAGTAAGTGTCCCAATCACTCAAACTATATTAGGAGATATTACAAATGTCCTGGACAGACTTGATAAAACAGCCACGGTGGAGTGTAAAAAAAGAAGGAAGAAAGTCCACAGGGCAAGAACTAATGAACATATGAGCAGCTTGGCTTTGACAAGGGCAAAGAGAACTTGTGATAAGGATTGTAGTGGGTTACCAAGTAAGAAAGCGCGGTTTCCCTCTATGATCAAGCTACATTTTCTTCAATGGTGGAGACTGTTAAACAGCCCCGCCAACAACAATGAATCTATTATGCTAGAACTGTCAGGGGCTTAGGAACCCTCAGACAGAGCAAGAGCTTGGAGACATTATTCGGGCTCAAGGTCCCTCAGTCATGTTCTTAACCGAAACATGGCTTGATAAGGCTAGACTAATTTTCATTCGGGATAAGCTCAAGTTTGAAGGTTTGTTGGAATTCTTAAGTGAGGGTAGAGATTTTTTTTGGGGGGCGGGAGGGGGGGGGGGGGGGGGGCGGCTCTGTCATGTGGAAAAAAGATGTAGATTTTTCAGTTGACACTTACTCACCTAACCATATTGATGCTATTATAAATAAGAGCAAGGAGGATGAATGGCGGTTCACTGGTTTTTATGGCGAACCCGACACAAGGAATCACTATATTTCTTGGGCCACATTAAGGAGACAAAATACTCATTGCCTTGGTTATGTGCTGGAGATTTTAATGAGATAACTTGGGCACATGAGAAGTCCGAAGGGAGGTTAAAGCCGACTAAGCAAAAGGAGGATTTTAGAGATGTATTAGATGAATGTGGGTTTCAAGATCTCGGGTTCAGTGGCCACAAGTTTACATGGTGTAATGGGCATGGGGAAGGCCACACAATGTGGGAAAGGCTAGATAGAGTAGTGGGTACGGTGGAATGGATGGATATGTTCCCGGCATCTAAGGTGGTTCATTTGGAGAGTGGCTCTTCGGACCACAGGCCTCTTATGATCTTTCTAGCAGGCATACCAAAAAAGATTAACAAACCATAGAGGTTCAAACAAATGTGGATGGAGGATGTGGGATGTAGGGAAGTGGTGGAAGATGCTTGGGCATATGATTTTCAGGGTAGTGCCATCAATAGATTGGAAGGAAAAGTAGACCGGTGCCGTAGGAATTTGAAACGGTGGAGCAAGGTGGCTTTTGGGAATGTGACCCGAAAATTAAAGGAGAAGAAGAATTTGCTAGGGCTGGCCGAAGTTGAAGCAATTAGAGGAGGAAGCATTGCATGGGTACTGAGGCTGAAAAAGGAAATTTCCAAACTCTTAGTGAGGGAGGAACAAATGTGGAAGCAACGGTCTCGCTCCTTGTGGTTGCAAGAAGATAACAACACAAGGTATTTCCATAGTCGAGCCTCTCATAGATTTAGGTGGAATCAAATTGATAGTTTGGAAGATGCAAATGGGGATTTGTGTAGTGATGAAGATGGTATCTCAAATATCTTGATAGACTATTACCAACAACTCTTTACCTCATCCAACCCAGCCATGATTGATGCTGTTGTTGATCAAATTCCATGCTCAATTAGTGATGTGATGAATGAAGAGCTCTTGGCTGACTTCACAAGGGGAGAAATGGTTGTGGCTTTGAAACAAATGGAACCTTTGAAAGAACCGGGGCCAGATGGGCTACCACCATTGTTCTTTCAGCACTATTGGCATGCGGTTGGGGATGATGTGACTGAGGCTGTGCTGTGTTGTCAATCTACAGGCGTTATTCCCCTATCCATCAATCGTACTTTCTTATCACCCTTATCCCAAAGGTAAAAAGCCCTACAAAAGTCTCTGAATTTCGCCTTATTTCTTTATGTTACATCATCTATAAGCTTGTATTAAAGGTTGTTGCAAACAGGATGAAGGGTTTATTACCTTTTATTATATCGGATTCCCAAAGTGCCTTTCAATCCGATAAGGCAATTTCGGATAACTTCCTTGTAGCTTTTGAGACCCTTTATCACATGAAAAATCAGAAGTCAAAGAAGTGTGGGTTCATGGCTCTTAAACTAGATATGAGCAAGGCGTACAATAAAGTTGAATGGCGGTTCTTGGAGCTAACCATGAGAGAAATGGGCTTTTGTAATCGGTGGGTGGGCTTGATTATGTCTTGCATTGGTTCAACCTCATATCAAGTATTGGTGAATGGGGTTCCAAGAGGGGATATTCGGCCAATAAGGGGGATTAGGAAGGGCAATCCTTTATCCCCATATCTCTTTTTGGTATGTTTAGAAGCTCTAAACCAACAATTACAGTATGCAGCCAGTTCCGTGGCAATTAGAGGCTTATCTTTGTGTCGAAATGGCCCAAAAATCAGCCATTTATTCTTTGCCAATGACACACTGCTTTTTTGCCGAGCAGCAATGGGAGATTTGGAGGTAATTCTTCATATCTTACAGTTATATGAGCTAGCCTTGGGGCAAAAATTGAATAGAGAAAGAACCACGGTGTTTTTTAGTAAGGCTACCACGGAGGAACGAAGGATAGAGTTGGTGGAATTTTCGGGTGTGAGTGAGGTTAGAGAGTATGAGAAATACCTTGGCTTACTGGTCGTGGTAGGGCGAAAGAAGAAAGAGAGCCTCAATTACATAAAAGAAAGAGTGTGGAATAAACTCCAAGGATGGAAGGAAAGGCTTTTATCTTAAGCTGGTAAGAAGTCTTGCTCAAGGTGGTGGTTCAAGCAATTCTCACCTTCGCAATGAGTTGCTTCAAACTCCCAATGGGGCTCATACAAGATATTGAGAGGTTGATTAGGAAATTTTGGTGGGAGCAACGGGGAGATCAACGTAAAATTCATTGGAAGAATTGGGAGACCTTGTGCAAACCAAAGACATTGGGGGGAATGGGCTTCAACGACTTGGAGAAGTTCAATGAGGCGATGTTGGCAAAACAAATGTGGAGGTTGCTAATTGATCACATATCTCTGTTTTACAGGGTTTTTCGAGCCAAGTACTTCCCGAATGGCTCGGTTTTGGATGCTAAACCTTCTTCAGAGTCATGTGCTTGGAAAAGCATTGTAAAAGCAAAGAAACTTGTCCAATCGGGTATGTTGTGGAGGGTAGGGAATGGAAAACAAATAAAAATCTTTAGGGATAGATGGCTGCCAAGGTTAACTCATCTTCAAATAGCATCTCAGCTGAGTGGACAGTGAGCAGGTTGTTGGACCCGGATGGTGCAGGCTGGAATGCCCAATTGGTGGATGCCATGTTCCTTCCTTTTGAAGCCCAAAGGATCAAAGGTATACCTATTTGTGTCACTAACCAAGAAGATTGTGTGTCATGGCCAAAATGTAGAATCGGGGCTTACTTTGTAAAATCTGGGTATCAAATGTTATGTGAAGCTGAGGCGAATGGTGTACCATCGGGGTCAACGGATGAAGGCGTAAAACTCTTCTGGAAGAACATCTGGCATATCAAAGTGCCTAATAAGATTAAAGTCTTCCTCTGGTGGGCATGCTCAAACGCTTTACCAACAAAGTGGGTCTTCACAAAAGAAAGGTTATTGACAATACAATATGCGATCAGTGTTTGAAGGGAGTTGAGGATGAGGTTCATGTTGTTTGGGGATGTGCCTGTATCCAATCGGCATGGGAAGCCCCGTTTGCAGCGGTGTTAAAATACCCCAGAGTGGAAGCTATGTGGGACCTGGTTAGTATCGTCCATGATGAGATCGGAGAGCTTGATAAATTTGCAATGGTGGCCTAGGCGATATGGCAACGTAGAAATAAACTTCAGTGCAAGGAGGCTAGTACCCCGGTCCACAAAATTTATAAATCTGCCTTGTCACTCTTGGCTGAGTTTTAGCAGAAGAAGCTAAGGATAGTTGGTCAAAGCCACTCCAGTCCGAACCATTGGTAGCCTCATCTTCCTAACTCAGTAAAGGTAAACTTTAATGGTGCAGTCTTTGGGGACTCTCACGAGGCAGGGGCGGGGGTTGTGATTAGGAACAAACGTGGGGAGGTGATGGCTTCTTTGCCAGAGAAGATAGTGATGCCATCGTTGATGGAAGGGCTCGAGATGCTGGCTGCTAGGAGAGCTGTCATCTTCGCTCATGAACTGGGCTTTAAGAATGCTTGGTTTGAAGGTGATGTCGAGGGGGTGGTGAGAAGTTTAAGGGATAGGGACAACTCAAATGCTTTTGTTAGGCACTTAGTGAAAGACTTTATGTCTATAGTTGGTTTGTTTCAAACCTATACTATCTCTCATGTAAGGCGGCAGGGCAATAGTGTGGCCCATGCTCTAGCTAGGGAGGCTAGAATGTTTTTTCCTTTACGTACTTGGATGGAAGATGTTCCACCAAATATTTTGATTTTTGTAACCAAAGATTTTCCTGTTGAATAAAGTTATCCCAACAGGATGGATTTCTCAAAAAAAAAAAAAACTTGCCACTTCATAGGGTTGTGAAATTTATTGTGCATTTACTGTTTCTGCAATAGTATTGCCACAAACACAAATTTCACAAGTCAGAGTTGGCATATTATTATTATTATTATTATTATTATTATTATTATTATTATGTGAATATACTATTGATACTACTTTATTATCCACTATTAACAACTTGTCACTTCAGATATTAGTGAAATTTGTTGTGCCTATAGACTTATGTTTCTATAATTTACACAACCCATATGAAATCTCGTGCATGTTATAAACACAACAAAATCTTATAATATTTTCACAACACTCTTATTTTTAATTTTAATGGATTATAGTCTAATATTTTATTATTTTATTTAGACCTATGAGGAACTAATACTTAAACTGATGTGACAATTTGTTGTGTCCCAAACACAACTCAATGTGATTTTATTATAAACATTACACAAAATTTAAGGGACTTTGAAAAGTACAATATAAAATGTAATTTCTGTGTTGTTTCAAAATATCATCTTATCAAAAGTTTCATAAGTGGGCAGGCCTACCGCCTACCACATCAATCTTTTAGATTTATGTACAAATCTTGAGAAGAAATATAGTTTCCATAATTTTTTTGGTAGAATAGTTTCCATAATTTTTATTTGCATATGAAAGGTGGTAAATCTTGTACTCAATAACCTAAGTAACCTTATTAAGTCAAATTCAGTACACATTTCTAACTGTCACATAAAGAAGGTCACATAAAGAAGATATTATATCCATGGTTTTATTATTTAAGCTTCCGTTGAAATCACTTTTATATGGTTTTTCCAAGTGCAAGAACCAGTAAGTACTGGATGGCTGGAGAGAAAAGAACTAAAAATTGTTCCTTTCTCCACAAATGTCCATTTTAAACCCATTTACTTGATGGATGGTTTCAAATTAAACTCTATAGTTTCAACTTTTCAAATTTAACAGAGTTACAAATTAAACTATATTGTTTCATCAGTTTCAAATTGAAACTAGACATTCAAATTATATCAATTTAAATCCCACAATCAAATTACAAAAGTTCAGGGTTTAAACTGATATAGTTTTACAAATCCTGGGTAAATAATGAAACTAGTTTTATTACAAATCTTAAAATCATGTTTGATTCGAAACTTTCGAAATGATAAACTTCAAATTGAAAAGGGTTTAACATTAATTTAAGTGTGAAAATTTGCTGTCTCAATCTGCCAGAAGCCTAACCGCATCCTAAAATTTTTAGGCATGTATGCACAATTACTCATATAATGGGAAAATTTCAGGTCATACGTTGTTCATTCACAATTTAAGTTCATCTTGATAAAAAAGATGCAATGTGTAACACAATGTCACAACGGCCAAAGCCAATTACAATACACCATTGACAAGATTAAGGCAACAACCGAATACGAAAAAGAATATAGTCAAAAGAAAAAGAAACAAAGCAACAATTCTTTGATTAAGGCATAAGCAGTGTATATATATCTAGGATAGAAGTCAAAAGAGTCTTTCTCTTTGTGCATAGAGAGTTCCCCATAAGTCCATAACTAGTCAAAACGAAACAAAACTTCTAGTACTTAGTTCCTAGTTCCTACACCCATTCTAATTAAAGTTATCACTAGGATAAAGGGAATAAAAGAACAATTTTAGTCACCTTAGAATCAGAATCCCCATATTAAACTTTAACAAAAGAACCCCAACAATCTCCCTTGGCTTCAATTACTGTATCTAGCTGAGAATAAACCGACAGTGAAGAAAACCTGCAACAAGAATCCGTATCAATAAAAGATTCAAAAGACAGAAAATATTAACGTGTCATTATGTATTCAAACAAGAAATGGAACACCAAAACTATAGGCTTACTTGGGTCAGCATTGATTAGCATAGCAGTCCCTCCAAAGCCGCAAGTACCTCCTTTCCTCTTGTTCTTCTGCCAGTAGCTATTGAAGGCATAAGAAGCATGTGCAACCACAGTATCAGGATGGTAACAGTTCCCCTGTGGCTGAATCTCCTCACAATCAGCACCACCTTCGCTACAAGCATAGTCCAATGCTTCTTGCAATGTCTCTGCAGGAACACTAGGCTTAGCCACACACCACAGCTTCTGGACCAGCCCTATTGATGGTGCTGGAGCAATAGAAGCTGGATTACACGGTGGCAATGTGAAGCCGAAAGGTGGAGACGCTGGGTCCATGTCTGGAGGCATCTCTGGTGCAGATGTGAAGGACAATGAAGGTGGAGAAGCTATTTGGGCAAGTGGGGGAAGTGGCTTTTTGGCCACATTGGCAGGAACAGAGTAACCAACAGAGGACTGAAGTGGGGATTGTGCAATATTTGGTAATGGGGTTGGCCTTGCTGGGAAAGGGTCTACAAAGAAAGAGAGCTTCCTGCTCATGGGTTTTCTCTCTTTTGGACTAATGACTAACACATTGAAATTTTTTTGCTCAAAAAACCCAAGCTTTTTCATGGACTCTGAGTGATAAGACACCAAGCTCACACCTTTATCCGATAATGAAAAGAAATTTGGAGGTGGGTTCACTGAGTAAGTTGAGTTGGTACTTTCCAGAAACTCTATCAGAGGTTTGATAACTTTCTCAGCCAAATCATCTCTGTACAAAGCAGAGTATGAGTGCAAGCAGTTGGAAGAGAAAGCAGCAGAGACTTTGATTTCTTTCTCCAAACCCCACCTTGTGAGAGAGTGGTAAATGTTCTTGAGAGAAGGCAGGACCAAACACAACTTGTGTTCTTGCCCTTCGTCACAAAGTACGGTGTTACCTGCAACAATGGTGGTGATTTTGGTAGCCGGGTAATGAGCTAAAACATGGGTCCTAAGCCACGTTTCAGCCATTAAAACACTGCTTGAGACCTCATTGAGGTTTCCAGCACCCACAGAAACTGCTATAGGAAGTGCAGAGTGAGAAGGCACTTGGAAAACCTCTGGGTTTGTGTCATTATAAAGGTTTAAAAGTTCAATAGATTCTTGACCTGCACCTGCAAAGAAAGAAACACACAGAATTTAGTCTTTCTCCAAGCAAACACAACATAAAGAAAAACGGAAAAATGGAGCATTTTGGGAACTGAGGCAAGACTGTAGTGTTGTTTACAACTTACCAGTAAGACCAAGTGAACAGAGAAAGAAAAGTTGAAAGAGCAACACCATCTTCAACATTATTTGTGTTGAAAAGACCATCATCAACCGAAACAAAGAGAAGCGGAAGTCACTATACTGTTCCCTCTCTGTTTCTCTCTCTAAATCTCCTATGTGCAGTGTATATAATATAATGTAGGGCCACAGGGTGCCTTTTGGTATGTGCAACAATATCATCTGCGGTTAATTTCCTACAGTCCAACCCAATATAAAACATGTTTAGTATAAAAATAAATCTTAGAACATCCCGGTAGATGTTGCATACAAAATACTATTAGACAAGAACGTACGTGTCATTTTAGTTTTTGGGGTTTTTTTTTTTTTTTTTTCTATTTTGGGTGGGCCTTTAGGCAGGGCCTTTTTTAAAGTTTCACCCATACTGCAACGGGTATGTCTCTCCTTGTTTGTTTGTTTGTTGCTAGGTAATTTTGTTGGGTTACGTGTGAGGATGGAACAAAAATTTTATTGGGAAGTGTGAAATGTCAGCTGTGACAAGCCCAAAACCCCGATAGGAGAAGTGACTGTTTGTTTCTATAGACTCCCACACCACACCACACATTTTACCAGAGAGAGAGAGAGAAGAGTTGTCATCCTCTCCTCTCCTGTGGAATCGAGCTTTTGAGTTGCACCAGACCGGTTTAGTGGGCTAGAGTCCTACGACACGTCGTTGTAACGAAACAAGCACCAACGTTTTCATAAAGATCACAGGAAATGGCAGCCTGGCAGGCCTGGGGTTTGTTTGACGGGGGGACCCACTAGAATTAAGTTACCCCAAAAAAAGGGGCCCGCATAAAAGAACAAAAGATAGTAATCAGTGGGGACTCGACCTGCTACTTGTTGACCCTTTTTTTTGAACCTCTACTTATTGACCAAGTTATTGACCTACTTTTTTTTCACTGGAAAATCCCTTGGTCTATTCTGTAGATACACAGCTAAAGCCGTGTAGCTGTATTGCTGTAAGTCTCTAACCTTTTAGGCGCATGATGCGTTGGATGGAGATCCGTTGATCAGGCAAAAACTTTTTGCGTTTTACTATTTGATTCGTTGAGCTTCAGTGAAATGAAAAATAAAAATTATTTTATTATTTAATTTATTTTTATTATTATTCATATATTTTATTATAATTTTTTATACTATTTATGATCACATTGTATTATTTCAACTAATTTTTACTTTTATTTATAGTATTTTTACTAAAAAGTTTTTAATTTCAGCAAAATAAGCGATTTCTAAACAGACTCTGAGTGTAAGTTTGGACACAGCTGAAATCCAACCACATTTGTGTAAGGATTAGGAGAGCTTGGGCTCACTTGGATTTTTTGGTGGTGGCAAGTTGGCTGTCAAGTAAGGATTAGTGCAGATTTGTTTCGGGTCTGATCGGAGATGGTTTTCTTTCAATGGGTTTTGGAGGTTTCGTTGAGATCCATTGATGGTTGGATTTTGCGATGGTGGCTAATTGATTTTCTGGTTGGGGTTGATAGGTGGTAGGATGGCTAATTTTGTGTTGTCACTTCATAGCAGTGGGGATGGGTTCAACAATGTGGGTTTCTCTTTGCTTGATGGGTTGCATGTTTATAATTATGGGTATGAATTTTCTGAGTTGTTACGATTTTATGGGTTTATGGGTATGAAATTTTAATTGTTGTGACAAGAAATTTTTTTATTTATAAAACTTTAAATTTTCCATTAACAGAAAACCTTATCATTTGGATTTAGTTGCACCATGAACAATTCTCTTTGTTTTTTTTTTTTTTTTTGTTTTTTTTTTTGAACATTTCATAATCAAACTTCTAGCCCACAAAATTTTTACAGGATGGTCATGAGGCTTTCAAAACTAACCACATTAACGACTAATATACTTCTGCTGCTCAATATAATTATTAGTTATAAATATGTGATGAAAACTTATAATCTGTTTTTGTCCAAGCTGGCCGCCTTTGGAAGAGATTTTAGAATCACGAAAGAAGAACAAAAGTTGGTAGTGTTATTTTGTAGGGATTACCATAATTGAGGTATAAGGTGCTGAAATACGTTAGGGATTCTGTTTTGATCATAAGATGTTTATTTGGTTGGAGCTTATAAGTTCAACTTTTTTTTTCTCATTTTTTCAAAGTACAAATATACTCCTAGCACACTTTTAGCAAAATGTTTTCAATAAAAAGATGAATAAGATGTTCCCAAATGGATAAGTATGTAATGATATAAATGCTTAAGATGTGAACTTGTGCTCCATAATTGCAAGAGGTTAGAGCTTTCCAGGCTTTTTCTTCATTTGATTCCATATGTGATGTTCAAAAATGAGCTTGATCTAAGCTCGTAGACAGAACTTGTAACAAGAGAAAGAGGTGTGGCAATTCTTTTTAAATAATTAGCCTCTTTACCTCAAGAAAGAATATAATTTTGTAACCCTTTTTCAATCTTGCTACTATATCATTTGTATAGCAACACGTGTAAATTTTAACTTCAATCATATTCTTCAATTAATTTTAGTCATAAAAAAATATATTGAGTTGATGCTTTTATAATATGCACAAGGAAGTGGTAATTTTCTTTTGTTGGACAAGAAAAGGAGGAAGAAACCTCACTTTAGAATTTCTAAATTAGAGCCATTTGGTTGTTATAATCATTGAAGCCACTATCCAGTGTGAACTTCCAATACTTGATCTGGATTATTATGAAAAGTTGAGTTTAGAGAGTTTTGTTTGTAATATGACCTCCCATTCGTGAAGTGTTCATATTTTCCTTGGATTTTGGATTTGTTATTTGTGCACAAACCAGTCTCAATGGAATAAGTCATTACCTTAAAGAATCATGACCAATAGCCAATACTACTTAGTTTGCTTCCACCTTTTGTTCCTCTCAACACTCTTTATAAATGAGCATGAATTTAATTATTATTTTAAAACTTCCCTTCACAAACTCAGAGAAAAAAAAAAAAAAAAAAACTCATGTTGTGTGGACATAAACTTCCCATTAATGAGTGAGATCCAACATAAAATTTCTTAAAATTTTAAACTGAAAATAAAGTGAAACATAGTTTGAATGGTTGTGTTATTTACTTTGACATTATTATAAATTATTACTCATCTTAATAAAATAAAAAATGTTACGACTATAATATTTTCATAACATTTTTACAATAAATCATAAGTAGTAAATTGTTATTAGTTCTAATTTGAATTAACAACTTAAATGATTTTTTTATCAACCTATAACATTTAATAACAACCAACTACTTATAATTAATTTTGAAAATGTTGTAAAAATATTGTCGATATAAGATTTCTCTAATAAGATTATCAATTTGATCAAAATAATAAATACTACTGGCATTTTGGATTACCCAAGAGAATTCAGTATTCAGATGTTTTATCCTAATAATAGAGGGTAAAGCAAATGTTGTAATTCAAAAATCAAACTTTTATCATATATCTGAAAAAAAAAAAAAAAAAAAAAAAAAAAAACCTTTGGTTCTACTTTCCGAACGTAGTGGACGATTGGAGGCCAAATAGGAAAGTATCCTTTGAGTGAAGCCCGCATTGCCACGTGTTTGAAAAAGCAGTTATGAACATCACCAACGTTGGATTTAAGGAAACGAAACAAAACACCGAACCCTTCAAAATTCAAGAGCTGATTTTTAAGAAATGAAGCAATGGCATTGAGAGGAGCTGTTGCCACAGCTTTTAACGTTGGAGGAAGACACAGAAACCCATCTCTCCTATCAATTCCTCACTATCTTAAACTCAAATTCCATTACCCTCCTTCACATGCTCTCCATAGATTCACAGCTTTTCCAATATACCAACCCGGTGGTGAGTCTCTATCTCTCTTCTCTATTTTCATCTTTCAAAGTTTACTTGGTTCTTTCAGTTTGTATAGAAACAATAAAAAGCAATTCTCATTGAAAGCCAAGTTTTGGGTTTCATTTTTTTTTTTTATGTTATTTTAATGTTTTTCTAAAGAGAATATTACTTTGGACATGATAGAATGGCAAAAAAGAACTTATGTGACTGACCCTTATTAGTTTGTTGAGGGTTTGTAGGATAGCCAGCTTCCACTTTGTTGTTATTGTTGTTGTAAATGTTTTTCCTTCATTATTTGATAGAATAGAACCATTTTAGGTGGAAACTAATTTAACAATTTTGATTAGTGACAATAAGAATTGAAGCGAGTTTTGCTGGTTGTTATGCTATTTAAATTTATGCAAGACTTAAATATCCAATCCGCGCAATAAGCGAGGCTACTGTGGATCCTTTAACACCCAAGAAAGAAGATGAAGAACAATCACCTCAGAATTGGACAATTAAAATGTTACATGATGGGGACTGCCCGCTTTGCATGCGTGAGGTCTGTCTTCAACGACCTATTTTTTTGCATTTCTTCAAGAACACACCTGATTTGTGTGTAAAATGTGTTAATTTGTGAATTTGGTCATTTTAAATATTTGATGTGTTTAAGTTCATTATATGTCAGGTCAACATGCTCAGGGAGAGGAATAAGAACTATGGTACGATCAAATTTGTTGATATAAGTTCTGATGAGTACTCTCCAGAGGAGAATCAAGGCCTAGACTACAAAACTGTATGTTCCAAACAATGCTAAAATTTGTAGTATACACGGCTTGTTGGTCGAAGAGGGCTTGATAAGATCTGTAAGATAAGAAGTAGAAAACGAAGTATATAAGTGACAATAACACTACCTGCTAATCATATCCAGTATGACTTCACAGACTAATTTACTCTTTTTTTTTGGTGGCTCTTATGGATCATTAGAAATTTCCTGAAAAATCCAGGTGAAATTATGTGGCTCTGTGCTTTGGCCATGGGAAAGTAAATGATAACTTTATAAAATACTTAATGGTATGCTACAATACAAATTTTAGAGCATCTCTGTGTCAAATTTATTGCAATACAGTGATGAAGTTCTGTTTTTTTGTTTAGGTAATGGGAAGGATTCATGCCATCCTCTCTGATGGAACTGTAGTCACTGATGTTGAAGTACGCCACATTTCCTACTCCTTTCATTTTTCCTATAATTGTAATTTTGCAGTTCTGCTCTTCTTATTTCACATTTTACTTTTATTTCCAAATTTCGACCAAATATAAATTCACTATCTTGTATTTATCTATGTGTATGTGAGTAGCTTATCAAAAAAAAAAAAAAAGTGTATGTGAATAAGCATGCATGTGTGCATGTCATCTATGTGAATATGTATATACTTGTGTTACAATGGTCCAACCTGTGGAATATATAAGAATAATGGGGGATAGAAAAAACCATCGATCAATAGGTTTGGAAACTTCAACTAAGGCTATTCCATTACTAGAATCAATTAGTACAAGTTCAAGATCGTAAAACTTTGAATCTAATAAGTGTTCTAGACAATCACTAACTGTTCAAATATCTAAACTCTAAAGGAGGCCAAAGTGCAGCCTAGGATGTGGAACTGTGATCACCACCATGATTCTATCATTTTACCAATGCTTGCATGGAAAGTTTATTGGGTCCTATTGTAGCACGTGGACAATGTTTTTCTCTAAGCCAATTTCCTTCTCTCTCTCCTTTGCAATTCAATAGTAAATGTCAATGGTCTAGGACACATTTGGAATTCTTTAGATACACAATCTGTTTGAAGAAGATGGCTAAAGAACTCTGTAAAGACGTTACTTTAAGCTGCCACTGCTTTCTTTTTCTGACATTCTCATTCCTGCATATGACAACTTTACAGGCATTTAGAAGACTATATGAACAAGTTGGTCTTGTTTGGGTTTATGCCATTACCAAATATGAACCTGTGAGTTTCTTTGTAACTAATTTTACTTGTAGTTCATTCCAAATGCTACCATTCTCTAGACGCATAGGGTTGTGGATGATGCTCCCTTGTCCTTTCGTCATTATTTGTTCTAAATATAACAATATGCATTTAACAGATTGCAACAATAACCGATGCTATATATGGTGTTTGGGCTAAATATTATCTTCAAATCACAAGTAAATTCGTGTTGCATAAACAATTTTATGTTATGACTCCTTCAAAGTTCTCAGGCAGTCATGCCTTCTTTGCTTTAGTTAAAAAAGTCTTGCTATAGCTGATTTTTTTCCCCTGGATATTACGTATTATAATAGAGTAGCACCAGCCTTGTGATCCACACACCCAATTCAGTGACTCTTTTAATTGTTGTGATAAGGAAGTATTTCTTTTGATAATCATTATATTGTCCACTTACAGAAAACCATATCATTTGGATTTATTTGCACCATGAAAGAATATCTCTGCGATTTTTAACTTCTCTTTATGCACATTTTTAAAATCAAACTGAGCTTGCAACATACTTCACTGGAAGCTCATGAAACTTGCTTTGAAAACTAACTACATTGATGACTAATATGACTTTGCTCTGCTCAATCAAATTATTAACTTATAAATATTTGATGCAAACTTATCTGCTTTTGTCCAGGCTGGCCACCTTTAGAAGACATTTTGGAATTACGAAAGAAAAACAAGGTTTGTATACCACTCTGCAGGGATTAGCATATTTGAGGTATATGATGCTGATTCATGTTAGATGTTCTGTTTTCAATGCAGGATGAAGTATGTAATGACAGAAATTCATGTAAGAAGTGAACTTGCTTGATAATTGCAAGAAGTCAGAGCTTTCCAGGTTCGCTCTTCATTTGCTTACATATATGATCTTCAAAAAGAGCTATATGTGAGCTCATAGCTAGAAATTGTAACAAGAAAAAGAGGTGTGTCAATTCATTTGCATTTTTCAATTAATTTTAGTCATCACATAGTATAGTGATTTGATGCTTTTGTAATGCATAATGATGTGACAATTCACTTTTGTTGGATGGGAAATGGGGGATAATCAAGAATCCCCACTTTAGAATTAGTAAATTAGAGTTTTTGCTTATTTTATTAAGCCAGTTTCCACTTTGAACTGCCAGTGGTTGATAACTTGATATGGATTATTTTGAAAAGATGAGTCTAGGGAGGTCTAGTCGTTCATGGCAATTAGCTTCTGTCTGTATTTAAGGTTTGACAATCTGATTGATTCTCAAACTTCACAAATGAGTCACTCAAAGAAGTTTGTCATAATTTTATGCTCTAATTTTAGTTCTTTCTCAGTTTTACTTCAATAAAAATTAGCTCCAAAATTTGTCTTAATATAACCATTAACCACCGTAAAATGTATTTCTTTTTCCAGATGAATAACTCATTTGCGGTTCTTTCTTCTTAATTTCTTTAATTTTGTCCTATAGTCCTGCTGCAAACAATTGGGAAAAGAACTCCGCCCACCCACCAAAATAGAAGAAAAACAAATTTGAATAAAGATTAAAAAAAAAGAAAAAAAAGAAAAAAAGAGAGAGGTCTTTTTTGGGGAGTTGTATTCATTATGCACACAGTTAAATAAATAAAAGACTCAATAACTCCTAAACCATATAGGAGGAGGACTCAAAACATTAAATAAGACTCATGGACCTTTGGTAGCCAAGGACAGTCTATTCCAGAATTTTTGAAAATGACCAAATTGACCTTATTCTAGTAAGCTTATTTAAAACTGATCCAACAACTTTTCAACCTAAAAGACTCGATAGTAAGACTCAATAATAGCTAAAATAACCTGCCAAACGTGCTAAAAAGATCCAATATCAAAACTAGACCACAATTCTTGAATCTTTGTATATTTAATCTTCTTTTTCCTTGAGCTGTTTCTTGTCCTCATCAATTGTCTTCCTGCTCTCTTGAAGAAAATGTTTGAGAATCTGCTTACTAGAGTTTCTGTAGGACCCAGTCCTATATCTGATCAAGTAGTTAACAAATCTTTTCAAACAAACTACATACTGTATTGCTTACTAAATTAGCTGTGTAGCAAACACATTGATAAATTTGTTGGTACAAAGGACGCAGTACCCCTAGGATCAAGATTGGGCATAAATTAACCATGAAGAGCCAGAAGGGAGAGATGATTATTGCAAAGAGTAGCTCAATAGCAATAATTCCGGAAACCAAACAAATGAACCTCAATATGGGAAGGTACCCAGCATCTTGAGGTTGTAGTTTAATCTCCATATATGCAATGCAATGGACGATTGTAGCCATGAAGAAAAGCAAGATGATAGCAAAATGTGTATGAAGTGGCGAGACGCCCAAGACTTGAAAGTGTATACCAATTAAGGCAGTCGCAAACAAGGCGAGGTCACCAAGAAGCACGTGAAATGCTTCAATGAAAGGGAGTGCTTCATTACTGGCACATACACAAACAAGAAACCCTTTAGCTTTAATATTAATTTTTCTTCCAAACATAGCAAAATCAAAATCCACTTAACTTCCACCAAAAAAAAAAGGTAAATCCCTTCAATAAATTAACGGCCGTATTTAAGTTGAAACTTGTAGAAAACTAAAAGGCAAATAACAATCAAATTTGAAAAATTGAAAAACGAAGAATAAACCAAACCTGTTCACTACGTAAACAAGTGCTTCATAAATTAGTTTCACCACTTGGATCACAGCAGTTTTTAAGCTGAAACTCGTAGAAAACAAAAGTTAAAAAATCAATTATTAAACAAAAATTGATACAATCATCTTGAAAAAAAATGAAAAACAAAGGAATAGAGAGATAAAACCAAGAGCCCAAACCTGCTCAATAGGCCATAAAAAGCATTCAAAATTGAAGCTTTCAATCCGATCGTGCTCACAGCTTCATCTGAGTTAAAGCTGGTTAAGAATGAAAAAGGAATATCAATTATTAGATAATAATAATAAAAGAAATCCAAGTAACAATCAAATTTGTAAATTGGATAAAAAAAAAATTAATGTATTATCAGGAACAGACACCATAGGTTGAAACTCTCTCAAAAGAAAAGGAAAAAAAAAAAAAAAAAAAACCCACTTTCCTTCCTTACTATTCAAAACATTAGTTGTTATAAAAAATAAAAAATAAACATTAGTACTATATTAGTACAATTCAATTAAAAAAAAAATAGTACTATATATATTAGTACACCAACTATATCATGAACAAAAAAAAGTTTTTGAGGTAACTAAGAGCCAATTAACTATGATATTGAATTCATAAAAAAAAAAAAACTATGATATTGAAGAAGAAAATGAAAATGCTACCGGTATGTTTCATGATTGTGTGGATCACGTTCGGGAATATTAGTTCTCTCTATTTCAGACATTGTGGCACTATATATATAGAGTATATAGTCCTTAGCAATGTTTGAAAGCTTCTCTCAGTAGTATATAGTCTTTAGCAATGTTTGAAAGCTTCTCTCAGTACGTTGGGGAAACTAAACTCTATATATATACACAACAAGTTCTACTACTTTACAAGTTGTGAGGCTGTTGTCTGTTGTGATTTCTACTGTTGTAGTGAACTTGTGAGGCTGTTGTCTGTTGTGATTTCTACTGTTGTAGTGAACTTGTTTTTCAGACTATATAATTGGTTCTACTGTTGTAGTTGTGAGGCTGGTTTGTCCAGAAGTAAGACAATATAGACTATATATATAAAGCTGTCAATTACTTGGGCTGTCTGTTGTGAACTTGTTTCTATCTTAGATGGTTGTTTCTACTTTCTATCTTAGATGGTTGTTCTCTTGTGTGTTTTATTACTCCCGCGAATATTCCACGCTTCTACACATTGAAAAAGGATCACTCCTTATAAGCACATTTCTACGTGCTTTCCTAAGCGATGTGGGACTCTAGGATTGCTTCACCTTTTGGTGCTTTACACAATGCTTTATTAATAATGGTAACAATTCCTTGATCTTGAACAGATTGTTGAATTGTTTGATTTCATTTTAATTTAGTGCAATTCCTGATCTAGATTAGGGAAAGGAAAGGGAATAAAATGTTATGTATATATTTCTTCTGTAGTTTGAGAATATGATGCTATTGTCATTTTTCTAAGACCTCGTTGCTTGAAATTTCCATTTACAAAACCCTTGATCAGATTTATAATGTTGTATCAATTATACATCTTATTTGATCCAATCCATGGGGCCTAGAAATTGGAGCAACATAACCTAACTCTTAATAAAATTGATGTTTTTGAACAAAATTTTGTGTCATACTTATTTTTGGTGTCATGTTTACTGTAACTTCTTGTGAAATCCTTAAGGTGTCTACATATTTGCACTCTGTTTGAAACTACTATTGTTTATAACTAGTTGAGTTCTTACACGATGTGTGATGCAACTTATTATTAATTTTCTCCAATATTTTGATAAGTTTTACCAAAAATCTTATAACTTAACTAATTGGCACCTCAATTTTCAATAGAAACATTTAGGATTCAAATCTCCACCCCAACTATTGATGTATGAAAAAGATATTTCAATAAATTTCATTGTAAAAAATTGTAATCTTTAGTTATTTTATATATAGAAAAAATAGAAATACACTAAAAGTAGTACAGTGATTTGATCATACTATATATATATGTGTTACAAATTAAAAATTGCATGATATAGTAGCTGTAGGGATGAAGGTTCTAGAAATGGGTATTGGGCCGTGGATCGCGTTTGAGGACGTTAAATAGTTTGATGATAGGTAGATACTAGTAGAGGCATACAAGTTAATGGTCCGTGGAAGAAGTTTGGTCATAAGGAATTGGGAGTGTAGTCTGAGGAGAAACACCTCCTTGGCTAAGCATAGTAGAGGTCAAAAGTCCGACCCTTCGTCAAGAATAAGGCAACAAGCAATCATACTGGCAAGGATAAACATCAGATGGGGATAAGACAAAAGAGAACTGGGAAATATTTGGGGAGAAAGCTGCTACCACCGCATTGAATGTTCTGTAGCTAACTCTTTGGCCGCATTAATGTGGAAGTAATACCTGAACAGTAATATTCAACCTTATAGCTACCCATAAGGACTTCAGGAATGTGCTGATGGGACAAGTATCAAAGCCAACAATTTGATCTACACATGAAGGGTTGAGATGGAGTGAAGAAGGGGAACATAAAGAAGAAAAACCCTATTACAAGGGGGCATCAGAGAATTTGTAGAAAAAGTCATTGTACACTCAAGAACTGTAATTGTGTTTAAGTCTTAAAAAAATATATACAAACAACCTTCCTTGGACGTTGCCAAGGAGGATTTTCCTTACTCAAAACTGTTTGTCTATGCGTTTAAGTAACAATTAGCCTACTGTGATCACCATACAACTCATTGAAGTTAAATTTCTAGCCAACTCTCTACAAATTCATTGTTTTGGGCTCTTTGGGCCTTAGTCCTTTTCATTTTGGGTTTTGGGAACAAATTGTGTCCTTACAGTAGGTAATATAGATAGACATGTTTCATGCCTAATAAAAAATGCATATATCCTTCAATTATTATTTTTTACAGTTTTAAAGTTGGGTTGGACTGTAGGAAAACTGAAAACACTGTACTATTTGCACATTTAAAAATTATTTTGGGAAAACTGAAAACACTGTACTATTCACACATTTAAAAATAATTTTGCTACAGTGTTTTCAGTTTTCAGATTTCAGCAATAAGCGGTATTCAAACAAACCCTTGTTGTCTCATCAAAAATTAATTAATTTTTTCTTTTGAAAAATCTATTTTAAAACTTTTTTTTTTCATATATTTATCATTAAAAAAATTACAGCTTTTATATCATATTTAGCAAATAAACTACTAAAAACTATAAAATACTCAAATGAACACATTATAATGTAATGAAAGTAGAAAATGGATTGAATTGAGAGCTATTAAAAGTTAGGAAAGTTAGGGGACTAAAATTAAAAAAGGGTAAAGTTAGACTGTTAGAAGATTTCATTTATAATTTAGCTGTTTTTAGGGTACTCAATACTGATTATTGTCTGTTTTTAGCAATTTTTTTTTCCTGTTGAGAAAAAAGGAACCATAGATATAATTTGCTAAAATCAAATGGCAGAGTACACTATGATTATTCAAATTTTAGGAGCAATGCTGCATCTTCTCACATAATAATGAATCTTTCTAATTAAATTTATGATAGGATTTACCATTCATGTAAAAGAAGATAGCATAATTCCGAAAGTATTAAATAGTTTTCCTCTTCCATCCTATACAAGCAAAAAAGTATCAACATATTTATTGCAAAAATATTTGATTTTGTGTTTATAGGATGAATTTTTTATATTAAAATTTATTTGAGGTTTAATTACAAATTACACTATCTAATTTTGCAAAAAAAAAAAATTCTAAAAAAAAAAAATTGCAATGATTTCAATTTAGTTTTTTAAGTTTCTTTAAAAAAAAAAAAAAACAATCTTCTTAATAGGTTTTCAATTAGTTTTTTTGTCCAATCTTGCCATTAATTTTAGTATTTTCTAAATTTCAAGTCATTTTAGTAGAATTAATGGTGTATATTGTATAGAAGTGGATTGAAGGACTACATTAGAAACGATTGAAAATTAAAGGACTATGATTTTTTTTTTTTTAAATTAAAAGAATAAAATGTGAACATGTGAAAATTAGAAGGTATAATATGTAATTTAACATTTATTTATAGTTATAATTTAAAAGTTTTTGATGTTGATGCTCCTTGTTTTGGTTAATGGAGGCCCAAGATGATTAAAAAAAAAACCAAAGAGGCCCAAAGGGTCCATTTCATTTTGGCACAAAATTGTGGTGCTTGGATGACCTTAGAGCATATTGTGGAGCTCAAAACCAGCTAAGCCTAACAGGACCACAGGCATGCTCGAATACTTGGTGGTAGGTTGGAGCATAAGATACGATTTATGCCTTAATCTTAGAGAAGGGTCACATATAATGAAAATTTTTGAACCAAGACAGACAAGACATTCTTCTTTCTTCTTCTTTTTTTTTTTTTTTAATAATCCGGACTTTCATTAAAGAAAAAAACTAAGAAACGACATAAGAACAATCGGCATTGACATACCACCAATCTAACAAAATTTACAACTCAAAGAACTCTTACTAATTTCTAAACTATTTCTGCTAGTGGAGATGGACCAGTGCACTCAGACAAGACATTCATGCATGAATAGGATTACATTACATCCATTTGCTTTTTGGATCTTATCATGAGGATGGATGGAGCTTATTAACAACTTTAAAGGAGGCAAAGGCAAAGGATATGCAAGTTTGCCTTGTGAACTAGAAATGCCTTTGAGTTGTGGAAGAAAAGGGAAAATCTTTTCGTGTTGTCTACTCCAAATATGGAACAAAACGACTTTACTACAACAATCTGCCTCCTGACATTAGCCGACGCTGGCCTATAATTATTAAAAGTTATAATTAACTTTCCTAACAATGATTTGCACCCGTTCTAAGCCTTACTGGTTACTTCAGGAACCACCAAACTGTCGGCTGACATTTTATTAATTTGTCCCCAAGAATATTAATCGATTAGGAAAACCTTTTCAGAGAAAAGAATTTCTCCAAACTCAATTGATAATTATAAACAGTTCTTTGCCCAAAGCGAAGTCCATTCAATCAGAAAATAGAATATTAAAATTCTTAAATAGACTCAAAAGCAATACTGATATAACTCTTAATCACAAAATCTGCAATTCTCATTTTTTTCAAAAATTAAAAAATAAAAATAAAACATAGCATTGATATATCTAATTCTTCAACTGCAAATTAAATAAGTAAAAAATTTTGCTTTTGACAAAAAATGAAGGATTCTATTAAGAGATTTACATATCTATTCTAGAAAGTAGGAACATATATCTTAAATAGACTCTGATTTAATGGACTACATAGTTATAAGAGGATCGAAAGCTTAATAGATTCATATAAACTTATTTACTTTTAAGAAAATATATTTGGAATGCATTTTGATTTAATAAGACATATATGTATGGTACACGAATGTTAAGTAGAAACAAAAAATTATGCATTAGTCATTTATGCGAACGTAATGCATTTTGTAAAAAATAATATTTTTTAAAAAAATTCTTCCCAAGGAGGGGGGAATATATAGTTAAATTTTATATATAATTTTTTTTTCATAAAAATAGTGGAGGGACTAGCAGTGGCGGCTCTAGGATTTTTTTCTAGAGGGGTCAACAAGAAGATGCATTTTACGTAAGAGATGAATTTTGCGCTTTACAAAGATTTCTTATCACAAATTTGCCCACAGTATGCACGAGTAAAAAAATAAAAAATAAACTATAAGTTCATTTAGAACATTATTTCTTAATACAATGAACATATTAATTATTTTCATCAAATCATGAACTTTAGTTATTACTATTTAAAATACTTTTATCTATTAGTTTAGGACAATAATATGTTAATATTGTACTATTAATGTAAGATTTATATTGTAGACTAAACAAATGTGTGCAATATTATACAAATTTGAAAAAAATGTACAATACACATTTGTTTAGAGACAATGTAAATCTTATATATACAATGTAAACTAATAATTTTCTATTAGTTTATTTCAAATTTGTTAAGATCTAAATAGACTTTTTTTTTTTAAGGTTTAAGATGAATTTTTTTTTTATTTTTGTTGTTGGGCTTTTTTTGTGTGTTTAAAAAGACCAAAATATTGTTAAGAAGATCATATTTAAGCTTATTTTAATTGTACTAAAAAAAAAATTAGAGTCTAGGTATTCAAATTTTCATTTTAAGAGGGACAAATCAAAAATTAAAATTAAAAAAATTATATATTATATAAAAAAAAATGCCAGCTCAGGGGGCTCATTTGAACCCCCTGAACTCTACATAACGTCGCCCCTGGGAGGGAGGGGGGAATTTTAAAAAGTTAAGCGGGCTATGGCCTCTTATTATGTACTACTGAAACAATCCAATTGAAACCGGTGCAATTCAAGAGATACGTGGACTAGATTAATGGTTGGTACAAAATATTTTGATCCATTCAATACATTTTTTTGTTGATAATTTGTGTGTTAAGGGAGGAATTTGAACTTTTGATATCTCTGTTGAAAATAGTCAAAATACGAGGAAGTGACTATCCAATTGAATTACAAGAATCTTGGTTTTAAAATCCTATATTACATACTCTTGTTTTGTCTTAAAAAATAAAAAAGGGTAAATTCCACCAACATACCCTGAGATTTGGGCTAATGCTAACTAGGCTTAAAGACTTTTCAAAACTGATCAATTTAGTTCCTAAAGTCAACTTAGAACTTAAGATGGTTCAAAAAAACAATTAACTAGCTTAACGGTGTTTAGAGACTAAGTTGTCTTTAAGAATCAAATTGATCAATTTTTAAAAGTCATGAATTTGGTTGGTATTAGCCTAAATCTCAAGGTATGCACAGTTGGCTCAAGACCTATGCCTAAGGCCCCCACTACCCAAAAAAAAAAAAAAAAAAAACTCCCAGAAAAAAAGGCTCGTCCCCATTGTAAAAGGCCCAAAATTTAAAAAAATTATATATATTTTTTTAAATGGTTGTGCACTTTTTTATTTTATTAATGATGCTAAGAATACCAGAAATTTTACTATAAGCTTACAAATTGACATACCACCAATCACAAAAAAGTAATTTAAACATTGACTAATTAGGCTGTTCAAGTTCATCAATCATAGTTATTGTCATATCATATTGTGAAAATTTTGTAATACCTTTAGCTCATTTTCTCTTTTCAATTTTATTAAGACTTCCAAAATACAAGATCAATAGAAACCTAACCCAATTGAAATCCTAAAATATATCAAAAAAATGTTGTAATAGTTTGAGACTTTAGTTTTTGTAAATCAATATCCTAGAAAGCCACACACTAAATAATCTCTCTCTCTCTCTCTCTCTTAAAAAGACAATACAAAATTAAAAATTAGATTACAACTTTACTTAATTATGCCTCGTCACATATTTCAAATAAAATATATTTTTATTTATTTATATTAAAATTTATGGTTTAATTATAATATTCAATTCTTTATATGAAATTAACATTAGTTTAGTTAATATTATTCATCAAATCATGTATTCAATGTATCAAATTAATCCTGATTTTTTTTAGAAGGAAATTAACCCCTGATTTGATTACTATTAAACAATTTTTTTATTTAATATTTTTTTTTGAGAATCTATTTAATTTATATTTATGTATAAAAGACCCCACATAAATTTTTCGTATTAAGCTTTAAATTCTCTTGGGCCGCCTTTGAGGGTATATTAATAGAATTTACTCTAGAATGTAAGTTAAAAAAAAAAAAAAAAAAAATGCCCACTCCTCACATATGCCGTTTAGCTGGAAATAGTATATCTCACATTATTCGTGATCCGCCCTAGTGGATGCCGATGGAGCATTGCCTTCATACTTTACTCACTAAATGAGGCATGTTTTGCATGTCCAATACTAGTTAATTGCCCGCACTTTCCAAGCATAAAAACGAGGACAAACAAGACTTTGCATTTGTCGTTACTTTAGGCAAATTGCAAGGCGGTGATCTCTCGTTTATTTTTCCAATGTGTCTTTTAAAAAGAGTAACAAAAACATAAAAGAACTAGGTTGTGTGTAATTAAAATTAACGGAAAATTATTGTATACTCTTGGAGTATTATAAATGCGTATTTTTTCCTCTCACATGAATGATGAGTCCTACTAATTAAATTCATGGTAAGACCTACTATTTATTTGAGAGAATGAAGTACGTATTTACAGTATTTTGAGAGTACCTAATAATTTTGCAAAATTAACATGCATGGTAAACGTTTCACTGTGGATGACACTTTTTTATATATATAAAGTGAGTTTGTAGTTTTTACCCAAAGGAATAGGAAAATGAGAGTTTTGAAGCCAAAGTAATTTTTAGGTTTTTTTTAAAGCAAGTTATTTTTTTTCTCTTGCATTTATATTGGGATACATTCATTAAATTCACGGTAAAATTTACCATAAATATGAGAAGAGGAAGCACGATTTATCCGTACTCTAAAAATATCTAAAAATCTTCCTCGAAGCCAACGCTTTATTTCTTATAGTTGGTAACTTGGTATGACTTCAATTCTTTTTCTTCATCTTCCTCATTCCTGCTTTGTTTTGCTTCGACACCCTCAGCGTAGACTAGTTTGATTGTGGATATAAATAAAGTAAGGCTAGATGCTTGACGTGCTCGTGAGACTAGAGACTGAATTCCAAACTATGGCATGAGGCACTCAATGTGACTTGATAACTTGTACTGGTTTCTCCTTTTGAGATCCAATATTAGAAATGGTACTTAAAGCGAGAATCAATCATTAATTATGATTGAAAAATGCAACATTTTTCCTTCCAGAATTTTGGAGCACTTGGGGTAATAAAAAGGTGGTGGGGGTGAAGTTTATTCATAAAATTGGCAGTTGTGGATCTATAATTTTAGCTATTCAGGACAAATAAAAGTTATTTTATCTATTTTATCTACACACATACTACAGCAGTACATCTATTTTATCTTTCAACCTAATAAAATAATATAAACATCACAATAAAATATTATAAACACTACAATAAAATAATATATTCTACTAAAAAAAAACATCACAGCACCAACCACAACCACTTCTACCATCAGTCACAGCCACAGCCACAACCACCGCCAACACCACCACCACCACCACCAGTCCACAGCAGGAAAAAAAAAAAAAAAAAAAAAACCAAATCTCCAATATTTTTCCTTAGCCACAGCCACAACCACCACCAACACCACCACCACCACCAGTCCACAGCAGAAAGAAAAGAAAAAAAAAAAAACCCACCACGAGCACAAGCCCACTGCCCACAACAGATCGGAAAACACAAACACAAACCCACATCGGCGCTGGGCATGAGATAATAGAGAGAGGGTGGAGCTCGGAGGTTCGGCCTTTGAGGTGGAGAACGCAAAGAGTGGTCGGCGCTGGGCTGGGGTTTCGGTCGACGCTGGGTAGAAACGAAGTGTGAGGACTGAGTAGAAAGGAGCAATGGACTAAGTAGAGAGGCACGGTCTGATTAAAATGAAAAAAAAAAAAAAAAAAAAAACAAGCAAGTTGTACCGTACCAGAGTGAGCTTGACGATGGCGGCGGCGACTTTGAGAGAGTGGAGCTTGAGAGGAATGAGAGATGAACGAGAGAGAGTGAGACTGAGAGTGATTTGATAAAATGAATAAAAAATAAAAACAATGAGGTTCGGCTAAATAAAATATTATTATTTTTTTTTTGCTTCAAGCTACAGTGCACATTTATCTATAGATGTGCACTGTAGCAATTCATCTAAAATTTTTTGCTATTGCTCCACTGCTAGAGCATTATTTTAGAGATAATGGAGCTAAAATATAGCATTATAGCATTATACCTTCACTGCTACAAATGCTCTTACATTGTTACTATTCCGAATTCATCCCACATTTCCACCACCGGTTCCGTAATTCAAGCTATGCATTTTGATTAATAATTTGATTAGACTGCACTGGTTATTTGACATGATTTATTAAAGTTGAATGAAATTCATCCCGGGACAAAAAAAATTATTATCAAGTTCGTTTGGAAGACTCTTTCCCTCTCTCACATGAGGGTTACCTGCTTAGGATTCTGCAGTCTGCACATGAAATCAAATGTCAGCTCAAGGCTTAGGCCACTTTGACAGTTTGACTTAAGCTTAAGGCCTCAATTATAATAAGGTCCTACCCTCTTTAGCTTTAGAATAAGGTCTTGCTCCAATTATGAAAAGACCCAAAAAGTCCAGAGAGAGAAAAATAGGGAAATGGAGAGAGAAAGTGATTATTGTAAAATTGATAAGTGTATTCCTAAAAGACTATGCTCCTTGGCTAGCCCAAGGAAGAACCTAAATAAAAATTTCTCTTTTCTTGTTATAATTCTTTACTAAAACTGTTATTCTTGCCAATTTTCTTTCTCTAATTACCAAATCGTGGCTACAAGAGCTTAAAGGGTTGACTTTGACCATCCACCTCTACAAATTAATTGTATTGGGCCTTCATCCTAGCCTAGTCTCATCCAAGTTGGGCCAATTAGCTAGTTTTATCCTCTATAGTATCGAATCATCAATAACAATTAATTTTTCCTAACAGTTTGAGATTATAATTTTTGTAAACTAATATCATATATGGTAGATTGTCAATAACACCCCAAACAATCTCTATATCTTTCTTAACACTAAAATCAATTTTGAAAATTAGATTGCAACTTAATTTAACCATGAATCACTTTATCCAAGACAAAGTAAACCTTATTTTTATTAAAATAATAATAATAATAAAGTTTCACTTTTTTGGTTGAATTTTATACTTGAATTATAATATTTGATTTTCCAAATGAAATTAACCTTTGTTTAGTTAGTACTAATTCATCAAATTGTGTGTTTAATACATCAAATTAACCTTAGTTGATTAATATTAAAATAAATAAATTTATTTATTTATTTAATATTTAAATATAAAAGACCGTATTTAAATTTATCATCTTAAATCTCAAACTATATCGAGCCACTTTGAGACCAGTTGTCATTTGAAGATGGAATTTGTTCAATAGGCCTAATAATCTTTTTCTAAAGAAAGAGAAACTTGAGTCAAAGTTTAAAGAAAACACACATCTTCTTGTAAATGGTTTAGACTTATCAACCCTCACATTTTTCCCATCCATGATACAAACACAAGCAGTTATTATATGCTAGAATTCTTGAATTGCGAAAAGGGTATTTTATTTCCTTCTTCTGAAATATTTGCTGCTTACTAATTCCCATAAACTATTAGTATTGTGTGGTATTCATTAGCAAGAAAATCCATTGCTTAGCTTGCCTCTAGACTCTGGTACAGTCCAGCACTAATAATAATTTAATTAAGTGCATTGTTTGGCAAGATTCTATAATGACAATGACTACAATGCTATAATATGATCCATGAGGCACTTTTTTTATGACTTAGAGGTTCAACATGCTCCTATGATTAAAAACCATAAATATTTTCTTGATCAATCAACACGGTAAGCAATATCAGCCAAAAGGGCCAAAACCGACACCCTTGAAAAATTGTCGGTCAGGACGTAATAATTACTCCCAAGGGTCAATTAAATTTTTTTTTGTTGCTCCTTTTTTCAGACCTAGCAATGCCCCTTCCTATCTGGTTAACACAATTTGAGAATTTAAGAGATATATATATATATATATATATGAATTTTGAGAATTAAAATAGAACACTAATCTTCTGTCCCCTTACATGTTAAAACGGTAACCAATCGATCGAGGGTCTAGATGAGCCATATCAAAAAAATAAAATAAAAATAATACTAACAATAAAGGATGTAGAAATTTAAATAAAAGGAATAGGAGATTTTTCAATGCACAAATGAGTCAAATTAAGCAGTTTGGACAGATTATTATTGTCAAAATTAACACGTTTTTTTCATATCTTTTTTTTTTTTTGGGGGGTTGAGAAGCAATTTCATATCAATTCTATATGTCATTAATTTACTCATGACTTACCAACCAGAACAGACTTTGTAGCGAAACTCTAATTCCTAGCAAGGTAGGACCCAGATGGCATCTTTTGATGAATTGCTAGAGCTTTTAGTGCAGGCAAACTCTGCCTTTGCCAGCAAGTTCTTGTAAAATTTCACGTTTATTCCACGACTTCACATATGACAAAGAGGTTCAATGAAATGTATTTACTTAGATTTCAAACCAACTCAAATTATTTTACATTTTTTTTTGGAGGGCTATTTTTTCCAAAATTGTATTTGGTGATGACCAAGACAATTTCTTCCATTGACAGTGACTCAACTTAATTAACCTTAAAAAAATTAAAATGACCAGGACAATAACTTCCATTGACATTGACTAAACTTAATAAACCTTAAAAATTAGAACCATTAAAATATTGATGGTTATAAGAAGATGCAAAGTAGTCTTCCATGAAATACAAGATAATCTTATTATGCGTGAATTTGGATTAGGCATTTTCCTCAATTTGCGTGTTTAGTGTTTTTTTAATGGGTTCTATGGATACAGTTCATGTACTACCAAACTCAACAAAATACAAATTTCTAGATAAATTAGGATCTTACAGCACTATTCATACTTTTAAAAATTGTTTTATTATTGTATTTTCAGTAATAAGTTTTCAGTTTTCAGCAAATAAGTAATATCTAAATACACATCTAAATATGGAAAATGATAATTACCGATGATGGTTTGTAAAGAATTTGATTAAAATGACAATCTTCCAAATCACAACGAATACTTTTATATACTTTGAGCACCACTAACCAATTGCTGAAGGCGTGACAGAGTTAAGAAAAGGATAATATTGTACTTTGCGTTTGTGGTGGTGTCCAGCAAAAGAGAAAAGGAATAAAAGAAAAGTGATAAAGCATATGCAATTGGACGTGTGCATGTCCCCCTCAAACGCAAAGATGGGGTCGGTGGATCGATCCAGCAAGAAGAAAAGCAGAAATCAGTAAAGCGCAAAACGTTAACGGAGGCCATAAACATTTTAGTATTTTACCTCGAATTACATGTTTGACCTTAAATCCCAACTCCCAAACTCTTTTTTTTTTTTTGGTCAAAATCATTTAAGGTTACAACTTAAATAAGTAAAATATTATAGGTCATGCTAACGAGTGCCTTTAGAACACTAGTTAAGAATCCAGTTAAAGAAAGTTTTTATGGAAAAAGAAAAAAAACAATTAATGTTTTAACAGCTTTTTTCATTTTCCATAAAAGTGATTTCAAAAATTTCTTTAACTAGATTCTTAACTAACTTTTTCATTTTCCATAAAAGTGATGTCAAAAATATTACTTATTTTACTTTTAAAAAAATTTACGAACTCAGGGGATGGCTTACATAAATAATGCCACATTCTCACTTAGGTTGTTTTTGGTTGGATGGAAATTGATTTACAAAAAATATTTTCTATATTTACGGAGTTTTTGGAGCAACTGAAATTGTTGGTCAATCAAAAATTGTTTTCTCGTTGAACGGAAATAAAGAAACTTCTGATAGAAATGGTTTACACTTGCAGTTGCCGTAAAACATTTTCTGCCTCATCCAAAACTCATCAACCAAACCTCCACCCTCTACCTTTCACTAACAGCCACCCAACCACCACCCCCACTATCATCTGCGGTCTTTGGCCTCCAACAAACTCCATCGGCCACCACTATGGTTGGTTGCTGATCAGGATTTTTATAAAAATTTAAAACTCTTTTTTTTTTAATTAAATATATGCTGGGAGATAAGAAATGGAGATAAGAAATATGGAAAAATAATAGAAAATATAGTTTCCATAACATTTTAAAGAACGCAACTAAACATTCGAAAATATTTTCAGAGTGAAAAATATTTTACATTGAACCAAATACAACCTTAATTATGATATTACCAATTAACTCAATTGGTAAAATTTCTTGGTATAGGTGTAAATCTTATTGCCTTTTGAGTCAATCAATCCTCTTGATATGCTTCACCCTCAACAAAAGTCACTCGCCATGCATGAAGCTTTAACAGTTTCACATCATCTCAGATTCCAATAAGGGGTGCACACTATAGTGGTTGTGCGTGAAAGGAGGTACATTTTAAAGGCATGCTAAAGCGATTGTGATGTGGTTTTGCAAGTTGCAACGTTAATCCAATGCTTGTGGAAGAAGACCTAGCATGACAATTTTTTCGATAGGGAACCAATATTACTACTTGTGAAAGAACCCGAGAGTGGCTACGTACTTTAATTACATGGCCAAGGAGGTCACTATGGCCTACAACAAGGCCACCCTTAGCCTTCACATGCCCAACACCAAGTTCAACTTCGTCCTTATTCGTTGCTCCAATTAACGAATGCACATTGTTCCAAAGCCTTTATCGAATTGCTTTTTGAGTAGGGTTTCGACACTAGAATGGGAGGAGTGGGGCAGTGGCAACGTGATAGCTGATGTGGCAAATCTCTGTACATACAATTGTAAGTTTCATGTAATAAATTTGTAGTACCTCTATTAATATTCAATAAATACAATAGGTCAATCATAAAAAAAATAAATGTCATAAGTTGAAACTCATTAAAAAATTAAATAAGTTACGATAGGTCAATGTTCTATTAAAGATTAATATGAGTTCAAATCTTTTGTCCCACTTTTCATGTTCCACTCTATACTCCACCAATAAATACTTGCCACGTGTTCACCCAATTAATTAAATACTACTATTAATTAAGGGCAAGGCTTGTGTCCAGTGAAAATTTTCACTGGACACGGCAGGATTTGGACACGTGTCCAAGATCCAACGTGTCCAGTGAAAACTTTCACTGGACACAAGCCGGTTCTATTAATTAATAACTGTAGTATTAATAAGTCAATAATGATAGTATTTAATTAATTAGATGAACACGTGACAAGTATTTATTGGTGAAGTATAGAGTGGAGCAGGAAAAATGGGACAGAAGATTTGGACTCGATTAATATCGCATCTCTTATACGTTTGGGCAGTCTTTTAAAATATTTAACTATTGGCTAAATCAAAAATAACATACATGAGAAAAAATAACATTGAAAGGTAATAAACTTATTTTCTTGATAATGAAAGGTAATAAACTTATTTTTTTTTACTAAAAGAAGTTTCTTTTTTATTGCCCATATAAGCAATGTTATAAGCCTTTTAAATACAAGTTTTTAATAATTTGACTCTAATAATTCTAGCTAAATACAAAATATTTTGATATTTATTATTTATATTATACATTTTTGTCCGCAGATTGCATTAAATGGAAAATTGACTAATACACATATAGTAATGTTACAGTCACAAATTATTTTACAACATTTTTACAAACAATAAATTTTTACTAGTTCTTATTTGAATTTACTATTAATATTACTTTTTATTTACCAACAATCACTCATCATTTTAGTAATTTATAAAAACTTTGTAAAATAATTTGTGCAGTGATAATATGCTATTAATCAGGCATATGTCACTATAATTGGTCGTACAAATTTATGTGAATTAGCATCGGTGTTCTAGTTGTTGGTGGTGTATGATTGACTGTCCCATGAATCAGAACCATCCAAACCAACCACCAAAACGAGCAATCCAAATTATATTCCATTTGGAATGGAATAGACACGTGGGGCAATATTTTATGTAACGTTTTTTCTACGTCCTCACTCATAGAGGATTTCATTACAACAATCGAAGGTGAACCTGGGAATCAAAGTGCTAAAGCGCCTAAAAGCAGACAGAGGACACAGAATTTAACGGCATCAACGGGAAATTTTTTTATTATAGAGTGGAATATGTGCTTTGCTTGCTTTGCCCTCGGTCACTACAAAAGAGAAAAAATCAATTTCAAAATAGACAGGGAAGGACATGAACGTGTTCTTTTGGTATTACCACTCCATGGTCATCATCGTCTAATTTTTTTTTTAAAAAGAAACAACCAATGTGGATCCCACTGCCACGTTTCATTCCTCACCACACAAAGTGTATGTTTGAAACCGTTTAGTTAGCTCAAATTGTTTTTTTTTTTTTCTGAGAGTGTAGCAAAAATATTAAAAAATAAGTTGAATAATACCGTGAGACCTATGACTAGTATTAAAAAATGTAATAGCACATGTAAATAGTAACAAAAATAAGCTGAAAATAGAGATAAATTGAAAAATTCAGCCCATCCTAAACTCCCACAAAATATCACAACTTTTGTCAAGATTATTTTAATTGATTACATGTAATTTTCATGTAACCTCGCTATCTTTTCTTAATTATTCATAGTTTTCCATTCAGACAGTTGTCAAAAAAAAAGTTGTGGTTTAAGTTAAGGTGTTAGAATTTTTGTAAAAATATTTAATTTAGATGAACTAAAAGTCATATAAAAAAAATAATACTCCAAATATAAAAAAATATAAAGAGAGAAATGCGGCTTTTGCTTTCGTCAGCCAGTTGAGCATCCAGATCTTACAGACCAAAGAGACTAAGAGAGAGAGAACCTTCCCAATCTCTTTCTCTCTCTTACAAACAGAATTAGAAAGAAAAGCATAGAAATGAATTGGGTGAGAAAGAAAAGGAGAAAATAAGAGAGACCCAGAAGAAAAGAAAAGAAAAATTCTTCACCATGAGAGCTCATCATAATTTGAGCTTCTTTTTTATTCTGATATCATTGTCTATACCTTTCACTCCAAAATGGGTTGCTGCTGCTGCTGCTACTGCTACTAATATTCTAAACTCAACCAGAAATGGAGTTGAAACTCACAGGAGAATTCTGCACCAACCATTGTTCCCAGAAGGTTCGGCACCACCACCTGGAACGGACTCAATTCCACCACCATCACCACCGCCACCGACGGTGCCATCAGACAGCTCAAATGTGCCGAGCTCGGAGTACCCATTTTTCCACGAAGGAGGACCAACCCCGGATCAGAGTCAAACACCACCTTCACAACCCAATGGAACCATGCCAATCCCAGTGGCAACAACGCAGCCAGCGAAGCAAACGAAAACAGTGGCAATCGCAATCTCAGTCGGAATTGTCACTCTGGGAATGCTCTCCGCACTCGCATTCTTTCTCTACCGCCACCGTGCAAAGCACCCACGCGAGTCTCAAGCTCAAAAGCTTGTTGGAGGAAGTTCCAGAGATAACAGCAACAGCTCTGCCCCACCCTCGAATTTTCTGTACATTGGAACCGTGGAGCCGAGCCAGCAAAGAGGTTCAATCACTGATGGGGGCAGAGGAGAAAACAATGGAGCTAACAGGTCGCCTTATCATAAGCTGAATTCGGAAAAGAGATCTGATCTGTATCGGCCTAGTCCTGAGTTACAGCCACTTCCACCACTCACAAACCCTGTCTGCAATGTCAATTCCTCTTCATCCGATGAGGAAAGCCACGACACTGCTTTTCATTCACCCAATTGTTCTTCGATCAGTTACGATGACAATAGCTACTACACTCCCAGTTCGCGTCTAAGTTGTCCACCTAACAACAACAGCAACTACTACAACAACAACAACAACAACAACAATGGTTTTGCCAAAACCGACACTTATGGTGCCAATTCTGTTATTCCTCATTCCAAACGGACTTCTCCTAAATCTAGGCTTGCGGCCCCGCTTCCATCGCCACCGCATGCGCCGCCTCCTCCTCCTCCTCCGTCAACGCCGCTACCTACTCGTGTGGTGGGCTTACAACAAGTGATTCCAAATCCTCCAGTGAGGCCAAAATTCTCATCGCCACCGCCGCCACCAAATATGGCGCGTCTTCAATCAATAAGCTGTGTGTCTAGACAAGTCTCTGAAGCGCCAATTCCGCCCACTCCTGCTCCTCCTCCTCCACCGCCGCCGCCGCCTCCGCCTCGTCCTCCACCGCAATCATTGCCGCAGCGGAAAGTAGGACTTCCAGAAACAAGCGTTTCTGTTACTCCAACTCCTCCTTCTTCTGCCCAAGTATCAAGGAAGTCATTGTCCTGGAATTCAAGCCCCAAACGCAATTTTGAGAATGAAATAACAACACCAGCACCACAAAGTAGTAATAAAAGTTTGAGCTCTTCTGAGAGGCTTGATTCAGATGAGAGGGAAGGAGCAAAACCCAAGTTGAAGCCTCTGCATTGGGACAAAGTACGGGCAACCTCGGACAGAGCCACGGTTTGGGACCAGCTCAAATCAAGCTCATTTCAGTAAGTAGTGAAATGTACACCTTTTTGTGATTTATCCCATAATGCTTTTTAGTTTAGTTTGATCATTGATGTGATACAATATTTGTTTGCTTCGTTACTTTGCAGATTGAATGAGGACATGATGGAGACTCTTTTTGGCTGCAATTCGGCGAATTCAGTTCCAAAAGAGGTTACTAGGAAATCAGTGCTCCCTCCTGTTGAACTGGAAAACAGAGTGTTAGACCCAAAGAAGTCACAGAACATAGCTATTCTATTAAGAGCACTCAATGTAACAAGGGACGAGGTGTCTGAAGCTCTTTTGGATGGTAAGTTATGTTTCATTCTTTCCCATGTCTGATAAATGATTATAAATTCCGTATTCTGCTTAGACGATATTTAGAAAAAAAAATTCAAAATCCCATTTTCTCTGATTTGATCTAGACATAAAGGAATAGATAAGTTATAATGGGCAACCATATTTTTTTTATTACTTACAAAATTCCAAAAGTTATGAAGTACTCTATATTCTATAGATATCAATTAGCACAATTTTTTTGAGGCAGGAAGGCACGCAATGTAGCTTAGTGTACCAACAAAAAGCAGAGGATAAAAGATGTCGAAAGCAGAAATAAGAATTCAAGAGCTTAGAAGAAGTGTAATCATGCTTATAATCATAATGGTAGTTAAAGCGTTATAGCAAGATAATATCAGTTACATCATTATGTTATATTTCAAGTAATCATGTAAAATCCCCATCAAAATGACTACCTTGCTTCAGGAAATGAAGATTTCCAAAAAAAGACATTAGTATTAGAGACCAAATGAATGTTCATTGCTTCTCATGTTATAAATCATTCTACTAGACTTTGGCTAGTAAATACTAGGTCATTATGCCAAGCATGCTCCAACCTATTATGCCCTAGATCTTTTTCTCAGTAGAGAAAGCATGACCGTGATTTCTTTTTTTAGTTGCTTCCCCTTTTTTTTGTCGATTTATTAGATCCGTTTGATTTACGCAATTCATTATATCTCTTATGCTCCAATTGAAGAAACCAGGTTCAAAAACCTTCATGCCTTCATCATCTGGCACACTTTTTCACCATAAATTAACCACAATCACTTGTCAAGAATGTAGAGAAGCTCAATTAAGTATAGTATCCCAAACAACACCTTAGTGACACTTTGAACAGGTAGTTGCATATATCTAAAAAGTAATTAAGTAACTTGGATATTTACCAACATCTGGGTGTTTCATTTAGAAAAGGGACACCGTTTCCATAATAACTGTAGTACAGATAATGCAGCTCAATAACTTCAATAATGAAATTACAAGAAACTTTCAAATTACAACTACCTAACTAACTAGACTTGCCTACTAACTGCCAAAAAATGATAATCACCACAATTACTGCTATTAAGATTACCACAGAAGCCACACCAGTCTATATATTCCTAGCATTCACACATTTAAGGTATATTGGAGAACAAAATGACCAAAAGATATGAGTAAACACTGCAAAATCAAAGCACATGACACATTTGCACAAGCATGTATATGTCGAAAGACTAATACACTACCAAAAATCTTCCCTATATCTAGAACGTTATTTTCACTCAGGTGTTTTACCTTTTTCATGATCAGATCTTCTGTTGAGACTGTGGGTGTCTAGCTTATGCCAAATCAACAGAGCCCTCCCTATCTATTCTTTGCCCCCCAATTGTCCATGTTAAGCCTTATTTGTATTACATCAGATTACCTGAGCTAACAATCAGGACTCACAACACATAACCAATATGACATATGCTACTAGTGGTGCTGTATTAGCTTGTATCTTCTTCTTCTGCTTCTTCATTTCCACACACTCCCCCCCCCCCCCCCCCCCCTCTCTCTCTCGATTCATATGCAAATGTATGGAAAAGCCACACAGAAGGTGCTTCCTAGAGCACAGTCCAATGAAACAAATCTGCTGATATATAGCCATTCCGCATAAATATTGCTTGAGAGGTTCTATATGACAATCTCATTATATCACTAGTTTCTGTCTACAAAGTACTGAAGTAAGAAATATAAACATATTTGTTGAAATCTTTACCATGCTCATTGCCTTTGCATCCAACTTTCCGTCTAGATCCTGTATTTTTAGTCTGAAGCATCATTTGCTTTATGTGTTTGGGCGCAACAGGTAACCCAGAAGGCTTGGGTGCTGAGCTTTTGGAAACTCTGGTAAAGATGGCTCCAACTAAAGAGGAAGAGATAAAACTTCGAGACTACCGTGGTGACATCTCAAAACTAGGGTCTGCAGAGCGATTTCTTAAGGCAGTACTTGATATCCCATTCGCATTTAAAAGAGTTGAAGCCATGCTATACAGAGCTAACTTTGATACAGAAGTCAAATACCTGAGAAAGGCTTTTCAAACCCTTGAGGTACTTTGGCTAAAAGTTAACAATTTACAAGTTTTAATGACATGTTATTTTGATCTGTTGATTTCATGAATTTTGACTTGTAGAAACTCAAACCTTAGATTTATTATTTGTCAGGAAGCAAGTTATGAATTAAAGAACAGTCGATTATTCCTTAAACTCCTTGAAGCTGTTCTCAGGACAGGAAACAGAATGAATGTTGGAACTAACCGTGGTGATGCTAAAGCTTTTAAACTTGAAACGCTCTTAAAACTTGTAGATATTAAGGGAACTGATGGGAAGACCACATTGCTACACTTCGTGGTCCAAGAGATTATTAGATCTGAAGGCACAGGTACCGATTCTACAAATGAGAATGTTCAAGAAAAAGTGCATCAAAAGACGGAGGACAGTTTCCAGAAGCAAGGATTGCAGGTTGTGGCTGGGTTAAGCAGAGACCTCGGCAATGTCAAAAAAGCAGCAGGAATGGACTCAGATGTCTTAAGCAGCTATGTGTCAAAGCTTGAAATGGGACTTGACAAAGTCAGATTGGTTTTGCAATATGAGAAGCCAGATATGCAGGGAAAATTCTTCAACTCAATGAAACTATTTCTGAAAGAGGCTGAAGAGGAAATTGTTAGAATCAAGGCCGATGAAAAAAAGGCTTTATACCTTGTGAAAGAGGTCACAGAATATTTCCATGGGGATACAGCGAAGGAGGAAGCCCATCCTTTCAGAATCTTCATGATTGTAAGAGATTTTCTAGGCATACTAGATCAAGTGTGCAAGGAAGTGGGGAGGATGCAGGATAGAACAGTGGTGGGTGCTGCCAGATCTTTTCGGATATCTGCAACTGCTTCACTACCAGTTCTCAATAGGTATAGTGCGAGACAAGATTCAAGCTCGGATGAGGGAAGTTTGTCTCCTTGAAGTTATGTGAATATCAAGTAATGAACCTCTTAGAAGTCCAATCAAATTTTAGCAGATACTTCCACGGTTATAGACTCATTATGAGCATTCAGAGGAGTAGGATAATGGAGATGTGAAAGTACTTCAGAAGGAATCTGTTATTGTCAAGAAAATCCCAGTCCATGGATAGAGGTACCAGTCAATTAACAAGGTGAGGCTTGTAAGAGAAGAACAAGGTTTTGTGTATGAGATCACAAATGCATAAAAGTCAAATGTTGGGCATTGAAGATTTACTATGATAGAAGAGCAATCTCTATCTGGAAGAAAAGGGCATCAAAAGACAAAGACATGATATTCCTTTCACTGAAGTGCACAGTCGAATGAAGCAATTCTAAATGAAAAAAGAAAAAAAGAAAAAAAAAAAGATGTCTTTTTTTCCTTGATCCGACACATATGCCATAGTTAAGATGGGTTTATCTTCTTTTAGATCAGATTCCCACACATTTTCAAGAAATCAGAATGTTTTGATGTTACTTACGATGCTTTTATCTGCATTTATTTGATCAATTAGTAATAATAATAAGTAGCCGTTTTTTCAGCATTTCTTTTTAATGATTTCCCTGGAATTTGGACAAGAATCTGCTTGAATTGTTTGCTCTTTTGAGTGGGAATATAAAGCCAACTCAAGTGCGGTCCTTGTTTAGCAAGGAACCAAAAAGAAATCTATAAAATAAAAAACCGTATAAACCCATCTAGGCTTATCAATGAAGGGATTGAAGCTTTTCTATGTTGAAGGATAGAGGACAAAGATGGGTGGCTGGTTCAGCTTCAGTTAAATCAACCCAAGTTAATCAGCTCAATTATTAGCCACTCTCAACATGGTTCCAAAAACTTCAACTCTATCCTAATGTTATCAGAATTATGTGAAAATTTCTGATGGGTGCCTTAAAATGTCTTTCACATTTTATAAACTACCATTTTTAATAAAATGTGCTCAAGCTATCAAACAGTTGATGATGAAAAATGAAAAGAATAATAAGTGTAAAGCATGATAAGGAAGAATAGAGAGATGGGGGGGAGGAGAAGAAAAAAAAAACACTACATAAACGTACCAAAAGATGAAAGCTCCATTTCTGATAGATGCAATGCAATCTTTTATTATAGAGTGGCGAGTTTTGTTCAACTTCAAGACTTCAAGCTAAGGCAAGGGTTAGAGAAACGACATCGTCTCATCACACTCTTAAATGGGGCCATGCCAAAAATAAAATTTCCTTCATCTAAGACGACATATTTTTCACGTAAACGATGAGCTTTGGCAGCCAAGTCCTAGTCAACCCCGGACCCTATATGACAACAATTATTTCGTCGTTTAACTGTTTTATTTATTTTGTTTAGGGACTATACTTAAATAATGTCAATAGACGACACCAAAATTTTGTTTACACATTCTCTGCACAAATAAACAAGTGCTCTTACTCATGACTCATGAGTGATAGAGATTGCTCAATGCTCAGTCATCAATTAGTGGTATATTGCTGTAACAATCATAGTATTAGGTGTATGAATAGGACATCAGGGTATACTGTACAGCAGAAGGTCCATTTGACTGCATCTGTGGGCATCTCAATAAGGAATATCTTCATTTGATGGACCCAAATTTATGTGAGTTATAAATGACAAGGGCCTCGGTTTTAATTTTCTTTGAAATGGACAACCACTTCTTTGTGAAACGTTTTGTTCTATGCCTCAAATCAAATGTCAAATCAGCTCCAGCTAAAGCTACAGCTGAGAGGTTATTAAACTCCTTACAGAAAATCTTGTGGGGTGCAGTTTGTTAAATTACTGATATAATTATTAAAAGTTGAATCGTGGTATTTAATATTACAACGTTCACATTGACTCACGTCAGTATTTATGTCATTCTCATTTTATTTTTTAAATTTATCCTACAATTTTAAAATATATTTTTAAATTTTAAAATACTAATAAAACTAAAATAATTTCCAACCTATCTCCACCATAAAGCCTACTTATTTTAAATTTAATTCCACCAGCCCACTTCTTCTAAATTTAATAATAACTTAAAGCCCAAACCCAAGCCTTCCAAATTGAAAACCCTTAGAAACCCACGGTTACTACCTGTTGATTTCCTTCTCTTTTGTTTCTCACGTGTTGGTTCCCTTTCCCACCTTCTAACGGTAGAATCCTCACACCCCTTTGGTTTCTCACGTGTTCCTTCCCCTTCCCCACCTTCTAACGGCAGCCTCTCTGTTTTCCTTACTCCTTTCCTCACAGTATATAAATACTGACAAAAGTTGGATGCTTCAGTTTAGGTATCTCTAAATCCTAGTTTGTTTTCTACTCTATTCTTTTTGCTTGATTGCTTGATGTTTTTTATTTCCTTCTTAAATTTTTTTACTGCCTACTGCCTCTTGAGTGTTGTGATGTGACACAGATTAGTTCGTGTAGTCTGTGCAAAATAAGGCAATATTGTTGCAGCTGAAACAATTTTCTGTGTGTTTATTACAATGCCAAATATTTTAGCAGATCTCCTTTGTGTATGAATCTGATCTCAATGTCGATTGGAGTTTGTTTTTTATTGGCTATGTTATGGGATGTAGCAATTCTTATATTTCAGTTTAGGAGGAAGTTTTTTAATTTGAAGTTTTCTTGATGTTAAATATCATCTTGGATCTATGAATGCTTTAGTTTTGTTAAAAAAAAAAAAAAAGGTTACTTGGTGATAAGTTATTTAAGAGCTGCAGTTCTCAGGTGGTATAATAGAACCTGCTACAATTGAATCAATAAGCCAATCAACTTTCAGTATTAAGGTATTCACTGCACACCTATACAAGAATTTGGTAGTTTTTAGCTGAGACAGAGAGAGAATACCCATTAGAAAAAGAAACGTCACAACCCCCAAAAAGTTATGAAACCTTGTACTGAGAAAAATAGAATAGAAGTTAGATATTAAGATATTCACAAACTTCTCATGATATTTCCTATTTCAGATTAAGAAGACTATTACCCCAAAATAAATTTTAAGAACTCTTATGGCTATGACTCTTGTGACTCATTTTAACCTTGAAGTTTCTTAAGCCCAGCAAAGTAGAAGCTAAATGAGATGAGAGGAGCTAATTGCTGAACAGTCAAAACTTATTGTATACCCTGATGAATATAAAAGTAACCACTGATAAAGGAAGATATGTTAGCCTACATATAAAGAACAATTAATTGATCATTAATATCAAACATATTTCAGTTCTTTAATCACCTCTGCCAAATCCACCCCCTCCCTCCCCCCACCACAAAAAAAGAGAGAGAGAGAGAGAGAGAACCTCGATCACAAAGATGTCCACGTATTTGCAATAAGAAGTAACATTTAATTAACATTAAGACAATCAAAAGACTTCCTATATTTTGTGATCATAACTTAAACTACCTTTCACTTTAACGCACATGAAAAGGACAACACTATTTTGCTGCAATCCAATGCCCATCTTTGTGTTCACTGTTAAATCACATATTCGTTTATTGAAGGTCACTATGTTGAATACATCATAGATATGTTAAAGTATTGACTTCATGTTTGAGTCATGTGACAAACATCTAGCATTAACCATGTCATACACTTATTTTATTCTTGAAAGCAAAAGTTCTTGATAATGATCATACAGTGTTACATTGCATTGAATTCTAAAACATTACATAAAAATAATTATTATATAATCAGACATAGATAGCAAAAATAAAATTCTAACAATATAAAAATGTTGAAGTCTAACTACATGATTATTATATAATTGTAGGGTCAAGGTTCGTAGCCCAAGCCCAAAAGGTAAGGGATTGGAGCCCAATAAGCCCAATACAATGAATTTGTAGAGAGTGGGTGAAAGAATTGGGCTGTTGGTGAATTAAACAACAGTTAATCAAGATTTTAAGGGATGAACCAGTGCGAAAACACACTTAAAACTTGAATAAATTGATGTCCGAGGAGACAAGTTATTGTTTAAAAGGTTAGTACAGTTCTTAGAGATATAGTAAAACTTTCTTCTTCTTCTTTTTCTCTTTTTTTCGATCCCCTTCTCACGAGAGGTCTCTTACATTTATATAGGTCTCTTTTAAACCATCTTCATTGTACACTTGTTCTTCATCTAAGTATTCACTTGAGTACATATCCCATCAGGTATCCTCTTTGATTCTCCATGAGTGGTAGCAGCTGAGATTGCACTGTTCAGGGGTATTCTCCACATAAATGCGGCCAGGAAAGTTGCTGTAGTGCATTAAATGCGGTGGTATAGCTTTTTCTTTAAATATTTCTCTTTTCTTATCATCTTTATACGAGCAGGAGATTCATCCTTATCATGGGAACTTCCTAGAAGTTCACCCAAACTGCCCAGGTACTTGTTTGACCGATATTCTTCAAGTTCGAGGAGGATATACTCATCGGACTATATTCCTTTATCCTTTCCTTACGTGATTCTTCACTCTAGGGTCTCTCCCAATCCTTTACTCCTTTTCGGACGTGCCCACATCTTCAAATTGGGCCCAAGGCCCAATATACAGATTTGGGCTTTTATCCCCACAATAATCATTATTAGATATTAATTGGGTCTCAATCATATATTTTTATTAATTAGACATAGATAGCAAAAATAGCAACATGTCACAATACATATATCTTAACAAACTGTATCAAAAATCTGATCTCATTGTTGATTGGAGCTTATTTTTTGTTGGCTGTGTTATTGGATGTAGCAATTCTTATATTTTAGTTTGGGAAGTTTTTTAATTTGAAGTTTTCTTGATGTTAAATACCATCTTGGATATATGAATGCTTTAGTTTTGTTTTTAAAAAAAAGGTTACTTGCTGATAAGTTAATTAAGAGCTACAATGTGTAGAAGGATTCACATTTCTAAGATATTTCTAAAGGCATTTTTTTAAAACTACTTGATTTGTCTTTGCCCATTATTAAACAATAAGCTAGATCAAGAGTTGCACTTATCAAGTTAAAAAAAAAAGAAAAAGGATCAAGAGCTGCATATTAAGAAATTGATTCTTTCTATCATTTCTCCTTTACTTCATGATTTCTCAAACTCTCTAGCGAACTCAAGCATTCAAACTTACAAAGCTTTTCAAATCACCAGTGTTATTTCTTCATAAACTTGCAAGAATCTTACTAAGGACTTAAGGATCACTCCCCAACCTAGTTTGTGTAAGTTCCAGTTCTCTTGCACCCCACTTTTTCTCTTCGGCCACCCTCCTCGACCATCAAATTCTTATTTCCCCGTTATTGTTCTTAGTGCGTCTTTCTTTCTGATTATCCGAGATGGGTAAATTTAGGCATTTGGTGGATAGTCTTGCCCAGATAGAGGTATTTAAAGAAATGTATCACATACCATAGGGCATACACTTGCGGTATTGTTCCCCAGAGAGACTACTGACCGACCGAGAAGTGGGAGAAGTCATAATCCTAGTCATAGCTTTCATAGAAGGGGGAATGACCCTCCCTATGGGCTCCATTACAAGAGATTACCTTCGTAATCATAGGCTTAGTCCCAACCAGTGTGCACCTAACGTCTTTAGGATCCTAGGAGCAGTCGATGCTTTGAACCAACATTTAGGCTTGGGGCTCACCTGGGTTGACGTAGTACATATGTACGAGTGTCATAGACAAAAAGGGGCGGGTTATTATCTTAAATCCCGGTCTGACATCATTAGGCTTATATCCTGTCTTCCCAAGTCTAACAAAGGGATGAAAGACGACTATCTGATCGTCTCGGGAGCATAGCATGATGGTCTTCATTGCCCAACCCAACCAGGAGAGCCAGGTGGGATATCCCAGATCTAGGTTCCCTAGAAATAGATTTAGGATCTTCATCATTAACGTTGTACCTTTTCTTTTTATATTGGTATTTTACTTTCTGACTGCTTAATTCTGTTGCGATGTTAATAGATAAAAGGCACGTATCTCCTCAGCTCAGTCTAACTAACGTCGCCGCGCTCAATTACTTACTGAGGTCAGAGATTTTTGTAAGTGAAGACATGCAACTTCGGGCCGCACATCTTATTCTTGATTTCAAGCCACTCTCGGACACATTTCAATCGATCGACAACGTGATAAGGCAGGGGGATCGTCGCATAAACCGAATTGACGTTGCTCGGCAAAATTTTTTATCTTCGTTCGATCTTGCCCCCATGCCACATCCGAACCCGCAGGGCGTACCACTACTCATCCAACCGGTTCAACAGGTTCCCTTTGAACTAGTCACAGCAAAGGAAAGAGTTGCTTCCTCGGCTTCTTCACTTGAGGAATAGATTGATCAGTTCCAATTTGAAGAAGAAGCATCAAGAGAAGTTTAGGTAATTCCAGATTTGGACGCCGAGGAGGAGGCTGACAGACAGTCCAGCGTCCATGCTCTTGTTCCAATAATTGCCCTTCCAGACGATTCTTCAGAAAAAGAGATGGCAAGCCTAAAGGACTTAATGAAGGCCAGGAAAAAAGTGTCTGAGGCCAAAGAGACTGGTCCGTCTCAACCAGTTGTTAACCTTTCTCCACCACCTCTTCAGGTTCCTTCTAACCTCGGCTTAATGCCAATCCTTGATCCGAAGAAGAAAAGGCCCATTACAGATACTGAAGGTCAGGTGGTGCCTCCAAAGGGAATTAAGTAACAGAGAGTGGCCAAGGACCATCGAGGACAAAGGGCTTCATCTGTTGAGAGTCGAGATGACACTCTCATTGCTGATGTGCGCCGAGGACAGCGCACCTGGTCTTCAAAGCTAGAATTAGATGGCGTTCCCTTCCCTTAGGACACCACAGTCAGAAATTACCAAGGGGGGAAGACAGGTCTCATTGCTGAGGCCCTGGAGCAACCACTTCTCCTGCCAAAGGATATGGAGGCTTACATGCGCTTCAATCAGCATGAACTCTTTCTGTCCCTTAAGAGGGACTTAGCCATGGTAAGTGAATTGACTTCAATTAAAATGCAGGTCATCCTATTCGTTCCTTTTCTTTACTTTATACAAAAATTTTTCATCCTGCTATGTAGATTACCCAACAAATTTATGTGGCTGAGGAGTGGAATAAGAACGCTCGCAATGAGGCCCAGGCGGAGGCCTATTCCCGGTCCGAGGTTGAGAAGAAGATGGGTAGTCTTAAGGAGGACTACGATAAGCTGTCTGAGCAGCTAAAAGAAATGATCAAGCAAAGGAATAACCTCGATGCCGGCCTTAAAAATGCTGAGAAGCAGGTCGAAGACCAACGCAAGCAATTGCACATGACCGAGATTAATCTGGAGATAGAGAGAGAACTGGTGAAAGGTCTTCGAGCTGAACTTCAGAAAGCCAGGGAAATTGCCCAATCGGCCAAGGAAACTGCCCAATTGGCCAATGAGGCAGTTAAGGCTGAAAAGTAGGCAGCATACAAGCTTGGGGTGGAGGAGACCCAAGCCAGACTCATAGAAGAGTTCTTCGCACTTAGCAGAGATTATTGTGATATAACCTGGGGTAAAGCCCTTGACACTGCTGGGGTCCCTGTAGAATCTGACCTGAGGCAACCTGGGAGCGTTTATTACGATCCTGAAATTCGCAAACTCCCAGGTCCTGACTCTTCTCCACCCAAACAGCTCCCGGAGACCCTAGAACAGTCTTTGGTAAGTCAAGTTCCTCCTGTCCTTTCTAAAGCTCCCAAAGAGTCTAAGCAAACTGGTGATCAAGGCAAGCAAGCTGAGGATCCTCAAGACAAGAGTAAGGACTTGGGTTAGAAGGCAACTCCTTCTGAACCCAAGGACCAAACCCAAGATGCTACTGCCACCCAGTCCGACAAGGTTTAGATACTTAGGGTTTTTATTTCATATGTATTAGTCTCATATTATTATTATTATTGTTTTTTTTTTTTTTTTAACATTGTAAGGTATTGAAAAGTACTTTCTTTTTTATCAATGAAATTGTTCTTCTTTTATTTTCTATATCTTCATTGCACATCTTATAAGATTCATTGTTATTGCAAATGATGCTGACCAATAGCTACTGTAATCTGAGTAGACTTAATAAGGATATCCTGCTAGTTATGCAAATAACTTATACAAATACTGGAAAGATATAGATCGTATAAGAATTGTTAATGAACATAAGAAATAACGAATGATATGAAGGTTCTATATATTTTCTGGTACTTAAATAATTAGATGTTTTACTCGAATTGGTTTTTGTACAACACTTACAGAGAATACTACTGAGCATTGCTTTTGAACTAAGTACACGACCGAAGAGACTTATCATAAGTTAGAGTCTATTTAAATATCTCCGAGGGCTTCAGGTGTAATTGCATTTAGGTTTAAACATTAATAAGAACTGTAAGGAGGTGCTAACTAATCCACATCATCTGGTCTGAGGACTTCAGGTGTGATTGGATCTAAGTTTAAACACTGGCAAGAATTGTAAGGGAGTGTTAACTAACCCGTATCATCTGGTCCGAGGACTTCAGGCATGACAGGATTTAAGTTTAAACACAGGAATTGTGAAGGAGTGTTAACTAATCCATATCATCTGGTCCGAGGACTTCAGGCATGATTGGATTTAAGTTTAAACACTTGTAAGAATTGTGAAGAAGTGTTAACTAACCTATATCATCTGGTCCGAGGACTTCAGGCATGACAGGATTTAAGTTTAAACACTTATAGGAATCATAAAGGAGTGTTAACTAACCCATATCATCTGGTCCGAGGACTTCAGGCATGACAGGATTTAAGTTTAAACACTTATAGGAATCATAAAGGAGTGTTAACTAACCCATATCATCTGGTCCGAGGACTTCAGGCATGACAAGATTTAAGTTTAAACACTTATAGGAATCATAAAGGAGTGTTAACTAACCCATATCATCTGGTCCGAGGACTTCAGGCATGACAGGATTTAAGTTTAAACACTTGCAAGAATTGTAAGGGAGTGTTAACTAATCCATATCATCTAGTCTGAGGACTTCAGGCATGACAGGATTTAAGTTTAAACACTTGCAAGAATTGTAAGGGAGTGTTAACTAACCCATATCATCTGGTCCGAGGACTTCAGGCATGACAGGATTTAAGTTTAAACACTTATAGGAATCGTAAGAGAGTGTTAACTAACTCATATCATCTGGTCCGAGGACTTTAGACATGATAAGATTTAAGTTTAAACACTTATAGGAATCGTAAGGGAGTGTTAACTAACTCATATCATCTGATCTGAGAACTTCAGGCATAACAGGATTTAAGTTTAAACACTTTTCCTCGAAACCTTTACGTAATAAATAAACACATTGATCAAAGAAAATGCTCGATTAATAATAATACCTTTTGAGGTTGCTTACATTCTAGGGGCGTGGTATTACATGACCATCCAAGTCTTCCAAAAAATATGCCCAATGCCAGCCCCTGAGGTAATACGATAGGGCCCTTCCCAATTGGGTCCTAACTTTTCCCAAACTGGGTTCTTTGCAGGGCCCACAACTTTCCTGAGTACCAGATCACTAGGTTCTAAAGGCCTTAGCCTTACGTTAGTATCATAACCTTGCCTGAGCTTTTGTTGGTAATATGCCAATTGCACCATTGCATTTTCCCTCATTTCCTCAGTCAAATCCAAACCTTTCTCTAGCTGTTCATTATTGCTAATCGGATTGAATGAACTAGTCCTTAACATCGGGAATCCAGTCTCCAGAGGGATGACAGCTTCAGCCCCATAAGTCATTGAAAAAGGGGTCTCCCCAGTAGACCTACGAGGCATAGTTCTGTATGTCCAAAGTACATGTGGTAGCTCTTCCACTCATTTGCCCTTCACGTCATCTAGTCTTTTCTTTAGTCCATTCAGTATGACCTTGTTGACAGCTTCTGTTTGCCCATTCTCTTGAGGATAAGCAGGAGTGTAATATCTATTTGTAATCCCCAATTCACAGCAATAACCTTTAAATGCTTTGCTATCAAATTGAAGATCGTTGTCCGAAATAAGAGTGTGAGGGATCCCAAATCGATTAACAATATTTTTCTAGACAAATTTCTTCGCGTCCACATCCCTGATATTTGCTAGGGGTTCGGCTTCAACCCACTTGGTGAAATAATCCGTGCCGACCAGAAGATACTTCTTGTTTCCTACTGCTTTAGGGAATGGTCCCAGGATATCTAAGCCCCACTGAGCGAATGGCCATGGGTTGGATAACGGATTAAGGGTTCCACCTGGTTGGTGTATGTTTGGTGCAAACCATTGACATTGATCGCACTTTTTAACGTATTTATTGGCCTCCTTTTGCATATTTGGCCACTAATAGCCTTGGGTAATGGCTCTATGAGCTAAGGATCTACCTCTCGTATGGCTTCCACAGATTCCTTCATGTAGCTCCTCGAGGAATGATTCAGTTGTCTCAGGATGCACGCACAACAAATACGGCCCTGAATAAGAACGTTTGTACAATTTCTAGTTCTTAGATAGCTAGAATCTAGTAGCCTTCCTATGAACTTTGTCAGCTTCCAACCTTTCTTCAGGCAAAGCATCTTCCTTCAAGAATTGAATTATAGGGTCCATCCAGCTGGGCTCAACTCTGATTTGATGAATCCGAACTGCACCTCTTTTTATTTCCATGGGTTTATGCAAGTCTTCGACGAGGATAACCCGAGGCAAATTCTGTGCCGAAGAGGTTGCGAGTGTGGCCAGAAAATCAGCATGTGCATTACCATTTCTGGGGATGTGTAGCAAGTCTTTAGTACTCTTGCATTCTTTCATCTTTCGCCTCAAATTCTCCTAGTACCTATCCGACGACTAGCCTTGAGTCCGAGAACATTTCCACTGATTTTCCTCCCATTCTTTGAACCATTACCATTCCCATTAGTAGAGCTTCATATTCAGCCACATTTTTTGTTGCCGTGAAGCTTAATCTTAGTGACTTTTCAATAACGATTTTCTCTAGAGATATTAACACTAGCCCTGCCCCAGATCCTTTTTGGTTTGCTGCACCGTCTACATATACTTTCCAAGACAAATGACCTTGTTGAGAAATCATGCCAACCGATTTTCCATCCATGTTCTGAGTCGGATTCAATTCTTCTAATGGGGGTTCGGTGAACTCGGCCACTAGATTTGCGAGTACTTGACCCTTTATGGAGGTGTGAGACATATACTTGATGTCAAAAGCCCCTAAAATGGTACCCCATTTAGCTATCCTCCCTGTGTAGTCAGCACTTCGGAGTATTGCTTTAAGTGGGAGTTGGGTAAGGACGACAACTGTATGTGTTTGGAAATAATGAGGCAACTTACGTGTGCCAAGTACTACTGCCAAGATGGCCTTCTCTAGTGGCAGGTAACGAATCTCGACCTCATGCAACGATTTGCTCAAGTAATAAACTGGCTTTTGTACACCATTGTCAACTCTTATCAACACCAAGTTTACTGCAAAAGGAGCCACAGTAATGTAGGCAAACAAGACCTTGTCTGGCTTAGGACTGGACATGATTGGTGGTCGAGCGAGATAATCTTTAAGTTGTTGAAAAGTTAAGACACACTCTTCATTCCACTCGAACCCTTTCCACTTATTAATCAATAAGAAGAAGGGTCTACACCTATCTGCCGAGCGAGAGATAAATCGGTTCAAAGCAACAGCCATTCCAGTCAGCTTTTGGACCTCCTTAGGACTCCGAGGTGGTTGCAAGTTGTTTATGGCCTTTATTTGATCAGGATTGACCTCGATCCCCCGATGAGTGACCATGTAACCTAAGAACTTGCCTGACTCCACGCCAAATGAACATTTGGAGGCATTTAAACGCAGCTTGTACTTTTTGAGAATTCAAAAATGTTCAGAAGGTCACCCACATGTTCCGAGACTACCTTGCTTTTCACCACCATGTCATCTATGTAGACCTCAATATTCTTGCCTAACTGCGGTTCAAACATCTTCATCATCATTCTTTGGTATGTAGATTCTGCATTTTTCAAACTAAATGGCATCACCTTATAGTGGTAGTTGCCGGTGGGGGTGACAAAAGCTGTCTTTTCTTGATCATCCTGGGCCAGGGGTATTTGATGATAGCCTTGAAAGGCATTGAGGAAGTTCATTCGAGGATGGCCTACCGTTGCATCCACTAGTTGATCTATTTTGGGCATAGGAAATGGATCTTTTGGATACGCCTTATTAAGATCTGTAAAATTCACGCACACTCGCCACTTCCCATTTTTCTTCTTTACCACTACAGTATTAGCTAACCATTCAAGATAAAACACCTCCTTAATGGCTCCAACTTGCTTGAGTTTCGTTACTTCCTCTCATACCACATCAGCATGCTCCTTGGATGGGCGCCGAGGAGGCTGTTTCTTTGGGACGACCAGTGGGTTGACATTCAAGTGATGACAAATAAACCCTGGATCCACTCTTGGGGCTTCATAAGCATTCCAAGCAAATACATCTATGTTCTTTTTGAGAAAATCCACTAACTCTTCCCTCTCTTGAGGTGGCAACTGAGAGCCGACTTGAAAAAACTTCTCTGGATCATCCCCAATAGTGACTTTTAACAAATCTTCACATTTTGCCTCTTCGGCTGTTTTATCAATAGACGCCGCAGAGGGTTTTAACTGCTATAAGTCTTCTCCTAGATAGGCCGAGGACTCAGTTTCGGGCTTGTGTTGTATGGTAGCTACCAAGCATCTCCTGGCCATAGATTGATCTCCCAAAATTTCCTAGACCCTACCTTCAAATGGGTACTTGATCTTCTGGTGCAGAGTAGAAGGGACAGCCCCTAGTGCATGAAGCCATGCTCTGGCCACGATCGCAGTATAGGGTGAATATGCGTCCACAACAATGAAATCTACCTCTACTATCTCTGTACCAGCTTGCACAGGTAGTCGTATTTGACCTCTCGGGATAACAACCTTTCCGTCGAAACCCACCAAAGGAGAACTATAGGGAGTTAAGTCCTTAGGTTTTAAGTTCAGCCCCTTGTAAAGGTCAGGATACATTACTTCAACCCCACTGCCTTGGTCCACCATCACCCTTTTCACATCATATCCTCCAATTCTGAGGGTAACTACCAAAGCATCGTCATGCGGTTGGATGGTTCCAATATTATCCTCATCTAAGAAGCCCAGTACCAGTGAAATTTCCCTTTTAGCCCTTTTCAGAACCTGATTGCCATCCCTTGCGGGTAAATGGGTCACAGACATTATTCTAGATGGCCAAGATCCTGTTCTCCTTGGTGCGGCGAAGATAACGTTGATAGTTCCCAAAGGGGGTTTTGAAGAGTCATCTCTTCGGGGCTTCGAGGTCACCTGACTCCCTCGGCCACTGGAATGATGCAAGAGTTGTTTCAGTTTACCCTTGCGGACAAGTTGGTCCAAATGATCCCACAGACTCCTGCAATCTTCTGTGGTATGCCTATGGTCCTGATGGTATTGGCAATAGAGATTATGATTACGCCTTTCAGGGTTTCCCACCATCTTATTCGGCCACTTGAAGTACGGTTCATTTTTAATCTTCTCCAAAACTTGATGCACTGATTCTTTGAATACAGCGTTGACTGCTTGAAGATTTGCTGACCCTGACTGCCCAGCAAAATCCCTACATGGCTTGCTATTGTTGTATCTATCCGACCTGAAATCCCTCCTCTCTTGAGGGTTAACCTTATCCTTCCCTTTTCCTTGCTGCTGGTCCTCTTCAACTCTCTTATACTTATCAATCCGATTCATGAGCTGGCGCACGTTAGTCACAGGCTTGCCAGTTAAGGACTTTCTTAGACTGTGCTTGGTTGGAAGTTCGAGCGTGAAAGTACTAATAGCCACGTCGTCGAAATCACCTTCGATCTCATTGAACAACTCCTAATATCTGTCGGAGTATATTTTAAGATTCTCACCCTCTTGCATGCTTAAAGACATGAGAGAAGCCAGTGACTTAGGAACTCTCCAGCAGGTCACAAACCGTGAACCAAATGCTTGAGTGAGTTCATGGAAAGAGTCTATGGATTTTGCCTTTAAGCCATCAAACCACCTCATCGCAATGGGTTCAAGACTGGACGGAAATACTTTGCACATCAAAGCCTCATTCTTGGAATAAACGGCCATTTTCTGGTTGAAATGGCTCACATGCTCAACAGGATCGGTTCGCCCGTTGTAAATGGTGAATGTTGGCTGATTAAAACGCCAGGGAAGTCTCGCCCCTTCAATCCTACGCGTGAATGGAGACTTGGAGATTTGGTATAAGGCTCTGCTCATAGCATCATTTCCTACGCCCCTTTGTGGCGAGCTTTTAAACTGTCGCTCATTATGAAGCTCTTCGTAGTAAGAGAAAGATTCACTGGGAGGAGTTTGAGACCTCCGTTTGTAACCGATGTCTCTTCCATCATCAGAAGAAACGTCACTGTCAGGGGAAGCTTGCTTCCTTTTTGCATGGCGCAGCTCCTTCTTCAACCAGTCAATCTCCAGCTACATGTCCCTGTTGGCCTTTGCATGGGAGATATGACTATCACCTCGTAACTGGCTCCTCTCATTATGTATTGTGTGTACACTTCCTTCACGATCACCTCTTTATTCGAGGTTGAGGAAAGGATCACCACGTTGGGATGCCCTGGACTCTGTTGGTTGTTGACCTGGTTCAGCCATCATCAACCGTTGTTTTCACTCCTGCTCAAGCTCTCCCCACAGACGGCGCCAATTGTAGGGTCAAGGTTCGTAGCCCAATCCCAAAAGGTAAGGGATTGGAGCCCAATAAGCCCAATACAATGAATTTGTAAAGAGTGGGTGAAAGAACTGGGTTGTTGGTGAATTAGACAATAGTTAATCAAGATTTTAAGGGATGAACCAGTGCGAAAACACACTTAAACTTGAATAAATTGATGTCCGAGGAGACAAGTTATTGTTTAAAAGGTTAGTACAGTTCTTAGAGCTATAGTAAAATTTTCTTCTTCTTCTTTTTCTCGTTTTTTCGATCCCCTTCTCATGAGAGGTCTCTTACCTTTATATAGGTCTCTTTTAAACCATCTTCATTGTACACTTGTTCTTCATCTAAGTATTCACTTGAGTACATGTCCTATTAGGTATCCCCTTTGGTTCTCCATGAGTGGTAACAGCTGAGATTGCACTGTTCAGGGGTCTTCTCCACATAAATGCGGCCCGAAAAGTTGCTGCAGTGCATTAAATGCAGTAGTAGCAACTTTTTCTTTAGATATTTCTCTCTTCTTATCATCTTATACGAGCAGGAGATTCATCCTTATTATGGGAACTTCCTGGAAGTTCACCCAAACTGCCCAGGTACTTATTTGATCGATATTCTTCAAGTCCGAGGAGGATATACTCCTCGGACTATATTCCTTTATCCTTTCCTTACGTGATTCTTCACTCTGGGGCCTCTCCCAATCCTTTACTCCTTTTCGGACGTACCCACATATTTAAATTGGGCCCAAGGCCCAATATACGGATTTGGGCTTTTATCCCCACAATAATCATTATTAGATATTAATTGGGTCTCAATCATATATTTTTATTAATTAGACATAGACAGCAAAAATAGCAACATGTCACAATACATATATCTTAACAAACTGTATCAAAAATCTGATCTTAATGTCGATTGGAGTTTATTTTTTGTTGGCTGTGTCATTGGATGTAGCAATTCTTATATTTTAGTTTGGGAAGTTTTTTAATTTGAAGTTTTCTTGATGTTAAATACCATCTTGGATCTATGAATGCTTTAGTTTTGTTAAAAAAATAAAAAAAAGGTTACTTGCTGATAAGTTAATTAAGAGCTACAATGTGTAGAAGGATTCACATTTCTAAGATATTTCTAAAGGCATTTTTTTAAAACTACTTGATTTGTCTTTGCCCATTAAACAATAAGCTAGATCAAGAGTTGCACTTATCAAGTTAAAAAAAAAAAAAAAAAAAAAAAAGAAAAAGGATCAAGAGCTGTACATTAAGAAATTGATTCTTTCTATCTTTGATCTTAAAAAAAGAATCAGATTCAACTCCATTTGCATTAACAAATTCTATTATTTTATATGGATTGTAAATAGTATAAAATGACTTTTTTAATGAATATTTTATGAATTATTATTTATACTAGTTTGTAACCCCATGCATATGTATAGATATACTTAAAAATATACAATAACATACATAATATAATTCACATATATAATTTAAATACTATTGATAGTTATTTTTATATTTTGTTAACTTTTTAAAAAAATTTGTAAGGATATTATTAGGTATAAATTGTAAATTGTCCATATATATTTTTTTTAATAATTATTGTAAAGAACTTTTTTTTTTTTTTACAATTTATTTATTCTAAACTCTTTGGTTTTTGTACTTAATAACTCACTTGGATGAATATTTATGATGTGGTCCCACATTTGATTCTAAAATTAAGAAATAAAACTCTTTAAGAATAAATAATTTAGAACATATAGCGCAAAATTGAAACTCTAATTTAAAATATTAATTTGAGTTTCTCTCAGCTTCACCTATTATTATATATATAGAATAGTTTAAAATATTATTGATTGATGATTGTGAAAGGGGGGTTTTTATTTTTGCTCTATTTTATGCTTTGTCAATGGGTATCATGACAACAATCTAAAATCAACCTACCTTTGCAAGTAGAAAATTTGAGTGGAAAAACATTTGTTTTCCAAATATAATTAAATGAATATAATCTCAAGTTTGGATGGGAATTCTACATAGCTAAGAAATTTTTTGACTCTGTTATAGAAACTAACAAAAAAATTTAGCTTGAGAAGTGCATATTTTTTTAATATAGTAAAATTACAAATTTGATATCTAACTTCTGCACGTCGTAATACATTTCTCAACGTGTTTTATTGACAAGCTTATATTAGTGGTACTTCAAATGAACGTAAGAACAACAAAGGAAGAAGATACAAAAAGTACTTTAAAGTTGTCTTTCAATTTATTAGAAATTGATATTTTAGCATTTATTGGATATTTGAGGATGTAAAGGATTGAAATCCTAATTTTAATTTTAATTTAAGTTTGATTTATATTTTCCATTTCGTAATTTAATGTTTTATATTAAGGATATGAATCCTAATGTGAAATCAAAGATGAAGAAACAAAGAATTGTTTAAATCTTTGTACACAATTGTTTTCCGGTTAGCGACTAGTTTTCCTAAAGTTTAAGCTAATAAGAGATGGTGAATTTAATCATTTAATCACAATTGAATAGATTAACTTGAAGTTTTGGTTTTACATTAAGTTTTCTCTCTTATGGTTTTTAATGCTGCAGATAATGAAAGTGTTTGAACTTGTAACACTAAATTTAGCAACTGTGTGCTCTCTTGTTTGATTTGAGACTTAATAGAATCCGATCAGTTCCACGGCTATTAGAGATCATACCAGACAGCTAGAGAAAATGGATATTTTAATGTTGATTATAAATGCACTGCTATAAGGTGAATTTTAAACCCAACTAACTATTACTTAAACGTTGAGCTAGTCGTTGTCCATTTCATTAGCAATACACACTACTTTTTGGTCCATTCCAGGGAGTGACAAATGTCTGGAAGGAAGTGATTCTCTTATTTTTAATTCCACACTGAGATACAAAAGAACACCTTGAAGCAATATTTTCTCTACAAATAGGCAATTACAACTAATTTACAATTGAAACTGGTTCTAGGAGAAGCAAGTTTGATGCCATGTAGAGCTAGCAATGGCCGATGAAAAAAATGGTGCTCCAGCGATGGTCTTTGTTCTCAATATTTTTTTCACGAGTATTCTCCACTTAATCTCATCCTTCTTGCTCTGTCTCCTAATTTTCTGCCTGAAGGTCCTGAAAAAATGTAATTTGCTGAGTGAGTTGAAAGTTTAGGCTGCATATGATATAAGCTTAGGTGGAGAAGGCATGCAATCCTTGAAAAAAATAGGAATTATAAATCTTAAATCATGATGAAAACAAGGCCCTGTATATAGTTGGCCTCATTAATTTCCTACATTTGATGAATCTAATAATGATGTCTAAGCCTGCGTTGGGGCAAGACACTCAAAACCCCTAGATCATGAATGGATGAAATGACACTCTAAATTAAAATATAAAGAAGGAAGAGAAGAAAGCATTGTAGGTGTACCTGCACAAAGGAACCCTACAGATATCAGAATTGTCACAAAGCCGGGAGTGTAACTCCAATAGCTGCCACATTCTCTTGCAATGAATGCAACCGCCAGGAACCCTCAATTTGCAAGCAGCAAAATGACGTACAAGCAATTCCAGTCCCTTACAGGCTGCATAATTACAGGGTGACTGGTTTGCTTTGAAGTCCTTATCATGTGGCCCAATTGTCCGACAACCATCTCTGCATATGTGGACAAGAGCCTCCATTGCCTCATATAATTGCAAATAAATCTTTTGCTCGTTTATCTTTCTGATCCGGTCCTCTTGCCTCTGAAAATGAGTTTAAAACACGACTTAAACTTAAAATTCAAATAAAGAGGGAGTTTTCATGGGTTGCTGTAATGAAATATCAGGGAAAGGGATAGAAGAAAAGAAAAAAATAAAATAAAATAAAATAAAATTAGAGCACTTACATTATCTTCATCAATTTTTGACTGCAGAAGTACCCTCTCTAATATTGGGTGGGATTGCTTCATTGCTTGCCATCCCTCAGTAGCAGAGACAGCTTTAATGTTCCTCAGAATCATACGGTGACAAATGAAGCTAAGCCTAGGGGCATCACACAATAATGCAAGTTGAAAGATGTCAATTACGTTCTCTATGGTAAGCAAACCCTGCTCTAGTCGTTGCACACATACTTGCTTCAACTCAGGAACCACATATGCATGTGACAGCACCAACAAAGGCAAGACAAATTCCTCCATATCTTCTTTCTCATGACTACATATGAAAGACCATCAACTATCAGCACAATGTAGTACTTACGTTAACATAAAGTAACAACAAAATTGAAGCTGCATTAGAATGATCCTCTTCTTAAAGGTTTTACCATACACCAGGAATTAATAGGTGAAAAGGAATTGATCAGAAGATGTAATTTCCAATAAAATTTCTCTGACCATTTTTACCAATTGATTAAAAATTCAGTAAAGCAATTTCAGAACTGGTCTTCAATCTTAGATTATGGTGTGCAGAGATGTAATCCATAGAAACTATATTAATCTTGGCCATTCTCTATGGCATCTACATATAAACGTTCCATGGTCCAATTCTGAAGTCTTGACCAGAGTGCCAATATTATTCTTCCAACAAACCCAACAAATACTAAGAACTGAATACTAATTAGTGGTAAATAGTTACCAGGAAGAGTACAAAAATCGAATAAAAGCTCTAACTGCATCATGTGGAACACCAGGGATTGAAATTGATCTCTGCCGACCACGCCTTTTTGATTTCTTTAACATGCTTTTTATCACAGGAGAAGCCATGCCCTGTTAATAAACATCCAGTTAATGGACTATTATGTTTATTTATCAAAGATACCATGCCAACATGCAAAAACAATCACATTTACTTTATATCTCGATATTAAACAAATCGTTGTAAAAAAAAAAAAAATACAAAAAGCAACACATGCTTCCCACAGCAGAGTACACATTCCTGCCTATATTCATAAGCTTCTCTATGGCTGTGACATTTGTAAAATTGAAAATAATTACAATACAAGTAACCATTAATCAGCCTTCATATACAAATGACTTTCTAATATATAGCATCAATGTGCAAATAACTAGCTAGCTTTATCTATTTTTCTTAAAGGCTAGGGAACAATTAAATATTATGTTTTGATATCTGTCAGTTGTAAATTTAATGAGTAATAAGCATTCATTTCAAGGTTGTGTTTTTAATATTAGGAGTTGGTTAAATAGATATAGGTTGGATAAATTATTAGGTTTGGACTTTGGATGTGTTACTATTTGAATTTGAATGTTCTGTTTATCCTGTAAAACCATATATTCAGTGAAATTTCACTTTAAAGGTTGGTTTCCCTTAAGGAAAACCAATTGTTTCTCTTTTATGCTGTGATTTTGTCCATTTGTGAGGTGCCACACATAACACAGTAGTTTGATACTACAAAATATGTTTTCTCTATTGATCTTGGCATATATAATCAGAAATCAATTTGTTATCTTATTATTTCTCAAGCAGAATCATCGTTGATCATGCAGAACAGACTTTTAGAGTAAAGACTTAATTGATTACCAACAAAGAGTCGAGAGTTAATTGATATGGCATATATTTACTTACAAGAATATTAGCATGCGCATAGATGGTGCCACCATTGTCGGTATTAATAGAAACATCAGCTCTATAACCTTCATCAAAGAGACGATCCCACAACTCTTTTGTAGATGTAGAGACACAGCAGTATCCTCTTTGCTGTGATCCATTCATCAGGCACCCCTTCTGATTATAACTGCTTGTTGCTGTACCACGCAATGGAGGTGCCATTGGAGCAACTCTCTTATCAGCTAGAGGAGAAACCTCAATGATGTTGTCCATCGTTCCCATTAGTTTCTAAGCTCTGGTTCTGCAGATGTAACTCAATGATCAAAATCAGTTTGATTTGAAATGCTTTAAGCACTGATAATATTTATACTCTGGAAGATATTAATCAAAGAAAATAAAACTAAATTTTGTCTAGGCTGGGGTAGAATTTGCAGGGTACACATCAAATTTATGCATTCAATTGCAAGCCAAAGAGCAAAATTTGGATTATTTAGATTTTGTCCAAAAGTTTCTACTTAAGATTCACAATCAAAGGCGATATTTCAAGAGGGTGAGGGTCCATAAGAACCGAAAGATCCGGTTTGGCACAACCCGCCAAACCCCAAATTTATAATTTACCTTTTAGAAACCAGAACATAATTAAAGAGGGTAGATATATATAAAGATGTGGAGTAGAATTGTCATATTTAAAGGGCCAACGGCACTAAATGAATACTACCTGTAGATCAAAATTATTCGCCAGAAGTTTGAAGACCAAGAAACTAGGCCTTGCAATAACTTGAAATAGATTTGTACTCTCATATAATTAGATCTCGGCTAAATGTAATGCAGGTCATGTTCCTAGTATATAGACTTTACATAGATCCCAGAAATATATATACAGCTCTGATAGTAATGGCACTCAATTTGGTGAAGGCCTTGACGATACCCTCAGAAAGTGAAATTTCTTGCCAATTTGTCAAAGTGGGTTCCAACTAATGACGCAGGCTCACAACTTGATAAAAAGTGGGTTCCAACTAGATCCTATAATAGATATTTTCATATTTCACACTTTTTTAGTCTTTTACCATCGTCATAAAGCAAGTTGGTGATCCATTTGCAATATAAAGTTCGACAATAAAACCAAGTTGGAACATTAAAAATTAAAACTTTTTCACCCTTTTCAACTTTTTATAAAGTTTTCTCTCATTTGTCTTCAAAAACTATTTGGCAACATGCAACACCCAATTCATTCCAACTCATAAATCAAAATCATATCTATATAAAAAAAAAAATTGAATCATTTCATCCATCTCATTCAACTCTTAAAAAGATCAAACCCCAACTAAAAAAAACAAAGATGAGTCATACAGTAAAAACAAAAGATTCATTGAAGAAAGAGAGATCACCTTAATTTGTATGTATTAGTCTTCTTATAAAAAATGGTGAAAATTGAAAGCAGCGTGAGAAAACAGCTTGCATGCAAGCTTTATACTTTCCCAATTTGGACCAGAATCAACAACACCGCCTTATCTAATACAGCATAAGAGGATGATGATACCAAATATAGATAAAATGTTTTGGTCTACAAAGAGAAACAGAGAAATCTCCGAAGGATGAGCAACTGTTTTTTAAAGACAGTCGGTGAAGAAGTTTTGGTTTCAGAAATCTCTGTCTCTCTTCTGGACCGAACCTTCCCACGACAATTCAGCAAATCAAAATAACTATATAAAAAAAATTATCTCATTGTCTATCTGTCAGTCTTCTTCTTTTTTCTTTTTTTTTGCACCAAAAGATTGGAAGGGAGAGTCAGAAGAACGTGCCTTATTTTTACTATTATTTTTAACACTAAAAGCCAAAGGTTAAATAAAAAAAAAAGAAATGTATGAACATAACTAACGTGCCTTTTGTTTTTGCTAAATATTGCTGATGCATCTCCACGTTGGAAGCTGACTGGTCCTCATCCCTTATGACTCACGCGCTTTCCTTTTTAATTTTTTAATTTTTATTTTTCAAGGTATTTTTTTCATGCACCTAGTATATTATTTTGTCCAATAACAATCTATAAACACACATATATATTTTAACAACTATTAAGATAATGTTGTTATATGAAAGTGAAAAAAGTGATGTGATTGGTGAATTCGAATAAGAATTAATAAAAGTTAGTTTTTGTGATAAGAAAGCGGAAAAGTAATGTTATTGCCTGATTAATGAATTCAGATAAAAATTTGTAGTTGTTGTGAAAAAATGTATTGTCGTAATAATCACATTACCATTTTTTTTACTAAGAGATTAGAAACATTACCATTTTTTGAGATATATACTACTAATAAATTGTTAATAATAGAGAAAATATAAGAATATTTGAAAACGAAAAAGGCAACGTTAGGCATATGACTCATTGCTGGTGCATGTCCACGTTGGAAACTTGGAAGCCTCTCCGTCGTGATCCTGTAGATTTTTTTTTTTTTGGTTAGAAGAAGATCCTCTAGAATTAGTTATATGTAACGCGTCACTTAAAAAAAATTATTTCAAAATTTAGATAATGATAAAACTGAGTTTTAAATGATGTGTCGCCCCATTGCAACCAAATGTATAAGTCATTGACTCATTGTTAAGAAAAATAACACTTGACTTCCTCAAATTTTTATTGATGTTTATATTTTTGTGGGTAGAGAAGCATATATATTAATAATACTCAAATAAATTAAGTTATAATTGTCTCAAAATATATCAATTTATGAGAGACATACATACATACATACATATATATATATATATATAGAGAGAGAGAGAGAGAGAGAGAGGAAAAAAAAGATATAATATATTATAAATTTCCTACCAGTGTTTTTGTGTGGGTAAAATGTAATCATTTCTCTCCAATTTTGGTTTTTTTTTTATTATGTCAAACACACAAAATTTCATAAAAGGTTTACAACGGTTAAGATAATGTTGTTATATGAGCGGTGAAATAGTGATGTTACCGATAAATTCGGATAAGAATCAATAAAAGTTAGTAGTTATTTATGGAATGTGGAAAGTTATGTCACTAGTGAATTCGGATAAGAATCTCTAGTTGATGTGATGAATTTGGAAACGAATTTGTAGTTGTTGTGAAAAATTTATTATCATAATCACATTATCATTTGCCTTTTTTTTTTTTTTTTTTTTTTTTTGGAGAGGATTTCACAACTTATGACTTCAACTATCAGAAACTTTATTATTGAGCTAATTGGAACTCACTATTTTTTTTTTTTTAAATATAATTATAAGAGATTAGAAACATCACCATTTGCTGAGATATACTCTTTGAGATACACTAATAATTATTAAGAAAAAGTATGTTAGGCATATGACTCATTGCTGGTGCATGTCCACGTTGGAAAGTTGGAAGCCTCACGGCTTGATCCTTTAGATTTAGTCATATGTAGTCACTTGAAAATTTTATTTCAAAATGTAGATAATGATAAACTGAGTTTAAATGACGTGTCACCAAATTGCAACCAAATATATAAGATTAGAAGTCAATGTAAAGAAAAATAACACTTGACTTCCTCAAATTTTATTTTATATTTATATTTTTGTGTATATAAGCACATATATCAATAATACTTAAATTAATTAAGTTATAAGTCACACTTTAAAGTAAAAAAACGTGACTTAAAGTTACAATTTTAGTTGTTTTGGGTAGTATGTAAATGCACACAATATGTGCAACAAACAATCTCTCTCTCTCTTTATATATATATATATGTAAAGAAAGAGATAATATATTATAAATTTCTTAAAAGTGTTTGTGTGTGTAAAATGTAATAATTTTTCTCAAATCTTGGTTCTTTTCTTATTATGTCATTTAATTTTTTTGATAAAGCCAGTACGGTTTAGGATTAATTCAATAACAATTTGGGTCCAATATGCTATGAGCAAATTGTTGAACCCAAATGCTATTACATATGGGTTCAAAATAATTAAGCACATAACATGTGATTTGGGAAGAAGTATATACTTATATAAAAAAATAAAAAAAAAAAAATCTTTAAATTATTCTAAATATAAAAAATAATTATGTAAATTTTTTTAAGCTTACATCACATATTTATTTTGTTTATAAGTTAAGTTAACTCCAATGATAATATTCTAAGAGCAATGGACAAAAGTGGTGTGATCAAAACCATCCCAAGTCACGTTAACAATTACTAGAAGTCTAAAATGCGTGGGGTGTGCTTAGAAAATAATTAACTTTTAAGGGATATACATACATTTTACTCTTTAAAAAATAAAAGATAATTATCCAAAAGATAATTTCTAAGAATAAGAATATATATTGTGAAATTTTTAGTAAAGCAGTATATCATAGTGTACTATGATTGATTTTAAAATAAATTTAATTTTGAAACTTATGATATTTACTTTTTTTCAAATTTAGAACAATTTGATTCAAATCAGTATGGTTACACACGCGCGCACACATATACACAACATCTCCCAAAGAAATTTTTTGTCTCCACTACATGTCACTATATTCACCTTTAAATTTGTTAATTTTGAAACTTATGATATTTACTTTTTTTTCAAATTCAGAACAATTTGATTTAAATCAGTATGGTTACACACACGTGCACACATATACACAACATCTCCCAAAGAAATTTTTTGACTCCACTACATGTCCTAATATTCACCTTTCATAAAAAAAATTATATATTCACCTTTAAATTTGTTCACTACCAATTTTTTTATTATCATAAACTCTATTTTAAAGTGAATGAAATTTTTTATTTTTGGGGTCTACTAATGAGATGCATGGATTTCACAAGTTTTGTTATATCAGCGCGTGCTTGAGTTTTTTTGAAATATTTTAATTCGAAAGGCGTGTTTTCATTTGGAGTCTATGTTGTTCTTTAATATTATTTGTAGACCAAGAGACAGCTGATTTTGGCTGGCAATGGATTTGGACTGCTTTATTAGCCACTTGCAGTCGTATTAGCATGCAAGAGGACAGGATCACGGTACCGATTTACCAATGACAATGAGCCTTACACAATTATGGCCCGCCCTTTCGTACAACTAAAGCATTTAGAATTTAGAAAAGGAATCATTGCCATATTTTTTATGCTTTTACAGTATCAAATTCATGAAGTAGGTTCATTTTAAAATATCAGGAATGTTGGTTGAGAACGTGCACAAATTGGCGGCCAGTGGATGAATGCTTCGTTGAATATTTCATATATTGAAGTAGGGATGAAGAGTGGAACGTAGGTTGAATGGAATATTGCAGATCTACCATCAATCATCACATAATAACAGCTAGCACAGTTCGGATTGAAACAAAAAAACAAAAGCTGTGTTTGTATAGATAGTTGAAAAATGGTGTTTGGAGTTTAAAACGAGCGTTTGTAAAAAAAACTATGAGGAGTTGTAGTTGCAAAACAGAGTTATGAGTTTTAAAAATGTTCTTTTAAGCTGCCAAAACACCTAACCAAACGGACCTTTTAAAAAAAATAAAAAAAATAGCATAGCACACATAAGTGTAAAAAGGTCTGTATCAAAAAAAAAAAAAAAAAAGTGTAAAAAGGTCAACTGTGCACAAGTTATGTAAAGAATTAACATAAAGGGTGACTCATATTTACTGAAATTACAATTGGGTATTCAGCTTAACAATTTTTCTGCGATTAATAAAATGTTATTGATGAATCTTCCAATAAAAATGGAAAAAAAGAATCAACTGTTTTAACCAAACATATTGTAGTAAGTTACTACCAATCTGAATATATAAAGACTGGTTTCAGTCAAAAGCACCAGAATGGTGAACCCTATAAAAATAATTAAAGAAAAATCAAAATTCGGGAAAAACTTGGCAGATGTCATGACAGCATTCTTGATCAGTTGCTGAGGTTGCAACACCTCTCCCTTTGTCTACTACCATTCGCTATCATCACAAGCAGCAAAATGTCCAGATTTTGCCTGCTGCAGCAGGAAAAAAAAAAAAAGCGACCAAGTTTTATAAAATGAGGTGGTGAAAATGCAGCAATACATTAAACAACCATTAAAGGGGGTAAAATAGGGAATTAAGGGAGGGGGCAGGGGGATTGAATTGGTATTTCAACAATTCTACTACTTTACTGTTCCCCCACTGTAATTACTGAAAATCATATTCTATAATCTATATTTATAACCACAACCCACCCTCAAAAAGGTTGAGCTGAGAGCCTATCCAGAGAAAGGGAACTGCAAATGTCATGAGAAATTCTGAGAATCCAACTTGGTACTATTCGGCATTTACTGTGGATTTAGAGTCTTAGACACATATGTTAGCATTTTTGGGTAATCCTTAATTAAACTTATAGTTCTACTCTAACCAAGCAATCCCGACCTTCTTTGGTCCCTTTGTCTACACTACTCATTATCAAATGGTAAAAATGTATTTCATAACCCCATGTTAAACTATGATTTAAAGCTATAGGTTTGTGGCCTCAGCAACCTAGACAAGGCCCATCATGTGAAACTCGATTGGTGTAACAGTGACATCTAAGAGATGACATGAGATGTAAGCCCAAAAGTCCCATCTCTTTAATTCAGTTCTGTCTGTTAGAGACAAGATAAGCATCATCCAAGTACCACCAACTAAAATAATATTTATGCACAATAGAAGAGGCTTTACACAGATTGGATGTTATACCTGTGACGAGTTGCGTTCCTTGTTTAGTGCTCGAGTCATTTCCTTGTGCGAACTAGCAAATTGAGATTTCTGCAATTTCTGCAAGAGTCAAAGAGGAAATATGAGGTACTTATAAGAAATTCCTTGTGGAGTTCACAAGGCTGGAACGGCAAAACAAAGACACCTTCATTGGCAAAAAAAAAAAAAAAAACAGCAGGGATTGATTACAGCAAAAGGATTGCAAAAAAAAAATCATGGATTTCCAAACCCCAATACAGACCCAGAAACCTATATAAAAACAGCTCTTATGTTAAAATAATATGGTTACATTGACTGATATGCCCTTCTTTTGGCTAAGGAAAGCTCCATGGTCATTGGTCTCACCTAGGGCGGTAAATAAGCCAAGCTGAATAATATCATGTTTAAGCTCAGCTCATCAAGTACAAGCGTCAACAAATTGGCAAGGGTGCTAGACTAGCAGCCAACAACTGACAGTTGATTTGTATAACTAGGCTTGCCAACCCACAAGCTAATGTTATGGAGTTCAGGCTGGGCTAATTTATAAAACGAGGCCTCCTATATGTTTAATTTTCATCTTGTTTTCTGAAAGATCAATTATTTCCCTCAGTACAATTACAAGCCTAAATTGTATTCAATTGTATCAACTCAATATTGTTCACATGATGGGGCTTGGGGTTGCATTAGTAAATCATCATTGTTAAATCGGTTGTGAGAAGGGCTTTCTGTGTCTGAACTCTGAAGGGATTTATTTCCACATCTCAAAGCACTGCTATGAATCCCCAAGAGTCACCTAGTTTTTGCAGAATGCACAGAAACAACTACATCTACTCCCAAGTGTGAGAAAGTAGGAAAGGACAAAGACCAACAATACAATATCATAAAGAGAGAAACCAACCTTTTCACCGCTGGACATATGCTTTTTGATTAATGTGAACTTAAATAGAGAGCGAAGCAATTCATTTTCCTGATTTGGCAGGGGTAAGTTAGTTGCTGACTATAACTCATCAAAAGGAGATCTGAGAGGCATTTGTAAATAATAAGGATCTGAAACAAAAGAACCAACCTGCATGTGCTTGGAAAATCTCTCACCCAGAAAATGCTTCAAAAGTTTCAACTGTTGAATAAATTTAGAAAAACATTTAGAATTGTATATTTTGGACACAGAATAATAAAACTGGATAACTTAAGGAGAAAGTACCTGTATCAACTCAGACCACGTATCTGTGTTAAGCAAATCTCCACCTATCTTCATTGATGTTTCAGGACAAGAACCATCCTGGTAATCACAAAACTTAAAAGTGTCATACCAGTTCAAGGTTATAAATTAGCAAAATAATTAAAAAAGAAAACGTTTGCAAATGATACTCTTAGAAATTTCAGAAGATCCCGAAACAAATTCCGCTGGCTGCCAAGATCTTCCTTATTGGAACCTCTGCCACCAGCTTCTCTGGAAAGGTCTTCAACTTGATACAGAATTTTCCCCTCCAATTGTTGAATAGCATCAGCAGAATCCTTCTTAATTTTGGGGCATCCAATCTCAAATAGTATAGCTAATGCTTCACCAGCTGCATTGCGAACAGATCGATCATCCTTCTCTAGTAATGTTGAAAAGTGAGAAACTGCCCTGTAACAATGATTATGGAAAGATTTATTTCTTTTATCATGAAAACACTAAACACATGAAAACTATGAGCCATGAAGGAAGAAAATGTCACTCACTCTTGCCAGTTTTTGGAATTAAGGCAGCAGCCATTAGCTTTTGAGAGAATAAATGACCAGGAAGATATGGCAGTTGTTATCACAGCTGGTGATAGTTTACTCTACAAATCAAAACAATGATGAATTAAATTTCACATATAGCACCACCAGCATAAACACTAGGTTCAAATTATAAGGACAGTGTATATGATGTGTGTTCACATCCTGAAGATCAAGGGTACTACATACCTTAGAGCCTGTTTTTTGACAAATAAACTCCCAAATAATTTGCATCACACCTTCTGATTCCTCTCCATCATTATCACCAATAAAGGTTATGACAGCCAAGCACTCGATTATCTATTAAGATAGATTCCAAGGTCCAAGTAAAGGAAAAAAATCCAAATTTAGTTTTAGCATATAAAAGAACTATGCAAATGAAGACTAACAGTATTTCTCAATTCAATCATACATGTGAAATCTTTGATATCTCAGACCCAGATTTAAGAGCTTCTGAAAGTGGGCGAAGTGACTCTTCTAACAGTTCATGTGCTTTATCCTCACAATTCATAGCCAGCAATCCTAGATCCAGCACAAGAATTAAACTTATTTCGAATTGTGAGCACCCAAAAAAAAAAAAAAAAAAACAATGACTGCATTAAGAGATTCAAGATTTACCTATAGCATGGGCTGCTAAACATATTTCTTTGGCAGATCCTCGCTTGATGGAATGCAGATATTGATCAAGCAATGTATCAAAGCTACAAGAGAAGGCAAACCAACACATTCAAAAAGAAAGTTCAAAATATCCTACAATTGTTCAGAGTAATGTGCTTACTTCTTTACCACAAATGTGTGTGCCTAAAAACATCAATAAAAATTCACTAGTTCATAAATGAAAAAATACAAATGGGCTTACTTCTTTTCCACAAACTGATGCTGCAAGTTTTTGGTAAAAGCTTCAATGATTAATGACAATGCTTTCTCCCTTGTGGATCCCCTTCATACCACCCAAATAAAAGTTACATTTAGTTTCGGGTCATAAACTACATCAGCAAAAACTGATGGACCTCAATACTTGTAAAAGAATATAAGGCAACAACAAGAAGGAGCTGAGCTATAAGATTATATCGTTGCATGTAACATAAGATTGTACAATTGATCAATGAGTAACAGACAGGTACCTTTTCTCATGTAATGCTTCTAGCCATGAATCAAGAGAGCTGTCCTGCTGCACAGCTTCTGTCCCTGATGCCAGTGTCAGCTTTGACATGTCAGCAGATGAAGAACTCACACTATCATCATCATTGGTGCCCAAAGATTCGGCACTCTTTCGCCGTCTACCACCTGCATATTCATTAAAAATTAACATCGAATATACGTATAAAATCACCTATACTCAACTAAATTCGCAATTCAATAACCAATCAAACATTAATGTGACAATGTTTATGTGCTACAAACAACATTAAAAGCCAAGGGAACCTGCCATCCAACTAGTATGATATATGTGCTTGAAGAAACAACGACAAAGAAACTCATCACACCAATCATCCATTACCATCACTATCATTACTTAATTGTGATTATTAAGTCAAAATAATTAATAGCTCATTTAAAACCATTCAGATTAAATACAATTTAGCTAAGTCTCCAATTAAATTCGCATAACACATAGTTTCCACGATAGCAGCATTAAAGACAAGCCCAAGTAGCTTAAACCAATACAAAACTCAGCAATTTTCTTTTATAAAGCAAACATTACAAATATTTGTTTTTAAAAATTAAAAATAAAAAAAATTCAAACTTCCCTTTTCAAAGAATTTTGTTTCCGATTTTTGGTGCATTAATAGTTGAAGTTAAAATTTTGATTGGTAAAATCACACACGTGCCACATGGGTCTTGAAGACTTGAACCCACAATCTCAATCTTTAACGACGTAGGAGAACTTCACTCACATTAGTTCAATCAGACTCCTATAGTAACTAACCTCACCCGCGAAACCCGCCAAAACCAGTTACCGCCTAATCCAGTGGCTTTTCACAACAATTTAAACACAAAGAAACTCAGGTAATTCAAAAAACCTAGAGTTTCTTTTTTAAATAAATCAAATAGTTTAAAATTTTTTAAAGAAAGAACAAAAACAAAAAAAACAACTAACAACCACACGAAAACAACAGCCGAAACAAGACCGTATGAGAAGAAATTTGAGCGAACTTTGTAGAAACAACACACAAAACAAAACAAGAGAGAGAGAGAGAGAGAGAGAGAGAGAGAGAGAACTTACGCTTCCCCATTGTACAGAATTCGCTTGCGTCTGCGTCTACCAAAAGAAGTAACAAGCTCGGCGAAAAATATAGCGGAGTGAGAAAATCGAACGCAAATTCGATTGTGTTATGGTGAACGAAAGCGAGATCAGAACCGATTGTGAGAATTTTGTGAGCGTGATTTCCATTAAATATTATGTGGAGAGAGAGAGAGAGAGAGAGAGCCCTTTTTCCGTTTTAGACTAGGAATAGGAGAGAACAGTGAAGTGTGTGTGTGTTAGTTTCGGAACCGGAAGAGAGACTGAGGCGGCAATCGATAATTGAGAACAAATATAAAAAAATAAAATAAATAGTAGGTTACGTTTTTACTATTATACCCTTAGCGCGCGGGAGTGATGGATTAGTGTTATACTGTTATGAGAATATGCTTCTGTGGGACTTGAAGAATAACTTGTGGGTTGAATTTGAAGCATGCTACCATGGGCCCTTTATTTATGGGCCTAGTGTTGTTATACTGACCGACACTCAAACATAGGCCCAAGTCAGAGGTGTCTTGCGAATAGCCGACCATAAAAAAGTAAATAATGGAAGTTAAAGGTGTAAGTTCAAGTGCTAGTATGCATAAGTTAAAGGAGATTTTACAACTGGGCCCAGGAGCCAGATTGGAGCTTAAAACCCATCAAGGAGATACAGACACGCGTGCGAAATTTGCAGCTCATAATTTGGCCCAGTAAACCTTTAAAGTTGTGAGATGTGCAGTAAAGATCCCAATTCATCATAAAAAAATTATAAACATGTGATTTGATTACTTAAATAAAGCAATAAAATTAATTAATTTAAAAGTATTGAAGGTATAGCAATATACTTTGAATATTACATATTACCTCACTTCTTTAATTGCTTTTTTTTTTTTAAATATGTATAATTCAACTTTTTTTTCAATATTATTTTAATTATTTAAAATTTGAGTTTATAGCAAAAACTAGGGATGGCAATGGGGCGGGGCCGGGTCGGGCCGAAAGATGGGGTCTTCATCCCCGCCTTGTATGGTTTTGTCTTGCCCTATTCCCGCCCCGTCTCGCTCCGCCCCGCATAACAGAGAAAACTTTCTCACTCCATCCCCGCCCCTTAGGGCCCCGCGAAGCCCTACCTCACCCCGTAAAACTCTACTTTTTGTTAATTTTCCCTACAACTAGTACAATTTTTTTTAATGAAACCTATTTCATTAATAAAAATGTACTTGAAATTACAACTAAATTTATCCCATCAAATCAAATCAATTTTTAGAAAAAATTGAATAATATATCTAAGTGTTTAACAAGACAATCATAAAAAAATAAATAAATAAAAATCTCATAGTATAACACATAACAAAATAAAGGCAAAGAACCACATTGGGTAGAATAAAATAAGCTAATATTGATATGTTTGTTTAAATCGTAGGATTTTATGGTATGAAAAATTTACAATTATAACTCTTAGCAATGAAGGGCGGGGAGGGGTGGGTCTAAAAAGTTTAAACCCATCCTCGCCCCGCCCTGTGGTGCGGGGCTAAAATCTTGCCCCGTCCTTGTGCCATTACCTTTGCGGGGCGACGAAAACCTGAGTGGGGCGAAGTGGGGAGGGGTGGGTTTAGCGGGGCGGGGAAAAATTGTCATTCCTAGCAAAAACCCATAATTTGAAACTGAGAAAGAGTCAAAATATTGAAGGGAAAGAGTTAGAATTTCAAACTTGAGGCATTAGGAGTTTGGTATTGTGGGAAAATAAGACATTAAGTATTTTTAAAAAATTATTTTAAGTTTAACCGACTACTTTAAGTACAATGCCATGCGAAAGAAAGATATTAAGGGTATGTTAAGCCTTACCTATTGAAATTTATGGTAAGTGTTAATCTTTGTAAGTACATAAAGATTATTAGTGAGCATCAAATTTCTAACTCTAAAAGATTTATATTTTATGATTAATTAATCTTTGTAGACTTTTTTTTTAATGAATAATCTTTTGATAAAGTGTTGCATTATGCCTCCAAACTAATAAAAAAAAGTCTGTAGGGGCCTTTTTTTTGTGTTGTGCGTTGGGCTGGGCTACCTCTTGCGATACAGTGGGCTCGAATGTTTCTGAGTAAGGGAGTTAAGACCGATTCAACTGCAACTCAATTTGGGCTAGTTTATGCACAAACTATGTCTCGTCTGCCAAGAGTGTGCATATGGCAGGCAGAGCTGTTTCAGATGAGTTACGGTAGGCAGATATAATAGTAATAACAAAACAGAGTACTCTGACTATTTAATAGAAAATGACCAAGTAATCCCTATTTATGAGACATAATCATAGTGATAACCATGACTTTTACAAAGAAAGTAAATGAGTGAATGATAATATGAGTTAATCAAGAATGAACATAAAATCAAGTTAAGTTTGGTCCGCAGAAGCAAAACCAAAGAGGGAAGAACGCCTCCTCTCAATGCAAATAATCTCCCAGGAAAGATCCTGCCGTGAGGATTAATGGATTTGAGGGAACCGGACCTGAATGGTTAATGCCTAAAGGAATCTTTTTTACTTTTTGGAAGAGAGCAGGATTTTGAGGGGGAGAGAGGGAAATCGGCCTACTAGTGCATGCCCACCGTATTAACTCTCTTTGTTTTCTGTTTTCTCTCTTATCTTTTTCTTTCCTTTGTTTTTACTTTCTTTCTTTTCTTATTTCGTGATCTTCCCCTATTTTTCGATCTTTTTCCGATCTCCCTTTCTGGGCATGGCAAGGGTCTTCTTATAGTACCTGCCGTGACCAGATTTTACTACTTTGCCCCTTAACCACCTTTATCTGGTCTGGGTGTACTTGCCGACCACCAAGGGTTCGTCTGTGTGCCACTCCCCCTTGCTAGACAAAGGCAGGTTGTTTTATTCATTAGTCTGCCGTGGCACCCTTTCCTGCCACGGTGTAAGTGTTTTCTCTCTCTATCCCTCATGGCATGCACCTAACGGTTCCCCCCTCAACCTTGCTTCTTTTGGGTGGTCTGTCATTCCAGCAGGACGTACGCCTCAAAAAAGCTTGGGCAGGAGCCGCAGAATAGGTCTTTTCCCCTCTCTCTACCACCAAACCATACCCCCTTACCTCTGACCCATGACCCCACCACGTCCCATATTAGCTAGGTACAGGCTGGTGGAGCTTGGGCCTTGCACATGCTTCCCTTTCATGTATGTCCAAAATCTGTCTGCTGCTCATGCGTTTGCCGCGGTCTAGAGGCTTGCTTGCACAGTCTGCCGCCATTCTTCGACCTTTTATGTGGGCTGTTTTATAATTTCCTATTCCCCTTAGGGGCTGGGCTTCAACAAACCCTCATATTTACTTAAAATTGTCAAAAGTAATATTGTATCTAAAAATGTTATACGTAAATAAATATGCAAACACTTGCTTAAAATAGTTTATAAAACCCCCCAAACTTCCCAAAGGGCAATGATCTTTTAAAAAAATAAAAGGGAAAATTTTGATGTCACTACTTGCATGCATTTGTGACCTTTAGATCGATAACTTTGATTAGGGTCGATTTGACCTAACTCATAACTCAAGACCCATGGATCGTTCATATTGTTTGATAAGTGGATTTAAATTTAAGTTCGGATTTAAACTAATCTTGATATGGGTTTGTCATGATAAAGTGATGGAGTGATTTATTATGAGTGATTGAGTGTTTATAGGACACTTATGTATTGAAATACCCCTAAAACAAAAAAATGATGAAGAGAAATTGTGAGAACTATATATATATAATTTCTAAGAGCTTTCTCTAACAAACCATCTCTCTATATGGACACCATCAAGAATGCTATAGAATTTGGAGTGTGAAAATCTCATAAGAGACTTTAGTAGACTTTCCAGCGACAAGGAGATGCTCTGATAATAGTAAACGTCGCGTGTAATGTTTTGTAAAGCAAACAAGAAAATATGCAATAAATGGGTAATCGGTTCTTACGAGGTATGTGAATATATGACCCATCTAATATATTTAATAATAACCAATTACACCATGACACCACATAGTACTTAATATATGTATAAATTTGTAATATATAAATAAACATAAAATTGATTTATTTTAGATGAAGATGGTCCTTTTTCATGAAGACCTCCTAGACAATTTTTGGCAACACTTTGAGATATAGGAGCACAATACATTGAAGTTGTAACTCTTTAGAACTTTATGAGAAGTTTTTTATGGCTTGCACTAATTGAGAGTGTTAATGTTTAGACCTCTAGAAAATACAGATTGTTTAACCTAATATATTAACCAAGTTGTTGCTTAGGTTTATAAATCAAATATAGGTTAAACACACATTAATCATATCATAAACAGGAAACAGTAAAGAACACAACGATATGATGACCCAAAAAAACTAATGAAACAATCTAGTTTCAAGGTAAAAAACCTGGGGTGGATTTAACCTAAACAATCCATAAGGTAACAATTCACTAATAGAATGAAGTTTTTTACAATAGACTTAACCCTAAATCTACTGCTACCTTTTGTAGTACTTACTCATGTGACCATATGTAACTCCGAATTCACGGACTCTTTTATTATGAATCTGTTGCACACAAACGCTCTTGTTTGTGACTTTGAGATCTTCACTCAAAGGTTTAAGTCATCAACTATGGTTGATCTCGTTGCAGTAACTTAATTCCATCGATAGATGCAATATCAATCTAAATTCTGGTAGATGCTTGTTGAGTTAGAAGGTTACAGAACCTCACAGATCTCACAAGAGTAACTCACAAGACTTGAAAAACATGTATTAGAGTTTTGCTTTTATACCTAGTAGTGTTAGACTCAAACCCTAAACGTTTCGCGGGCTTTTGGGTCTTCTTTAAAATATATAGAAATCGTGTCTCGATCGGTCGAGCTTAGCAGTTTCTGAGTTCTTCTTTCTGCAGCTTGTATATTATTGAATCTTGACTTGCATCAACTTAAGCAATATCTAAAACTCTTCAAAGACACTAAGATCTTATGCTAGACTACTTTTTGTACTTGGTTTGCCAACATACAACAAATTTAGTTCCTAAAAATTTAATCCTAAATATTTAGAACCTAACAAAAAGTATACTTTTGCCAACTTTAAGTATGATTCAGCCATTATAGAACTATTTATAATCTTATCACTAGTTGATTTTCATATATTATTGATGAAATCAAATTAAGTTTAAACTCTTTCTTTTAGTGGTTTGTAAATCATACTTCTAAAGTGGCTAATTTACTACCCATAATGTAGCCAAATTGACTCTTTTGTTTGGTCTTGAGGGATTGATCCCTAACTTTTCCTTACAAAAATTTGCCGTAGGTTATATAAGATAAAGAAGGGCTTGATTGATTCCTCTATAATTTCTTGTTAGTTTCTTCTTTCAACCTAGAAACAAAAAAAAAAAAAAACAAACAAACAAACAAACAAACAAACAAACACAAACATATATGAGTATACTAATTATTGATTCCTATATTTGCTAAAGGACCTATAAGTAAGGCCCAATGTCTTTTAGGCTATTATTAATGTATGGCCCAAGCCAATGTATTTTTTTAGGGGAAAATTAGAGTGTAATATGAAGGGCAAAGAATTGGCTGTTGGCTCAACAAGATGGAGTCGCCACCTAGTTATATGGTCTAGGAACCATGAATATAGTGTCCTTTCGAGGAATGACCTTTGATCTTACTACCAGAGTTTGGGTTCAGAGTTTAGGTTCGTTCTTGGGAAGGTGTTAGGCACCTAAGATCACCCAGTCCTAAGGTTGGCCTCCTATCATTGTGTCTTATACCTTAACCTCATTAAAAGCACTTTCAACACTTGCATCTATACTCACACACACACACTAACATACATCTATGCATACAACATGGCATCTTTCATCCCAAACAAAACATATTTATCAATCTAAAACAAAAAGGAGTCAAGGCGCAAAAGAAAACTCTAACTTTCATCTAACATGTGAAAACCTATCATGCATCTACAACAAGGCAGCAAGCAAACATATTACAAAAACCCTAATCTTACATCTAAGCATGTTCTATCATATCATCAAAGTGAAACCCTAAAAAAATGCTTGAACATCGCTAATGCATGGCTTATCCTTTACTTACCTCTCAGCAGCACAACACTTATATCATCAATTCATGAACAAGTGAATGAATGGTATTAACTTTAAGAAACCCTAATCTACACATGTGATAACAAACAAACATGTTAAAAGGTAAACAAACAGTTATGGGGCTTGAAACATATGAAAAGGAGGCTACATAGAATACACATGTGAATGCAAAAACAAAACAAACAAAAATTAGGGTTTCTAGGTAACGGCATCACGCACGCTAGAACAGGTCTGTGTATGCATGAGTTCAGCCTGCGTGCGCAGGCCAGATAATGCGTACGTAGATCCTTATCTAGAAAACCTAATTTACACAAAAACACAGTAGAAGCCAAACAAAACATAAAACGTAAAATCTAACAACCTAACATACTTAAAGACATAAAGAAAACCTAAAACTAACCTAAACAAACATATGTAAACATAAACTAAACAAAACACATATTAAAATAAAGATTAAAGGTAGAAAAGAAAAGGAAAAGTTTAAAAGGAAACCTTAAAGCAAAAGCTCATAGACTTGATTTTTAACAGTTTTCCTCAGTCAAATCTATCACAATTCAATAAAATAGTGATTAGCAATCTTAAACTGAAAAGGATTGGGGCCAGAAAAGGTCTCAATCAAATAAAAATGACTTTAGGGTGTTTTATGAAAAACTCTCTTTTGATTCACTATTTTCTAGTGAATTTTAGGTTTTTCCTGTGGGATTTTCGTGTATTTTAAAAATGTACCATGTAAGGCTTTTTATAGTTGAAAAAAATGGGGTTTGGAACAGCTCCTAGACAATGTGGGATTCGTTCCAAACCTCAGCCATTATTACAAAAAACTTGTCTTTTTTATGCTTCTGAAACCCTAGTTGCGTACTCAAGAATGTGCTTGTGTACGCATGCTTTGCCTTGCGTACACAGGCCACGACTCACGTACGTAGGCTAAGGGCCACTTTGGTCATTTTATTTCCAAAAATAGATTTTTGCTGATTTAAAAGGTTATATTTTTCATTTTAACACTCCTCAAGTCATTTTAATATCTTATTGGGCTCTAAACTGGCCTTGGGCCTTAGAGTTCGAGTATCATTGGGGAACGAGGGCTGAGTCGTAAGGGGTACAAAATGTGGTATCTACATTGACATATTTTGGGTTTATCATGGACCCAAAACATAGAATTTGCTAGAGGGAGGGGGGGGGGGGGGGGGATCTAAACACTTGCAAAAGTAAGGAGCCTATGAGCAAGCCACTAACACACAAGAAGGCACATAATCGATCTCCTGAAGACAAATCCTCTATTTTACTTTATGTTTCACCAATCATAACTTGTAATATGTTTAAATTTTTTTCTAACTTTAAAATTTAGTTATTTTATAAGAAAAGTCAAATAAGTACATGACTAGTTGTGATTGATGAAATATAAAATAAAACACAAAAAGTGAGATAGAGAATTTATATTCTCAATCAGCTTTATTTGCCTGAAATCTCAATCTAACCATTTTTAACTAGCCACGAAAAGAATGTTGGCTTCATTAAATGATGTTTGGAAAGTTCCAGCTAATTTATTAACAAAATCGCTACGGGCTGTTTAGCCCAAGAGGGCATGGCTAAACAAGCTTAGTCAACAATTTACCAAACTCATGATAAAAGTAGCTCACCCTATACAAACAAAGCTAAATGTGGCATCTTTCTAGAAACCCATAAGCCCAAAGCTTCAATCCTTATTCAAGAACAGGTATTAGGGACGCTCTAGCCGTGCTATAAAATGTTGCTATCAAGCCATATGCATTAATAAGCCATTACACACATACCTCACAAACCGTACTTATTCATTCAACTTAATCATAGGCTTTTGAACTATAAGAAGCAGCATATCTTTAAAGGGCCCTTGTGTATGTGGCAGCTCACTAGCTAGGTGCTTTCTCTCTCTCTCTCTCTCTACTTTATCATCTCCTATAATATTTTTCCTAAAAAAAAAACTCCTATAATATTTTTTTTTTCATCATTCTATGTTTCTTCACCTTATTGTATTATGACTAAAATAAAGATTCAAAATACTCTTTTGCTTCTTTTTTTTCTCCCTTACTGAGCTAGTGCCGTCGGTTGGATATTTCGTTGGCATGTAGTATGCACCATTAACTCCCATTTAATACTAGAGTGAATTGTGTGTGCTTGTTTCCCTCTCATTTCTAGATTGAATGGTCCAAATTGTTATGATTCTAATGTCCCATGTGGATTAAGTGTAAGCTTAACCATATATTTATAAGATCTTAAGCACCTTCCCCTAACAAGCTGGTTTTCAATGATAAGTTTTACCCATAGATTTGTAACACAATTTATCTGCCATTCCAAAATTTGACCCCAAAACTCATTTTTATGATATATACATGGTGCAATTTGACATATCTTATCTAAGACAAGCCAACTCCTAAATGGGGACTACCACTTGGCATGGATTATTTTTGCCAACTTATTTTACTATTTAGTTTATTTTTGCTATTATTCATGAGTTTTACCGTACTTGTTGGTACTATTCATGGGTTTCACTGTACTATTTCAACTAACTTTTATCTTTATTTACAGTATTTTCAGCAAAAAGTTTTTAGTTTTAATTTTAGTTTCAGCAAAACTTTTACCTTTACTCTTTACAACACTTGCAAAACATAGTAAATGAACAACACATGAAAACTCGCAATTTCATGGATTGAAAGCCATGGTCTTAGAACCATGATTTTTCCCTCCCTAGTCTGCATCTGCAGGCAGGAGAAACATCATATATTACACACGGTCAAAGCTAGGTGCTGTCCATCTTGGACTTGCAAATGTTTCAGAGTCAAAGGTTCTTCTAGTCCTCCTAGCAAGCAGTCTAGCACCAAGACCCAAGCTATGCCACCTTAGAAAACGTAATATTATTATAAAAATGTAGATACTTCACAGTATATTATGCATATATGTAACGTATTCTATTATGAGTGGGTGGCAGGTGGCAAGTTAGGATAGATATGACTATATGAGGAGCGTCTTCTTTGTTCTTCTTATTTATGCTACCACCGACTGGACTGGTCCAGCCTTTCGCACGTGAAGACGCTCCTCCTCTGCTATTATATTCACGTGTGTTATCATACTTTCATCAATACTTTTTCATGGCTTTAAACCCCCGCCAAAGCTCACGTATGAATGGCGGGTCCTTATCAGATTAAGATAATTTTGGGTTTTCCATTGGCTTTTGTGAAATGAACAAACTCTATTAGCTATACTATTGTACAGTCTTTTTCTGTCTCCCTAAAAGACAATATAAATTAGTTTCTGGTGTACCAAAAAGGTAGTACAATCCAAGTCAATTATTTGGCATTTCTTGAATAAATTAAGAGTTATGGTAACCATTTTTGAGAGCTCGTATGTTGGTTCATGACCTTAAGTAGTTGACAGTTCTGTGATTATTAGAATTCTAGTCCTGTTACTTTGCCTAAATATCCCTCATGTATTGTCACTGTATGACAGCAAGGGTACAACTCGGGTGAGATGAATTTAAATAATGAATTGGGCAGATTTTTCAAACATGAATTTGAGCTTGGGTCAATAAATTCTCACCCTAACAAGCAAATTGTAAAAGAATAGGTTTAATTAGGGGCCTCAACTTGCTAGATCTATTTCGATTAATTAGAGCTGTGCTACCTAGCTAGCACCTACCCATATTGAAAGGGAATCAATTCGATCTATTTCTAAGGCAATTTTTTTCTTTTTGGGAATTATTATAATATGTTGCTAATTTCATAACTTGAACTCTTTACCTCCTTTACTCCTTAGACTCCCAAGATAATTCAACGCCAAAACTCTTGGCATTTGTTAATTAGAAACTAATGCAAATTGAAAAAAAAATATTAAAAAAAAGAAAGATGAATGAAAACTTAGGGGGGGGGGGGGGGAATGATCTATCATTACGAATTTGCAAGAGTATCATGGTTCACCATATAATTTGGTTGGATGCGTAATATTCTTGTCTGACTATTAGTTACATAAATTGGCAGTTCCAATTAAATTCACAGCCCATCTTTTTGGATCTTGCGTCCTTTGCAGTAAATAATTTTTTTTTTTTAGCCTGTTATCCCTTTAAAGAAGTATGCAAGGGCCAGAACCTCATGCTGTTATTAAAAAAAAAAAAAAAAAAAAAAAAAGCTTAATTCTTTTGCTCATCCTTAATTGCTCCTACGTAATTAATTCACTAATAAAATAAGACTAATAAGTAATTCACTAATAAAATAAGACTAATAAGTAATCGAACTGTCTAACTAGTCAGAAACATTAGACAGTGGAGTCTCAATTGCAAATAAAGATATATTTATTCTCAAAATTCAAGGTACCCAGAGCACAAGAGAGCATCACAGGTACGCGGTGATTATATAAGTACAATTAACCAAAAAGAACAAAAAGTAAGTAAAAAGTAGATTAAGAGTATTCCATGTATGTTTGGACCGTTCTTCGAAAGGATGAAAATATTTTACAACTTATATAATTTTGTATAAATGTATCCTAGTACTTCGGCAAGACACAGAGGCTTTTTTTTCTTTTTTTTTTTCTCTTTTGTTTTTGATAATTCGATAGTTACAAGGGAGAAAGGAGATTTAAATCTTATATGTCTCAATCTAAATACTAGTAGGTAAAAACCAGTTGAGTTATAAAACTCTTAATAGACATTAGGCTTATAATTTAATGACATTACTCAATTTTTCTTTGGAATAAAACTTGCAATAACCCTAATGATTTTTTTTCTTGACAATTTGATTTTCAAAGGTGAGTTGGGGATATTTGAATCTTAATTGTCTCCATTGAAAATATTAAGAAGTATCAATTGAACTAATAATTAGTTATTGTATGTATTATGAAAATATTTTACAACTTATATAATTTTGTACAAATATATCCTAAGTACTTCGGAAAGACCCACGGACTTTTTTTTCTTCTTCTTTTTTTCCCTCTTTTGTTTTTGATAATTTGATAGTTACAAGGGAGAAAGGGGACTTAAATCTTATATGTCTCAATCTAAATACTAGTAGGTAAAAACTAGTTGAGTTATAAGACTCTTAGTAGGCATTAGACTTATAATTTAATGGCATTACTCAATTTTTCTTTGGAATAAAACTTGCAATAACCCTAATGATTTTTTTTTTCTTGACAATTTGATATTCAAAGGTGAGTTGGGGATATTTGAATCTTAATTGTCTCAATTGAAAATATTAAGAAGTGTCAATTGAACTAATAATTAGTTATTGCATGTATTATAGATATAAAAATTGTAGTCTTGCTTACATTGTAATTATTATAAATTGCATTACAATGCATTCTTAAAAAAAAAAATTGCATTACAATGGATTTGATAATAAGTAGAGGATCCTTACCTTAATTGTTTTTTTTTTTCCTTTTTATAATTCAATAGTTATAATAATATAAGGGTTTGAATTGTGATTGTTTCCGTAGAAAATACTATGAACTACTAATTAAGTTATAAGGCTCTTGGCTTAATTGTTAAATTTATAGAGTTGGCAAAAAACATAGCAAGCTATGTTTTAAGAGACCTTTTAAGAACACAACAAAAATTCACAAAAATTTCACACCATTTGAAAATTTTACTGAATTTGTGTTGTGTTCATAGAAGGTCTCATGTTTTAACCACTTTCTAATTTATTCACACACAAAACAAAAAAAAAAATGTTAATAATTCCTAAGTTGTTGTAATAGTTATGGAGGAATATCAAATCTATGCAATACTAGTAGGAGTACATTATATTCATGGGGGAAGAAGATTTTGGGAAACGGCAAATAACTATAAGTGAAAATAAACCAAAAAGAAAATGAAAGGAACAAAAATTATATTACTTTTCATTGTTTGGTTACAAAGATAAAGTAGAAAGAAAATGAAGGAAGGAAAAATCAATTTTTCTTATTCTTTATTTCTTTCTCTCCAAATTTACTCTCTTTGATAGAAAAATTGCTGGATAGTGGATACCATTGGTTTTAAATATAAAAGCACGCTCAGATTAAGCAAAGAATTGTTAAGACAAGAACTATTGTTGTTGAGACGACTTCAGGTAGTTAAGACTAGAAGAACTGTTGTTTTTTTTTTTTTTTTGGCTAATCTTGTTGATTTGCTATTTACTTTTGGTAACGCCCTGCAACTAAAACGATGACCAAGTTTAACACAAAAAATCCACGTACTCCCAATATAGAGTTTTTATATGAAAAATTCTAAGATCACAAAATTTTTAAAAAATTTTAAGAAAAAATAATTGGTCTATGTGTAAGTGCTGATTAACCACTTACAGTCTACTACGTCAAAAATATGATAAAAAAAATTGTGAAATAATTTGTGATCCTAGAACTACTCTTTTTAAATTTTATGCATTCATTTTGAAGCGAGTGATTGAATTTTATCACGTCAATCAATATTTTAAATAAATATAAAAAAGAGATTGTTAAAGTTTGTTTAAATATTGATGATTCAACCCATATATTTCAAAACAGATAAATAATATTTAACAAACTTTATAGTGGAGCTACTTAAGAACTCCCCAGAAATCTTAATTATCTTAATTCTTGATGGTGTTCACCGAATCCTTTTTTTTTTTTTTTTGATTTAAACCAAATCCAATTTTTGAGCTGACAATAAATGAGAAGTCAACAACATTGAATGGAGATGGAGATTATAATTCACTCTTTTTTCCGAATTAGATAAAGGAGTCACTATTTGAAGCTAATCCATCTTTTTTTTTTTTTTTTGGCAAGGCCATCTATCTTTAATTGAAGTAAAAATATCCCCAAAAAAAAAACACGGTTACTTTTTAAACGTTTTAAGACTTAAGACTTTATAAGTTCTTTACATTTGTACTAATTTTTTCTTTTTTTGATAACTACATTTGTAATAATTTATTATTAAGAAAATGCTATGTTCATAATATTTTCGCAACACTTTCATAATAAATTCTAAGTAGTAGGTTGTTATGGACTGTTATTGATGGACAAAAAGGTAATTCCAGTTGTAAATTCAAATTATAATCAATAACAACTTACTACTTATGATTTCTTGTGAAAGTGTTGTAAAAATGTTATGGACACGGAACGTAGTACTTCTCTTTTATTATTTTTCATAAAATTAGTGTATAAGTAATAAAATTTGAAAATAGTTATATAATAATACTCCATAATTTGATATTATTTTCAAGTTAAATTCTAAAGTTTGAAACACACAAGTGATTTAAAATTGTGTCATGATTATTGTTTTGGAGGAATTTGTGTCATAATTTAATCATTGCGCATGTATCTAGCCCCTTCACCCTTCACCTCCCATTGCGCACATATCTAGCATAATATCTGAATCAATACATATTAGCCCATTAATTACCACTGTTAGGTTCTAAAGACTTAGGATTTTATGTATTTAGAACTCTAATGTATATTGTTGGCAAACCATGATCAAAACAGGTTGTTAGTTTTGTTTAGACTTACTCAAAGTGTGGGCGTTTTATGTAAAGTTGGAATCGAGTTGTTGCAGAAGTATTAGTGACTTTCGGCCTGGCTCGATCGATCGAAAATTAAACTCGATCGATCGAATCTCGGGCAGAACGTTTTTCTGCAGAATTTTCCAATTCAGCCCAAGCCCATTAAGGATTAGGGTTTCAGATCTACTTCTCCCACTATATAAAGGAAACTGTAAGCCACGTTTTTGAGACTCTTGAGAGAGAGAGAAGAGAGTGCCTCTTTTGTATCTAGGGTTTTGTACCCAAACCTCTTTAAGTCTTTGTTGCTCATACTTTGCGGTTTGTGTGAATCTCTTGTGAGATCCTTGAGGAGCTTTCCTTCACATAAACTTAGGGTTTTCAAGGTAGAGATTACTTCAACATCTTGATGATCAACTCAGTTGCTTCCATTGGAGTTTAAAGAAACACAAGCGGGAGTGCTTGTATCTTGTGGAGAATCCAAGAAAGAAGGAGTCCATGGATTCGGAGCTTGCACATGGTCGTGTCAGTAAGTTCTACTGGTAGGTAGTATTAGGAAGTCAAGCGGGGAGCTTGTAAGTCCTTTTGTATGAATTTCGATTCTTTCATATAGTGGATTCAAGTTTACCTTGAGGATAGTTAAGTTAAATCCTCCCAAGGTTTTTACCGTGTTATTTCCTGGGTCATCATATCATTGTGTTATTTATTTTTTCCCCGCTTTATATTCTTGATATGATTGTTTGATTGTGATAATCTAGATTTGCATAATTTGACTAAGTTAATCACTTGGCTAATTAACTAGGCTAATCTGGTTGGATTAAGGGGTCTAAAAACATTTCAACCACAATTAAAAAAATAAAAGATTCTCTCTCATTTTCAATGTAGGATTAAACATGTTACTAATTCCTTATTTTACATATTAACTCTCATATCTTTACATTTATATTATCATATTTATTCATTTTAATTAAATAATATTAAAATGCTCCAACAAATAACACACCTAATTTAATTAGAATTTGGTGAGAGAAGACCAAACATAACTTAATAAAAAACAATTTAGTGTTAGGTTGGTTAATAATAAATAATAACAAAAACAATGTGTTTTGACTAGTTTAAATTAACCTAGTTTTGCACTATTTGTATCCTAAAAGCCAAATTATATACATTCAAAGGATAGCATAGATAGGTGTGCGTGTATGTGGGTTTTTGGGTTGGGGGGGGGGGGGGGGGGGGGTGTTATAAATCTTGGCCTTTAAAAATTAAATTCTAACTCGAACACTAAATCATATTATATACTATATAATAAAAGTTGAGCTTTGAAGCCACGCTTTCTTTCGTCAAGTGGTTTCACCAAATTGTAAAATTTTTTTTTATAAATTTTAAAAAATATATAATTTTTTTTTGTTCTTATCTTATTCTCCTATAATTTTTAAGTTAATAAAAATATAAATTTGATTATAATCCAAATTCTTCATCTAATCCTTTTCTTATTATAGTTTATAAGTTGATAAAATAAAGGTGTAAATGCACTTTTTCTCCCTACACTTTGGGCCGATTCTCGATTTAGTCCCTAAATTGATTTTGATCTTAGGTCAGTCCCTGATTTTAAAAAATAGTTTTTATTTTGATCTCTGTCGTCAACCCAGCAACAGAAAAATCTGAGGTGGCAAACGGAATGTACTATGTACACAATAAATGCTGACGTGGCTATTTAATTAGAATAATTATCATCAAGATATTTATCTCTATTTAATTAGGATAAATATCATCTTAAATGACATATGTCAACACTTGATTTATCTAATTTAATGACATATTAATTTAGAATTTGTCACTAAATTTTGATACGGCATTTTATGATTAGCTTAAAATTTTGCCTCCTACACATGCTTATCTATATTAACTACTATATCATGCAATTTTCAATTTGTGAACACATATATATAGTGTGATTTCTATTTTTTCTATAAAATAACTAAATATTACAATTTTTTACAAGGGAATTTATTCAAAAAAAAAAAATTTATATATCGAAAGTTGGGGGATCTGAATCATGAATGTCTCTACTGGAAATTGAGGTGCCAACCAATTAAGCTACAAGATTCTTGGTAAACTTATTGAAATATTTGAGAAAATTAATAATAAGTTGCAGCACACATTGTGCGGGAATTTAGCTAATTAAAATAAAAAATGAAAAAAATAAATAAATGTAGACGATGATGAAGCACTGTGACCAAATGAATCCCTTTAACTAAATTTGACAAAACTCACCATCGAACAGCTGTACCAAAAAAAAATATAAATAAATAAATAAAAATAAGGGAAACTGAAAAGTGAAGGTATCTATAATCTCTCTTATATGTTTTTTTTTTTTTTTTTTAAAATTGTTATCGTCTTTGTTGCTTGTTTTCTAAATTCAATTATCCACATTTGTCTAATTTCAGACTTCAATTATCAAATTATATCATTTGAAATTTACACATTTGTCTAATGACATAACTGCAATATCTAATGAACTCTTAATTTGAATGTCCATTTTTAATTATTTCTAAAATTTATGGATAAATATGAAGTATGGAATGAGATATACATAAGAGAGGTGCTTTCAATTTGATTATTTTATCTTGTACATTTTTATTTCATTCCAATTTATCTTTTAACTATTTGTCAAAATACTTGGTTTTTTTTTTTTTTTTAATCTGTATTGATTGAAGATAGATTAAGAATAAAAAATATTTTAATAAAAAGATAAAAAGATAAGGTGTAAAATACTAAAATAGTAACAACCCTCAAATATTTCTAACTCCAGTCTCCATGTCCACCTTTTATGCATATTTCTAACTGTTAAATTCTGCTCATGCTTTTATGCATATTTCTCACTGTCAAATTCTACTACATGAGTTTAACAGCACAAGTATATCCCAAGACAAGGTCTACTCGTATTATACAACTTGGACAATTGACAAATACCCTTTTGTAACAATAATCATTGGTGGTAGTGCTAGGAGATTTTCCTGATTGGGCTAGATCAGTAAAAATTTTGAGAGACGTATTAGGTAAGTGGATGCTAGGATTTTTTCTTCATCTTGAAATCATATCGAGCTTACAAACTTCATTCTCGATTGTATATCCCCATTGCAGTGACAATGGAAGGTGCAAATTAGACATATCTGGAGTACTTCTCAACAAGAACAAGAAGTCTCCTATATGATTCTTGCCCTACTTTTCATTTCGATGGTTTATTTTGCGACTTCATAGGTTTTCTTCTTATGGATAATAACTAGTGCACACACTGTTGCACTTAAACAGTTTGGAAGTTGTGATTTCAAGTCATGATTTCAGTACAAAATCCTTCACATTTTTTAATAGAAAAAATATTAAAATTTTTTTAATTTAAAAAATATGCCTCCGAGGATAATCTCTTATTACCAAAAAAGTGAAAAGCAGAATATGGAATTGAAAATTTGAAATAGATTGTTGGGTATATACTATAGGTGTATAACCCGTATAGTATATACCTAACCGCTAATTAACGCCCTCATTTTGGCGGCACCAAAGACGCTAGTCCCCCTCACCTCTTATACTTTAGTTTCGCACGCTCCCACTTACTATAGAGTCAGTTTCTCACTGTTAAAAACAAATACTCACTTCCCGGTTTCTCTGTTTCTGTTTCTGTTTCTGGTTTTTGTTTCATTTTCTTAGAATTCGGATGAAACATAGCAACAATGGGGATCTCCGACACTCCGTTTTCTCCACGTAATCTGTTGTGCCAAGAAAACCCAGATGCTTGCTTTAAAGAAGAAAAAGAGGACGACCCATGTTTGTTTCCAGAGAGTGAAGATGAGTACTATATTCAATGCTTGCTTCTGAGAGAAACTACTGCTTTTGGATCCAAAAGCTGTTGTACTGGTTTCTCCACCACAACCTCATCCTCGTTAACCTCATCCTCGTTGAAGCGTGTTCGTTTGGATTGCATTGAGTGGATTTTCAATGTTTGTTTCTTTCATCTGTAAAACTCTTTCCTTTTTTCTTTTCACCTTTTCTGTTCTTAGCTTAAAAAGATAATAAATACTGAAACCAACTCTTCAAATTTGTGTTTCAGACTCGGGCATCCTTGGATTTCCGATTCCTTACTGCTTATTTGTCCGTGACTTACTTTGATCGGTTTTTTTCAAAGAAACCCCTTGGTGTAAGCAAATTTTTTTAACTTTTTGGCTAATGAGTCTTTCATGTTTGCTAAATTAGCGTAATGCTAAAATGCTTTTTGTTGTTTATGTAGGATTGGATGATTTGGGCTATTCGATTATTATCCCTGGCATGTTTATCTTTGGCAGCAAAGATGGAGCAATCTACAGTGACGCCACTATCGGCATATAAGTTACAAGAATATGATTTTGACAACCAGCAGATTCAGAGAGCAGAGCTATTGGTTTTGAGTACTCTGGAATGGAAAATGGGTTCAATAACTCCTTTTTCTTATATGAGTTACTTCATCAATAAGTTCTGTGGGGAATCTAAACCGGAAGGATTGTGCTCTAGAGTTGCGGAACTTTTTATGGCTGTAACAAAAGGTATGGCAAGATTAATCTTTCATTGAATGCATTTAATCTTGGCATTAAAGATTGGGTGCAAATTGTTTTGTGAGTTACTATGCGTGTTTGTATTTACCAAGTTGAAGTCTTTGATGCAGAGATTAATTTAATGGATCATCGACCATCTATTATAGCGGCAGCTGCAGTGTTAGTAGCAATCGATGCTCAGCTAACAAAAGAAGCAGTGGAACTCAGGATAAGTCCGATCGCATTGTGGGGGTCTCAAGAAAATGTGAGTTTTCATTATTAGTATTGAAAGATTAATCTTTCATTGAATGCATTTAAACTTGTGCATTGAAAATGGATATCTTAGAATTTGAAAATTAAAGAACATTACAAAGTTTTAGTTATGTTTTTTTTAAGCTGATTTATATTATATATTGCTCTGCAACAGGAACATATTTTTTCCTGTTATAATATGATGCAGGACATAGAGAAGCGACTAATTAAGACACCGGCATCAGTAGTTCCCCCGCATTCTGCTGCTGGCACTAGAAGAAGACTTAATTTCAATGAGCAACATTGCCCAGTAAAGAGAATCCACCGGTCATAGATAGCGAAATTGATCTTCCTAGCAAAAATTGATTTCTGTTTTTTTGATTGCTTTATAGGGATGTTTAGACTGAGAGTTGATTCTTGATATTAGATTGTATACAAGTATCATGAGTGTTTCTACCAACTCATGGTATGATTTGGAATCAATGATTGGGATTCCATTTTCCAACAAAAAAAAAAAAATACCCAACAAAAGTTTTTGCAGTGACAAAAGAAGATAGAGAAAAAGAGAAGTAAATACATAAAAAGAAATAACTTTAGCCTAAACAGTAAGAAGTGAGAAGCGGACTGTGAAGTGTGAATGTCCAGAGGCCATTAAGGATGAAGTGAAGACCAAGAGAGTGTCAGAAGGCCATTGAAGACTGTTTGCCTATAGTGATTCTCAGTAGCGTTTGCTTTCTTGAATGTTATACCACTTTCTTGCCAACTTTTTTTTTCAATTGGTTGTATTTTTTTTTCCACTCTTTTCTCCCCTTTTTTGTTATGACAGGAAATATTTTTTGTATACATCACTTGCCACCCTACCTTTTGATGGGGGGTTCGGGATGCTCCTTTGTCTTTCAAAAGGCTGAAAGCCATAAGGAATGAGGAATTGTTTTTGGTTGATTTGATACATCTGTGTTGCATTTGGGCCATTATAAAGTATATAAAGTTGAATGTGATTATATTTGCTTGGAATGTTGGGGGTTCCTTTTGATGAGTGGGAAAGCTTCCCTTTTTCCTTTTAGTTTGCACTGTTTTGGGGGTCGTGAAACTCCAATTATGGGTACTGGAAATCAAGTAGGATATAGTGGTGATAATACTATAATTCAAGTGCATTTACAACCAGATATATACTATATAGTTAACCAAACCAAATCATTTTGGCTTTAGCCCAGGTTGTGAAGCAGGTGGTGGGGGTGGGGTACATACGAGTCCGGATCTTGTAAAGCTATAAAAATAAGTGACTGAATTGGAGGTGGCATTCCTGAGGAATGCTTGCAATCAACCTTGAAATAACAGTGTCTGATTGAAAATGGATTGTATAGCATATCTCTTTATTGTATAGAATGTTATTGTATCACAAAATATTAATTGTATAGCAAGTAGGTACATTAAAAAGTGACCTACTTATTGCAATCATAAAAATTGACCAATATACAGGTTTCAAATAAAGATTGATCATTCCCAAAGTTGAGTTCTTACAGTTTTATATTCTCCTATAAAGATTGTGAACTTCAGAAAAATATCGCAGATAGCCTAATTGAAAAACATCCATATTGTCATAAGAGGCCACTTTTCTTGAAAATGCTCACTAATGCTCCCTAGGCCATTGTTTTCAACAACAAATATGAATGCTGCTATTTGCTCCCTAGTCCCTTCATTGATGGACGTAGTAGGACCCAGCCTATCATCATGAAGTTAGAGACCCCTTGTTTAGGGTACGGTGGGGGAGGGAATGTGAGGCATAAGATTCATAGCAAAATGGTGTCAGAGGCTCCACTCCTCCACATGCCTTCTTGGGGGTCATAGGGCATCCAGTCTGGCATCGTACAACATTGTATTTTAGCTTGCAGCAATTACCCTATGCATACCTCACTCTTTACCGTTTCATCTGTTTCAAAGGCCTAAGCCAAATCAACCTGATTGACAAATGAAAAATTTGTAGCTGTTATAAACTAGAGTCCATTCATTTGTAGTCTCTTCACTTAACGGTATAGTTTATCAAGCAATTAGGATTTTTTTTCTTTTTAAAATTTTTACGAATTAGAATATATTAAGAAGGAACAAGAGAGGACCATAACTCATCTCCAACTTCTGAAATAAGAACCCTAGAAGGAAGAGAGGAGATGAAGATGGGCCCATCTCAATTACAAGAGGCCGTCCAACAGGCTAATTTGTGAGGCAAAAAATTAACATTCCTGGAGACAAAAATAAAATCGCAACAAGAGAGAGAATCTAAGGCTCTATTCAATTAGGAATCACACCTTATGAAGCGGAGGTCGGTGATATTTGATTCAAATCCCTTCCCTTCTTTCCCATAGGATTAAAAACTCACTCCTCCAAAATAAATGGGGATTATTTATCAACTTTAGAATTCAGAGTTTAAGCTAAGAATAAATGTAATAAGAGAATCGAAGGCTGCATGATAGTTTTTTTTTTTTCGTGGTCATGTATTGCCCTGTTAGTGAAACTGAAAAAAGGCTTTCCGGCATATTTTGGAACTTCTTTTCATGGAGTTCACATTGATTGGATGTTATGATTATTCATGAAATAAGATCACAACAATGCTAATCAAGCTGTCATTCGAACAATTATGGTTCCAAAGATTCTTACTACTACTTATTATGATTATATAAACTAGTGAGTGATATAGCATGCGTGCTTCTATACAATCAGAAGCAACATAAGAATATATACATAAGAATATATTTGATTGGAAAAAAAGATTGCAAAAGTCACTTTGGAAAGGTAGGTTTGCAATATAACACACAAGGTAAGCAAACCTGTTAACATTATGAAAGGTTTTGACCCTGATGCAACCATCTATATCTATATATATCTAAAAACTGAAGCGTAACATTTATTGTTGCTACTTTCCAGTTGAGCCACATCTGCGTCCACCTCATTATCATTTTCTTTCCAATTTTCTTATAATTGTTTTTAACATTTACTTTTTATTTTATTTTAATATTTACATTTTTTCCAACATTTCTCCACTCTTACCCTTTCATCTCCCCACTACCCTCTACATAAATACTATTCTTCTTCTTTTCATCTCTCCATTACCCTCTACATAAATATTATTATTCTTCTTTCTCTTCATCTTCCTTTATTTTGTCTCTTCTTATTCACTCTCTTACTATAAATTTGTAACTATTTATTCCATTATATGCATGGTTTTCTCTTACAAAAAAAGGTTCTCTCTCTCTCTCTCTCTCTTAATTTTTCGATGAATTTTTTATACATTCTTCTATTTATGCCAAATTACTAATCTTTGGGAATCCTTTCTTTTCTTTTCTTCTTCTTCATTTTTTTTTCTACACTAGAATCATTATGCTCATTTTCTTAATCAATTTAATCGGGTAGTTTGCTGGAATTCAAAAAAAAGGTTCTCTCTCTCTTTCTCTCTCAATTTTTCGATGAATTTTTTTATACATTCTTCTATTTATTCCAAATTACTAATCTTTGGGAATTCTTTTTTTTTTTTTCTACACTAGAATCATTATGCTCATTTTCTCACTTAATTTAATCGGGTAGTTTGCCGGAATTCAAGTAAAACTAGACAATAAGGAATTTTATGGCATTGGAGAACGCTTAAATACATACCAGCCAAAAGTTGAAAGTCAACAAATTAGTGGAGCTATGATTAAGCTTCAAATGGGATTGATGGTATTGCCAATGTTCTTTAATTAGCATCCTTATTTCTATTTCTCTATATATGTTTTGTAGAATTAGTATTAGTCTCATTTTTATTATCTCTATTATATTCTAGGTAAACCAAGAGTTCTTTAAAACTCCACATTGGTTAATGCCATTTAGATTTGTTTTTTAAATTGTTTTTTTTTTCTCTTTAATTTTAAATGTTATCCTATTTTTGTTCTTTCTTATAACTCTAATTAATGTTGATGGTTCTTTTTTTTTTTTGGTTAGTTAAGGTTGATCGTTCTTTCTTACAGAGAAAAGAAAAAATTGAAAACAATTGAATTCCGTATAAACCTGTACCTAAAGGGGATAGGAGCTTTTGTTTATTTGATTAGAGACAATATATTAAAGGGGCATATCATTTGGCCATTCCATTGCATTTCTTAGAGGTTAAAAGATAGAGCTTGTCATTATAGGAAAACATTTTGGGTGGGGATAAGGGAGTCATTTTGTTTGCTCTAAGAGTAACAAAAGATCCTATTATAAAGGAAGCCCACAATCATATCACATGCTTATTACACTAACCATGAGCACAACCCATTATTCTCTCTCACCATGTTTCTACTACATTTGCATTTAGCAACCTAAGATTAGAATTTATTCCCAATAGAAGACTTGTAGAATCATTTAGTTTTTATAGGAAACTAGCCGCAGACTCATGTGATGCGTGGGAATATAAATATTATGCAATGAAGTGTAATATATAAAAAGTAACAATTACTTCAAACATTTTTTTTTTTATAAATATTTTTACACTTATTTTTTTTAAGCTTTTTATCTCTACAAATATATCATTTTAATATTTTTTTTTTGTGTATTTCATTAATATTTTTTAAGGTGAACCATATCCTTCTAACTTTGTTGTAATGTGTTACATTTGCTTAATATACAACTCATCTCTTAAGGAATAAGGAAATTATCATAATAATAAAAAATCATCACAAAATTACAATGTTAACTTAACTAAAATTAAAATAAAACTAAACAAATAAAAAAATAGATTTTATAATAATTTATTAGTAAAAAAACTGATAGGCATATTCAAATTCTCATTTCCAAAAACAACTAAGTATTAATCCAAACCAAAATTCAATCAAAATTATAAAAGGGAAAGAAAAGACTTTTTGATGGGAAATTAAAAAAACACAATACAAAAACACATATTAAAAAAAAACCATCAATCTTAATTAGAGTTATAAGAAAAAACAAAAATATTTTATATGCAATTGTTCTCTTTATTGGTATTTATTGTTATATATTTTATTTTTACTTTTTTTTTCATCTCATCTTATGTTATTCAAATTCAGTCACATCTTCCACATCATTAAATTATTTATATTTTCTCTTTTTTTTTTTTTTAATAATTAAACATGGAATATTTTATTTAAATTCAAAATAATAAAATTATCCTTAAAAAATTGTACTCTTTTTATTTTTTTATTTTACATTTACACTTTATCCAAGCTTTTTCCTTACCTTTATTTTTTAATCTCCCTACTACCTTCTACCTTAATATCACTATTCATCTCCCCACATCTTCCATATCATTAAATTATTTATATTTTTCTCTCCTTTTTATCTTAAAAAAATTAAAATTTTAAAATTTTACTTAAATTCAATAAATAAAAGTGTCCTCATAAAGTGGAGTAATACTAGGGACATACTCATTCTCAAACCCAATACATCAAAGAAAAAATATAATACAAAACAAATGCCAATTGGGAAACACTAAATTAAAAAAAAAAAATAATAAGGATATCAAACCAAATATAATATAAAGAATAGTTACGGATATACTAACTTAAGGGTAGCAAAATTAAATGAAAAAAAAAAAGCTACAATGCGTATTTAATGCAATAAAATTATCATCAAATTTTGGAAAACAATAGGTTGCCTATGGAGAGAGAGAGAGAGAGAGAGAGAAATCAAATGTCAATTAGTAACTATTAATTGGAAAACAAAGAAGTTGTAAGGAGAATTAAAAATAAAAAATAAATATGACCAATATGGAGAACATTAAAATGAACTGTTACATTCACTTAAAAAATTGAATCAGTAATCAATAATTAAACACAATCATAACAATATATTTAAACTTAAAACTAATCAAACTCTAATTCATAACTAAAAGGAGATGTTCTCATGTAATAATAGAAATTACATAAGAAATAAAGTTAGAAAATTTTAAAATCCCTTTTTTGACATTTCATTTAACTCTATATATATATTGTGGGAGGCAAAAGCCCAATCTACCAATTGGGCCTGGGGCCCTGTTTTTGAGATTACTTTGTGTCCGAAGAGTAGTAACGGGTTGGAGTAAGGTTCACCTGAGGCCAACAAATCCAGAGAGGGCGGAAGAGTACAATCCGAAGAGGTCACCCTTTGTCCGAAGAGGTTTTACTCATCGGATACGAATAGTTCTGATTAAATAAACGTACAGAAAGCCCGAATGCCCTTCCTGGCAATCTTGGTGACAAAGATAAGCTCTGGGCATTCCTGGGGATGATAAGGATGAAGAAATATCTCAAGGAAAAGCTGCCACCACCGCATTTAATGCCCTGCAACAACTTTTCTGGCCGCATTTATGTGGAGAAGACCCCTGAACAGTGCAACCTCAACTACCACCACTCCCTAAAAGCTAGAGAAGATGCTTGATGTGACCTACACTCAAGTATGTTAGCAGATGGAGGACAAGTGGACGGTTGTGATGATTAGGAAAGAGGCTATATAAAGAAGGAGAGTCCCTGATAGAGGGGGGGGGGAAAGAGAGAAAGAAGAACAAAAAATAACTTTACGGTAACTCTGGAATTTGTAACCTAATTTCATTCAATAAAATTCCTCTTCGGACATTAGGTCTACCATTGTTTTTACGGGATTGCATGTTAGATTATTTGCAAATATCATAACCAACTCTTGTTTAATTCATATCCGGCCCAGTTCTTTCACCCACGCTCTACAAATTTATTATCTTGGGTTCATTGGGCTTGTACTCCACATCTCGTGGGCTTGAGCTACAAAAATTGACCCTACAATTGGCGCCGTCTGTGGGGAGAGCTTGTGCAGGGGTGAAAACAACCGTTGGTTATGGCAAAACGAAGTCAACAACAAGCTGAATCTAGGGCATCCCAACATGCTGATCCTTTTCTTAACTTGGAAAGAAGGCAAGATCGTGAGGGTAGTGTGCACACTGTGCATACTGGCCAAAGCCAGTCACACGGCGGAAGTCACGTGTCCCATGCAGAGGAGAATCGGGGCTTACAACTAGAAGTTGAAAAACTGAAGAGGGAGTTGCGCCATGCAAAGAGGAAACGGATTTCCTCGTATTCTGATGACGATTCTGATGACGAACAGGACGTCACTTATCAGCAGAAATCTCAGATACCAGTCAGTGAATCCTTTTCCTACGAAGAAGAGCCTCATCGCAAAAAGCGATCTAGAAGCCTATCACGCGGAGGCGTAGGGAATGATGATATGAGCAGGGCCTTGAATCAGATCTTTCGGTCACCTTTTACTCGTAGAATTGAGGAGGCAAGACTCCCTCGGCGTTTTAACCAGCCAACGTTTACCATCTACAATGGTAAAACGGACCCCGTGGAGCACGTGAGCCATTTTAACCAAAGGATGGCTGTCTACTCCAGAGACAAAGCTCTGATGTGTAAGGTTTTCCCTTCCAATCTTGGGCCGGTTGCCATGAGGTGGTTTGACGGTCTAAAGGCAGACTCCATTAACTCCTTCAAAGAACTCACTCAAGCATTTGGTTCACGCTTTGTCACCTGCCGAAGAGTAGCCAGACCCTTGTCTTCACTATTGTCCCTAAGCATGCACGAGGGCGAGACTCTGAAGGCGTATTCGGATAGATACTGGGAGATGTTTAATGATATGGACGGTAACTCCGATGCAATGGCCCTCAGCACGTTCAAGCTAGGCCTCCCTACTGACCACGGTCTAAGGACCTCCTTATCTGGCAAACCAGTCACTAACATGCGTTAGCTTATGGACCGTATAGAAACATTTAAAAGAGTTGAGGAAGATCAGCAGCAAGGGAAGGGAAAAGATAAAGCGATCCCCCAGGAGAGGAGGGATTTCCGGTGGGATCGTTATAATAGCAGTAAATCGCGTAGAGATTTCGCTGGACAGTCAGGATCAACCAATCCTCAAGCGGTCAATACTGTATTTAAAGAGCCGATGCACCAAGTTTTGGAAAAGATTAAAAACGAGCCATTTTTCAGGTGGCCAAATAAGATGGTAGGAAACCCTGAGAGACGTAATCATAACCTTTATTACTAGTATCATCAAGACCACGGGCATAGCACAGACAATTGCAGGAGCCTGTAGGATCATTTGGACCAGCTGGTCGGCGAGGGTAAATTAAGACACTTTCTGCACCATTCCAGTGGCCGAGGAGGGCAGATCAGTTCGGAGCCCCAAAGAGATGATTCCTCGAAACCGCCATTGGGAACGATTAGTGTCGTCTTCGCTGCACCAGGGAGAACAGGATCCTGGCCAGCGAAGGTTATGTCAATAGCCCCATCACTAACAAGGCATTTCAGCCATGGTCCGAAGAGGTCTAAATCAGATGCCCCCCTGATTATAGGATTCTCAGACGAGGACAAGATAGGGACCATTCAGCCCCACGATGACGCTTTAGTAATCACCATAAGAATTGGAGGATACGATGTAAAGAGGGTGATGGTGGACCAGGGTAGTGTTGTGAAGATAATGTACCCCGATCTCTACAAGGGGTTGGGTCTAAAACCACAAGATTTAACACCATACAACTCCCCCCTCGTAAGTTTTGAAGGAAGAGTTGTCACCCCGAAAGGCCAGATACGCTTGCCCGTGCAAACCAGCCCTGAAGTGGTAGAGGTGGATTTTGTAGTTGTGGACGTGTACTCACCATATACAGCAATCATAGCCAGACCTTGGCTTCATACACTGGGGGCTGTTTCCTCTACTTTGCATCAGAAAGTCAAGTACCCATCTGAAGGGTAGGTTTACGAGATCCAAGGGGACCAATCTGTAGCTAGATAGTGTTTAGTGGCTGCCATCTAGCACGAGCCTGAAGCTGAGCCCTCGTCCAGGGCCGAAAGTGGTTTATAGCAGTTAAAGTCTCGGACATTACCCATAGAGAATTTGAACGAGGACACTCGCTGCGAAGATTTAGTGAAAGTTGTCATTGGGGACGAACCTGAAAAATTCTTTCAAGTCGGATCTCAGCTGCCTCCCCAGGAGAAAGAGGAACTAATAGAGTTGCTTAATAGGAATCTTGACGTGTTTGCCTGGAATGCTTACGAAGCCCCAGGGGTGGATCCTCAATTCATTTGCCACCATCTTAAAGTCAACCCATTGATTATTCCCAAGAAGCAGCCTCCTCGGCGCCCATCCAGAGAGCATGCTGATGCAGTGAGAGAAGAAGTGGCCAAGCTCAAACAAGCTGGAGCTATTAAAGAAGTTTTCTATCCGGAGTGGCTAGCGAATACTGTGGTAGTGAAGAAGAAAAACGGGAAATGGCGAGTCTGCGTAGATTTCACTGATTTGAACAAGGCTTGTCCTAAGGATCCATTCCCCATGCCAAAAATTGATCAGCTTGTGGATGCCACTGTCAGCTACCCTCAAATGAGCTTCCTAGACGCTTTCCAAGGCTACCACCAGATATCACTAGCTCTGGATGACCAGGAGAAGACTGCCTTCGTCACCCCAGTTGGTGACTACCACTATAAAGTAATGCCGTTTGGCTTAAAAAATGCGGGGTCTACTTATCAAAGAATGATGACGAGGATGTTTGAACCATATCTGGGCAAAAATATCGAGATCTATATAGACGACATGGTGGTGAAAAGCAAGATGGTTGCTGACCACGTGAAGGACCTAGAAAGTACCTTTGAAGTCCTTAGAAAGTACAAGCTCCGTTTAAACGCTTTCAAGTGCTCATTTGGTGTGGGGTCTGGCAAGTTTTTGGGGTACATGGTAACTCACAGGGGGATTGAGGTTAACCCCACTCAGATTAAAGTCATCAACGATTTACAAGCTCTTCGGAACCCCAAGGAAGTTCAGAAGCTGACTGGAATGACTGCTGCCCTGAATCGATTTATCTCTCGATCAGCAGACCGGTGTCGGCCCTTTTTCTCTCTGCTCCACAAGTGGAAGGGATTCGAGTGGACCGAAGAGTGTGCTTTGGCCTTTCAGCAACTTAAAGATTATCTAGCTCGGCCACCAATTATGTCCAGTCCTGAGCAAGATGAAGTATTATTTGCTTACATTGTTGTAGCTCCTTGCGCAGTGAGCTTGGTGCTGATACGATCGGATTGTGGTGTGCGAAGACCGGTTTATTACGTGAGTAAGTCGCTGCATAAGGCCGAGATCCGTTATTTGCCACTGGAGAAGGCCATCCTAGCAGTGGTGCTTGGCACACGAAAGCTACCTCACTATTTTCAGGCACATACAGTCATTGTTCTTACTCAGCTCCCACTTAGGACTATACTCCGAAGTGCTGACTATACGGGGAGAATTGCTAAGTAGGGTACGATCTTGGGGGCTTTCGATATCAAATATATGCCCCGCACGTCGGTCAAAGGCCAGGTCCTTGCAGATTTAGTGGCTGAGTTCACGCAGCCTTAACTAGAAGAAGCAATGCCCATGTCGGACATGGATGAAAAATCAGTTGGCATGATTTCTTAGCAAGACCCCTCCCGTTGGGAAGTATATGTGGACGGTGTTGCAAATCAAAAAGGTTCTGGAGTGGGGCTAGTGTTGATATCCCCTGAAAGAATCATTATCGAAAAGTCCTTAAGGTTGGACTTCTCGGCAACAAACAATGAGGCAGAGTATGAGGCCCTACTGACGGGAATGGCTATGGTCCGAAAAATGGGAGGAAAGTCTGTGGAATTGTTCTTGGACTCAAGGTTAGTCGTGGGTCAAGTACAAGGGGAGTTCAAGGCGAAAGACGAAAGAATGCAGGGGTACCTGAGTCGAGTTAAATGTCTGCAATCAGAGTTCGACTCTTTTAGTTTGCTGCACATCCCCAGAAGTGGTAACGCACATGTTGACTCTTTGGCTACGCTTGCTACCTCCTCGGCGCAAAATTTGCCTAGAGTTATCCTCGTTGAGGACTTGCATGGACCTACAGAGACAAAAAAGTATGTAATTCAGGTTCATCAAGTTAGGACCGGACCCTGTTGGATAGACCCCATAATTAAATTCTTGAAAGAAGACATCTTGCCTGAAGAAAGAGAGGAAGCTGACAAAATTCGGAGGAAGGCGACCAGGTTCTGGCTATCTGAAGACCAGAGATTGTATAAACGCTCCTATTTAGGACCATATTTATTATGCATGCATCCTGAAGCGGCCGAGCTGTTGCTAGAAGAATTACATGAAGGAATATGTGGAAGCCATACGGGAGGAAGGTCTTTGGCTCATCGGGCTATTACTCAAGGCTATTGGTGGCCGAACATGCAAAAGGAAGCCCTCGAGTATGTTAAAAAGTGTGATCAGTGTCAGAGATTCGTCCCAAACATTTATCAACCGGGTGGAACTCTTAATCCACTATCCAGCCCATGGACTTTCGCCCAATGGGGCTTAAATATCGTAGGACCATTCCCCAAAACTGCAGGAAACAAAAAATACCTCATTGTCAGAACAGATTACTTCACCAAGTGGGTCGAAGCTGAACCTTTGGCCAACATCAGAGACGTGGATGTGCAAAAGTTTGTATGGAAAAATATTGTCATTCGGTTTGGGATTCCTCATGCTCTAATCTCGGACAATGGCCTGCAGTTCGATAGCAAGGCATTCAGGAACTATTGTGGTGAGCTAGGAATTGTAAACAGATACTCCACTCCTGCTTATCCCCAGGGTAATGGGCAAGCAGAGGTTGTCAACAAAGTCATAGTGAATGGCCTAAAGAGAAGACTTGATGACGTGAAGGGTAAATGGGTGGAAGAACTGCCACACGTACTTTGGGCCTACAGAACTACGCCTCGCAGATTTACTGGAGAGACCCCATTTTCAATGACCTATGGAGCTGAAGCTGTCATACCTCTGGAAACGGGGTTCCCAACATTGAGGACTAGTTCCTTCAGTCTGACCAGCAACAGTGAGCAGCTAGAAAGGAGTTTAGACCTGATTGATGAAAGAAGGGAAAGTGTCATGGTTCAGCTGGCACATTACCAACAAAAGCTCAGGCAGGGCTACGATGCTAATGTAAGGCTAAAGCCTTTAGAACCTGGTGACCTGGTGCTAAGAAAAGTTGTGGGTACTGCAAAGAACCCAGCTTGGGGAAAGTTAGGACCCAATTGGGAAGGGTCGTATCGTATTACTTCAGGGGCTGGCATTGGGGCGTATTTCTTAGAAGACCTGGATGGTCATGTAATACCACGTCCTTGGAATGTAAATAACCTTAAAAGGTACTATTATTAATCGATCGTTCTCTTCAATTAATATGCTGGTTCTGTATATCTTACCGTTCTTTAAGTGTTTAAACTTAAATCCAATCATGCCTGTAGTCCTCGGACCAGATGATTTGGGTTAGTTAGCACTCCGTTACTGTTCTTTAAGTGTTTAAACTTAAATCTAATCATGCCTCTAGTCCTCGGACCAAATGATTTAGGTTAGTTAGCACTCCGTTACTGTTCTTTAAGTGTTTAAACTTAAATCCAATCATGCCTGTAGTCCTCGGACCAGATGATTTGGGTTAGTTAGCACTCCGTTACTGTTCTTTAAGTGTTTAAACTTAAATCCAATCATGCCTGTAGTCCTTGGACCAGATGATTTGGGTTAGTTAGCACTCCATTACTGTTCTTTAAGTGTTTAAACTTAAATCCAGTCATGCCTGTAGTTCTCGGACCAGATGATTTGGGTTAGTTAACATTCTGTTGCAGTCTCCTAAGTGTTTAAACTTAAATCCAGTCATGCCTGTAGTCCTCGGACCAGATGATTTGGGTTAGTTAACATTCTGTTGCAGTCTCCTAAGTGTTTAAACTTAAATCCAATCATGCCTGTAGTCCTCGGACCAGATGATTTGGGTTAGTCAATACTAAAATATGTTTGTTCCCTATGGTTCTTGAACCAAATGACACAGGTTAGTCAACACCGCCACACAGCTATTGTCACTATGGCTTAGCGCTAAAATTCTTGATTGTGTTTAAATTGATTCTAACTTATGATTGGTTCCTTAGTTATGGTTAATTCAAAGCCGAGGGGTAATCACACTCTCTTTGTATATTTGAAAAGACATATAAAACTTCCATAATTACTCGCTGCAATCATTGTTATTACTCTTATACGAATTGTTCTTTTCATCACCAATTTCGATTATTCATACCATCAATATGATATAGTGATCAAGTTTATTCGCATTGTTATAATTGCAAAGTACAGTTATATACGGCAATAATAAGTCATAAGGAATGTAACGAAGACACTAGAAGCAAAAGGGAAACTGTTTCATTGATTAAGAGAAAAGGGTTTACAATTCCTTAACATAAAAACAAAATTAATACAAGTACAAGACAAAAACCCCTATATCTAAGTCTTCAATGGAGGCACCACAGGGTCAGCAGCCTGGCCTGTCCGAGTAGCAGCAGCTTCTGGGGCCTGGTCCTTGGGCTCGGAGGAGGTCTTCCCTTCTTCCAAATCCTTGGAGACCTCAGGATTAGCAGGAGGGACTTGGCTGGCCAGGAGTTGAACTGAGGCCTCTAGAAGCTGTGAAGGAGGAGGATCAGCCACAGGGAGCTCTCGGATCTCAGGATCGTAATATACGCTCCCAGGCAGTCTCAGCTCCGAGTCAGCAGGGACTCCAGCAGCGTCCATTGCCTTGTTCCAGGTTATGTCACAATAATCTCTGCTAACCGAGGCAAATTGTTCCGTAAGCTGGGACCCGGTCTCATCCACCCCTAGCTGGTATGCTGCTTTTCTCTCAGTTTCGACTGCCTCCTTGGCCAGTTGAGCATTCTGCTCGGCTAGTCGGGCACTCTTCTTGGCTTTTTTAAGCTCATCTCTGAGCCCTTTTACCAGCTCCCTCTCAGTAGCCAAGTTGATCTCAGCCATGTTCAGCTGTTTGCGCTGCTCCTCGGTCTACCTTTCAGCAGTTTTCAGGCCAGCGTCGAGGCTGTTCCTCTGGTTGGTCATATCTTTGAATTGCTCGGATAAGAGAGCATATTCTTCCTTCAGACTACCCAGGGATTTTTCAACCTCAAACCGAGAGTGGGCCTCCGCTTGGGCTCGAGGTAGGACTTTTTGTTCCACTCCTCGGCCACATAGATTTGCTGGGTAACCTACATAATGGAAGTTCCGAGTATAAGAAAAAAAAAATTTAAAAGGTTCAGTGGTTTCATTGAGCAGACTAAGTTCACTTACCATGGCTATATCCCTCTTAAAGGATAGGAAGAGCTCCTGCTGGTTGAAGCGCCTGTAGGACTCTATATCATGGGGGATGAGGAGTGGCTGCTCTAGGGCCTCAGCAACGAAACCTGCCCTTCCCCCATCGTAGTTCCTGAGGGAGGTGTCCTAAGGGATTGGAGCGCCATCCAGCTCCAGCCTCGGAGACCAGGTGCGAGGCCCTCCTCGGCGGACGTCTGCCACGACGGCCTCGTCCCGGCTCTCAACAGATGAGCCCCTTCGGCTCCGGTGGTCTCTGGCCACCTTCCGCTGTTTATTTGTCTTGGGTGGCACCACCACCACCTCATTTTCCTCAGTTTCGAAGGGCCTTTTCTTCCTCAAGTCCGGTATGGGCTTTAGGCCGGGGTTAGGAACTTGGGGTGGCGGCGGAGGTAAATTCGCCACAGGTTGAGAAGTCCCAGTGCCTTTCGGCTCGGACTTCTTCCATATGTTCTTCATTAATGCTCTTAAATCTGCCATGTATTCCTTGTCCGAAGAAGCTTCCGGAAGGGCAATTGTCAGAAGGGGTGGATGGACACTGGAATGCCTGTCAATCTCCTCTTCGGAGTCCGAGGACAGTATAATTTGTACCCCGCCTGAAGCTTCTCCTCTGAATTGGAATTTATCTATCTGCTCTTCCAATGAGGAGGTCGAAGATCCAACCCTTTCACCTGCAACCACCGGTTCGAGGGGGACTTGGGCAACTGGTTGGACGAGCAGCGGTACACCCCGTGGGTTGGGGTGTGGCACTGGTGCAAGGTCGTGTGGTGCTAAAAACCGTTTTCGAGCAATGTCTATTCGATTGAGACGGTGATCACCTTGTGTTATGGCGTTGGCGATCGGTTGACAGTCTTTCTTCTTCACCGTGTACCCGAGAATAAAAGGAGCCGACTGCAGCTGCCCGTCCTCGCTTACAAAGATCTCTGATCTTAACAGATAGTTGAGAGTGGCAGTATTGGTAAGGCTGAGCCGAGGAGAAACGTGGTTCCTATCTGTTAAAAATCATGGCAAAACTTTATCAGAAACTCGAAAATAGCAACACAAAGAGAATTAAAAATTGTAAAAGGGCGGGGATCCTAAGTCTACTGTTAGTGAACCTAAATCTAGCATGTCCCACCTGGCTCTCCTGGCTTGGTTGGGCAATGGGGACCGTCGTGCCATGCGTCCGAGACGATCACATAATCGTCTTTCATCCCCTTGTTTGATTTGGGGAGGCAGGAGATGAGTCTAACCTCGTCGGACCGGGATTTGAGATAGTATCTCGCCCTTTATTAGCTGTGGCACTCATACATGTGCACCACATCAAGCCAGGTGAGGCCCAACCCTAAATGGCGGTTCAGATCCTCAACCGCTCCTAGGATCCTAAACATGTTGGGCGCGCATTGATCCGGGCTAATCCTATGGTTCCTAAGATAACTAGTGGTGATGGGACCCATAGGGATGGTCATCCCTCCTTCTAGAAAGGCAATGAGGGGGATAACCACTTCGTCCGTCTTCCGATCTGTTAGTATTTTTTCTAGGGAACAATACCTCACACCCACGTTTGGGGGGATGCGATATGCGGCCCTAAACGCCTCCATCTGATTAGGGCTATCTACCAGGTACTGGAGTTTCCCTATGGCACTTAAAACGAAAAAATGACTGGTCGAAGAGGATACTAAGGGATCTAATGGATGACAACTTACAAGAACTATGTCGGAGAGAGATTTCCAAACTCGTAGAAGGATTCGTGAAGACTCTGGGGAAACTGGAATCGATGATTGAGAGATTTGGACGGAGTCGCGTGCTTGTTCTTGCTGGATTATCTGAAAATTTGCAAAGTGAGGAAGAAATAACTTCTTCTGAGGATTTATACCGGGTCACATGAAGGGGCGGAAGTTATTTCGCCCAAACTCCGGGGAAGAATCACATCCGTCAGATCAATCGTTCACCATTGGATACAAAGGACAAGGCGCCACCTGGTGCAATTAATGCCACGCCTTGGGAATATGGAAACAGCAACGGCAATGATGAGGCGCTTATATCTATGCCTATACATGTGCCGGTTCAAATATGTGGTTGTTCTCAAACTCTTTACCCCGTGACAAGTCAAAATCCCACTTTTCCTCTTCGAATGCGAGGGAAAAATTAAGATTTTGAGGGGCTATTGTGGGGGCAAAAGCCCAGATCTACCAATTGGGCCTGGGGCCCTGTTTTTTAGATTACTTTGTGTCCGAAGAGTAGTAACGGGTTGGGGTAGGGTTCACCTAAGGCCAACAAACCCAGAGAGGGCGAAAGAGTACAATCCGAAGAGGTCACCCTTTATCTGAAGAGGTTTTACTCATCGGATACGAATAGTTCTGATTAAATAAACGTACAGAAAACCCGAATGCCCTTCCTGGCAATCTTGGTGACAAAGATAAGCTCTGAGCATTCCTGGGGATGATAAGGATGAAGAAATATCTCAAGGAAAAGCTGCCACCACCGCATTTAATGCCCTGCAGCAACTTTTCTGGCCGCATTTATGTGGAGAAGACCCCTGAACAGTGCAACCTCAACTACCACTACTCCCTAAAAGCTAGAGAAGATGCTTGATGTGACCTACACTCAAGTATGTTAGCAGATGGAGGACAAGTGGACGGTTGAGATAATTAGGAAAGAGGCTATATAAAGAAGGAGAGTCCCTGATAGAGGGGGGGGGGGGAAAGAGAGAAAGAAGAACAAAAAATAACTTTACGGTAGCTCTGGAATTTGTAACCTAATTTCATTCAATAAAATTCCTCTTCGGACATTAGGTCTACCATTGTTTTTACGTGATTGCATGTTAGATTATTTGCAAATATCATAACCAACTCTTGTTTAATTCATATCCGGCCCAGTTCTTTCACCCACGCTCTACAAATTCATTGTCTTGGGTTCATTGGGCTCGTACTCCACATCTCGTAGGCTTGAGCTACAAAAATTGACCCTACACACACACACACACACACACACACATATATATATAATCTTCATACACAATTACACTTAAAAATCTAATAAACAGTGCTACATCTCATTTAGCACCTTTGTTATGAAAATTGTGGGGGGTAAAGCCCAGATCTACCAATTGGGCCTGGGGCCCTGTTTTTGAGATTACTTTATGTCCGAAGAGAGATAACGGGTTGGGATAGAGTTCACTTGAGGGCAACAAAAAACAGAGATGGCGGAAATGTACAATCCGAAGAGGTCACCCTTTGTCCGAAGAGGTTTTACTCCTCGGATACAAATAGTTCTGATCAAATAAACGTATAGCAGGCCCGAATGCCCTCCCTGGCAATTTTAGTGACAAAGATAAGCTCTGGGCATACCTGGGGATGATAATGATGAAGAAATATCTCAAGGAAAAGCTGCTACTACCGTATTTAATGCCCTGCAACAGCTTTTCTGGCCGCATTTATGTGGAGAAGACCCTTGAACAATGCAACCTCAGCTACCGCCACTCCCAAAAAGCTAGAGAAGATGCTTGATGTGACCTATACTCAAGTATGTAAGCAAATGGAGGACAAGTGGACGATTGGGATGATTAGAGAAGAGGCTATATAAAGAAGAAGAGCCCCTGATAGAGAAGGACGGATGATCCAAAGAGAGAGAGAAGAACGAAAACATCTTTACTGTAGCTCTAAGACTTGTAACCTAGTTTCATTCAATAAAACGCCTCTTCGGACATTAAGTCTACCTTTGTTTTCACGTGATTGCATGTTAGATTATTCGCAAATACCATAACCAACTCCTGTTTAATTCATATCCGGCCCAGTTCTTTCACCCACGCTCTACAAATTCATTGTCTTGGGTTCATAAGGCTCATACTCCGTATCTCGTGGGCTTGGACTACAAAAATTGACCCTACAAAAATCATTAGCCAGTAAATATATGATAATTGTAAAAAACGTTATAAATGAAATTATGAAAAAAATGTGATAAAACTAATTAGCTACTATCATTATGAAGTAGTAGTTTATGATTTTACACATCTAAAGAAGTAGAATATATAGAGTTTGCTTAAGGTATATGTAAAGGTTCACATTAAAAAAAAGATATTAAAGGTTAAAAAAATGTATATTCTATAAATAAATAAAAAGGTATATGTAAGGTTTTTATTAACTTAAAAGAAATTGAAAAATCAATTATTAATAACAACAACAACAACAACAAGAATAATAATAATAATATAGGGTAATTACATTCCCCTTCCTTGAGATTTGAGGAAATGACATTCTACCCCAAACTTGAAAGGAAAAAAATATTTTCATCCTTTACATTTGTTTGACCAAACTTTGTTAAATTAATATTAAAATATTGTGTACTAACCTGTTTGTGCTTAAGGTAGGTTCCAAAATTATCCTTAATTTTAAAATTAAATTCTCTTATTTTAAAATTTTAAATTAAAGTGTATTTCAAAATATTAAGTAATGTCTTTTGCTTTTCTTTTTTTTTCGCTTTTCTTTTCTTGATGAGTTATGGAGAGATTTGTCATTTCAAATGTTTTGGTATTTTATAAATTTGTATTTTAATTCTAAAGTTATAAGTAGTGTCTTTACTAACCATGGTTAAACATTTATAAACAGATTCTTAAATCAATTTAAAATATTTTTTATTAATATAAATAGAATGGGAGAGTGTTATTACTTATTACCTCCCAATATATTTAATAATATCACCCTAAAATAAAATTGTCTCGCGCAATGCGCGGATCTGCGACTAGTTCAATTAAGAATTGGATGCTCCTAATCGAGACGATTACACGAAATAGACTTAAACTTAAAACAAAGTGTTGATAATGTGGATGATTTCACCCTCTGAAATGCCTGAACAAAAAGTGCTAAAGCTGTTGTAGGACCACATTTAACATCTACATCATACAAAAATTGTGGTTTTCTGTCATTTGACGAATTCTTTTGTCCTGATTAAGAGAAGGACGGATGAACTTGGACAACTGGAGAGCATGGAGGCGACCAAAAATATTACTGTGAGTACGTGACTTCAGAATACATATATAACACAATTAATATTTTTACCCTGTTGAAGGAAAAGTGCATGCACCGGTGTTTTACACGTTCCAATGGAAGCACACACAAACTCTTTTACTTTAACTAAACCTTACTGTTTGGCTCTTTTTCATTTCTATAGCCAGAAAAGTATTTTGTAGCTGCTCATGCTCTAGCCAACAAAGGCAAGTATCCAGCAACTCATACGGGGCCAAGTGACCTTTTAAATGGACCAATAAAGGATAAAAGGAAAAAGCAGAATCAAAGCCTGGAATGCACACGGCACACCTTCATTTTTTTTTTTTTTTTGGGGGGGTGGGGGTGAAGTGTGATTCATGGTGCAAAATTTCAGGTCGTGTTTGAACATGGTGGTTGAGGCTCAAGTCAAATTAGATTTGATCAATTGGGCCGAGACAAACTTCTTACCTACCCAATGTCACACAAACTACATTGCTTGGCCCGGCTCATTTGTGACCCAACTCATAAACCCATACGAAATGCATAACATTTAAGGCCACACCCTTCTCCTTTATTTGGATCAACAGACAAATCATAGCCGTAGAAATAAATGAGTTTCCACTTCCACACCCAGATTTAGGGGTGTGCAGTAAAACTGACCCCATCCAATTCAACTCGTTAAGTTGAGTCAAATTTTAGGGGTTGGTTGGATTGTCAAAATTTTTTTTTTTTACCTGGTTGGGTGCAAGTGAGCATATTTATAAATCTATTTTATTCGACTGACCTACTTATATTTAATATATATCTAAAAAATATATTATATTATTTATTCTTTTATTTATCAACTAAGTTGGGATAGAATTATGGGTTCCTATTAACTTAATTGATCAAGTCTCTAATTGTTGTATAAGAGATTTAGAATTCACTAAAAACTGATTGATGTCTTGGTTTGTTAATAAAGGGCTATCGTCAAGAGCAAATGCTATAAGTTTAAACTTTCTCAAAAAAAAGTTAGGATAGAGCTATATGATATACTACTAATTTTGAAGTACTTATAAAATAGTTTGTGTTGGTTTGTTACTATGCACATGTTTATTAGGTTATAAATTTGTTTTTATTTGTATTAGTATTATTCTAATACTCAATTAAAAAAAAAAAAAATTAACCAACCTGATCCAAGTGAGATGGACCTTAGATGGGTTGGATTTTTTTAAACCCGACCCAAGCACGTCCTAGGGGCCGGATCATTTCTATCCAGGCCTTTCATTTGTCAGTCACTAAAAAACCCGTCACAGCCCGTAACTCCATCGTTTTCCCCCAAAATTCAAAACAAACGGTAGCTTCTCTCAGTTCCCTCCCTCCCACTCCCACCACTCTCAAAAAACAAAAAAACAAAAACAGAAAAAACATTTTGGAAAAAAAAAAAAAAAAAAACAATCAGAGTCAGTAAATGGAGAAGCGACTCCGTTCCTCTCTCCAATCCTCAGCCGAAGAGTTCCTCTCCTTAGCCCAAAAGCAAAGCCTCAAATCCTCAAAACCCATTCTCAAATCCCTAATTCACAAAATCACTCCCAATTCAGACCTCTCTTCCTCTCTCCCCATCTCTCTCCACCGCTCCATTTCTCACTCCATCGAATCCTTCCAGAAGCTTCTGCAACCTAACCCTAGAAGAAGCCCTAACCCTAGCCCCTCCAAGTCCCCTCCTACAAAGCGACCTCGAAGATCTTCGCGCCATTCCAAGACGCCGGTGGAGCCCGAACCGGACCGCCATGAATTCGACGTTGGCAAAGAAAAGAAGAAGCTTCTCAAGGACCTTGAAATTCTCGCTCATATCGCGGTTCTATGCCTCGCGCACCCCAAAAAGGCGTTCTCGCCGTCCGATCTGCTCCCCGGAGTTCGCGCATTGCACGATAATTTGATTCTCTTCGATTCGGATTCGGTTCTGTTATCGGAGATAGCGAATTTGTGCGAGGAGTGGTGGAAGGAGAATTTGCCTGGGCGAGAGACTTTGATTTCTCAGTCTCTACCTTTCTTGCTCTCCAAGTCACTGACGTTGAAGAGGAAAGTGGATCTACACAGAGTGTATTCGCTTCGCGAGGCGTTTGCTTTGTTCGATTATGAGGACGAGAGCATCGAGGACTTGAAGCTCTTGCTGATTCGGTGTGTGATTGCGCCGCTGTACTTGAAAACCGACGATGGGAGGCGGTTCTTGGCGTTTGTGTTTGGGCTGAGCAATCAGCTTGTGAAGGAAATGTTGGCTATGATTCGGTCTCAGATTCCATTTGGGCGTAAATCGATGCTTGAGGCGTTCGGGGACATACTGTTTCGGGCTTGGAAAGCTGCAGAAGGGGATTCCAAGGGTGAGCTTGAGGATGGTTTTTTGCAGGGTTTGATTGATGGTGCGATACACGCGAGTTCACCAGCATTGGCCGCATCTATTAGGAGGGTTTTGGGAGGGTTTATAAGCCAGCGGACCACCGAGGGGGTCGAGAAACTTCTTTTTAGGCTTACTGAGCCAGTGATTTTTCGGTCTCTACAGGTAGCTGTTTTCCTTCTTTAGTAAATTTCTGATTGTTGAAGATAGTGTTCATGAATTATATGATCCTGTGATAATTGAATATAATGATATAATTTAGACTTCTTGGCAAATGAAGTCGTTAATTTGATGTAGTCAATGATGTCATTACTTGTCCGCATAGTCTAGGAGACTAGGCAGCAAACGTATTTAAAGCATTTCATGAAAAGGACTGTGTACTACACATTCCTCGTACCTAAATATGGGTCCCATATGTAGTATATTGGATGCACTGAATAATTTCACCATGTGAAGGAGGCTTCCATAATTGCCAGAGAGTCTGGTTGGGATTAAATTGGCATCCTGTGTTTGTTGGATTAAGTTCCTCAGTAGCAGTTTTGTATTAACTAGTGAATTCCTGGGCCTGGTTGGTCTTTGTGGTCAACAAATCAACAATATGCTGGTTTAGCAGGGTCTTTACTCACAAATTTATTTGATATCTCAAATCTATCTGATTCATGGGTTGTTTTGAATCAACTTGCGTTTGACCATGCTATGTTTCTGTTCGACAGGTTGCAAATTCTAATGTTCGCCAAAATGCATTGCATTTGCTTTTGGACATGTTTCCTCTAGAAGATCCTGATAGCACAAAGGAGGTGAAAGATACATTACTTGATAAACAGTTCTTTTTGTTGGAGAGATTACTTGCGGATGATTGTCCGGATGTAAGAGTAGTGGCAGTGGAAGGTTCCTGCCGCATCCTTCATTTATTTTGGGAAATCATACCTTCAGCATCCATAACAAAGACAATTACAAAAATTTTTGATGACATGTCACATGATATGTGCATTGAGGTTAGGCTCTCCACATTGAATGGTATCATTTATTTGCTTGGAAATCCCCAATCTCATGAAATTCTTAAAGTGCTTCTACCGAGATTGGGGCATCTAATGCTGGATAATGCCGTTTCCACACGAGCAGCTGTAGCAGATCTCCTCCTTCTTATAAGGGATATTCAAAATTTTCAGTTTCATAAGGTATACTGTACTCTTTAAGATCAAACACCATTCTGCAGTGGTTGTTTCTGATGCCTTTATCCATATTGGTTGGTTGATTATGTTCTCTATATTTCTCTGCAGGTGGTAGGGCTGGATGTCTTGTTATCTACTCTTGCGAATGATGAACCTCTTGTGGCTCAGAAAATCGCAAAATTGCTTATACCATCATACTTTCCCTCAAAAGTACCTGTTGAAGAGGCATGCAGTCGCTGCATTACTCTAATAAAAAGGTCTCCCATGGCTGGAGCAAGGTTTTGTGAATTTGCTGTATCAGAAGGGGCATCCCTTAAATCTCTCATGGAACTCGTTAGAGTATTCATTAGTTTGATCCTGTCACCTGATAAGCTAGATGCAGATCAGATGGAGGGTTTACTTGTTGCTGCATCATACCTTTGCAACAGCCTAGCAAGTGAGCCATGTAACAAACGTGCTCTAAACAAGTTACTTGATGGTGAAAAAGTGAAGTTCTTGTTTGCTGCTGCCTCTACTGCATGTGCTCAATCTTCTGTAATTAAAATTGTTTCCACCATTTCTCCAGATGATGCAGCTGGGCTTTTTGAAGAATGCATGGGTTTAGTTACTAATTGTAGTGGTATATCAGATAATGTGGAAAGGCAAGCCGAAGTGAGATCTGCGCACAAGTTGTTCCTGTCTTGTGATGGATTTGATGATATGTTTGAAGCTCTAACAGTGCGTTTGCAGAAAACTGCCTACCGTTGCCATATAAAATTTGGAACTGAAATACCAAAGAACAGTTTTTCCTCCACAAAAAGGAAGAAATCTATGTCTTCTGGAAAAATTTCAGCTAAATGGAAATGTGTCGGTGGAAAGAAGGCATTTGACTTTGAGAAGGATTATTCCATTGCTGTTGGAATAGCGTGGCAAATCAGGGACTTGCTTACATCAGAGGATTCTCGGAAGGCTATATTGGGGTCTCAAAGTCTAGAACTGTCATTTATTTCTTTAAAGATCATATCTGAAGTCAGCATCGTGCAGTGCATGCATTGCGAATACATGGACACATCTCCCATTCTGGCATATACAGTTCTTGCTCTGCATATGACTCTTCAAAATGTTAGCATAAATAGTCAAAAAGATTGTGGTACTAGGAACAATAGTACTGATTCCTCAAGATCACTTCTGGAGGCAAGTATTTTTAATTTATTTTTAATGCTGGTTTTGAACACTCAGAAATATGTTGTTGCTGATGGGCTTCTAAGTCCTAACCCAATTTTCTGTTTCAGCTGACAGTGTTGGAACAGACAATGGATCACATGCTAAACTGTACAGAGAAGCTACTTGGAGCAGGTGACTCTGGAAAGTACAGCAAATTACCCTCAGTACTTGGGCAAGCTAACAGTAAGACAGCCAGTAGCCGTCGACGAGGAAACAAAGAACCTCAAGCAGATGCCTCTAGTCCAAGTGCTCATGGTAAGCAATTATGGATAGGTCACAAATTGCTGAGATTATATGCACTTATGCACATATGGAATGTGGTTGTTAGTTCTATCATATGACTTGATGAAAACTTTGAAAAGTACTTTTTTGACACTTCTTTCTGGTGATATAGAGATAGATCTTTGGATAACTTCAGATGATGTGTGCAAACAGTATTAGTGTTTGGTTTGTAACAGAAAGGTAGTGGTATGAACTGACTCCATATAATGTGACTGCTGCACATGTCATCCCTACTTGGACTATTATTGTCAATTACTGGCTCTCTCCCATTGGAGTTTGTGGTTCAAACCTTCGAAATTACCAGCAACACTTGAGTCTAGAGAATTGATGAGGATAGATTTTTAATTTTGTTTTTTAGGATCACGAGGATGGCTATGATAGTGGTTAGTGCAGTTGCATATTTAGAATTCAGTATTCTTAAACATTTCTTGGGCTCATTAGACTCTCTCTCCAGTCTTATGGCAAAGACTATTGAGTCCTCGTGTAGGTTAGTAAAAAAAGGTTGTACTCAAATTCATAAAGCTCTCCCACTTCTATGGGGTCTAGCAGAGGGGATTTGTAGGTGGATTTTTTTTTTTTTTTTTGAGATGTTGATTCTTAGACTTGAACTTGTAACATGCCACTTTGGGTGGAAGGCATTTGCCATTGCATCAAGGCTCGACCTCTTGTTTAGTAATAATCCAGAAAAGAAAATTTTTTGTTTTACAAATATTTTGTTCATTGTGTTTGACAATAGAAAGTATAGCATTAACTGCCACTCTTCTATAGTAGATGTAGGAAATGCTCATTGTAGTTGAGTACGTATATCACATTGGACAATTTGGTAGTTATTTCTCTCATATTCCAGTCATTCTGGAAAGCTGTATAATTTTTAAACTATGATGAGTTTAGAAAAAGGTCTTACTTTCACCTGCATGTGCACTATGTTTTTCTATAAATTAAATCATATTTTAGTTCTTTATTGTAGTGCTGTCTTATATATAAGTGACTAAGGGTCGCACAACCACAAAAGCACTCTAATGCTCTGGGGGGGGGGGGTGGTGGCGGCTCTTGAAAGCAACTAAAAAGGAGCTTTATTAAAAGGTCCTTAAAGCTATGGCTAAAGATGAAATTTGAAACTTTTAGGAAAAAGCTCTACAATTCACTGTTCATGTTTTATAAATTCAGAACTTTAAAGAACTATTCACTGTAATTTGCCAAGCACTCAAAGCTTTATTACTAATACTCAATGTTTAAAGCTTTCACGACATTGCCAGATGAGCACTAATAGTTTTGTAATTTCTTGTAGATTCTCCCAATATTGAACAAAAAAGAGTACTAATTAAAGTGAAGATGCTTACTGCAAGTCTCAAGTTCATGGTTGATGCCGCTATGATGGGTTTTCTTTCCCACTATTATGGACAGTTGTTAAAGTTCACATCAAGATATGTACAATACATCATTTCCGCTTTAGGGCAACAATCTCAAGACCGATTTCAGTTTGAGGAGGAAGATTTGAAAGATATAGTTCTGTGTGTGAAGAGCTCCTTCACCTATGCAGCGAAGTTGCTTAATCTAGTTCACAGAGCTGTCAGTGAAGCTTCACCACTTCCTCCAGAAGCTTTTGATGTTGCCAACAATTTGCTTGATCTAATCACCCCAATTGAATCACACTTGGGCTCTGGTAAAGCAGCAAGTCTTGTTGCCGCAGCAAAGCCTTGGTTGCCCGATTTGATTCTGGCATTAGGATCCGGGAACATACTGAAAGAGACTCAAGGAGAAGGGATTCATTTTCATGCATCTGATCGCATTAAGGTCCATTTTCCATCATGGCTTTTGAGTTTAGCAAGGACTGAGCTTAGTGAAATGAGTGAAGTTAGCCCAAAAAAGGATGATGATGGCAGAGTTTCTGAATCTGAGGACTTTTTAGTTTTCAAGAAACTTCTTGGAATGATTGTTACATTGCTAAAAGGAAATCCTAACGTACTGGATGCAGTTGGGGTGATTTTCTTAACTGGCTCAGTAGTTGGGCTTGAAAGGAAAGACTTTGGGTTGGCATTGGGACTCTTACACTTTCTTTGTATGAAGTTATTTAGTCGAGATGACAAAGAGTGGGGTGATATGATGTTGGCTTCTCTGCAAGAAATCTATCCTCAAATAGAGAGAGAACTAGAAGAAAATGACGAAGATGGAAGGCAGAAATTACTTAGTGCAAAGGAGTTACTTGAACCTGTTTGGATGTATCATATTTATGAAACAGGGAGGGTTACAATGGTGGAAGAGTAGACGGACTTCTAATTTTATGAGAGAAATATGTGCTCTGATCTTTTTATTTTTTTATAATTATTTTTATTCAAAGAAAATTAAAATATGATGCATGATTTTTTACCTAACTGGTTGGCTCAAGAAAGGACCAAATCTCAAAGGGTTCTAATCAATATCGGTATCAATATATTAATAAGATAAGGGGAAATCTTTCAAACTCCTCCATCTAATTTTGAAAATCTAATTATTGGATTGTACGTTTTTTATGTTCTTAATATGCATATTAAATTTTGTTCAAATAAAATATTATTTACTATTTGATTAATAAACTTCTTTTTAATGCATAATTTTAGATTTAAAAAAAAAAACTTGAAATATAAATATTTGATTGATAACATAATTATTGATTTTTTATTTTTTTAAAAGTTTGCAAACATGAAATATATAGTAAGAAGTAAAAACATGTAATTCAATGGTTAGATTTTTAAATCTCTCCAATAAAAATATATAAGAGTTCGAAAAGCCTTTTCCATATTGATATATGAGGATTTGCACTCCTGAGATTTTCTTATTTAGGTCTCCACTTTAGCCTATGTTGCATTTATATTAAAGTATTAATTTATTAAATTAGCCGACAGAGTAAATATATATATATATATATAAATTATTTATAGTTGTGTGTTAATTATTTATATTAGAGGAATTTATATGATTATATTTATAAATTTTATATAAGATTTTTTTTGAAATAATAATAATAGATTTAGAATATGACATTCTTTCTCATGTTTTGTTGTTTTGACAATAATTGACATAAGAAATAAAAAATTCAATATTTGTGAATTTACTAAAATTAATCTTAACGAACTGTAAATGAACCAAGTTATTTATGAACAACTCAAGAAAAAGTTTGTTCATATTTGTTTGTTTAGCAAACAAGCCAAGCTTAAGCACAAGTTTAGACTTGACTATTAAATAAGTCAAGCTCAAACATAATAATATGCTTATGAAAAAATTTATGAGCATGCAAGCTTGATTCAAATATATTAAAAGTATACATGTCCAAAAATATACTTATGTAAACTTGAGAATAGATTGTGTAAGTTTATAACTAGGTTCATATAATATCAAATTTGTGTTTGTAGTTTATTGATAATATAAACAATTAATTTGTTGTAACATTTATAGATTTGTGAAGGAACAATAAATTTTAGTAATGGTTTTACTATATATTAGAAAAGAATAAGTTCAAGCTTAAACGAGTCAAGCCAATTGTTAAAAGTTCAAGCTTGTTGATTTAATTTTTTTTTTTTTTAACATGACCGAAACTTGAGATCATCACCAAACAATATTACATGTTCCTTGGTTCATTTTCTTGCTAAGCAAGTCTAAGGTTTTCAATAGTTACTTGATATAGTAAAACCATGACTAAAATTTTTTTCCCTTGCAAAATGCTATGAATTTTTTTATTACAAATGGATTGTTTATATAATCAATAAAATACAAATAATAAATTGATATCATATGAACCTATTTACAAGCTTACACATTTCAATTTCAAGTCTAAATAAATATATATTTTCAGACCAATATACATATAAAAATATAATATTATATATAGTTAAATCGAGCTCAAATGTTCATAAGCTTGTTTATGAACACATTATTATGTTTGAGCTTGAACTAGACTTGTTTACTAGTTGAGGCTAAAGTTGGGCTTGAGCTTGGCGCCTTGGCTTGTTTACTAAACAAATGAACATAAACAAGTTTTTTTCCAAGTTAAGCTTGAGTTGTTCATAAACAACTTGATTCATTTAAATAATTTTCTCAATACAAAAACATTATAACATCATCCATTCTAAAATCTTCATGTAGCCAATGCAAAGTCTTTTTGTTTGTTTTCTCTAACAGAAGGGTTATACACACTTATATGTCAAGAAGGATTACTAGAAAAAAAAAAAAAAAAAAAAAAAAAAAACAATAAAGCAATTCCATGATTTCCATCTATGTAGAATGAAAGTAAATACATGATAATCTAATTACATAACAACATAAAAACCTAAATCTAGAAGGCGACTTTGTATGATAATCTAAGTCTTAGAAAATCTCCCATTAGAAATCACACAACATTATTTCGGGTCGGGTCAGGTCATCAACCGGATCAAACACAACTACGCTCCACAAAGCCCAACAAATCATATATTGACATTTCCTGGCTATATCCATTTCTCATAACCTGAATAGCAATCTTATGTTTTTTCCTTGTCCAAATCCTTGAACTGTAAAGATTGACGATAATCACTTGTTGCAGTGACAAAAACAACCAACAAGATGCTTGCAACGATTCCTAGGCCATGATGAGCCCCTTTTGGCCATCCTTCCGTAACTATACCAACGGGCAAAGACACAAAATCACATACTCCACGGATCATAAGAGCCGTGCCTTGAAGGGCTTCCCAAAAAAATACCAAGAAACTCCATCCTTTACTCAGTTAATTTATTAATTCCTGTTAGAGATATATTAGACATATTAGCCCAATGTAATAGGCCCAAACCCAGTCCTACTTATACTAGTAGTCTAGGGTTTAGTCACCGATATTTACTCATGTTATGGTTCATTGTAACACGGGTTTTGTACTACACTCTTATACAATAAAGATGTAACCCTTAAGGGATTGCTCCGTGGATGTAAGCCGATAAGGTTGAATCAGGTTACCTTTGTGTTCTTGATGTTCCTATTCTATATTTCTCCTTCCGCATCCATTCTAGCATATATACAACATGGTATAACATATCACATTCTAATAATATATTTAACAATTCCAAAAATCTCTTGTTTGGGGTTGTGCAGGGGAAGGTTTTTTGTATTGGGGCTAGGATTTAATTTGTTAAATTATTGATTGCCCTAAAAGTTTAAGTTATTGAGATATAGTAAATTTAATAATTTAACCATATACTTCTAACGGAAATTCCAGGGAGATGCTTTGGATGAAAACTTAAAAGAAATGGGAAGGGCAGAGAATCCTAGGACTAGGGATTTGGGTTTGTGCCTCCCAAGGGGCTGCTGATTGTTTTCTCTCTGTGTAGGGGAAAGAGGCCTATTTATATGGGACCATCTTAGGGTTTAAGGCTACACAACCCTTAATTCACTAGTGCAAAGGATTAAAACCTGGAGTATAGTGCACATAAAAAATTGTATTGACTTTAAATCTACAGTTAATAATTCACAATAAAATCTTGCCCGGTTCATTAATTGAACTTGATTTTTTAAAATAAACTACATGTATGACTTGATAAAAACAGATTGATAAAAAATGACAAAGTAAATGGATCCAAATAAAAAAAGGACTCGTAGTTTATGAAAATCAGTTAAATTCCTTAATCAATTTTAGCACATGATCCTTCATGTCATGCTTCATTAAAAAGTCCCAAAATAGTACCAATTTTTCATGAAAATCATACTAACAATTTAGCACACTTCACATAGAAAATTGTGTACTTTTTTTCACAATTAAAATGCAAAGTGGGTAATTTTCTTGATTAAGCAATATCTTATTTGATTCAAACCCTATTTTTGCCCATAAGAAGACGAATTAAAGAGAATTGCATGATCTTAAATACATCACCAAAATTAATCCAATCACATGGATAAATTTCAATTAAATCTCAATCAAATCTAGAAACTGCATGGAAATTGATAAGAATCAACAAAAATAGGGGGTCTAGCTATTAAAATCATGAAATACTTTAATTCAGGCCCAAAACTTTTATTGAAATTTAGAGTCGGAAAAAATATAGTATCAATACTAGGAAAGCACGATTTTCTCAACAAAAAAAGAAAAAGAAAAAAGAAGAGGCAAACAGAAAGTCCACGTCCAACACGTAAAAAGAAAAGGGATACTTTAGTGATTAATTGAAACTATTTTTCTCTCCTCTATTTTCTATCCAAATTGGAGATGCAAAATTTTAGCGAGTTAGGGAAGAAAACACATGGCCCCATCAATTTTCACCCTAACAGGCCCCATCAAACCGGAAAAAGAGTAAGTTTACTACGACAATAAATTCCATAACTTTTGTCACAACTTACTTACGTGGCGAATCATAAGTGATGGAAATAAGATGGTGGGTCCATGTGAGTCAATAATTCTATCACTCATGAGTCATCATGTGGCAAAATTGTGACAAGGTTGTGGAATTTATTTATTTATTTATTTTTTTGAGAAAGGTTGTGGAGTTTGTTGTAGTTTTAGACATACTACTAAATAAAATTCCTTATGTATCCAATATATGTTTTGTTTATCTCACATAGAGGTGGACCTCATTTGAGAGGAGGAATACATGCACTCTCACTCGACAGACCCATAAAGAAAGAGAGTAGATTGTTTACATGAGTAAAACAACCTAACAAGGCACATAGTACAAGGACCGCAGTAGTCGTGTCTTGAAAGTATTTCTGAACAGATTCAACAATAGATCCCAATTCTTCCTCAGGTATAGCGTAGTCACTAGGTAGCATGCCTGCGAACATCATAGTCAGAATGGAGAACCTTTTAATATAATCTAAATTTACATTAACCTTGATGAAACTTACCTTGGATAAATTGACTCTCACTCGACAAACCCATAAAATAGACCCATAAAGAAAGAGAGTAGATTGTTTACATGAGTAAAACAACCTAACAAGGCACATAGTACAAGGACCGCAGTAGTCGCGTCTCAAAAGTATTTCCGAATAGATTCAACAATAGATCCCAATTCTTCCTCAGGTACAGCGTAGTCACTTGGTAGCACGCCTGTAGACATCATAGTCAAAATGGAGAACCTTTTAATCTAATCTAAATTTACATTAACCTTGAAGAAACTTACCTTGGATAAATTGACTCTCACTCGACAGACCCATAAAGAAAGAGAGTAGATTGTTTTCATGAGTAAAATAACCTAACAAGGCATATAGTACAAGGACCACAGTAGTCGCATCTCGAAAGTATTTCCGAACAGATTCAACAATAGATCCCAATTCTTCCTCAGGTACAACGTAGTCACTTGGTAGCACGCTTGCAGACATCACAGTCAGAATGGAGAACCTTTTAATATAATCTAAATTTACATTAACCTTGAAGAAACTTACCTTGCATAAATTGACTCTCACTTGATAGACCCATAAAGAAAGAGAGTAGATTGTTTACATGAGTAAAACAACCTAACAAGGCATATAGTACAAGGACCGAAGTAGTCGCACCTCGAAAGTATTTCCAAACAGATTCAACAATAGATCCCAATTCTTCCTCAGGTACAGCGTAGTCACTTGGTAGCACGCTTGTAGACATCATAGTCAGAATGGAGAACCTTTTAATATAATCTAAATTTATATTAACCTTGAAGAAACTTACCTTGGATAAATTGAGATGCAGCTTTGGAAACTAAAGCAGCAACCCTTAACATCTCCTACAATACTCAAATAGAAAAGTAGTTAGTCTCCCAAGTTTTAACCGAGCTACTATCATAACCTATGTATAGTTGTAATCCATTTGCACAAAAGGAATTCAGGTATCTAGATTTCGATTTTGTATCCAAAGAGTACCTGGACAATGAAACATAAAATACAACCCAAGGGGGGAGGCACAAAGTATGTGAATTTAAAAATGAAACTCAATTATCTTTTGAAAATATTCGAAATGCTTCAGGGATTTTAGGTTAACAAGTAACTAGCTCCTATCTGTTGCGTTCATGATTAGAATGAAAGTAAAGGATTTGGATCAAGTGCAGTACCTAGGGTATTGCACCTGGTGCAATTCACCCACTTTTTCTCACAATTTTTTTTTTTTTTTTTTACATTTTTTTTACTTTTTAACTTTAACCATTAACTCTCTTTTAATATATTTTATTTAATGGTTGATTACAATTGCACCTGATCTGAATCCGAAAGTAAATACATGATAATTTAATTACATTACAGCATAAAAACCTAAATCTAGAAGACAGCTTTGTATGATGTCAGCTTCAGCTTGTAAGAGACCTTTGCAGCTTACATATCTACAAGAGAAGAAATTATTGGAAACAAAAGTTGTATATTGAAATTACAAAGAGGGGACTTCAGGCCAATAAATTTTGAGTTCATGTATTAACTAGTTTTTTTTTTTTCAATGAATCTCTCTTTACGCCCCCCCCCCCCAAAAAAAAAAATAAAGAATCTTTGAACATTGTTGCTCATACAGGGATCATCTTTAAGCCAGCAGCAATTAGCATGCCCAAAAATCCAACGAAGACACTAAGGAACCACTGTGCAAAAGTGAGAGGCGTTGTGTTTGCAAACGTTCCCAGGAACTCAATTATTATGATTTGGAAGATTACAGTGCAACTGAGGACGGCCACGAAAACATAGTTATTCAGTATGCCTTTGAAAACATCTATTTCCTCCATCTCACGTGAGCTTACTTCATTAAAAATCTGTAAGAATCAAATCAAATCAAATGACTTTGTTGTAAGCTAATTAACATATCTTATAACTAAGAAATAGAAAATACTTCAATGTTCACTAATCTTTGTGACTCGGTGAATTACTAGAGTAAATTTAGAGAAATGCACGTGTTTAAGCAAAAAGTTGCAACAATAAATTTAAATCCTCTGCAAAGTATGCAAACTAAGGAACTCTATGCAAAAAGAGGAGTACCAGTGATTAGTGTCTTGAACTAAATTGCACAGGACGTGTGGAAAACTTGTCAAGTCCATTTGATAAAGTGGAAAAGAGAATTGTGGTGATCAGTTTTTCAGAACCTGAATCTATTTTAGCAATCTATATGACACCCTATTTAGGTCACTTTGCTATCATAGGAAATGGAGCAAAACTCTTGGTTTTAGGATTCAAAAGATAACATCATTTCCCATTAACATAGATCAATTTATACTAATTAAACAGGGTTTATGACAAATCATTGTTGTAGATCTTTTAGAAAAAGTTACCTGGCAAAAGACAAATGAGTTGAAAATAAGTGTGTTCAGGATCAGATCAGAATCTGGGCCTTCAAGACCAAATATCCCTTTTCCTTTTGACTGAAGCAACCAAATTACCACAAACTGATACAAAGATTGCCCTAAGATATTCCTCCACATGATATTACTGATAAAGTTCCCTTTCCGTCCAACTGGTGCACGCTTCATCAGGTCATCATTTGGAGGCTCAGTTGCAAGTGCAAGTGCTCCCAATGTATCCATGATCATGTTGACCCATAATAGCTGAACAGCTGTAAGGGGTGCAGTTCCTGAATGCACAATTTTATGCAAAGGTATTAGTAGAAATGAGAAAATGGTTCTTTTGATATAAAATGAAGGCAAGTTCCAAGTGAAAACAAATAGCATGTGGGCTTCTCTAACCTGTCAGACAAGCTGAAGAGAAGTTAACAATCAATGCAACCACATTAACAGTCAGCTGGAACTGTACAAATTTTTGAATATTTATGTAAACTGAACGTCCCCATTTGGCCACTGTCACAATCGTGGAGAAATTATCATCCAAAATTATCACATCAGCACTTTCTTTGGCCACCTGAATTTAGTAAAGATTAGTTGAATTGTTCACAATGTGTGCCTATGTTTTCATATGGGAATATTACACAACATTGTTATATGCTCACCTCAGTTCCAGCAATGCCCATTGCTAGTCCAATATCGGCTTCATGAAGTGCAGGGGCATCATTTGTTCCATCACCAGTTACAGCAACAACCTCACCTAATGAGGTACGCAAGTGCTTCACTAGAGTATGCTTGTCTAGAGGTGAAGATCGAGCCATCACCTATAGATATAAAGTCAAACCTTATTGTTACTAATTAGAAGAAATCATACTTATTACCGAGTGATCCAATCAACTTGCGGATGTTCCATATAAAACAAATTAAGAAATCACCTGAAGTTTAGGAATTATTTTGAGCATTTCCTCCTCACTTTTCTCCCGAAATTCCGGTCCTTCAATGGCTATACCATCATCTGTGAGAATCCCGCATTCCCTAGCTATAGCCTTTGCAGTATTAATATTGTCTCCTGTAACCATTCGTACAGTAATTCCAGCCGAACGGCAAAGTGCAACAGACTCCTTAACACCAGGACGTACAGGATCTTTAATACCTACTACTCCTATACAAGTATACCCCGAAACTGGGATGGGATTCTCAACAGAGAACCCATTTTCTAGTTCCATATAAGCAAGGCAGAGAGTTCGTAGTGCCTCATTAGCAAACTGATTAATTGTATCGTTAAGGTAATTAATGGTTGCTTCATCAAGGGGAACAATCTCACCATTTGCATTGATCACCTTATCACAGGCCGCCAATATTATCTCTGAAGCACCTTTACAGTGGGCTCGTAAACCACCTTGAGGAAGCTCTAGTACTACCCCCATCCGTTTCTTCACAGAATTGAATGGCTCAACTTTAAGAAGTTTAGATGCTTGTCTCTCAGCATGAAAATTCCCACCAAGTGACAAGCCAAACTCCAACAAAGCAGTATCAGTGGGTGTTCCCAGTATCTCAGATTTGCCACTTTTGTTTACAACAACTTCTCCTCCAGTATTATTAAATATTGATTGTAGCAGAATTTTCACAGCAGAATCTGGGAGTTCAGAGCACAAGCTGGAAGCATCAAGAGGTTTGTTCACTTCCTTGACATTCATGCAAATGCAAGATTTTACAACTGCCATATGGTTGGTAGTTAGTGTCCCAGTTTTATCGCTACAAATACATGTGGATGATCCCATAGTCTCACATGCTGCCAAATGGCGCACAAGTGCTTTATCATTCATCATCTTTTTCATGGCAAAGGCAAGGCTCAATGTTACAGCCAATGGAAGCCCTTCTGGAACAGCAACAACAACAATTGTGACAGCAACGGCGAAAAATTCCAACATTTCCAAAGCTTCATCTCCAGACCACCTCAAGTAAGTTCCATCTTGCCATTTACGGCTCATCAATCCTTGCACCAACACTGCAAAAGTCACAATGGCAAAGAAAAGTCCAACCTTACCGATGATTGTTGCCACTCCATTCAATTTTACCTGCAATGGGGTTTCATCATCTCCACCTTCACTTAGAGTTGCCATCAATTTTCCCCATTGGGTCCTCATCCCAACAGTAGTAACCATCATCTTGCATGATCCATCCTGAACCTTAGTTCCAGATAGAAGAAAAGGATTATCCGCAGTCACCATTACTGGCTCGCTCTCCCCAGTTAAACTTGATTCATCAATTAACACAGAAAAACCTGAAACAAAAACTCCATCTGCAGGGACTTGGTCACCGATAGCAAGATGTACAATATCACCAGGAAGTAAGTCATATATTGACATCTTTTGCCTATATCCATTTCTCGTAACCTGAATGGCAATCTTCTTTTTTTCCTTGTCCAAATCCTTGAATTGTAAAGATTGACGATAATCACTAGTTGCGGTGACAAAAACAACCAACAAAATGCTTGCAACTATTCCTAGGCCATCATGAGCCCCTTTTGGCCATCCTTCCATAACTATGCCAACAAGCAAAGACACAAAAGCACATACTCCAAGGATCATAAGAGTCATGTCTTGAAGGGCTTCCCAAACAAATACCAAGAAACTCCGCCCTTCACTCTCAGTAAATTTATTAATTCCAAAAATCTCCTGTCTGCGATTCAGCAAATCACTATCAGTAGTAAGCCCATCGAGGGTTGAAGTGGAGAGCTTTTCTGCAATACCAGCTACTCCACCATGAATATTCAGCTTCTTCAAATCATGACCTTCAACAATAGATCCCAATTCTTCACCACAAATTCCAAAACCTGCAGCTTTAACTTCCTCAGGTACAGTGTAGTCACTTGGTTGCACGCCTGCAGACATCATAGTCAGAATGGAGAACCTTTTAATATAATCTAAATTTACATTAACCTGGAAGAAACTTACCTTGGATAAATTGAAATGCAGCTTTGGAAACTAAAACAGCAACCCTTAACTTCTCCTACAATACTCAAAGAAAAAAGTAGTTAGTCTCCCAAGTTTTAACCGAGTTACGATCATAACCTCTGTACAGTTTGGTTTTGGTAATCCATCTGCACAAAAGGAATTCAGGTATCTGGATTTCCATTTTGTATCCAAAGTCTTAAAAGAAAAAAAAAAAGAGTAAGTCAAGGAATGCAGTTATTAACAAGAAGATATAAGAACTACAAGAGTAACTGGACTAAGAAACGTAAAATACAACCTAAGGGGGAGGTACAAAGTATGTGAATTTAAAAATGAAACACAATTATCTTTTGAAAATATTCAAAATACTTCAGGGATTTTTAGATTAACAAGTAACCAACTCCTACCTGTTGCGTTCATGATTAGTAATGAGGTCTAACATACTAATAACTTCATGACACAATTCAAGTTATTTATTTTTTTTTTTTCTTTTTTCTTTTTTCTTTTTAAATCCAATTCATGCTCTATTATAATACCAAAGTGCTCATTCTGCTTTGAGAAATTTAAATTCACATAAGATTCTCTTTCTAAGATCAAGCTCATGTTACCACTTCCACCAATTACTCTTTCATGGAAAAGCTGAGTCAAGATACCAGTTAGCTTCTTCAATTTCCAAAGCTGGATTGCTGGCTAATGTGCTTATTTAACATGGTATTTTCCCACTCGATTACGACATATATAATATTTGTGAACTGTGATACTAGGCCAATAAAAAACAAAAAGGTTTTGATTGATTAAGCCGTGACTGAAAATTCCATCTCAATATATATTTGATTGGATCAGATATGGAATATCGGTAGTGTTGATGTTTTATCAATCTTGAACGATGGAATTATTAAGCACCAGACATAATTAAAAATGGTTCAAAACTATGAGATTAAGCATGAAATGATAAACAAGCCAATGGAAAGAGCCAAAGAATGGGAGCAAATCATATAAAATTACTTCAAGTATTATTTATTTATTTTAAAAGATTTTTACAGGTATTATTTATCTTTTTGTCTCTACAAAGTACAAATATATCATACCATTATATTTTGTATGTTTAATTAATATTTTTTAAGGTGAACTTTATTTTTCTAACTTCTATTGTAGGGTGTTATATTTTATATACAACTAAATTTTACAAATTTCAAATTTATTATTCAAATTTCTCATCTCTTAACGAATAATGAGATTATTGTAATAATAAAAATTCATTACAAATTTACAATATTATCTTAACCAAAATTAAAATGAAACAAAAGGACTAAAAGATAGACTTTATAATAATTTATTACTCAAAAAATTGGTAGGCATATTCAAATTCATAGTCATGTAGACTGTGTTTTGACATAAACTCAAATTCTTATTTCCAAAAAAATTAAGTATTAACCCAAATCAAAATTCAACCAAAGTTATAAAAGGGAAAGAGAACACTTTGTAATGGGAAATTAAAAAAAAAAAAATCAAGACACATTTAAATAAAAAACCATCAAAGAGTGAGTACTCATAGTTTTTTGTAAGGAAAATATGGATTGAATAGAAGAAATGATATTGAATTTATACAAATTCAAAGAGGGAGAAGAAGAGTCAAAATATAAGAAAGAGAAAATTATAAAGTGTAACAATAAAGTAGAGAGTAGTAGGGAGATAAAGAGGTAAAACAGAGAGTAGTGGAAAGATAAAGAGGTAAAGAGAGAGAGGAAAAGTTGAAGAAAATGAAATAATATATGTGGACTAATAGGGAGAAGAAGAGTTTTTTTTTTTTTTTTTTTTTGGAATAGGGAGAATAAGAGTTTAGAAAGAGAAAATAAGTGAATGATATGATCGCTGATATGACTTAACAGAGCTTAACAATATACAAAATATAGATATAGATAGTAGTAATTATAGATATATAGTTTTGGCCTAATTGCTCCAAAGGTTACTAAAAGATACAAAATTTCTAAAAAAAAAAAAATTAAAGCCAAACTTGCATGCCGGTACAAACAAACAACACTTAAATTGTCCAAAAGGTGGCATGTTTTCTCACCACAAATTAAAAAGTGACTTGCTGCCTTTTATTTTTTTATTTTATTTTAGATAGTCATGTTCCCTTCTTCTTTATTAGTCAGGGTGCATGTAGAGATGATCATGTTTTAAGTTACGTGTTCAATATTTTTCTTTAGAATAGACCAAATAAGTTAGTTTAAAAATAATTATGCATATCCAATATCTCGGGCCTGCACCTCTCCATGTACAAAGTACTTAGGGGTTTAGGGCGGAAAGGGTTCGAACTGCGGGGTTAACAGCATGCTATAAATATCTCTCCAAAAAAAAAAACCAGGGGCCTGCAAATACAGCTAAGAAGCATGCGATCTTCTTTATGGACAATATTTGGAAAAAATTAATTAGTAATTTGTAAGTGCAACGCATCTGGAGAGTCTTGAATTTACACATGCAACTGTGAGTCTTGACTTCAAAACCTCGCCATCTACCTTGCTTTTACGAAAAAAAGAGGAAGGAGGGGTCATTTTAGCTAGAAAAGAAGATTGGGATAATTCAGTTTTGATAGTCTAGAAATGAAGATTGGCAACCTCGGACGAAGACTAGTTAAACCAGTTTGAGGGTCAAACTATTGTGACAAAGCAAAGGTTGCGTAATGAATTTTCTATTGCTGCTCTTGGAAGGGAAAAAAAAATTGGTTCAATTCAAGGTATTTGGTTTGTAAATGCCGAAGAAAATGAAGATAAAGAAACAATAAAATTGAAAAGAACAAGTTGGGTCTCAAAATCAAGAGCGGTTACATGCAAGGTTTTTAGACCCGGACCATTCATTGAACTATAAAAGAGAGAGGTTCAAGATTTTTGATGTCGAACTGGGGTCGAATTATGATGACATTATAATTAATTTAATAATTATTTTAAATATATATATATATATATATATATAAACATTAAATTAATAAAAAAAATAGAAAAATTAACTAAAATAGTCTAATTCATTTAGAGATCTATCTTTCAAATATTTTTTATATCATAACTTTCAAGGCAGATGATATGTTGCTTGATAACTTTTTGGATTCAGTTCAATACTCTCTAAATTATAAGCTGAACATTTACCTTGTTGCTAATTACTCTCTAAATTGAAGCCTTTAGGTTTGCTTCCAGATAATCAAACTCAGAAAGATATTTGACTTCATCAATTTAAGAGAGGGCCTAAATATGTCTAGTGTAATTTCCAATCAACCAGCTCCAAAGGTTCATAATTGATTGAAAAGTATATCCAAATCACTGAGATACACTGAATAAGCAACTATATAATCTATCACAACCATAAATCCTTGCAGCAGCATATTAACAAACTATAATACACAAGAAACATGGATTGGATTTTTTTTTTCTCTCTCTCTCTTGATTATTGTTTTTGTTAGAAAATAAACTTGATTTCCTTCAAAAATTGGACAAAAAATATAAATTGATATAAAAGAAAAAATAATTAAAATGGATAAAGTACCTTGCAATCTAGGCAAGGATGCAATGGAGTAAGAGTGATGGCAACAAGGCAGAGAGTGAGCTGTGACAACAATGAGGGAGAGAGGCAGAGATGAGAGTGAGAGAGAGGCAGAGAGTGAGTTGAGATCTAGGCTAAGCTGCGACAGCGACGAGGGAGAGAGGCAGAGACAAGAGATGTAATTGAGAGAGTGAGGGAGAGGCAGAGAGTGATTGAGAGAGTGAGGCGAGGGTTTCATCGTTTCAAGGTTAAATTTTGTTTAATGCGTACACTCCAGATGACGCCATATAGGGGGGGGGGGGGGGAAAAAGAGATGGAACAACGCCGTTTTAAGACTTAAAACAAGGCAACCGTTTGAACTGTGTGAATCGGTCACGGTTCATAGAACCGTACGGTTGGACCGCGGTTTGTATGAGTTTATGCTTTTTTCGCATGGAATGGTTCTTTACCTTAAATGGACCGTAGAAGTGGACGGTTCGAGGGTTTCCCAGTCGGACCATACGGTCCAGTTCGAGTTTAAAAACCTTGGTTACGTGGGGACTCAATCAGAGCAATTTTGAGATTTAAATTTCAACTTCAAAAAATTCATTTAATTAATTGGATACCATAGGTGCTGCAACAACATTTTCACAACAAATTATAGGTGATTAGTTGTTATTGGTTTTAATTTGAAAAATTATTTTTTTACCCTATCAATAACAACATGTAATAGCTTGTCACATAAGATTTGTTATAAAAATGTTATAGACATATCATTTACAGTGGCGGCTCTAGAAATTTTGTTTAGGGGGGTCATTAAGAAATTTAAATTTAAAAAATTAATAAAAAGACAACTTGAATATATCAAGTTATAGACAAAAAAAAAAAAACATGAATTTTTACAATTTCCTTCTACAAGTTTTCAAATTTTGAATTGTTACACAATAGTTCATTATGAGAATTTATTGCCAATATGGGTAGCTATGACCAATTTATTTTGTTAAGTTTGTCTACATTTTTATTTTTATGCAATTAATATTATATATTTGTTATTGTTTTTATAAAAATATTTTAAACTAAATGACTAAACTCAACTCATTGGCTTTATATTTATTAATGACACATATAACCACACTCATTCATACATAAAATAATTCACTACATGTGTTATTTAACCAATCAAATGCTTGAATAATCACTAACTTTGCAATTTTTTTCTTCAATTTTTCTAAAAAAATTATTATACCATGATAACTATACACATATATAACAAATCCTCTTTATTTTCTAATTATTAAATTATATAAAGTTATATTATATTTATATTGTACACACAAACATCCACGTACACATCATTATTCATACAAATGACATTATAAAAAAAAGAAATGCACACAATTAATATTAGATACACTTATACACATATAATAAAAAATTTATAATAAATAATGATACTTATAATTCACAAACATTTACTATTACTTTAGAGTTAAAAATACTTGTACTAAAGGTGCATAAAATTTAAGTCATGGTGTGCAAAAATATTTTTAAGAAAAAATTAATGTATTAAATTAAAAAAATTAAATATTTATATATATATATATATATATATATTTTTGAAGTCAGGGGGTTCAAATGAACCCCTGACGAAGGAGTACCGTCGCCCCTGATCATTTATCTTTTTTATAATAATTACGGTGCAGTTTTATGATGTTGGCACGTGTCAAATACGATATAAGAAATTTCAGCTGAGATTTAGGTAGAAACTATAGAGGCTTTATTTCAAGAAGAAGAATGCATTTTTCTTTCGTTTTCTACACGAAAATGAATTTCTTTGGTAATATGTGACGTATATCTATTTCTGTAAGCTTTTAATTTGATATTGTGGAAACCTTTCTTTTTTTTTTTTTTCTTTTTTTTTGGTATTGGTTGAATGAAATAAATGAATCATAAAAAAAAATGAGAGACAAGCGTGAACCTGGTTGGTGCGGCGCATAGCCTGAGCTTCGTAACGCTTCGAGAGATTGGCCGTAAAACGAAACCTTCGCTTCGGGTTCTTCACAAATCCACACAGCTTCCTCCATTTCTGAAGCGCCTCTTCAGACGAGTGCTTCGGTTTCACTTCAAAATTATTCAAATAATAGCTCTCCATTTTCACCTTCTAAAATCGCAATATTGTGACTAATCTCTCTCAAATATGCCTCGCCTAATATATAGACAAGAAGCAGCCTCAATGGCGGAAAGTTCGAAGAAAAAGCAGCCTCTCTCTTTTCAGAGAAATTTCTGTCGCATACTTTATAGGTGGGTTAGGTTACTTGTGCTTTCTGGGTAATTTCCTTTTTTTTGCTTCTTGATTATTTAGATTTGGAAATAGTAAATGGAACAGGAAATTTTTCGGAGATTGAGAGGAGAACGAAGAAGATGATCCGAGATTTGATGCACTACTTAAAGAGCTTAATTGGTGTAACTGATCTTGCTGGGTCTGCTACTACCTGGTCTCTTGGACTCGAGTGAAAGACGGATTCAAAACTGAAATAACTACCATTAAAATAACTAACTCTGGAGACGTTGGAAGTCAGACTTTGTTTAGGAGTCGTTATCAGCCATTGGATTAAAATGAACGAGGCCTGTTTGGTCAACAATCTTTTATATATATATATATATATATCAGTTTTTAAACAATATTTAATACATTTTTACACATTTTTTTTCACCGGTATATATTTAAAAAATTACAAACAACTTTAAAATTAAAAATTTTAGTTACTCTTGTTTGAAAATAACTAACAGAAACAATTAAGCTTTTTTTTACTTCCTCTATCTCGTTTTTTTTATCCTATTTAAAAAGTTAAACTTTTTAAGAAAACATTATTTATTATCTTATCTACCTTTTAAAAATGTATAAGTTTCTAAAACTACTATTTAAAAAATTTATCAAAAAATTAAATTAGTAAATTAATAAGGATATAATAGAAACATTAATAAATTAATAATTTTTATTTTTAAAAACGGGACAATATTTTAAGACATCTCAAAATGAAATAGAAGACAAAAAAAATAAGACGGAAAGAGTATTTTTTTGACAAAAATTACATTTTCGTCCCTATATTTTCACACAATTTTCATTTTAGTTTCTAACTTTTTTTCTCACTACTTTTAGTCTCTATCTTAAAAAACGCGCACCGTTTTTATATCTATTATTACATAAGAGATGAATATTACACAAGTCTACTCAAAAAATATATATATATATATATTACACAAGTAACAAACGGTTGAATTAAAAAATATTTTATTTTATTTTAAAATAAAATAAAATTTTAGTTATTATTTAATTATTTAAATAATAATTGTTCTTCAATCTCCCTTGCTAAAAAAAATAAGAAATTCAAAATTTTTTTTTTCTTTTCTTGCATTTTCTTGGCATCCAAACAAGCAAAAACATATAAAAAATCATTATCAAACTCAAATACTCTAACACAATCATCTATCAAAACCCAAAACACTTAACCAAAAAAATAATAATAATAAAATAAACAAAACCCAAAACATGGTCAGATCAAAAACAAAATACCAAAACTCAAAGCCAATCCTCATCAATAAAATACACCAAAACACAATCACGAGCTAGTCGGATCAAACCACGGTGACCATCTGGGTTTAGAGAGAGAGAAGATCAGATCTCGATCAAGGGTGGGTTTCGGCCATGGATCTTCAACCATGGGGTTTTAATGAAAAGGAGAGGATGAAAGACTGAAAAGGAAAATGTTGTTCTTGTATTTAAATCTGGGTTTTTTTTTTTTTTTTTTTTTGAGAAACATCTGGATTGCAGGGACGAGGTTGTACCAGGTTTTGTTGTCGGTGGAGCTGATGATTTCGTTGCCGACGAGGAGGTATCGGATCTTGGTGTGTGGGTAAAAGGGTTGGACATTGGATCGGACAAGGTTTGGTTGGAGGAGATGTTGGAGAGGAGTTCGTTGGGTAACATGATTGAGACTATGATGTTTGTGTGTTTGAGGGAGTTAAGGATTTTTGGGTTTGTGTCGTAGATTTTCACAAGCTTGGCTTTGAGAGATTTGATAAGCTCCACTGACTTTGATGGTGATGGTAGATTGTTTCCCAATTGACCATAGTTAATTCCTACCTTGCTCGTGAACTTAGCACCTGTACAAAACCTGATACACTTATCTTAGATCTTGATTCACGTAGTTTTTGGTTTTTAATTACGTTTTTAGTTTTTTTTTAGTTAAAATTGATTGGATCAAAAATATATATATTTAGTTAAAATTGACAAATTAGTTTTTTAAATTTGGACGCTAAATAATTTTTTTATTATTTTTAATAGTTATATCAACTTTTAGTGTGTCAATGTTGCACTCTATTTGTCACTTGTATAATTTTCGTCTCTAATATAACGGTAGAAACAAAAATACGACGCATTTTTTAGGATAGAGACTAAAAACAATTAAAAAAAAAAAGTTAAGCATCAAAGTGAAACTAGATGAAAATCTAAGGACGAAAATATAGTTTTCGCGTTTTTTTTTTTTGGTTAATTAGGGTCCGTTTAAATTGAATTTATTATTGCTGAAACTAAAAACTAAAAATACTGTAACAAAATAATTTTTAAATGTGTAAATAATATCGTGGGACTCATTTTTAATATTTTTTATTGTGTAAACAGTGATGCATGAATAGTAATTTTTGTCCCTATACAGTAAACTCATATGAGATTACTGTTCACGCGCAAAAAAAAAAAAAAAAAAAAAGAGAAAACGCTGAGATGATAAACATGGACGCCGAACCCAAACGCCCTCTTTGTTGCGCGTTTTGGTGGAAACGCGTACAATGAATGACGCGATGACTACTGCCATATTCGGAAAAAGACAGTTGAACACATTCAAAAAAAAATGAAAAGGACAGTTGAACGTTGAAACTTAAGGAGAAAGGAATCAACGAATTTCACAAGAAGTTCAAATCCGTGTGGGGTTTGTAATTGCTGCGTCATAAAGTGCAATAACTAGGATATATCACCTCCTGTAACAGCAGTAAATAATTAGAATAGAAAATTAAAAAACAACCTTTTAATCTCAACTATTAAATAAAAAAATACTTTAAAAAATAAAAAGTTAAAGTTAAAAATGTAAAAAAAATTTAGAGAGAATTACACTTAACTATCCTAAATTATATCTCATATTACACTTTGATGGGGCCACAGAACTTTCTCCAGATTCATCCATGAGGCTCGTCCTAATCCAAAGCATGCCTCGTAAAATGCTCATCCAGGGCGAGATCGTCTTGGTAGAGTGTCCTGGTCAATCTCGTCCTAGGAGAGCATGTCCTGGGCAAACTCGTCCTGGAAGAGAAATCATAGTTTATTACTACGAACCGTTGCCAACAACGGTTAGAGAAAATAAAGCCAAACAATATAACTTCCATAGCAGTTACGGGAGTTATTTCCAAGTTTTCTGGACTCCGCAACAATGGGGGAAGTTACAAAAAAGAAATAATCGCTTCATTGCACACTATATAAGCATTCTACGAGAAGGTAAAGGGATTTAAACATTTTTTCCATTATACTTGAAATCACAAAAAAATACTGACATAGCCATCAGAGAGTTCTAGGCCGGCCTCCACCGGCCTCCTCTGATTTTCTTATTTCCTTTTTCAGAATTCGTCAACAGCCTTTAGATCGTTAACGCCCGAGATTTTCAGACTACTGATTTTCGAGGAACTATCAGTTGGCACCGTCTGTGGGAAAGAGTATTTGTCACGCTCGAACTTCATTTGTTGAGTTTTACGATTTTTTTCTCCGACAAAGGGCTGAAATGGTTCGGACAAGATTAAGGGCTACTAGTCCAGGCCCTCAAGAGAGTAGAGACGCTTCCAGTAACCCCCATCGTGGCCATCAATCGGAGCTTGCCATGCAACCATCTTCTGTCCAACACGTGCAGTCAATGGCCACTGCTATGGCAGAGTTAACTCGCCAGAACCAGGAATTAAGAAGGGAGATTAACCTCAGAAGGCAGCGGCATGAGGCCTATGGAGAAGAGCATGGACAGAGCCAGGGAGATGGAAAAAATGCAGAGCCGAAAAGCCAATCAAGGGGTACTACACCAAGAAGGGTGCCACACTTGGAGAGGGAGATGGACCAGATGAGGAAAGTTATGGATGAGATGAGGGAGAACATGAGAAGGACAAACCCCCGTAGAAGACTTGGTTCACAGAAATGATTCTCCCTATACAGCTTCCATCAATGGTCATCCCTTACCACCAAAGTTCAAGATGTCTTCTTTAGATTTGTATAATGGGACGCATGATCTTTTTGACCATATGGCCACATTCAAGACTACCATGCATCTTCAAGGGGTTCCAAATGAGATAATGTGTAGAGCTTTTTCCACCACCCTCAAAGGGCCTGCGTGAGTGTGGTTCAACAAAATACCCCCAAATTCAGTAAGTTCCTTTGAAGAGTTGAGCAAGTTATTTGTTAATAATTTCATTGGAGGACAAAGGCACAAGCGTTCCTCGTCTAACCTGTTCACCATAGAACAAGGAGAAAATGAGAGCTTGCAGTCCTTCATTACTCGTTTCAACAGAGAAGCCTTGGCGATGGATGAGATGGACGACAAGCTATTGTTGGCTGCCTTCCACAATGGGATCAATTTTGACCTGTTTATCCACAAGCTTTACGAATAAGAGCCTTAGACTATGGCTGACTCATCCATTTGGCCCAAAACTTCATGAATGCAGAAGACGCAGTCATTGCCAAGAAGAGGAAAAGAATGGAAGCAAACACTCAGCACCACCTTGAACAAGGTACTCATCCGAAGAAGGGACGAATAGAAGATAGGAAAGACCGGGACAATAAGAAGGCAAGTCTTTCAGCGCGGAATCAACAGTACACGCCATTGAACATGCCGCTCGAGCAAGTCCTTATGCAAATTAAGGACGACTCTTCTTTGAAGTGGCCGTATAAATTGAAGGGAGATCCCAACAAGCATAACAGGAACAAGTATTATCGCTTCTATAGAAACCGTGGGCATGACACATATGAATGTTTCAATTTAAAACAACAAATTAAGAACCTCATTAGATAAGGGAAATTGAGAAATTTCCTGAGACGAGATCATAAAGATGAGAAGATGAAAGGGAAAGTAGAAGAGTCGTCGCGACCTCCACTTGGAGAAATAAGAGTAATTATAGGAGGTGGTTCAACAGGTCAGTCGTCTTAAGTCAAAAAAGACATACCTGAAGGTAGTACAGAATGTTCAACTCTCTGGCCAATCTCCCAGGACGAGAAACACGGACAAGCAGGTGATCACTTTTATGGATGAGGATTCGGAGAGAATTCACCACCCTTATGACAACACTATTGTCATCACCTTGGTTATTGCTAACTACACAACCAGAAGAGTGCTGATAGACAATGGAAGCTCGGCAGACATTTTGTATTATCCAGCTTTTTAGCAAATGATGATTGGACGAGACCAGCTCCGTCCAGTACACTCGCCTTTAGTAGGTTTCAGATGAATGAAGGTACAGCCTGTAGGCACTGTTACATTGTCAGTGGCGGTGGGGGCATATTGCAGTAGGTAACCAAAGATATAAATTTTCTTGTAGTAGATTGCTCGTCCTCTTACAATGCCATAATTAGAAGACCGACTCTAAATAGTTGAAAGGCAGTCACATCCACCTACCACCTATCAGTCAAATTCCCTACAGAGCATGGGGTAGGACAAGTGCAGGAAGACCAACTGGCAGCAAGGGAATACTAATTGGCCATGCTAGCCATGGACGAGCAAGTGCAAACGATGAGCATCAAGAAAAGGAGAATTGTGGCGGAGCCTACAAAAAAACATTGGAAGAAATTCCTTTGGATGACAACAATCTTGAAAGGTACATTGGGGTTGGCGCAGATCTAGAAGAGAAGACAAAAGGGAATCTTATCAGTTTCTTGAAGAATAGTATTGATGTGTTTGCTTGGAGTCACGAAGATATGCCAGGTATAGACCCTAGCGTCATTACCCACCGTTTGAATGTATGTCCCTCCTTTAAACCTGTACAACAGAAGAAAAGAGTATTTGCCCCAGAAAGAGATAATGCCATCAAGGACAAAGTTCAAAAGTTGATCACGACAAAGTTTATTCGAGAGGTTTATTATCCGAATTAGTTGGCCAATGTGGTAATGGTCAAGAAGGCTAATGGCAAGTGGAGGATGTGTGTAGACTTCACCGATCTGAATAAGGCTTGCCCTAAAGATAGCTATCCGCAGCCACGTATTGACCAATTGGTGGACTTTACAGCAGGGCATAAATTACTCAGTTTTATGGATGCCTTCTTTGGATACAACCAAATAAGAATGGACGAAGCAGACCAGGAGAAGACATCCTTTGTTACCAGTTAAGGTCTATTCTGTTATAAAGTGATGCCCTTCGGTTTGAAGAACACAGGGGCAACATATCAGAGGTTGGTTAACCATATGTTTCATCCACAGATTAGGCATAATGTGGAAGTATATGTCGATGATATGCTGGTAAAAAGCTTGGACGAGGAGAAGCATCTGAACGACTTACAAGAGACTTTTGATACACTCAGGCAGTATAACATGAAGTTAAACCCCCAACAAATGTGCTTTCAGAGTATTATCAGGGAAGTTCCTTGAATTTATGGTTTCACATAGGGGAATCAAAGCAAATCTTGATAAGATCCAGGCAATACTGAATATGAAGCCTCCACAAAGCATTAAAGAGGTCCAGTCCCTTACCGAACAGATTGCAGTCCTCAACAGGTTCGTATCTAAAGCCACTGACAAATGTCTACTATTGTTCAAGGTTCTTAAAAAGGCGTTCGAATGGATGGACGAGTGTCAGCAAGCTTTCCAAGACTAGAAGACGTACCTAACAACCGCTCTATTGTTAAGTCCGTCTGTGTTGGGAGAAGAAGAGTTATATCTATACTTAGCCGTTACCTCGCATGCTGTAAGCTCAGCATTGATTAAAGAAGAAGGAAGAGTGCAGAAACTAGTGTACTACACCAGCCGAGTGCTGAGAGGAGCAGAAGGACGATACCCGTAGATAGAAAAGTTGGCTTTTGCGCTAATCACAGCATCTAGGAAGCTGAGGCACTAGTTCCAAGCTCATGTCATTAATGTCATGATGGACCATTCGCTCAAGAAAGTAATGAACAAGTTAGAAGCCGTAGGACGACTAATCTAATGGGATGTCGTGCTTAGTGAGTTTGACATCAAATACCAGCAGAGGCACACAATAAAAGCTCAAGCCCTGGCAGATTTCATTGCTGAGTTTACTCCAAATTATGATGACTTAGAAGTAATGGAAGACAAGAAATGGATCATTCATGTGGATGGCTCGTCTACACAGCATGCAGGAGGAATAAGAGTTGTTTTACAATCCCTAGAGGGAGATAGGCTGAAGCATAAGGTACATTTGCAATATCAAACAACTAACAATGGAGTTGAATATGAAGCCCTTCTCAAAGGGCTTGAGTTGGCCAGGTCTGTAAAAGCAAAATCAATACTCATTCTAGGGGATTCTTAGTTGGTCATGGGCCAAATAAATGGCATGTATGAAGCCAAAGAAGATTGAATGAAAAAATATCTTGAAAAGGTATTGCGGCTTGTGAAGAAATTTAAAAAAACTGACTTCGTTCAAATACCGAGGGAAGAGAACATGGAAGCGGATGCCTTAGCAAAGGAAGCATCAGCGAAGGAAGCCATGGACGAGTTTGATGATGTTTAGTATGTCCCAAGTATAGATCTCCCAAAAGTACAGCAGATAGATAATAAAGGAAACTAGATGACCCCAATAATATCATACCTGAAAGATGGGAGGCTCCCGGAAAGGAAGGACGAGGCCAGAAAGGTCAGGGTTAGGGCAACCAGGTATATCCTTTTGAACGAAGTACTGTACAAGAGAGGTTTTTCTCAACTTTATCTCAGGTGTCTAGCTTCAAACGAGGCAAACTATGTGTTGAGAGAAGTTCATGAAAGAGCTTGTGAAAATAATTTAGGAGTCAAATCACTTATCCACAAGGTCATTCGTGCAGGGTATTATTGGCCAACCATCCAAGCAGATGCAAAGGCTTATGTTAAGGTTTGTGATCAATGTCAGGGATTTAGTAATGTCCCCAGACAGCCGTCAGAATATCTCACACCTATGACGACCCGATGACCATTTGCTCAATGAGGCCTAGATATCTTAGGTCATTTTTCACTTGGAACCAGACAGATGAAGTTCTTGGTAGTAGGGATAGACTATTTCACCAAATGAGTGGAAGCAGAGCCCTCAGCAAATATCACGTAACAGAAAGTAAAGAACTTTGTCTGGAAGAACATCGTGTGCAGGTTTGGGATGCCCAGAGTGTTAGTGTCCGATAACGGATGACAATTTGACAATACACTTTGTAAGGAATTCTGTGAACACTTTGGAATTCAAAATCATTATTCCTCACCCGCCCACCCCCAAGCAAACGGTCAAGTTGAAGTTACAAACCAATCCTTATTGAAAATCATCAAGACTCGGCTTGAGGGGGCAAAGGTAGTATGGCCGGATAAACTACCAGGTGTTTTTTGGGCGTACAGAACGACGGTGAGAACTCCTACAGGGGAAACTCCTTTCAAGCTAGCTTATAGGAGCAAGACAGTTATACCTGTGGAAGTGCACATGGCCAACCACAGGGTGACGATGTATCAAGATAAAGATAACGAGGAACAACTCCATGTGAACCTCACTCTGATAGATGAGGTAAGGACGAACGCAGAACAAAGGATGGCGAGGTACAAGAACCTCATGGCTAGAAAGTACGATGCAATGGTGAAGCCAAGACAATTCAACTTAGGAGAGCTCATCCTGAAAAGAGTTTCTTTGGCAACCAAAAACCCAGCTCATGGAAAATTGGGATCGAATTGGGAAGGACCCTACAGAGTTATCAACTGGAAGAGATAAGGATCCTACTACTTGGAGGCCTTGGACGGGAGGAAATTAGAACATCCTTGGAATGTTGAACACCTGAGGAGGTATTATCAGTAGAGTGCCAACCTGGATGAGCGTTATCCTGGATGAGCCTGTTTATCCCTATAAGGAGCTTGTTTATCTACATATCTTTAGTATTATTTTATAATGTTATTTTATTGCTATTATGATATGGTTATGGACAAAGTTATGGATTTGCTTGTATTTGTTTAACATTTTAGAAAGCACTAGCTCATGAGCATGTGCCTCGTTTGTAAACAATATTTATGCTATGTACATAATGTTGTATGACAAGAAAATGTATGGCATTGCTCCTATGGATGAGTAAAAATTTGAAACAATATAATATCAAAAAGAACTCTCGTCCATACAATAATAGAAAAGAAAATCCACTATTTAAGGACGGACAACCAACGTCCAAACACCCTGACAAAAATAATTGTTCAGTAGCTCATCCTAAAAACCTTGGACGAGCTTAATGTACTTAAGTTACATTCAAAAAAAGAAAAAAAAAAGAACAAGGAAAGAAAAGTACAATGCTTAAAATCTGGTCTTTAGCCAAGAGGGGCGTTATCCTTAAGGTCGTCTTAAGAAGGAAGGGTGCTATCATCATCTTTAATATTAACGTCCTCTGAGCTCATCTGGATGAGGGAACTCGTAGCAACACCAAGGTTGAGCTTTATAGAACTGAAGTCCAGGTTAGAGAAGTTCTCAATGGCGTCTAGCCTGAAGTCCTCAAACCCAGCTGCATAGTTCTTGTCCAGCAAATCAGTGAATTGCTTGGACGCTTGAAACTCTACAACTGCGTCTCCCTTAGCCTTTTCAGGAAGGGCGTTTAGCTCGTTGTTTCTTTTTTGAAGGTGGTCAAGACGAGTGTCCTTCTCAAGGGTGTCTGTCTTTAGCTCTTCATTAAGATTCTGCAGCTCTTTTACCTCGTCCTTAGCCTTAGTAGCCACTTCAGCCCACTTCTTGTTCTCATCTTTCACCTCCTTGATCCTCTTCTCCAATAGGATTCTCATCTTGTCTAGATCAGATGCCTACCTAGACACAGCAATAAACTTGGACATCGCTTACAAGGGTCAAGATGTGGTTAGAATCAAACAAGTACATATTTCAGTGTTGTTGACAAAGACGAGACATATAAAAAAAAAATTTACCTTGAAGAGATCATGAACACAAGAGTGCTGAAAATCCTTCAGGGACATATTGTAACAAGCTGCCACATCCGCGTCCATTACCGTTGTTGTAAACCTTTCCCAAGCCAGGTCCTCACTCCCAAGAAGGTGACGAGGAACTTCTTTAGAAGGTTAAGACGAGGTGGGTGCGTGAACTGTGGACAGGATCTTCTTAGACAAAGGGTCCTTGGACTCAGAATCAAGTATCTACACTGGGGGCACTTGATCTGGGACGAGAGGAGTGGGCTAGACGTCCTGAGGCTTGGAAGACTTGCTTTTCTTCTCCTTACTACGCCTACTTGGAAGATCACCCAAGTCAACCCTTGATGATATATTTTTTTCGTTTTTCGCCTGCCGATGGATGAGTCTGAGGTTGCACCCCCTGCTTAACTACCTCGTCCATCACCCCCTTGTTTTTGTTTTCTTTCATCGTTGCCATTCCTGAAAGGAAGGACGTCAATTACCAAAAACTGATGATAAACAAATAGATAAAGAAAAAGGAGGAAAAAACTTACGTCTACGGACAGTAGTCTCGTGTGCGAGAGCTTCGACAAAAGGCTTAGGACCTAAGCCCCAAATGGCAAGACGTTGAAGACTTACCAAAGAATGAAACACCCTGTCGGTGTATAGACGAACCTTCTGAACATGTTCAATATGAAGTCTACTTAAGTGAGGTCGTCTAGCACCTGTAACAAAAAAAAAAAAAAAAATGACGGAGGACTTAAAATTTTTAAACAACTACAAATAAGAATGAAGACAATGAATGATAAAGATAGGACGAGCATACCTTAAGGACGAAGGTTCCCTAACTCCCTTGTGTAGGGAGGAAATGGGTCATTGTCAACCTCAGTAGGGTGTCCAGCCCAGAAACCTGAGACGAAGAAGAACTTCGTCTTCCAGTTCCTATCTGAGGAGACTAAAGACTTAATTAATCTATAATCTCTTCCCCTAGTTGTGAATTGATAAAAGCCAAGGGATTGGTTAATCTCGAAGGGCTTATAACAATAAAGGAACTTGTCCACAGTAAGAGGACAGTTCCTCTCAAACACCTCCTTCCATAAAACTTGCATGAAGACGACTAATTTTCATGCGTTAGGATTAAACTGACAAACTCCTAAACCTAGCCTAGCCAACAATTCTCTAGCAAAAGTATTCAAAGGTAACCTAAGACCCCCTAGAAGATAAGCCTCATAAATTCCTATCCCAAGACGAAGCTGACAACACCATTCTCCCTCGACGGCTAACCTAAGGTTAAGCTCGTCTGGGATTTGGTACCACTTCTTGAGTAAATTTGTTGACGAAAAATTGTTAACTAATGTTTAACAATAATTGTCAACTTATGTTTAGCAAACATTGTCAAATTATGTTTAACAAATATCGTTAAATTATGTTTAACAATTATTGTCAAACTATGTTTAACAAACATTGTCTATTAGTCAAATTCGTCAAACATAATTTCACTCATAGGCCTTTTTGGCGTATGAGTTTTATTAATGTGAGTAGTGTTCATTCAAGATAATGTATCTCTTAATTACAATCCCTTGTTTCAAGGGAAGACCTTTTAATTCCAACCATGTTGTCTTTGTACATAGGTTTATTTATTTATTTTATGTTTAAGGGAATATGTGTTTTTATTTATTTGTGACTGCACCTAATAATTTGTTTAGGTTGCCTACGTACCCTTGGCGGGGATCAAGCCACTTCGTAGTTCTTGTTTTGAAGTTTTAGATTTAAAGTCTCAAATTGATTTTGCCCAATTTAAATGATGGACATTTAAGTCAAATACTTTGTATTTAATTAAGCATTGACTTAATTTTACTTTTGAATGAGACAATTGGTTTTAATCTCAAGGATAAGTCAAAGACCATATTTTCATGGAAATTGAATCAAGGATTCTCTTTTTGAGAAGTTAAAGTTCCAAGTAATTTTTCCTTTCTTTCATTAACTTCTTAGTAGGAATAATATTAACTCTAATTAATAATCCCAAAGAATTAGTCACAATTAATTTGATAGAGTTAATGCCTCCATTAATTTAATGGTGGACTCAAGGACTCCATTCATGGGGAAAAGTCAATGACTCTAATTATGGGGTAGAGTCAAGGACTCCAAAAATGGGGTAGAGTCAAGGACTCCATCGATGGGTAGAGTCAAGGATTCCATCGATGGGATAGATTCAAGGACTCCATTGATGGGTAGAGTCAAGGACTCCAATTATGAGAACATTACACCACAACTTGAGAGAATTTTTATTTGATAATTATCAAATAGGATTTAAGAATCAGGGACTCTTGTATAAAGCTTCATGTACAGAGTTAGGAACTCCTCATGAAACCCAACCCCATTTGTTTTCTCAAACAAAAATTCAGATTTAAGGTAGAGGGAGAAAGAGAGATTTTGGTAGTGAAGAAATGGGACTGATGAAATCCCATATACAAACCTATGTTGCGTGTTCTTCCCCTGCTTGGTGTTGCTCTGTTTGCGCCTATTTTTTTTTTTTAATATATGTCTTTGTTCTGTGTGTGTGTGTGTGTGTGTAATTGCTCTCTTTTTGTGTTTCCAACTTTTTTCCTTTTTGTGTGTACTCCTTTTCTGTCCTCCCTTTTTTTTACGCATTCCTCTCTAATTTATAGAGAAACTAAGAAGCAGTTTCTCCTATTTTTTTCTCTTTAACCGATCAGTTCATGGGCCAAAACTGCAAAGAAAGTGCAATATGCACCAGCACCTTTCGGGTACAGTTGAGTCGGTGAGGATTGTGGCTAAATTTCAACTACTTTTGCTTTTGGAATTGCCTGAGTGGTGCGTGTGGCAGGAAGTTACCCAGCCACACGTCCCACTTTCATCTTATCCTCTTTTTTTTTTTTCTTTTTTTTTTTTTTATTAACAAGGATGTGGCATACTGATAGTGTGGCAGTATTGCCATAAACAAACCCACTCACGTGATGTGAGTGTGGGATTTTGTAATATTATTATTATTATTATTATTTGTAACATCTTCCTTATATATATATATATATATATTTTTTTTTTTTTGGCACCATTTTTTTAATTAATTTTGTTAATTTTGAAGGGCATTTTTTTGTACTATCATCTTGTCCAAAATTTATATTTTTTGATAAATCTTACTTGGACATTATTTTTTTAAGTAACCATTTTTTTTTGGTTGAAAATTTAATATTTCAACAAAATCTAACTTATTATCATTCGTCTTTGAAACTACCACTATGGCACAACTATAAACCACCTTAACCTCGTCGTGATCAGCGAACGAGGGAGCACTCGTGCCAGCCTTAGAGCCTGACTCAGATCTCGTCCTAAACTCTTCCTGAAAAACTTCCAAGGAAATTCCACGGACATCAAACTCATACTCGTCCGTAGTATTCCCCTCACTACTGCTACCACTATCACTATTGCTATCACTAGAACCACTAAAACTGCTAGGGTCATTATACTCGTCTATAGCCTTATCCACACTATCACTAGACGAGGAAAGCACAATCTCAGCCATTTTTAAGAAAACTTAACTAAAGACGAAGATAAGAAAAATACTTGGATCTAGAACGAGGGAAGGCTATAGACGCAAGAAGCTTCTAGATGAAGATTTAGGACGAGGAAGGACGAGGAAGGAAATTTCAGAAATGGGGAGGGCAATGGAGGTATTCTACTATTTTTAGGCAGTAAACCCTGGCACATGAAACGACACAACCAATCAACAGAAGACACGTGGCATGCTCTTTGGTTAGATCAATCAACATGATTTTTCACCAATGAGGTCATGACACGTGGCATACCAATTCACTGATAAAAACATACGCGTCCTACGTTTCCCTGGATGACCTATGGACAAAGGGGTAACTGATAGGGCCATAGAATGTATTCCAAATTCGTCCATGAGGTTCGTCCTGATCCAAAGCATGCCTCGTAAAATGCTCGTCCAGGGCGAGATCATCCTAGTAGAGTGTCCTGGTCAATCTTGTCCTAGGAGAGCACATCCTGGACAAATTCATCCTGGAAGAGAAATCATAGTTCATTACTACGAACCATTGCCAACAACGGTTAGAGAAAATAAAGCCAAACAATATAACTTCCATGGCAGTTACGGGAGTTATTTCCAAGTTTTTCGGACTCCGCAACAATGGGGGAAGTTACAAAAAAGAAATAACCACTTCATTGCACACTATATAAGCATTCTACGAGAAGGTAAAGGGATTCAGACATTTTTTCCATTATACTTGGAATCACAAAAAAAATAATGACTTAGCCATCGGAGAGTTCTTAGCCGGCCTCCACCGGTCTCCTCTGATTTTCTTGTTTCTTTTTTCAGAATTCATCAACAACCTCTAGATCGTTAACGCCCGAGATTTTCAGCCTACTGATTTCCGAGGAACTATCACACTTTACATCCTAAACTTTTCGAATGCACATTTTGCACCTTAAACTGTAACCCTTGTTACACTTTGCATCCCGACATTAAGTTTGCCATTAACTTAGATGGAAAAGCATGACATCATGTGAAATGATTCAATTGCCCATCTTCTCAATCCATTAAAAATAAATAAGAAATTACACTTTACTATCCTAAACTATACTCTTGATTACACTTTGCACCCTAAACTTTAAATTTCCATCTAAGTTACGGCAAACTTAACGTTAGGGTGTAAAGTGTAACAAGAATCATAGTTTATGGTGCAAAACATGTATTCGTATAGTTTAAGATGGTAAAGTGAGAGGATAGAAAATATTTTATTTTCTCATCTTTTTGTTTGGTTGGAGGTGTAAAAGTGGAGGGATGGAAAAAATGAGTTTAAATAATTTTACTCATATACTTGTTAAAGAATGATGCCCAATTAAAACAAAGAGTGACAAAAAAAAAAAAAAAGCAATCACCCAAATTTATTATAAAAAAAAAAAAAATCATGTCCCAAAAAAAAATCACGTCTAGTTTAAAAAAAAAAAAAAAAAAACAATTATCACGCCTAAACCCTAAAAAATCTATTAAAAAAGAAAGGACAACATTACTGCCTAGAAGAGGGGGGAAAAAAAGCACCCCAAGCCTAGAAAATCAAAAGAAAAAAAAAAGAGAACAAAAAACCAAAACAAAAACAAAACAAAAAATAAAAGGCAACAAGGCAACGTTACTGCCTAGGGGAGAAGAAGAAAAAAATAAAGGCAACCCATGTGCATGACATTTTTGTCAATTAAGAAAAAATTCATCTCTACTCAGTTTTCTCTCTATTTTGGGGATAAAACATTTTAGTGGGCCCAAGGAAAAAACATCTGGATCCCATCATTTATTTTCCTTCCTTCCTACCTAACCAAACACACTCCAAAAAAGTTCTTCTTCCCATTTTTTCTCTAAAATTTTCCATCTACCCTATTTCGCCTCCAAACAAACACACCCTTAGTCTCCCAAGCTTTAACCTTAGTTACTATCATAACCTCAGTACAATTAGGTATTTGGTAATCCGGCTGCACAAAAGGAATTTCGGTACCTGGATTTCCATTTTGTATCCAAAGTCTAAAAAATAAAGGAGTAAGTCAAGGAATGCAATTATCAACAACAAAAAGATCTAAGAAGAACTACAAGAGTAACTGGAATAGTAACTGGACTATGAAATGAAAAATAAAACCCAAGTGGGAAGGCACAAAGTACGTGAATTTAAAAATGAAACACAATTATCTTTTGAAAATATTCAAAATACATCAAGGGTTTTTAGATTATCAAGTAACCAACTCCTACCTGTTACGTTCATGATTAGTAACGAGGTCTAAAAATAAAACACTAATTAATAACTTCATGACACAATTCATGTTTTTTTTTTTTTTTTTTTTTTTTTTTTGAGAAATCCAATTCATGTTCTATTCTAAACCAAAGTGCTCATTCATGTTAAATTCACATAGGATTCTCTTTCTAAGATCAAGCTCATGTTACCACTTCCACCAATTACTCTTTCATGGAAAAGTTGAGTCAAGATACTAGTTAGCTTCTTCAAGCCTCGTGTGGTACATTCACTCAAACACATGTTTTTAGTTTTTAAATAACATTACATGCATTTCCACATATTTTTTTTACCTACATGTATTTTCACACATGTTTTCAAACACATTATTTCAATTTTTAAGTACATGTACCAAACACCCCCCTCAATTTCCAAAATGGATTGCTGGCTAATGTGCTTATTTAACATGGTCTTTTCCCACTCGATTACGACATAATATTTGTGAACTGTGATACTAGGCCAATAAAAAACAAAGAGGTTTTGATTGATTAAGCCGTGACTGAAATTTCCATCTCAATATATAATTGATTGGATTAGATTTGGAATATCAGTAGTGTTGATGTTTATGTCAATCTTGGACGATGGAATTATTAAGCACCAGAGATAATTAAAAATGGTTTAAAACTTTGAGATTAAGCATATTTATCAACAACAAAAACTTTGAGATTAAGCATGAAATGAAAAACAAGCCAATGACAAGAGCCAAAGAATAATGGGAGCAAATCATATAATTATCAATTTCACTTGATTCATGATGATTTAAACCCACAACATCTGCTTTATGATGGTTGTATATCACATTTAGGCTTGAACAAAAATGTTGACTATTGGATAGTAGTACTCCAGAAATTTTTTCTAAGGTAGTCATTAGGAAACTTAAAAAAAATTTCCCATGGATGACTTGCTACGACTGTGAGCCGAGCCATTGAGGAAAGCAGAGCTACGATGACCATGATTATTAAAATCAAGATCTTAAGTAGAACCAATAAGGGGGTTTTGAGGATTGTAAGATTCTATTTGTTTTTTGATAGTTTGATAATTAGGAGTAGAAGATTTAAACTCAGGATTTTTTCATTGAAACAATAAAAAATGTCTGTTGAGCTCTATGACTATTGGCAAATCATAAAATTACTTTTTATATTAAATAAAAGTCAAAATCATAATTAATGATGATGTATGTCAAATAATACTTGTAAATAATTTTTTTTTTTGATAAGTAAAAAAAAATGTAAAAATATATTATACATTGCTCACCACAAATTAATCAAAATTCAATGAAATAATTCAATATTATGTGAAACTCTTTAATAATATTATATACTTTAAGTGACACATCAGTTTTTATCAACTAATAGATTAATAAAATAATTAAATACCCATCATGACATAAAATAATCATCAACTTTTATTTTTTGGTTTTTTTTTTTTTCATTGGGTAAATAGAAAAGGGAAAAGTAAAAAAATAAAATAAAAAGGTAACAGATTCTTATATAATATAATACTAATAATAGATCTATAGTTTTGGCCTAATCGCTCACAGGTTACTAAATAGATGCAAAATTTCATTCAAAGAAAAAAAATTCAAAGCCAAACTTGCATGTCGGTGCAAACAACACTTATCTGGTCCAAAAGTGGAATGTTTCCTCACAGATTGAAAAGCGGCTTGCCGTCTTTTTACTTTTTTTAAATAGTATTGCTTCTTCTTACTACTACTTTTTTTTTTTTTTTTTTTTTTAACTAGGATTAGCCATATATCTGCTTACCACCCTAATAGCATGTGAAATATTGGGAGAAGTGAGAATTTTATACTAAATTTGGTTAAAAATGCATGGAGCATGACGTGAATGCTCTTATACTAACTTCATTAATTGAATATTTTTATGCTAGAGTTTTATATTAAAAACTATTGATTGCATGATTTTCAAAAAATACATTATTCTTTTATGATTTAAAAAAATCATTATAATATTTTTTATTTTATTTTTCTTGTTTTCACATTTAAAATAAAAATTTGAGCACCCTAACCTTAAACCCAACTGAAATAAACTTAAATATAATCATTTTAACAATATCGTGACCTTTTTAAATACAAAGAAAAATCTCAATAACAGATCAGTTTGATCTAAAAACTAGGAAAAATTTTAGAATTTGCTAATCTTAAGCCTTAGAACACACATGAAAATAATAATACGTGTTTTAAATCAGATTTATAATATATTACATAATCAGAGTATAACTACAAAAGAACCTAATCTTTGTAGCTAATTAAGTTCTCATTCGCTCTCTTTTCCTCATAACCAAGTTGGATTTTGGATTGCAGATCCCTTTCTAACACGACCATATGGATGGTGACACTAAAACATGTTTTCCAAGAAGCTAACAAATCTAGCTGTAGGGGAGTTGAGCAACATGAACATGAAGGTGTTTTTTTTTTTTTTTTTTTTAATGATATCTGTCCTCTTTTTTTTTTTTTTGGGTTAAATTGTTTATTCTGGGACACTACGAGTTAAATTGTTAAAAATAAGCATGCATCCTTTTTGCACAGGGACAAGGAAATTTTTCTCAAAAAAAAAAAAAAAAAATGATAACATAATTCACATCCTCATATCACATTGCTCTTAACTTTATTTATAATACAACACGGCTATTTTTTATCAGCGATTACAATATTGCTTGTACGTAAACATGGAATGACATCATTTCTGATGTTGTGTTTCAATAGTGTTACTCAAAAACTTACACTACTGATCTGCTACATCAGCCTTACCAAACCCAACTCTACGATTTGCCAGATCAAATTCCACCCATTGATTTTGCTGACGGATATTCCCAATTATATTACTGGCAGTCCCCCCAAGCCTCTCAGACCGTCCAATTCCAATACAGTGGACCCTACGTCCCACGTCAGTTAAAACCCGCTCTTTTTCCACCACAATCTCCACTCCTTTTTCAAACTCAAACACCATATTCCCTATCAGCCGTCCGATCTCAATTGCATTCCCATCAAAACACATGTCAGCCATTCCCCCGAACAGTTGAGGAGGTGTTTGGATGGAGATGAAGAGCAATAGGAGGGAAAGAGAGAGAGAGAGGAGTTGTTTTGGTTTTGGTCATGTTGGGTTGAGAGAGAAAAGAAGGTGAAGAAGAAGAAAAAGAGGAAGAAAGGTTTCATGGTTGTTGTGTTGCAAGAGAGAGAGTTGTGTACAGAGAAGATGGTGAGAGCTGCGTGGTGTTGTGAATACACAGAAGATCGAGCCATCACATCAGCACTTTCTTTAGCCCCCTGAATTTAGTAAAGATTAGTTGAATTGTTCACAATGTGTGCCTATGTTTTCATATGGGGATATTAGACAACATTGTTATATACTCACCTCAGTCACAGTCATGCCCATTGCTAGTCCAATATCAGCTTCATGAAGCGCAGGGGCATCATTTGTTCCATCACCAGTTACAGCAACAACCTCACCTAATGAGGTACGCAAGTGCTTCACTAGAGTATGCTTGTCTAGAGGTGAAGATCGAGCCATCACCTATAGATAAAGTCAAACCTTATTGTTACTAATTAGAAAAAACCATACTTATTACTGAGTGATCCAATCAATTTGCAGATGTTCCATAAAAACAAATGAAGAAATCACCTGAAGTTTAGGAATTATTTTGAGCATTTCCTCCATGGCATCTACGCTCAAAGGGAGCCTCATGATTGCCTCCGCTTCATGAGGAAGGAATTCATCACGAATAATTTCTTCAAGCCAACACCTGTTGGCCTCATCTATAAGGGCGCACACCCGGCTGTTATTGGGAAAATTCTTCTGGGCAGATATGACATCGCTAGAATGCAAGTCAGGCAGCCAGCTATCGCCACGAATCTGAACTGATTTCCCATCCCCAATCCTCCATTTTGATCCCAAACTAACCACCTTTCTAGCTTGTAAAATACTTTGCCAAGCATATGATCCTTTCTCTTTCACCCCCTCTTCCAATTTCGTGCAATTGGGAAAATGCCTCGCTTTGAAGACCTTGTAAAATAGTGAGTCTTTGCTGTGGAGCAACCACCATACCTGTTTTCCCAACATGGCTAAATTGAAATTCTCTATATCCTTAAACCCCAATCCTCCTTGACACTTCGGCTTACATAATTTTTTCCATCCCACCCAATGTACCTTCCATGCTTCCCCCTTATAACCGCACCAGAATTTCCTAATTAAGGACTCAATATCCTTGCATACGCTTTTTGGGAGTTTGAAACATGCCAAGGTGTAAGTGGGCATGGCTTGTAATACCGCTTTTATCAAGACTTCTCTTCCACCTTGTAACAATAGCCTCTCTTTCCAACCTTGCATTTTGTGCCAAATCCTTTCTCTAATATAACCAAAGCTTTGATTTTTTCCCCTTCCCACAAAAGTAAGTAAACCAAGGTATTTTTCATAATTGGTTGTGACTGCCACTCCTAGCAAGTTTTTTATCTCTTTTTGTATATTAAAATAACAAAGAGGGGACTTCAGGCCAATAAATTTTGAGTTCATATATTAACTAGTTTTTTTTTTTTTTTTTTTTTTTTTGGGGGGGGGGGGGGGGGGGGGGGGTAGGGGGTGGTAAAGAGAGATTCTCATACTGGGATCATCTTTAAGCCAGCAGCAATTGGCATGCCCAAAAAACCAACGAAGACACTAAGGAACCACTGTGCAAAAGTGAGAGGCGTTGTGTTTGCAAACGTTCCCAGGAACTCAATTATTATGATTTGGAAGATTACAGTGCAACTGAGGACGGCCACGAAAACATAGTTATTCAGTATGCCTTTGAAAACATCTATTTTCTCCATCTCACGTGAGCTTACTTCATTAAAAATCTGTAAGAATCAAATCAAATCAAATCACTTTGTTGTAAGCTAATTAATATATCTTATAACTAAGAAATAGAAAATACTTCAATGTTCACTAATCTTTGTGACTCGGTGAATTACTAGAGTAAATTTAGAGAAATGCACGTGTTTAAGCAAAAAGTTGCAACAATAAATTTAAATCCTCTGCAAAGTATGCAAACTAAGGAACTCTATGCAAAAAGAGGAGTACCAGTGATTAGTGTCTTGAACTAAATTGCACAGGACGTGTGGAAAACTTGTCAAGTCCATTTGATAAAGTGGAAAAGAGAATTGTGGTGATCAGTTTTTCAGAACCTGAATCTATTTTAGCAATCTATATGACACCCTATTTAGGTCACTTTGCTATCATAGGAAATGGAGCAAAACTCTTGGTTTTAGGCTTCAAAAGATAACATCATTTCCCATTAACATAGATCAATTTATACTAATTAAACAGGGTTTATGACAAATCATTGTTGTAGCTCTTTCAGAAAAAGTTACCTGGCAAAAGACAAATGAGTTGAAAATAATTGTGTTCAGAATCAGATCAGAATCTGGGCCTTCAAGATGGAATATCCCTTTTCCTTTTGACTGAAGCAACCAAATTACCACAAACTGATATAAAGATTGCCCTAAGATATTCCTCCACATGACATTACTGATAAAGTTCCCTTTCCTTCCGACTGGTGCCCGCTTCATCAGGTCATCGTTTGGAGGCTCAGTTGCAAGTGCAAGTGCTCCCAATGTATCCATGATCATGTTGACCCATAATAGCTGAACAGCTGTAAGGGGTGCAGTTCCTGAATGCACAATTTTATGCAAGGTATTAGCAGAAATGAGAAAATGGTTCTTTTGATATAAAATGAAGGCAAGTTCCAAATGAAAACAAATAGGATGTGGGCTTCTCTAACCTGTCAGACAAGCTGAAGAGAAGTTAACAATCAATGCAACCACATTAACAGTCAGCTGGAACTGTACAAATTTTTGAATATTTATGTAAACTGAACGTCCCCATTTGGCCACTGTCACAATCGTGGAGAAATTATCATCCAGAATTATCACATCAGCACTTTCTTTGGCCACCTGAATTTAGTAAAGATTAGTTGAATTGTTCACAATGTGTGCCTATGTTTTCATATGGGAATATTACACAACATTGTTATATGCTCACCTCAGTTCCAGCAATGCCCATTGCTAGTCCAATATCGGCTTCATGAAGTGCAGGGGCATCATTTGTTCCATCACCAGTTACAGCAACAACCTCACCTAATGAGGTACGCAAGTGCTTCACTAGAGTATGCTTGTCTAGAGGTGAAGATCGAGCCATCACCTATAGATAAAGTCAAACCTTATTGTTACTAATTAGAAAAAACCATACTTATTATCGAGTGATCCAATCAATTTGCAGATGTTCCATAAATACAAATGAAGAAATCACCTGAAGTTTAGGAATTATTTTGAGCATTTCCTCCTCACTTTTCTCCCGGAATTCCGGACCTTCAATGGCTATACCATCATCTGTGAGAATCCCGCACTCCCTAGCTATAGCCTTTGCAGTATTAATATTGTCTCCTGTAACCATTCGTACAGTAATTCCAGCCGAACGGCAAACTGCAACAGACTCCTTAACACCAGGACGTACAGGATCTTTAATACCTACTACTCCTATACAAGTATACCCCAAAACTGGGATGGGATTCTCAACAGAGAACCCATTTTCTAGTTCCATATAAGCAAGGCAGAGAGTTCGTAGTGCCTCATTAGCAAATTGATTAATTGTATCGTTTAGATAATTAATGGTTGCTTCATCAAGGGGAACAATCTCACCATTTGCATTGATCACCTTATCACAGGTAGCCAATATTATCTCTGAAGCACCTTTACTGTGGGCTCGTAAACCAGCTTCAGGAAGCTCTAGTACTACCCCCATCCGTTTCTTCACAGAATTGAACGGCTCAACTTTAAGAAGTTTAGATGCTTGTCTCTCAGCATGAAAATTCCCACCAAGTGACAAGCCAAACTCCAACAAAGCAGTATCAGTGGGTGTTCCTAGTATCTCAGATTTGCCATTTTTGTTTACAACAACTTCTCCTCCAGTATTATTAAATATTGATTGTAGCAGAATTTTCACAGCCGAATCTGGGAGTTCAGAGCACAAGCTGGAAGCATCAAAAGGTTTGCTCACTTCCTTGACATTCATGCAAATGCAAGATTTTACAACTGCCATATGGTTGGTAGTTAGTGTCCCAGTTTTGTCGCTACAAATACATGTGGATGATCCCATGGTCTCACACGCTGCCAAATGGCGCACAAGTGCTTTATCATTCATCATCTTTTTCATGGCAAAGGCAAGGCTCAATGTTACAGCCAATGGAAGCCCTTCTGGAACAGCAACAACAACAATTGTAATAGCAATGGCGAAAAATTCCAACATTTCCAAAGCTTCATCTCCAGACCACCTCAAGTAAGTTCCATCTTGCCATTTACGGCTCATCAATCCTTGCACCAACACTGCAAAAGTCACAATGGCAAAGAAAAGTCCAACCTTACCGATGATTGTTGCCACTCCATTCAATTTTACCTGCAATGGGGTTTCATCATCTCCACCTTCACTAAGAGTTGCCATCAATTTTCCCCATTGGGTCCTCATTCCAACAGTAGTAACCATCATCTTGCATGATCCATCCTGAACCTTAGTTCCAGAAAGAAGAAAAGGATTATCGGCAGTCACCATTACTGGCTCGCTCTCCCCAGTTAAACTTGATTCATCAATTAGCACAGAAAAACCTGAAACAAAAAGTCCATCAGCAGGGACTTGGTCACCGATAGCAAGATGTACAATATCACCAGGAAGTAAGTCATATATTGACATCTTCTGCCTATATCCATTTCTCGTAACCTGAATAGCAATCTTCTTTTTTTCCTTGTCCAAATCCTTGAATTGTAAAGATTGACGATAATCACTTGTTGCGGTGACAAAAACAACCAACAAGATGCTTGCAACTATTCCTAGGCCATCATGAGCCCCTTTTGGCCATCCTTCCATAACTATGCCAACGAGCAAAGACACAAAAGCACATACTCCAAGGATCATAAGAGTCATGTCTTGAAGGGCTTCCCAAACAAATAACAAGAAACTCCGCCCTTCACTCTCAGTAAATTTATTAATTCCAAAAATCTCCTGTCTGCGATTCAGCAAATCACTATCAGTAGTAAGCCCATCGAGGGTTGAAGTGGAGAGCTTTTCTGCAATACCAGCTACTCCACCATGAATATTCAGCTTCGTCAAATCATGACCTTCAACAATAGATCCCAATTCTTCATCACAAATTCCAAAACCTGCAGCTCTAACTTCCTCAGGTACGGTGTAGTCACTTGGTTGCACAGCTGCAGACATCATAGTCAGAATGGAAAACTTTTTAATATAATCTAAATTTACATTAACCTTGAAGAAACTTGCCTTGGATAAATTGAAATGCAGCTCTGGAAACTAAAACAGCAACCCTTAACTTCTCCTACAACACTCAAATAGAAAAGTAGTTAGTCTCCCAAGTATTATACGAGTTACAATCATAACCTCTGTACAGTTTGGATTTGTTAGTCCATCTGCACAAAAGGAATTCAGGTATCTGGATTTCCATTATGTATCCAAAGTCTTAAAAATATAAAAAAAAATATAAAATAAAAAAAGAGTAAGTCAAGGAATGCAATTATTAACAAGAAGATATAAGAACTACAAGAGTAACTGGACTAAGAAACGTAAAATACAACCCAAGGAGGAGGCACAGAGTATGTGAATTTAAAAATGAAACACAATTATCTTTTGGAAATATTCAAAGGGAAATACTAATGAATGACTTAGGGCAATGATTAATAATCCATTTAAAGAAAGTTTTAAGGAAAAAAAAAACAATTAATATTTTGACAGCTTTTTCCATTTCCCATAAAAGTGGCGTCAAACTTTTTCTTAAATAGATTGTTAATCATTGCCCAAAGGCATCCGTTAGCATGACCCATATTCAAAATACGTCAGAGATTTTTAAATTAATAAGTAACCAACTCTTACCTGTTTCGTTCATGATTAGTAATGAGGTCTAAAATACTAATAAATTCATGACACAATTCATGTTCTTTTCTTTTTTTTTTTTAATCCAACTCATGTTCTATTCTAATACCAAAGTGCCCATTCTGCTTTGAGAAATTTAAATTCACATAAGATTCACTTTCTAAGATCAAGCTCATATTACCACTTCCACCAATTACTTTTTGATGGAAAAGCTGAGTCAAGATACCAGTTAGCTTCTTCAGTTTCCAAAGCTGGATTACTGGCTAATGTGATTATTTAACATGGTCTTTTCCCACTCGATTACAACATAATATTTGTGAACTGTGATACTAGGCCAATCAAAAACAAAGAGGTTTTGATTGATTAAGCCGTGACTGAAAATTCCATCTCAATATATATTTTATCGGATCAGATATGGAATATCGGTAGTGTTGATGTTTATGTCAATCTTGGACTACGATATTATTAAGCACCAGACATAATTAAAAATGGTTCAAAGCTATGAGATTAAGCATGAAATGATAAACAAGCCAATGGCAAGAGCCAAAAGAATGGGAGCAAATCATATAAAATTACTTCAAGTATTATTTATTTATTTTAAAAGTTTTTCACAAGTATTCTTTATCTTTTTGTCTTTACAAAGTACAAATATATCATACTATTATATTTTGTATGTTTGATTAATATTTTTTTAAGGTGAACTTTATTTTTCTAACTTCGGTTGTAATGTGTTATATTTTACATACAACTAACTTTACAAGTTTCAAATTTATTATTCAAATTGCTCATCTCTTAATGAATAATGAGATTATCGTAATAATAAAAATTCATTATAAAATTACAATGTTATCTTAACCAAAATTAAAATGAAAAAAATAAAAAAAGATAGACTTTATAATAATTTATTACTCAAAAAATTGGTAGGCATATTCAAATTCATAGTCATATAGATTGTGTTTTGACATAGACACAAATTCTTATTTCCAAAAAAAACTAAGTAATAACCCAAATCAAAATTCAACCATAGTTATAACAGGGAGAGAGAAGACTTTGTAATGGGAAATTAAAAAAAAACACAATATCAAAACGCATAATTAATAAAAAAATCATCAGAAAGTAAGTACTCAGTTTTTTGTGGAGAAAATATAGATTGAATACAAGGAATGATATCGAAGGAGAGGAAGGGTCAAAATATAAGAAAAAGAAAATGACAAAGTATAACAATAAAATAGAAAGTAATGGGGAGATAAAGTAGAGAGTAATGGAGAAATAAAATGGGAGGGAAAAAGTTGAAGAAAGTGAAATAATAAATGTGGACTAAATAGGAAGAATAAGAGTTTTTTTTTTCTCTTTTTTGAATAGGGAGAATAAGAGTTTAGAAAGAGAAAATAAGGTGCAGAAAATAAGTGGGTAATGTGGGTAATGTGGCCGCTAGGAGGCTCAATAAAAACGCAGCAATATGTAGAATATAGATATAAATAATAATAGTAATAGATCTATTGGCCCAATTTCTCCCAAGGTTACTAAATAGATACAAAATTTCTTTTTCTTTTGTTTTAAATAAAAATTCAAAGCCAAACTTGCATGTCGGTACAAACAACACCTAAAAGGAATTCAGGTATCTGGATTTCCTATCCAAAGTCTCTAAAAAAAAAAAAAAAAAAAAGAGTAAGTCAAGGAATGCAATTATTAACAAGAAGATATAAGAACTGGTACAAACAACATCTAAATTGTCCAAAAGGTGGCTAGTTTTCTCACCACAAATTAAAATGTGACTTGCTGCCTTTTTTTACTTTTTAGATAGTCATGTTCCCATCTACTTTAGTATTCAGGGTGCATGTAAAGATGATCATGTTTTAAATAGACCAAATAAGTTAGTTTAAAAATAATTATGCGTATTAAATTTTTTTACAACTATAAATTTGTGCAACGGCTGCTGTTGGCCATAATTGCTAATCAGATATATATATATATATATTAGCCGTTTGGTAATGGTGTTCTGTTTATATTTTTTAGAAATACATATGGTTAAGAAAACGTATAAAAATATGTACAAGTCTGTTTAAATAGTGTTTAGTACATGAATTTAAAAACTGAAAATATGTTTTTAAAAACATAAATAAAAATATGTGTATACGAAAAAATATGTAAAAAAATATGTAATATTGTTTAAAAATTGAAAATATGTGTTTGAGTGGATGTGCTGGATGGGCCTTAAACACTGAAAACAATTGTTTAAATAACAATCGTTCCGTTCCGGCCGGAATGGCCAGAAAATCTCATTCCGGCAAGCCCCTCCATTCCACCTCGGACAAGATTCCAGCCTGTTCCGGTGTGTTTCGGGAGATCCGGGCTGTTTCGGTTGATTTCGGCCGAAATACAAGATTCGGCCGGTATGGATTTGTTGCAGAAGAAAAAGGCAAAAAGTTAAAACTTGGATCTTTAGACTAGACCAAAATCGATCCACCATTCCTTTCCTCAAACACGCTGTAGTCTTTTGCTTCATGAGTTGTAGAAGAATAGCAGTAACAGAACTAGAGAAATATTATGGTTCACGCAGTCAAGCCTAACAAATTTGGATCTCCATCCGTCAGAGAGAGAGAGAGAGAGAGAGAGGAGGGAATAGAGAAGATAGCTAGCCTGAGAGTAAAAAGACAAGTTGAGTGTGTGAGTGAAAAATCATAAAAAGAGAGAAGGAAAATCTAGATTGCGTGTTTGAGCCAATGTGTAAATAAAGATAAAAAGTGTAGAGAAAGATGTGCTGAAGGACAGAAATAAAGGAGTCAGACGGAAATGAAGACGTGTGGGGATGAGAAAAAACAAGAGAAAAAACAAATGATATGAAAGTAAAATATAATAAAATGTTGGAAATAGAGATGATTTGATTTTGTGCGGTGAGCCCAGCTTTGGTTTGCCAGTTTGTTGTATTAAAAGAATTAATTAGTATTTTGATAGTATTTTAATTAAAATAATAGTAGTTTAATTGATTTGATTAGATTTATTTTAAAATAAAAAGTTTTATAAATATAACTTTTATGTTTTTAAAAGTAATAGGTTATGAAGAGGATATATATATATATATACGTAAAAGTAATATGCTTTTAAAAGTAATAGTTTTATTCCCATAAAAAAAAGTAATAGTTTTATATATTTTGGAATCCGAAACGCCTTGTAATGGTATACTAAAATTGACCAATATCGAAATATTTAATTCAATTGAACAAACCAAAACAAATCTGAAATGGTATTTATAACATTTTATACACGCAATGCATCTAGAGAGTTTTGAATTTACACGCAACTAGTGAGTTTTGAACCAATAATAACTAGCCACCTATAATTTGTTGTGAAAATATTGTAGACGTACCACCTCTCATTATAAAATTGAAAAGAACAAATTGGGTTAAAAAACGAGGGAAGTTACGTAGGGGACTCAATCAGATCAATTTGGAGATTTAAATTTCAAATGCGTCAAGATTTGGACACATGTTCAAGAGTGGACACGTGTCCACAATCTAACGTGTCTAATAGTAACTTTCACTGAACACCAACCGCACCCTTAATTAATTAGAACCATTCGGCTATCTTTACAATATTTTCACAACAAATAATTGGTGATTAGTTAATATTAATTTTAATTTGAACATACTACTAAAATTACTTATCTACCTATCAATAAATCAATAATAATAGGTAACAACTTACTAGGTAACATTTGTTGTATTGAACCTTACACGGTAGTTTTATGATGTTGCCACGTGATAAACACTAGATAAGAGGAATTGAGGAAGATTTTCAAAAAAAAAAAAAAAAAAAGAGGAATTGAAGATTCCAATTTCAAATTTCAACTTTATTCATTGTATGAATGAAGTGATTTCGGTAGAATCTATAGCGGTTTTATTTCAAAAAGAAGAATGATTTTTTTCTTTCGTTTTCTATACGAAATTGAGCTTCTTTGGTTATATGTTACAAATATTTCTATTTCTGTAACCTTTTTTTTTTGAGAAACTATTTCTGTAAGCTTTTAATTGGACATTGTGGATTTTTTTTTTTATTGGTTGAATGAAATAAATAAATAATAAATAAAATGAGAGAAAGAGGTGAGACCTGGTTGGTACGGCGCATAGCCTGAGCTTCGTATCGCTTCGGGAGATTGGCCGTAAAACGAAACCTCCGCTTCGGGTTCTTCACAAATCCACACAGCTTCCTCCATTTCTGAAGCGCCTCTTCAGACGAGTGCTTCGGTTTCACTTCAAAGTCATTTAAAATATAGCTCTCCATTTTCACCTTCTAAATCGCAACTAAAACTCTCTCAAATATGCCTCGCCTCATATATAGGAACTAGGAAGCACAACTTGTCAAAGCTGCAAGAAAAGCGGCCTCTAAGGCGGGAAGTTCGAAGAAATAGCAGCCTTTCTCTTTTCTGAGAAATTTCTTTCACACACTTTGTTGGTGCGTTAGGTGCTGGCGTGCCTGACAAAAGAGAGTTAAAAATACGGTAATATTACTTGTGCTTTCTGGGTAATTTCCTTTTTTTTGCTTCTAATTATTTGGATTTGGAAAAAGTAAATGGAACAGGAAATTTTTCGGAGATTGAGAGGAGAAGGAAGAAGATGATCCGAGAATTGATGCACTACTTAAAGAGGTTAATTGGTGTAACTGAACTGGCTGGGTCTGCTACTTCCTCTTGGAGGTGAGTGAAAGACGGAGTCCAAAACAAAAATAACGTTGGAAGTCTTTAACTTTGTTGAGGTGTTCCTTACCAGCAATTAGATTAAATTAATGTAATAATCTAAAATAAAAAAATAAAAAAAATTTACTTAAAACAGTTGCGCTTTTTATTTTTTATTTTTTATTTTTTTGGTTACTTGGGTTACGCGTTTTGGGAACGCGTAACAATGAATGAGACGTGACTGTTGCTGTGTTCTGAAAAGGACAAAGAAACAGCTATATAGAAAGTTGAAAACTTATAGAGAAAGTAAATGAATTTAACAACAAATTTCTTTTTTTTTTTTTGGGACGCAAGAAGATAGAATTGATATTATTATAAAAATGGGAAATTACAAAGTAGTAAAAAAGGGTCTTGAGCCGGTCAGGCTTATACGCCAGCTTGGGCTAGGATAAGAACAGGATAGCCTTGCCAAAACAACTAAAAGATTAAGGTTAAAATGTGAAATTTATTCTCTAAATTTTACCATTTTTTATTTCAGTCTTTTAAATTTGCATTTTGTTATTTCAGTCTTTTAATTTTCAATCCTTCTTAATTTAGTCTTTCGTTAATATTCCGTCTATCACTATTGTTAATTTTTCCAAAATCGAAGTCGTTTTTCCTTTATTGAATATTTAATTATTTATTTCTTAATTAAAAAACGTTAATGAAAAAAAAAAAAAAAAAACCAATCCATCCCCTGTCTGAAGAACACAAACCGTCTGAAGAATAAGAAGGAGAAACCCCACTACCCACTCCTGCCTAATTACCTAACCCATCAATAATTGGGATCGAGAGGGAGAAAGTGAGATCCAGAGGGAGAAAAAGAGATCGACAGACCAAGAGGTCAAGAGATCGAGAGGGAGAGAAGCTACTCGGCAGCTCGCCTCAGGCCAATCCTCGATGTTCTGCTCCAGGAGATGTACTTGACTCCGGCCAAAATACCTCCTCTCCCCCTCGATCTCTCAATGCGATGCCTGTGTTCTCAGCCATTGGAGTCACGGACCATGAGGCTAGAGAACCATGGGTGCTTGAGCATCACTAAGTTGAGTACCTGGGTTTAGTCTGGGTTTATGGGGTTCTTTAACCCGATTTCACAGTGGATTCCTTGGTTTATTTTAAATCGGAGGAAGAGTCTTTCTGCTGGGGTTAAATGCGCGTCAATCTCTCACTCTCTTCCTCAGGATTTGCTAGTATTAGAGCCTTTCTGGGTTCCTCTAATTTGCTTTCTGTTTTTTTTTTTTAATTAACGTTTTTCTCTAAAATTAAGAAAAAATAAAATAAAGGTGATGAACAGTAGTGATGGACGGAATATTAATGAAAGACTAAATTGAGAAAGATTGAAACTTAGACGACTGAAATGATAAAATGCAAACTTAGAGGACTTAAATGAAAAATGGTGAAACTTAGAGGATGAGTTTTGCATTTTAGCCAAAGATTAATAAACTAATAGGGTAGCACTAATAGCCCTGCCAAAACAACTAATAAACTAAAAGGGGTGATAAAAAAAATTAGAAAAAAAAAAAACTAAAAAACTAAAAGGGATGCACTAGCATGTATGCTGATTGGCTACTAGATTTTGGTATTCATGCAAAAAAGACATTGTACCACGTAGAGTAGTCCCAGGGTGTGCATGGGTGTTCTTAAAACAAAACTTATTTCGAGCATTCCATATACCCCATGCTATCACAGCCCACTGTTCCAACTCAGTCTGATTCAAACGCTGCACCATAGTCCGAGTTAAGAGGAAGAAGTCCGGTGCACTAGTTGAGCTCTTCTGGATTTTCCCTTTAGCCAACGCCCATACACTACAAGCAAACGGGCACTCCCACAGGATATGTCCAACTGTCTCGCACTACTGTTTACAAATGAGACAAGTCGAGTCTAGTTGCACTCTCTTTGCGTGGAGGTTGTCACAGGTTGGCAGGATATTAGAGCAAGCGCGCCAGAGGAAAGTTTGAACTTTTAGGGGAGTGTTGAGGGACCATACTGCCTTCCATGTTCTTTTATCAGTAGCCGCGTTAGAGTGGTCCCCACTTGAATGTTGCAACATCCTCAGGGCCACCGAGTATGCCGATTTAATAAAGAAATCATTGGATTTGTTCTCCTTCCAAACTAGTGCATCATTTGCCTGCACGTTGGGCAAGGGTACACTCAATATATCAACACATATATGCGGCTCAAACCAATGGGTTATCGTAGCTCTATTCCACTGTCTAGTTTCTTCATCCATCAGCTCCCTCACTTTTAGCGATCCAGGTCCCTCTCTACGTAGACATAGCGGTCTTGATAAACACTAATGACCCATTATATTTATTGAAGTTCCACTACCCACCTTCCATTTAGCTCTTGCCAGTATGATTTCCCTTACTTTCAGTAAGCTTCTCCATACGTATGACGGGTTGCTTCCTAATTCAGCTTCCAAGAAGTAGACATTAGGAAAAAACCTACCTTTATAAACTCTGAAAAACAAAGACTTTTTGTGGTTGAGCAACCTCCATGCTTGTTTCACCAACATGGCCAAATTAAATGCGTGGATGTCACGAAAGCCCATTCCTCTAGCTCTATTCGGATCACACAGTCGCTTCCAATTAATCTAGTGTATTTTTCTTTCATTACTCGTCTGACCCCACCAGTATTTTGCCATGATGGAGTTGATGTTGTCGCAAAGAGCTTTCGGCAGCTGAAACAAGCTCATCGAGTATGTTGGTATCGCCTACGCTACTGTTTTAATAAGGACCTCCCTCCCTGCTTTTGAAATAAACTTCTCCTTCCACCCAGTAATCCGCTTAGCTATCTCTCCCGAAGATCTTCGAATGTGTTCACTTTGTTTTTGCCTCCAACCATCGGAAAACCCAGGTACTTCTCAAAAGCAGTCACCACCTGGGCGTTGAACATTCTTCGAATCTCCTCCCTTATCTCTGGTTCAATGTTTGGGCTGAAAACCATGGTTGTTTTCTATCGGTTGATGGCTTGCCCTAATGCCTGCTCGTAGGTAGTCAATATGTTAAGAAGACATGTGCATTCCAAGGGGGTGGTCGGGCAAAATAATAAGCTGACGTTAGTAAAGAGTAGGAGGGAGATACGTACACCATTACAACAGGATGAGATTCCTTGTACATGCTATGATTTGACAGCTTTTCAGAGTAAAGCGGATAATCCCTTCGCACAAAACAGGAACAAATACGGCAACAGTGGGTCACCCTGTCTAATGCCACGTGTTGGGGAGATAAAGCCTTGAGTCTCACCATTGATCAACACCATGTAGCTTGCCGACGACACACACTGCATGACCAAGTCCACCCACATAGCCAAAAACCCCAACTTCAGCATTATCATTCATAAAAACTCCCACTCCACACGATCATAAGCTTTACTAATGTCCAGTTTAATTGCCATGCGCCTAACCTTTCCTTTTTCTTCTATGTTTCAGCCTATGGAGCATCTCATATGCTATCGCAGTATTGTCAATGATAAGTCAATCTGGAATGAATGCGCTCTGGGCTACCGAAATAATATTCAGTAGGATATTCTTTACACCATTAGCCAGCACTTTCGACACCACCCTCCTAACCACGTTACTCAGGCTTATGAGGCGATAATCTAACATAGTTTGTGGGTCCTTCCTTTTAGGAATAAGCACAATATGGGTAAAATTCATCTTCATTAGGACATGACCTAAGTTTAGCACGGAGAGCACTGCCTCTGTTACATCTCCACACACAACGTGCCAATATTTCTGGAAAAAGAAAGGAGACATACCATTCAAACCCGGTGCCTTCGACGGGTGCATTTGGAATAGAGCTTGCCGCACCTCCTCACCGACAAAAGGGCGAAGTAGAGCCTAGTTCATTTTCTCTGTCACTACGCCATCCACCACACGTAGAACCTCATCCACATTACTGGGGTTGGACGTGGCAAAAATTTTTTTTAAGTACTCTTATGCTATCACGCCCACCCCCTACTCATCCGTCGTCCATATCCCATCTTCATCCATCAACCCATCGATTTGAATTTTCCTCTATCGTTGGCTTACCCGTTTATGAAAGAACTTAGTGTTCTTATCACTTGCTAAGAGCCATATAGCTCTAGACCTTTGTCTCCAAAACACATCTTCCTGGTGCAGCAAATCATTTATTTCCTCCCTTAGCATGTTAATCTGGGCAAGGTTGCTACCATACCCGATGTTTGACAAGTCTATGAGTATGGCTTGTTTTTCCTCCAGATGGGTTCTAGTGTTGCCAAACACCTCTCGGCTCCATGCGACTAATCTCATGCGACACCGCTTAATCTTCTCGAATAGTCTAAACATTACGTGTGGCGCGGCTCGTAATTGCTTAGCCCCTACCATTTGTTGTGAAATTTTTTTGAACATAACATTTCATTTTATTTTAGTACGGTGCGTTAGCAAATCTTTTTCACTTACTTTCCAGTTTGTTTCTTTAAAAATGGAATGGGGCTGCTTTTTTTTTCCTTTTTTTTTTTTTTTTTTTTTTCATATAAGAGGGGTCAAAGTGCTAAACATCTTAGGATTATTTAGGAATATATCACCAAGACTAGTGACTCTGGGGGCATTTTTTACAAAGTTAGGGGGGCAATTGCCCCCCTCCCTAATGGCTTCGCCCTTGGATGGCATGGATGCTATGACAAACATACATAGAGTATTGTAAAGAGTAATGATATGTTTACAATATTTTAATGAAAAAGGTTAATGAATATCTTAAGAGTATTAGTTAATGAAATATTTTTAGAAATGTTTTATGTGAAAAGAAAAAATTAATTAATTGTTTTAACAATTTTTTCCCATGAAAATGGTATCAAATTTTTCCTAAAATAACTTATTAACAATTCTCAAAGGACACATGTTAACATGATTCTACTTTAATTTAGACTCGCAAGTATTATTTTCCACTAAAAATTTATTGTAAAATTATTGCCAAAATATTATGGCCATAATATTTTTATGGGTTTTACTAACGTATATGTCAGTAAACCATTTTTAAAAAAAAATATATATGTTAGTGAAAAAGTGACTTTTTTTTTTTTACAACTTTTTCAATTCCTCCTAAAAAACTTCTTAAAAATGCTCTTTTTTTTTTGCATGGCGGACTGGTCCAATGGCGCTCTCATTCAACCCAAAACAAAATGGAGTTATTATAGTCTATGATACTTGATAAAGTTTCTATACAAACTAGCTTGGAGGAAGTTCCTCCAAACAGATAGGTGGCAATCTTAAACAATGACAGGTACCCTGGTCTTGTGCATTGCACGTGACCAATTTTAGAAAAGTAGCATTGCTAAACTTCTCTCTCAGTCAGTTATTTCTCTCACCTAAACCACTATTTTCTCTCTCTCTCCAGATCCAAATTATTACCAACAACATTAAATTGCAAAAATCACTAGTAATGGCACAAGCTAACCTTCTTCTTTTATTTTTTTGACAAATCACAGATTTTATCAGTGGAGAAACAAAGATTACAATGATCTTGTACAACAACTAGCACTTGATAACAACTCACCACTAGGTTCATGGCCAAAACTCAAAATCTTGTACACAAAGATCTTAGTCAAAGACCTAAACATACCCACATGAAAGAGATTATGAAATATAAAACAAGCGAATTAACCCCAGCCTATTTTTCACAACAAGGATTCTAGGTATTTTCTTGTTGATATAATTTTTATTTTTTTATTTTTGGTGTAAGGCTAAAATTTGGGAGCAATGGAGGTTATTTTTGGTTTGGATTCAGTACGAATTGGGCAAACTAGCAGAGAGAGCATGTGGTTGGGAACCGACGAGGAGGAGAGAGGAGAGAGAGAGGAAAAAAGGGGGTTTGAACTTTGAAGTTTGATCTCAATCTGGAATGAAGGAGGGAGAAAGTGTTTTAGGTGAGAGAAACATCTAAGAGAGATGTCAGTAACGTAACTTAATAGTATTACTTTTCAATTTTAAGCTAAAATTGATCTTGTGCAATATGCATGATCAAGACAGTTGTCAATGTTTAAGATTGCCACCTAGTTGTTTGGAGGAACTTTCTCCAAACCTATTTGTATAGAAACTTTATCCTATTATACTTCTTTCTAATAAATAAATAATTTTTTTTAAAAGTCTATGATACTCCCTCCGTCCCAATTTATTTGTCATGTTTGAAAAGTCAAACTTTTTAAAGGACATCATTTATTGTCTTGTCTACTTCATTAAAATGTATAAGTTTATAAAATTACCCTTAAATAAATTTATTAGATTTTTAAAAAAAGAATCATTCTTAATGAGGTAACTAAAAGGGTGCTCCAATTAGATTATTTTTTAAATATTTGCTAGTTTTCTTTTCAAATAGTTTTGAAAATAAAGTAGGTGTATAATAGAAACATTAGTAAATTAATGATTTTTATTTTTAGAAATAGGACAATATTTTGGGACATCCCAAAATGGAATAAAAGACAAATAAATTGGGATGGAGGGAGTACTTCTTTTGAGGAAAGAAATTATAGGTTGGTTGTAATAAATGTCACGCGTCATATCATTGCCAAGAGTTTATGCAATTCCCATATTTCCAAGGACAATAATAACTATTACCTCCATCCCAGATTGTATGTCTTCTATTTTATTTTAGGATATCCTAAAATATTTTTCTGTTTCTAAAAATAAAAATTATTAGTTTACTAATATTCCTATTATACCCCTACTTTATTTTCAAAACTATTTGAATAGAAAACTAACTAATATTTAAAAAAAAAAAAATCAATTTAATTGTGGCACATTTTTAGATGCCTCATTAAGAATAACTTTAAAAAAAAAAAAAACTGATAAATTTATTTAAGGGTAGTTTTATAAACTTATACATTTTTATAAGGCAGACAAGATAATAGATGATGTTCCCTTAAAAAGTTTGACTTTTCAAACAAGACAAACAAATTGGGATGGGAGGAGTATATTTTAAGTTAAATTTAATATTTATTAAATAATATTTTAATAAATATATTAAATTATGTACAAATATTAAGAAAATTATATACCTTATTATAATGAACTTGTGCATCTAAATCATAAATTAATGACACAAATATTTTTGTGTATTTTTTTTTTTGTTATCATTCACGGGAATCACTTTTACTAGCCCCAAATCAAACAAAATCAAACACGATTATAAATTATTTTTCAATATGTGTCCTTAAAGTACTAGTTAAAGACGCACAATGAAATCTGTGGGCTACTTTTTTGTACTCCCAGGGAAACTATTTGCGTACTCCGTGGGAAAACTTTTTGCAGTCCCACATTGAAAGAATCTCCCCCTACTTTCTGCCTTATAGGTTCACTACTCCTTGGGCGTTAATAACTTATGGTACACTACTCCTTCGACTTCAAGCTTATAAGGCAGAAAGTGGAGGAGATTCTTTCAATGTGGGACTGCAAAAAAGTTTCCTAGGGAGTACGCAAATAGTTTGCCTAGGAGTACAAAAAAGTAGCCCACAATAAATAACTGATGGTACACTACTTCTTTGGCTCATGCTTATAAGGCAGAAAGTGGGAGGAGATTCTTTCGATGTGGGACTGCAAAAAAGTTTCCCAGAGAGTATGCAAATAGTTTCCCTGAGAGTACAAAAAAGTAACCCACACAATCTAATGATTTTAAAGATAAATTATAACTTTTTCCTTGTGATTTGTCATATCTCAATTTAATCTATAAGATTTCAATTGCTACAGTTATGCCCTAAATTTTGGATAAAAATTAAATTATTATGGTTCTATCAAGGTTTAACTTTTTTTTTTCACAAGTTTGGAACATGTGAGCAATTTGATCATTCTTAACTCTACGAAATTATCCCTTACACAAATATTACATCCAAAGAAAATCAAACTTGACTTGTGACAAGCCCATTTGAGAGATGAGAGATCTACTACTTTTTCTTTTTAGCATATCCAAAATTTTATATTTATGTCAATATTTTTCATCCACTAGATGTCTCTTTCAAGCAAAGTAGTTTGCGGAGCTCACAAACATGCGATTAAGCTTGTTTTTGTGGATAGTACGGTGTATGGGATTCTACTCTTTCTTGTGTTTTGTTGCGACAACGTTCTCCATTGCCTCCCTGCAGCTTACGCAAAGAAGTGGCTAGTGCTAGAGAGTCAATGAGGTGAGGGTAATTATGCATTTTTCAAGTTGATATTTTTGTCATTAAGCAAATGCTTGATGGTTTTAGGAATTGATGTCCTAAAAATCTGCATTGCGAAAACATGATCTGTATTTTCAATTTTGCATGTTCAAAAAGTTGTTTTTAAACTCCCCCCTCTCCCTCCCAAAAAAATTTACTTCCTTTTGATAATCTTCAATATTTATTTAAGAAAGCAAAGAACAATCTACCTTACACGCGGACTATTTACATATATTACAACATATATTATAACATGTACCAACTATTATCTATACTACTATTTAAAAGGTTTTCCTTGTTTGGGATCTTCATTTTTTTTAATTCAAAAATATCTTTATACTCCTATGTTTAAGTAGAGACAAAACTGATAGACAATCTGGTAAAAATACAACTCTAACTCCCACTTAAACATTGTCTAATAAATAGAGTCGCTCTCCTATTGATTTTCAAATTACTTTATCCACTTATAAATTAAATTCTCAAAATAAAAATTATATATAAAAAATAAAGACCCTTTTTTTTTTTGGCTATAAAATAGGATCACTAAGCCCGACATTTTAACTTTTTTTTTCTTCTTCTCTCTCTCTCTCTTCTAAATTCTATCTCTTTTTTTTTTTTTTTTTTCAAATCTCTTCTTCTTTATTTTTGAATTATTAAAAAAAGTGATTTTTAATGTACTCTTTTTTTTTAATGATTTATTTATGTTGGTGTTTGAATTGCTTTCTTTTCACATCTATTAGTACTACTTTTTTTTTTTTAAATTATTATTTACATTTTAATGAATGTATTTTCTATGTCCAAAATAAAAATCACTATACATGTGGTTTAATTAGATAGAAGAAAGAAACGTCTCAAATTGAGATGAATGAAAAATTATGACACTAAATCCAAAAAAGCCTCATTGCACGGGTAAAGCACATGTGATGAGGTTAGTGACATTTAATGCGTTTTCCCGGTTCTTTTATAGTTTTGTTATAAATTTATTCATTTGGGGGGAGAGAGAATATAAAAAATTAAAAAAGAAAAATGTAAAAACAGTATTGTAAGTTCTACAAGAGGCCCATCAACTATCAACACAAAAGAATAGTATAAATGTATTGTACCTGGATTTCCCTTTTGTATCCTACGCGTGCGTTTGGTATTGGCTCAAATCACCAGTTTTTTTTTTTTTTTTTTTTGTTCTATTTAGCTTTTTTTTGCTATTATTTATGGGTCTTATTATACTTTTTAGTACTATTCATGGATCTCACTATACTCCAACTATCTTTTAGCTTTATCTATAATATTTTCAATAAAAAAATTTTAGTTTTAGCTAAATAAGTTGTCCTCAAGCAGAAAGTCTAAAAAAAAAAAAGTCAATGTATGCAATTATCAACAAGAAGAACTACAAGAGTAACTGGACTATGAAACGTGAAATACAACCCAAGGGGAAAGGCACAAAGTATGTTTTTATCTATAATATTTTCAACAAAAAAAAATTTCAATTTCAGTTAAATAAGTTGTTCTCAAACAGAAAGTCTAAAAAAAAAAAGTCAATATATGCAATTATCAACAAGAAGAACTACAAGAGTGACTGGACTATGAAACGTGAAATAGAACCCAAGGGGAAGGCACAAAGTATGTGAATTTAAAAATGAAACACAATTATCTTTTGAAAATGTTCAAAATACATCAAGGATTTTTAGATTATCAAGTAACCAACTCCTACCTGTTGCGTTCATGATTAGTAATGAGGTCTAAAATACTAATTAATAACTTCAATTCATTTTTTTCTTTTTTGAGAAATTCAATTCATGTTCTATTCAAATACCAACGTGCTCATTCTGCTTTGAGAAATTTAAATTCACATAAGATTCTCTTTCTAAGATCAAGCTCATGTTACTACTTCCACCAATTACTCTTTCATGGAAAAGCTGAGTCAAGATACCAGTTAGCTCTTCAATTTCCAAAGCTGGATTGCTGGCTAATGTGCTTATTTAACATGGTCTTTTCCCACTCGATTACGACATAATATTTGTGAACTATGATACTAGGCCAATCAAAAACAAAGAGGTTTTGATTGATTAAGCCGTGACTGAAAATTCCATCTCAATATTTAATTGATTGGATTAGATCTGGAATATGAATAATGTTGATGTTTATGTCAATCTTGGACGATGGAATTATTAAGCACCAGAGATAATTAAAAATGGTTCGAACCTTTGAGATTAAGCATATTTATCAACCACCAAAAAAAAAAAAAAAAAAAATCTTTGAGATTAAGCATGAAATGATAAACAAGCCAATGACAAGAGCCAAAGAATGGGAGCAAATCATATAATTATCTTGATTCATGATTTAAACCCACAACATCTGCTTTATGATGGTTGTATATCACATGTAGGCCCGAACAAAAATGTTGACTATTGAACACTAGTACTCTAGAAATTTTTTCTAAAGTAGTCATTAGGAAACTTAATTTTTTTTTTTTCCAAGGATGACTTGCTACGACCGTGAGCTGAGTCACTGAAGAAAGCAAAGCTGCTATGACCATGATTATCAAAATCAGGATCTTAAGTAGAACCGATAAGGAGGTTTTGAGGATTGTAAGATTCTATATGTTTTTTTATAGTTCGATAATTAGGAGTAAAAGATTTAAACTCAGGACTTTTTTTTTTTTAATTTTTTTTTTATAAGAAGGACTTCCTCATTGAAAACACTAAAAGATGTCTATTGAGCTATATGGCTCTTGGCAAATTGTAAAATTTTACTTTTTATATTAAATAAAAGTCAAAATCATAATTAATGATGATGTATGTCAAATAATCATTGTAAGTAATTAAAAATTTGATATAATACAATATTATATGAAACTCTTTAAAATATATATATAAATATTATGGGGTCGAAGAATTTGGCAACTGCGGCCGACTTTGTACTAAACCCAAGGCCCGCGTCGAGAAGGAAGAAATGTTCGAAGACAAAAGAAGCAAGTCCAAGGTGCCATGAAACATTGCCAAGGACGATCCTGTCCTCGGCCAACAAGATCACAGAAGGGAAGAGTGGCATGCCATCAAAGGCAGCCTCTTGGGGCATCCCAAGGAAAAAGACAGGTACAATGGGTCAGCCATGGGAGCACAGTGAAGGAGTAATTCAAGGAAAAACTGTCACCTCCGCATTAAATGCCCACAACTAGCGTCTTGGCCGCATTAATGAGGAAATGACCCCTGAACAGTGCTACCTCGGTTACCGCAACTCACTATACACCAAAGATGGTATCTGATAGGACAGACATTCAAGTATAGGCTTGGATGATCAACAAGTGGAAGGCCAAGATCGTTTAAAGAGGACTATATAATAGAAGAAACCCACCATAGAGAAAGGGCTGGATCAGGGGAAATAGCACTATAACAATCTCAAGAACTCCTGTAACCATTCTCATTCAATATTTACTAGAACAAAACTCCTCGGATTGTGCCGAGAACAAACTTTCTTTGATAAACTCAGTTCATCTCTATTTGATTGTCATGAACACCATATTAACTGTTGTCCATGCACTAAAACCTAACTCTTTAACCCATTCTCTACGAATTTATTGTATTAGGCTAGTTGGGTCTGAGTCCACTCATCCAACAGAAGAAGTGTTCAAATCTAGTCCCTACAAATATATACACTTTTAGTGACACATCAGATTTTATCAACTAATAGATTAATAAAATAATTAAAGGTGTGTTTGAATATCGTTTATTTTGCTGAAACTGAAAAATTATTACTGAAAGTACTGTAAATAAAGGTAAAAGTTAGTTGAAATAGTATAGTAGGGCCTATGAATAGTGCAAAAAGTGTAGTGGGCCCATGAATAACAGGAAAAATAAACTAAATAGTAAAATAATTTTAATTTTTAATCTTAATCCAAATGCACACTAAATAGCCATCATGACATAAAATAATCATCAACTTTTATCTTTTGGTTTATTATTTTGGGTAAATAGAAAAGGTAAAAGTGAAAAAAGTAACAGATTCTTATAATCGCTCCCATGTTATTAAGGATCCGTTTAGATACAACTTATTTTGCTGAAAACTGAAAATACTGTAGTAAAATAATTTTTAAATGTGTGTGTACGGACCTGGTTTGAACTTCAAGCCCAACAAGGTGGCAGGCTTTAACCCAAAAGGCCCAAAACAATAAATTTGTAGATGATGGGTTAGAAAAACTAGACTTTAGTGAATCAAATGACAAGCTGATATATTCGAGTGATAAGGAAGGAAAGATAATAGATGTTTCTTTAAAGAAAAACATCCTCGGCCAAGTTCGACAAGATTGATTCTTAGGTATTTCCGTTGAAGCTTTATTACAAGTCTAGTTCTAGGTTGCTACAGTGCTTTTTTTTCATTCCCTGACCTCCTTCCTCATGAAGGGTCTCTTACATTATATAGCTCCCTTCAAACCATTTTGATCCTACCTTTGTTGATCATCTGAGCCCTCACTTGAATGTTTGTCCCATCAGACACCCATTTTGGCTTTCTGTGAGTTGTGGTAGCCAAGGCAGCACTGTTCAGTGGTTTTCTCCACATAAATGAGGCCAGAAAAATAGATGTTGTGCATTCAATACGATGGTAGCAGCTTTTTCTCAGATTCCTCTCAGCTCCGATCCCTTTTGCACGATCATGTCGTCTGTCTCAATCAATAGATAATCCCGGAAAGTCACCTTGAATGACAAGGTATATGTTTGATCCATGCCTTGCTTATCCGAGGAGAAGTTCCTACTCGAACCAACTTTCTCAGCCCTTCCATTTGTATTTTACTTATGGAATTCGGAGTTTGACACCCTCGCTGCTGTTTGTTGGAAAATTTAGACCCCAGTTGATAGAATTAACAAATTTTAAATCCAAGTTGTTAATTAGATTTATTATGAATAAAACTTGTTAAAACAAACAAACATCAATATTATGTCAAAATCATGCAGCGGAAATAATAAATAAGACAAGATATGATGACCCAAGAAAAACCAATGAAACCAACCAGTTTCATAGTAAAAAATCTGGGGGGAAACCTTTCCAAAAAGCAATCCACTATAGTAAAGAGAAGTTTTAGATCTAATACAAAACATTTGTCCCTAGACTCTACAATCCCGTAGATGAACTCACAGTAGAAACCTTCTACTGTTTCAGAACCTCTGAACTCTTCAATATATAAACACCACCCTTTTTGTTGCACGGATCCCAATACGTGACTAACTCCTTTGTACGAATCCTTGTTCGTGACTCACTCACCAACTTGAGGAAGAAAAATGTTGGCTGCAAAGTTCTTCACTTCATCAACAATGAAGATCAAGAAACACTTGGTTACAAAACCTTAAGGCGCAAAGATACAGTAGCTTCTTTTAAAGAGAATAAGGTATCAATCACCTTTTGCATATGTTCTCCTTGTATTCTGTTATGTGACAGCCTCTAAAATAAACTTTATATAGGTCTAGGGTTGTGAGAAAAGAAACCTTACACAAATATATAAGCCTGGCCCAAAAATCAGATCTGAAATTCTGATTTCTCGTAACCTCGATCGATCGGGAGGTGTCGAGCTTTAAACCTCGATAGATAGTTAGGTGTCGAAGAGCTATCGAGAAGACATAAGATTTCTCGATCGATCCACCAGCTATCGAGAAGGTATCGAGATTGCGATAAGAAAACACCTTAAAAAGCTCGATAGATAGCCAGTTGTCGGGCTATCTGTCCTCAAGTGTCGAGCTATCTGTCCAGCTTTAATGAACACCTTTTCTTCACTTGTTTCTTAGTCCAATCTTCATGGCTTTAATACTAGACTTGAACAACATGTTTTTTGAAGTATTAAACACATCTTAGATCTGCCCAATTACAAGTAAAGTGCGTTTTGTCAAAAGATTAGCCAATTACACAAAATATGTCCTTAACACTGTTCATCCTCCTCGGACAGACAAGAGCCTCGGCCAGGCCCGAGGCCCAGTTCATGAATTTGGTCCCTTATCCCTACAATGTAAATAGTGCCGTGTGACCTATTTTTAATTAAAAAATTGCTAAAAAGTGAAATTTATAGGTTCCATAAACAGTGTACAGAATCCACTTATGTGCATTGTACAGGGAGAAAAGTCAACAACTACAGCAAAAAAAAAAAAAAAAAAGTGAAACTCAAAATTCAAACGCACAATGGCGCAATGGGGCTTAAATAGATACAAAATTTCATTCAAAGATAAAAATTCAAAGCCAAACTTGCATGTCGGTACAATTAAACAACACTTTATGGTCCAAAAGGTGGCATGTTTTCTCACCACAGATTGAAAAGCGGCTTGCCGCCTTTTTACTTTTTAAATGGTATTGCTTCTTCTTAGTTCTTAGTTCTTACTATTACTTTTTTTTCCTTTTTCTTTTTTAAGTCACCAGCAACATGTAAAGTTGATCATGTTTTAAAAGCAGGCGATCCTCTTTATGGACGGCATTTGAAAAAAAAAAATTAATTGGTAATTTATACATGCAATGCAATTAAAAAATTTTGAATTTTCGTGAGTTTTAAACTCATAACCTCGCCATCTACCTTGCTTTTAAGAAGGAAAAATGTGTCGTTTTAAAAGCAAGGGAAAAGGTGTCGTTTTAACTAGAAAATAAGATTGGGATAATTCAATTTTGATAGTCTAGAGATGAAGATTGGCAACCACGGACGGAGATTAGTCAAACCAGAATGAGGGTCAATCTATTGTGACAAAGCAAAGGTTGTGTAATGAATTTTCTATTGCCGCTCTTGGAACCTAAAAAAAAAGGGTTCAATTTAGGGATGGCAATTTTTGCCCGATCCGCGGATACCCGGCCCGGCCCGACCCTAATGGGCCGGATTTTACCCGGTCCGATTAAGAATAGGGTCGGGTATGGGTTTTTAAAAAAAAAACCCGAAGCGGGTCCGGGTCGGGTTCGGGTTTTATCAAAAAAACCCGAAACCCGACCCGAGACCCGACCCGGTTAAAAACCCGGTAAACTAAAATTACAAAAATACCCTAACTATATATATTCATATATTCTAACCCTAATCCCTCATTTTTCACTCTTCAGCAGCCTCACTCTCCTCTCCCAATCCAATCGGCTGCTCTCACTTCCTCTCACTCTCCTCACATCACTCTACTCTCCCCAACCTTTGATCTCTGTCACCACCGGCCATCATGTGCACAGGATCAGGTGGGTTTCTCTCTTTCTCTCAATCTCAGCTCACACGGTCTCACTCGCTAGCTTTCAAGCAACGCCGCCCAAGCAGCGCCGCCCAAGATCTCAGCCTCTCACCGCCGTTCCAAGCATTCACCAACGCCGATCTGTTCTCACTCACTCTCAATCTCATCGCCGGCCCAAGTTCTCAACGCCACTCTGTTCTCTACTTCTCTTAATTTTTTTTTAATGTTTTTTTTTTTGTTTTAATATGAGTCTTTGAGAATATAAGATGTTTGATTGTTTGTTTCAATTTTTTTGTTTTAATGAGTCTCTGAAAATATGAGATTAAACTCCAAAGACTCTCTCTCTCAAAAACTCGGAGAAAATCTCTAGGCCATTTAGCATTGTAGATGACGAAGAGCCTTTCCACGGCGTCGTTTCGTCATCTCAGTCTATTACTCTCGCAATTTTTTTTGCTTAAAAAGCGTTTGGGGAAAACGATTAGGGTTCCAGAAATGAGAAAACTTGTTCTAAGGTAACAACGATGGATGTTTGTGCTCTGTTTGGTTGATATGAAAATGTGATGAAAGAGAGAGAAAATGAGCTGTTAAATATGAGTTTGCCATGGTTTTTTTTTTTTTTTTCTTCAGTTTCTTTTTACTGGGCTAAGGTTTTGATTGTTGGTGCATTGTTTGGATGCTGAGAAAATGTATTAGAATAAGAAAAGAAACGGAAACGGAAACGCTTCAATTTTTTTTTTTTTGTTGGGCCACGAATTGGGCCCAATTTCTTAACGGGGCCCGCGGGACCCGCGGGGCCCGGTGGGGACGGGTCCGGGCCCCGGGAAAAAAACCCGCTTAGTAAACGGGCCGGGTTCGGGGGCCACGGGTCTTGGCCCGCGGGTCGGGTCCGGGTATGGAAAAACCCGGCCCGAACCCGACCCGTTGTCATTCCTAGTTCAATTCAAGGTGTTTGGTTTGTAAACGTGGAAGAAAAAGCAGATAAAGAAAGTATAAAATTAAAAAGAACAAGTCGGGGCAGCCGGGCAGGTACGTGGGGAGTCATATCAGGGTAATTTTGTCCTTTGATCATGTATAATCTTCAACTCTCCAAATAATCAACCGAGGCATAAAAATAATAGTACTCCGACCGACTTTCTCTTTGTCTGGTGCATCTTTCATTTTCTTCTTTGTGAATACAAAGCTTGGCGGTAGGCACAGTGCGTGCGTATTGCTGCTAGAGATTTGAATTTCAAACTTTGAAGAATTCATTTAATTAATTGAAATCTGAATTTTGAACACCAATAAGACAGGCTATGAGGAATTCCAAGATTCCAATTTCAAATTCCAATAAGACAGGCTAGCTTTATTGATTGTATGAATGAAGATTTAGGTAGAAGAACTATAGAGGTTTTATTTCAAGAAGAAGAATGAATTTTTCTTTCGTTTTCTACTCGAAATTGAATTTCTTTGGTAATATGTGACGTATATATATTTCTTTAAGCTTTTAATTTGATGTTGTGGACACTGTTTCTTGCAATGTTTCTGTATTTGGTTGAACGAAATAAACCAAATCTTAAATAAAACAAATAGTTAATGAAAGAGAGAAAAAGAGGTGAGACCTGGTTGGTGCGGCACCGCATAGCCTAGGCTTCGTAACATTTAGATAGTTCAAATCTTTTATCTAACTCTCCTTACTCCACTCTATGTTCCACAAATAATAATTTGACACATGTTCACATATTTGATTAGATGCTATTTTTTGCCTTTTCTTGTTTTAGTTTCCAAAAATAAATAAATAATTTAAACCTGCCACCATTGGTCTACCACTGAACAACCACGTAGAAAGTATTAGATTAAAAAGCCAATGATTTTAATAGATCTATGAAGTTCCTTTGTAAGAGAATCCCAATTGGTATGCCTCGGTTCAGGTTCGTTCAGGGGACAATAATGGATTAGAGAAGATGGGAGTGATGTATTGGTTGATAATGAGCTGGCTTCAAATGGTGTGGCCACTGAGACCCCCAAAAAAGTTTTCATTTTGACGAGTGACACTGGTGGCTCATTGGGCTTTGACTAAGGCTATCAAGGCTACATTTAATGAACATTTTGGGGTTGAGTATCTACTAAATTTTTGATGGATTGTTTGGTGGGGGTGACTGATGAAGATGAGTCGGGGTTTTTTTTTTTTTTTTTTTTGGTAACTGGCTAACCGGTTGAGGTGTGGACTTGGCAGTGGTAGTGGATGGCTGATGATATCATTGGTGATTTCTTTCTAGTGGAGCTGGTGAAGTTGGTTGTGGTGGATCGGTGATGGAGAATGGTGAACATGTGTTTGGTTTTTTATTTAATTTTTTTTAGGAAAATAAGTGTTTGAAATATAAAAAAAGGCAAAAAATTAGCATCTAATTAAATAGGTGGACATGTGTCAAATTTTTATCTGTGGAGTATAGAGTGGAGTAGGGAGAGTGATACAACATATTTAGACTTCGCTTAGATTGGTGCGACGCTTCAGAAATGGAGGAAGTTGTGTGAAACGAAACCTTCACTTTGGGTTCTTCACAAATCCACGCAACTTCCTCTATTTCTGAAGTGCCTCCTCCAAGGAGTGCTTCGATCTCACTTCAAATTATTCAAATTAACTTGTAACTCTATGTATATGCATTAATATACTAAAAGATATATATTAAAATGCATAGTATAATTTTTACATATATAATTTAAATATTATTAAGTCATTCTTATATTTTTTTTTTAACTCTTTAAAAAGTCTTGTAAGAATATTATTAGGTAAAAAATATAAATTGCCCATTTTTTTAAAATTTTTTATGTTTATTAATTCTATACTTTTTGGTTTTTGTACACAATAACTCACTTGGATGGATATTTATGATTTAATCCTACATTTGACTCCAAAATTAAAAAATAAAACTCTCTCTAAATATAAATAATTTAAGATAGATGACGCAAAATTGGACTTCAATTGTAAAATCTAATTAAATTTTATCTAAGTTTTGCATATATATATATATATATATATATAAATAGCTCTCCATTTTTGTCTTCTCGTCTCGTGTTTTCAACTGTTGCAATTAATTAGAACTAACCTCTCTCTCAACTCTCAAAGTATGCCTCGTACAAATAGTCTTTTAAAAAAATAATGGCAGAAAGGAAAGTTCTAAGAAATTTCAAAATAAGCAACCTCTCTTCTCAGCAATCCCCCAACAGTAGGAGAAAACACATAATGGCATGAGTCTTTCTCCTCGCATGAGGGAGAGGACTCGTGTCACATAAACATGATATACCTCCAGTAGAACGAAAGTATTAAATTTCGAGTACAATTTAACTTTGTGGGTGGGGTTAGGACCTCCTCCAATAGAATGAAAGTATTAAATTTCAAGTACAATTTATTTTTGTGAGTGGGGTTGGTGCGAACCAGACAACAAGTTTAGTTTGTTGCTTTCGAGAAATTGCCTTAGCCCCTGTTTTGCTTTGCTTTCAGATTTGAAATTAGGAAGGAGATGAAACTGGAAATTTTGTGGACATTACGAGGAAGAAGGAGGATCGATCCGAAATAATGTGCGTACTCACGATGCAAAATGGGTCTCACTCAAAAGTCAAAAGCAAAGGCTACCGTTAATATTAGTAGAGAAATTGATGTTAGAAGTCTAGGATTGTTAGAACATAGATGTCATTAATCTTTCCTTTTTTGGCAAATATGTTAGATGTCATCATCATAATTATAGTATTTAATTAAGGTAATTAAAATTGAAAAGGATGTAAATTACAATGGTCCGCGTTTGAAACGCGTAATTGGAGACTATATGAGTCTATGACCATATATGACAAGCACCAAGAAGAAGCATCGTAATTTAAATACCGTGGAAGCAAGAGCCTATGATTGACATTCATAAAGCATTTTCAGAAGATTTGGACTCATTTATTTGTGCAAAGTGGACCTCTCCTGTTCCTCCAAAAAAATAAATAAATAAATAAATAAAATTTGGACCTCCTTGCGACAGGGTCCCATGGCGTTCTCATCCCGCCCAAAACAAAATAAAATAGAATAATTCTTCTCTAGAGGAACTTTGTTGTCTACAATTTATTTTTTAAGATTTGTTGTGAATATAATTTTTTTTAGTAGTTCATTACTTCATTTGACAATTCCAACGAAAATATACATTAAAAATGTATTTTTAACTATTTGCACACGTGTACACGTGCGTAACTTTTATTTTATAGTAGTTCTTTTCACAATTCCAATGTCCCAATAAGAAATATGTTCAAATCAAAATTTAACTTGCATTTAATATGGTTTCTCAAAAAAAAAATTGCATTTAATATTTATTAAATAACATTTTTATAAAAATATAAAGCTAAATCATGTATGAATATTAAAAAAAGTATATAACTATATACATTTGTAGGGTCAGTTTTTGTAGCCCAAGCCCAAAAAGGATGGGTTAGAGGCCCAACGAACCCAGCACAATGAATTTGTAGAGAGTGGGTGAAAGAGCTGGGCTGGATCTGAATTAAACTATGGATGGCTAAGTTACGTGAGGCAGAAATAGCATAAAATAATGACTGAGAATATTTAGGTGAAAGTCCGAAGAGACATCTTATTGAATAAACAGTAATTACAACTTTCAGAGCTACCGTCAAGCCTCCTTTCTTCTCTTTTCTCTTTTTTGTCAGGGATCAACCTTCTTTATATAGCACCTTCCTCCCTCATCTCCATCGTCCACCTGTTCCCCATCTGGGTATACACTTGAGCGCGGGTCATATCATGCGCCCACTTTAGTTCTTTGTGAGTGGTGGTAGCTGAGGTTTCACTGTTCAGGGGTCCTCTCCACATAAATGCGGCCAGAAAAGCTGTTGCAGTGCATTAAATACGGTGGTAGCAGCTTTTCCTTTAGATATTTCTTCATTCTTATCATCCTCAGGAGTGCCCAGAACTTGTTTTTGTCACACATATTGCCAGGAAGGGCACTCGGGCTCCCTGTACATGTATTTAATCAGAACTTCCCGTATCCGAGGAGTAAAATCTCTTCGGACGATGAATGTTCTCTTCGGATTATACTTTTCGGCCACCTTTGGGCTTGATGTCCGCAAAAGAAGTGTCCCAGCCCGCTTGCGCTCTTCGGATTTAAGATGCCACAGAACAGGGCCCCAGGCCCACTTACCAGATCTGGGCTTTTACCCCCCACAACATTATATTGAATTTGTGCATCCAAGTAAATAAATAAATTGTATGTGTATATATATCATAGTGAGGTGGAAAATATAAAAGGAAGAAGAAGGAGGAAGAGGAGGAGGTGAGAAGTAAAAAAATCAAGAAAATAAAATCAAGAGAAGCTTACGGTAATAAGACTTATGTATGCTTCCTCCTAGAAGTCTAGAACCCATGTCTTTGCAAAGACTCAACGAGAACCCAGTTGAGAAGCTCTCATGAGAACTAGAGACAGCATTTTCATAAAAGTTTTTTTTTTTTGGTCAACCATGGAAATAGCATAAAACTAGGAATTAATCAGTCTGTTACATCACAAGTTAACTTTATCGGAAGCTATAATTCTTTCCACCACAAGTGGTGGATACAAAAATACAACAAAAGAGTCTAGGCTACTTGCACCTAACTTGGCCATCGCATCAGCGCATTGATTGGCCTCCCGAAAGACGTGAGTTATCTGCTTGTTAGGAATCTCTCTCACCAAGTTCCTGCAATCAGTCAACAATGGTTCCATTAACAGATTGGTAGATTTATTGTTCATGAGCAAGACTATACTTAAAGCATCTAATTCAATGATGAGGTTGTTCAGCCTCATTTCCTTTGCTAATAGCAAACCATCTCTGAGTGCCCACAACTCAACCATGCAACTGTTGGTACAACCAAGAGGCCTAGTGTAGCCTTTCAACCATTGCCTTTCATGATCCCTGATCACATCGCCCCCCCTGAATGTCCAGGATTTCCAGGAGCAGACCCATCAAAATTAAGCTTCTGGCAACTATAGTTTTGGCTTTAGGCAACTTAGCGTTCAAACAAATGGAGAAGAACTCAATACTATCTTTGATACTTCTCTTGAAGCTTGATCGATCCACCTTCCCTGTTTTAAAAACAAAGCTGTTCTTGTGCAACCATAAATGCCACACTCCCATGGGAAACAAAACCTTCCAAGGAATGCCCATCATTTTGGATTTGACGTCTGCCTTACAATTGGTTTCGAGCCATTCACCCAATGGTAAATTAAAGGTTTCCTTCATGCAAACCGGGTACTGAAGTTGTTGCCAAAAATCACGAGCAATCACACAACCCCTTAAAAGGTGTTCAATAGTTTCAATGCTTTGGTGACATAAACTACATATGGGGTCAAGACTTAAACCACTTGAACCCAAAACTTCCTCGGTAGGCACAGTATTATGCAGACAAAGTCATAGAAAAAATTGAACTTTAGGATAAGTTTCAACTTTCAACACCCAAGCCACCAACATAGTATCAAGGTTCAAAGGATTTAAACCCCTTGTCAATAAGTAAGCTGATTTCAAGGAGAAAAACAATTTCTTATTTTAGTACCGGTTTATTTCGACGTATCATTTCGTACTATTACAGGGTTACCACTAATATATATATATATATATATTATTACTATTTTTTTTTTAAAGTAATGATATTAACTACTGTATTTAATATAGAGGTTTAAAAAAATTCCTAATCAACTTATCAAAGTAGTTACTATCGCGCACTCTTGACGTAATGGTTATTTTACAAGTATAAAATTTTTGTGGGGTAGGGGTGGGGGTGGAGGTGAGGCCAGGGTTATGATTTAAGTCGCTAAAAGGGAGCTTCGCATACTATACACTTAAATTAGGTTAAAGTAGAATTTCTATCTTATATAAAGAAAAATTTATCAAATAGTTGGTTTTTTTTTTTTTTTTGGGGTAAATAGACGTGGATGATGCCATGATGGAGCACTGTAAAATAGGAAGCTTCCAAGAAATTTCCAACCCCACGTCATTGTCTTTTCAATGACTTCCTATCTCCTAATTTTTATATTATTTCACCTTTATTTACTTGTGGTCCATTTACTTGTGGGTTGGATTGGGAATAGTTGTAATTCATACAGTGGATAATAGATTTTAGTTGGTTTGGAATTTTATCAAACCATGTTAAATATTGTTATTTGTGTGCTTGTTTTATTTTATTATTTGTATGAATCACTTTTGCTAGCTCCAAATCAAACATGAATATGAGTTATTGTTCAATATGTGTCCTTAAAGTGCTAATTAAATAAACACAATAAAACTAATTATTTTAAATATAAATTATAATTTTTTACTTATGATTTAGTCTTATCACAATTTAATCTATAAAATTTAATTGCTACTATTATGTCCTAAAACTTGGATAAAAATGAAATTATTATGGTTCCATCAAAATTTAATATATATATATATATATATATATATTTTCACACGTTTGGGACATGTGAGCAATTTTATGATTCTTAACTTCAAAAAATTATCCCTTATACAAAAATTCCTCTGTAGAAAATCAAACCTGACTTGTGACGAACCATTTGAGAGATCTGCTACTTTTTTTTTTTTTTTTTTTTGCTTATCTAGAGCTATATTAATGTTAGGGGTGTCAAATGGGTAGGTTTGGAGTGGACATAATTGAGTTGGGCATATAAAACCCATTTACCCATTAAAACCCATTTAACTAATTGCTTCTAATCCAAATCCAACCCAACCCAATTATTATGAGTAAACCCTAACTCACCCAATTATCAAGATTACTAAAATGCCATTAAAGTGAAAACCCCAACACTTTCTTGGATTCTCTTTTTCACTCTCTTTAGTCTCCATTCTTGAGATTAAAACATTCCACATAAGCACATCCACACAGCAAGTATATTAAAAATCCAAATAAAAAAATATTTTATATTCTTTTCTTTTCTTTTCTATTTTCTCTCACTTTCTTGGCAACCAAACAATGAATGAACCACCCAAAATTTGGATCTTTTTATTTCTCCCTCACCAAATCACACTAGCTCAGCAAATCAAAACCCAAAAAACGATCAAACCCACCTAATATAAACTAAACTCAGATCAAGAGAGACAGCCTAGATCAAAGAGGACAAAATTGGCGTTACAACTTGCTCCTTGCCGTTCACCGCCACTAGCCACTATTTGGACTTATCTTGGCCAACGACCCTTCTTGGCCATGTTCTTTCCAGCAAGCAATGCCATAGTTGACCCCAGAAAATGCCTAGCGTTCGGTTTTCGATCACCGTTTGGTTACATCAAAACCCAACATTGATTATTGGATTGATTGCAGGAGCTGGATGAGATGAAGAAGCGTTTGAAGGAAATGGAAGAAGAAGCTGCCGCTCTCCGTGAAATGCAAGTTAAGGTCGAGAATGAAATGGGCATTGTTCAGGGTTCTAAAATTCTCCACTTTACTTTTCTGATTTCTCTGATTGTTTGCTGAGAAAATAATCCCTAGAAAATAATCGGGATTTTTTTTTAATAGGAAGGGCTGGGTTGAATTTGGGAATATTGGTTTTGGGTTAAATGAGTCCCAATGGGTTTTTAGCTAAAACCCAATAATCATTGGGTCTAATTGGATTGATGCTTATTTAACCCAACTAATAATTGGGTGGGTTTAGATTCAATTAGAGTAGGTGGGTTTAAGTGGGCAAATAAATTTGGGCTTATTTTTCCAACCCTAATTAATGCCAATATTTTCCATCCACGACTTGAGAACATGCAATTAAGCTCGTTTTTGTGGATAGTGTGGGGTGTGGCCTTCTACTCGTTCTTGTGGTTTGTTGCGATAGCATTTTACACTACCTCATTGCAGCTTGCGCTAAGAATGGTGAGTGTTGGAGAATCAAGGAGGTAATAGTAATTGTAAGGACTCAATTTGGATTGGACCCATAATAGGGATTTACTTCAAACCCAACAAGCCCAAACAATACATTTTTAGAGAGAGGGATGAAGAATTAGGCCCTAAAAGACAGGCAACTCTAAAAACAGAAGTTCCCACCATTGGAGGTCGAGGCATCCAGGCTACCCCTTAAGGTCGTTCCTCGGCACTCGTCCGAGGAGCTTCCTCTCTTTCCCTTTCTCCCTTCTCTCCTTTCTGGCGTTCTACTGGTTCTTCTTATATAACCCTTCTCCCTTCTTCTCTTTCTTCCATCTGTTGATCATCCATGCACTTTTCAGCTGTACTATCAGTACTCAAGTGATTTACAGAGACCAAGGTTAACCAGTCCAGCAGTCACATCTCCATTAGTGTGGCCAGGGGGTTAGGTGAGTGCATTTATTGTGGAGGTGACAACCTGTCCTGGGCTCGTTCCCCCCACCACTTGGGGTTAGTCTTGGTATGCCGAGGACAGGGATATCCTCGGCGGGGATTCTAAGAGTTTAAGCCTTCATACATCGTCTTCGTATAATACTTCTTCCTCGGCATGGGCCTTAGGCCAGATGTAAAGTGGGCCGAGGTTACCAGGCCCACAGGCCCCACAATAGCCCCTCAAAATCCTGCTGTCCATACCCTTGGACGGGGAGGAGGGTTTTGATATCCCTGGGCCCTCTACATGATTCACCCAACCTTAGTCCACATCAGCGTTGGAGTCTTTTCGCCTGCCCGATGTACGTTACTGGCTTTTCGAGACTCAGTGTGCGCTCGCATTAAATTCTAGCGGCTTTACATTTCCCAATTCCAACGGTGTGATGGTAATCACTTGGCGGGGATTTCCTGCTTTTATGGGTGGGAAGTTACGCATGGTTAATTGAAATTGGGGGTATAAATACTCGTTTGATCCGTTTGGCATCCTTATTTGCACAGTCACTAACTTCGATGCACATACTCCGAATCTGGTTCAATTTCCACACTGTCCAGCGCCCTTTTCCAGCGTAGAAAGCCTGTCCGAAGAGGATCTCCCCATTTCTGTAAGTCTTCTTCCCTCTGTAGCACAAAATTTTCTTTGATTCTTCTTTCTCTTTCCCTCTTTCGAATCCTTTAGTCGTTGCTAGGAATGGGAAAATTTAAGAAGTTAGTTGAGTCTGAAGAGATGATGGAGAAATTCGTTGCCGATTATGGGATACCTCGTAATGTGGGCTTGAGGTATTGTGAGGAGGGAGAGTGGTACGCTAAAAGGAACGAGGGCGAAGTTGTGATTCCCATAGTAGCTTTCGTAGAGGGAGGCATGAGAATCCCTATGAGGCCAGTGATGAGAGATTACCTCATGCATTTTCGGCTGGCCCCTACCCAGTGTGCCGTTAATGTGTTTAGGATATTAGGGTGCGTAGACGCCTTGAATGAGAAGATGGGGTTGAGGTTAACCCACTATGATGTGAATTGGTGCTACAATCTTCAGCACCTGAAGGGGAAGTCATATTACATGAAGACGAGGGACGATAGGGTTCGGCTCATCTAGTACTTCCCCGATTCTAGTAAGGGTTTGACTCAAGATTTCCTTATTGTGTCGGGGGAATGGCACGACGGTCTCCACTGCTCGACAGTGGAAGGAGAGCCAAGTAGGGTACCCGAAGTAGGGGGCGGTCTAGATTCTTGTATTTTTTCTTTGTTGCATATCTGCTTTCGTTGATTGATCATAGGAGTTTTGTTTCTCTTTCTGCAGATCTGCACGCCTTCGCGCGTTATTTTCACCTGGTCAACAAGGAGGACTTGGAAACCGTTCTTAGGGCAGAATTTTTTCTGAACGAGGCTGACAACCAAGTTAGGGCCGCCCACAAGATCCTCGGATGCGATCCAGCCCAGAAGTCGTTCCCAGTCCCAAAGCATGTTATCAGGGCTCGTGATCCTCGGCTAAGGAAAATCACTGTGGTAGAGGACGGTTTTACATTTTCCAAAGGATCCCTCATTCCGGAAGGCATTCCGTTGGCAGGTTCTTCCTCATCCGATAAAGCGGCAGAGACCGAGGAACGAAGTGGTTGAACTAAGTTCGTCTGAGTACGAATTCAGTGTATTTGACCGAGTTGAACAACTCGAGGATCCTTCCGGTGATCTACGGGATCCCCACTTGTCTGAAACCGATCTTTAGCCCCCAAGGGTTGGTACCCAAACAGAGATGGGTCTTAAGAGACAGCCTCAAACCAGCCTTTTTGACCTGCTTGAGGGCAAGTCTGAGAGAAGTGTGCCAAAGGAGTTACAGCCCAAGCCCCCTCTTCCAGGACCTAAGCCTTTACCTACACAGACTAGGTCGTCCTCTGTCCCTCCAATTTCAGACTTTCAGCCTAAATCCTCCGACCCAAAAAGGAAGAGATCCTCTAAGGGCAAGGATCCCGTGGATGGGGGCAGATCCCATTCTTCTCCGGGGGAAGATGAAGCAAGCCGACCTTCTAAACAACTGAGAATTGGTAGCCAGCATAAAGGAAAGGAAATCGCTCAACAATCCGAGCCCCAGGCTTGGCTGCCTGCTGCCATGCTCTATGGAAAACCTTTGATGGATGACGCTACGATCCGGGAATCCCGAAGAAATGAGGGGGCTCGCGTAGCTGATGCCCTGGAGAGATCCCTCATTCTCCCCGTCGACATGGCTAAGCTAGGGAGCATGAATGGGCCAGAAGTTGCCTACAACCTCAAGAGATACCTGGGCATGGTAAGACCTCTGATACTTGTTCATTTTGTTTGAACTTTATTGCCTAGCATCACCCCTCTCCTTTACGGCGTATTCGTTTTGGTTGGTAGGCTATCCAGGCTGTTTTCAGGTTGGACGAGGAGGTCGACGGTCAGAGTAACGCTCTGGCGCAGAAGCGCGACAAGTTCTTGAAGGCTGCAAGTACCCTTAAGAGATTTGAGGCAGATCTCAAGAAGGCGATAGGAAGTCTGGAGGAGATGACAAGGGATAGAGATGGAGCGGCCTCTGACCTAGCTGCGGCTACGAAGCAAGCCAAGGATCAAACAAAGCGCTTGCAGGATGCCGAGGGCCAACTACGGGCTGCCAAAGAGGACGTCGCCGACCTGAAGAAAAAGTTGACCGAGGCGGTTGGGGTAAAGGGTATTGCCGAGTACGCCAGGGACGAGGCCGTGAGGGCCAAAGAAAAGGCTGTATTTGCAAGGATACACGCTGAGCGTTCCTTAGAACAGGCGGAGGAGGAGGCCTTTGCTGAGGGGGTCACTAATACTGAAGCTACCTTCAAGGCTCAAATCCCTGAAGTATGCAGGCGTTTTAGTTCCCAGACCTGGAATAAAGCCCTCAACCAAGCGGGAGTTGATGCCTCGTCTGACCTTAGGAGGGCAGATAGAATATATTACCTCCCCGTAATTCGCAAGGTTATCCACATTACCTCCGAGGAGGAGTCTGCATTATCAGGGGCAAGTGAAAGTCAGACTAAGACTGCCGAGGACACCTTTTCAGCTGACAGACCTTCTGAGGAAGCTGAGCCCCATGGGGCGTCGGAGGGCGTTAGACCCGACGGTCAAGAAATGCCCCAAGGTGGGGTGAAGCCTCCTGCTGACTCTCGAGCCACCCTCACTGTCCCTCCGATTTCTCCTACCGTGGACGGGTCCTCTGAAGTAGCCCCTCCGAGTCAGGGTCCCTAAGTGTTAGTCGAAGCCTTTCAACAGGCTCCTCTAGACTAACTGCCTACCGTGTTAGGGGAGTAAGCCCTCTCGTTGGACCACCCCGCCTTGATGGCATAGGACACTATTAGTTGTTTTCTTCTTCCTTTTATTTTGCTTTTTGGCTCGGCGACATTGTAACGAGACTACATACTTTCTATTTGAAATATATATTCAGTAGTTTACTTTTAGTTTCTTGATTGATGCTTCCTCTTATTTGTTATACTCTAATGTTTTGCTCAATACCTTGGTTCTGTTCTGGACTTAGTCTCATGAGGCAATCAGCTGTCCCTCAAGCGTGAATCTGAGGATGTCAGTTCTATCTAACACTTTTGTTCTTCCGCAAATAGTTAGCTTTCCCATAGGCTTGAGTCCGAGGACCATGCAAGACCTTGGTTCTGTTTAGTGCCCAGGCATATTTGAGTGGTTAGTTTTCCCATAGGTTTGAGTCCGAGGACCATGCAAAACCTTGGATCTTTCTAACACTTCTGTTCTTCTGTAAGTAGCTAGTTTCCCCATAGGTTTGAGTCTAAGGACCATGCAAAACCTTGGTTCTGTCTAGTACCCAGGTATACTTGAGTGGTTAGTTTTCCCATAGGTTTAGGTCTGAGGACCATGCAAGACCTTGGTTCTGTCTAGTGCCTAGGTATATTTGAGTGGTTAGTTTTCCCATAGGTTTGGGTCTGAGGACCATGCAAGACCTTAGTTCTGTCTAACACTTCTGTTCTTCTGTAAGCAGCTAGTTTTCCCATAGGTTTGAGTCGAGGACCATACCTGACCTTGGTTTTGTTTAGTACCTGGGTATATTTGAGTGGTTAGTTTTCCCATAGGTTTAGGTCCGAGGACTATGCAAGACCTTGGTTCTGTCTAACACTTCTGTTCTTCTGTAAGCAGCTAGTTTCCCCATAGGTTTGAGTCCAAGAACCATGCAAGACCTTGGTTCTGTCTAGTGCCCAGGTATATTTGAATGGTTAGTTTTCCCATAGGTTTGGGTCCGAGGACCATGCAAGACCTTGGTTTTGTCTAACACTTCTATTCTTCTGTAAATAGCTAGTTTCCCCATAGGTTTGAGTCCAAGGACCATGCAAGACCTTGGTTCTGTCTAGTACCCAGGTATATTTGAGTGGTTAGTTTTCCCATAGGTTTGGGTCCAAGGACCATGCAAGACCTTGGTTCTGTCTAACACTTCTGTTCTTCTGTAAGCAGCTAATTTCCCCATAGGTTTGAGTCTAAGAACCATGCAAGACCTTGGTTCTGTCTAACACTTTTGTTCTTCTGCAAATAGTTAGCTTTCCCATAGGCTTGAGTCCGAGGACCATACAAGACCTTGGTTCTGTTTAGTGCCCAGGCATATTAGTTTTCCCATAAGTTTGGATCCGAGGACTATGCAAGACCTTAGTTCTGTCTAACATTTCTATTCTTCTATAAGCAGCTAGTTTCCCCATAGGTTTGAGTCCAAGGACCATGCAAGACCTTGGTTCTGTCTAGTGCCCAGGTATATTTGAGGGGTTAATTTTCCCATATGTTTGGGTCCGAGGACCATGCAAGACCTTGGTTTTGTCTAACACTTCTGTTCTTCTGTAAGCAGCTAGTTTCCCCATAGGTTTGAGTCCGAGGACCATGTAAGACTTTGGTTCTGTCTAGTACCCAGGTATATTAGAGTGGTTAGTTTTCCCATAGATTTGGGTTCGAGAACCATGCAAGACCTTGGTTCTGTGTAACACTTCTGTTCTTTTGTAAGCATCTAGTTTTCTCATAGGTTTGAGTTCGAGGACCATGTAAGACCTTGGTTCTGTCTAGTACCCAGGTATATTTGAGTGGTTAGTTTTCCCATAGGTTTGGGTCCGAGGACCATGCAAGACCTTGGTTCTGTCTAACACTTCTGTTCTTCTGTAAGTAGCTAGTTTCCCTATAGGTTTGAGTCCGAGGACCATGCAAGACCTTGGTTCTGTCTAGTACCCAGGTATAAGCCCCGCTTCGTCGGAAGTGGGCCACCCTGTGGACTTGACCCTTGACCTCTCAATGCCTTGGGCAAGGGTGGTTTGGAATTCTAACCTTACGCGTGGCAGTAATCCTGCCTTCAATTCAAGTTTCTGCCCTCTTCAGTTACGAGGCGTCTCCTGACTATTCGCGTTCCTCGCTTGACGTTTCGATGCACAAGGCGTGCTCTCATTAATATTTTCGTAGACTGATGCAGATCTAACGGTCAATAGCCACCTTGGAACTCGGTCGTGATTAATGTCGTCGATAATTCTTTTCTCGAATTCTGCGTCGATCAATTCTCACCAACTTCCACTCTCTATATAAGGCTATCAGGAGGGAAACGTCCTTCTGCACTTCATGAACCTTCTAACAAAACAGGAAACATGCCCTCCCAACTTTCCGAACTCCTTCAATAACCCTGTCAGAATTGTGATAAAAGTTTGGAGAAATGGGGCAGCCCTGGATGGGAGTGAGGGCGCACAGGCTAAAGGCCCTCCTCCTTCGACCCAGGGCCGTCGCGGCTATAGTCCGCGTCAGACTTCCGGCGCGGCAAAATTTGGGCGTCACCGTGATAGTGCCGTGCATGGCGGCTAGGAGGGAGGTCCCTGAGGTACATAACGCCCTTCCCCGGGGCGTATCCAAGTCGGTGAAGGCGCACAAGATTACGTCATGTTTGGTGCCCGGGTGTTGCCGTCTCCAACGGCCAACAGCGGTGGGGCTGGGAGAGAATCAAGGGAACGTCATAAGGAGGGGCTACCAGGCGCCCATGCGTCTGCTCCTCTCTTGTCGCTGGCACCACCGCACCGGCCCAGGAGTTGTTGGTAGCCTTGAAACAGGCCTGCCTCAGCCCCATTCCCTCTAGTTAGCTTTAGGACAGGCCCGTCTGGGCCTCTGTTTGTAGCCTTAGCTTTAAAACACGCCTGTCTGAGCCTCTGTTTGTATCTTGTATTTCTTTTTCATTTAATAAAATAATGCGATGCTTCGTCTCTTTTCCTTTGAATCTTCTACTTTTCTGCAAAAAATTATTTATTTATATATATGTATATATATATATATATATATTTTTTTTTTTTTTTGTGGCACATCTTTGTTAACCTTCCGTAAACTAGCTATTTGGGAACGATTGTCCGTTGCGCCTGTTAGTGCACAAATTCTTCCCACAGACGGCGCCAATTGTAAGGACTCAATTTGGATTGGACCCATAATAGGGATTTACTTCTAACTCAACAAGCCCAAACAATACATTTTTAGAGAGTGGGATGAAGAATTAGGCCCTAACAGACAGGCAACTCTAAAAATAGAAGTTCTCACCATTGGAGGTCGAGGCATCCAGGCTGCCCCTTAAGGTCGCTCCTCGGCACTCGTCCGAGGAGTTTCCTCTCTTTCCCTTTCTCCCTTCTCCCCTTTCTGACGTTCTACTAGTTCTTCTTATGTAACCCTCCTCCCTTCTTCTCTTTCTTCCATCTGTTGATCATCCATGCGCTTTCTTTCTGACCGTTCGTCCCATCAGCTGTACTATCAGTACTCAAGTGATTTACAGAGACCAAGGTTAACCAGTCCAGGAGTCACATCTCCATTAGTGTGGCCAGAGGGTTAGGTGGGCGCATTTATTGTGGAGGTGACAACCTGTCCTGGGCTCATTCCCCCCACCACTTGGGGTTAGTCTCGGTATGCCGAGGACATGGATATCCTCAGCGGGGATTCTAAGAGTTTAGGCTTTCATACATCGTTTTTGTATAATACTTCTTCCTCGGCATGGGCTCTGGGCCAGATGTAAAGTGGGCCGAGGTTACCAGGCCCACAGTAATTATCTTGCCACCCCTAATTAATGCCAATATTTTCCATCCATGACTTGAGAACATGCAATTAAGCTCCTTTTTGTGGATGGTGTGGGGTGTGGCCTTCTACTTGTTCTTGTGGTTTGTTGCGATAGCGTTCTACACTGCCTCATTGCAGCTTGCGCTATGAAGTGGTGAGTGTTGGAGAGTCAAGGAGGTAATGGTAATTATGCATTTTACAAGTTTTAAGAATTGATACCTAAAAAATTTGCATTGCGAAAACGTGATCCGTATTTTAAAATTTACATGTTCAAATAGTTGATTTTAAAGTTTTTTTTTCCCATTATTTTACTTACAAAATATGATTATTTACACATGTCACAACCTATACTTGTACACATATGTATATAAAACATGTATTGAATATTCTTTCAAAAAAAAAAAAACATGTATTGACATTTAATGTGTTCGCCTAGTTCTTCTGTTTTTTTGAGAAAAACACACACAAACAAGGGAGAGCAAATATTGATTTTAAAAGGCACACTACAAATTTCACTCAAAAAGCATGAATGTTTATTTTATTTTATTTTATTATTTTATTGTTTGTGGGAATATTACGATATTTAATGTGTTTTCCGGGTTCTTTGTTATAAAGAGTCCCTTCAAGGCTTCATCTATCAACACAAAATAATAGCTTATAAAAAAAATAAAAATAAAAAATCAATGCAAAAGAATAGTATAATACCGAGATACCAAGCTTGTATGATTTTTTTTGGACAAAGTTTGGCTATTTGTAGTGGCCGTTTCTCAAAAAAATAAAAAATTGGTTGTAGCCTAAAGGTTACCACATTACTTAATATCTTTTTCTTTAAAGTGAATTTTGACAAATTCACCATTGAATTACATTTTCTCCTTATGTTCTTTATGCTTGCAAAATTTTTAGAAAATTAAACATTAATAGCTATGTCATTAATAGATTTTTAAAATTTTAAGTTTTTTGTAATTTAAAATTATGCATAAAATATAATCTTATAGATCATATAATATATAATATCCGATTGACACAAAATTTGACTTATGTATTAAAAAAACGTAAAACACATGCAATTTAATGGTTAGATTTTCGAAATATGTTATAATGTTATTGATATTGCGCAAAGTTGTAATCTTACTTTGTCTATTATAGCCTTACTTAGTCTATTATAGCTATACTTTGTCTCTTTTTTTTTCTACTTTTTTTGGGCCTCCACATCACAATCCTAGTCTCCTAGACGGCTGCATTCAATCCTTCTAGCCGTCTTTGAAGGATTATGTGATCAAAAGATTCAAAACTCTATTATAAATGTTCAAATCAAAATACCAATACTACGTTTTTGACCAGATACGCTGGTCTTAGGAAGGTAGTCCCTTTCGTGTGAACTTTGATCATCTTTTTTTTTTTTTTTCGTGGGAACTTCTTCTAACCACAGTTGCAGGTCGTTGGTAAGTTCAGCTCTTTTACCATTACATTTTACATGACTAAAAAGTCCACCTAAAACTTGAGACTAGACTTTGATCACAGTATATTTTTAACTAAGAATATAACTCCTTAAAAAAAATAATTTAAACGACATAATTAAGAAAAGAATTCTTGACCTCGTTTTCTACCAACAAAACCATTTTACTTATTTTAAAATACTCTACAGGCTACATACTGATGGTGTTATTTATAAATTCTGATAGCAACTATCATATTGGTTTTCCCCCAAGAAATAGAGAGGGAGGGGGGAGAAGGAGAACAACATTATAGAGTTATTGACATTTCCTTTCTTATAAAGATTTTAGGTAAATTACATTTTAAACCCCATATATTAGAAGTGATTTTAAATTAATCCAGGAATTTACATAAGTTTCAAATTAGATCTACACTTTCAACAACATTTCAATTCAAATTATAAATTCATTTTGGTTAAATTCGTCAATGAAAAATATTTAAATAAATTAGCACAGTATGGTTTGCAGTGAAATAATATTCATATATAATATGCACACATATTAGCCCAAACAATTAATTTATTGATAGAACACGTGGCAAAACAGGGCAAGACAATGTGGAAAGAAGTAATGACGCCACTACTAGTTTGGACTTGACTAAATCAAGGATTAAAGCCTAAGGGTGTGACATGTGGCATTGAAAAGAATAATTATCTCAAGGGAGTTGCAAACAGCTACTTTAAGCGGTTACAAGAAGATAGTTGAACAGAGGACAAGCACCAAGTGGCCATAGGTTGCAAGGCGATAGTTGCCTCAAAGTGGTTATGAGAGGTTACCGAGCCCTATTAGCAATAAGACACTTGGCAAAAGAAACTAAGCGGCATATGGAAAGTGGCATTTGGCATAATCACTTAGAGCATTCACATCAGTATGTGTATTTTACACATCTATTTTTACACTAAAAACCTACTTTTTCTATTTTACATTACTGCTTTTACAAAACACTCATATCAGTTCATTTATTTTACAAGTTATTTTAATAAAATATTCATTCTTCTCATTTTTTTATTATTTCCCTCAACTGACTCTTATATACGCGTGTTATCTCTCTCTCTCTCTCTCTTTATTTATTTTTGCTGAACAGCTCTCTCTCTCTTCTACCTTCTCTCATTCTTTCTCAAAAACTACAACCCAGATTAGTTCTTCACCGGCCGAACCGAGCTCCGGCGACCCAAGAACCGAGGTTCACGGTGACCCACGAACCGAGCTCCGACGACCCACGAACCGAGCTTCACGGTGACCCACGAACCGAGGTTCAAGGCGACCCACGAACCGAGCTTCACGACGACCCAGATCGTGTCTCACCCGCCGATCCATGAACCAAGCTCCGGCAACCAACGAACCAAGCTCCAAATACCCAAAACCAAGGTCCGGCGACCCAGATCGTGTCTTCACCGGCCGATCCACGAACCAAGCACCGATCTATCTCTCTGTTGGTTTGTTTGTGTGGGTTTATTTGTGCGTGGGTCTGTTTGTGTGGATGTGTTTGTGTGCATCTGAGAAAAAGAAAATGTGTTTCTTAGGTAGTTATGCATTGGAGAAGAGAGAGAAAAATTGGGGTGAACGGAAATCATTAAAATAATAAATACACGAGCTACAGTACCCGTGTATATTTACACGGGTACTGTAGCTCATGGAAATATATACATGGTTTTGCCCATTTTTACACCCATTGATGTGGGTGTTTTTTTGCTCAAAATGTATAAAATTTACACTGTACATCTATTTTAGAAGATTTTAACTGAGCTGATACGAATGCTCTAAGGCCTTAAATATAAATGGAGGTTCATTCTACAGGCAAGATACCATGCATAGCTGAGAACACGCTAGAGGTCATTTTTGTGTTCATATGTACTTTGATAATTAGGAGATCTAATAGTTCGTAGGAGATTAAGTAGTTCTTAGGCTTTGTAGAAGACTTTATGCTTGTAAGTTGCTTCTGAGTGTAATCTTATTTAACCAATTATTAGCTAAATTTGATGTAATATTTTATTGTTTGTTAATGTTTGGTCAATTTTAGTGTTTGCTTAGAATAAATTTGGTGTTCAAATGATAACCTAGACTTTTTATCTGTTGTGGTTGCTCAATTTACTTTATTTCGAGATGATTTACTTCAAAAAAATGCACTTCGAATCAGCTTAGTTTAATTAGGTTTACTTCAAATCAAAGCACTTAAACTTAGTCTATTAATTTAGGAATCAATCACTTCAAATCAATGGCTGTAGAGACAACTTAGGCTTGATAATCCAATTTAGTCATTTAGGAACTTCAGTCGCTTAGGAGTTATTGTTCTTATTGTCAACCTGCGCATTTCCCAAAAAGTGAGGTGTTTCCAAACCCCGTAGTCTTCAAAGTCAGATTTTCACTTCCAATTGTTCACAGAACAATAAACTCCACTTTGAACAATCTGTAAACATTAATAAATAAACCAAGGTTAACCTAAAATTGGTTTCTACTCAAACAACATGCATTGATTCTATTGAAATAACCATTCATCATCATTTTGTTTTTATTATTAAATTTTTTTGTCAGCAACATGACTTTAAGAGTGAGTTTGACATCTTGTAATTTTCGTTAGCTCATTTCTTAAAATGTGTGAATAAAAATTAATTAAAATTTTTAAAAAAATCTAATTTATTAATTTACGTGGTAAAAAGTGAGACAAAAGTGGATATACGGAAAAAAAAAATGAAAGAAAAAAAAAATACACTAAAAATGAAATTTGAAACTTTTTAAAAATGAAATTTGTTTTGAAACCAGCTCTAAACTGATCACAATGACTTTAATTGTAAGAATGACACTCTAAAAAAAGAGAATGACAGTATGACCCTCTACCAACTATCCAAGTAGTAAAGCGAAGCATAAGAAGTAAAATTACTAAGAATTAAAATGTAATTTTCCGTAAACATTTGTGGCCCATCAAAATCAAGAGAGTGAGACTTTGCGCTGGATGGATGAATGAATTGAAAATTTCTCAAAAAATAAAAAATTTAATAAAATTTCAACCAATAAGATTTGTTTTTAAATATTATACTCTTTATCGTGAAATTAAAACACTAATTAATTTATGATATAAACGAAAATTGAACCTTCAATTTTTTATTCAATCATTACTGACTAAAAATAGTTTGGAGTTTGGACCGTGGGCCGAGACTCCAAAGCAAAAGGTCAGCCTATCTCTAACACTCACCGATAGTAGCAGAAGAGCAGTGCATGTCCAAGTAATTAGGATTTAGGACTCATAGATGCATAAAATTTTTTTGCAAATGATCTGAGATCAAATCAATCCAACGGTTGGAAATAGGCGTGTCACCCCCAAAATCAGTCACAGCCCATCATCACTCACACTCTTTCAACATTCGTGGCCACTACCCAAATAAACAAAACAAAACCCTTTTCCTTTCTATACCCCCATTTCCACACCACACCACGAATAAATATAAACATTTTCAGCACCTCTCCCTCTTTCTCTCTCTCTCTCTCTCTCTAGAATCTCTGCGCAAAGATGAGCAAGGGACCAGGACTTTTCACAGATATCGGCAAGAAAGCCAAAGGTTAAAAAAAAAAAAAAAAAAAAAAAAAACGTTCTCTCGTCGCTCACGATTTTTCATTTACTTCTTCGCTTTGATTTTTGATTCAATTTCTTGTGTAATTTAATTATTCGCTGTTGCTTGCTTTGTCTGTAGATCTTCTAACCAGGGACTTCAACTCCGATCAGAAGTTCACTGTCTCTACCTACAGCGATGCTGGAGTGGTATATATACTATGGAATCTAGCTCACACTTTTTCTTTTCTTTTTTTCTTTACTCACACACACACATTGAGTAGTTAATTAAGGAACTTAGATCGGTAATTAGGTTAGGGTTTTTGAAGATTTGAAGTGAATTTCCACTGTTTGTTTGTTTGATTTCACAAATTTATTAAAATTTTTATGTAACGATATTGCCAATACTTGGATGTGAAACCAAACCACATGAGCTGATATATCCACTGTTGTTTTTAGATGACAAATTCTAGTTTTTTTTTTTTTTTTTTTTTTTTTTTTTTTTTTTTTTTAAATTTGTCAACGTTTGCTGGGTTAATGAACATTTTGCAAATTGTTACCTTCGAATTTAGAATACGGCATTCGATTGATATATTTTTAGGTTTGTACAGTTGTTTATTGGTGGGATTTTGATTCAGCGCCTCAGATATTGTTCATTTTAAGCCCTTTGGCCTAGCACGCCCAGAGTTTTGTAGTTGTAGCTCAACTAGCACCCGCTGGTGTTTCCAATGGAGACATCCAGGATTCAAATCCCCTTTCCCCATTGTAACTATCGAATTATCAAAATGCCCCTTGGCCTAGGATTTTTCTTCTTTGATTTGTAAAGTTTCATGGACACTCAGTTTGTATTGAAGTCACTCTCTGTCTAGTTCTTTCAAGAAAAGTAGGTGCTCTTTGAGCTAGATCTTTTTGTCGATGTTTTAACTTAAAATGTGGAGCTAGCATAGAATGGTGGAACGGGATGTTGTTTAGTGCCAACGGAGATTAAAAGAATGTCGTTTTCAAATAGATTTGGGGTATTATCATTTACTATTGTAGTGTGACTCATGGATTGCTTATTGATCACCTTTTAAGTAGTGTGTGAATGGTACCTTACAGTGAGTTTGTGCCTGACTGCTTCACGAACCTTCATCGAGTCTGATTTAATATTTTTAATTTAAGTTTAGAGCTGTCCATGTATTAAAAAAGTTCGAAATTAATTAAGTTCACTTGGCTTGAGTTGTTTTGGTAATTTGTTATTATTTTAGGCTGCTGTTATCTATAGCAAGGTATTTCAACTGTACTGCTATTTCTTTTAACACCCCCTTGTGCGTTGAGGAGAACTTATAGCCAGTTTGGATGGAGGGAGAGTAGAGGGGAGTTGGCAGGAAATTGGCCATTAGATCTAGTGTAAGAAACGGGTTTAAGAAGAAATTTCAACAACAAATAAGATTTAAAGCAAAGAAAAAGATAATAGGATTGGAGTAGGAACAATCAAATATCAATTTCTAGGCTCAAAGAGCTCAAGAAATATTCAAATCTGAATTTTCACGAAATAGGTAAGAAAGGGCTGCCTACAATGACTTATAAGAGGCTGTTTATAATAGCCTTTAATAACCCTAGAATCCTAGACCTTTGCCTTACATATAACAATTAAATCTTAATCATCTAACATCATTAAAAGTCACATGCTAGTCACATGATCTTTTGAAATGCTTATATAAATAGAAGGCAATGGACAAAGGGGCCTTTTTTCTTTGTTGGGCTCAAATTCTCCTGCATCACCCCCTCCCCACAAAAAAGCACACTGCTAAATTATTTCTGCAAGAGTTTTGATAGTATAGTATGGAGCCCAGAAGCTCTTTTTTTCCCTCTCTTCTTTTTTATTTGGGGGAGGGGTTGATTTACACTTGGATAGTAAACCTATTTTTTTAATATGCACATATCTGAATACATTGTTTGTTTTTGTCTTACTAAAAGCTCCTCTATGTCTTTAAAGGGCAGCCGCTAGGCTAGGAATCCTACGTTTCTCTTTTCTTTTTTTAATTGGTAAAGTGCACGGTCACCCCATGGGTCTTGAACCTATGACCGTGCACTCCATCCCATATGAATGGAGGAGGAAGAGTGATATGAACTGAGCTCATTGGCCTAGCAGTCCTATGCTTCCGTGACATTATGCAGTTTGACCTGTTAGTATCTTAAGCAGCTAATTCTGTCAATGCACCTCCAATCATTAACAGATAAATTTAAATTTCTGGGTACCTGTCATGCTTGATTTGGGAATGTTGATTGGTGTTGATGCCATAGTTATTCCTTCTATGAGGACTGCTTGTCTTGTGATTTGTGAATTTATTTATCATTGGGGAGAAACAATATCAACTGTTCTTTTTTGTTTATTCTTTTCTTTCTCTTTTCCAGGCACTTACATCAACAGCAGTGAAGAAAGGAGGATTCTCAACTGGGGATGTGGCAGCACAGTACAAGTACAAGAACGCAATTTTTGATGTCAAAGTTGATACAGAATCTAATGTGGGTTGCTTTGTTGTTTGAAAATGTTAGAACAGTAAATTTACGTGGTTAGTTAAGAATCTTGCGTTGTTCATTCTTTTTTTTGGCAGATCTCAACAACCATTACATTCACTGAAATCCTCCCATCCACAAAGACAATTGCTTCATTTAAAGTGCCTGATTATAACTCTGGCAAGGTACAAAGTTTGGCTTCTTTTATGCTGGAAAACTCTCAAAATGATCATTGTTCCCTTAATATCTGTATTTTTACTCAATTTTTTTTCCTCTGGCAGTTGGAGGTGCAATACTTCCATGACCATGCTACCTTGACAACAGCCGTTGCTTTGAACCAATCCCCTGCCATTGATGTTTCAGCCACCATTGGTACCCCAAGCATTGCTTTTGGTGCAGAGGCGGGTTATGATACTACAACTGGTAATTTTACGAAGTACACTGCTGGCCTTAGTGTGGCAAAACCAGAATCATCTGCTTCAATAATCTTGTAAGATTCGATACTCTTATGCACTGACAACTTTTTTGATTCAATGTTATCTTAATTATATTGAACTTTAGGAATTTATTCATTATAGTACTTAGTTGCCCTCTCTCTCTCTCTCTCTCTCTCTCTCAGGGGAGACAAGGGGGACAGTATAAAAGCATCATATGTGCATCACTTGGATGAGTTTAAGAAGAGTGCTGCTGTTGGAGAGATCACTAGAAAGTTCTCTACTAATGAGAACACTTTCACAGTTGGAGGGTCATATGCGATTGATAGCCTGACAGTGGTGAAAGCAAAGCTCAACAACCATGGGAAGCTAGGGGCTCTCCTGCAGCATGAGGTCATACCCAAGTCTGTGCTGACAGTCTCTGGGGAGGTTGACACCAAGGCCTTGGACAAAAATCCCAAGTTTGGATTGGCCATTGCTCTTAGGCCCTGAAGGGTTTATTGCTGTTGGATGATACAACATTGGAATTTACAACTTCTATTCAATTTTTTCGGTGGCGCATGAATTGGAGCGCATAATAATGAGTTCCACAGATGTACTTGATTCAGATTCGCAGACTTTGGATCAATTGTTTTGATACTTGAGGTCTACCATTGTCATCTGTTTCAAAGTATTTTTTTTTTCAATCTTTTTATGCTTTCCCGTTGTAGGCATTTTGACGTTTGCACATGTTATATTTGTTAGTCCTTAAATCAGGAGTTTACGTAAATTCATATGCTTTTTGAGGGTCACTTTCCAGAAATGTTTTGAGCATCGGTCATTTTCTCCCCGATCTGGGGGGTTGCAAAGTGGTGATAGTGCTATATGGTATATTGGAGTCCTGGTTTTGAAGAACATGTTTTCCTGCTTTGTGTTGATGAATCTGTCTATACTTTTTTCTATAGACCTTATGCTGGTTGTATACAACTTGATGATAATCTAACATTTTTGCTATGGTGATCTGATTTGTGCGGGCTTAGGACTGGCCTCAGAAGACGTCGCCAGGAGGTATCTCTATGATTTAGTAAATAGGAGCCTAATCCAAGTTTGAGAAACGACTGACATGTCTCAAAATGCTGAGCTCTTAGTCTAATAAACTAGGTAATCCTTCCAAAAGGCTTCGGAACAAAAGGCTTCGGAACGTTACTCGTGAATCAACCATAAAACAACCTGAACAAGCGATTGGGTGAGCGATTGTGTGTATGTAATGGAACCATCAAATGCAGCGAAGCATGCTACGGAAAATTTGCATTCCATTTGTTTCAAAAACAGAAAACAAGACAAAAGAGGCAACGCCTTTGCCTTTTTAGAAGTTGAAAATGTTTTGTTATTCCCTTTTGCCATTTATCCTTCCGTTCCTTTGTGAGTCATCACTGGTTCACCACAATCACCAGCTCCATTATTACCTCGATCGTTACACCACCACCATTGCCACCACACTATATTTTACACATCCACTAACTTCGCCACCACCACCCCAACCTCCATGCTTATATAAAATATCAATGATTTTACACGCTAGCCAAACAACAAAGTGTTTTTCGGTAATTTTTAGATTCAACCAAAGGAAAACAGTAATTTTTTCGGGAAAATACTTTCTACAATTTTCTACTTAAACAATAAGAGTTTTAAGTTACTAAAGCTATTTAGATGTATGTAAGAGGTGCACTCTTAAAAACTTTTTATGATGAGAAATTATAAGATCCACATGGTAGACAAGTGATGTTGTCCACAATTTCACTAAAATACTGCCTCTTGTTTAAAATTATTAGTTAAATTTTTCTTTAAATAAAAATTAAATACTAACTCAGTAATATTGAAAATTTTTTAGTAAAATAATAGACAAGTGACGTGGCCCATCAGAGAACTCTAAAATCTCTCGAACGTTAGACAATTTGGGAATAGGAAATATAGCATGAGAATACTCGATGGGGGCGTCAAAGACCAGAGAACTCTAAAATTTCTCGGACGTTAGACAATTTGGGAATAGGAAATATAGCATGAGAATACTCAATGGGGGCGTCAAAGACTAAAAAATAAGAAATCACATTTGGATCTCTTTCAAAAATACGTGCCTTGTAAAACATCGGCTTACTCGCATTTGATAAAAGTAAATTATCACAGCGGGCATTGAAACCATTTATTCTATATCAAAACTGTGACATTTTGGAAAATACAGAGGGGTGCCATGCCAAATTCAGTCGTAGCAAAGTAACGAGACCTACAGCTCAAATCATTTTGAAAATATTCCATAGCTCAAGCTATCAAATCTAAAAAACTGACCTCGTAGATGTTTACATGTGTTTTATCAAACGAGCAATCAAAACAAGACATGGTTATCAATCGCTGAAGTTGGCAACCTTGAAATGTTTCAACTTTCAAGTAAAATATACATCTATTTTCCCTTTGACACGAAGGGGAACATATCAAAATACTATTACCAGTGGGAGATCAATTGATGAAAACATGCCGACAGGGCTATTAGATTTGCAAACAGAGACCATAAACAAATCACAACCATGATGTACGTTTTATTTTATCAGGAATGGTTAAATACTTGAATCATCATCACAAACTACCTTTAATAAGTACGAACACCAAAAACACCGAAATCTTGAAATGCAAAAGCAATTAACTCCTAAGACACCACAAGTTTCCCAAACTCAAAGAGCCCGCATCAAGCCATAGGGTACAAAAGCTTAAAGACAGTGCAATTTCATCAACCCCATGCAAAGCCAAGATACTTGTGTTTAATAAACCCCTTCATTCATCTAGCTAAATCTCACATCTACCAACTTCACATCTTAACAAACATTGATAGAAAAGCTACCACCAAAACTTTAAGTAGATCAAGAGAAGCTCAACCTCACAACCTACCTCTCCACAACCAAAATGAACTCCCAAACGTCAATGTGCACCTAATGAAAATCTCTGCAGTCTGACTTAACCATGCAATAGCATAAAGACTTAAACCATACCAATGTCACTGTGCACCATAGCCCTGATGTGTTTTTGCATAACAATTCACCTCCCAAAAGCAAATGCTATATAATTATAAAAATTCTTCCACTCCCACTAAGACACCATAAGTGCCAATATGTGATTATTAAAAAAAATATTGATAAATTTATCCACAAAACAGAACACTGTATTAACAATAATATATATGCCTAGCTCACATTCTTTCAATCTTTTTAACACTGCTTACCATAATCAGCTTAGCATTACTTCAATCGCATTTCCCACAATCATTCAGAACTAAACACAGGCTATGAAGATGAAAACTTGAGCTCCACTACATGAGTTCTAAACTAATAAAAACAAAACAAGAAATTTATCCAAGTTATTGTCACCACGAGAAAACTATCAAATACAAAACTAAATTCAGATTTTCAAGACCCAATTGTCACCATAAATTTTTTAGTTAAAACTCTAAATTCTTTCAGACATCACCAACACAAACAAACAAAAAGGCATTGGAAACACAGTAAACATTTATATAAACCCTATGAAATTCCAATGCACATTAATAACCCCAATAAAATTACAACATTCATCACATTATTAACTTAAAAAACCAACTACATCTTTAATATTAACATTAAATAAAAACAAAATAACAACCACACGATCACAATATTAAGTAACCCAAATGAGAATTATAACCAGAATATTCAGAATAAACGCATTGATTAAACAAAATCCATGGTCTTTAAGAGCCAGACACAACACATAAGACCCTCAAAATCCATAAAACATTAAACCAAGATAAGCGTTCTCTTAGTACCACCGCAGACAAAACAACCTAATTAAAAAAAACACTATTACTCAACAAAAAAACAGATCTATAATAATCCCATAACCAAAACCTTAATTTTAATCAACGTTCTGCATGACATCCTCGGCCGTGAACTTGGTACCCTTTTCCTTGTCGGCGGCGGCGCGACCCTTAGCCTTGCGGTCGAGAAGAGACTTACGGTCCTTGTCGAGGCGGAGCTTGGTGATGACAACCTTGGAGGGGTTGATTCCGACGTTGACCGTCGACCCGTTGACCTTCTCGCGGGTGATCCGCTCGATGTGGATGACCCATTTGCGACGGTACACCTGGACAACCTTGCCCTCGCGGCCCTTGTAGGTGCCGCGCACGACCTGGACCTCGTCGTCTTTCCTCACCGGCATGGACCTCACGTTGTGCTTGCTCCTCAGGTCGTTTGACAGAGGCGCGCTCATCAGCACGCGCCTCACGCTCGACGGAGCTGTGAAGTGGGCCTTACGGTTCTTGCGCCGTGAGCTCGTTACTCTTGGGTTGTACTTCATTTTCGCTCTCTCTCACTCTCTCTCTCTCTGAGGAAACCTAACTGATGGAAGTGACGGCAACCAAATGGGAGAGCGGAAGAGATTAGGGTTTCTGAGGATTTTATAAGGAAATGATAACGGGTGGAAACGACGGCGTTTTTAGAGGATGGTATGACGTAGGTTTTTGTGGGGGGTCTTAATTAGGGTTTTTATGGTTCTGGGTCTAGCCCATTTTTTAAAACTATTGGGTTTTCTAGCTTTTATTTCCCCAAAAAAACTATTGGGCTACTCAGGCCCAAATAAATATTGGGCCAATCTTATTTACACAAATTTATTAGAGTCTCACTTGCCCACAATTTCAGGGACCGGTTAGATTTACAATTTTATTATTTATTTTTTATAATCAATATTTTCAAGTCACTTTCTTCTCAATATATATATATATATATATATTGTGTTTGTGCCCGATTCCCCGCTACTGAGCCAACCTTGTTTTTGGGCTCAAAATTTACTTATTTTATTGGGCTAATGAGTATCCTACAATGGGTAGCTCCTATACAGGTTGATTAAAGACCTGTTAAGTAGTTGACATTTTTAACCGAACACTTTTATGTCTATGCTTGGTTATTTCCCTAGTCCTAACTCTCCAGTGCCTACCCGCTTACTCTTAGGTAGTTCCTCTATTTATAGCCTTGCCTCAGTGGGTTACTAATGATTACCTGTTTCACCACTCATATGGGAAGGGCCCGATTAAATTATTCCTGACAAAAGAGGGTCCCACATTGGAAACAGGAGCCTTGGAACTAGCAATAGATGCTGGTAATTGCTCAGCAATGATATTACCTAGGGAACTACCGGGGTTGTTTGGGCCGATTTCAAGTTGCGTTGTACTCATGGTCAGTATCACCACTAGATTGATCTGCCGGGCAAGGTGGACCCCCCCCCCTTCCTTTTTAGTACAATTTGTCTATTCTAAATTGTTTGGGCTCTTGGCCTTGGGCCAAGGGTCATAGGTCCATGATCGTACATATATTTATATGTATGTATGTATGTATGAATGTATTCAAATTAGTTCAATTGGTAAAAATTAGTTTATAAAAAGCAAATTATTTCCTTCCTTAAGGTTCAACTTGACGTGAGTATGTGACAAATAATTTATAATAATAATAACATTGATGATGAATAGAATCAGTAGGCTGGACAACTCGGCTTCGATGGGCTGAAAGTGGTAGCGAAGGCCTGAAAAATAAACAAAATATCAAAGGAGACTGGGGTGGACCGGCCTAAGACCCTCCGATGACTAAGTTAGTATCTTCTCACGAATAGAGTTCTAACTGTATTGGGAGTAAAAATCTCAGTCTCATACCTTTGCTTGGTTCAGACCGGTCTTTATATAGGAAACTTTAGGGCGATTATTGGTTCAATAACTTCCCCCAGATTTGTGGAATTCGGATATAACTTCCTCAACGGCTATAGAAATTACAACCACTACTGGAAGTTACATACTTGGGAGGAATTGGTGGCGATGAACACAGGTTGATTAACCGCTCTAGAATTTGCTAAGTGTTATGTGGTCATCCATGTGCAATGCCCATGGACGACTCTTTGTTAGACTGTTGTGTGGTCATCGATGCGCTTTGCACATGGACGACTCTTCCGACCTGATTCCCTAAGGTTTATTCAATTGATCAATACTCAGAGACGACATATCTGGACGAATCAGAGATGGTCTGGCCATTTGGCTAACTGGTGATCATGGACGACTCCTCTGGACGAACCATAGATGATAATTTTTGCTATCCCATCAGTTGCCCCCTTGTCCAGGGTGTCGTTCAAGGATATTGTGGGGATTTAATTCCTTTTATGTAGCCACGTGTCATGATTTAATTCGTTGAGTAGTTACGTCGATTACATTTTCCCAAGTGATTGCCACATGTCAGCTTCTTAATGGACGGTGTCGCTTCGCTATCCCTACTTCTGGGCCATACAAATAGGCACATTCTCTTTCTTGACCTTTACCTTTCTCATAAGCTTCCTTCTGCCATCTCGTCCAAGATCCTCGTCTAGCCCTCGTCCTAGTTCTGTCAGGTATTTCCTCTTCCTTTTTAGGTTTTCATCTTGATCTTTATTTTAGCTATGTCTTCGTCCAGTAGTACAGAGAGAGAAATAGATGAGTATCAGGACGTCTCGTCTGGGAGTCATGAGAGTGGTGAGGGTAGCACAAGTTATAGTAGCAGTAGTTCCTCGGATGAGTGTTATTCGTCTGGGGTTCCTGGTATTTCCATAGAAGAATTTCAAGAAATGCAACGTAGGACGGCCTCTGGAGTTGGGACTAGCTCGTCCAGAGCGCCACCTAGCCCTTCTCAGGATGAGGAGGAGGAAGAGGAAAACGTAATATACAGCTGTGCCCCTGAAGTAGCGTCCACCTTAGACGCCCATAAGTTAAAAACTTTAGTAGATAGATACCAAATCCTTACGGAGCTCGAATCTCATCTACCCAAGGAAGGAGAGTGGTGTTGTTCTCCTTCTTCTGGTTTGGGAGTATACACATCTTACCTTTTAGCTGGTCTTAGGTTTCCATTAAATTCTTTTTGTAGAGATTTTCTTCATAGGTTGGGCATTGGTCCTAACTAGCTCAACCCCAATGGTTGGAGGACGATAGTTGCCATGCAAGTGCTATGGCGTGAGGCACTGGAAGGGGAATGTCCTATAACGGTAGACGAGTTCCTCTACTGTTATAAGCCCTCGGAAATAAAAAAGTCTGCTGGCTTTTACCAGTTCTCGTCCAGAGGCTCTCACTATAGCTTAATCAAGGGCCGCAACTCGTCTGACAGGCTCTGGAAAAAAAAGTTTTTTATTATTTCTGGAAATTGGGCTGAGGACCCTGTAGATGTGAGTAATGCCCCCTTCCCTCCTTTTACCAGCCCCATAGGTCACCTTCGTCCTGAGGGTATGTTTTCTTTCCATGTTATTTCCTTTATTCCTTACACATTTTCTAACTTTCAATCGCCTAACCACCTTTCTTTTTATTGGTGCAGCTGTTGTTCGTCCACGTTTGGACAGATTTTACATGGATCGAATTGATCAAGTACGTGCCTTCCCTAGAAGGACTTTTCATGATCTAGTGACTTTTAGCAATTTGGCTACATGGGAGCTTGGTCCAGAACCTACTGCTGAGAACCTAAGCCACGAAGAAACTACTCGTAGAAGTAAGCATCGTCCATCCCTACTTCATTTCCTTTCCTTTTTTTTTTAACCGATTTCCTTTGTCGTAGGAATAATTACAATGAGGGAAAATAAGGAAAAAACAGTAACTAGTGGGGACGAGGATGCTCCTGTACCATCAGTTGTCTAGAAGACTTCCGTCTAGACTGGGAAGAGAAAATCAAAAAAGATTTATAGTGTTGTGGATCTGGACGACCTTCCTAGTCGTCGAGGCTCCAAAAAACAAAAATCCAACCAGACTTCATCTCTTCCCAAGGTCCCCAAATTTACACCTCCGACGGTGAATCTGGACGACCCTCCTGCCAACGTGGAGCCCGTCCAAATAATTCATCCTGTTCAAACTGATCCTACTCCCCTTCCAGTTAAGACTCCTCGCAAACCCCATCCGTCATAGCCATCTGACCGTCCTTCCAACTTGGTGCTGGACGAGGGCTATACATGGAGGACGTTCAAAAGAATCGTCACTGACAATGAAGTTAACGAATGTTATAACATGTCAGTGAAGGAATTTGAACGTTCTGTCATTCATGACCTCTTCAAGGTAGGACCTTTATTCGTCCTTGTGTTTTTTTAATAAGTTTTTCAAAGATGGAATCTCTAACTTTCCTTCGTCCATGCACAGGCTATGTCAAAGTTTTATACAGCGACGTGCCAGGCCAAGGAACTTGTTGAGGAGGCAAAGACGGCGAAAGAGAAGGCTAAGGAGTTGAATAATGAAGTTCTATTGAAAAAGGGGGAAGTGATCAGGTTGACTAAGGATCTCAATCACTTGCAAGGAATAGAGACGAAGTTGAAGGACAAGGTTGAGGAACTTAAAGCAGATGCTGTTGAGAAGGATACTCGCATCGCTTATTTGGAGGGACAAGTCTCAGAGTTTCCTTCGTCCTTGGAGAAAGCACATGAGGAAGCCATATCAGCCTTTAAGAAGTCTGACGAATACAAGCATCGTCTAGACAGCCATTATGCTGCTGGGTATGAGGACTTCCGTGCTGATGCCAAGGATACATTCCCCGACTTGAACTTTGATACATTTAAGATCCCCCTCGCTACAGAGAGTTCCTTGCTTATGACGAGCTCTGAGGACGTCAATGTGGAGGACGATGCTAATAACGAGGTGACCCAGGACAATCCGAAGACCAACCCGCCAAAGTGACTTCAGCTTTTAGAAAGTTTTTATATTTTTACTTTTGTTTGGAAGTGCCCTAGTGTTTTAGGCTTTTATCTCTTTTTTCTAGAATTTATTCAAGTACAATTTCCTCGTCCAAGTTTATGGACGGATTTTATGAATAAGCACTCATTACTCTTTAAGGGTTTTTGGACGGTGGTCGTCCACCCTTTGAATTTTATGAATGTATGAATGCTTTTCCTTTCATTGTTCATTCTGTTTGAATATGCCTTAAGCTTTGTGAACAAGTTTCATTTATATCGTCCATACCATTTCTGTGGTTGTGGGATTTTCCCACTTATGGAGATTTTATCTCGTCTTGAACATATGGACGAATTCCTTCCTGCATCGTTAGGATAACATGAGATGTTCATTTTCAAGCAAAGTTCGTCCATGAATGATGGCTTTTTGCCAGATTTATTCGTTGCTCAAATTTAGGATGATTATTTACTCGTCCTTAATGAAACTTTCCCAACAAATGCTCGTCCATGGGCTGGATTGTTAAGTTGGTTAGATTCGTCTATGGGCCTGTGGTGTATTTACACGCACATTGTTCGTCCATGGTTTAGATGATCGTACTTTAGGTTGGTCTCATCTTGAGCTTAGACAGACATACCTTAGTTTATTTTTCTTGCTTTATCCTTATCTAAAGGAAAGCTTTTAGATGATACTTCCTTGCATCCAAGGATTTTATTCGTCCTTGGCCTTTCGCCTTCCGTGGATCATCTTGAATCATAGAAAATGGAGGATTCCCATACAATTATACATATACTTAAAACACATCATATATATATTTGGAAATTCATACTATGTAATCATTCGTCTACAATCATGGCACATGCTTGAGAGCTTGTGCTTTTAGGGAATTAAAAATACATAATACAACATAACTTCATCCATGATCAGCATAAAATACTTATACACTTAAAACACTATAGTAATAAGCAAATACTGGAAAATAATATTAAACACATTACTTCAAACGTCCAAGGATCTCGTCCATGTCAAGGCTCGTCCATGATCACCCTTCATTGATAGTATCTCCTTAGGTATTCAACATTCCATGGGTGCTCTAACTTTCGTCCATCCAGGCTTCCAAATAGTAGGATCCTTGTCTCTTGGAGTTGATGACTCTATAAGGTCCTTCCCAGTTTGGTCCCAACTTCCCATGGGCCGGGTTTTTGGTGGCCAAAGAAACTCTTTTAAGAATGAGATCCCCAATGCTGAAGCGCCTGGGTTTCACCGTGGCATCATGTTGTTTTGCCATGAGATTTTTGTACCTTGCTGTTCTTTGCTCCACGTCCATTCTTACCTCGTCTATGAGATCGAGGTTAAGACGAAGCTGTTCGTTGTTTTCCTCATCTTGATACTTCATCACCCTATGGCTGGCCATATGCACTTCTGCAGGTATGATTGCTTCGCTCCCATAAGCCAGTTTGAAAGGAGTCTCTCCTGTGGGAGTTCTCACTGTTGTTCTGTAAGCCCACAAAACACCTGGTAATTCATCCAGCCATATTCCCTTTGCCCCTTCAAGCCGAGTCTTGATGATTTTTCACAAGGATCGGTTTGCTACTTCTGCTTGTCCTTTAGCCTGTGGGTGGGAGGGTGAGGAATAATGATTCTTGATTCCAAGTTGTTCACAGAATTCTCTGAAGGGTGTGTTATCAAACTGTCGTCCATTGTCAAATACTAGTACTCTTGGTACTCCAAATCTGCATACAATGCTTTTCCAGATGAAATTTTTGACATTTTGTTGTGTAATTTTCACCAAGGGTTCAGCTTCCACCCACTTAGTGAAATAATCTATCCCCACCACTAAAAACTTTATCTGTCTGGTTCCAGTTGGAAATGGGCCTAAAATATCCAAACCTCATTGTACAAAAGGCCATGGGGCTATCATTGGGGTAAGTATTCTGATGGCTGTTTAGGTATATTACTGAAACGTTGACATTGATCACATACCATAACATATGCCTTAGCATTAGCTTGGATGTTTGGCCAATAGTACCCTGCACGGATGACCTTGTGGACGAGTGATCTGGCTCCTGAGTGATTACCACATGCTCCTTCATGAACTTCCCTCAATACGTAATTCGCTTCATTTGGAGCTAAGCACCTCAGGTATGGTTGTGAAAAACCTCTTTTGTACAGCACTTCGTCCATAAGGATGTATCTGGCCAATTTAACTTTGAGCTTCCTGGCTTCGTCCTTCCCCTCTGGAAGCCTTCCGTCCTTCAGATATGATATTATTGGGGCCATCCAATTTTCTTCACCTTCTATCTGCAACATTTCTAGGAAGTCTATACTAGGCATGTATTGCATTTCATCAAATTCACTCATTGCTTCGTTCGTGGAGGCTTCCTTCGCTAGAGTATCTGCTTCCATGTTCTCTTTCCTTGGGATTTGAACAAAGTCAGTTTCTTTGAATTTCTACATAAGGCGTACTACCTTCTTCAAATATCTCTTCATTCTATCTTCCTTGGTTTCACATGTCCCATTTACTTGGCCTATGATCAACTGAGAGTCTCCTAAGACAAATATTGAATCTGCTTCCACCGATTTAGCCAATTCCAATCCTTTAAGAAGGGCTTCATATTCTGCTTCATTATTAGTTGTTTGGTACTGCAAGCGAACTTTATGCTCTAATTTATCTCCTTCTCGTGATTGCAAAACAACTCCTATACCTCCTGCATACAGTGTAGATGATTCATCTACATGGACAACCCATTTTTTATTGTCTTCTTTCTCATCCAAGTCCTCATAACTTGGAGTGAACTCTGCAATGAAATCTGCCAGGGCTTGAGCTTTTATTACATTCCTCGGTTGGTACCGAATGTCAAACTTACTGAGCTCAACTGCCTATTGAATTAGTCGTCCTGCAGCTTCAAGTTTGTTCATTGCCTTCTTAAGTGGATGATTAGTCATGACATTGATGACATGACCTTGGAAGTAGTGTCTTAACTTCTTAGAAGTTGTTATTAGTGCGAAAGCTAACTTCTCTATCAGTGGGTACCTTCCTTCTGCCCCTCTCAGTGCTCGGCTAGTATAATATACAGGCTTCTACACCTTTTCTTCCTCCTTGATCAACGTTGAACTCAAGACATGTGGGGACACTGCTAAGTATAGATACAGTTCTTCTCCTAGCATGGACAGACTTAGCAATGGGGCCGTGGTAAGATAGTGCTTTAGGTCCTGGAAGGCTCTCTAATACTCGTCCATCCATTCAAATGCCTTCCTGAGAATTCTTGTCAGTGGCTTTTGAGACAAACCTGTTCAGAGCTGCAACTCGTCCAGTTAGGGATTGGACTTCCTTGATGTTCTTCGGTGGTTCCATGTTCAATATGGCTTGGATCTTGTCTGGATTTGCCTCAATCCCTCTCTCAGAAACCATGAATCCTAAAAACTTTCCTGACGATACTCCGAATGCACATTTACTTGGGTTCAGCTTCATCTTATATCGCCTAAGTGTTTCAAAAGTTTCCTGAAGATCATCTAAGTGGCTTCCCTCGTCTAAGCTCTTCACAAGCATGTCATCTACCTACACCTCCACTTTCCGTCCTATCTGTGGACGAAACATGTGATTCACCAACCTTTGATAAGTTGCCCCTGCGTTCTTTAGACCGAAGGACATCACCTTGTAACAAAACAAACCTTGACTGGTAATAAAAGATGTCTTTTCTTGGTTTGCCTCGTCCATCTTTTTCTGATTATATCCTGAGAAGGTGTCCATGAAGCTCAACAGTTGATGGCCAGCTGTAGAATCGACCAGTTGATCAATACGTGGCAAAGGATAACTATCCTTAGGGCAAGCCTTGTTCAAGTCAGTGAAGTTTACGCACATCCTCCACTTGCCATTTGCCTTCTTCACCATCACTACATTTGCTAATCAATCTGGGTAATAGACTTCCCGGATGAACTGTGCTGTGGTTAGTTTCTGAACCTCTTCCTTGATAGCCTTCTCTCGTTCAGGGGCGAACACCCTCTTCTTTTGACGAATAGGCTTAGAAGAAGGGGACACGTTCAGTCAATGAGTAATTACACTTAGATCAAAGCCAAGCATGTCGTCATGACTCCATGCAAAAGCATCGGCATTCTTCTTCAAAAACTAGACGAGGTCTTCTTTCGCCTTCTCTTTCATACTTGTTCCAATCCTAGTGAACTTCTCAGGATCATTTTCTTGTAATAAAACATCTTCCAATACTTCAGTCGGTTCTGCAACAATTCTTCTTTCTTTTATACTCATAGTCTATATGTGCTCGTCCACAACCAGTATGGCTAGATAACACTCTCTGGCTGCCAACTGATCTCCTTATACTTGCCCAATCCCGCACTCTGTAGGGAATTTGACTGATAGATGGTAGGTAGATGTTACTGCCTTCCAACTATTTAAAGTTGGTCTTCCAATGATGGCATTGTATGAGGATGAACAATCCACCACAAGGAAATTCACTTCCTTAGTTATCTGCTGCGGGTATGACCCCACCACTACAGGCAATGTAATGGTGCCGACGGGCTGCACTTTCATTCCTCCAAATCCTATCAGTGGTGAGCATGCTGGACGAAGTTGATTTCATCCAAGCCTCATCTGCTGGAAGGCGGGATAATACAATATATCCGCCGAGCTTCCATTATCCACCAACACCCTCCTGGTTTTATAATCTGCAATGAGTAGGGTAATGACGATTGCATCGTCATGTGGATGATGGATCCTCTCAGCTTCTTCGTCCATAAAAGATATGGTTGGCTCGTCTATTCCCCTCGTCCTTAGGGGTTGTCTAGAGAGTTGGATGTTTTGCACCGCTTTGAGATACGTCTTCTTGGCCTTGGAAGATTGTCCTGTAGAAGTCCCACCAATGATAACCCTTATTTCTCCGAGTGATGACTCTTCCATCTTTGCTTTCAATTTTTCATCTTTATGATCCCTTCCAACGAAATGCCTCAACTTTCCTTGTCTATTGAGATTCTCAATCTGCTGCTTCAAGTCATAACACTCGTCTGTGTCATGCCCATGATCTCTATGGAAGCGACAATATTTATTCTTATTGCGCTTGTTAGGATCTCCTTTCATCTTCTCTGGCCACTTCAAGGAAGGATCATCCTTGATTTGCATGAGCACCTGATCGAGTGGGGCATTCAAGGGTGTATAATTCTGATTCGTCGCTGATGGGCCTGCCTTCCTGTTATCTCTGTCTCAATCCTTTTTATCTTCCGTTCGTCCCTTCTTTGGACGAGGCCCTTAATCAGAGTGACGCGTGAGGTTGACTTCCATTCTCTCAGCTCTCTTCCTCTTCTTAGCTATGATTGTGTCTTCTGCGTTCATAAAATTTTGGGCTGAATAGACGAGTTTAGCCATGGATTGGGGCACTTTTTCATATAGCTTGTGAATGAATAAGTCCGAGTTAACCCCATTGTGGAAGGCTGCCAATAGTAGCTTGTCGTCCACCTCGTCTACTATCAGGGCTTCCCTGTTGAAGCTCGTGATGAAGGAACGCAGGCTTTCATTCTCTCCTTGCTCTATGGTTAACAAGCTGGACGAGGAACGCTTGTGTCTCTGTCCCCCAATGAAATTATTAACAAATAATTTGCTTAACTCATCGAAAGAACTTATAGAATTGGGGGGGTATTTTGCTGAACCACACTCGCCCTGGCCCCTTAAGTGTGGTAGGGAAGGCTTTGCACATAATCTCGTCCGGAACTCCCTGGAGATGCATTGTAGTCTTGAAAGTGGCGATATGATCGAAAGGATCACGCGCTCCATCATACGAATCCAAGGAAGGCATTTTGAACTTTGGAGGCAAGGGATGGCCATTGATGGAAGCCGTGAAAGGGAAATCTGTTCGGTGAACCAAATCCTCCACGAGATTTGCCCTTCTCATGTTCTCCTTCATCTCGTCTATAACCTTCCTCATCTGATCCATTTCTTTCTCCAAATGTGGCATCCTTCGCGAAGTGGTGCCTCTTGATTGGGTCTCGGGCTCAGCATTTCCCCCTCTATCTTCTTGACTCTGGGATTGTCTCTCAGCATATCCTTCACGGTGCTGCCTATCTATCTCCTTAGTCAACTCTTGATTCTGGCGAGTTAACTCCGCCATGGCGGCTGTCATGGACTGTATATGTTGGATGGAAGGTGGTTGCATGACAGGCGCTGATTGGTGATTTCGGTTGGGATGGCTGGAAGCATCCCTACTTTCTTGGTGGCCTGGGCTAGTGGCCCTTGATCTAGTCCGAACCATATAGCCTTTTGTCGGAGAAAGATAAACTGCCAAACTTGAAGTTTTCTCCTTCCCACAACTCGGCTTGGCTGAAAGTGGTAGTGAAGGCCTGAAAAATAAACAAAATATCAAAGGAGACCGGGGTGGACCAGCCTAAGACCCTCTGATGACTAAGTTAGTATCTTCTCACGAATGGAGTTCTAACTGTATTGGAAGTAAAAATCTCAGTCTCATACCTTTGCTTGGTTCAGACTGGTCTTTATATAGGGAACTTTGGGGCGGTTATTGGTTCAATAACTTCCCCCAGATTTGTGGAATCCGGATATAACTTCCTCAACGGCTATAGAAACCGCTGCTGGAAGTTACATACTTGGGAGGAATTGGTGGCGATGAACACGGGTTGATTAACCGTTCCAGAATTTGCTAAGTGTTGTGTGGTCGTCCATGTTTAATGCCCATGGACGACTCTTTGTTAGACTGTTGTGTGGTCGTCCATGCGCTTTGCACATGGACGACTCTTTCGACCTGATTCCCTGAGGTTTATTCAATTGATCAATACTCAGGGACGACATATCTGGATGAATTAGAGATGGTCTGGCCATTTGGCTAACTGGTGATCATGGACGACTCCTCTAGACGAACCATAGATGATAATTTTTGCTATCCCATCAAATATTATTAGGTTTTAACTTGTGCTTTTGATTTTTATTTAGGAGACCGAGGCAATGTAATCGTTTAAATTGACATATAATGCAAAATTATACAATAATTAAAAACTAATTTGAATTCAAATTCAAATTCAAATTTAATTATGCCTGACTTTGATATAATTTTTTTTTGAGAATCAACTTTGATATAAACTAAAATATATGATTTGTCGATTGAGCTGCCCAAACTTCTGCTAAAAAATTAGTGTGATAATAAAGGAGGCATTTCCTATACTATGTCGCCAAATAAGGGATGCCAGAATGAGCTTATCTTTTTTTCTTTTGCAAGAAATGGGCAAGGCAATCACCATTGTTTTGTGAGCATCTCCAACCGGAAATGCTATCCCATTCCATTTTACCATCCCAAAAAACTAATTTATCAATTATACCATACCATTTAACAACACACCCAACATCCCAAAATTCTATTTTTTTCCCATTTTATTTAAATTTTATTTTTATTTTTATTTTTACTATTTCTCTTTTTCTATTCCTTTTCCTTTCTTTCTCCCTCAACCTCTAGCATCGGTTTCAACACATAGAGCCACACACACACACACACACACACCCATGATATACCGATCCACCTATCCAAACCCATCACCACACACACATAAACAAACACAAACAATCAAACCATCAACTGATCCACACACACACAAACCATCAAACCAATCAGAGCCAGCAACAGCCACCACTTGGAGTAGAGCTGGATGATCTTGGAATCGTCCCGGATGAGAGCGACCAAAGGTGCAGGCGACTTTGTTGCGGCTGAGATCGATGTGCCTCCACTGCATCGGGTGGTAGAGTTCCAGTTTTCGGAAATAAAGGTCGCCGAGAGGTTGCCACTCGGAGAGGTTTGGTTCATGAGAGTTTCATTTTGATCGGAGAGGTTTGGTTCATGAGATTGGGCGTTTGATCGGAGAGGTTTGGTTCATGAGAATTTCATTTTGTTGGTACTATTTTGTTCTTTTGATTAGTTGTTTTTGATCTGATAAAAGAAGAAGGCAACAATTAGTTAATATTTTCTATTAAAATATTATTATAATTTTTACAATCTTGCTACAGTACCATCCTAGAAATAGAATGGTACTGTAGCAATATTGTAAATTTTTTTACAATTGGCAGAATATGGAAGGCCGGATATAGATGCTCTAAGAAAGGTATTTCCTATACTATGTAGTGAACTATGCTTTCTACCCCTTTTTGTTGACGGTAAGTTCAATTATTAAAAAGTAAACACATGACCATTGTTTTAACTTTTAAGTAACAGTGTATTCGAATGAACTTACTTTTATTTTTATTTATTTAAAAAAATAAGTTACACAAAAATATAGCCATACCTTAAAAAATGTAGTAGAATTTTTTTTAATAAAAAAATTGTACATTAGTGAAAAAACAGATCATAAACGGTCAAGTCATGTTTTGTGGTCTGATTTTCCAAATCACTTTAACCAAGTGAATTTCACTCAAAGAAAAAAAATAAAAAAAAATAAAAAATGAAAAAAAAATGAAAAAAGAAAGGTCATTAATGGAGGAGTTAAGGCTAGCATTTATGATTCATCACATGCATACCATTAATATCCCACCAATTTATAAGCTAGCAGGGAATTTCTCACCTTCCTAAGAACCCTAGTGGCAGTAACAATTAACAACATTTCAAAATAGTATTTTGAAATACTTCTCTGTGTCTGTGTGTCAAGGAAGAGAAGCTAAGATGGCAATGAAAGCTTGGAGAAATCTAGGTGTGGTAGATACCATATATGAAGAAAAAGAATACGATTTCTCCTCTGTCTCCCCTTCTCTTTCCCCAACCATGTCTTCTCCTCCCACACCTCTGCATACTAGGGTAGCAGCATGGTAAAATGTTTTCCCTTCTTTTCCTTATTTATATATTTATTTGTTTTGGGTATATTATCATATCAATTTCAATGTTCCAGAAAATCTCAACTACTTGATATTCTAATGAATTATGTTAAATATTAGGTCTTTGGCAAGGAGGCAGAAGACAGACATCTTGATATGTGTTCATGGAAGGTATTTTCATCTGCACAAGGTTAGTTGATTCATCACTCTCTTATGTGTTGCTTGATCTACCATTCTTGTTGAATTGATATGGCTTATGAAGTTTTTTTTTAAGATGTTATTTTTAAAAGGGAGGGTGATCCTGGGTTATATCGTCACTTTGAAAATGTAAATGAGACTAGACTAAGCTTGGGGATGCTGAATATGGGTGACAACCGACAATGGATGATGAAGAAATGTTCAAAAGTTTTTTGAGTAAATATATAGTGAAGGTTATAAAAAATTAGTTCAACAAGTATATTAGTTTGATTAATTTCTTATTTGACAAAATGTACTTGAGGCTTTGCCAGGATGAGCAAATTACATTTGGGATTGCAGAATGCAAATGGGTCATATCATTTTATTTTTATTTTTAATTCCTCAGTTGGCTTAAAAAAAAAAAAAGAAGGGAGAATGTCGGGGTGTTTGGTCGTAGTAATTATCTTATCTTTTTTGTGGATTTGCCGCTCCTCTAAGAACAAACACAAGAGATACTGCCTTGTTTGGTGGGCCATAAGAAATAAACAAATTTGTCTACAAGTGGGTAGGAAATATCTCTCAACAACGTAGAATTTTTTGGGCTCGTGCGCAGTAAATTACTCCTAAATTTTTTTTTTTTCATTGAAAATAGAAAGGAACTGAAGTTATTAAAAAAGAAAAAACAGTGTGATAACATTAGACAAAGGCATACGTTACTTATGAATTATTACAAGATAATGAAGTGACATAAGAATGTCTTTAAAGATAGTAATCCGTTTGGCCATGAATTAAAAATTTAATGGCAAATGCGCTTTGATATAGAAGAAAGGTAACTGCTCATCAGAGGATTTTAGTGTAATTGCACGAGACTAAGACAAATGATAACAATGTACTTGTTATGGACACAGCATGTATCTAGTACGGTACAAATTAGAATTTGAATAAATTTTAATGTGTTCAGTGCACTAATATCATGTAATATATGCTAGATGACACTTATCCGAACTTTAATATATCCTAGACACAAGCTTTGAACTCTTTTTTTTATTTTTTATTTTATTGAACTTACACTTTAACCAAAATAACACAATGAAAATAATTTAATTCACCTATATTCAGTGTAAAAATAAAAAATAATTAACTGCTCCTAACGAGGGACTCTTGCAATTGATGTGAAGTGAAAACACAAAAAACAGTGTTCAGTGGTCACTTATCATCTATTGGATTAATGTGTATCTCATTTTTGGTCGTAGGATGCCCTGACATCAAGAAGCTCATATTTAAAGCGAGAATTCGAAATAACGGAAATCTCGGAGTTATCACTCTCTCCACCGTTGAACATAACGACCGAAACGTTCTCTCTTGTAGCCGATTTCTGCTACGGGACCCACATCGTCATAACGCCGTTCAACGTCGCGGCTCTCAGAACGGCTGCAGGGTTATTAGAGATGACGGAGCTTAACGGCGAAGGCGAGGAGAACCTGTTGCAGATAACGGAAAACTATTTCCGTCGAATTATCACCGTTAACAGAGAGTACGCGTCCATAGTTTTCCGTTCGTGCCTGTCCCTGCTTCCCGAGGCCGAAACGACGGCGTATCTAGTGAGTAGATGCGTTGAAGCGTTGAGTTCGGTGGATGACGGTGACGGCAAAGTTGCTTGTTTTGATGACGTCATTGCAATGGCTCCCGAGGATTTTCAAATAGTCGCCGAGTCCATGCACCGTCGGTTAACGTCCCACGATGTTCTTTATAGGACCGTTGATCTTTATTTCAAGGTTAGTTATTGAAGCATCACTATGTTTTTTTTTGAGTAACTTTGTGTCTTAATTTAGACAATTAATTGGGACATAGACGTCTCTCCATTTCATTGATTTCGAAAACAAACGGACAGATTATTGTCCATTTAATATCAAGATTTAATTTTTATAAAATTAATAGGTATGGTAATATATATCATTTAAAGTTATTTACTCTTCTTCATTTTTTATTTGATTAAAAGATAGAATAGTATTCTTAAATTGGTATATAATGTAGTTTTAAGAGACATGAATCATGATACTATATAGACTCTTTTATTAATGAAAACCAAGTAATGACTTTGAAATGAGTATGATCCATTTCTTTTAATATGAAAATCCTGGTCCTAAATCAAAAGGAAAATTATCACCTTCTAGGATTTATAAGTGATAAATAAAAAATAAAAAAATTATATGCCTTCAAACTTCTTGAAATGATCATCTTTATTTGGAATGTTAGCCAAACAAAAAAAGTTAGGGTGTATATTCCATATTCTTCAATGCGAAACAACTCAATGACTATATTGTACAATTTTTTTTTTCTTCAATTCATTTTACTATATTATGGGTATAAGTTGTTGAAAAATTGTATTTTGAGTTTAAAATAAGTGTTTGTAACAAAAACTAAGAGAAGTTATGGTTGCAAAATAGAGTTTTAAGTTTTAAAAATATTTTTTTAAATCTCCCAAAATGCCTAACTAAACAGACTCTATATATTGGTTTGTAACCTTCTTTTCTTTGTTATGAAGTTGTATAATTTTGAGTTCTTTCTTAATTTTACACCAGGCATACAGTGGCAAGATAACGGAGGAGCAGAAAACCCATATATGTAGTTCTATTGATTGTAACAGCCTTTCACCTCAACTCCTCTTAGAGGCAGTACAAAACCCTACAATGCCATTAAGATTCATAGTTCGAGCCATGTTGGTGGAGCAGCTCAACACTCGTCGCTCCATTTTCACTGTCCCTGCAGAAAGCACCCAACTTCGCAGGCAACAATGCAAAGACCCTGCAACCCTAGGCGCTATACTTCAACGTGATGCAGCTCTACACCAATCAGCTCATCTCAAAGCCGCAATGGACGCCACAAGCTCGCGCATCCAAAGCCTAGAGAAAGAACTAAATGTCATGAAGAAGCTGTTGGATGAGTCTGAGAAACAACAGAGATGCATAATGGTGTCAGCTCGGTCTGCGAGTTTTCATAACTGTAGTTTAGAGAATAAGATAGAAAGAGGTGACATAGGATCGGCTTCTTCGGGGAGCTTCCGGTTTTATGCAAGAGGAGAAAAATTAGAAGGAGGGTCTTCGTCCTTAGGGTTGGAGGGGTCGTGTACTAATGAGACTCCAAGAATAACAAAGAATATTCGACAGAGGTTGATGAAGGGTTTAAAGAGTGCATTTCGAGTATCAAAATCACCCTCCAAGAATGGGGTTGAGAGCAAAAAATCAAGCCGAATGGAGCAAAATCGAATAGGAGATGAAGATGACAATGTGACTGTTATCATAAACAAGGAGAACTTGCTTTCACATTGAAATCTTGGCTCTGTAGTGTACCTAACAATCCTCTTCTTCTTTTTCTCCTTTGCAGTTTAATTTGAATTTTTTTTTTACCAAGTAGAAGAAGGGATTCAAATTTAAGTTATTCTTAATGCTAGATAGTACCATTGTGCCACGAGACCCATTATTTAGTTTAATTTGATTTAATGTGAGGGTTTCGATAGCAATTTAACTTGCGACTGCGTTTTCTCAAAGCGCGTTTTCTCTTTATTTATTTTTTTTTTGCCCACATTTGTTGACTTTTAGAGGCAATATTTACTGTTTATGTATTAAAAAATATTTAAAATGAGTCTCACGACATTATTCATACATTTAAAAATTATTTTACTACAATATTTTTAACAACAATCAGTTTTCAGTAACAATAAATGATATCTAAACATATTAGACACTTTCTATGTTTTTTCTTTTGGAAATTTGAGAAAAGCCATAGGCCCATAGTAACCAATTCTGGGCCTTACCATGCTCAGCTTCCAATGTCATGCCTTTTGTCTTCTTTACTTGCTTTGTTTTCAACCCATCTTCGCCATTGTATCTCATTGTGGTCACCCCGGGAAAGAAAATTCTCTATTTAAAATTGATTCATTTTATAATTTAAATTAAATACAACTATCTAAAAATGTACATTATCACATAATTTAAAATTTTAATAATGTGACTTTATACATAACCCTATTAATTAAATCCTAAAAATAAGATCTCAATAATTTTGTAAAAATGGTTTTCAAATTTCTTGAACTATTGTGGTACAGAGACAGTGCCAACGCCAAAGTTGGAATAGTGATTGTGATGATGACCAAAATGTCTAGGGCCGCATCTTTTGGCACACGTACATTAGCAAATGCGTGTAAAAGTGATATAATATATTCAATTACTGTTTTTTTTTTTCTTTCTTTCTTCTATATACGATTCAATTACTAGTTTATATGGAAGTAAATTGTGTTAAAATGTGTGTCAAAATATGCCTTTTATAAGCACTTGATTTGAATTACTATATATATATATATATATATATATATTTAAGGTTGTGGCTGAGGTTGTAATAATTAAGAGATCTGGGGTTCAATCCCTATTTATACCAAAAACTAATTAGTGTTTTGGTTTGATGATAAAGAGCTTAAGAGCTATCATCAGGAGTGAACGTTATAGTTGAAACTCTCAAAAAAAAATTAAAGAAAAAAAACATTTGGACTTTTAGAGCAATAACATCTGATAGTGCAAAAAAAAGAAAAAAAGAAAGAAAAAAAAAGAAAGAAAGCAATAAGTTTTACACATTTTTGCTAAAAAATAATCCACATCAGTGGGTCTATAATACTGTATGTATACAATATTATCACAGTAACCGTGCATATTTATATGGTTACTGTATATTTCTATCCGATTTCTTTAATCTTTTTTTTTTTTTTCTCTCATCTCTCACCCTTGTCAGACAACCTCTTTCTTCCCCTACACTCTCTTGATCTCTTAAATGTCCAGAAAATGGAAAAGAATAGGAAAAGGTAAAAGAAAGAAGACAAAGAAGACCACTGCAACCAACCAACCAACCACCCTGCCACCACCACCAAAAACAAAACAAAACAGAAAACCCATTCGGAATCATCATTGGTTTCCTTAGACAAAAGCAAAATCACCACCATTTGGAACCAATACCAGTTTTCTTAGCACTATTCGAGTCCTCTTGTTGCCTCTCACCGCATTTTCCAGCCAATTCAAACACCTAGTTAATTTCGCATAAACTTTAGATCAATAATAAAAAGTAACTTTAAAGAAATATAAGAGAAAGAGAGATCTGATTTTCAAGTGCTTATTAATAGAGGGTTGGGTAGAGGGATCTAATTTTTAGATTTGAGCCATGGAAGTTGATTGGAGAGATTTGAGATTTTTCAAATTTGAGAGAACGAGTGTCTGTTTAGAAATAAGAGAGAGAGAGAGAGAGAGTTCTGGCGTGTGAGGTAGGGAAAAAATAAAAGTAAAATAAAATAAAATATTATTTAAAGGAATGTGTTTTTACAAAGTGATCATTTAAATAAAAAAAGTAAACTTTTATCTAAAATAGAAAGAAAATTTTAGAAGAATTGATGCTATTGCTCTTACACCGTCAAGAGGGCAGAGGATAATTAGACCTAGCTGATACTGAATAATTTTTCTTTAAATGGGACAGTAATTTAAGGAAATAGAATTCATAATAAAGATCACATAATCATCCGCAACATATTCCAATTGATTCAAACAAGATTTGTGCATTGATGTGACAAGGTACCGAACTTTTTTTTTCTTTGAGATAGACAAGGTAGCAAACTGGCACAAAATCGTTTGAAGTGACGTGTAACTTTTACTTTATAAAAGCAGTGCTAAATGTAATCATTATCGATTGATAAATAAATATCTCTTTTTAATGTGCAAGGCTAATTTACTTTTGCGCGTGACTCTCGTGTTACACCTGACAAATAAATAATTGTTTCAGAAAATAAAAAGAAAGACATAACTAATTGTTTGATGGTTTTGTCTTATAGTTATTATAAAATTATTTCTAAAAAGAACTTGAATATAAAAACTTTTACAAATACCGACTCCAAGCCCAACCTTAAAAATTAATGATATTGAATGTTTAACTAATATAGGTTTCCAAGAGCTTGGAGTTTAATTGATTGTCGTCTTTGTGTTTTTAACGGAAAAAATAATTACATTTTATCACTTTAAATTATATATACCTCAAATTAACCTTTTGTAACTTAGACTTTCAAAATATATGGTTAACACTCTAAATTATAACTAGTGTTGCAATTTGCACTCTACCATTAATTTTGTAATTATCTTAGATGGAAAACCAAATTATAAGGGGTAAAGTGTAATTGGAAGTGATGAGGTCGAGAGTTTCACCAGTGAGCCACAAGATACCTACGTGCTCGAACGTGAACCTGCACAACACAAAGAAGAAAGCCTCACAAAGAGCGCCGGTGTGGTGCCGGCCAAATACTCTTCGAAGGTTAAGTCAGTAGTATTCTCACAACTCTAGAGTGCTAGAGAGGGTAAATTACGCGTACCTCGATTTGTGAGGGTATTGGAGCTTTTATAGTAGTAGAGGGTGGACTCTTCTTCCTTGGAGTAGAAGTCTTTTCCTTATAGGAATCCTTATGAGAGTAGATTGCAGAATCCTTTCCTTATGGGACTCTACGAAGTGTGCCGTAAGTATCACATACAAACAGGCCCTTCTGCCTTCCTCATGGGCCTCGGATTCGCGGATACTTCCTACTGGATTCTTTACCATACACTTGGCGATAACGGGCCCGTCCTCTACTGGACCGCAGTAGATAACCGTCAGGCCCATCTCAAGCCCAAATTCAGCCTCTTCAGTTGCCCCCTTTACCCTATGGATCCGTCATGCTTTAGTGGAGGGAACATGGGGTGACGGTAATCATCTAACGGGGATGACGGTTGAGAGGTCTGCGGTCGTCGTCTCCAAGTCATTTTAAGGGTGATGGCTACAAGGTAAACCGTCAGGTGTTAATGCTGTCGACAAGATCTGAGATGCATTAATGCTCGTGACACGCGTCACTTTCCTATAGGCCATTGTATGGGATCAAAACGTCGCTTCGTCTTCTATGCACCTTTCTTATAAATATCAGGCCTTCGACTTTCATTTTTTACTTTCATTAAAAACTCAATTGTCAGAGCGCGACTCGTCATATTTGTCAGAATACCCGTCCAAGTGCAGCACTCGTCACAATCAACTTTCGTCCGTTCACGCATTAATTGGTAAGTACACTATCATATATTTCACCGTCGTATTACTTTTATAGTTCAGAACTTTTACTTCCGTTATCCATTCTTAGACCCGTCAGAGTCTTAGGTTCTGTCGTCAATTGTAGGCAATGTCTAGTGCTTCAAGTAACCAGTCGATTGTCCGTGACGGGGCAGACTATGAGGAGGTATACCCGTCAGGTCATAAAGACCAAGAGAGTCCAAGCGACGAGAGGAGTACGTCCGCCTCTTCTCCGTCCTCAACAAATGAGGATACGGAGTTAGATGAACCAGGGGAAGGTTCTGATGGCGAGGAACAAATAGGACCCGTCATAGGAGCTGGTGGACCAAGGGAGTTCATTATGCTCAAAGAGTGGACGGTGAATGACTTCACATCCACTATCAAGGAGACTCACTTTAAAACACTTAGGGCTAACTACCAGATTCCAGATAACATACCCATCCGTCTCCCCTACGTGTCAGAGAAGTGCTATTATGACGGCGTACAAGGCCTTGGAGTATACGAGCAAATGTTGAAGGCAGGCCTCAGATTTCCACTGAGTTCGCCCCACCGCGAATTAATCAAGTATCTGGGTCTATCCGTCAACCAAATATCACCCAACACATGGAGGGTCTTCATAGCAATGGAGGTCCTGTACGGGGCAATGTCGGACCGATCAAGGAGGTTGACGGTGAGAGAGTTTCTTCACTGCTACCGTCCTAACGAAATTGACAAATCTAGGGGTATATACAGTTTTGTACCTAGGAATAGGTTATTAAAGGTAATATATGAAACTCCAGACTTCAACAGAGACTAGAAGAGTCGTTATTTTTTCATAGAGGGTGACGAGTGGATGTGTCGTCCAAGGGAGACGGATCACATGCCCGTCGACACTACTTGGGGAATATTGTCTCAAGCTGGTACGTCTCCGTCCATATATGTGAAGATTTAAATATCTGTTCAGTTTAATATGTTTTAACCGTCCTCTTCTTTGCAGTGCGACGGCGTCCACAAGTTAACATTGAGGAGTACAGTTTTTTAGAGAAATTTTTTAAGAAAACCACGTCGGAGGAAAGGACCTGGGCGAGGCTGGTCAATCTAAACACACTCCACTAGTACTGTGACGGTCCAGAACCATCAGAGAAGGCGATTAAGTACGAAAATCGAACCCGTCAACGTAAGTCCGTCGTTCTAAAATGTGATTGACTCATCATTGTTATAATTACAAGAAATTAATTCGTCCGTTTGTCTTTGCAGAAATGGACGACGCAAAAAGAAGGTCCATTATCAGGGCAAATGCTGCAAAGAAAAAGGGAACGGGTGATGTTGATCCCAAGGAGACGGGTACTCAGAACCCGTTAGCAAAGAGAAAGCAACCCCCCAAGGGAGACCGTCCTTCCAAGAAGCCAAAGATTCCTTTGGAGCCCGTCGTGGGGCTTGTGGCTGAGGGTGCTAAAGTCGTCACCCCAGCCAAGTATGGGGCTGGTAAGGGCCTCATGAAGGGTCCGTCTTCGAGCGAGAAGAAGCCACCTGCCCTTCTTAGGGACGACCCTAAGTACGCCTTAGAGCAACTTTCATCAATCATGACCTCCGAGGACTACGAAGACCTGGGCAATCACTCGACGGAAGCGATGGGTGAGACGGGTCTCTTTAGCATCGCTCAGGTAACGGTCTTCCTATTTCTTGTCCGTCTATATTTATTTGCATATGCTTGAGACTAATTTGTCCCCGTTGTTTAGGCCATGGTAATGATGAAGGGTCTGTTTGGACGGTGCTTAAACCATGAGACGACCCTAGGCCGCATAAGGGAGAAGGCTAAGGTGACGGAGAGCGAGCTGGCCGAGCTTCAAGCCTGGAAGGTTATTCAAGATAAGAAGCTCAAGATGGCCGAGGAGGCGCGGGACCAGTACCTTGAGGTGACGGAGAAAATGAAGAAATCTCTTGAGAAGAAGGATGAGGCACTCCGTCAGGCCAAGGAGGTTGCTGTGCTGGAGTACCGTGACTCTAACGCCCTTCTGACGGAATTAGGAGTTTCATATGCCGACGGGTTTGATGAGGCCATCCGTCAGGTGAATGCTCTTTATACTCAGTTGGACTTATCATCCATCAGTATCGACGCCGCGGGGCAAACGTCCGTTCAACCTGCTCAATCTGAGGATACAGAGGAAATCTTTGGTGAGAAAGCTCCCCTTGACGCCCCTCTTGACCAAGCAGTTGTGGAAAGTGACCCAAAAGATGGTCCGACCCGTCGCAGCGAAGAGAAGGAAGCCACCGTCATAGGATAATTTTGTTTTGTTTTTATACTTTATGTAAATTATTTGGAGAACAATTCATGACACCGTCATGTTTCCATCTTTTGTGAACACTTTATTCTTGGGTATGTACTTTGTTTTAACTTTGCTTTTTTAATCTAAGTGGCTTGACATACTCCGTTGGGTGAAATTCATTCGTTCTCATCATTTTTAAAGCTTGATTTTTGAATGACTCCATTCACATGGACAGTAATAACCGTCCACTTTGTGGAACTTGGTGTAATCCTGTTTTCTTTATGGATTTTGTAGGATCCGTCTACATTGTTACATAATGTTTGTTTATCCGTCTAAATTGATTTCGCGGATTCCATTATTATTTCATTGTTTAATTTGTTGACTGAGTCATTATCCGTCCTCTGCTGGACTTTGGATTATCATCCTCTTGGGTGATCCGTCCACTTCGTGGACTAAGTTTTGTCTGTCCTCTATGGGACTTTGGATTGTCATCCTCTTGGGATGATCCGTCCACTTTGTGGACTAGGTTTTGTCCGTCCTCTATCGGACTTAGAATTGTCATCCTCTTCGGATGATTCGTCCACTTTGTGGACTAAGTTTTGTCCGTCCTCCATGGGACTTAGAATTTTCATCCTCTTGGGATGATCCGTCCATTTTGTGGACTAAGTTTTATCTGTCCTCTATGGGACTTAGAATTTTCATCCTCTTAGGATGATTCGTCCACTTTGTGGACTTGGGTTTGTTCGTCCACAATGGGACTTAGGATTTTCATTCTCTTGGGATGATCCGTCCACTTTGTGGACTAAGTTTTATCCGTCCTCTATGGGACTTAGGATTTTCATCCTTTTGGGATGATCCGTCCACTTTGTGGACTTGGGTTTGTCCGTCCATTATGGGACTTAGGATCTTTCACCCTCTTGGGATGATCCGTCCACTTTGTGGACTAAGTTTTATCCATCCTCTATGGGACTTAGGATTTTCATCCTCTTGGGATGATCCGTCCACTTTGTGGACTTAGGTTTGTCCGTCCATTATGGGACTTAGGATCTTTCACCCTCTTGGGATGATCCGTCCACTTTGTGGACTAAGTTTTATCCGTCCTCTATGGGACTTAGGATTTTCATCCTCTTGGGATGATCCGTCCACTTTGTGGACTAAGTTTGAGTAGGAACATCATAGTCGTGTCTGAATATTTCCTTTTATTGAAATCAAAGCATGTAGAAAGAGTACCTGCCCCCTAGGGCTTAAAAAGGCACTTGCAAAAGTAATTGTTTGAAAGTAAAACTAGCGATAACAAAACCAAATTGTAGAAAAAGATTGTTTGAAGCAAAAACTTAATGATAAACTTGGAAACATTGAAGCGTTGATGCTCTTCATGTCGTCTCTACTAGTAGTATCTCCGCAGGTGCTCCGTATTCCAAGGGTGCTGCAACCTCCGTCCGTCTATGGTTTCGAGGTGGTAGGTTCCTTTCCTTTGCCATGATGTGATCTTGTAGGGTCCTTCCCAGTTGGGGCCGAGCTTTCCATGCAAAGGATCTCTGGCAGCGCCCATGACCTTCCGTAGTACAAGATCCCCGATCTGGAAGTCTCTATGCCTGACGTTGGAGTTATAGTATTTTGCCATAAGGTTCTGGTATCGTGCCATCCTTTGCTCTGCTGCTGCACGAACTTCATCCACCAGGTCTAGCTGAAGTCCCAAGGACTCTTCGTTCTTATCTTTGTCGTAGTTCTCCACACGATAACTCATGAGTCCTACCTCTGCCGGGATGATAGCTTTGCTCCCGTATGCCAGCTGAAACGATGATTCTCCCGTAGGTGTTCTTGATGTAGTACGATAAGCTCATAAGACGCTTGGCAGTTCCTCAGGCCAGATGCCTTTTGCCCCTTCAAGGCGGGTCTTGATGATCTTTAGCAAGGACCGATTTGTGACTTCTACTTGCCCATTGGCCTGTGGGTGTGCTGGTGACGAGTAATGATTCTTGATTCCTAGCTACAAGCAGAAGTCTCTGAATGCGCTATTGTCGAACTGCTTCCCGTTGTCTGAGACGAGGACCCTGGGTATCCCGTACCTGCAAATGATATTCCTCCATATGAAACTCCGGATGTTCTTCTCCGTGATGGTGGCTAAGGCTTCGGCTTCTACCCATTTCGTGAAATAGTCGATACCGACTACCAAGAATTTCAACTGCCTTATAGTCGTCGGGAAGGGGCCCATGATGTCTAGTCCCCATTGGGCAAATGGCCAAGGGGACGTCATGGGTGTGAGCTCTTCGGATGGTTGTCTGATTTGATTATTGAACCTCTGGCATTTGTCGCAGGTCTTGACATAAGCCTGAGCATCCTTTAACATAGTAGGCTAATAGTAACCAGTTCGGATCAACTTGTGAGCTAATGACCTCGCCCCTGAGTGATTTCCACAGATACGCTCGTGAACCTCCCTCATCACGTAGTCAGCTTCCTTGCTGCCCAAACACCTTAGGTACGATCGGGAGAATCCTCTTTTGTATAAGACATCTTTTATCAGCACGAATCGTGAGGCCTGTACCTTCAACTTTCTAGCTGCGTCTTTTCCTTCTGGAAGGGTACCTGATCTTAGGTATGCTATTAAAGGTGTAGTCCAATTGTTCTCAGAATTGACGTCGAGTACATTCCTTCCGTCATCGATTAGCGAGGAGAGTTGTACAAACGACAATACCTGTTCGGGAACAATCATGACTTCTGCTGAGGCCGCTTTCGCCAGACGGTCGGCGCATTCGTTTTCTTCTTTTAGGATTTGGACGAATCTCACTACGAGGTTGCCGATCCGATTGTTCACTTCTTCAAGGTATTTCTTCATTCTCTCATTCTTACACTCGTAGCTACCGTCGATCTGCCGTATTACCACTTGGGAGTCGTAGTGTACGACTATATTTTCTGCACCTGCCGCTTTAACGAGGTCTAGACCAGCTACTAGTGCTTCATATTCGGCTTCGTTGTTAGTTGTGGGGAAGTCGAATCGGATCATGCACTTGATTTCATCCCCTTCCGGGGTTTGGATGACAACACCTGCTCCCCTTGCCTTTCTGTTTGTTGATCTGTCCGTGTGAATGCTCCACTGCGCAGCTTCTTCTGCCCCCCTGCCCTCTGATAGTGCGAATTCTGCGATGAAATCGGCCACGGCTTGGCCTTTGATCGCGGTTCGTGGGCGGTATTGTATGTCAAATTCGCTCATCTCAATTGCCCACAAAGCCATCCGTCCGGCTGTGTCGGGGCTACCTAAAGCTCTTCTCAAAGGTTGATTCGTCAGGACTATGATAGTGTGGGCTTGGAAATACGGCTTTAGCTTTCTTGCCGCAGTTATCAGTGCAAAGGCCAACTTCTCTATTTGTGGATACCTCTCTTCGGCTCCTCTGAATACTCGACTTACAAAATAGACGGGTCTCTGAGATCCGTCTTCTTCTCTTACCGGTGCCGCGCTGACCGTAGCTTGTGAAGCAGCTAGGTAAAGGTAAAGTTCTTCTCCAGGTCTGGAGGGGCTGAGCAATGGTGGGGATGTGAGGTATTTCTTTAACTCTTCAAAAGCCTTCTGGCATTCCTCCGTCCACTCGAATGATTTTCGCAAAGTTTTGAAGAATGGAAGACACTTGTCCGTCGCTTTCGAGACGAACCTATTTAAGGCGGCAATTTTGCCGTTCAGTCTCTGCACGTCCTTGACCGTCTTTGGCGGTTCCAACTCCATAATGGCCCGAACTTTTTCTGGATTGACTTCTATTCCTCTGTGGGATACCATGAATCCCAAAAACTTCCCTGCCATTACACCAAACACGCACTTGTTCGGGTTGAGCTTCATATTATACGAGCGGAGGGTGTTGAAAGTCTCTCTGAGGTCCTTTAGGTGATCACTTTCGAGCGGACTTTTTACAAGCATGTCATCGACATAAACCTGCACGTTCCGGCCGATCTGGTGTGCGAACATTTTGTTCATCAGTCTCTGGTACGTGGCGCCTGCATTCTTAAGTCCAAACGACATCACTTTGTAGCAAAAGAGCCCTTGGCTAGTGACGAATGAGGTTTTCTCCTGATCAGCTTCGTCCATCTTAATTTGATTGTAGCCCGAGAAAGTATCCATGAAACTCAAAAGCTGGTGTCCCGCCGTCGAATCTACTAATGTGTCTATCCGGGGTAGCGGGTAGCTGTCCTTCGGGCATGCTTTGTTGAGGTCCGTGAAATCAACGCACATTCGCCACTTCCGGTTAGCTTTCTTGACCATCACCACGTTTGCTAACCAGTCGGGATAGTACACTTCTCGAATGAAGTTTGCTTCTTGCAGCTTCTTTACCTCTTGTGCAATTGCTTCGTCTCGCTCATGGGCGAATACTCGCTTTTTTTGTCGAACAGGCAAGTATGATGGGTTTACGCTCAACCTGTGAACTATGATTGAGCTTTCGATTCTGGGCATGTCCTCGTGGCTCCAGGCGAACACGTCTTGATTCATTCGGAGGAACGTTATGAGGTCTTAGCGGGTTGGCTGGCTGGCTAGTGTGCCAATCCTGGTCTTCCTTTCAGGTCTCGATTCATCAAGAATTATCTCTTCTAGCTCCTCTGCTAGCTCTGCAACCGTCCGTGCCTCTTCTATGCTCATTGTTTGCTGCTGGCCTTCCGTCTCGAGCATGGCAATGTAGCATTCACGGGCGGCCACCTGGTTCCCACGTAACTCGCCAATCCCGTGCTCTGTAGGGAACTTGATCATCAGGTGATAAGTTGAAGTCGCGGCCTTCCACGTATTCAGGGTCGGTCGTCTGATGATAGCGTTGTATGTGGATGAGCAATCAACTACAAGGAACGTCACGTCCTGTGTGATTTGTCATGGATAATCTCCGACTGTCACTGAAATCGTTACCGCCCCTAATGGAAACACTCTCGTTCCTCCGAAGCCAACCAGAGGATTACTTGTTGGTATCAGCCGTTCCCTATCAATTTTCATTTGTTGGAACTCCGGGTAATAGAGGATGTCTGCTGAGCTGCCGTTGTCTACCAACACTCTGTGCATGTTATACTCGCCTACTCGGAGGGTGACAACCAACGCATCATCATGCGGATGGTGGAGACGTCGTGCATCTTCTTCTGAAAATCCAATGATTGGACTATCTTTCCACGCCATCTTTAGTGCTGAGCCCGTTAGCTGGACATTTTGAACCATTCGGAGGTGGGTCTTTCGGGCCTTCTTGGATGACCCAGCGATTGATGTTCCCCCTAAGATCATCCTTATGTCTCCGACTGGGGGTCTAGGACGCTCATTATCTCTTCGGGGTTGCTGCTCCTGAGGCGGCGGATCCATTCTTTCTTTCCTGACGAATTTCTGTAACTTCCCCTATCTGATTAGGGCCTTTATCTGTTATTTTAAGTCATAGCAGTCTGCTGTGTCGTGGCCGTGATCGCGGTGGAAACGGCAGTATTTGTCTCTTGATCTTTTGCTGGGATCTGATTTCAGTTTCCCAAGGAAGGTTACACCCCCCTCGTCCTTGATTTGCATTAGGACTTGATCTATCGGAGCCGTCAACGGCGTGAAGCTCGTGAACCTCCCTCCGGGTGGCTTAATGCGTCACTCAACTCTTTGGTCGTCTATTCTTGTCCTCTTCGACCCTTGATCTCTTCGTCCTTCTTCCTGCCGTTCCCTCTTCCTTGGCTTATCCTCTCGAGCCTGCAATGCGTCTTCTGCGTTCATGTATTTGGTTGCCCTGTAGAGTACTTCTGACATGGTTTTAGGGTCGTTTTTGTACAAAGAGAACAGAAATTTGCCCTTCCGCAGCCCGTTCGTAAAGGCAGTAACCAGTATTTTGTCGTCGGCTTCATCTATTGAGAGCGCTTCCTTATTAAAGCGCGTTATATAGGCCCTCAGCGTCTCGTCCTCCCGTTGCTTAATACTCATCAGGCAAGCTGTGGACTTCTTGTATCTGTGCCCTCCAATGAAGTGTGTGGGGAACTGAGCACTCAGCTCCTTGAAGGTGCTGATGGAATTTGGCATCAGTTGGCTGAACCATATCCTTGTAGGGGCCTTTGAGTGTTGTGGGGAAGGCCCTGCACATGATCTCGTCAGCTATCCCCTAGAGGTGCATTAGGGTCTTGAATGTTTCCAGATGGTCCAGAGGATCCTTTACTGCGTCGTAGCTGTCTATATGAGGCATGCAAAATTTATGGGGTAGGGGGAAGGCATTCATGGCCGCAGTGAAAAGCGAGTCAGTGCGGTTGACTAAATCGTCCAGATCCCTGGAAACCCGCCCTTTGAGCGCGTTCATCATCACCTCCATCTGTTCCCTCATCGCCTGCATCTTTGTGGCAATTTGTGGTGGTGTCGCATTCGTGAGGGATGGCATGCTCAAGTTCTGCCTCTCCGGTCTGCTTGGGGCATGGCTGCCTTCAGGTTTCTTCTGGTTTCTCCTTGCAGCGCTGGTCCCTTCTTCCTCTTCTTACTGGTCATTTTGTCCTGCATTTTTCTGACGTAGCTGTTCTTCTAAATCGTTGTTTTGTTTGGTGAGACGTTCCACTGCGGTAGCGAGAGTCCGAACTTGTCTCTCGAGGGCAGTCGTGGGTGGTTCATCTCCTTGAACGTCGTTAGTGGTTGCCATCGAGCGAGTGAGTACCATGCAACACTTTAGTCCGAAAAACGATAGTATGGCTTTTTGGATCCCTACTAGCGCTTCCCACAGACGGCGCCAACTGATGAGGTCGAGAGTTTCACCAGTGAGCCACATGATACCTACGTGCTCAAACGTGAACCTGCACAACACAAAGAATAAAGCCTCACAAAGAGCGCAGGTGTGGTGCCGGCCAAATACTCTCCGAAGGTTAAGTTAGTAGTATTCTCACAACTCTAGAGTGCTAGAGAGGGTAAATTACGCGTACCTCGATTTGTGAGGGTATTGGGGCTTTTATAGTAGTAGAGGGTGGACTCTTCTTCCTTGGAGTAGAAGTCTTTTCCTTATAGGAATTCTTATGAGAGTAGATTGCAGAATCCTTTCCTTATGGGACTCTACGAAGTGTGCCGCAAGTATCACATACAAACGGGCCCTTCTGCCTTCCTCATGGGCCTCGGATCCGCGGATACTTCCTACTGGATTCTTTACCATACACTTGGCGATAACGGGCCCGTCCTCTACTGGACCGCAGCAAATAACCGTCATGCCCATCTCAGGCCCAAATTCAGCCTCTTCAGGAAGTATAGTTTATGGTAGTAAAATATAATTTTTCATTTGTTTTTAAGGGTTTGAGAAAAAAGGCAATTGAGTCTTTTCATGTAATGTCGTCCAAGATAATGGCAGAATTAACAGTAAGGTGCAAAGTGTAACATAAGTTATAATTTGGGGTGCTAATCGTACATCCTAAAATTTTAAGATGCAAATGTAATTTCCTCCTAACAAAAATATTTAAGGTATAAGTCTCCTCCCCTATTATAACTATTGCAATATAAAAAACATAAAATGAGACATACCATGGCTAGACAAGATGGCTTTGAGATACTGTAGGTAGCAGCAAGTTGTATTGACTTTTGTGGTGCATGGCATACATTAGTTGGTGGCTTGAAGGCTTAGTGGAGGCACAATGTTGACGGTGGTTTGTAACCTTGGCATGCCACGTTGCAGGTTGAGATATGTGTTGAATGTGGTGGTTTGTATCTTCTTCTTTTTTTCTTTTTTTTTCCTAATTCCATATTTGGATTTTTGAGTAGTGCATAGTAGTAGTGATGGCCATACCCATTGGGTAATGGATATTCAACCCTACCCGATCCAAATGTTTCGGGTAATACTTGGTTCTTTATGGGTAGAAGGTAATCGGGTAGGGTTTGGATATTACCTGAATTTTGTGGGTAGGGTATGGATATTATCCAAACTCGACCCGTACTAAAAAAACCTAAATTTCTTTATCTCTCAAAGATCTCTGCCTCTCCTCAAACACACAAACACAATCAAATTAAACCCATTCAAAAAAAAAAAAAAAAAAACCTCGAACAACCCAGATCAACAATCATGAGAGAAAACACGATTACAGAGAGAACATAATCAAAGAGAAAGAAGACGATCAGTCTTCAAAATCATGAGAGAGAACAGGATTGGAGCTTTCTATGATGTACCTGAGTAGAGAGAGAAGGTGATTGGAGTAGGTCATGGTCCATCAAACTCAACTCAGCTTTCTCCTTTATGCGAGCTTGCTGCGAAGCCGTTGTTGATGGCGGTTACAGTTTCAGCATTTGGTTCTTAAGACACAAAGCCATGGCGTTGAGAGAGAGACAGACATACATATCACAAAGCTCTCTACCTTGTACCGCATCTCACAGAAAGCAATTGGTGAAATCACAAGGCTTCCGAGAGAGAGAGAGAGAGAGAGTGCTGAGAAACAAAGTTATGGATAAAGAGAACATCTGTTTTTTTTTTAATTTGATTTTAATTTTTTTCTGCTTTATTGATTGGTAGGTTTATGAAATTCAATGCATTTTTTTAAATGGGTTTTGGGTAGGGTATGGATATCTATGGATGATACATTCGGGTAAGGGTTGGGTATGGATATTAATGGGTATTGATATCTGGGTATCCATGGGCAAACATTTCAGTAGGGTATGGGTATACCCGATCCATACCCTACCCATGGCCATCTAGGGATAGTAGTTTATGTAGCTATGCTTACATTTGTTGGGTGTTGAGAAATATGACATTTAAATATATATATATATATATATATACACACACGCATAAATAAACACTAAAAAATAAATTTTATAGCATTTTCAGGTATGCAACCAAACACAGTAAAATGAAAACGATTTATTGAGCGAAAAATATTTCCTATTTAAAAACATTTTACTGTGAAACAAACAAAGCGTTAGGCTTAGGGGTGTGCACCCAACCTGTTGATTCGCCAAATAGGTTGGGTCGATTTTTAGGGATTTTTGGGTTGGGTTGCCAATTTTCTTTTTTGCTCCTAGTTAGGTTGGGTTCAGGTAAGGAGATTCACAAATCTACCTAAACTAACGATACCCACTTATATTTAATATATACTTAAAACATAAATTCTATTTTTTGTAATTACTTTTTACCCCTCTCCCTAATGTAAAATAGAAACTTGAACCTATTTTTCTCATTTCAACTCTCAATCTCTCACTTCGCTCTCTTCCTATTTAGAATTTACATAAGATGGTAGGGGCAGAAACATTTGTAATAATACTAATATTCTATTTTGTTTTTCAATTGAGTTGGGATACAAGTATTTGATATCTTACTATTTAAATGTATTTTGATTTGATTATTTGTGTTGGTTTGATAATTTGTGTATGTTGCTATGCTTAGAATTTTTGGAAGATGGCAGGGCACTTGTTAAATTGTTGGCTACTGCTATTCTAATGCTCTAATTTTTTTTCTTTTAATAAAAAAAGCTATCTAACTCAACATGCATGGGTTGAGTTAGGCCTCTGTAATGAGTTAGATTGGGTTGAGTTGTTTTCAACAGGGACGGAACCAGGATTCGGAAATGAGGGGGGCCAAAGTATTAAAAAAAAAAAATTTGGTATAGACCAAACTTGACATAAGCTTGTTCAATTGCATTGTGTTAATTAACATCATAATATATTCGTGATAATTCTAGATTATTCTATAATGAACTATTACCAATTTTATATATGGTGATTTTTCAAAAATTGCTTTGATGGATTTTAGAAATTGGGAAATCAAACTACATGTTGACAATACTAAATTTTCAATATGAGCTTCTAAATTATTTTGAATATTTCTTAATAAAAAAATAAAAATTGAACATTATTTTTCCATGATCTTAAAAAAAAAAAAGGCAACAATAATTAATTATAAGGAATTTATCCTACATCTACCTAACCATTTAAATAATATTTTGACATAAGATTGACAAATTTCTCTCATTTCTTAAAAATTAACATTACCAAACAATTTATTATAGCAAACTCATTATATAATTTTTTTAATAAAAAAATAAACATTATTATTATAGCAAACACAACTAAAAACTTTTTAAGAAGTAACTTAAAAAATATAACAATAAGCACTTCACAGTTCACACCATGTGAACTAAAAATCATACATTTGATAATGCCAAATTTGTGCTTTACTTTTGTTGTCAATATTAGTTTGTCTATAGGTAATTCATGTTATTTTTGGAGCAATTGGGTTTCTTTGTCTACAAGTAATTGATATTAGTTTTTGGGCAATTGGGTTTCTATGGACCAAATTTGTGCTTTATTTATTTATTTATTTTTGTTATTATCCAAAGGTTATTGTAATTATTTTTCAGGCAACTGGGCAAAAGGTATAGCATAGAACATATACTTTTGGATTTTATGGGCTAATTTATAATTAAATTATTTTGGAGGATGGGGCCAAGATTGTATATTTCGGGGCAAATTAAAAATTTTCTTTGTGTATACACATACAAAGAATTTTTTTTTCAAAATTTGGCCCCCCCTTGCCCAAGGCTAGGTTCGTCTCTGGCTTTCAACTTGATAGGTTGGATTGAAAAAACTTTTCAAGCCTATGCATACCCCTAACTAGGCTCATAGCACCCAACCCCTGCACCTAACTCATGGATTGAGATCCAGTGGTGCAATTTCCAGAGTATTGCATTTGCACCAGGTGCAATTACCTATTTTCTCTCTCACAATTTTTTTATATTTTATTTACCAGTTCACTCTGAATGTTTGAGATTGAAAGAGATACATTTTTTTTTTCTTTCAACTTTCAGCATATGTTACAATACGTACCCGATCTTAATCCCTACGTCAACACTAGGGCCTGCCCAGAGGCCACACCTGACCAGCACATGTTTAACACAAATTTCCAAAGTAATATTTTTTAGTGCCAACAAAACTGCAGAAGTGCACTCACTTAGAAGCGCGTGGGAATAGCAAAAGAAAATAATAAACCATTCTTTCTGTAACCCAAAAAAAAAAAAAAAAAAAATTTCGATCGTAGTAGCACACTCTGTAGAAGCGCGTGGGAATGACAACCCTCCTCATAATTAACCATGTATGTAGTAGACATGTTGAGTATTGAAAAAATGAGTACAAATCTTCTGTCTCAATTTTCTTACTTTACTTTATACTTTACTAATAAATATTTATCACGTGTTTATCTAATTAATTAAATATTACTATTAATTAATAACTATAGTATTAATAAGTTAATAATTATAGTATTTAATTAATTAAGTAAACACGTGATAAATATTTATTAGTGGAGTATAAAGTAAAGTAAAAAAAGTGGGATAGAAGATTTGGACTCTAAAAAAAGTGACTGCGTATAAATGGAGATGGCTATCGAGAATTGGCTATTCCATAATCGTTGTCACAATTTTAATGCAATTTTAAGCGTGGATGATTGTTTATATTTTTTATTTTTTCTTCCCTCTCTGTCATGTTTAAGTTGTGGTAAAGGAGTTGGTTAATAAATTATTATATCAGGGTCCAGTTAATATATACTGTTTTAAAAAAAAATTATTGAAAATTGAAAAAATATATTAGTAAAACCCTTTGTTGATGGAAATTAATGGCCATCACAACGCCGAATGCCACCCAATAACAGCAAAGCTCTCCCACTCTCTCTCTCTCTCTCTGTCTCAACACACCATATAAATAAACGCCACCTCCACCTCCACCTTCTGAATCCATTACACCAACAACAACACATCCAGGTAGGTTCTCTTTTATCTATTTCTTCAAACAACCACCCTCTCAAACACACACACACACACCACACACCACGTTCCGTTTTTCGAAATTCCAACACTTCAATATTCAAAAAAAAAAAAACCCACATGTATTTTGTTTACTAAAACTGAAACAGTTACGAAACCTCTACATCTCTGCCGTCAACTCCGCTGCTTCGCACTCCGCTAATTTAAACAAAGTTCCCGTCGAAACATAGCTTCATTTGGTTTGGTTTGTCCTAATTTGGAAAATGACCGCGATACGAGGAGCGGGACCGTTGGCTTTTGGTTCTTCTTCGCCGGACTGTGATAAAATTGGACCGTTTTTGTCGTGGCGGTTTGCGAAGCTAGGGTTCGTCAGCCTCAATGGTACTAATGTGATTGGGTTGGATTGCAGAGGAAAAACCGTACGGCTTAATGTGAATGTGAGATCGAGCTTTCTCAAGCCAATTAAAGCCATGGAAGACTCTACCGCCGCCTCATTTACCAATACCAATGATTGTGCTGCTGCCTTTTCTTCTGGTACTTCTTCTCTCTTTCATTTCACCTACAACTTTCTTTCTGCTTTATTGAAGCTATAGCTGTAATTATTCATAGCTAACCGAGTCACCGACCTTTTTGTTTGTTATTAAAATATTAAAAAAAAAATTACACGAGCTCAATGATATGGAGGTCTGTCTGGCTGGCTTCCATTGTTACATTATAATGCGTGGTGTGGCCGTGTGGGTGTGGCTCACTGCTGCGCCTCCTATCATTTTATTTTCTTTTCTTTTTGGCATGCTTGCACTTTTACAATATTGGTTAACTAGGACTTTTATAAAAAATAAAAAAAATTATCAAAAAATTATTTTTTTTCATAAATTTTTTTTAAAATACATTATTAACCAATGCACTAAGAGTATTTATAAGCATTTTTTTTTATTTTTACCTCCAATGCAAAACAGTAGTCCTTAAATTTTTTTTTTTAAAATTCTTCATTTTGACTTTATTTGTGTTTTTAGTTACGTAAAAATGTGGTCTAGGAATGTACTACATAGTAGATCCCATAAATAAAAAGATACTACTTAGTACTTTCTGATTTTGATAAAGTTACTATTACTGCTTAGACTTGAATATAAATCTTTGGTATCACTTTTTGTATTCCACCTTATATTTTACTAATTAAAACTTATCATATGTTTATTTTTATTTTTTTATAAACTTTGACTATTTTATAAGAAAAGTTAAACAAATACATGTTTAGTTGTAATTGGTGAAATGTAAAGTGAAACACAAACAGTGATACAAAGGATTGTATTTGCTTAGACTTGGGTTGAGTGCTCCAGTGCTCTAAAGTCTAAACTAAACACGATAGGTTGCCCATAACATTTAACTCGAAGCTTGGCAAGGTAGACTGGTAGTTTAAGAGCACCTGGTGCAGAATAAATAGTATCTTGCAAAGTTAATACTAATAAGATACGATTATTCTTTTTTTTTTTTAATTTAAATTATATAATAGTATCTTATTAGTTTGCCTTTGCATTCTTGATAAATAAACACCTTTGACTTGCTCTCCCTGTCTAGAGATTGCTGCACCATTACACCTCTCATATCCTAAACTTTACGAGCAATAACAGCGTCTGAGGTGATTCTTAGGAGATGGGAGATTCAAGAAACTCAACAATCTGTGAGTGGAAACGAACAATGGTTAATTAATCATTTTTGTTTTCTATGTCTTACTGGGAATTTCATTGCTTTTTTACTGTTGCATTAGACATTCACAAATCTTGATGAGCACATGAATTTTATTTTTGTTCTTCGTTTTGAACATAGTTGCAGGATCATAATAAATCAGGCATATATTCTTTTCTTTTCTTTTCTTTTCTTGCGCGGATCAAATTAGGGTTCTAATTTCAACCGATTACCTAACTAGGTGAAAATCTCCACCAGATGTCAACTGTAAGGAAGTCGACAAACATCGCGTGGCACAAGAGTTCAGTGGAGAAATTTGATAGGCAAGAGTTACTTCAGCAAAAAGGATGTGTCATCTGGATAACCGGTCTTAGTGGTTCAGGTTTGTTAATGTAAAATTGCCTTTTGCTATATGAATTGGTAAATGGTGTCTGTGCTGGCTACTTTTGATGACATATATAATGTCTTTTTAAAATCTTAGATTTCAAGTGGATACACTCTGTGGTTCATATGCACACAATAAAGTTTTAGGCATCTTATCAAGTGTCTGTTTAATTGCTAATGTCAATTTATTTCCTTTTCATAGATCTGGTATTTATAAATCTTGCACTATTTTATATTGCCTTTTTTTTTTTTTTTTTTGGTGTGTGGACTTCGTGATGTTAAAGTTGTGTGTTTGCAGAGCATTATCTTGCTGATTCAGTATCAAGTATGAGCTTGACCTAACTTAATGTGACCCTGTTCATGCTTAATTGTTTTTTATAAGGCTGAACTATTGCTTGTTTTTTATAAGAATGTTTGTAAAAGTTGCTTTATTCTTTGTCATACCTCACTGTGTTTTTGTTATGTGTTTGCGAACCTTTTCATTTAAGTATTAATTTGATTAGTATCATAAGGAATTATTTTAATTTCACTGCAAGATGAGGTAAAGCCTTGTAGACAGAGCCTTGCAAAAGTATTAACCTTTAATTTGAATTCCAAGTGTGATAGCTGAATTGCTTGTGAGCTGCTCTTTTCATTAACACCCCTAGTGATTTAAGGTGAAAATTGATAAATATTACTACTTTCTTCTTCAGGTATCTAGAAAATATGAACAATTGAGTACTTTGAAGGCCTTTGCTAACTTAGTTATCATGTTTGAGTTGAATCAAATAGATCACTTTGATGCAATCTTTCTAATAATCCATGAAAGTTTGAATTAAATTGTCTATCATCATCAGAACTAGGCATAGTTTTGATTTTTATGAGTTTTGACATAATTAACAACCATTGATGCCACTTTCTTATACTAAGGAGTTAGGATCCTTTCCTTCCTTTTTGCTACTCTGTAATTTATATTGTCACTCTTCTCACTCACTCTCTCATATCATTGAATCTAATTTAAGGAAAAAGCACTTTGGCATGTACTTTGAGTCGAGGATTGCATTCGAGAGGAAAGCTCACCTACATTCTTGATGGTGACAATGTTCGACATGGTTTGAACAGTGACCTTAGTTTTAAAGTAGAAGATCGTGCAGAAAACATACGAAGGATTGGTGAGGGTTTTTTCTTTTCTAAGAAAAAAAAAATTGAGTCTTTTTCCTTTTATGAAGTTTGTCCCTTAATTCATGTCAATTGCATTTCTAATGATCTTAAAACTCCCTACCTTTCATGATTTTAGGTGAGGTAGCAAAGCTCTTTGCAGATGCTGGCATCATTTGCATTGCTAGCTTGATATCTCCCTACAGGAAGGACAGAGATGCCTGCCGTGCATTATTGCCAGAAGGAGATTTCATTGAGGTATGTGGCTCTCATTGGGGAAATTTGAATTATGAGACATAGGTTTGAAATGTTATTACCACCAGGATGAAGCATAGGAACCAAGCAGAAATGTTCTTGGTACCAGTGATTAACTGAAAATGCTATCATTTTATAGGTTTTTCTTGATGTGCCACTACAAGTGTGTGAGGCAAGGGACCCAAAGGGACTTTACAAGCTTGCACGATGTGGAAAGATCAAAGGTATCTTGTAATAAGAATGGTATCCAAATATTTGCTGCTTCACTTCCCCATCTTTTTTAATCAATTTAATCTTTTAGTAAGGGTTTCTAAATTGTAATATTGATGAGACATGATATCTATCTCATTTTGGCTCCATTGCTAAGTTTAGCCTGTGAAATGTTTCCTCACACTCCCCCTCCCTGTTCCCCAAAATGGTCACTCTCTGAAATTAATGATGTGAAATGCAAATTCATAACTTTTTTCATGTCATTGTCTTTTTCCTTGTCATTTTTATTCTGGTAATATGAAACCCATATTCTAAGTCTTTAACACATTTCTAGCTACGACAGTTATCTACCTATATGAGCTATTTTAGGATTAATTATGCTAGTGCTTATTTTTTTCTATTTAATTGGATGTGATGTTTTTACTTATGTGTTTAAAATTGGTGGTGAAATATTTATTTGGCATTTTGCAGGTTTTACAGGAATTGATGATCCATATGAGCCACCATTAAATTGTGAGGTGCGTATACTCGTAAATGGAAATACATCATACATGAATGTTTTACAGGCTTGAATGTGCACAAATATGCACATGGACTTGAAAAAACTTGAATTTGCTACCAAAATTATAGAAATTAAGTATATGAGAAACCAATTGAGCATTGGTTGGGGAAAAAAAAAGCTCCAACTTGGGTAACCAATTTTTTAAGTAGCTGAATGATCAAAGGAAAATGTATCAAGGTGGAAGTGTTTGGTCATGGCTGGAGCCCTTCATTTTACTTGTTAGAATTTCCATCTGATGGTGTGCCTTGCATTAGTATTTAAATATTTAATCAGCCTTTGTTTCATTGAACCTTTTCATTTCCTGACATCTCATGCCCTTCTTTTTTTCAGATAGTATTACAACAAAAGGGAGGAGACTGTGTGTCCCCAAGCGATATGGCTGAAACAGTTATATCTTACTTGGAGGAGAAAGGCCACCTGCAGGCTTAATATGAAGGAAGCATCAATTCCTGGTTGCTGATGCTTCTTTTCATGTGTAACATAGTTTGATGCAGACTGTATAAGTGCTCCTTTCCCACGATTAGGAAACAGCTCGTTTCCTTTGTCTAATCTCAAACAAGGTTCCTATTCGAGATTAATTAATCAATCGATTAATTGATGTCATTAGTTTGTTGTTATTTCTTTTGAAAGTCCCACTTTGTCAATTTGTGCACTATGGCTTTCATGATTTAGATAGTAATAAATTAGATGGAACTGCAGGGAAAGGACCCGGTGTATATGATGTATCAGTTGGTAACAGGATTTTGTTGTAAAATATTAGTGTTTTTTAAGACTTGCGATTAATGCTTGCATTCATAGTAAGCATTGAACGATTGATTTGTGTTGATTATGCAAGTGTATATAGCTGTTTCTGGATAACCCTAGAGCTTTGATATTAATTAGCTAAAACGTATAAACATAGCATCAAATTGCAGCTAGCAGAACAGTATTTCTGTGACTGATGAAATTTCCGCAAAGTATGAGTTGAAATCAAGTGCATAAAGTTATCACTGAAAGTGAGAACTCCTGAAAGTGAGAACTCTGCTTAAAGATCTGTGCATATTCGGATGTATTTGTAGTTTGTAATTTGTAAATGCAATTTTAGCTGTAGTTGGTACAAATTAAATGTTACATCTACAATCTGTTTGATAGGGTAACGCCAGAGACCACCTCTAGAGGAAGAAGAAGAGGAAACAGACTAACAGTCAAAGGATGGGGCATACCCAATGTATCATTATTCATTTACTCCTGTATGCCTTCTAGACTTCTAGCTACAACGAATTTTTCCTTCTTGAATAAATATTAAATTTGGCCTATATAAATTTAAAAAAAAAGAAAAAAGGATGGGAAGGGAAGGGGATCATTGGGTAGTTCACCCAGTTCCATTGTCATTTATTAATAAGTGTTTATTATAAATGGTTCACTTTAAAAGTTGAATGGTTGTTTTGGGAGTGGCTTTGGCACTTAAAAGTTAAAACTCAACTGAAATTAAAGAAAAGCAATCTACTATTGGCAACTCAATGGCTGGGTTGTGAAAGTCAATAATGCTAATAATAAGCCTAATAATTACACTGCAATGTAACTTCATTAGCTCAGTTTTAATCAATACTAGTACTATTTAACTTGTTAAAGAAGTTAAAGTAGCCTGACTGTTAAAGGCAATAAATACCACACATTCCCATTTTCATAACAATTTTATTCCAAAAAAAAAATAGAAGAGAAAGACAAATATAGCCATTATTGAAAAAGAAAGAAAGAAAAAAAAAAGCACAAAAGAGAAGCATATATCTATATAATTAAAGAATGAGAAATTAAAGGAAGGCAAGACCCATTCCTCGCTGTTGTTGATGTCTATGTCTATGAATGGACAAAAAGCAGACCATGAGTGACATGGTCATGGACACTGCAGCAGATCTGACAGCCTCAAAAGTTGTAGAGAACCGACGTTCCTGCAAACCCCAAAGTGTCCTAACAAAAAGTCGTAGCCCATCCACCACCATTGCTACCACATGAGCCATCTTCCTTCCAAAACTAGAGCGCACACAAGAAAAAAAAAAGAAAAAAAAAACACCCAGTAATCAAAGATTTGTGTAAATCAAACCTGAAGAACAATGTTTAGCTCAGAAAGTTATCCTTATCCAAAACTCAGAGGCTGTCTCTTTCTGCAGTGATTGCATCGTAGGCTAAAGATAGAGTGGGGGAGGTGGGTGAGGAGTGAGGAGTGAGGAGCGAGAGAGTGGGGACTCTTCTTTGGGTTTATATTTGTTTAGAAAAAGGCACAGGTGAGTTATTAGAGCTTTGATTTTCCAAGTAGAAGATAAAAGAGACCGTTGCTTCCACGTTGCTTCCCACTCCTAATTGTCTTTCCTTAAAAATGTTTCACACGGTTTTTAAAGATCCATTCAGCTTTTTACTTGGGAAGGAGTTGTGTCATTAGCTGACTCACCCAGGTGGAAAATATCACCAAAGTTGCTTTAAAGGCTAGAGTACATAAATAATAGGTGTAAATATACTTTTAGTTCCTATATTTTGATGTTTTTTTATTTTAGTTCCTATATTTTATTTTTTTTCACTTTTAATCCTTAAACCAATTAACGCATTTTATTTTAATCTTTTTCGTCAGTCAACCGACGGAAATAAATGAGGTGGTAGTCAGAGCAATTAAAATATTATAAAAATGCCACATCACCCATGACACGTCAGCATATAAATTTAAAAAATTAATTTATTAATTTTAACAAAATTAAAAAACATAAAAACAAAATTTAAAACATAAAAATACCAAATCAAATAAAAAAAAACGTAAAAATACACCAGATTTGAATCAATCACACAAAAAACCCAAATCAGATTTGAATCAAACCCATCTCTCTCTTCATTCTCTCATCTGCTCTCCCTCTCTCTCCTCTCTCTCTCTCTCATGTTGCTCTCTCTTCTCTTGAAACCCATTCTCTTCAAGGCTAAAACCCATGGTCATGAACACCATTACTAGAGCCACCCATGGCCGGACCCACTGTCCAGTCCACTGCAAGCCACCACCCACTCTCTTATTATTTCTCTTCCCTCTCTTCCTTCTCTCTCTCATTACAGATCAGCGGATGGTGTCGAGATTGGTGTTTGGGGTTTGGTTGTTTGAAGATCGGCATTTGGGGCGTGGAGATCGGCCTTTGACGTAGTGGAGATCGGCGTTTGGTGTTTCTATGGGGTGTGCAGATCAGCGTCGGCATGGTGGAGATCGCCGGGTTGTGGAGGTTATGGGCTGTGTGGGTCATATGGTAGAGGTGGGTTGTGTGGCGGTGGTGGTGGCAGTTTCTGGGTTTGGTTGGATGGTGTCAAGATTGGTGTTTGGGGTTTGGTTGTTTGAAGATCGGCATTTGGGGCGTGGAGATCGGCCTTTGACGCCAGCAATTTTCAAGCTCAGTTGAAAGAAGCGCTGAGTTTTAGAGTGTTTGAGATTTTGAGTTTGAGTTTGAGGTTTGGCTGGGTTTGATTCAATGAGCTGAGTTTGGCTGGTTTTGATTCAATGAGCTGAGTTTGGCTGGGTTTTTTTTGAGGTTTCTGGGTTGATTTTGAGTTTGATTGTTTGAAATAAACTGGGTTTTGTTCTTGGGTTTGTGTTCTTGTGTTCATAGGCATTTGATTTTATTGTTTTTAATTCTGAATTCGTGTTCTTGGGTATGATTTTTTGGGTTTGGGTTTGATTTTATCGTTTTTAATTATGTTTTTATTTTTTTTATTTAGTTAAAATTAATAAATTAATTTTTTAAATTTATATGCTGATGTGTCATGGGTGATGTGGTATTTTTATAATATTTTAATTGCTCCGGCTGCCACCTCAGCTATTTCCGTCGGTTGACTGACGGAAAAGACTAAAATGGAACCCGTTAATTGGTTTAGGGACTAAAAGTGGAAAAAAATAAAATGTAGGGACTAAAATGGAAAAACGTCAAAATGTAGGGACCAAAAGTGCATTTACGCCTAAATAATACTACATTTGTTGTCGTTTCGAAATCACCGAACGTCTTGTCACTAAAGCCCCATTGGATGAACACTTCACATTTTTGGTACTTGTTGAAATGCAATGAATTAAAAACATAGGTTATAAAATTAAAAAAAGTAATGGTTTTATTTTTTTTAATGATGAGTTGAAGGAGGAAGTGTGTGAGAGATTAGGTATCCAAGAGACTCATAACATCGGGAAGTATCTTGGATTTCCCCTTAGGCACAAAGGGAGCTCTAGAAATCCTTATAATTTCATTGCGGAGAGGGTTATGAGTAAGCTTGCTGGGTGGAAAGCAAAATTCCTCTCCTTTGATGGTCGGGCTGTTCTCATCAAATCAGCTATGTCTGCTATCCCTAATTATGTGATGCAAGGGGTAGTGCTGCCAGTGCATGTTTGCGAGAAATTGGATAAAATTAATAGGGACTTTTTATGGGGCTCTACTAATGAGAAGAGGAGGATGCACATGGTAGGATGGAACAAAATTGTAAAATCCAAGGAAGAAGGGGGTTTAGGGATACAGGAGGCTAGAGCTAAAAATATAGCATTGTTATCAAAATTAAATTGGAGAATGTATCAAAAGCAAGAGGCTTTGTGGGCAAAAGTAATCCTTAATAAATACTGCTCCTCAACAAGAAGGAGATTGATAGACCCCGAAAAACTCCTTTCGTCTCCAAATTGGAAAGCCATAAATCTTGGTTTTCCTACCTTTAAGAAAGGAATCTATTGGGGTATAGGAAATGGCACAAGAGTAAATGTGTGGCAAGATAATTGGGTCAATGGCGATTCCCTTAAGGCCATGATTGAGGGTCCTCTAAGGCAAGAGGAGCAATTTATGAAGGTGGCTGATTTGAGATGTGGCCATGATTGGGATTGAGGTCTTATCTCCTTTGACCTCCCCGAATTTATCAAAAATAGGATTAGAGCTGTTCCAATCCGATTGTTTGGGGATGGAAAAGATACTATCATGTGGAAGTACTCTAAGGATGGGGAGTTCTCCACAAAATCGGCTTATCAAATTGCTAATCAAGGAGAAGCCTTAGACACTCATTTTCCTGGACTGTGGATATGGAAATTGGATATTCTTCCTAAGATCATTAATTTTCTTTGGTTATGTATGCATGGCAGTATCCTTGTGAGAGATGTTTTGGCATCAAGGGGTATAAATTGTGATAGGATCTGCTTAGTGTGTAGATGCCAAGACGAAACCATTGTGCACCTTCTTCGGGATTGTAGAATTGCCCGAGAACTTTGGAGGAAACTGGAGGTTCCTCCCTCACTTGTAAGCTCCTTTACCGAAAATTTTGATAATTGGTTGAAAGTGAATTGTTTGAGCACGGTGGGGCACAAAGGTGCAGTCCCTTGGTCCACTGTGTTTTGTTTGCTGTATGGTCTTTATGGAAGAATCGAAATAATGTGGTGTTTGATAACACCATTCCTAACCCGAATCTTGATAGAGTTTGTACTAGCCAAGCTAAGGAATACTTCTATTGTGTGAGTAAAGTTAAGATGTTAGCTCCCAAAATTGCCATTTCTGTTAGCTAGAAAAAACCTTTATTGGGTTGGCATAAGTTAAATACTGATGGTGCATCCCTTGGGAACCCAGGGATGGCCGGTGGTGGAGGCCTTATTAGAAATAGTCAGGGGAATTGGGTTAAAGGTTTTTCAAGATCTATTGGGTATACGACTAGTGTGATGGCTGAGTTATGGGCGTTGAGGGATGGTTTATACTTAGCCATTCAGCTGGGAATAAATTCTCTGGAAGTAGAACTTGATGCCAAGGTAATAGTGGAGGTGCTCAATAACTCTAATAATTCTAACAGGAAGCTTTCCCCTCTGTTACATGATTGTAGGTCCCTCCTGTCAAGGCTCACGCAGGTTCAGGTGGTACATGTTTTTAGAGAGGTGAACAAATGCGCCGATTTTTTGGCTAAAAGGGGTTGTTCTATGAGGGAAGAATTTGTCATTTTTGATACCCCACCCTCTGCTGTTTTAGCTAATTTGCTTGTATCTGATGTTAATGGCCAGTCTGACTTTAGGCTTGTAGCCACTTCACTGGCCTCTGTGGCCAGCTTGTAGTTTTGCCCTGTTTCGTAGTACTTTTTATTTTATATATTCAAGCCTTTTAACCAAAAAAAAAATATATATATTTAACAATAAAAGGCAGACATTGCAAATACTCCACTAGTCTCCTTTCTTGATCTCTATCCTTTTTAATCGAAGGAAAAATGTTTAGTTCCAATTTGATCGAAAAAAATGTTTAGTTCCAACCTTCAACTCATTATTGTGACAATTGAAAACACTATTAATAAATAATTGACTAATTGATAGTTGTTTCTAAAAAAAAAAAAATTTTTTTTTCATAGTTTTAAAAATTGTCATAATAGCAGGTTAAAAGATTTCTCCAAAACAGGTTAGAAACTAATCTTTATCTTTGGTTTTTTTTTTTTTTTTTTTTTGCTTGAAAGGTGCTACATTTATAACATTTTTATAATATTTTTACTACAAATTATAAATGGTAAGTTGTTATTGGTTCTAATTTGAATCCTCAACCTAAGTTACTTTTTTACCCACCCATAACAACCAATAACAACTTGCCACTTATAATTTGTTATGAAAATGTTATGAATATAGACATTTTTCTTTTTCTTTTTTCCCTAATGATACACGATTAGTACCTCAATATTAAAAAAATGGTGCTTACATATTTAAGGAGTCGGACAGTATCTTTTGAAACAGATATCTGGTAGCCTGTCGGCATGTTAAAAGTGGGAAGTAAAACATGGCTTTTTGTTTAGTCGGTCACATTTTCCGGCAAGCTAACATGAAATAAAAAGGTTTGGATTTTGCACAATGAATTTCCTTAATGGTGCATCAAAAATATGCCAAGAGTAAAGCTTAAGCATACCAACGACTCTATAGTCTATTGGTATTTGGTACCTTCTGCCAAGAGTAAAGCTTATGCCATGTTTGGATGTGGGATTTTGAAATAAATTTTTACTCTTATAAGTTGTAATTTGAGTTTTAATGTTGATTTCCCAGATTTGGGTTAAAGAAAGGAGTCATTTCTAAAATTCCAAAAAATTTTGAAATTGGAATATTCAAATATCCATGTTTCAAGTTCAATTTCCATAAGGAAGGTGTCATGATAAAAATTCTAACAATATTACCATCCTACATAACCCAAAACTATTTTCCATATTGTCAACGTCACCATTGTTGCCAGTGCTGTTGCTGCCACTACAACCATCATCAACAGCACAGCCACCACCAGCATCAATAGCACCACCACTGCTATCGCCATAACTTGCCACTAACACTATTGCCATGACCACATCACCACCACCACCACCAAGATAATCCACTGTTGCTACCCCCGCTGCCACCACCACCACCACCATTACACGATTTACATCATTCCACCATGGTGCCACCATCACTAAATCATTGCCACTACTATTCTCCTTATTGTTGTAAATATCATAATAATCTAATTCATATCATAAAATTGTCATCAATTTAAATGTCACTTAGAAAATTTCTCAAACTTTTCATCCAAATACCACCCTAAAGTTTGGAACTCCACTCATCATGGGAATATGATTTCTGAAATTAAGTATTTTCCAATTGCTTGGCCCAAAAAAAAAAAAAAAAAGAGGCCAACAAAGGATAAGAGATTACAAAATGAATACTTGTCCATCAAAAAATGAGAACAATGGGATTGGTGCTTACCTATTAAAAAAAAAAAACGATGGGATGTTGCCCAGAAAAATAACAACACAGAAGCAGAAAGTCTGGAGGAAACATATTTCAACCTTGAAGCTTTACCTGCATTTTTTTGGCAATTGAAGGAAGCCATCTCTCCCCCCTAATCCTTTTCAGTTCTGCAACTCTTTCCTTTTCTCTATTAGCTGCTGCTTTTGCTGCTGCATCTTTAGCTTCCAGTCTAGCCAGTGATTTTTGGCATGTATCTCTTGCTGCAGCCATTATATATTCGCCACCAACAGCAACCGATTGGATCTGTCTTCTAAACTGAAAGCATCATAATATCATTTAGGAAATACCTTTTTTACTAGTAATAAATTTTATTAAAGCAGAGGAACAATCAATAATGAGCAATGGAGAATTTATCGATTAATGAAAAATGAACAAACCTTCTTTGATTTCTCATCAATCTCTTTTCCAGGAAGGATTCTTGGTCTCTTTCTAGGTTGCTGAAGCTCATCTGGGGGCATACATGTAATCTTCAGACATGACATACATTTTGGCATGGGGTATGCAGAAATGCATTACAAGATCAACACCAAGGATCTCCGATCATTAAATGGCATGACAAAATGCAGAAACAATGCAGAACTTGGCAGGATATTTTATAACCAATGGATGATTTCAAAACTCAGTTAAAGGGGTCATACTGCTTATGGGGTAGAAAATGTCGGTATAAAAACAGCTTTGTACTCCAAGTGTACTGGCCTGTACTGATTAATAAATCAACACCTACCATGCACTATCTATCATGGGAGGTAACCACGCCTTCATTGTTGCAAATATAACAATTTAAAACAGAATATCCAGAAGCAAGTCAGATGACTGATGGTTACTTCCCTTACATGCAACATAAGAAAGCAACTGACCAATCAGTGATGAAACACTATCTGATGAGATTGACTTACCTATATGATCAAAAACTATTCCAAGGGGAGCTTGTTTAAACAAGCGGATGCCACCTTCATCAGTCTCGGGATCATTTTCAGGGACATCAACAGGATCTCTCACTGTCACTAGTGTCTTTTCTAGGATATCATCTAAAATCTTTTGTGCCTGTTGATAAATTTGGTAGTTAATGCACAAACTGGTAAGACAGCAGTTGATCAAGATTCCAAATAGGAAAAACAAATTTGATATTAACAAAGATCAGGGCAGGGCTACAAAGAGGCGAATACATGCTACCAGTTCACATTTGTTTTTACCTCCTTTCTGAATTTTAGAATCACAAATTTGTATATCAAGAAAACCTGCAATTTCACAGTGTTCATCTTCATCTAAACTTTCCAATTCATTCGAAAAAGACAGCCTAATATTTCAATAGGTGCACATCAGCCACTAATTCAAAATCATTGCTGAAGTGTTTCTATATTAAATTTTATCCATTTGTATTCAAGCATCCGCCCTGGTTCATCTAAGTCATCATTAAAAAAGTGCAGAATTTACTAATCTATTTATTTAATTTTGATAAGTAGAATTTATTCTTGTTATGGCAACTGACTTCTAGTTTATCTTCCAAATTATCAAACATAAGGTAGCTCAACATATTTGTAACATCCATTCTATAACAATACCACAATAAAATAACACTCCCTAGCACTGAATTTATATACCTCCTTATTATAAAAACAAGTTCCCCTAAATTATGGGTGAAAATCAAATAACACCACCCCCCATTAGGAATATAGGCCTAGTTAACCTTGTATAAGTCGAACTCCCAATCCCTCATTTTAAGATAACTGAATGAGCTAGCTACCATATTGTTTTGGCTAGTAACTATAAAAGTGACAAGCTTGTAAATGTTTTATTCATACATTGGCTTCAATAAATCAACCCTAAAACTCAATTGGTTCTTAGTTCTCTTGGAATGAGACAATTCACAATCTCCTCCATTCTAACATATGTAGTGAACTACAACATCCAAAGTTAAAATTAAAATCTTTCAAGCTTATAACAGTGATGGGTTCCTTTTTTTTCCTTGCCTCAAAATTTATCAACTACATAACCTTCCATAAACTAAAAAGAGAGAGAGAGAGAGAGAGAACAAGCGTGAAAATTTATCAGTTCTAAGATTTAAAGCCACTGACCTTGACTTGATAGTGCTTGAGCTGTTGGGGTTTGTGTGTGTGGTACCCATTATCATGGTTATCATCATCCTCGGCATGGTTACGATTTGTTGGATTATTGGAAAGAGTGGAAGAACCATTCTTAAGAGAAGAGAAAGCGGAGGAGGATGCGACGGAATTTATTTTGGCTTTCCAGTCGGCATCTCCGTCTTCCTCTCCGCTGCTGCCCTCACTCTCACTGCTCCGACCTCCCATTCTCCTCTTCTCTTCTCTCTCCGCTGCCAAAATTACTTTTGTTGCCCAGTCCCAACTTTGAGGGTAAACATGTGGGCTTGCTATGCAATAGGCCCAGCCCCATTTTTTTTTTAAATTTTTTTTTTTATTTTTAAATGAAGCTATTCAGCTTTGTTTGAGTTAGTTTAGGAGTTGTTTCAAAACAAATTTTAATGGTGCCTTATTCGCAAGTACAGATGATGCTGGGATCGGTGCTGCAGTGTGTACAAAGAAATCCCAACGCCTGTTTATTAGTTTGGATGGTGTCTATTTCTTCAAATATTTTTAGTTATATTATTTCTAATTTTTCTGAAAGTTAAATACAAAGTAATCAATGTTGATTCTTAAAAAAAAGGATTAGTTTAGGGGTTAATCACTTTATTTAATATCTAAGTTGGGCATTTTTAAGAATGGTGCTTTGTTTTGAATGTCTTGGGTAGTTGGGTTTGTGGGTTGTGGTGTTTTGGGTCAAAGAAAGGAAAGTAATGAGACGGCCTACTTGAAGCTTTTGCTTTCATGATAACAAGGCTACTTGGATTTCTCATCCTTGGGTCTTTAATGTGGACAGATAGGTGCGTCACGGTTGTGTTATGAATCTAATGATATAATATCACATGGATAATTATCTGTAATTTTATTTTATTCATTCGTTTATATTAGAGCATTTGCATTGGCATAATAACTTTTTGGTCCAATCTTAACTTAAGAAACTATTTTCTCGATGTTGGAATAGTGACAATTTTTTTTGGGGAGAAAAGATTGAAATATCATTATGATAATCAAATTGTACATCACATGCTAAAAAAAAGTAAAAGAAAAGGGTAACTCCTTTGATTATATTTTATTTGTAAAAGCAGACTTAACAAATAATGTCTTTTGCCTACAATATTTCCATGTCTGCCTTTACATAAAAGAGACTTTCAATATCCCAGTAGAATTTAATGAATTTGATTAAATTAACATTAGCCTTTTAAGGATAATAAAAGTGTCTTACTTCGTTTGACCTTCTTTATCCTGATTTTTCTCATAAAATTTTTCTCCACCTCAAAAAAGGGTTTATTAAATTGATTATTTGTTTTCAGAATCTATCAAACTGAAAATTAAATGACATTCCCTCAAACAGTTGGATAAATAACACTGAAATTGTTCATAAAAAATAAAAAAATAACACTGAAGATTTATATAAATTTGATGGATAAATCAGTTGGAATAATTTTTTGAACTCTCCCAGCCTAGTTGTTAAATTTAGGCCTGTTCATTTTGGATAATTATGAAGGGTGGAAAAGCCCAAAACAACTGAGATTTTGAGGCCCAAATAGCTCAGCAGCTTTGTTATGGACCGAATTGTCCGAACCGGGGGGCACAGTTGGCGAAGGCGGTCTTATGAAAAATCAGAATTCCGATCAAAAGGCAGTACCTAACGTCAAAGTGATGTTTCAGTTTTAGACATTTTTACGATTCACTGGATTCGATTTTGCTTGTAGAAACGAGAAACGAAACTCAGAGCGGCTGAGAGAAATAGTAGAAACAAAAAAAAAAAAAAAACCCTAATTACGAAATCGTTTCAATGGGGAAGAAGCAGCACAGCAAAGACCGGATGTTCATAACGAAGACGGAGTGGGCCAACGATTGGGGCGGCGCCAAATCCAAAGAGTCCCGCACCCGCTTCAAACGCCTCCCCTTCTATTGCTGCGGGTACAAACTCTACTCCACTTCTCTCTCTCTCTCTCTGAAACTCATTCACTATTGTTTGAATCTCTCTATCAAATTCTGAACATTCTTTTCTTCTGTGCTTTGCAGTCTAACATTTACGCCTTTCGAAGACCCAGTCTGCACTGCCGATGGCAGCGTCTTCGATATCATGTAAGTTATCTCTTTGATTTATTTTTAGCCTCTCCATGTAAAATGGGGGGTTTACTTTGAAGTAACTTACTTGATTGTAATTTGGGTGCAGGCATATAATCCCCTACATTAGAAAGTTTGGGAAGAATCCTGTAACCGGAGCTCCGCTTAAGCAAGAGGAACTTATTCCACTAACTTTTCATAAGAACTCCGATGGTTCGTGTTTTTCTATTACTACAACACTTTTATCAGCTTCAGTTCAAAATATTTATTAACCCATTTGTGCATTTTTTATTTATTTATTTGAGAATGTAGTTTGGCTTCTTTAAGTTTAGTACAGTCTCGTTAGATTGAGGTTTTAACTTCAATTCGCTAGTTGCGTGCATTAATTACTCGTGTGTGTGCATTCGTATTCAGAAATTTAGTTGGCATGTATGAATGTTATATTTCCCTGAAGTAGTGGCTTGTAGTGTAATTGGGAAATTTGTGACTTGTTTTTGTTTCGACAGCTTATCTGATTAGTCTATTAAGGATAGGTTGGAGTGGAAGAAAAGAATACATTTAGATTAGTCTGTTGAGGATCCATAGCCAGCCCAATAGAAAGGATTAGTTGTTTTTTGTTGTTGTTGTTGTTGTTGTTGTTGTTTTAACAGCTTATGTTAAATGAAATAGATACGGGATGAGTATGTAGATACAGAACAAGTAGCCTATATGTAATCCCCCTCCGTTGTAGGGGGGCGATTTTAAATTAAATACAAAAATTTAAAATGCTTCAGTTAAAACTGTAAACTTTTTAAATTGTGTCAATTCGTCCCTTATAGTAAGTCACGAGTAACTAAAAGGAATGGAAACTCAAGTGAACTACACCAGCCTTATTTGGGCACTAAAATACCATCACATTAACACCCGGTGGTATTTTAGTTTTAGTTTTTTATTTTTATTTTTAAAAGTCATAAAATGATGGCATCTTCATTAAGCCATGTTTATGCCAATATATTACTTACATTTTACATGAGGGATTTTTGATGTCCAAAATAGTTTCTAAGTACAGCTTACACACTTACTGTTATTTTTAGTTGAAGGAGATTTTCTAAGTGGCCAAATTGTAACAAATTTATTACAATAGGATTAAGATTGAAGTAATTGAAATTTCAGGTTTAACTTGAAACTAAGGTCAAACTCTAGGGTTCTTTTATGTAATTGTTCAAAAAAGAAAGTGTAGATATATGTGGAAGATAGGATTCCCTATATGTATTTTCAAGAGCTGCTACATCTCATAGGCAAATTATGGAAAAAGAACCAGGATGTTCTACCCTTCTATTTGAATGTGTTCTTGGCTTCGTGCTCTGTCAGCAATATTTGACTCTACTTCAGTTACCTTGACTGGGAAGAACATGGAGCAGCTTGTTCCATATTATCTTGTTGGTTTTTCTTTATTTCTTCTGTGAAAAATTCTGGTGTAGTATATACATAATTGGTAAACAACTGTGATGCAGCGCAAGTTCAAAAGGAAATTGGGAGAGGCAATAGACAGAGAGAACAAAAAGATAGGTCTAGGAATCAACACTTATGTTGCTTGGAATCAGCACTTATGTTGCTTGGAATCAGCACTTATGTTGCTTGGAATCAGCACCAAGTAGGAAAACCTAGGAATCAATACCTAGCTATTGGAAAATTCCAACATAGAATTTTATTTGTCAATCATATATGTCCCTTACATTTACTAGAGCCTTTTTTTAGAAAAGCTTCTGTGAAACATCAATAAAGAAAATAAATAAACCATAAATGTAATCCCACATAATCCTCAATCATAATAAATTACATAAATGGAAAATTCAAATTAGCAATAATTTTGGTCTTTGCACCAAATTGATTTTTGAAATTTTTTTGTTGTTCTTGTCAACTGGCTTTTTACAAGCAGTTGTTCATGCTTGATTACTAGCTTGAGATCAACCATTGGGCCCTGAGGATTTAGATAAGATGTCTCACAGAACTAGAGCGCAGTTTTGCAATTTGGACTTTGGAGAAAAGAAACCTGGGAAGAAGTTAATCAGGCCCCTCTGCAACTGCTTGCCTGGTTGAGACCCCTGAGAAAACAGCTGGAGGCTTCATCAAGAAATATCAGTGTACTAAATGAGACAAGAAAAAGGGAAGAAAAGATAAAATTGATCTTTGGAAGAGTATCTATGTTTGGGGTACACTATTAAGTCATGAATATGATAAGTATTGGTATCAAGTGAAACTACTTTCAGGAAAAGTATCAATGCGCCAGAACCTGCTTGTTGGCACAAATCTAGTTAATACAATTTTCTAATGGCACTTTCTATGTAATATCATAGATACCAAAACAAAATTTTGTAATGGCCTCTTTAACATTCTAATTATTGTTATTATTTTTTGTACTAACCTAGCTAATTCTTAAAATAATTCAAAACCTTCTGACATTTATTGCAGGAGAGTTTCAATGCCCTGTGTTGAATAAGGTTTTTACTGAATTTACACACATAGTTGCCGTGAAGACTACAGGAAATGTGTTCTCTTATGAGGTTTGTTTTTCTGCTAAAAACTGTGTCTGTAGACTTTCCTAGTTTTCTGTACTTTGTATGCTTCCGTGTTCTTTACACTTCATTTGTTTGTATTTGTTATATAGGCAATTAAAGAATTGAACATCAAGACAAAGAACTGGAAGGAGCTCCTCACTGATGAACCATTTACTAAAGGAGACCTTATAACAATTCAGGTAGTAAATGCTTTGTTATACATCCTGTTTGTTTGTTGAAAGCCCGTTACTGGTTTTTGTTTAATATTTTTGTTGATGTTCCTATACTTGTACATAGTTTTCTGTTTTCTTTTTGCTGCTTGTAAATATTTTCGTTGCCTACTTCATTTTTTTGATGGAGTAGTTTTTTCTTAGTATAATTTTTCTTACCTATCAAATTTTTTTCGTAGATGTTCTTATTATTATTTCCATGCTTTACAGAATCCTAACGCATTAGACAGCAAGGTTCTCCTGGATTTTGATCATGTTAAAAACAGTTTGAAAATTGATGATGAAGGTCAGTTTAGCCTCCTTGTAGGTCATTTGATTTCTGGACTTTTTTTTTTTGGGGTCATTTGGGATTTTGACCTTTTCATTTCCTTTTCCCAGAACTAAATAAAATGAGCTCAGATCCAACTTATAATATAAATGTTACTGGGGATATCAAGCAGATGCTGGAGGAGCTTGGAACTGAAAAGGGAAAGCAAGCTGCACTGCTTGGGGGAGGTGGCAGCAAGGCACAAAATGAAAGGGCTGCTGCACTTGCTGCAATTTTAGCTGCAAGGTCAAACATTAAAGAAGATTCTAAATCAGATTCGAATGGGGAGGTTAGGCCTCAAGCTTACAGTATTGTAGATGCTGCATCTGCTTCAGTACATGGAAGAAGTGCCGCTGCTGCAAAATCTGCATCAAGTGATAAAACTGCTGCTCGGATAGCTATGCACATGGCTGGTGAGAGGGCACCTGTGAATGCAAAGATGGTTAGTTTTCCTATGTTAAAACCTCATTTATTCAAACCAGTAAATTTTGGAGCTCCATCCCAATGATTAATTTGAAATTAGATGTTAGAGAAGAATTCTAAGAAATTAAATTTTTTTGCTGTATATTAGTTGGCCATCCCACTCCATAGTGTATCATTTATTTGGTTAGACTGATATTTGTATTTACCTAGGAATTTAATTTGCCAAATGCTCTCATCAGTTCTAACAGTAGTTTTTATTTCAGGTGAAGAGCCGTTTTACTACAGGTGCTGCTTCACGATCCTTCACTTCTACCTCTTTTGATCCCATCACCAAAAATGAATATGAATATATCAAAGTTGAGAAAAATCCAAAGAAGAAAGGATATGTTCAGCTGCATACAACACATGGTGATTTGAATATTGAGCTGCACTGTGATATTACTCCCAGGGCATGTGAGAACTTCATCACTCTCTGTGAACGTGGCTATTATAATGGAGTAGCTTTTCATAGAAACATTCGGTATAGTCACAACTTGCCTTAATATTTATTCATTGTATTCGATTTCCTGCTTAGATTTAAAATAAAACTAATAAAATCCTGCTTAGTTTAATGGTATCACTGATTTGAAGAGGTATATTATTTAATTTATGTAGGAATTTTATGATTCAAGGTGGTGATCCTACTGGTACGGGAAAAGGAGGTGAATCTATATGGGGAAAGCCTTTTAAAGATGAAGTGAACTCCAAGTTGCTTCACGCTGGAAGGGGTGTTGTTAGTATGGCAAACAGTGGCCCCCACACAAATGGTTCCCAGTTTTTCATCCTTTACAAGTCTGCAAATCATTTAAACTTTAAACATACAGTTTTTGGTGGAGTTGTTGGTGGGTTGACTACTCTGGCAACAATGGAAAAGGTTCCGGTTGATGATGATGACCGACCTCTGGTGAGTTATTAAGTATTCTAATGATTTATTGCATTTTTAACTCCTTTTTATGCTTAATGTGGTGTGAATTAAGTACCATCATTTATAGAAAGCGAGTTGGTATACTCTCTTCATAGTTTTGTTATGACGAGTACCATGCTGTTTTCTGTATGGAGTTTGTGCTTTAGAAGCTGTGTATAGAAAGCAATGATGTCATGCTGTGGTTGTACCAATAATTCTACAAACATATAAGATCAGGAAAGTTCAGGTCCAAAACTAGTTTCAGCTTACCATAAGCTAGATCAAAACATCATATTTGGTGATTTTCAATCTTCTAAATTAAATATAAAACTCATTTTGGTTTAGTGAATCCATATGCTCTGATCCTGATGCTTCCTTACCTATCTAGTTCATGAGAATTTGCAACTACTCTCTTGTGCAGGAGGAGATTAAGATTACTGGTGTAACAGTATTCGTCAATCCTTACTCAGAACCCGATGAAGAAGAAGAGGAAGAGAAGGCTAAAGATGAGAAGAATGTTGAAGATGAAGAAAATGTTAGTTTCTGGTCCCTTTACTTCAGAGCACTTGAATTTTTCATCTTTTATTTTTATGTTCTAATAATCTTTGTTTTTTTGGTCCAGGAAAAAATTGGGTCGTGGTATAGCAATCCAGGTACAGGAACAACGAATTCTGGAGCTGGCGGTGGTGGTGTTGGAAAGTACTTAAAATCAAGAAATGCTCAAGCTGAATCTGTCGCTGTTGACACTAGTGTAACAGCAATTACTGTAGCAAAGAAAAGGAAGGTGGGAGCCTCAACAGCAGAATTCAAAGATTTTTCTGCTTGGTAATAATTCCCAATCTTGTACCATATGTAAAAAAGAAAAAAAGAAGGCTCAGGAGGTTTGGTCATTGGTGTAGGCCAGCTTTATGACAGTTCGTTTTGAGGTCACAAAAGTGAGGACAGACAGAAAGGGGACAGCACTGCACTTGATATTTTAGGCTGTATGTAACAATGAAATGCATGCAATCAGAAATTTTTTTTTTCGTTCTCTTTAGATTAAAATGCAGATTTTGTCAAAAAAGTGATCTCTCTCTCTCTCTCTCTCCTGTGAGTCACTAGTAGATAGCTGCCTTTAACTGTTGATGTTTACGATCTGATGTTGAAGCATCATAAACTCATTATTGGCATCCGGCATCTTATTGTTTTAAGTTTATATATTCAGAATTCTAATCACGAGTGCAAGTTGACACTCCAATTTATTTACTATCAGAACTAAGTATTAAAGTGGCCTAACGGTTTTTCAAAAGCTCATATTGCAGGAACTTTAAACCCCAATGGCTACATCCTTCAGAAGATTATAGCTTCTTGATTTGGGTGACTAATGAGTGCCATTATGGTCGGTTGATATTCTTAAGAATCTAAGGTGTGAGGTTTGCCTCTAGGTTCTTTCTCCCAATATGTTGGGGATGAAGGGACTAATATTTTCCGTCCACTTTATCCTCTACCCTTTTCTCCTTTCATCTCCCCATGTACAAAACTTACAATCTCTTTGAATTCCAGCATAAGATACCTAAATGAGTGATACGATATTGGCAACATCTGGGTTGAGTGATTGACCTACTTTTTGCTTTTGTTAAGAAGGCCTGTGCCAAATTTCGAACTTTGTAAGTTTTATTTCCACCTTGAATGTATCAAAGCCTGTAAAAGTTTGAATCTATATCTTAACGGGAAACGTTAACAAACACCAAATTTCGAATTTTGTAAGCTTTATTTCCACCTTGAATGTATCAAAGCCTGTAAAAGTTTGAATCTATATCTTAAAGGGAAACGTAAACAAGCACCGTGGGGTGCTTGTTAAGGTTTCCCTAACGTGGGTCTTATGTAATAAAAAATGAAATAAATGAAAGAAAAAGACATAAAAGTACTTATGAAGTTGAAAAAAATGACTTAAAGCTATAAAAAAGACAACAATTATTAAAAAAAAAATCAAAAAAGTTGTTGTTAATGGGCACCTTGCGATGTCTGTTAACACAACCCTATTTTAAATTCTGATTTCTAACATACCATAACTTTATGTTTATACTCTCCCCTCTCATCTCCTCTCAAGTTTCTGTATCTTCTTCATTCATGTGTAACTAAAATAATTTCAACTTTAGCATGAGAGAGTTCCTAACTTCATACATACTGTATGGGCCAAGGTGAGTTAAAGGAGATTGAGCCTAAGCTAGAGTCTGGGAAGGCCTAACTAAATATTCATATGGAGTACCTAGGCTTAAATAGTCCGAAGAAGGAATTAGTCCGAGGAAGGAACCGAGGAAAGAGTGAACTGAGGAGGACGGATAACTGTTGAACCATACCAAGGATGTTGGCCAAGGAAAGTAGCACTAACCAATTCAAACAAAAGTTGGAAGAAGCTTCCTGACGAAGCCACTGTTCCCTCCATATTAAATGCTTTGCACCAACCAAGCATGTCGCATTAATGGTTGAGTAACACCCTATATACAGGGATCTAATCCAGAAGAAAAGAAAAAAAGAGAGAAACCCTTTGTAATATTGAGTAGAGCTTAGACTTATATTCTTATCTTAGAACAAACGTTCCTTAGACATTTTGATCAAGTAAAGCGAAATAAACAAGAAATTATCATATCTTATATAAGTTTGGCTTGTGTTGTTGTTTTTTCAATTCTCTACATTGAAACATTGTTTAGACTCAACTGTTGGTCCAAAGATCCATCTCTTGCAAATTAATTGTTTCAGGTAAAAGCCCAACTCATTAATTAAGGTCTTCGGTTTTTGACTTATACAAATACTTAAGGAGCAATTTACAAGATTCCATATTTACACCGCTAATAGGGTTTGGATGTATGTATTATTTTGGCCGCACCCAGAAATGGCTCTAGCCTCTAGGATTGTCATTGCCTCTTTGGTGAGGGAAGAAGGGAGTGATATGGTAATGTCTACCTCATGCTGTACAATGCTTTTATGGAAGGAAAGGTGAACTTAATTTAAAACCTTTGATATCACATGATCACATCACTCTTTTTTTTCTCAACAATATTACATACAACTATTTTCATAATATTTAAAATGGCGGATTGTATAATTAGTGCAATATTACTTAACACATTACTAACATTATTTTTATTGTACACTATTCATTATATGCAACATCCATAATCATGAAAAAAAGTTATAAAATTTATTACATGTCTAAACTCATTGTATTTTTTTTTTCTCTCCATAAAATTTTACTAGAATTCACTCACTCTTCCTAGATATATTGCTTCCACATGCAAACCAACACGAACTCTAATAAATGGCAACCTTAATTGGTGAATATAACAAGCTAAACATATTGATAAGAAATGATCCCAAAAGCTTGACATTGATAAGAAATGACAGACCATTTTAAAATTGACTTGTCTCCATTTGTCAACAGACAAATTTCAGGTTTCGTCAGGCTTTTGATCTTTATTGCGGGAGCAAATTTGTTCAGTCGTCACACCATTGCAATTATAGAGCAATTTGGCTTAACTACTCTCAAATCTCTATTAGTCTTTGCTCTTAACCCCACAAGTAGGACCAGAACAAACCTCATCAACGCAAATAAAATTTTGCAAGATAAAGAGAAAGCGACTACAGTAACGTAACCAATGACCTACTTTTTACGCATTTCTTTGGAGAAAACCCACGTTACTGGTTGATAGCAATGCATGGACAAAGTCTACTCGAATTATTTTGTGCCATTTCTCAAATATGCCACCATTGGAGTTGGTCAAAAATGCGTAGAGGGTATGGATTACTTGACTAACTTCACTAGGAAGAAAAAGATATCAAGAAGCCACGCGGAAAGCATGGTTATGTGGTCAAAATTAGTTCTTAACTCTTAATCTGCTTTAGTTTTTTTAATCAGAATTATAATGTTATCTACTAAGGGTCTTTGTCTGGTGCTATAGTTAGGGTCATTGTTGCAAAGCTGTGTATGAGTTTTAAAGAACAGTCATTTCATATAAAAAGTGTGGGACTGTATTCAAAGTTTCAAACCGCACTCCTCTAAGGATTCAACTTAAATAGGATCAAAACTAGATAAATATTATCTAATTAAACTGGAACCATACGACCATGTTTTGAGTGTCAAGATACACAGTAATTGGGAAAAGTACGTGAAACTATACTCTAGATGGACCCGGAAGTACGACATAAATCCTATGGATGAGGGCAAAAAGGAAGAATCGCCACTAGATTTTGAATGGACCAAGAATTCTTTCTATTCCATATAGACAAAATACCAACTCTTCATAATCAAGTTTATGTAATTCTTTTAATTTCAAAAAAAAAAAAAAAAAAAGTTTATGTAGAAATTCTCAACCAAAAAAAAAAAAAAAAAAATTATGTAGAAAGTTATGGTTTGAGAATGGGCGCTACCCATTCTAGTTTGGTTCAAAAAAATGGCCCATACTTGTGTTTATTAGTCACATAGAAGTAATTTAAAAAAAAAAAATGAAAACCATATATCCTATTTGTAAGGGCACGTTTTGCAGCCCAAGCCTAAAATGTAAGGGATGTTGACCCAGTGAGCCCAGTATAATGAATTTGTAGAGAGTGAGTTAAAACACTAGGCTCTAATGAATTTGACAACTGCTAGTATGGATTCAGAAGATAATCAAGCAAGAACAAGGAACATAGAACTGAATAAATTCACTGTCTGAGGAGTTAAATCTTCACACAAATCAATTAAACTGACCACAAATATAACTTTGATTGCTACAGTATTCTTTCTCTTTCTTTCCGATCTCCATCTCATGGAGGGTCTCTTACATTATATAGATCCTCTTGGACTATCTTGATCCTACACTTGTTGATCATTTGAGCCCTTACTTGAGTATCTGTCCTATTACACACCCTATTTGGCTTTCTATGAGTTGTGATAACCAAGACAGTACTGTTCAGGGGTCTTTTCCACATAAATGCGGCTAGAAAAGTAGCTGCAGTGCATTTAATGTGATGATAGCAACTTTCCCTTAGATATTTTTGGGTTTCTTTCCTTCTCGTATGTTCATGAGGCACGTCCCTATCACTGGAGCTTGCTGGAATACATACTTGAGCTGCATTCATCATATCTGAGGAGGAGTTCCTTCTCGGACTACCTTCCATTCATTCCTTACTTATGAAACTCTAAACTGGAATTCCTCATAACTATTTATTCCTCCTAGACCATTCACGTTCTCGGTTAAGGCCCAAGGTCCAATATATGATTTGGGCCCTTAACCCTACCTATTCATACAATTTTATAGAAAAATTAAATTCAAAAGAGAAAATGCAATACTGAGACTATTTGTTTCGATGTTCCATGTTGTGTTGAAATATGTTTTCAATTTAAAGCAATTTATGGGAAATTGTTTCTTTTTAAATGTTGGGTTTTATTTTTTGAAATTCTCTGAAAAACATTTTTTTGGTATTTAGCTCATACAAAATATCACAATTTTATATAGATACTAAATAAAAACTCAAAAATTGCTACTTTAAAATATTAATACATAACAACCAACCAACCTAAGAAATAATAACAATAAATATAGTTTTTTTAAAAAAAAAAAAATTACACACATATATATAATCACAATCAAATAAGAATACAAAACCAATATTAACTAAACTTATCAAAAATAAAAGCTATTAGTTAAACACTAAAACTAATTACCCACACAACCCATTTGTTTTTATTATAGCTAGGACCTAACTTCCCTTTACTTTATTTTGAGAAGTTGTTTTATGTAATTTTTAAAAGTTTGGGGCAATTCCTCAAAATTTTAAGGCATATCATGGTCATTTTATTTTGAAGGTTTTAGGAGGAATTATCGTCAATTTGATGATTGTTTTTTGGGGAGTAGTATTTTTGTGGCTTTAGGGGTTATTAAGTAATTAATGTTAGTAGTTTTGAAGTAAGTTAGGTCATTTTGAAGATTTTATGAGTATTTTTTTCAATTTAGAGGTTTTGAATCTTTTGATGGTATTTCAATTATTTTGAAGGTTTGAGGATATTTTTGTCATTTTAGGAAATTGGGGGTATGTTTGTCATTTTGAAGGTTTATGTTTGGGTATTTTTGGTCGTTTCAAATGTTTTAAGGATATTTTGGTCATTTTGAATGTTTTGAGGTTATTTTGGAGATTTTATGACATTTATTTCTTTTTTGAGATTTTAAAGATCTATTAGTCATTTTAAAAGTTTTGAGGGTATTTTGGTTGTTTTGAAGGTTTTATGGTGGCATTTTGGAGGTTTTGAAGTTTATTTTTTGCTAAAATATCGGCATTGACCTTAAATTTTACAAGAACTTCAGTTTTTGCCCCAAAACTTTTGTAACTGTTCTACTTTGTATCATTTCATATGCTTGTTAGTTATTATCCTACCTAGTCTATTGGAAAGTTGATATGGTATTTTTTTTTAAGGATTAAGTGATCTAACTTGGATTTATTTTATTTAATTTTAAATAAGACTAAACACGTGGCATCTAATGCTTGATTAGACGCATAGATAAACCTTAGAGAATGATGAAAGTAACACACTCACTCATTGAAATCCCCAAATTTCACGACTGAACAAAACCTAATTTAGGGAATCCTGTTCAAATAGAAGTCCACTTGAGAGGTGCCGATATGAGGATGTATTGAGATGTTAATGCTAAGTGCGAGGTTTCTATTGTTCAATTGTGAAATTTGGGAATTTCATTTTTTTGGGGGGGGGGGGGGGGAGTGGGGATTCTCAAAGATTTATCCTCACACGTGACCAACATCGAATGCCACATCTTCAATCCTATTTTAGAAAAGTTAAATTGATCCATGTCTGAACTTAATGATATATATACACCACGGATCTATTTGGATACAGCTGAAAACTGAAAATTGAAACTGAAAAGTAGCAAAATAATTTTTAAATGTATGAATAGTACCGTGAGACTCATTTTTAATGAAAAAGTGGTTAAAAAGTGAATTTTATGGGTCCGTGAACAGTACACACTGTGCATTGTTCAAAAAAAAAGTCAAACTTTTCGTCTGGAAATGTTGAAAAGTAAAAAAAGAAAAAAAAGGAAAAAAGAAATGCAAACGTGCGTCTAGGAAGCGCAAAACGCGCTTCCCAAACGCACACTACATCAACTTTCTGTTAGGCCATGTAAGGTAAAAATTAATGAGCATGGATCAAAGAACACAAAGTAGAATAGTTGCAAAAGTTTAGAGACAACAAATAAACTTTTCAAAATTTAAGGACAAAACTAAATATCTTGTGAAGTTTAGGGACAAAAATAGTAATATTTTAGCAAAGTTAGACCTTTGAATTAGCTGTTCTCCCAAAATTTATAAATTTAGGAACTCAAATATGTTCCATCGATGACAACTTTTAAAAGCATTTGGTTAATAACTACTTGTAGAGCCTATCCCAACATTTAACAAAGAAATATAATACTAACCAAAAAGTTAGCTCTCCAATGAGAGGTCCTGGGAAGAGAAGGCATACAGGGCCACTGTTGTTTTTAATTGGTGATCTAATGGTGTAAACGGCAAACGCGTGGACGAGTTCCACTGAAGTAAGTTTGTGCAAGTCAAATTTCATTTTTCTTTCTTTCTGATATGGCAAACCACAGTAGGGCCATTGTACTCTGTGTCAAGGTGTGCTTTGTTTCCACGCGTAGCAGATATCAACAAACCGAAATGATAAGTATTCTCTGCCTGGCTTAGCTAGCTCGCCAATAAATTCTCAATTCTTAATATTCTTCTTCAAATAGGATTTAACTAAGCACAATTGTACTCGGCCTAGGAACTTGATTAAGTTGCCATCACCATCCCATTCCAAAACAAAAAATTTCTATTATGGTTAAAGACAGTGACATTTCATCTATATTCTTGTTAAAATAATCCTGAAAACGAAATGTAAGGGAAAATGTGGGCCTCTGAAATCCATAAAACATCCCTTAATTTAGACTTTTAATGTATTTGTCTTGTTTCTTTCAGTTAAACAATTCACATCACAGAAAGGCTGTTACTTATTTATGATTTTCAATTACTTCATATGATTTATTTATGATTTTCCCACTTGCAAAACTACATATCGTTTTTTTTTCTTTTTCTTTTTTTAACCAAAAAGATATATAGTTTTGCCAGTGGGAAAGGATATTTCTTTCAGATAATTCTTGGGAATGGAGTGACCAAAGTCACCAAACCGCCCTTTTCTCAGGGCAATCCATGACTGTTGGATGTACTTGGATTGGATGATGGGTAATACACTCCGTGCTTCTGTTCTGTCTGCAATGAAATGATGGCTTCCGAGAAAACTACCTTGAAGCAACTTCTCTACAGGGGACAGAGAGCACTAAGATGGAGTTTTCTTAATGATTGATGAACAAAACACCAAGAACAACAACAAATCCAAAAATTTCCAATCAAACAAAGTTTGTTGGTTATCAAACATGACAAAACAAATAATGCAGGGCTTTCACACAATTTTACACATTTTAGCATGTGTACATACCAACAGCCATCCGACCAAACCATTTAATAATTTAGAACATTGGTCCAAAAAAACAAATATTGAGAATAAGCTCATTCTAAGCTGACGACATTTATATTATAGTTGGTCCAAACTCAGGACTGACTGCAATGAAATTGAGAAATTGGAAATTCATCAAGTAATTGGGCTTGGAGCACAATCATTGTTAGCCAACCTGGTAGCTAGGAAGATAACATAAAAAAAGTTGGTCGAGTGGATACAAAGGTTTTGGGATTGTGACATGGAGGAGAGCTATAGACTATAGTCTAGCTATATATGTAGTAGAGAGAAGGCCTAACCTTGGTGGTGTGGAAATGAGATTACAGTAAACTATATATCATATGGAAGTAGATAAAAAAAAAAAAGGTCAAAAAAACAAAAGGCATGCCCTTGATTTTGGGGAAGAGCACATATTGGTATTTGGATACAGCATTATTCTATGACATTTTCATGTATATGGGATCATATAATAGAATAGAATAGTAAAAGTTAAAGGGAAGGGTGGGAATTTTGGCAGGGTTTGGAGATGGATTAGGAGGCAAGGAATGTAAGTGGGTTGTGGCTAGGAGTGATGGTGCGTTTGTGATGATGATGCACGCCGGCAGCTTTATTCATGTCTCTCACTCTCTCTCTCTCTCTCCCAAAAACCCAGTTGGCACGCCTGCTCCCACTAAAAAGCTTTGTAACACTCTCTCTCTCTCTCTCTCTCAAAGAATGAAAAGCTAAAATCCACTAACCCATTTGGTGATCTCGACCTTGTTAACTTTTTCTCCAACTTTTTTTTTTTCATCTTTTGTCAGACAATTCTAATTCTATAACACCAGCCAGTCCACGCCGACCATCCAAGTTTTAACAGGAAGACCTATTTCAGTCAATCCCCCTATGAATTTGTCTAAAAAATATACCACATAAAGAATAACCTAAGCTAGAAAAAGAGACCAAACCCAAACCCCAACCCCACTCTCATTATTCTTTCATCGGTTACACCAAAAGAAAGCAAAATATTAACCCACTTAGATTCCCCGCTAAATATGTTTTTGAAATTAAATCTCAGCTAAACTCCAACTTAAAGATCCTTCTTTTAATCATTCATATATATATATATATATATATATTTCTGTATTCCAGTTCCACTCCACTACTACTGTTTAAAAAACATCAAACACCCATCATCTCATTTCTATTCCACCCAAACACAAAAACTGAACTCACAGTTTATTGATGTGGGTCTCTGTGGGTTTAAATGGATACCTTGTTTAGGCTAGTCAGTCTTCAATCTGATCAATCTTTCAACTCAAGTAGAACATCAAGCAGCTCTAGATCCTCCAGACAAAACCATCACTACCCACAAGAAGACGAAGAATGCTTCAACTTTTTCATGGATGAAGAAGACTTTTCCTCGTCTTCTTCTAAACACTACTATCCTTATCATCAACAACAACAACCCAATCCTTCAACGACTACCACCCCTACTCTCACTCCCACCACCACCACAAACACAAACATTAGTACCCCAACTGACTTCGATTTCAACTTCGAATTCTCATCAAACTGGGCACCTGAAGCTCTCCTCGAAACCGCTCGAGCCATTGCTGACAAGAACAGCAATCGTGTCCAACAGCTCATGTGGATGCTCAACGAGCTCAGCTCTCCTTATGGTGACACCGATCAAAAGCTCGCTTCTTATTTCCTCCAAGCCTTGTTTAGTCGCATGACTGACTCTGGTGAGCGTTGTTATCGAACTCTAGCTTCCGCTTCTGACAAAACCTGTTCCTTCGAGTCAACTAGAAAAACGGTTTTGAAGTTCCAAGAAGTCAGCCCTTGGACCACTTTCGGACATGTAGCTTGTAATGGTGCAATCTTGGAAGCTCTAGAAGGTGAGCCTAAGTTACACATAGTTGATTTTAGCAACACATATTGTACCCAATGGCCTACTTTGCTTGAAGCCTTAGCTACACGCACTGATGAAACCCCACACCTCCGTCTCACCACAGTGGTAGCCACCAAATCAGGTGGTGTAGCCGCCGTACAAAAAGTAATGAAAGAGATTGGTAACAGAATGGAAAAGTTCGCTAGACTTATGGGTGTGCCTTTCAAATTCAATGTCATTCACCATGTTGGTGATCTTTCCGAGTTTAACTTAGCTTCTGAACTAGACATCAAAGACGATGAAGCTTTAGCAATCAACTGTGTCAACACGTTACACTCCACCACAGCCGTTGACAACCGCCGTGATTATCTAATATCAAACTTTCGAAGATTGCAGCCAAGGATAATCACAGTGGTGGAAGAAGAAGCTGATCTTGATGTTGGGGTTGATGGGGTCGAGTTTGTGAACGGGTTTCAAGAGTGTTTGAGATGGTTTAGGGTTTATTTGGAGGCTTTGGAGGAGAGCTTTTCAAAAACCAGCAACGAGCGCTTGATGCTCGAGCGAGGTGCTGGTCGAGCCATCGTGGACTTAGTGGCTTGTGCTCCATCAGAGTCGATCGAGAGGCGTGAGTCAGCGGCTAGATGGGCTCGGAGATTGCATGTAAGTGGGTTCAGTCCAATTTCGTTCAGTGATGAAGTTTGTGATGATGTGAGAGCCTTGTTGAGGAGGTACAAGGAAGGTTGGTCAATGACACAGTGCTCCGATGCCGGAATATTCTTGGCGTGGAAGGATCAGCCGGTGGTGTGGGCCAGTGCATGGAGGCCTTGACAACTATGGCGGTGCGAACCTTCTTTACACGCTTTGGGTTTGGGGTTGGTCCACACGTGTAATAACTTTTTTTTTTTTTTTTGGTTTTTTTTTTTTTTTTTTTTGGTGAGTGCATGGGTTGGACTTGGAGTTTGTGGATGATTTGTTTGGGAAAAAAAAAAAAAAAGAAAGAAAGAGGAAAGAGTGATATGAGGGATTTGCTTGATTTGAATATAAATGAAGTAAATTGATTTTCGTTACTCTCTTTTGTTGGTACATTTTACACTATTCCTCATTTCTTGTGTGTTTCTCTTTAGATGAACTCATTTTAGTTTTTATAATTTTTGTATTGATAAGTTGTAATTAGAAAGCCAAAAAAGGGTTTTTGAAAAAAAATGATACTATCACTGCACATCCTTGGTGCGATGGTCACTCCACAAGTATGGAGTGTGGGGGGCAAAGACCGGGGTTCAAGTCTCCAGGAGGGAGTTTCACACACATATATACTTAGATTAGAATAGAGTAGAATTCTATCTTGTATAAAAAAAATGATACTTATGTCAAATAAGCTCATTTTACATGTGATTAAAAAAAGGGTTTTGTTTTGTTTTGTTTTTTTTCTTGTATTTTGTCTTTTATGGGGAAAAATAGTTTCTTAAAAGTCCAAATTAACTACCCTTTATTCCACTAGACTCATAGTTACCTAGGTATTTAAATCAAGAACTTTCCGTGTAATTAAGGTAGATGTTACTTGATCATGTGTAATTTAAGATGTGCAAGAACTAGAAATTCAATTAGGATTGTCGGCATGGGGTTGATTAATAGTAACATTATATAAAGATGGATATGGTCCAACTTTGACTATATATATGGCCTGCACACTTGTCCCTACGCTTAAGCTACAATTAAGAATGAAGCACCCCTTATATTACTTAGAAAAAAAAAAAAAAAAACATCCTTCATTTTCTTAATTTAGATGAATGGTGGTTAATTATATAATTAAAAAAAGCCTATAAAATTTGAAGATTAGTATAGACATAAGTCCAAAATTCAAATGGGGTGGTTTGGTATTTGGTATAGCAAAAGATGATATCATCCCAAGGATATTAAAGAGCTAAGAAAGGGGTTTAAAATTTAAAGTACTTTGGATTAATAATTAAACAATGACACAAAGTCATTATCTAACATTGGGGCCATAGAATCTTAGGACGGCCATTAAGTTGGGTTGTGTTTGGAGAATCTCATAAAAAGGTGTCCAGTCGTTAGTGGCACAATGTGTTTTAGTGGCCAGCACTCTGTGTTTGATGCGGTCTTCTCCAATTTCACTATTTTTCTTTCTTTTTTTCTTTTTGGTTTTAAAAAGCCTATCAATATCAGCTTTCATTTGACAGAGAAAGGGAGAGCTTTGCTTTGCTTTAGTTTGGCCTATCCAAGGGAGTGTGTGAAAATCTATGGCCCCCACACCCACGGAAACTCTTTCATTTTCAATTTTCATGGTGGTGGTTGTGTAATACAATATATATATATATATATATATATATGTCAATAACGTAAGGAATGGTTTCCTTCCTTTTTTTTAGGCCCACGGAGGGAGAGGGGGAAAGGATTTTAAAAATGAATAATAATAATAATAATAATAAAGAGTGGAAGAGAAGCATTGCGGAAAGTGGGAACTTCTTTTAATGGTTGCATTGCACATTTTAATCGTTTGATGAGACTTGTTCCCTCCACGTCAACGTATTACTACCTTTCCTCCTTTTTATTTCGGAAAAGGTTAACGGATGTACAGGCTTTTTTTTGGGGGTTATTTTTAAAAGGTTTTTATAAAGAAGGAAAAAAAATTAATTTTTTGATATTTTTTCTATTTTTTTATATAAATTGTATCAAAATTTTTAAAAAATAGTTTTTTAATAATTGTCATATTTGACTGAATTAATAATTATCCTAAATACACCATTAAAGTAATCCTTTTATTTTAGGTAATTATAGGTTATTCCATTATTGCACTATCAACTTAATTTTATGTTGTAAACTAAATAAAAGTGTATAATATTGTAAAATTTTTGCAAATAAGTACAATGCTGTACACATTGTTTAGTCTATAATACAAACTAATAATTTTTCTTAATTTTATTTAATGCTTTGCAAAAATATTAGCTTTTATATATTTTAATATAATTATAAATTCGGTGGGTATTATTTTAGTAGAGGTTAAAAACAGCCGTCTACTGGACTGGACCTATAATAAATAAGTTATTAAGCTTGGAGCTTTGGTTATTTTTTCTTTCTAAGAAATTGACAGGACCAGCTACTACTTTTTTTTTTTATGACAGGACCAGCTACTACTTTAATCTTTCTCAAAAAAAAAAAAAAAAAAAAAAAAAAGCTATTACTTTAATGTTTCACGGGACCAGGTTGTAGTGGAACACATGTTCAACAGTATTATTTCTGGGCAAAAAACAGTGCCAGCCTTTGCGTTTCATTATCATACATGTCCCAAAAAACACGTGTTAGATCAAATCAAATGAATAAATTCACCGCCTCCTAAAAGCTGGGAAATAGTTGAGCTGAACTTTGAGAACCAAGCTCGTAGTGATTGCTTGAGTCCAAAGAGTGCCCTCTGTAGACGACACACCTATCAAGTATAATAGTTGTCTCACTCCTAATGGTGGCAAACTTCTTCCAAATGCAACTTGCTATAGAAAGCTAATTAGAGGTTTTGTTTGTCTCATTATCAGTCGCATAAACATTTCTTATGTAGTTCATATTATTAGCCAGTTTATGGTTGCCGACGATCCTTTCACTATGCCGAAGTTCTTAGAATCCTATAAAATTTGAAAGGAACTATGTTCTATGACTGCACTTCTCTTCTAAGTTAGCACCTGTAGACCACTAGTTGGAGGTCTTGTTTATCTCATTGTCACTAGCTCAAACATTTCCAATGCAGTTCATTTTGTTAGTCGGTTTATGGCTGCCGCACGATCCTCTCACTATGCTGATGTTCTTAGAGTCATTTGAAATTTGAAATGAACTATGTTTTGTGGACTACACTTTTCTTTTAAGTAATTACTGATCCTCCAAGCTCACTCAAATGTAGATTGAACAGGTGATCCCATTAACTGTACATCTACTATAGAGTGCTACTTTCTTCTTGATGACTCTCTCGTTTCTTGGCGAAACAAGAAACAAACTGTTGTTGCATGATCTAACACTAAGGTAGAATATCACGCTCTTGTAGACACCATAATCGAGCTTCTATGGCTACATTGGCTACTTTAAGATCTTGGAGTTGACTACTCCATTGCCACTCTAATCTACTATGACAATCAAAGTGATATTCAGATTGCCCAGAATGACGTCTTTCACGAGCGTATCAAACATATTGAGATTGACTGTGACTTCGTTCATTATCATCTACTCCAAGATACCCTACAGTTACGATCAATTTCTTTCCAAGATCAACTTATGGACATATTCACTAAGCCTCCTCCATTAGGATTTTTTTCGTGCATTAACTTTTAAACTCAAGTTGACATCACATCACCCAACATGAGTTTGAGGGGGGCTGTTAGAATACTGTTAGAGTATAAACCCAATGAGCTTAGACCCATAGTTGTAGGTTGCTTATACATTACATATTGTCTATTTGTATAAGACAGACTCTTTTACTTTATTAGTTTATTACACAATCTTTCAAACTTTAACAATATAAAATAATTAGAACTTATAAGATTTTTTTTTTTTTTGAGTTCAGGTGCATCCATTTGTGTACGGGTCCTATATAATCGAGGAGACAAAGGTTTGGCCCGATCCAGCCCATTCCCATGACCGTACTTCAGTTCTATCACTCTATGGACTGTGGTCATGCCTACTCTTCGTTCTCAGTTGCCAAAACAATTAGGATCGATGTTAGCTTAACCACTCCATCATCAGTGTCACAATCGTGGAGTCACATAGCAAGCCAGTCCTGCTACGCATTAGCATCTGGGGCGTGGGAATGGGGGACCAATTTGACGTTTTATGATCATTATCATTGTTTGTGCATAATTTTCCAATTTCTTCCTCACCAATGATTTCACTTTTGCCATATTTGTACCCTTTGCTGCTAAATGCTAATGGACACTTTCAGTGCTTTTCTGATTTCACAGCTCAAATAGAACGTGGCTAAAGATGTTTGAAATCTCCTCTCTTTTTATATGTGGCAATTTGAATTTTCTTTTTAATTCTTATATGTAATAATTCGTTTGCAAATGAATGGTGTACAATGGAATATTGGAATGGTACTTGATGTTTGCAATGGAAGACAAGCACATTGACTAGGCAAGGTCAGAGAGTATGTAGGTGGTGTGTCTTTGGTGGTGGTGGTGGAGGGTGGTGGTAGTAGGTGTAGGTAGTAGAGATTTAAAGCTGAGTTGTGTTATGTGCAATAGATCATTGATCTTAAGGCAATTTAGGTCACACATTCAATCGAGTTTCAAGTGGTAATTTAAAAATAATGGAATTTTTATGGTGTCAGTGGTTTGAATTTTATTTTTTCTCCAATATTATTAACCTAATAATAAAGAAAAAAAAAAGATATTCGTTTACTTTACGAAAGTTTTTGGAAACTACGTATCTAATAAAAATATTATATAATATGCTAGTTAAACAATAGATTTAGATGTTCAGTCATAACTTTCTTGATTTATCAAGCACTTGAGGTTACAAAACAATGATTCTCAAAAAAAAAAAAAGGTTACAAAACAATGACATGCATTATGAAAAAGATGTTAAGACGATATGTCATTGTTTAACTAATAACGATACTTTTTCTTAACCTATTTTAAAAATGAGATTCTTCTTTTGAAGTGATTTATTTAAGTAAATTTATATTCACAATTTTTTTACAATTTTTTTTAAATTTAATGAAGTGGTAAATTGTGATTAGTGGATGAAAATTTGTTAGTAGTTGTAGGTCCATCTTCCCACCAATCACAACTTATCAACTAAATAATTTGCAAAAAGTTATGAAATATATTGTCCTAAATATTGCACAATTTACTCCCTATCTTGTATAAATTCTTAAGATCAAAACATATAAAACTTAACTAATATATATATATATATATATATTTTTTTTTTTTTAAACTTCCAAAAACAAATTTTACCTGAAATAATTTTATAAATTTGGATTCAAGAGTTGAACTTAAGGCCAAGCTTAGAAATACCAATCTTAAAACAATGGCCAAATACTTTATCTTACTCTTTCAACTATTTATGGAACATGGTTGAACCAACATCAAATTGGTCACGAATTACTACCATAAGTGGTGATTGGTTACATTCGAGGCTCACATAATCCATCACATGCTATATATAACTGCCATAGAAAATAGATAGATGTAAAAGTGGAGTTATGGCTGAAAATAAATGTACGGGTGAAGTCATGACACAAGGATTGACAATGATTGTCATAAACAGAACAAATTAGTAAAATGGGTAAACCTTTTAAAATGTACCCTTCCTCAGCTAATATGAACATAACCTAAACAAAAGGATGTATAAGTTCACCGGCAGTGTTTGAAACCGAACATTCTGTATGAGTCCACATGCTGTGAAATAAGCAAATCCCTAACACAGCAGTGGAAGCCAGTAAAAAAATGGACAAAGAGCCATCAAATATATAATACATAATACTACATGGAAAACCTCCATCACTTCAACCCACTCCACCCCTGAGGAAGTTTCCACTTTCTATGCCAATATATTGACACTCTTGACCACAATGGGAATCCAAAATTATAGTCAAGTGGTTGATCAGCTGTTCCCCCAACTATCAAAGGCAACCACACATATCTTGAGTCCCTCAAGTCAGCTGGATTCCACCGATCCGCCATGAAAATATATGAACCTGGAAAACCTGGCACAGGAACCACAAATGTGCTCTGAGCAAAAAATGTTGTAAGTCGAAACATTTTGTTCCCTCCAACGCACGGGTTTCCCATCGTCTCCCATGGCCCCATGATGGAATCAGCCGCATGGGCCAGTGCCTCATTTGGAGCCCATCCAGTGCAGCCTGATGTGATCATGTAATAAGTTCCCTGGTGCTTGAATAAAGCTGGGGCTTCCCGGTGTTGTCCCACAAGAATCCTTCTCATGACATTTGACACATCAAGATAATCTGCTGTAAGCGGTCCAACATGAAGTTCACTGTTGTCATCAGAGGAGTATATCAGATATGCTACTCCATCATCATCTTTGAAGATGGTCATGTCCCTGCTTTCAAAATCATGAGGCCTTTTGCTATAGAGATAATCAAAAGGACCAGTGGGATAATCACTAACAGCAACACCAACAGAAGCTTTGGTGTAATTGGAATCGTCAATATGCATCCACATTACAAACTTCCCTGTCTTATCATTGTAAATCACTTTTGGTCTCTCAAGCACATTGGATTTATAGAGATCATGAGTTTCTTTTGTTTCTTCTGCTGCCAGCACAATGCCCTCATTTTTCCATGTCCACAAGTCCTTGGAAGAATAGCAACCAACTCCTATGATGTCAACCTGAACAATTCAAAAACTCTTGCAATTAATGAGTTACATGTACAATTGTGCTGAAACATTTAACTTATTTATCTGATATAAATAGATGAGAAAATAATAGCATAACATGGGTTAATGGCAAAATTAGAGCCACACCAATGCAGTTATAGATGTCTAAAATGATTAAGCAAACTCAAAACAAAATAACTGATAAGTGTTGGTGCCAGAAACGTGATGCGTCTGCAATCCTATTTTTTATTTTTCATTGGTATGATATGCCTGCAATCATGAGGTTGCACCCAGAATGACCCCAGCTATTATATGAGTGTCCCCTTTGAACATGGGGAAATTGTCTTGTCTTTATCATTCCACCAAATTAGTCAGTAAAATGTTCATGTATTTATCCAGGTTCCGAGTTTAGTCAAAATATTCTGCTTCTTTAAAAAAAATGAACTAGTGTTCTTTGAACTCTTCATAACAGCACATTGGAGTAGGACCAACTATGTAAATAAATCCAATCCACAGGTCTCATTTACAGTTGAAGACAACCTTACAGACATTAAGATCATTGATAGCTATCTAAAGTTCAAAAACATAATGCCATTGAAAACAATACGTTCATTGATAGCTATCCAAAGTTCAAAAACATACTCCCATTGAAATGAGTGAAGCATTGGTATGGTCAAACCATGTCAACCTCATAACAATCTTTATGATTTTCAGTAACTCATAAAACGTTATTTAAACAATACTTTTACTCTTGAAATTTGGTAATTGCAAGCAGGTAGTAAAGGGGCTAGTTGCTCAATCATTTCCTTCCCATCCATTGACTTATGAATGACCAAATCACACGGTTCATCTACTAATTTATGACTCCTAATGAGCATCTCTCAGGCAACATTTGCGTTATCCAAAGTTGGTGCAACTTTTTTTTTATAGATAATGATGCATAGCCATTCGTATATTGGAAGTTGCTCTCATTTCAAACAACATTAGACACAAATCATTTTGACAAGTACCATTTCCAGCCAGCCAAATCATAGAGTTAAGACAGTATGAATCCTTCTATAGATCATTTCATCCCCAGTCAACTCACTGTCAAACTCACATCTCTATTTCTGACTAACAACTGCAATCACCTAGTTTAATATAATCTGCTATGATGAAATTTCTTCTCTTACAACATTTCTGACACATATACTTAGTTTGTGCAGATATCCACAACTGAATCCAATATATTAAATTCCTCAGTCTTCATACCTCAGCATCATTTATGTGCCCCCTACTCAAAGCTAATGCTAAACATGACCATAATCTTTCTAATCACAGTAAGCAATCTTGAATCACAACTATAACAACAATTTTCAACATAGTGATTTCAAAAAGAAAATGCACTTAAGCAAGACCAGAATGATAAAAAGGGCAAAATTTTGCACATAATGTAAGATTGTACTTTAAGGTTCAGAAGATAAGGGTGATAACAAGAAAATGATGTCAAATGAACATCCGCATCATGCTAGAGAATATCATCCAAATTGGTGTTTCTTTGGCAATGTAAGTATCAATATTCCATGCATGAAGTTATGCAAATGGCAATGTTTGTTCATACTTGTTGAGTCCATAGTTTAGGTTGGCAAACCATGATAAAATTGTGTCTTGTAAGTGTTTTTGAGTTGTATTTGAAGTCCAAGACACATGCCCTTGACTGCTCAAGAAGATTTGCAAGTTCTAAAATCTCGATGCATAGTTGACACACAGCTTACTAAAGCTGATCAATCAAGAATCATGCAGAAAGAATCCTGATTCAGCCCAATCAGCCATCCAAGCTTCTAGGGTTTCATGGATTCCAAGCCAAGGTATAAAATAAAACCTAGAGGACATGAATTCATACTTTGGGAGAGTTGTGAATTGTACACCTAGGGCTAGGGTTAACCAAATTCTCTCAAAGCATTATCCTGTGTTCAAAGATTGAAGATTTGGTGATCAATTAGAAGTTACAACAACTAGGGTCTAAATTTCCCTACAATACTAATGTATTCTCCATACTCATTTGCCTAGATTCATGGCCACAAGGAGCCACTTTATATGAAGATAGAGATTAAATAAAAATATGCTCAAGGGATGTCTATTCCAGACTCAAAAGTTGTTTGATAAAAATGTGTACATGATAGGAGTCAAAGGTAAAGCCATACTCATACCTTAATCACAAATAAAGAAAACTAATGAATTAGTAAATAGAACAGCAAAATCTTTGAATGTGACAAAATGTACTAGATTAGACTTTGAGATTCCCCACATATTCAAGAAAACTCTCACATTTTCAATGACCTCCGTTTTTCTTTCACCTTCAACTCCATGGGAGCTCTGGTGAAACTCTAGTGATCTCCACCCGCTGCTCTCCACTTTTTCTTTCGCCTTTAACTTCATGAGAGCTCTAGTGAAACTCTCTCCCTCCATTCTCTAATTCTCACACATCCATAGCCTCCACCCTCTGTCTCTCTCCAACCACCTCGAATCCTCCATATCCTTCGATTCACAACAAATTCCTGAAGTAAAATTTACATCTTTTTTTGTTTTTGTTTTCCAATTTTGAATTTCCTTATGTCAAACTCAAATCACTCTATAATAATTTATTTGGTCAAATATAACAACTATTAGAAATGTACCATCAAATGATCAAGGTTTTGATGACTTTTTCTTTTTGGTTTGGTGAAAGGTATAGGTGAGATGAGTTTTGCCTCTTTTTTCGTTTTTCCTGGTGGATTTGTGTGATGGGCTTGACTTTATTTTTGCATGTAAATGAAAATATTGAGGAATTGGAGTAGAACTGTGGCTCAGGGATAAGTTTTTGGCTTTTGCACAGATGGGATGGTGGATGTCAGAGTAGGACAGAGGCACGAAAAAACTGTGGGATGGGTTTGAGAGGTGGTTGTGTGGGTGATTTGCAAAATTTTGGGTTACAGATTTTGGTATGGCTCAGGATTTTGCAAAAAATTTATTTGACATTATATGTTTATTATTTAACATTATTGACATGTAAAATTAAACTGTTTATGATGTAATATTTTTTATGCACTATATTTTACATTTCTTGTTTTTATGTTTGGAGTATATGTAAGAGATGTGAATTTAAATGCATGTGAATTTTTGTGTTATTTTCTTGTCAAGAAAGAATATATAAAACATTGGTCACACGCAATTAACTTAAAATTTTTATTTGTGTTATTTTTATGGGTAATATATATGCATGTAAAATTATTAATATCTTAAAAAAATTCACTATACCCATCCATTAATATGTCCTTACTATTGGCAAAAAATGTATTCCGCAAGAATGAAAAACCAAATGCAATTTCATTCACTAAAATACTTTTCAGTAAAAATTTCAGTACAATACTGAATGCAATTTCTTAAAAAATAAAAATAAAAAATGCATTCTATCATAATGCATTTGTAAGAATGCATTCCAGTGAAATGCATTTTGCGAGTAGTTACTAAACACATCCTAAAGGTGCAACATTAACCAACCAAGAAGCAGAACAGTAAGGTCTTTTCTACATCAGCCATAAGATGTACTTGGCTCTACTAAAATATTTCATCCATATTTTATTTCAAACCGTTTGAAGCAAATTTTAGACCTAATATCTTTTAATCCATAAATCCAATCTTTTAGCATCAGTGGAGGTGCATGGATTTCAAACTGAGTCCATCACAGCATAAAACTCGCGAGGATTTCCATTTTATCACAGGTGACAGCTTTAAAAAGTATTTTTTTTTACTACACATAACATTCCCCAGAAGTAACAATGCAATCATTAAAAAGTTTCTCATGTTTTTGTTACAGCAGTGTGGGTTTTCTGAAAAGTGGAGAAGGTGGATCAGGTGTTGTATTTCAACTGTCAAATTCTCCATTTTGACCAATGGCTGTCCTTCTGACTTTTTTGGGAGTTCTAGAGGACTTCGGCAAGGTGATCCTTTATCCCCATTTCTCTTTGATATTGTCGTGGAGGCCTTGAGCCGTATGTTGGTTGCGGCCACTGCAGCTGGTCATTTTTCGGGTTTCTCAGTTGGGAATGAAGCTGGTTCCTTGTTGTCGGTGTCTCATTTATTGTTCGCGGATAATACTCTTGTATTCTGTGACGTAGACAGCACTCATCTTACAGCTCTACGTGGGATTCTCTCTAGATTCGAGGTGATGTCAGGGCTGAAAATCAATTTAGGTAAGTCTGAATTGGTTCCAGTTGGGGATGTGTCTAATCTTCATGAGTTAGTGGAGATTTTGGGCTGTAGGGAGTCTGCTCTTCCGTTGAAATATTTAGGTCTCCCGTTGGGTGCTTCTTATAAAGATAAGACTATTTGGAATCCTATCTTGGAGAAGATGGAGCGTAGGTTAGCTGGTTGGAAGAGGTTGTATTTATCCAAGGGGGGTAAAGTTACCCTTATTAAGAGTACGCTCTCTAGCTTACCTACGTATTTCCTTTCTCTTCTCCCTATTCCTGTTAAGGTGGCTAAGAGGATGGAGAAATTACAAAGAGATTTTCTTTGGGCTGGTATTGGGGATGATCGTAAAATTCATTTAGTTAATTGGTCTAAGGTTTGTAGGCCAGTGAAGAATGGAGGGTTAGGCATCCGGTGCTTGAGAAGGTTTAATTCTGCCTTGTTAGCCAAATGGTTGTGGCGTTATGGTTGGGAGAATGATGCCCTTTGGAGAAGGGTCATTGGGGCGAAGTATGGGAATGAGTGGGGTGGTTGGCACACAAAATTTGTGTCGGGGGCTTATGGTGTGTGTTTGTGGAAGTGCATTAAAAGTGGCTGGTTGATTTTTTCCGAGTGCCTTCAGTATGATGTGGGTGATGGTATTTGTGTGAAGTTTGGGATGATGTGTGGTGTAGGGATCGTCCTCTTAAGGAGGAGTTCCCAGACTTATATAATATTAGTAGGACAAGGGAGGCGTCGGTCTCTGAGGTTATATGCTACGCAGATGGGAGAGTTTCTTGGGACATTCAGTTTCGTCGCTTAGTGAACGATCAAGAGTCACTTTCTTTGGATTCGTTCTTGGTCTTGATCTATTCCACAAAGGTCCGGGGTGTTGGTGTTGACAAACTTTGTTGGAAGCCTGCCTGCAGCCGAGGTTTCAAGGTGAGTGGGTATTATCATTTTCTATCCCCATCTACGGTCTTTCCCTTCCCTTGGAAAATGGTGTGGCAATCGAAGGTTCCTCCTCGGGTTGCTTTTTTCTCTTGGACTGCGGCTTTAGGCAAGATTTTAACTATTGATAATCTACGGAAGAGACACTTTGTTGTTCTTGAGTGGTGCTTTATGTGCAAAGGGTGTGGGGAATCTGTAGATCATCTCCTCCTTCACTGTCCTTTTGCTTTTGAAATGTGGAGTATGATCTTTTGCTTGTTTGGTATTTGTTGGGTGATGCCGCAAAGGGTTGCGGATTTGTTGGATTGCTGGTCTTGCAACTTCAGGTGGCATCGTAATTTAGTTATTTGGAGGATTGTGCCACACTGTTTGATGTGGTGTATCTGGCGGGAACGGAATTCGAGAAGCTTTGAGGATCGTGAGCGGTCCATTCTTGGGTTTAAGTCTTTTTTATTTTCTACTCTTCTCGAATGGTGTTTGGTTTTACCTTCTTTTTCTTGTTTTTCCCTTACTGGGTTGCTTGATCATTGTACTTTGTTTCCTTGATGTTCTTGCCTCTTTCGTACATTTCCTATGTACGGGGCTGTGTTTTTTCTTTAATCTTATAAGTTACTTATCAAAAAAAAAACAAAGATGAAAAATGCTCATCTGAGTCGTTTGGCATGCATACTTTGACGTCATATCAGTAATGTACCATTGAGGAATGCAAATTTTGCTTCCAGTTCAGAGTTAAAAGTTTGTGCTACCTTTTCCCCCAACCTAAACCCACCACTTCGCAGCCTGCCACCCCCTTTGGGGGGGGAAGGGGGAGTCCATTTAGAAAGAAGCAGCAGAGAATTTTCTGTTCCCTAGTATTAGAGCTTTTGTTTGCAAGTAAGTTCAATTCTCCATTAGAAATATTAATCAACATAAATGATGTTCTTTATTAGTTCTTTTCTGCATTCATAGAACTAAAAATGGGGTATATGATACTGAGACAAAACAAAGGACAGGACAAGGTGTCCTTAAAGTAAGTGAAACAACACAGTCTACTAGAAAGAGATCAAGAGAGATCAAAAGGCAGATATGAGTGTCCACATTGGTAAATCTTTTCTTAGCAAGTAAATTCTTGTTAACCAAGGATGCTCCCATTCAAAGGTAACCTCAATTTCTACGCAATACTCAAGATTCATTTGATGACAAGCAAATATCTTGAACTATCCTTAGTGAAGTTTTTCACCCAAGAGTTAAATTACACCACTGTGTATCTATAGCAGTATAGCCTTTGGCTCTTGGCATGTTTATGAACTATGAAGAGGGAAAAATTCTCCTGTCTAATAGCCCAACCCTAGTCAAAAAGCATGGAGAAGTTGTAGCTGAAAAAGTTCTAAAGATTCTACCACCATCAATTGGACTAAGATTTCCCAAGGTGCAACCATAAAAATTTAGTTTAATTTTTTACACTGGGGAAATACAAGTCATATATACTGGAAACAATATAAGCTTATGCCAGTGCTAGAAACTGAATCTTAAAGTTTAGACCTGGCATTATTTTGCTTTGCATGATTTGTTTGATCGATGTACTTTTAGCGTTTAGTTTTGGTGTATCATTGTACACTTCCTGTGTACATGGGTGGCGCCCTTCTAGCCTTTTCTAATGAGATTTTACTTATAAAAAAATATTAAAGTAATTAAAGAGAAACAAATCACACATGATGGTAAGATTGATATCTAGCAGCAGCAACATAATCACAATTCATGTTAACAGATATGCACACAGATAAAGTGGAATATAAAAACTATGAAAACTGCATCCCTAGGGCCTTAAGGCCTGAAATTATAAAATCAAGCCACAATCGGGAATGTAAATTAAATAACTTACCCGCGCTGCCCCTTTTTTGTGAGCATGGTAGGTGGGCCCATCTTTATACTCTCCATACCAATAATATGTCTTTGATTTTTGATCAAATAGAATACCCCCTCCATGGGCTTGAATAGGATTTCCATCAGTGTCCAACCAAATTCTCCCTGGATGATAGTAGGAGCTATCATTCCCTGCGTCCTTCATTGGATCTATAGCAGTTTTGTGATCAGGAAAGAACATATTTCTAAGTTGGGAATTTTCATCAAGAAACTCATCAATTATTGTGGTTGGCCTTTTGGGTCTTCTTTTTGCTGCACGTGGAGATCTCTTTCTTGGAGGGGGCATCGGAATATTTTCTTCTTCAACTGCTTCAAGTTCACGGAATTGTGGGTGATGGCTCATGCCCAATTGGAGCTCTCCACGCACCCCATCTTTTTGGCGAGCAAGGGAGTATAAATGGAGCATAACAAGACATCCCACCAAGCTCCATACCACAGCAGACGTTGAACATCTGCCCCCTGCATTGCAATGGAAAGTGGTTGGTTTCCTGTATTTGTTCTTGATCCTCATTTTCTCTTCTCTCTTTTTTTTTTTATCTTCAAGGTAATGCTGCAATTAAGAAAATGCAACCTATGGAGATCCAATACATCCAACTGAACACGAGTCACAACTACACTAAATCTATGTTTTCTAGACTAAAACTTCTAATGTATTTCATGAAAGTTTAAAGAAAGAGAGAGAATCCAAAGCAAGAGTGAGATTTAAGAAAGATATATGTAAATTGATTAAGGTGCCCTCCCATTTATATGAGATATTAAGTACTCAACTGTATAATCGCTAAAATTAATTGTCAACAATTCAATGAATAAATTCATAAAACTGAATAAAATCCAATCCATACTTCTTGTTATAATAGCTAAATTCAATGAATGAAGAACAACAAACGAGGAACAACAATTCAATGAACCAATTCACTTAGCCACAAAGCCTTCCCGGTTACATGAATATAATTAATAAGAAAGCATTTGGATCTCTAACAACAGCCAGATATTGATAGTTGTAGTAGAAAATAATGAAACCAAAAGTACCCACCGGTCCAAAAAAAAAAACCAAACATAAACTAAACAACCACAAGTACATCACAAAAAAATTGACACATCCAAATTGAATAAGTAATATTCCTACAAACCAAGTAAGTCATATATATTATAGAACAAACAGTCACGTGTATCAAACATGTTTTACCTGAAAAGACACGGACCATGATTGCAGCTAAATTCCCAGACATGGGTTTGCTGCCGATGGTGCTTTAATTTCGACCCCTCCAGTATAGTAAACTAGCAAAGCAAGCAAGCCATAAGACAACCCAGTTCACTATTTTATCAGATAGTAATTAAGAGAATGATGGGGTTGTGCTGGTTTAGACTTTAAGCTTAATTGGTTGAATTGGATCTGAGTCTGAGTCTAAGGAGTTAAGAACGATGATGACGACTTGCTACCAAAGACGCTATGCCGCTAGCTGTTATGTGCCTGGGGCTTTGGGTCTTGACTCTTGTGAAAGGGTATCTTAAGATAGACATATCTGGGAAGCCTTGTAATGATGGACTCGTAATTATTTTCCTCGCCCTCCATTTTTTTAATGATTGTCCTTTTTTAAATTAGATTTTTTTAGATTTTATAGTTCAACTTCAATGAACTGTTGAAAAATATGAAATTGAGAAACGACAAAAAATAAAAAATAAATCGCAATTTTTGTAACGACTTACTTATATGGTCGGAGAAAATTAATAGATTTATGAATAAGTGACTAAAAAACTAATAACAGTCTGTTATATAGAATAGTTAACAAAGATTGTAAATTTATTTGAGGTAGTAAAAGAACTTGAGAAACAACATAACTTTAACCCAAAGTTTTAGGTTTTTTTTTTTTTTGGTTGTTGTTGTTGTGTAAATAGTTTATTTTAATTATAGTAAAATTACAACCTACGGTGTCCTCTGTGTAATAGTTACTTTAACCAAAGTTTTAGGTTTTTTTTTTTTTTTTTTTTTTTTTTTTTTTTTTTTTAATTTATAAATAGTTACTTTTTATCGCACTTATTGAATTTTCGTACACACAGAGTTTAAAGCTTGAAACTCTAGGTCTCTTGTTTGACAATTTAGATATATTTTTCTCAACTCATAACGTTGCAAATTATAAAAAATATTATCTAAATAAGTCACATAACTCGTTAAAAAAAGTTATGTAACTAAAAATGTACATGAGTTGTCTTTTCAATTATCACATAGTCAATTAGAGGAAAATAACTTCAAACCGATTTAGAGTCAAACTTATTCCTAAAATAAATTTTGCTTCAGATTTTTTTACGCAATGCTCACATCATTTCTCTTTTTAGAACTAGGCATTTTTTTTACCCATTTTGTCATTTGTAGTTTTGAGGAAATATGTTTTTCTAGAGTAAAATCTTCTTCTTCTTCTTCTTCTTATTATTATTATTCAATCTTCTTTATCTTATACTTAATAAAATTGTAGATTTATTAATATTGAGAAATATCCATAGAAAATTACCAATTAATGACATGTCTCAATAGCTCGTTAGACTTTTTTTTTTTTTTTTACCATGTGTCTCTGTTCTTCTTGGATTTAGCTTATTTTAACATCCAAAAATAGAATATATAATTTTAAAATTTAATCTTTTTTAGGTATATTTATAATTTTTGTCACTCATTCTTTAAACAAAATAAATCCAACAAAGACACCCTAATCTATATATATAATAATAGGTGAAACTGAGAAAAACTCAAATTAGAATTTCAAATTAGAGTTTCAATTTTATGCCATGTGTCCTAAATTATTTATTCTTAAAGAGTTTTATTTCTTAATTTTAGAATCAAATGTGGAACTACATCATAAATATTCATCCAAGTGAATTATTAAGTACAAAAATAAAAAAATCTAGAATAAATGAATTGAAAAAAAAAAAAGTGCTTCACAATAATTTAAAAAAAAAAACATGAAAATTTTACATTTTATACTTAATAATATCTTTACAAAATTTTTTAAAAAGTTAACAAAATATAAAAATGACTAACAATAGTATTTAAATTATATATATAGGAATTATATTATGCATTTTATTATATATGTTTAAGTGTGTTTATGTGTATACATGAAGTTACAAGCTAGTATAAATAAACACTCAAGCTCAAGATTTGGAAATAATTTCTCTAATTAAAGCAAAACATGAGATTTGATCACGTTGACTTTTTAATGCAAATCCGTAAGTATAATGTCAAAAATGTTTTTTTTTTTTTTTTTTTTATTTGAATGTCAAAAATGTTTGTCATGATGGTTGTGTTTTGTCATGATGTTTGTCAAAAATGTTTGTCAACAGTTACACACAACTACGCGGAGAAAAAATCTTGGGTCACGGGATACCTTCTCCTACACGGATGTCTTAAACTCCTAAATACAGGCCATAATATAAAAAAACAAAAGACTGCTATTAATATTGCAAACAACTTGCCCTGAGAAATATTGCCAACCACCCAAGACTTAAAAGAGGGCCAATTAATTAGTACTATTATTGTTTATTGATGATGATTATTATTACTGATTAAATGCCAAATGCAGAGCTTCTTTGGTCACCTAAAATCATTGGTCACGAAGAGTCACACAGTACGGGAAGAAATTCCAGTTAACTGTTTTCAACTTTTGTAGTTTCAAAAGAAAAATTATAATTTATTTATTTTAGTTAAAATGGTATATTTGGCACTCAATTTTGTCATTTATTTTAGAGAAGTGTTATGTTCACAATATTTTTCACAACAAATCATAAGTGAAAAGTTATTATTGGTTCTAATTTGGGAGAATTTCTCTTTATTTTAAAATCTTTCTTGCATTTGAAAATATTCATTTTAGTTTATGCTTTCAAAATTGTTTTAAAAACTCTTCTAATTTCATTTCGTACATGAAAAATATTAACATAACTTGATAAATAGAATTCATGTCACATAATAACTAGTGATATTCAAGCCCTGATCTAGCCTGACAAATTGCACCGAAGCCATGGTGATCGAACTAAGTAACATATAGTTTGCCAACAGTGAACAAAATAATTGTCAAACGTGTTTCTAAGCTTCCAACACCAGTTGGTTTCTCCCTCTAAATTTCAACCTCTGCATCGCATCGTTAACCTACTATTGATACCCATTTTCGCGACACATTTTTTACAAGTCCGATTCAACCAAGTTCGACTTCCTTATGGGCTCAATTCATGTATTATATTATATTTTATTCTTTTAAGCATGGCCCAATCCCATGCGACTTATTGGGGGAAATTGAGCTGGCCTGGTCTGTTGCAACAACCAAATACAATCTCTAAGGACCTGTCATGTCTAGAAAACATCAGCCCATGAATTTAGGCTACTTTATTTCCCAAATTATGCAAAAAGCAAGGCATCCCTCTTACTCAATTAAATCAAATCTGACCATAACTTCTTTGATTCATACCTCAAGGTTCAAAGCCTCTTCTATTAACCAAAAATAGTCACTTAGAGCACCCCAAGTTCAATACAAAAGACCCTAATCAGATTCAAAAACAACCAACCATGTTCTACCCTCATACCTGAAAATTTAGAGCAAAATGTCATTCAACCAGTCAATAATCTCACAATTCCGAAGTTTGGGGGTGGAAATATGGGCATAGGGGAACCTTTCCTCTCTTCCTCACAACCTCAATTTCCTCTTCTTGGTGACTGTGGGTCGAAGTTTCAGACTTGTTGAACCACGTTTTTCCCATAAAGCTGAAACTTGAGAGCAAAAACTCACTGATCTAGGAAACATTCTCACAATTCTGAACCTTAGGAGTGGAAATATGGGTACAGGGGAATCTTCCCTCTCTTTCTCACAACCTCTCTCAATTTCCTCTTCTTGGTGACTATGGGTCGAAGTTTTAAACATGTTATGTTCTTATACTTTTTCTGCACTTTTGTTATTAGTATTTTGATTCTCTCTTGTCAAAGCACCATTAGCTTTTTGTTCATTATACATTTGGAAATTTGGACTTGATTCTCCACAATAAACATCTCTAAAGAACCTAAGGGGAGATTTGGGCCGTTCTCGCATTTTTGGCCCATGTCGCAAAAACGTCCCCGACACCTACCTATTAAGTTTTCCTCCTCGCAACCACTACATGTCTCCTCCTTGCCCAGATATTGTTCAACCCAGATTTCTCCTCCTCCCACTCACCTCTTTGGTTGCCATTGCTACCTATCTATCCTTTTTTAGTCGTTTGGGTTCTTAGATCTACTGAATTTTGATCATTTGGGTCCCTAGATCTACTGAGTTTTGGTTATTAGGTTTTCACTTCTCAAATCTACTTAATTTTGGTCTATTTTTGTATGATTTGAGAAATTTATTAAAGTAGAACAAAGTTCACAATAGAACAATAGCAACTAGAGACATTGGCCAACAAAACGCTAGATGACACTATACACAAAATATTGCATAACAATAGACTAGAGACATTAGCTAGTTGTTGGGTTCTCAAATCTACTGAGTTTTGGTCATTTGGTTTCTTAGATCTATTGAGTTTTAGTTGTTGGGCTCTCAATTTTTTTTTCTTTTTTTTGGGGGGGCGGGGGTGCAATTGGAGCTACTGATAGCCGTACCAACAAACACCGCCGATGACATAAGCTAAATTTCAATCTAGTGACATCACGGCGGTTTGTTTTCAGAGAAGACCGATGAGCTTGGCATAAACCCAAACAAGCCCTCCAACACCAACTAAACTGGCCGCTATTCACCCCTAATCATAACCATAGGCTCCATATCATCAAAATAACCTCAGTTTCATGAATTTCAATTGCTATGAGGAAATAAGAATAATTTTAATACAAAGGTTAAATGTTGAGAAATATCCAATTTAACTTCTCCTTTTATTTTTATTTTTAAGTAGTCTCACATTTTCACCAAATATAAAAATAATTCCTAAAATGCCAAAAAAACAAAAAGGTAATTCTTATATTCTGTTTGGGAACAGCTTATCTAGCTGAAACTAAAATTTTTTTCTGAAAATACTGTAGATAAAACTAAAAAGTAGCTGAAATAGTATAATAAGACTCATAAATATTACTAAAAAATGCAATATGGCTCATAAATAATAGAAAAATAAATTAAATAATAAAATAAACTGACTTTTTAAGCCAATATCAAACGCAAGGTTAAAGTTTTGATTTACCATCAAAAGAATAGCAGCTAGTACGGTCTCATAACGAATTGAGAATAGCTCAAATTAAAAAATAAAATAAAAAATGTTAATTAATAGATGAAATTAGTTGGTGGGGCCAAGCATAATAAAAAAAATTGCCCATTAGAGTTCCTGTTCAACTGCCCTAGACGCAAAGCAAAACTAGACCCAATTTTTTTTTTTAAATTAATAATAATAATAATAATATTTTTCCGCAACTTATGGAGTTCTCTAATCACCATAACACATAAATTCATTATTAATATCACTTTCACATGTATTAACAATGATAAAACATTTTAACAATCTAGCCAAAAAGTTGTGATTTTTGTGTTTGTAAACTTCTTGGTTTGGATAGCTTATTTCTTACTTGCTTAATTTACATTCAGCTTATTTTTACTATTATTAATGGGCCCCACTATACTTTTTGATACTATTTATGGATTCATTTGTACTATTTCAGCTAACTTTTACTTTTATTTATAGTACTTTCAGCAAAAAGTTTTCAATTTTAGCAAAATAAGCAGATTCCAAACAGACCCCTGGTGTGTGTTTGGCTCCAAATTAAAAAACCAGCTTATTTTACTATTCAGCTTATTTTTACTACTATTTATGGGCCTTATTATACTTTTTGGTACTATTCATGAGTCATACTGTACTATTTTGGCTAACTTTTTGTTTTTAATTTTATTAACAGTTCTTTTACAATGAAAAATCACCAATCAACTTCATCTTCTTATGACGTAATCAATCTTAAATATGATTATTAATTTATTAAAGAAATTATACAGCTTTACTTAATAATATAATCTACCATGCGGATGAACAAAACTTAAATTTTCAAGTTGTTAGAAAAATTGATTGTTAATGATTATTCGGCACTCGTGCATAACAATTTTCCCTTAGGCTTATGTCTACAACCAGCCTAATAGTGGACAATGCAATGAATTTGGAATATTTAAGCAATTAGCTTATGTTGAATTATTTTCAATGGGCAATTTAGTTTCCTCTCTCTCTCTCTCTCTCTCTCTCTCTCTCTCATATGGGAAAATATGCAAAACTTTCATTAAAACAAACAAAAAGAACCAATATATACATGAAGAGCATTATAGCTCAACTTGCATTTTCTAGCATTTCCAACAAAAATGTCTAGTGTTCAAATCCCCCCCCCCCCTCCCCTTTGTTGTAATTATCGAATTAAAAAAAAAAAAAAAATACATGCACTAACTCTAGTCAAACCTAACATCACTTGTAGAAGTTGGTCTTGGAAATCAAAAGGATCTCCATCAAACTTCCCCATACTTTGCCACTTTGTGTTAATTGTGCCAATAAATGGGCCGCCCAATTATTTTTATACATATCTTATTTATATATATTTTTCACATATCCTATTATCATCCTCAAAATACATACGCACATACTCTCTCTCTCTCTCTCTCTCTCTCTCTCTCTGTTATCACTCTTACTCCACTTTCTCTTTCATCATTACTACATTATTTTTGAAATCACCTTATTAGGGATAAGAAAATACTTTCAACTTGCGTTACCACCGTGCACTCTTGGTGCGGAGGTCACTCCACAAGTATAAATGCTTACGGGGTGAGGGGGGCAAGGGCCGGAGTTCAAGTGTTCAGGAGAGAGCTTCACACACACATACACTTAGATTAAGTTAGAGTAGAAATTCTATCTTGAATCAAAAAATAAAAAATAAAAAATAAACTTGCGTTGCTCCTATCCTGTATGGGTTTTTTCCTACCCTGTTCTGCTGCCATCCCTAATATTTTGGAGTAAAGAAGTACATAATTTTTATAGTATACCTTTCACCTTTTATGTCTCTTTTAAAATAAGGATAAAATCAATTTTTCACCTTTATTTGATCAAAGGAGCAAGTTTTGCTCCTTTTTTTTAGGAGAAATGCTTAGGAGGGAATGAAATAGGATCAATGGACATTCCCTTGTGAGTCTATGACTATTTTATTCTTGCCTATATGTTCTGTTCCTTTTCGTTCTTTAACAAATCAATTTCCTCATCCCCAAAAGTATTTCATTGATCAATGGACATTCCCTTGTGATGGTATGCCCCCACTCTTCTATTATTTGTCTCTTTTAAATAAGGATAAAATCAATATTTCACTTTTATTTGTTCAAATGAACAAGTTTTCCTCCTTTTTTAGGAGAAATGCTTAGAAGGGAATGAAATAGGATCAATGGACATTCCCTCGTGACTATTTTATTCTTACCTATATATTCCATTTATATATATATATATATATATAACAATAAATTCTTAATTATTATAACATATTAAGAGTTTGAAACTAAAAAAAAAATAAAAACAAAAAAACAAGAAACCCTCACGCTACTTGTTCTAGCTTACCTATGTAAGCTGTATATATTTTGATATAAATAAAAAAGCATGGCATAAATTGAAAGGCTTACCAAACCAGAATTTTGAATAGAACCCGGGATATTGATCTGTTGGGGGTAAAAGCTCAATCTTATGTATTGGGCCTAGGGCTCTATTTGAATATTATTGTGTGTCCGAAGAGAAGAAAGTGGTTGAGAAGGAGTCCGTGTGGAAGAGATAAACCTGAAAATGAACGAGGAGTATAGTCCGAAGAGAGCACCAGTGGTCCGAAGAGTTCATTCTCCTCGGATACAAAGAGTCTCGATCAAGCAAATATCTGGAAGTTTCGAGTGATCTTCCTAACGACTTCAATGATAAGGATAAGCTTTGGGCATGCCTGGAGATGATAAGAACGGAAAAATATCTAAAAGAAAAAACTACTACCACCGTGTTTAATGCACTGCAGCAACTTTCCTGGCCGCATTTATGTGGAAAAGACCCCTGAACAGTGTAATCTCATCTACCACCACTCACAGAGAGCTAAATAAGATACCTGACGTGACATATACTCAAGTGGATACATAGATGAAAAACAAGCGGATGATGGAGATGATGGGGAAGGATGCTATATAAAGGGAAGAAGCCTCTGATAAGGGGGGATCGGAAAAAAGATAATAAGAGGGGAAGAAAGATTTTACTGTAGCTCTAAGAACTGTATTCACTGTTCAATCAATAATATTCCTCTTCGGACATCAATTTGTTTAGCTTTTAAGTGTGTTTTTACGTTGGTTCATTCCTGGATATTATAGTTAACAGTTGCTAAATTCACAACTAACCCAGCTTTTTCACCTTCTCTACAAATTCATTGTTTTGGGTTTGGGCTACAATTCCTGACCCTACAATTGGCGCCGTCTGTGGGGAGAGCTTGAGCGAAAGTGGAAGCAACAGTTGATAATGGCTGAACCAGGACAACAACCAGCAGAATCTAGGGCATCCCAACACGTAGACCATTTTCTTAATTTGGAGCAGAGACAAGATCGTGAAGGTAGTGTGCATACTGTGCATAATAATCGAAGCCAGCCACATGGTGGAAGTCACGTGTCTCATGCAGAGAAGAACCAGAATATGCAACTAGAAATTGAAAGGCTAAAAAGGGAGTTGCGCCGTGCAAAGAAGAAACGGATTTCTTCGTATTCTGATGAAGATTCCGATGACGAGCAAGACGTCACTTACAAGCAGAGATCTCGAACACCAGTCAGTGAATCATTTTCCTATGAAGAAGAGCATCATCGTAAGAGGCAACTTCGAGGCCCATCAAGAGGAGGCGTAGGGAACGATGCTATGAGCAAGGCTTTGAATCAAATCTCTAGGTCACCTTTTACACGCAGGATTGAAGAAGCGAGACTTCCTTGGTGTTTTAACCAGTCGACGTTCACCATCTATAATGGTAAAACGGACCCTGTGGAACATGTGAGTCACTTTAATCAAAGGAAGGTTGTCTACTCCAGAGATGAAACTCTGATGTGCAAGGTTTTCCCCTCCAGTCTTGGACCGGTTGCAATGAGATGGTTTGACAGCCTGGAAGCAGACTCCATCGATTCCTTCAAAGAGCTCACTCAAGCATTCGGTTCCCGTTTTGTCACATGCCGAAGAGTGGCCAAGTCCTTGTCTTCACTGCTATCCTTGAGCATGCAAGAGGGCGAGACCTTGAAAACGTATTCAGATAGGTACTGGGAGATGTTTAATGATATGGAGGGCAATTTTGATGGAATGGCCCTTAGCACGTTTAAGCTCGGCCTCCCCACTGACCATGGTTTAAGGAAGTCCTTAACTGGTAAGCCAATTACTAACATGCGTCAGCTCATGGACCGTATTGAAAAGTATAAAAGAGTTGAAGAAGATCAACAGCAAGGGAAGGGAAAGGACAAGGTTATCCCCCAGGAGATGAGGGATTTCAGGTCGGACCGTTACAATAGCAGTAAACCACGGAGAGATTTTGCTGGGCAATCAGGATCAACAAATCTTCAAGCAGTCAACGCTGTATTCAAAGAATCAGTACACCAAGTTTTGTAAAAGATTAAGAATGAACCATTCTTTAAGTGGCCGAATAAGATGGTGGGGAACCCTGAGAGGCGTAATCATAATCTCTATTGCCAGTACTATCAAGACCATGGGCATACCACAGAGGATTATAGGAGCCTGTGGGATCATTTGGACCAACTGGTCCACGAGGGTAAATTGAGACACCTCTTGCACCACTCCAGTGGCCGAGGAGGTCAGATGAACTCAGAGCCCCGAAGAGATGACTCTTCAAAGCCTTTATTTGGGAACTATTAACGTCATTTTCACCGCACCGGGAAGAACAGGATCCTGGCCATCGAAGGTTATGTCGGTAGCTCGGTTATCCACAGGGGATGTCGGCCAAGGTCTGAAGAGAGCTAAATCGGATGCTCAACTGGTTTTAGGGTTCTCGGATGAGGACAAGATTGGAACCATCCAACCCCATGATGACGCTTTAGTAATCACCCTCAGAATTGGAGGGTATGATGTGAGGAGGGTAATGGTGGACCAGGGTAGCGTGGTAGAGACAATGTATCCTGATCTCTATAAGGGGTTGAACCTAAAACCTCAAGACCTAACACCATACAATTCCCCCTGGTGAGTTTTGAAGGAAGAGTTGTTACTCCGAAGGGCTAAATACGATTACCTGTGCAGACCGGCTCAGAGGTGGTAGAGGTGGATTTCATAGTTGTAGATGTGTATTCGCCCTATACGGCAATTGTAGCCAGACCTTGGCTTCATAGGCTAGGGGCTGTTTCCTCTACTTTGCATCAGAAAGTTAAATATCCATCTGAAGGACAAGTTTGTGAAATCCGGGGAGATCAGTCCGTGGCCAGACAGTGCTTAGTGGCTGCCATCCAACATAAGCCCGAAACTGAGTCCTCGGCCAAGGCCGAAAGGGGTTTATAGCAGTTAAAACATCGGGTATCGCCCGCCGAAGATTCAGGCGAGGGCGCTAGATGCAAAGATTTAATAAAAGTTATCATCAGAGATAATCCAGAAAAGTTCTTTCAAGTTGGATCTCAGCTACCTCTGCAAGAGAAGGAAGAGCTAGTAGAGTTCCTTAAGAGAAATCTTGACGTATTCGCCTGGAACGCTTACGAAGCCCAGGGGTGGATCCAGAATTTATATGTCACCATCTGAGGGTCAACCCATTGATTATCCCCAAGAAGCAGTCTTCTTGGCGTCCATCTAAGGAACACGCTGATGCAGTAAGAGAAGAAGTAACAAAGCTCAAACAAGCTGGAGCTATTAAAGAAGTTTTTTATCCGGAGTGGCTAGCGAATACTGTTGTGGTGAAGAAGAAGAATGGGAAATGGCGAGTATGTGTAGACTTCACTGACTTAAACAAGGCTTATCCTAAGGATCCATTCCCTATGCCAAAAATTGATCAGCTGGTAGATGCCACTGTCGGCCATCCTCGGATGAGTTTCCTTGATACTTTCCAGGGTTACCACCAAATACCGTTAGCCCTGGATGATCAGGAGAAGACTGCTTTTGTCACCCCTATCGGTAACTACCATTACAAAGTGATGCCATTTGGTTTGAAAAATGCAGGATCCACTTACCAAAGAATGATGACGAGGATGTTTGAACTACAGTTGGGTAAAAGTATCGAAATTTATATAGATGACATGGTGGTGAAAAGCAAGGTCGTTTCTGAACATATAAAGGATCTTGAAAACATTTTTGAAGTTCTAAGAAGGCACAAGCTGCGTCTAAACGCTTCCAAATGCTCATTTGGTGTGGGGTCAGGCAAGTTCTTGGGGTACATGGTGACTCACAGGGGAATTGAAGTTAACCCCGATCAGATAAAGGCCATCCACAACTTACAAGCTCCTCAGAATTCCAAAGAAGTTCAGAAATTGACTGGAATGACCGCTGCCTTGAACCGATTCATCTCTCGATCAGCAGATAGGTGTAAACCTTTTTTCTCGTTGATCAACAAATGGAAAGGGTTTGAGTGGACTGAAGAATGTGCTTTGGCCTTCCAACAACTTAAAGACTATTTGGCTCGGCCACCAATCATGTCCAGTCCTGAGCCAGATGAGGTCTTGTTTGCCTATATTGCTGTGGCTCCTTGTGCTGTAAGTTTGGTATTGATACGAGTGGACCAAGGTGTGCAAAGGCCAGTTTACTATGTGAGTAAGTCATTGCATGAGGCCGAGATTCGATACCTGCCACTGAAGAAAGCCATCTTGGTAGTAGTACTTGGTACACGGAAGTTGCCTCATTATTTCCAAGCACATACGGTCGTTGTGCTCACACAACTTCCGCTTAAAACCATACTTAGGAGTGCTGACTACACGGGAAGAATAGCTAAATGAGGCACTATCCTAGGGGCTTTTGACATCAAATACATGTCTCGCACTTCAGTCAAGGGCCAGGTTCTCGCAGACCTAGTGGCCGAGTTCACAGAGCCTAGTTTAGAAGAGGTAACGGTAGAGAAGGACATGGATGAAAAATCGGTTGACATAATTTCTCAACGAGGCCCGTCATCCTGGGAAGTATATGTAGACTGTGCAGCAAATTAGAAGGGTTCTGGAGTGGGGCTAGTGTTAATATCTCCAGAGAAGATTGTTATCGAAAAGTCAATAAGGCTAAACTTCACGGCCACAAATAATAAGGCCGAGTACGAAACCTTACTGATGGGAATGGCTATGGTTCGAAGAATGGGAGGAAAGTCGGTGGAGGTGTTCTCGAACTCGAGGTTAGTCGTTGGTCAAGTACAAGGTGAGTTTGAGGCGAAGGATGAAAGAATGCAGGGATACTTGAGCCGAGTTAAGTGTCTGCAATCGGAGTTCGACTCTTTTAATCTGCTGCACATCCCCAGAAATGGTAATGCACATGCTGATTCTTTGGCCACGCTCGCTACCTCTTTGGCGCAAGATTTGTCGAGAGTTATCCTAGTCGAGGACTTGCATGGGCCTACAGAGGCGAGAAGAGAGGTAGTCCAGGTTCACCAAATCAGGGCCGAACTCAGCTGGATGGATCCTATAATTAAATTCTTGAAGGAGGATATTTTGCCTGAAGAAAAAGGGGAAGCTGACAAAGTTCGGAGGAAGGTGACCAGATTCTGGCTATCCGAGGACCAGAAACTATATAAACGCTTCTATTCAGGACCGTACTTATTATGCATGCATCCTGAAGCGGCCGAGTTACTACTAGAAGAACTACATGAAGGAATCTGTGGGAGCCACACTGAAGGTAGGTCCTTGGCTCACCGAGCCATTACTCAAGGTTATTGGTGGCCGAATATGCAAAAAGAAGCCCATGAGTATGTTAAGAAGTGCGATCAATGTCAGCGGTTTGCCCCAAACATTCATCAACCAGGGGGAACCCTTAATCCACTATCCAGCCCATGGCCTTTCGCTCAATAGGGCTTAGATATCGTGGGTCCATTCCCTAAGGCTGCAGGAAACAGGAAATACCTTCTGGTCGGCACAGACTATTTCACCAAATGGGTTGAAGCTGAACCTCTGGCCAACATCAGAGACGTAGATGTGCAGAAATTTGTGTGGAAGAATATTGTCACTCGGTTTGGGGTTCCTCACACTCTCATCACGGACAATGGCCTACAGTTTGATAGCAAAGCATTCAGGAATTATTGTAGCAAACAGGGAATCATAAACAGATACTCCACCCCTGCCTATCCCTAGGAGAATGGGCAAGCAAAAGCTGTTAACAAGGTCATAGTAAATGGACTAAAAAAGAGACTAGACGATGCGAAGGGCAAATGGGTGGAAGAATTGCCACATGTACTTTGGGCATACAGAACTACACCTCGTAGGTCTACTGAAGAGACCCCCCTTTTCAATGACCTATGGAGCTGAAGCTGTCATACCTTTGGAGACTGGGTTCCCAACCTTGAGAACTAGTTTGTTCAGTCAGACCGGCAACGATGAGCAGCTAGAGAAGAGTTTGGATCTGATTGAGGAAATGAGAAAAAATGCAATGGTCCAATTAGCACATTACCAACAAAAGCTCAGGCAGGAATATGATGCCAACGTAAAGTTAAGGCCTCTAGAGCCTGGTGATTTGGTACTCAGGAAAGTTGTGGGCACTGCAAAGAACCCAGCTTGGGGAAAGTTAGGACCCAATTGGGAAGGGACATATCGTATTACTTCAGGGGCTGGCATTGGGGCGTATTTCTTGGAAGATTTGGATAGTCATGTAATACCACGCCCCTGGAATGTAAACAACCTTAAAAGGTACTATTATTAATCAAATCTTTGCTTTAATCAATATGCCAGTTTATTATATAAAGTTTTTGGAGTTCTCATAAGTGTTTAAACTTAAATCCTATCATGCCTGAAGTTCTTGGACCAGATGATTTGGGTTAGTTAACAATTATTTACAGTTCTTCTAAGTGTTTAAATTTAAATTCAATCATGCCTGAAGTCCTCGGACTAGATGATTTGGGTTAATTAACAATCATTTACAGTTTTCCTAAGTGTTTAAACTTAAATCCAATCATACTTGAAGTCCTCGGACCAGATGATTTGGGTTAGTTAACACTCATTTACAGTTTTCCTAAGTGTTTAAACTTAAATCCAATCATGCCTGAAGTCCTCGGACCAAATGATTCGGGTTAGTTAACGTTCGTTTACAATTCTTCTAAGTGTTTAAACTTAAATCCAATCATGCTTGAAGTCCTCGAACCAGATGATTCGGGTTAGTTAACGCTCGTTTACAGTTCTCATAAGTGTTTAAACTTAAATCCAATCATACCTGAAGTACTCGGACCAGATGATTTAGGTTAGTTAACACTCGTTTACAGTTCTCCTAAGTGTTTAAACTTAAATCCTATTATGCCTGAAGTCCTTGGACCAGATGATTCGGGTTAGTTAACACTCCTTTACAGTTTTCCTAAGTGTTTAAACTTAAATCCACTTATGTCTGAAGTCCTCGGACTAGATTATTTGGATTAGTTAACACTCGTTTACAATTCTCCTAAATGTTTAAACTTGAATTCAGTCATGCCTGAAATCCTCGGACCAGATGATTTGGGTTAGTTAACATCGTTTTATAGTCATTATTAATGTTTAAATTTAACAGATCATGCCTAAATAACCTCGTCTTATAGTCGTAAGTATTCGAATAATCCGAAATCAGTGCTTAGCAATGTTCCTTGTAGGTATTCAAGAAAACCTGTAATACCTTCACATCATTCATTGCATTCAATGTTTGTTAATAATTCTTGTATGACTTATTTCTTCCAGTATTTGAATAAGTTGTTTGCATCATTGGCACGATATCATTGTTAAGTCTGCCTATATTACCGTAATTACAAGTTATAGTTATTTGCAATAATAATAAGTCTCATAAGATGTGCAACGAAGACACTAAAAATAAAAGAGAAACGATTTCATTGATCAAAAGAAAGTAGTTCACAATCCCTTACATAAAAGAAAAACTAATACAAGTATGAAATAAAAACTCCTAAACGTCTAAGCCTTCATCTGAGGGGCCAAAGGGTCAGCAGCCTGACTGGACTGAGCAGCAGCAACTTCTGGGGCTTGGTCCTTAGATTCTGAAAGGGTTTTCTTTTTTCCCAAGTCTTTGCCCTTATCTTGGGAAGCCTTAGCTTGCTTGCCCTGATCACCAGGCTGACCAGACTCCTTGGGATCTTCAGCTGGCTTGTCCTGATCACCAGGTTGACCAGACTCCTTGGGGGCCTCAGGGTTGATAGGAGGAACTTGGCCGATCAAGGATTGCTCTGAAGCCTCTTGGAGTTGTATGGGGGGAGAGGAATCAAACCCTGGGAGTTCGCAAATATCAGGATCGTAGTATATACTCCCAGGTTGCCTCAAGTCAGATTCCGTAGAGACCCCAGCAGCATCAAGTGCTTTTCCCCAAGTTATATCGCAGTAATCTCGGGAGACCGAGGCAAACTGCTTAGTAAGGCTAGCTTGGGTCTCCTCCACCCCGAGCTTATAGGCCGCCTGCCTTTCAGCCTCGACTGCCTCCTTGGCCAATTGAGCATTCTTCTCAGCCAATTTAGCAATCTCCTTGGCTTTTTGAAGCTCAGCTCGAAGGTCCTTCACCAACGCTCTTTCTGTTTCCAGATTGATCTCGGTCAAATTCAGCAGCTGGCGTTGGTCTTCGGCCTGCTTCTCGGCATTTTTAAGACCCGCATCTAAATTATTCCTCTGCTTGGTCATCTCTTTCAACTACTCAGACAGATGAGCATAATCTTCTTTCAGACCGCCTAGCGATTTTTCTGCCTCAGACCGAGAGTGGGCCTCTGCTTAGGCTTCAATATAGGCATTTTTGTTCTACTCCTCGGCCACATAAACTTGCTGAGTAATCTACATAGCAGAATGAAAAACTTCAATATAAAGCAAAGAAAAGGGGTGAATGGAAAAGACTAGCATCTTAAATTGAGGAAGTGGATCAATTCACTTACCATGGCTAAATCCCTTTTAAGGGATAAGAAGAGTTCATATTGGTTGAAGCGCCTGTATGACTCCATGTCTCGTGGGAGGAGCAGTGGTTGCTCCAGGGCCTCAGCAACGAGACCTGCTTTCCCTCCATTATAATTTCTGAGGGAGGTCTCCCAGGGGATAGGAGCACCATCCAATTCCAACCTGGGAGCCCAGGTGCGAGGTCCTCGACGCACATCTGCTGCGAGAGAGTCATCTCGGCAGACGAAGCCCTTTTGCTCCGGTGGTCTTTGACCACTTTCTGTTGCTTGGTTCCTTTTGGAGGCGCCACATTCCTTTCTTCATTATCAGTGAAGGGCCTCTTCTTCTTCGGATCTGGCAATTGCTTTGAGCCGAGATTCGAAGGAACCTGAGGGAGTGGTGGAGGAAGACTAACCACTAGTTGAGACGTACCAGTCTCTTTGGGCCCAGCTTTTTTACCTCTATTCTTCATCAAGTCCCTCAGGCTTGCCATGTCTTCTTCTGAAGAATTGTCTGGTACGTCTATTCTCTGTGGGAGAACACTGGATTGCCTGTTAGTCTCCTCCTCGGCGTCTAAAACCTGAACCCCTCCTGAAGCTTCTCCTTCGAACTTGAACTTATCAATCTGCTCGTCAAGTGAAAGGGTTGAAGATGCAACTCTTTCACCTACTGCTACTGGTTCGAGGGGAACCTGCTAAATTGGCTGGAGGAACAATGGTATACCCTGCGGATTTGGATGTGGCACGGGGGCAAGATCAAACGGAGCTAAAAAATCTTTTCGGGCAACGTCTATGCGGTTGATACGACGGTCTCCCTGTCTTATCGCGTTGCTGACCGGCTAAAAATCGGTCGATTTCGGCATGAAACCAAGAATAAGAGGAACGAACCGAAATTGCCCGTCTTCACTTACAAAAATTTCTGATCGTAATAAATAATTGAGCGCGACGGCGTTTGTGAGGCTGAGCCGAGGAGAAACGTGGTCTTTATCTGTTAACATCACAACAGAACTTAGTCAGAAACTTGAAAATAATGATACAAAAAGAAGACAAAATTGTTAAAAAACGGAGATCCTAAATCTACTGTTAGTAAACCTAAATCTAGGATGTCCCACTTGGCTCTCCTGGTTGAGTTGGGCAATGAAGACCGTCATGCTACGCGCCCGAGACTATCAGATAGTCGTCTTTCATCCCTTTGTTAGATTTGGGAAGGCAGGAGACGAGCCTAACAACGTCGGATCGGGATTTAAGATAGTATCCCGCTCCTTTCTGGCTATAACACTCGTACATATGTACCACGTCGAGTCAGGTGAGTCCCAATCCTAGATGACGGTTCAAATCATCAACTGCTCCTAAGATTCTAAAGACGTTAGGCGCACATTGGTCAGGACTAAGCCTATGGTTTCGGAGGTAATCTCTGGTAATGCGGCCCATAGGGATAGTCATTCCCCCTTCTAGGAAGGCGATGATGGGGATTATAACTTCGCCCACCCTTCGATCTATTAGTAGTCTTTCCAGAGGACAATATCTCAAACCCACATCTTGAGGTATGCGATATGTTGCCCTAAATTCCTCCATCTGGGCGGGGCTATCCACCATATACTGAAATCTACCCATCTCAATTAAACAAAAAAGAGGAAACTCTAAACGCAGTGACTGGGGAGTGACTACTCGAAGGCCGAGGAGGCTAGCCGAAGAGAAGATGAAAGGTTTGAATAAAGGAGAACTTACACAAACTAAATTGGAGAATGATCTTTAAACTCGTGGAGAGAGTCTTATAAATTCTGGATTTGATGATTGAAGAGCTTGGTGGATTTGAATGTTCGAGTTCGCTGGAGAATCTGAGAATCTGCAAAGTAAAGGAGAAATAACCTCTCCTGAGGCTTTATATAGGGACAAATGAAAGGATAGGAGTCATCCCGCTCAAATTCTGAGGAAGAACCACGTTCGTTGGATCAATAGTCCACCGTTGGATACCAGAGACAAAACGCTGCCTGAAGTAATTAATAGCGCCTTGGGAATACTGAAACGACAGCAGCAATGATGAAGCGCCTAAATCTATGCTCATACGCGTGTGAACTCAGATATTTTTGTGCTTTAAGCTTTTATTTCGTAACAAATCAAAATCCTATTTTTTCTCCTCGGATGCGAGGGAAAAATTAAAATTTTGAGGGGCTATTGTAGGGGGTAAAAGCCCAATCATATGTATTGGGCCTAGGGCCTTATTTGAAGATTATTGTGTTTCCGAAGAGAAGAAAGTGGTTGAGAAGGAGTCCGTGTGGAAGAGATATACCTGGAAATGAACGAGGAGTATAGTCCGAAGAGAGCACTAGTGGTCCGAAGAGTTCATTCTCCTCGGATACAAAGAGTCTCGATCAAGCAAATATCTGGAAGGTTCGAGTGATTTTCCTAACGACTTCAATGATAAGGATAAGTTTTGGGCATGCCTGGAGAGGATAAGAACGAAGAAATATCTAAAAGAAAAAATGCTACCACCGTGTTTAATGCACTGCAGCAACTTTTCTGGCCGCATTTATGTGGAGAAGACCCCTGAACAGTGTAATCTCAGCTACCACCACTCACAGAGAGCTAAAGAAGATACCTGACGTGACATATACTCAAGTGGATACATAGATGAAGAACAAGTGGACGATGGAGATGATGGGGAAGGATGCTATATAAAGGGAAGAGGCCTTTGATAAGGGGGGATTGGAAAAAAGATAATAAGAGGGGAAGAAAGATTTTACTGTAGCTCTAAGAACTGTATTCACTGTTCAATCAATAATATTCATCTTCGAACATTAATTTGTTTAGCTTTTAAGTGTGTTTTTACGTTGGTTCATTCCTGGATATTATAATTAACAGTTGCTAAATTCACAACTAACCCAGCTCTTTCACCCACTCTCTACAAATTCATTGTTTTGGGCTTGGGCTACAATTCCTGACCCTACATGACCTATTTTTCTTAATTTACGTTTAGGTAATCAAATTACATGTTAATTTAAATATGTAATTAATTTATTGAATTTACCATGAAATATATTTTGATTATTTTTTATTTAGTTAATTATATAAAATATATATTTGTAGGAGTAATTTTTTGTTTGATTTTCCAATATCCTGGTCTTCACACTCGTGCGGGCAGTGGTATAGGGATTAGATAGCTTGTTGACAAGACAATAAAATTAAAACAAAGAAAAAGTTTTTATATCAATTAGTATACTCAATGGAGACATGGTCATTGATTTTACTAGTTGCGATAGATACCATTGAAATGAAAAAAAAGAAAAAAAGAACAAAACTAAAACAAAAACAAAAGCAAAAGCAAAAAGCATTAGCAATGAACATTGTAAAAAACAATTACACCATTAAATGGGAAACAGAAGGACGAATGATGGTTTTTAAAAACACCCTATAGCCACGTTTGAAGAAACACGATTATAGACTTGTTGGACTTATAGTATAGGCCACGCCTAAAAACGTGGCTATAGACCAAATGGACCTATAACCACGTTTTTAGGAGCTACAGCCACGTTTTCAAAACGCAACTATAAACCAATTTTTTTTTAATGCACCAATATATATTCAAGACTATTAAGAATGAAAAAATTATGCATCAATTTCAAAATATGAAAAATTATTGAAGGCAATTGAATAAATTAACTAATGGTGTGTTTGGATACCGCTTATTTGCTGAAAACTTATTGCTAAAAATATTATAGCAAAATAATTTTTAAATGTGTGAAAAGTGTTGTAAAACCTAAATTTTGTTAGAAATTTGTGTTTGGATGACTTTTGTGAGTTCGTGAACAGTACTCATGAGACCCACAGACAAAACGTAGAACGCAGGATTGGGCATTTTGCCCAATCCAAACACACGCTAAGTAGGAATAAAATAAATTATATTTTACATTTGTATTATATTTTGTACGATAATTACATATTTATTTGTTATTTTATTCTAAATATTGACCTGCACCTAGAAGAAGTAGAAAAGGAATAAGTATAGTGATAATTAGATTCTTCGATTAATATTTTTAAAATTAAACTTGTCTTTTAAAACAATTAGTATGAAAACGGTTGCAAGTAAATCTTTGCTTATGAGGACTATCGTAAGAAACAATTTATTTTTTTATCTGAGTCAAGAATTATTTACCTTTTTGTAATTTGTGAGTTGTAATTAGTAAAGTAAAAAAAAAGAAAAAAAATTGCTAATACACCTCTTGAACTTTAAGATAGTGGCTGTGGGGCCTGAGGGCCTGATGACCTCGGCTCACTTTACGTCCGGCCCATGGCCTATTCCGAGGAAGATGGCCCGTCCGAGGAAGGCGCATGGGGGCGTACACTTCAAAAACCCCCCCTGCCGAGGATTACCGAGGATAACCTTGTCCTTGGCGGACCGAGACTAGCTACAGATGGGGAAACGGGCCCAGGACAGGTTGTCACTTCCGCATTAAATGCGCTCACCTAACCCTCTGGTCGCACTAATGAAGATGTGACTCTTGGACAGGGCAACCTTGATTATTGTGAATCACTTGAGTACTGATCGTGTTGCTGATGAGACGGACATTCAGAGGGAAAATGCATGGATGATCAACAGATGGAAGGGAGAGATGGAAAGATAAGACTATATAAGAAGGACCAATAGAACAGCAAAAAAGGGGGGGAGAGGGCCAAAAGAAAAGGAAGCTCCTCGAACCAATGCCGAGGAGCAATTTTGAGAAGAGATTTAAGGGCATTGGCCTTCAATGGTGATGGGTTCATGGTTGGGTTCCGTTTGCCTGCAAGGGCCAATTTCTTCAAACCCATTCTCTAAAAATATATTGTTTGGGGCCTTACTATTTGAGTCCCTACAGTGGCCATAACATCCTCTAAACTTTTTTTTTTGAATAATTACTCAAGCGTCATGCAACCATGCGGTGCCTCTAAGACATGCTACTATCATTGCTTATAGTTATGACAAAATCACCCTGGCCCATTTGACCCTCAATGAGGCAACAATGAGACACCTATGTTCCAACCCCATCCCATCCCATTGCCATCTTCGCCTTCATTCTCAATCAAGAATAAACTAGTACATGGTAATGAATAACCAAAAAAAAAATAAAGGATCGTAATGTGCTTAAGGGCTCAATAATAAACTAATTTGAATTAATTACTTGATTAAAATATTATTTCCTTAGCCAAAAAAAAATTTTAATTATTATTCTCCTACCATGATTTATTCCACGTCTTGCGACGACCATGGAGTGAATTTTTTCTTGACTTCCCACAAGAATATTTGAATTTCATCTTCTTTTCTTCTATCACAAATTGGGGGTGATGGAACACATAGTGAAGCTTCTTCCTCTATCTTGATAAGCTTTTGTCACCCAAATTAATACTAAAACCACCATGAAAATGGAAAGAGATAGCATTGATGACCATAATAATCGAATTGAATTCCTAAATGGCTTGCATTGATGTGAAACAACATCAGAAAATCTGTCCTTCACAAAAGTGCATTCTACCAAGCTCTGCACATCTGGATATACATCTAGCAAAGATTGGACGGAATAACTATAAGCCGAGATCATGTTGAAAGAGGCCTCAGGAAGAAGTTTTCCTTTGCTTTGACAATCTTTACTCGAGTTCTGTTTGTAACAGGTGAACTCAGCAAGAATCTACACAAGTACACATGATTTTGCAGCCAATAGTCAGTTTTTATATATACCTAAAACTTAAAAATGTTGTTAGAAATACGTGGTTAAATAATTGAATTTATCATTTTTCAATAACTTAAACTTTTAGAAAAATCAGTAATTTAACAACAGCTTTATTTTGAAAAGTCTTGAGCTGAGTTGGTACTCACAAAAAAAAAAAAAAAAAAAAAAAAAAAAAAAAGATAACTATATAGCCTTGCCACATATAACACTAATACTTCAAATTACCCGACTTTTTTCTTATTTTTATATCTTATCTAAGTTAGAATGAAGATGGCAAAATGTCTTCCCCAGCTTCATCCTGTCCTCTGGTTTTTCCATCCTAAATGGCAAACATGATAGGGGTAGATTTTGCATGTGCTATCTCTTCCAACCAGAGAGCATATATAAATGTACATCATCCACATTCCTCTCTCTCTTAGTTATTGACATTCTCCCCTTCTTCCCTTCTTATTTGTCATATCTCGTCTCCTTTATAAAAGTTTCTCTCCCTTCTATGATTTTTTTTTTTTTTTTTTTTAAGTTGTGTAAAATTTAACTGATGACCCCCAAAATGTTCTTAACATATGACAGTTAAATTTTTTTTTCTTCTTATTATGTATAAAATTTTACTACATTTTAAAAAATATATATATAACAGTTATGTATAAAATTTTACAACATTTATGTAAATGACTAATGCATCCTTTTTTCCTTCTTATTACTCTTATACCATTACCATACTTACACAACTCATTTATTTTCCTAAATCATTCATTTTTTCTCATTCAAAATTGCAAAATACCTCCAACTTTCGAGGCTCGCACGATTCTCACCTATGCAAGTTTTTTCAGTCCTAAAACGGGACATGACATCCACAATCTTACTCTATCTCATCCTGTTGTTTTCCTTAATAATAAAACACACAATTTTTTTTTTTTTTGAGTATGACTTGCTTACTTTTGGTAAGTCTCCTACTTGAATAGCATCTTTGGGGCAGCTATACGGCAGGTAGCTGTAGTCAGGTGCTCCCGAGAAAGGTTGACAGACCAATTTAAATCCACTGTCTAATCCCAACATCTTGTAATACTCAGATATTTTAGAATTCAACTGCAACACAAAGATATAGAACCACTTGTTACACATAATGACATAACAATTCAACTCTTTGCATGTATGCAAGTATTGTTTGACCAATTTAGTACCCGATCTATAAAAGTATGGATGTTGTTGCCAATTTCAACCAAAAGTTTCTGTGAGAACGAGGTACTCTTGCATGGTAGTAATGAGCTCAGACTATTATTGTGGGGGTCCTGTTCAAAACCTACAAAAGCTGAACATGTGTCCTTTCCAAAACTGCGTTTCAACAAGTAAATTTGATGACCACAGTGAATAAGAAAGCCAATGTTGCGACAGTATATTAAAATTAAATGTTATCCTTAATTCTCGAATAGGAGCGAGGAGAGGTTTTACTCACTTGTGAAGGAAGAAATCGATGCCAGTTAAAACCCAGCAGAGAGTTGTTAAAATCCAGCAGCAGAAAATTATACTGAAATGAAAGCAGAACATGTGGGTGAAAGAGAGAGACCTTAAACAAATTAAATTGGTTTAAATTTAATTTTACTCACGCTATAAATCCGGGGTGCCAATGCAACGAGAGCAGAACTGAGCCAAAGCAGCAATCCATTAGTCTAACCAAGTTGGTTTTCTATACATCTTTGTTAGAATCAACCAGATTCAAAAGTATGCGAAGCATAGAAAAAAATATGTACAAGCGTGTAAATTATTTGCTACACTATATTACAGTACTGTGTAAATTATTTTCCATTATAAAAGTGTATAATTCATCCAAAATTGTCAATAAATTAATCCTGCATTCAATGAGCATCATGCCACTAACCAATTCTTGAACGTAGAGAGGTTACTTTTGATGGTGTCCTGTTTTCTGTTTCTTTTTCAATGTTGCATTAGTTAGACTTATATGTTCTGCCAAAGTAATTAAGGCATGTGATATGATTAGATGCCTAATTCATTTATGAAGGGCATCACAGTAAAGAAAACATACCTATTGCAGCAACCAACAATACCAAATTGATAGTTACAATCACAAGATGAACTATGTGCCTAGACACATTTCAAAGAACAAAAAATAAATCTTTTGAACATATAAACAACACATCATCACAGTTATGTTAATTAGGGGAAACAAATGCTTACGAAGATTGAATTGCACGTTCAATTGAATGGCCATTCTTGTCAACAAAACGTCGGATAACATGCGATTCTCTTCCAAGTCGATCTATGGTAGTATTCAAGCCCATCGATATGTTTGGATCATATGGGAGTAAAAGGGACTGCATTTTAGTCAGTGATGTTATTACTTTCTGGATGGTCTGACTGGCATCTCGTCCCATTTTGACAATAGTTCTTATTATTTTCTCTGTTCTCCATAAGGTGCTTTGATTTGCTGCGAGGACAAAACTGGATGCAACTCTTGAAATCCAAGAAGATGCAAATACAGATATTAGAGATTAGTAAAACTACCATAACTTTATAGCAACAAACAAATAATTAGGTAAAGCATTATTATTATTGAGAAAATTGCATTCACCTCATTGAGGATTTCTTTTATTACACTCACCTTTCCTAAAACGGGAACTATTTACATAGTACCTAGAACCACACTTATGGGCCCACTGCCCGCACATATGGTGAAAGAGAAGTCCCATGAAACTGCTCTCATAAGATACTTTCTTTTTTATGAACGGGATAAAACTTTTATTGCAAAAAAAAAAAAAAAAAAAAAAAAAATCCCTTGTTACAAAGAAGTGTCACAGACAGTGACTTGCTCTCATAAGATACTTTTTTTCACATGACCAGACAAAAAATATGGAATTAAGGATCACTTTGACGTACTTACATGGCGAGAACGGTGAAGAGCAGGACCATCAAGAACATTAGGAAATAATGATGATCCAAATACTTCATAAATAGCCAAGAGCCACTGCTTGGCTTCTTCACGATCAAGAAAATTCCAAATCCCAGCCCACACAGCAACCAAACTACCCCAATTGCATAACCATAGGCTCCTGTAAATGCCGCAGACTGGAAAAAATGAGAAAAACACACTAAATCAATCCCATTTTCTTTAACCCCACATTATTATTATTAATTTGCTAAAAGTTTCTATTTTTCTAATAACATAATGGTTGACTGCTCCAAAAAAATTGGACATTTGCTTTGGAGTTGGGACCCCTATATATTCAGTTACATTTATGATGTGGGTTCTATCCTCACAAAAAACAAAACACAGAAAAGCAAGGATGAATAATTTATGTCCTCCTCAAGAGGAATGTAACTTACAGCCCAGTAATGCTTGTTTCTAACATCGTAACTTCCTCTGTAGTAATGGAAGTGGCGCAGAGGATCAGGCCTCTTGAAGTTTGGTTCCTCAGCTGACACTATACATATTGGTGAAAACAAAGTGGTGTAAACCAAGAAGAGAACAAAAGGAAGAAGAATCCCATTTGGGTTGGACATAGAAGAAGCTGTTTGTTATTCTTTGTACAAAGAAAAGGGCTTCCAATATGTGTTCTCCCAAACTTTTTTTTTTTTTAACTTGAGAGAGATATATAGAGACGTAGTGACAGGGAGGTTCTTGGTATGATGACTTATTCAGTAAGGTAAGAATAGCTTGTGGCTATGGTTATTCTGGAATATTTGGTCTGTTGAAAAACAGCAACTTATTATAGAGTGAGGTAACGAATCAAGCCGAAGTTTCAGGTTGAATTTGACCACTTTTTTTCTGCTTCATGTCTTTCTCCGTAAGTCTCTCTGCTTAATTAGTTTTCTTCTACTGTTTTTTTTTGCTATATTTATAGGGGTGGTGAACAAAAGGCTTTTCATTTCCTTTTACCACGTGTGTCTTATTGCGCAAATTTCTGTGTGTTATTTCATATTTGATTAAAAATGGGATATATACTGCTTGCAATTGTAACAGAGTTGAATGGCATAAAATGATTGGTATTGAATGGTGAGATTGATGGTGCTAAACTCATATCAATATTAGCCTCGCTAAGATTTATAAGGCGTGAAAAAGCACCTGGGCGTGCTCATGTTTTGTATCATTCGATCTCCATTTGCATTTGATAAATAGAATCTAGGGAATCTATTTGATGGCAAGAATTTAGTAGTTAGCATTCTATTTGATGACAAAGAATATATAATATCACAGTCATTTAAAATCAATTAGCATTCTTTATTTAATAATAAAATTTTAAATGATATTATATAGTTTCATATATACACCTTTAAAATTATGGCATTAAATTTGAACAATGAAATAGATTATTTCCATTTTAAGGCAAATGAAGAGGATTTTAGTTTTTAACATCGTGAGTAAGTTTTTCACCTTTTCCAAAGAGTTGTTATCTTCATGTTCTTTTTGTTAGGTTTTGTCATAGTGCTTGAATCATGGTTATTATTATCATCGATCCTTCTCTCTTTTTCTTTTTTTTTCTTTTTTTCTTTTTTTTTTGTATTAGATCTAATCATATTGATTGAATTACGGTTTCAAATCATGCCAATCATGTTTAATGGGCTTATTAATGTTTTAAAAATCAAACGACTTAAAGAATTAGAAAAGTGAGAGGTTTAAGGTCTTAAGGTTAGATTAATTTGAGTCATACCATAATGACATCATAAATAATTTAATAGATAATAAAAAACAAAATGATTATATAGTTGTTTAAAATTTTTTAAAAAATTGACTAAAAAATATCTAAATAATTTAAACAACTTTCAAGTATATTTTCACTTAAAATGATAATAAATTGTAATAAAGCATAACCAAGCATAAATAAACATTTTGTTTATTAATTCTTAGCATAAAGCAATATTTTAATATAAAAAAGAAATACCCTATTCAAAATAGGGTAAATTACATTTTACCCACTTGTAATTTGACCGAAATTTAAGTTGTATTTCTGTGGTTTAAAATTTGACAGTTTACCCACTTGAGGTTAGCTCAGTTAGAGTTCTGTAATCCACTTCTGTTAAAAATATAGCTAAATATGTAATTTTGCTCTACTTTTATATCTCTCTTCTTTAAAAACACAAAAAACATTAAAATACAAGATTAAATAAGATAAAAAAGATGTTGGTTTCACTTGTGAAAAATGAGTGAATGTCATAAGACAAAATTAGAAAGAGAGAGAAGAATGTTTAACGGAATGATGGATCCAAAGATGACTTGCTCAGGCAGATGAGTTGAATGTCACCTGCCGATTTCCCTCGAATCCTTTTCATATATGGCTTTGAAAATTCAAAGCTGAAAATTGTGGGCTTTATTCTCTAATTTTGAATTTCTGCAGATGAATTTTGAATTTCTGCAGATGAGTTTAATCTACTGATTTGATTAAATTATGAGTTTTGAGAATTGGGTATCTCAGAAATTTTCTTTTGAAGTTCTGGGCGCTGATATATTTGAATTATGGTCGAATTGGGTGTGATCAGGGCCCTAACTAATGCTCACATTTGCAAAAAAATTTGGATCTTTAAATTCTATGGTTTTATTAGTTATAATTATGTGAATGGCATTGTAGATGATGTCTCGTCCAGATTTGATGAAGATGGCCACTGAAGGCATGAAGAACATGAGACCTGAAGACTTGAAAATGGCTGCAAAGCAGTTGATCTCAAATTATGCTCTAATAATTATCGATCAACGATGGGTTTCATTTCCAGTTCTTACTTTATAAATTAGTTTGGTAATTTATTATGTCAATTGAATTGATGATTGAACCCGCTTGTTAATGTTTGTGAACGGCATTTTCCCCTTTTTCAAACCACTTCTGATCTTATTTGGTCTAGTATTTTTATGTTTTTTGTGTTTTTGAAAGAAAGAAACATAAAAGTTGAACAAAATTACATATTTATTATTTAACCCTATTTTTAACAGAGGTGGGTTACGGAGCTCTAACCGAGCTAACATCAAGTGGATAAATTGTTAAATTCTAAATCACAGGTAAACAACTTAAATTTCGGCCAATCACACGTGTGTAATACATTGAAAGAGAGAGATGATAGTGAAAAAAATCAAAATTTTGAATAATTAAAAGAAATAAAGAAAGTTAAATGCTATATATATTTTTAAAAAAAATTATATTAAAAATATAAAATCTTTTGTCAATATTTGCATAATTAGTCAAATTTAATATATATATAAACAATTATTTTTTTTTAAATGAAGTACACCAAATATGAGTACTACAACAAATATATATATATATATATATATATTTATTTATTTATTGTAGTACTCATATTTGGTGTACTTCATTTAAAAATATATATATATATATATATATATATTTATTGTAGTACTCATATTTGGTGTACTTCATTTAAAAAAAATAATTGTTTTGTAGTACTCTTTTGTACCACCGTACATAGTAGAAATATAATGTATATCAAGAAAAATAAAACTTAATCACTATCATTATCCCACCATAAAGGACAAAAATTGGTTTCACCATTAATAGTCATACTTTGCCAAGAAAATCACATCTCAAACTTATTTTTCTCACATAACTAGGATACTAACGAGAAAATCTATCATATATCTGATATATGCATTTATCTTCTCACATGGGGTAAACCCTACAAGTGCGAGACTCACCCCATTTGAGAGGATAGATACATGTAATACCACCTTGTGTCATACACACATTCATGCGACTTATCCTTACCTTTCGAACGAAAGTTCATCCACTACTCACCATTTTGTCCATGACCACAAATCCAATACCTTGTGAGTTGTTCTCATGTTGCCACTTAGCCAACGCAAATATATATGTACGGAACAAATTTATATAGTCTCGGAGCAATGCTCCAGGACTACCTAAAAACTGCCCTATATGTACTGCAATGAGGTAGGAGAGAGCCTGTTGCTGTCTCAACGGTCAACACACCTTGCTTAGCTCATGGTCTATCTCCCTCATGCTCATGAATTTGTGCGGCTAACATGGTATAAGGGGCTACCCAGTACCCTTCCTTCTTGCAATTAATATTCATCTATGTTGGTCAAGGGTCTAACATACGGGCACAGTACTAATATATTTAAAATAGTAATAATCTTGAAATTACTTTTTTTTTTTTTTGCATATAATCCTGAAAATACTTGTTGTTATCAAAATACTTCACGGGTAGGTACAATACATTTTTTATTTTTTGGTAGTAGGGAATATTAAACAAGAAACATAAACTACAAATAGCGCAAGGTCATATAGTAAAAGCAAAGACATCTCCACATGTAGAGTGTCTAAAATAACAAAAGATTGTTGAAGGTGAATTGTCATTCTTGCTAGCTTGTCGGCACAGGCATTTGCTTCCCTATTGCAGTGTTTTAGCTTCCACCTGAGAATCTGATTCAATAAGTTCATGCAGCCATCAACCATAGTTGCATAATTAGCAAGAGAGACATTATTGTTGTTTAGAACGTCAACAATTGATTTAGCTTTTGGTGACAGTTGACAAATATGCACAATTAATCTATGCTATTAAAAAAATCTTCACTATCTAAATTTAAATGATCTAAATTATCCTCACACACTAACCAAAAATATATTCAAAAAATTCAAATGGGATTAAATAAGAAAAATAAGAATTATTCTGTGACCATAACTTTTATATTACAATTTTTATCACAACTTTAAAAATAATGGATTGTGAGCTATTTGCTTATTACTATCCTAAAAATCCACAATTTTTTCTCCTTTCTCACCATCAAAATTGTTGTACGACACAAAAATTGCCTTTTAATATTTTCTTGGGAAAAAAATATACGTTATAAAGGGCAACTCCAAAAACCATATCTTCTCTAGATACTAACCTCTGAGCACGCGTGTGATGAAACTCAGATGCTAGTATGACTTTGTGTGGATAGATTTTTGAAACTCAGAGGCTAGTTACCATGATTTTTGAGTGGAGTTGTGGTGTGTCTTTGTGTTAGAACCTCTTTTTCTCTCCCTTGTGTGTGTGTGTGTGTGTGTTTGTTTCTCCAAAAAAAAAAAAAATTTATCAATGATAAAATTTATGAAATCAAAAGCTCAAGATATAAATAAGCACCATCATAAGGTGTTTTTTTTTTTTTTTTTGGGTGTAGAAAACTATACTTAAATATATATATATATATATATTGAGATAAAAGATAGAATTAAAAAAAAATATATATATATTTAAAAGCACTTATCTTTTTTTTTTTTTTGAGTCACTATCCTTTGGTTTAATGGTATTTGAAAAAACAAAAACAAAAAATACAAAAATACCTTTTTCGATTATGTATTTTACTTTATTACCATCCAAATCCTCAGAATTATAGATATAAGAAAGAAAGAAAATTAATAATAATCATCTTTCTATTCCTTTTTTTCTTTTCTTTTTTCTAATTGGTTGGATGAAAATTTAAATTACAACATTTTATCCATATAATAAAGGGCTAAGATAGCCTTCTTTTCGTGTTCCTCAACTTGAGATACAATCATACACATACACACACAAAAAAAAAAAAAAAAAGAGTTAATAAAACAAAAACATTAAAGTTATTTTTTATGATGTTTATCTGAAGTGCAAGATAATGGGTAACAAAATCAAACTCACTCTCCAATAAATAGTTATCTAATTCCTTTATGTGGTTTTCCTCATTTTTCCTTTAGATCTGTAATTGTTTCATGTTTGACTCTTCCACAATTTTTACCAATTCTAATAGGTCCAGCCACAGGCTCTCCAAGAACCATAATATCTTCAAGTGCAACCATTGCCTAACACCCCAAGTACTAAGACCTGAAAACAATTGTATTAGTTCATGGGCAGAAGTATTCATCTAACCTGATTACCTGAGATTAAGTAAAAATTAAGTAAAATAATTAAATAAAAAAAATGGTTGAGAATCACATCGATCAAGACACAATACATCAGTAATTAACCGGGATTATTTATCCAAAAAAACAATTATCATTAGAAACATAAATACTCAAAAGAGAAAAAAAAAACTGAAATTGGAGAAATAAGTAGAGTATCCCGCTTACCTAGTAGTGAAATTCCGTAGAACCACAAAAATAGATTTAAGAGTTGTAAAAGGTAAAATCATCGTGGTTTTAAGTCTGGAATATGGAGTAAAACCGTTGGTTAGTGGATAAGATTTGAGTTCAAGTAACTGCTTGGGAATGTATTTGAATTTTGAAATGAGAGGAGTTTTTTTTTTTTAGTTAATGTCCTATTTTTTAGAGTTTTTTTTTATTCTACATATATATATATATATAATTTTTATTTTGAAAATCTAATTTATAAGTGGATAATTGACAATGGACAAATATGCACAATTAATCTTTGCTATTAAAAAAATCTTCACTATCTAAATTTAAATGATCTAAATTATCCTCACACACTAACCAAAAATATATTAAAAAAATTCAAATGGGATTAAATAAGAAAAATAAGAATTATTCTGTGACTATATCTTTTATACTACAATTTTTATCACAATTTTAAAAATGACGAATTGTGAACCTTTTGCTTATTACTATCCTAAAAATCCACAAATTTTCCTTCTTTCTCACCATCAAAATGGTTGTAGGACACAAAAATTACCTTTTAATATTTTCTGGGGAAAAAAATATACGATATAAAAGGCAACTCCAAAAACTATATCTTCTCTAGATATACACTAAAAAAAAAATCTGCTTCTTACATACACGAGCCAGCCGTGCCAGTTAAAACTTCCTGGACATCACGCATGTAATATAGTATCACTGTAATCTCATTGTCGGATTGTCATAGTGTCTCCACAACTACTCCACTCAAGTGAAACTCACGCTCCAATAGCCATCGAGAACGTTGCACCGTCACTTGAAATTTAAACAATCCTATCTTCAATCATTGGTCCGTGATTACCACTGGCGCCGACTGACAATGCAGCATGCTTTTTTTTTTTTTTTTGGGGAACCAAAGACAATGCAGCATGCTATTACTTTCCCCCAGCTCAGCTCCCCATACTTCCCGTACTTATCTCACTTACTATGGAATCTTCCTTTCTTTTTATTGGTTCGTGCCAACAAAACCTTGCATTTTTCTCGAGAGCCAAAATAAATCCACTCCTCATGGTCATGGGCTTTTAATTTATTCAACCATATTTGACAGTCATGATTATTCATTAACATATCAATTTTAGGGAACATTCTGATCCTACGGCCCAGATTCGTGACTAGTAATTTCAAAAAAAAAAAAAAATTCAAATAACAAAACGACGTCGTTATCCAATCATTGCCCATCGTAATAATAATATTATTATTATTATTTCTGTGTGTAGCAGTAGTATTGTATTTCGTTTGGTATAGTATAGAGTATAGACTATAGATAGAGTCATAGAGAGACCAAAATCCAAATTATATATCAAAATTTTTTGCGTACGAATACGGTAAATACAGAACCGAAAGCAAGGGAGGGAAATCAATATTTTCTCAAAAGGTCAATTGGATTTGGAGAGTCACAGTTTTTTCTCTCTTTCTCTCTCTCTCTTTTTTTTTTTTTTTTTTGGTTTTGTGGGGGAAACAGAGATCATTGATAGATCTCTTTCTCTGATCATTCAATGGGATTGTGGGAAGCTTTTCTCAATTGGCTCCGAAGGTTAGCGCTCTCTTTTTTCTTTTCTTTTTTTCCTTTTTTTATTGATATTGTTATTACTTTGTGGTTTGAAATTTGAATTAAATATTGATCAGAGTTTGGTTGATATTTTTATTTTTTTTCAATGAAGCGTATGGCTTTGTGTTGTGGAATGTAATCTAGTTTGCTCCAATTTTTTTTTTTTTTTTTGACCTTCTTTATTCATTGGGGATCGAATTAATTAGATACTGAAATGGGTTGAACCTGGGTTTGTTGTTGTTGATCGCATTATGGTTAGTCTCAATCCGACATAGAATTTTGGGTTTATTGAATGACAGAATGGATAGTGAGTAATGTAGAAACTGTGACTGAAGAAGAAGAACAAGTAAGCATAACAATGTTAGGCCTTGTGAACCATAATTCATATTCATTTGATAAGATTGCCACCTGTGAGAATTTTGTTATGAGCTTGTTTTTCAAGCAATAAGGCCGGCCTAGTAGGACCAGAACTGTAAATGGGTACAAGGGTTCATCTAAAGTTACACAGATCCAGAATTCCACTATGTTAGAGAAGGAATGGCTACTTGTTGACAACAACAAGTCATACATAGAGCGTAATAAGAACAATTTTAACTCCAGATGTGATCACGTTATCCCTTCAAACTTGCAGAGCGATCGCCTTGTTTGTACTGCCTGATTAAAGATGTGCACGCATTTTCCTACACTCAAGTATATGATACTCAACTCCTCCCAAATCACCCCATAGGAAATTCTTCGAAGGCTATTAATCTTTGTTGTGCAGTGTGTTTTGTTGCTACTTGGATCTGGTCATATCTTATGACAAGAATATTTTGAAATCTTTTATGTTTAGATGTTTGATTTTATTTCTGGCTGACCGTGATGGATCATTAGTTTAGAATGAATGAGCTTACTCTATTGTAAATGTGATTGCAGCCTTTTTTTCAAGCAGGAAATGGAACTATCTTTGATAGGTCTTCAGAATGCTGGAAAGACTTCACTTGTAAATGTTGTTGCAGTAAGTAAATTATGATATTAACCTTGAATCTATATTATTTTCCATTTGTCTCTTTGGGCAAATGCACTGAAAACTGGCTTGTTGTCTTGTTCCTAGACTGGTGGATATAGCGAAGACATGATCCCCACGGTGAGTCATCTTTTGAAAAGGCTTATACCTGATTTTATCTTTTCCAGTAGTGGATACCTTTTGCCAAAAGCTTGATTTTTGTTTTCTTTCAATGAAAAATTTTCACTTATTATTCAGGGGATAAAAATCTATTTATTAATATTTCTATACTTCGATTTTCAGGTAGGATTCAATATGAAAAAGGTAACAAAAGGGAATGTCACGATAAAGTTGTGGGATCTTGGAGGTCAGCCTAGGTTCCGCAGTATGTGGGAGCGATACTGTCGTGCAGTTTCTGCTATTGTGTATGGAACCAACTTTCCATCTTTTTTCCTATGTTAGCAAAACTGTCTACTGCATGGCACTTAGCAGCTTAACTAAAAGACTACATATATTCTAACCTTTTTTAGGTTTCAAAGACATACCTTATCCATGGGGCTTCCCTGTCTCATACTATTACACTTATGCTTGGATTGGAAATTTACGCATTGTTTCTTGTGCAGTTGTTTATCACATATCATACATATGTTTGGTAAATTTTAAATATATGCTAATGGCTATTCATTTTAGGTTGTCGAAATTGTATACCTTGTTCATCTTCAAAGCTTTCTTTTACTTATAGTGTGGAAAATACCATATTAAAGGTTCATAGTTTGTCCACTAAACACTTGTGATGATTTGAAGCTTAGTTTTATATGACCTAGGTTTGTTTGCCATCTTTCATTTAGCTTTCTAGCTTATTTGCTTATATATAGCTTTATAAAGCCTCTCTTTCTCTAGTGGTGTATGTTAATAATTCAAGAAATTCTGGAAGTGTAGTGAAATAGATATTGGACCAAACTGTTTGAAGTTTAGAAATTATTGTTCAACAAATTATTTAGGGTCGGCTACAAGTATTTTTTTTTCCCCTTCATTCTATTTTATACAAAGTTATACTCTATGTTATTTCCTCAATTAACATGTCCTGGTTGCTAGAGTCTGGAAAATGCTTGAATTGGAAACTGAAATAATATGGCAGAACTGCATTCTTGGGAATTATGTGTTATATATGACCATGCATGCTTGTGCCCATTTATTTTTAGCAGTCTAGATAAGAAATTCTTGAGAATTTAAAAGTTATAGTGAAATAGATATTAGACTGAATTATCTAAAGTTTAGAAATTCAATCTTCTTTGTGTTTAGTGTACATGTGAAGATTCTCAAAGTTAAGGCCAATGAGCTTTAGTTCAAATGACACCTCCTTCCCTTGTACGATTAAGGTGGAGGGTGTCATCAGTTGAAGACCCATTAAATTACAAGCCCCATTAAGTACAAGCGTAATTAAGAAAGAAAAAAGATTCTCAAAGTTTCGTGTGCATACATATATACATGCATTTCTGTACTCACACATTTGGTGTAATGTTTGTTTTTTTTTGGCTGGGGTGTCATTTGCTACCTGATGCTATTGTTACAATTTGAAATTGCTTGACTCTCTGTTTTTTGTTTAATTTAAATTCACTATATTAAGCTGTCCTTGTCAATACTGTATCCATTTTTTTTGTTAGTCTATTTTTGTCAGTATATCTTTGACAGAAACCTATGCTCGTTTACCTGATGAAAAGTTCAACTTGTGCATTAACTTGGCATCTCAAAATTGTTGTATAGGGAATTCTTCCTTCACCAATTTTGAGTTGTAATGAGATTGACATTCTGATTAGTGAAATATCTCATCCAATTCAAATATGCAATTAATTCTCTTAAGCATGAAATGGAACATGTGTGGTTAATAGGAATTTACAAGCAAATTTAGAGAATTCTGATGTTAAACTGGATTGTTTTGAAGAGTTTCTGCAGGTTGTGTGCTAACTAAAATTCAATAGTTTGTTTGCTACTGAGCTGTGGCTCAAATGGAGCTTCCTCCCCATAAGAATAGTGTGGAGGGTGAGATTGTGGATTTAAGACTCATTGGATGCTATGTAACTTACCAATCCATGTATATATACAGACATAATGCCTCTTGTGCTGTTTAATATAGTTGTATATATGACATTGCTTGTATAATCTAAACTTTTTGCTGTTAGGCAAATGTTGAGGAATCTCTGGTCAAATAATGTATTATTTAATGCTTTGTTTATTAAGTAATGGTTCGTTAGCATCAATTCTTAGTTTTATGATGGCTTAACAAGTTGTAATGACCTGATGCTTTCTGCAGTTATGTTGTTGATGCTGCTGATCCTGACAACGTGAAGATCTCAAGTAGTGAGCTTCATGATTTGCTGAGTAAACCCTCGCTTAGTGGTATCCCATTGCTAGTGCTAGGGAACAAGATTGACAAACCAGGAGCTCTGTCTAAACAGGCTTTGGCTGATCAAATGTAAGACTCTTTTTTTTCTTTAGTTAACTTTTGTGATGGAAATTTTCTCATGCGAAATTACAAAATTCCCAGTTATGGTGAATGTTGAGATGATTTAAGTACCATCTATTTTTCATTCAAGGAATATGAAAGAAATTATTCTTTTGATATTCAAAATTGATAATGTTCTCTGCAGGGATCTCAAGTCAATTACTGACAGAGAAGTGTGTTGCTTCATGATCTCATGCAAGAACTCAACCAACATTGATTCAGTTATTGATTGGCTTGTAAAGCATTCGAAGTCAAAGAGCTGAGCGGCTTCTTCTGTTTTAGTTTGGATTTGTGTGATAATTTATGGAGGATACATATCTCTTTGGGGGGTGGGGGATGTCTAACTTGGTCTCTGATTATTTTATTGTTGTGTTCTTTTCTTTTGAGATGCTATGTACTATATATTTCTTCCTATCTAATTGATGATTTCAGGATGTTTTGATCTCTCTCTCTCTCTCTCATCCACATTTCAAATTTAAAAAAAAATATATAAATTTCTCAAGATATGAAGGGTGTGTTTGGTAAAAATTATTTTTGTCAACTTATTTTACTATTCAACTTATTTTTGTTACTATTCATGGGTTCCATTGCACTTTATGATACTATTCACGGGTCTTATTGTACTATTTCAGTTAACTTTTACTTTTATCTATAATACTTTCAGTAAAAAGTTTTCAGTTTCAGCAAAATAAGCGGATCTCAAACAGACCCAAAATGTGAATACCTACTTCTTTAAAAAGGGAATCTACATTCACTCCAAACTGAGACTTGCTTGGAATTCAAATGTTCACAAGCATCAAGAATAAGTTATATTGCAATGGGATCTTAAAATACTACTCCAGCCAAACTATTATTTATGTGTCATGGATGTTGCTAAACTTGCTATATCTTATCAATAATAAGTGAGTTCTAGACCTACCAATTTTGCAGTCATTTGAATTCGGGTTTTATTGATTTATTGATTGTTGAAAGTAGGAGTGTTCAGCCAAGGATTTTGTAGCTAAATTGACACCTTCCCATACATGAAGTGCTTGAGAGTCTAGAGGGAAAATTGTTCAAATTGCAAGGTTAGCAACTTATCTTTTTTTTTAAAAAAAAATCATCGGTTGGTGCGGTTGGGTTTGGTTCATTTGGAAGGGTTTTTGGGCTACCCTGCCAACCTTAATTTCCTAAAAACACGAACTGTTGTCGTATTGCCAATTGGTATTCTAGCAACACTAATCGGTGGCAATTGATCGGTGGCAGTTTTCATCGATGTGGTAATTGGTGGCCGGTGGCCTCTTTCACATTAGAAAGAGAGAGTGAGAGAGAGAGATTTCAAACCCATTACCCATACAACAAATCAACAAATATGGGCTAATGTTGGGTTCACTTGATTGAAGAAGAAGCATATTTGGGCTAATGTTGGGTTGATTAATTGAAGAAGCAACAGGTTTGGGTTGATTCATCCAAATCATCTGGGGTGGCGGTGTGTTAAAACGCCAACTTTTTCAGAAAGTTGCATTTTATACTTACCAAACGCGTGTTTTGGTCTGGCTGTTTTGAAAAGCCAACTTTTGGGCTTCAAACGTGCAAACAAACGGGCACTAAGTGTGTGTATTATCAGTTTGTGTGGTCTTTGTCAGAATCTTAAATCTTCTGCTAACAACAGTACTGGATGACGTCGAAAAGCTCATATGTCCTCTGACTATTGCCCCAGGTACTATTAACATTCTCCTTCAATGGTTCGAGTGTTGTGAAATCCAATCGATTCATTGACGCCGAATCGGTTTTGTTTAACACAAGTTGAAAGTATGTATAAGTAACAATTATACTTAAACAAAGTGAAAAAACAAGAAGCTATACATACTCAAATAAATTATAAATATATATTAAAAAAATTATCCAAGCACACACAAAATAAGTATTGTTATGATATGAAGAATTGCTCAGCGTGTTTGGCCCTCTATAATAGTAAAATTGTTATGTCCATACTCTTTTTTAATAAATAGAAAAAAAAAATATATATATATATATATATATATGTGTGTGTGTGTGTGTGTGTGTGTGTGGTTGGTTTTAACAATACCTCAAAAAGAATCCTTTGAACTCCAAAAGAATCTTATAAACATGTACCTACACCAATCACCATAGCAATAAAATACACTTATTATACCATAAGTTATATGTACATACATTTAAAAAATTAAAAAAAAAACCTTATGTTTAGAATATGAAACAATAATATTCTAAAAAATATATATGCATTTTTTATAGTTAAAATTATAAATCATGTAGTCGACTTTTTTTGTATTATATTTGTACAAAAATATTTCAACTTAACTGAATCATAATATTTCATCGATAGTATAATTGTTCATTTTGTTAAGGTATGTGAATGTCATTATATTCAACAATAAAATTATCAAAATCAATATTTTTAATTACATGTTTTATTATTACATTAAATATCACTATTTTCATTTTGTACTTTATAATTTTTTTTTGATATATTGAGATTTTCTATAATTTGAATGGTTAAATTTTCTTATGATACGTAACATTCTTGAATGTATATTATATTTTAATTAAATCAAAATAAAATCATTTTAAAGTATGAAAATTGAAATATAATAAAAGAGATGACTTAACATATATAGCCATTCTTTTATTCTAGATTTTTTTTCATTGAATAATGTAGGGACCAGGTTTGAGCACTATGCCTAATGGATAAGTGAACTCAAGCCCAATAAATCCAATACAATAAATTTGTAGAGAGTGGGTAGAAGAACTGGGCTTTGATGAGTGTAACAACAGCTGAAGATGATTTAAAGAATGAATAAGTAAAACGAATATGGACTTAGGCAAGTGATTCAATCCTTGGCACTAGTCCAAGGAGCTTCGACTTATTATTTCTTGAGTGACAATGACAATGGTTACAAAGTTAGCTCAGATTATTATAGTGTTTTCTCTGGTAAAATCACGATGCCCATTTCTCAGAGTTTCTTCTTCCTGATATACTACTTTTCTCCTTTATCTTCACCATACACGTATAGGTCAGATCTGCTGGTGCTGGTCTTTGTCACGTCAACCTCCTCCCAAAACTCTTAGATAGTAGCTGTAAGTCTGAAAAGCCATTGCTCAGGTATCATTTCCACATTAATGCGGCCAAAAGGTTAGTTGTGGAGCATTTAATGTGGAGGCAGTAGTTTTTCCTGAAATTGCTCTACCGCCATGCTCTAGTGTGCTTACTTCTTGTACATATCATTTTCCTTGGAGTGCTTTGGAAGGTTGTCTTTGCCGGTAACTCACTTTTCTTCTACCTCGGCTTTGGTTAACCGAGGACAGAGTTGTTCTCGACAAGGTTTCCAGGGTTGTCATGATCACTGCTGCCTTTTTCATTTGCAATTATGGGCCTTAGCCTGGGCCTCAGGCCCAGTACTAAAGGTGGATGTATATCTCTGGGCTTTATGACCCCACAAATAATATCTTAATTAGTTACATGTGTCTATTTAGATTATTTTCCTTATCATTTCATTTTTTATACCATTTTCTAAAAATAATTTTTAAAATTTTTAACCAAATAAAACACAAACATATTTAGTGTTATCTCGAATATTATTAATTATGATCTCTATCACTCCATGACTTTATAACAATAGATTTGAGTCTTAAATCGCGTTTAAAAACTTTATAATTTTCTAAAGAGTTCAATAAGTATTTTATCGTAAAATAAGTAATTGTGAAATTTATATTTAAAAAAAAATCCCTTTGAACCTTTTTGTTTTTCTTGAGACTTTCAAATTTATAGCACATTCTCTTTAAGTTTGTTGGGTCTACCACTCAATCTTTGAACTAATATTAGGCCATTTTTGCTAAATAATACTTAAAAAAAAAAAAAAAAAAAACTTTTATACCAAATAGGTTCTTATAAAAAGTTATCTAGCAAAATAGCTTTCTTATAATTCGAGGGGCTGTTTGGTAATGTTGTTCTAGTAACGTTATTTGTATTTTTTGGAAATACGTGTAGATGAAAAAGTGTGTAGAAATATGTGTAATGTTATTTAAACATTGAAAATTGTTGTTCAAAATATGGGGAAAGCCTCAAGGGCTTTTCCTCAGTACCATTCTCGTTTATTTTGTCTTGTCTATTCTTTTTATTTATTTTTTTAGAAATCTATATTTTTTTAATTATATTTGTACTAATTCCATTCTTTGTATTTCTTTTTAATTTGCTTTTTTTTTTTTAATTTGTATTATATAATACAAATTAAAAAAAGCAAAAAAAAAAAAAGAATTAGTACAAATATAATACAAAAAAGTATAAATTTCTAAAAAAATTTAAAAAAAAATCAAAGCTTTCTAACTAAAAAAAATATAGATTTGTTATTAAAAAAAAAGTTATGGATTTCTAAAATAGATTTTTTTTTAAAAAAAAAAAAAAAAAAAGCATAGCTTTCTAAGAGCATTTGTATCAAGAGTTCTAAATTTTTTAGCATTTACAATCTTAAAACACTAAAAAAAATATAGATTTGTTATTAAAAAAAAAGTTATGGATTTCTAAAATAGATTTAAAAAAAAAAAAAAAAAAAAAAAGCATAGCTTTCTAAGAGCATTTGTATCAAGAGTTCTAAATTTTTTAGCATTTACAATCTTAAAACACTAATTTTACGATTTTAACACCTCATTTTACAATATACCAAATATCAAACATTCTTCTTCTTCTTTTTTATTTTTTTTATTTTTACAACTTCATTTAAATATTCTTTCTTTAATATTTTTATTCATTTTTTTATTATTTCTCACTCTCCCTCTGTCTCTCCCTCCCATTGTCTCTCCATCTTTCTCAATTCGGTCTAGAAGCTTCTCCCTCTCTCTGATATTCTGCTCTTAAAACCTCCATAGCCTGAGCTTTTCAAGCTCATCACCTCTAACCACGGCACTCAACAACTTCATTCTCTGCCTTATCTTCGAATTCAAACCCAATCTGAGCCTAGGCTTCAATCTAAACAAGGCAAAGCCTCTCTATTCCACCACGGAACCCAGCCAACACCAACGCAAACCACCACACACGATCTCAGCAGTGGATTTGCAAGGATATTTTGAGGGTTTTTCAGTGGTTTGTTGCTGGGTTTTAGGACTATTTTTGGTGGTGTGTGATGGAATTATTAGATGTACGCAACGGAAGAAATAAAATTGAACGGATCTACTTCATTCTCAATTGATAACATGTCCAAAGTAAGTTTCAGAATTTAGGAACTAGAGAGTGTACCTTGATGCAGTAAAATTCAAAAACTTAAATTCAGAAGTTCTTGAGAAGACTTTCAATCTTCACTCCAATTCCACTAACGCCCAAGATATGTGGTCTCTTAATCTGTTATATGAGAGAAAGAGAGAGTGTTCTCCACTCACATACATACCAAATCATGTTCACTACTCAATTTCTATATGTTTCTCTCTTAATAATAGATTATCTAATTAGGTTAGCCTTTTGGGCCTTTCCAATTGGGCTTTAGTATGTGGCTTGGAGTGGGACCAAAAGGGAACAAATAAGACACTGGCTCCAATGGACCTTGGGCTTTTCTGTCAACTCTTAACAAGTCCAAAGTTACCATTAATTATATTTAATATCACTATATAAATATAATTGCAATCTAGGCCTTATTAATAGATTATATTCCAAGACTTTATTATACATGCAACCCCTTCATAAAATATTCATAGTAATACAAAGTCATTAATGAAGACTGTCATTTTGTAGATTACTACATCTTAATCCTTGAGTAGCTGATTTAGTCCTTTAAGTTATTCATCATATATTTATGAAATCCAATTTCATAAATATATACTTTAGTAACTATTTACTAAAGTAGTTAGGCCTAACATTCTGAATAACAAACCTATTAAACTTATTTCAAGAGAATATTTTATATATCCGTTAAGAGACTATGAATTCCATCTTGAGAATATATGTTCCATCAACACTAAATATGGCTGCCCAACATACTGAAGTTTTGACCTTAACTTTAGATCTCACTCCTGATATATCAAAGCAACTTACATTTCATGATCAGGTCCATTATCCTCTTAGGATTAAGAGTTCATGTGAATATAAGTCATGAGATTTATTATTCATTTGACAGTCATTAAGAGAATAATAAATCTCACAACAGTCCAGTTCAATATGTCTTAACTCTTAAAACATATCAACATATCAACTAGAAGTCACCACTTCCATAATCAAGACAAATCACCTTAGTTGATATGTTATAGTATTCGCAGATGAAACGCCCAATTTTATCACCGACTACGAACTAAATTCTGAGTTTACAAAGAACTTGTGATTTATATCTTCTGTGACTTTTCACATAAATCACATACTATGCATCTCATGGACTATATGATAATGTCCAAATATTCATGTTACCATTATTTCATATAATAATAATACAACTTTATTAATTATAATATTAAGTCATACATAATATTATACATAGTATCATACAATAGGATTCTAGGGCACTAATCCCAACAGTGTGTACAGAGGAAGTTTTAGGATTGATTTTCTGGGTTTTGGAAGCTATTTTTCTGTGTTTTTTTTTTTTTTGGTTGTATTTTATGGGTATTTTCAGTGAGGTTTTTGATATTTTTTTGTGCTGATTTTCTAGTTTTTTGGTTGGGTTTTTATGTGATTGCAGTGGGGTTTTTTCTGGGTTCCAAGTATGATTTACAAATGGCAATTTGATGGTGTCTATGAGGTTTTTGTCGTAGAGTTTTTGGGTAATTTGTTGGGATGTTTGGGTGTTTTTTGTGAGCTTTTTAGGAAGAAGATGGTGAGAGGGAGAGAATGAAGCTTGGGTGAGATGGCGTGACAGAGGAGAAGTGAGAGAGGAGAGAGAAGAGACTTGAGAAGGAGACAAGCACGGAAGAGAGAAAGAAAGAAATTAATAGAAAATGATAACATCTTGCTACAGTACACTCTCAAAAATGAGATTGCACTCTAGCAAAATCTCAAAGTTTTTAGCATATGCAAGTTTTGATGGAGTGGGTTTTTTGGGTTTTAAATGCTAAAATTTTTTATTTATTTATTTATTTTATATAGTTTTTTAAATTTATTTTAGAAATTTATACCCTTTTTTTTTTTTATTATATTTGTAATTCTATTCTTTGATTTTTTTAATTTGCTTTTTTTTTTTTTAATTTGTATTATATTTTTACTAACTATATATATACATATAAATAAATAAATATATTTTATTTTATTTTTTTTAGTTTTTTAAATTTATTTTAGAAATTTATACATTTTTGGGTAAACTACGTATTTAGTCCCTAATTTTTACATTGAATGTCAATTAGGTCCCTACCCTTTTAAATGTGTCAATTTAGTCCCTAACCTCTTAGTACTGTGTTAATTTCATCCTTGCCGTTAAGTGATAGATGAAAATAGATGGAAATGCTAACCTCTTAGTACTGTGTTAATTTAGTCCTTGCCGTTAAGTGATAGATGAAAATAGATGGAAATGCTAACCTGATTAATAGCTAAAATAAAAATGACATGTGTACTGCTACGTGGAAAAAAAAAAAACAGAATAATAATTAAAAAAATGAAAACCATTATATGTTAAAATTAGGATCTCACCCTGAACCATCAAAGTTTCACGCCGCTAACCTTCCGCAGAGGCCAAAAATTAACAAGTTCCTGTTTGGTTGCCAAGAAACCGTAAGAAAAGGAAATAGAAAAACAACTGAAAAACTTAAAATCAATCCAAAATGAAAATTTTCTATTATTTTCGATACAAATTATAACGAATCAAATACAAGAAATAACAAAAAAAAACAATTCTTTTGTTTATGGTTTTGACACGAAATCCTTTATAGCCAAGGTTTTGTACCTATTTTGTCTTTTATCATTACTAACGAGTAAAGAAAGTAGTGGAAAGATCTTGCCACCTTAAAAAATCTGTTGTTGTATTACCATTGAGTTTCGGAAACAAGCAAGCGTCAGTCTTAATTAGAGACCATGGCTTGTATTATCCTAGAAGAACTCGAGGCTCCCAGACAACACCGTTTTATTGTCTACACCATATTCCCTGACTTCTCACTAAATTCTGATCATACCCCTAACCCTTCACCATCCTCCTCTCGGCTCTCTTCACCTCCATCTCCTATAGTATCAGAAAATTTTATTTTGAAATGATTGTAGGTCTTTCAGTTGCTTTTCTACTTCCTTTTTCTATGGTTTCTCCGCAACTAAACAGGTTTTGTTAATTTTTGGTTGACACGGCACTATGAAATTTGTTTGTTCAGGATGAGATCCTAATTTTTAGTATAAACTGGTTTTCCTTTTATTTTTATTTTACTATTATTCTTTCATTTTTATTCTACATGGCAGTACACTGCACACGTATGTGTCATAATTTTTTTTTAAAATTTTCTTGCTGTTAGTCATGATAGCATTTTTCATCCATCACTTAACGGCAGGGACAAAATTGACACAATTCCAAAAGGTTAAGGACCAAATTGACACATTCAAAAAGTCAGGGACTAAATTGACATTTAGCATAAAGTTTAGGGATCAAATACGTAGTTTACCCTACATTTTTTTATTATATCTGTACTAATTCTATTGTTTGTTTTTTCTAATTTGCTTTTTTTTTTTTTAATTTGTATTATATTTTTATTGACTATATATATATATATATATGTATATATTTTGATAAGAAGTCTATATTTTTTAGTTAGGAATCTATGCTTTTTTTTTTTTTGTTTTTTGTTTTTTTGTTTTAAAATTATTTTAGAAATCTACACTTTTTTTTATAATTATATTTTACTACTTCAATTCTATGTTTTGTTTATTTTTTTAATTTGCCTTTTTCTATTTGTATTATATTTTTACAAATTCATTGGTTTATTAGAATTTACTTTTTTTTTTAAATAAAAAAAAAAAAGAAATCATAATCGACTATCGCATTTTAGTGCCAAGCCAAACTATTTACATTTGAAAAAAAACCTCAAAACTTCAGAACCACTTCGAAACGACTCCAACTCAAGCTCAAGCTCAGGTTCTCTCTCTCACTCACTCTCTCTCTCTCTTAATTTTTTCCTTTGAATTGTTTTAATTTAAATTGTTCTGTTTCAGATCCATGTTTGCTCCGGTTGTTTGGAGGAGCATAAAACGTATTATTACTGTGATTGGAAAGCATAGAAAACCTTGTCCACCTGGAGGAGGAGGAAGAAATGGCAGAGTCGGTCGAACACCTGGAGGAGGAGGAGGAGGAAATGGCAAAGTCGGTAGAAAACTTGTAGGAGGAGGAGGAAATGGTCCAAATATTGATGGAAAAGTTCCTATAGGCAAGATCACAAAATTTGGTTCGATTAAGTAAGTTTAACTTCCATTTCTTATTATTCCTTCACTTTTCTCAGTTTATAGGGGAGACCTCTGGTGTATAATGTAAAGGCATATGTGATAGTAGAGATGCAATACTTAAAATTGCTAGGGTTTAGGGTTTAGGGTTTAGGGTTTATTCCACTCTTTGTTTTTCATATAATTGCTTTGGTTTTCATATAATTGCTTTACTTGTTTGACGTGTTTGGATTAGAGTCCTAAATTCTAATTCACTACAAGAAAAAAGACTTAATACAACGAAAAAAGTCATTGCAATAACAACTAATGTCGTTGCAATAGGTGTTATTGCAACGACAAAAAAGTCGATGCAAGCCGTTGTAATAAACTCCGAGGCAATAGGTTTATGCAACACTAGATTTTTGTTGTAATAAATTCCATATATTGCTATGATTTATATATTGCAACAATTTACTTTGAAAATATCATTGTAATAGGATATTTTTTTAATTAAAAAAAAAACAATAGGTTTATGCAACACTAGATTTTCGTTACAATAAATTCCATATATTGCAACGATTTTTATATTGCAATGATTTACTTTGAAAATCTCGTTGCAATTAGAAATCTATGCTTTTTTTTTTAAATTATATTTTACTACTTCTATTCTAAGTTTTGTTTTTGTTTTTGTTTTTTTTTTATTGTTTTTTTTTTTTAATTGGCCTTTTTCTATTTTTATTATATTTTTACAAAGTCATTGGCTTATTAGAATTTACCTCTTTTTTTTTTCTTTTTTTTTTTTTAAAAATTCTAAACAAACAAACAAAAAAATCGTAACCGACTATCGCATTTTAGTGCCAAGCCAAACTATTTACATTTGAAAAAAAACCTCAGAACTTCAAAACCACTTCGAAACGACTCCAATTTAAGCTCAAGCTTAGGTTCTCTCTCTCACACTCCGGTTCTCTCTCTCTCTCTCTCTCTCTCAAATTCTCTCTTAATTTTTCTCTTTGAATTGTTTTAATTTAAATTGTTCTGTTTCAGACCATGTATGCTCCGGTTGTTTGGAGGAGCATAAAACGTATTAATACTGTGATTGGGAAGCATAGAAAACCTTGTCCACCTAGAGGAGGAGGAGGAAATGGTAGAGTCAGTCAAACACTTGGAGGAGGAGGAGGAAATGGCAAAGTAGGTGGAAAACTTGGAGGAGGAGGAGGAAATGGTCCAAATGTTGATGGAAGCGTTCCTATTGGCAAGATCACAAAATTTGGTTCGATTAAGTAAGTTTAAGTTCCATTTCTTATTATTCCTTCACTTTTCTTAGTTTATAGGGGAGATCTCTAGTGTATAATGTAAAGGCATATGTGATAGTAGAGATGCAGTAGTTAAAATTGCTAGGGTTTAGGGTTTAGGGTTTAGATTCATTTCACTCTCTGTTTTTCATATAATTACTTTGGTTTCAATATAATTGCTTTGCTTTTCTGATTTGTTTGGATTAGAGTCCTAAATTCTAATTCACTACAAGAAAAAATACTTAATACAACGAAAAAAGTCATTGCAATAACAACTAATGTCGTTGCAATAGGTGTTATTGCAATGACAAAAAAGTCAATGCAAGCCGTTGTAATAAACTTCGAGGCAATAAGTTTATGCAACACTAGATTTTCGTTGCAATAAATTCCATATATTGCTACGATTTACTTTGAAAATATCGTTGTAATAGGATTTTTTTTATTAAAAAAAACAATAAGTTTATGTAACACTAGATTTTCGTTGCAATAAATTCCATATATTGCAACGATTTATTTTGAAAATCTCGTTGCAATTAGGAATCTATGCTTTTTTTTGTTTATTTATTTTAATTATTTTAGAAATCTAAACTTTTTTTTTAATTATATTTTACTACTTCTATTCTATGTTTTGTTTATTTTTTTAATTTGCCTTTTTTCTATTTGTATTACATTTTTACAAAGTCATTGGTTTATTAGAATTTACCTTTTTTTTAAAAAAATTCTAAACAAAAAAAAATTGTAACCGACTATCACATTTTAGCGCCAAGCCAAACTATTTACATTTGAAAAAAAACCTCAGAACTTTAGAACCACTTCAAAACGACTCCAACTCAAGCTCAAGCTCAGGTTCTCTCTCTCTCTCTCTCTCTCTCTCTCTCTTTTAATTTTTCTCTTTGAATTGTTTTAATTTAAATTGTTCTGTTTCAAATCCATGTTTGCTCCAGTTGTTTGGAGGAGCATAAAACGTATTATTACTATGATTGGGAAGCATAGAAAACCTCTTCCACCTGGAGGAGGAGGAGGAAATGGCAGAGTCTGTCAAACACTTAGAGGAGGAGGAGGAAATGGCAAAGTCGGTGTAAAACTTGGAGGAGGAGGAGGAAATGGTCCAAATGTTGATGGAAGCGTTCCTATTGGCAAGATCATAAAATTTGGTTCGATTAAGTAAGTTTAACTTCCATTTCTTATTAATCCTTCACTTTTCTCAGTTTATAGGGGGGACCTCTGGTGTATAATGTAAAGGCACATAAGATGCAATAGTTAAAATTGCTAGGGTTTAGGGTTTAGATTCATCCCACTTTCTATTTTTCATATAATTGCTTTGGTTTTCATATAATTGCTTTGCTTGTTTGATGTGTTTGGATTAGAGTCCTAAATTCTAATTCACTACAAGAAAAAAGATTTAATATAACGAAAAAAGTCATTACAATAACAACTAATGTCATTGCAATAGGTGTTATTGCAACAACAAAAAAGTCAATACAAGCCATTGTAATAAACTCCGAGGCAATAGGTTTATGCAACACTAGATTTTCGTTGTAATAAATTCCATATATTGCTACGATTTATATATTGCAACGATTTACTTTGAAAATATCGTTGTAATAGGATATTTTTTTTATTAAAAAAAACAATAGGTTTATGCAACACTAGATTTTCATTGCAATAAATTCCATATATTGCAATGATTTATATATTGCAATGATTTACTTTGAAAATCTTGTTGCAATAGGTTATTTTTTATTAATTTCTTTAAATTTTAAAAATAAATAAATCTTTTTTAAATCATAACTTTTTCATTAACTTGTTTTGCAATTCAAAAACCATATCTAGGTACTATACTAACAAATTAAAGATATGCATAAAAGATGAAAAATTCGAAATACTTCATTTCAATACATATGTCAAAAAACACAAATATATACACAACTTGTTAAATTTACATTCAAACACATAGTTTCAAAAAGTATGCAAAAATCAATACAACATGAAAGAAAAGTTTCTTCTCGAAGGTGTTATCCAAGCATGCTTCACAACCATTTCATTGACTTACCACTTATTATGGAAAAAAAAAAAGAAAAGAAAATAAGTATAAAGTTGAAAAACATCATATATAAACAACACAATGACAACAATATACACCATCATTGATTTTAAAAAAAAAAAACACATACAAAACAATACTACTTGAAGACCGTACAATTAAACAAAGAAAAATCAAATTAAAATTTAAAGAGAACCAAAAAATTACCTGAAAGTTAGAGAGAAAATCTTTAAATTGAGAAAGAGTCTCTCCAAGGAGACTATGAATTAAGAGAGATTGAAATTTGGGAGAGAAAATTTAGAATTAGTAGATATGAGAGTGAGATGAAAATTTGAGAGATAAGTTTTATAGTTAGTAGATAAATTTGAATTTTGAGATACGCTTAAGAAGGAGGGAAAGTGAAATGAAAAAAAAAAAAAAAAAAAAAGAGGCGGAGAGAGAGAGAGAGAGAGAGAGATAAGAAAAACATGGAGATAAACGTGGGTGACAGAAAGGGAAACTAAGATGAAAAAAGAAAAAAAAAAGAGGTAGGCACGAGAGAGAGAGAGAGAGAGAGAGAGAGAGAGAGAGAGAGAGAGAGAGAGAGAGAGAGAGAGAGAGAGAGAGTTTAAAAAAAAAAGCAAAAAAATAGGAGATAGAGGTGGGTGAGATAAAGAGCGAAACTAAGATTAAAAATAAAAAAAAAAGATAGGCTTGTGTGAGATAATTTTGAGATGAGAAAAAATAGGAATATAGATGTGGTGAGAGAAAGTGAGAAATTGAGATGAAAAAAAAATGAAGACATGAGTGGTGAGAGAGAAATATTGAGATGAGAGAAAAAAAAGGGATAGACATGGGGAGAAAGAAGAAATTAATGAAAAAAAATAGCACCAATTTCTCAAATTTTCCCGCTACTCAATTATTCACCTCTATTACATCAACAAAATTTGATATGAAATAAAGATTTAACCTATTATAATAATATAGTTCGATGTGATATAAAAATTTATCTATTGCAATAACATATCTCAATGTAAAATACGAGTGTTTTTTTGAGAATCAATGTAAAATAAGAGTTACTTATTACAACAACACATTTTAATATAACATAATAATTAAATTTAAGTTACTATTACAACAAAAAAACAACCTAGAGATGTAATAGTATATATATTACTTTTTTTTTTTTTTGCAATAATACTTGTTGTATTATGTCTTTTTTCTTATAGTGACTACAATTTAAATTAGGCTAGTTTTTGATCATTAAAACATAACACTATTCTTCATTGTCAGTTTCACAAACTAAAGCACATGTAATAATGTAATAGTCAAAGAGAGAGATCTGAGAAATGATACATTGAACATAGAAAGTGTTGGTGTATGGGTTTTAGAGAGAAAGAAAGGATGGCTTGAGAGAGAGGGAGAGTTTTGGGAATATTTTTCCGTACTCATTCAAATCTCCCCCAATTTTAGCCTGATTCCTGCCTTCCTGTATTATTAATATTTTTTCCCTTTGCCATTGGTTTGAATCTCAAATTTGTGTGCTGGACGTGTAGCTGTACTACTGTGTGAAAGAGGAAGTTCCTAGTAGTCACGATTTCCTCTGTTTGAAAGAGGAAGTTCCTATTCAATGGTTTTCTTGTTCCTTCTTAATAAATGTGTATATTTTGTCCTGATGATTTCCTCCGTGTCTGTGATATTTTCCCCCCTAAAGGACAACAAGGAACCGATTATTTCATGTAAATATGTTTATATAGGCATAACATAATGAGAAAAGAATGTTTATTAATTTATTTTTTTAACCAAACAATCATTGACCACTTTTTAGAGAAAATATGCAAAGGATACCTTACAAGATTTTTTAAAGGAACAATCATTGACTACTATTTGGTTAAAGAAATTTCTCTGTTTTTCTGATATGTTCTCCATTCATCAATGCATTCAATTTGTCTAGGCCTTTTTTTTCCTGTGTTGTTGTTGTTGTGTATAGGCCAGGTGCTTCTGTCTTGATTCCGATTGCTCCTTTTGCACTCCTTTGGAAATACAAGCATTATGTTCGGTATGGAGCCCAGATTTTGGCTGTAGGATGTGGTACCTACTACCTTTCCAATTGGTTGGGACTATCCAAACGGTTGGGACTATCCAAATGGTTGGGACCTTTCAATAGGTTGAATAGTTTGGAGAAGGAGGTGGAAGAAATTAGTGCTGATTTGAAGGTCGTCAAAGAGAAGATCATTAGTTTGAGTGATGATGTGAAAGAGATAAAGGGAAGGGTGGACGCTGCCACCGTGACCAGGGCAACTGTAGCAGTGTATCTGTGGCTGATCGAACCAGGGCAACCATTAGGTACAGTTTGAGTGATGATGTGAAAGAGATAAAGGGAAGGGTGGACGCTGCCACCGTGACCAGGGCAACTGTAGCAGTGTATCTGTCGCTGATCGAACCAGGACAACCATTAGGTACATATGCTGGATCATTTGCAATAAGCAAATAGCGTCATGCATAAATTCCAAATATACCTTATTTTCATGATTGTTTGATTGTTTGAATTTTTATGCAGATTCAGAAGGGGATTCGGAAACCACCTGACTTTTACAGAGAGGGGGTCACACAGCTCCAGATGAAATGCCTAAGGAATGCTATAACACTATAATCATTGTAATCACTCTCTAATTCCAGCACCAGATAGCAAATACACTAGCAGTTGCTATTTGCTAATAAATGCCAGTTATAATAAGGCCATGATGTACAATAGCCAAGATCCACTTAGGCTTGAATCAATGACAGTTGATATGCCTTGATTCAAGCTACAATCAAGGATTACTTTTGATTGAAGTTTGTGATGTGCATTTGTGTTAGAAGTTAATTAAAACCTATTTTCCTCTTCCTTATGTGTGTATTTCTCAAAAAAAAAAAATAAATAAATAAATTAGGCGAAACCAAGGATAAACTAAATACAATGCTGAAAATGCAAGGAAAGTATATATATCAAGAAAAACATGTCACCAACAAGTTCAAACCCCCCCACCACCCCCCAAAAAAAAAAGGACCAGCAAAGTGCACTTTGATTGCAAGACATATTATTATCCCAAGAATTAAAATTAAAGGATTGATACATATTTGTGTTTGGCATGACACTTTGATTGTTTAGTATTTTTAGTTTTGTTTTGTTGAGAATGTGATTGTTTAGTATTTGAGACCTAAAGTTAAATATTTGGGATTTGGACATTAGTATATTTAGTTTTGTTTTGTTGAGAATGTGATTGTTTAGTATTTGAGTTAAATAGTTGGGATTTGGATGTTATCTGACTCCAAGTAAAGGATTGTATGAACTTTTTTCTTTTCATTTTGATTTTCTGTGTGTGTATGTTTTTCTTTTCACAACACTACTCAGTCTTTTAGTTAGAAGGATGCCAGTCATATAATAAAATAACAAATATGAAAATTTTAACCTCCTTGGTTCACATTATTTCCTCCATAGCTTGAATATTCACCTAATAAAGATAACAATTTTTGTCAATCATGCTCTTTTTATTTAAACATCTTGGATTAGTAGAAATAATGCACTCACTGTCTATGGATTTAAGAATTGGGAAATAAAGTGGATAGAAAATTTTGTGTTTTTCTAATGATAATATAGCTAATGATCCTAGTTCTCTTCCCACAAATGTTGAGTTGCTGAGATATTATGTAAGGACTTTATGTCATTCATCTTATTTCATCCACTAAAGCACTTATCCAAAATTTCCCCAAAATTTCAAAGATGATACATTGATACTTTACTTTGACACTATGAAATTTATTTTGTAAGGCTAGCAATATATATGAATGATTATTATGTTGAGAGATGAGACCAAACTTGTCATCAACAAGATGACTTTATAATTGAGTATATGTTGAGTTGCTTGTACTTAACACGACTTTCAATTACAATAATTGAACTATCAATTTGGTGAATGTTTTGTAGTCATGGATATTGTAAAAACTAGAATACAAAACAAAATAGAAGATGAGTATCTAATAGACTATTTGAATCGTATATTTGAAAAGAAAATTATTGCAAAATTTTGTATAGAATCCATCTAAATGAATTTTGGTATTTAAAAATCGAGTTCAATTTCGATAGATCACAAATGATTAAGTTGAAATCAATTAAGAAATTGTCATTTTCTATCCTTATTATTGACAAAAAAATTTATTAGCACTAATTAAATCATGATGTGTTAGCAATTGTGAAAATATTCCGTTCATTTCCTTTACATTCAACTCTCACAAGATGTTATTTTTCATTCAATTTATTTTCTTTCAAACATCCAAACAAGAGAAATAAATATTTTATTCATTTCCATTCTTTCCTTCTTTTATTTTTTATTTTGTTTTATACAAGATAAAAATTATACTTTAGAATAATTTAATTGTATATGTGTGTGAAACTTGCTCTTGGAGACTTAAATCTCGATTATTACTCTTCATACCCTGCAAGCACTTATACTTGTGGAGTGACCATCGCACCAAGAGTGTGCAGTGGTCATTCTTTCCTATTTGATTCTACTCATTCCATTCCATTTTTATGAACTCCTAAACATGGGGTAAATGAGAATACAAATCCATAGTGGATTAGGTAAATGACACTCATTCAAGATTCTAAATGTGAGAAATAAATTCATGCCAAAAGATATTTACTTTGTCAATAAATGACAAAATATTACTTTACTTTTTTTTTTTTATCAATCTATAGAATAATAATAAGTGAAGCTGAGAGAAATTCAAATTAAAGTTGCAAATTAGAACTCCAATTTTATGCCATGTATCCTAAATTATTTATTCTTAAAGAGTTTTATTTCTTAATTTTAGAATCAAATGTGGGATCACTTCATAAATATTTATCCAAGTGAGTTATAAAGTACAAAAACCAAAGAATTTAGAATAAATAAATCATAAAAAGAAAAAAAGCTTCACAATAATTTTAAAAAAGGCGTAAATACACTTTTGGTCCCTACATTTTGGGCCATTTCTCGATTTGGTCCCTAAACTGATTTTGCTCTTAAGTAAGTCCTTGAAATCAGAAAATCGATTCTATTTTGGTCCTTGCCGTCAGCCCACTAACAGAAAAATCCTACGTGGCTAACAGGGTGCATAAGTGACAAGTTAAATGCTGACGTGGCTAATAATTTAATAATAAAAATACCACGTCAGCATCCATGTCAGCATTTAAATTAATAAAATATGCCAACTTAACTCCACGTAGGTTTCTACATTAAAAAACAATAATTTATCAGTTTTAATCAAATAAAAAAGAAGAAAAACAAAATTAAAAATAAAATCAATTAAGATCTGAGTTCATCTTGATCATAAACACATAAGAACCACAACCCAGAATATTCAAACACAAGAACAAAACAATAGAATCCATAACCCAGAGCCAACCCATATGTTCACACCGTATACTAAATTAAAAAACCAAACCCCAACCCAACCCAGATCTATTTATCTCTCTCTCTCTCTCTTTCTCTGCCCATTACAATCTACATCATTGGCGGCGGCACGGCGGCATTAACATCGACATCGGCGACTCCTCCGTGGACAACTCCTCCGCCGCTACTGCTCCTCCAACTCAAACCCATTCTCCGCCGCTACCCTAAACCATTGGGTCTCAAAACCCAACTCAAACCCATCGACATCGGCGACTCCTCCATGGCCAACTCCTCTGCCGCTACTGCTCCTCCAACTCAAACCCATTCTCTGCCGCTACCCTAAACCGTTGGGTCTCAAAAAATCCCTCCTTCTTCCATTTCCAATTCCTTCACTCTCGGCGGGGTCATGGTGTTTGCTGTTTTGGGAAATGGGTTTGATCGGCGGGGTGGTGGTGGTTTTGGGATCTGTTGGTTGGTGTTGGTGGTGGTGGTTTTGGGATCTGGGTTTGATTGTGGTAGTGGTGGTGTGGTTTTCGAATTTTGGTTTGATTGTGGTAGTAGTGTGGTGTGGTTTTCGAATTTTGGTTTGATTGGTTTGATTTGCTGAAGATTTGTTTTGAGTTCTTGGGTTGCTGGGTTTGATTTGCTGAAGATTTGGGTTTGAGTTTGATTTGCTGAAGATTTGGTTTTGAGTTTGATTTGCTGAAGTTTTTGGGTTGCTGGGTTTGATTTGCTGAAGATTTGGGTTTGAGTTTGATTTGCTGAAGATTTGGGTTTGAGTTTGATTTGCTGAAGATTTGATTTGCTGAAGATTTGGGTTTGAGTTTTTGGGTTGCTGGGTTTGATTTGGGTGTTCTTGATTTGCTGGGTTTGAGTTCTTGATTTGCTAGAGATTTGAGTTCTTGGTTTCTTCATTCTTCCGTTAGTATTTAATTTAATTTTTTCTTCTTGTTTTCATTTATGTCCTAGTGATTTGGGTTTGAATTCTTGGGTGGCTGGGTTTGATTTGGGAGTTCTTGATTTGCTGAGTTTAAGTTCTTGATTTGCTGGGTTTGAGTTTGGTTTCTTTGTTCTTTATGTTAGGATTTAATTTAATTTAATTTAATTTTTCTTGTTTTCAAATATTTGTTTTTAATTGTTTTTTAAATATTTTAATCAGATTAGTGTTTATTTTTAACTTGTTCTGACCTAGCATTTTTTATTAATTTAAATGCTGACATGGATGCTGACGTGGTATTTTTATTATTAAATTATTAGCCACGTCAGCATTTAACTTGCCACTTATGCACTCTGTTAGCCACGTAGGATTTTTCTGTTAGTGGGCTGACGGCAAGGACCAAAATAGAATCGATTTTCTGATTTCAGGGACTTACTTAGGAGCAAAATCAGTTTAGGGACCAAATCGAGAAATGGCCCAAAATGTAGGGACCAAAAGTGTATTTACGCCTTTAAAAAAAGCATAAACAATTTACATTTTATATTTAATAATATCCTTACAATTTTTTTTTTAAATTTAACAAAATATAAAAATAATTATCAATAGTATTTAAATTATATATATATATTATGCATCCTATTGTATATCTTTAAATGTATCTATACATATACATGAGATTACAACCTAGTAAACTCTAAAGTCAAAGGCTTCCAATCTACTTTCAACCTCAAAAGATATATTTAAAAATATATATATATATATATATATTTATAGTTGAGAACCAAAATTTAAAAAACAAAAAAATAACTTTGATAAGGAAAATTTTTTGATAACCAAAAAAAAAACAAAAAAAAACAAAAAAAAAAACAAAACAAAATTGATCACTATCATAATGATAAGAAAAAATATAACTTTAAAAGATTAGTGATTATTTTTCTAAAAAAAAAACAAACAAACAGAATAATTAAAGTTTGTGTACAAATTTGGTTAAACTTAGGCTCACTTAAAATAATTACAGATGTGCATGTATATAAATCTTCCAATTGAGTTTATATATAATAATAATAATAATAATAATGAGAAGAGCTGAGAATAATTTGGTTTCTGGTTACAAACTCGGAAAAACCTTAAAAAAATTTCAGAAAAACAAAAACTCAGAACACCATTGACCGTTGGATGCTGTAGGGAAAAGGTCAAATGCAATTACCAAACTGAAGGGCATTACCAGACAGAAACAGCCTTGTTATTTCCACTGAACTGAAATTTTGTCTGTCTCAATATTCTAAACCAATGAATCGTGAACAAAAACGACGGAGATACAATGAAGCCCTTGTCAACACGCTTTATCCGCAACCTCCACCTTCTCCGCCAGTAATCTCTCTCTCTCTCTCTCTCTCTCTGTGTGTTTCTTCTACTGTAATGTGGATTGTAATTGTGTGACATTACAGCCAGAAGAGGAGGAGGAAAAGCCAGTGAAGCTATTAGAAGAAGAGTTTGCTGTGGATCTTAGTTCAGGTTTCAATATCTATGTAATTATTATTATTATTCTCTTTTTCAATTTCTTTTTAGAATAAGAAAAATTGATTCTTGATTGATGATTTGACGATTGGATAAAATTCAGATGATTTGGAAAAGAGTGGTTGCTTTACAAGTGATGATAATGATGATAGCGAGTCTGGGACGCAGAAGCTGACGAGGGCACAGAGGAAGAGGCTTCGCAAGAAGAAGCTCAAGGAGGACGCTTCTTGCCGCGGAAAAATGATTGGGCCGTTGTTACCTTCAACGAAGGAAGTTGGTGATGATTGTTGTACAGGTGGTGTTCGACAAAATGCCGCTGAGAATGTTGATGCTGCAAGTGATAAGTCAGGTGAGATTCTCAAACGCTAACCAAAAATGATGTTTTATTTGGTAATCAATTTTCTGATATTGCTGAGGAGAGCAGCACATTGTAATTTGTATTGTATATACTATATATAGAATGTTGCCAGTGATGGTAAGGTTGATTTTTGCATTTGTTTAGCAGAGCAGCCAGCTTGTGCTAACCAGAAGAAACGAAAGCACAGAAGGATGGCTAAAAGGCTTGCAAAGGAAAGGTGCAAAATAGCTGATGTGGAGCATTGCGATCCAAAATAATCACCCTTTTGCCAAGGATTGAGGACTTTACCAGAAAACATGTGCGCGATGTTGACTTTTCTCCTTTGAAGTGTTGGAGCTGAAGATGCCTAGCGAGTGTCTCAATGCAGATTCTTATTGTATATGATTTGATAAGTGGATTCATTACACATGTTGGAATCGCCGATGATGAAGAAATACGTTAGATTTGATCCATTGGAAATAGCATCAGGATGAATCTAGTACCAATCCTGGCTGAAAAGGAAATCCTACTGTGAGACTCTGTCAATGGCCCTTGGGGGTCGCTGCATCATTTGATGTAAAATGGAGAGAAAGATTATACAGTAAAATTAGGATTTAGAGTTATCATATTTGGAGAGACTGGAATGAAAGAAATCATGATGGGAAAGTCAAAGATGAATTGCAGATTATAGAATCTATTAAAGGTGATGTGAGGGGCAGAATAGTTAATGGAGTCAAGATGAAGAACTCAATCTTGAAGAATAACTTATGGTGCATTTGGAGACTGCAGTGCCCTGTTTTCAAAATTTGAGTCCTCACTCACACTGTTGCTAGTCTGTTTGTAGTTTGTTGTGTAATCTTTGTTGTAGTTGTTTGCAGTTAGACTAATTTGTACTTTCAGTCTTCGAAATGCTATTTTTGTTTTACACCTGAACTGATGAAAAGTCTTATTTATCAGGTGAGGATTATGAATCAACTACTTGAGTACAAAGATTTGATCACTAAAGTATTCACAAATAAAAAAGAGAAGAAAAGAAAAGGCTATAATGTTTATATGGACCAGCACTATCTTGTAAGTGTATTAGTATCAGAAAAGCAGTTTCTGTTGTGGAGTACTCTTCTGATGCCTCACCTGAATCAACTCAAGTGTGAAAATTTCACTGCTTCTGATTTTGAGCCTCACGCACGACTAGAGGAAAAAAAAAAAATCAATTTTCCTTAATTACAAATTAAATCCAAATCTAGTGGTAATCATATATATAATATTTTACTACTCCTATTGCTATTTCATTCATGTTTTAAAATACCAACCTATTATCGAAGATACAAGAAAATGCTTGGCCATTTGGCACCAAATATTTGAAGATCTGAAAATCCGGAAAGTTATAATACTACTAACACAATCGTTTTTACAATAGTTGAATTGGTAAGTTTTTATTTATTTTTATTTGGTCCACCACTAATGCTACTTTTTTTTTTTTTTTTTTTTTTTTTTTTTAATTTTATAGAGTTTCAATTTATGGCGTCCGCTTCTGATGATAGCTTTTTATCGTTAGATCATGACATCAATCAGTTTTTAGTGTAGACAGGGATTGAATCCTAAATTTTTTATACAACCATTAGAGATTTTACCAGTTGAGCTAACTGGAATCCACCACTAACGCTACTTAATTATGAGTCCTTATTCCTCGTTGTAGAGGCAACCAAAGGTTAGGAAACCAAGAGGGAAAATTCTTGACAATAGATTGGACTAGACCCACTATAAGCATACTAATTTGGTTAAATTTTAGACCAACATTTCTAACATTTGTTAATTGATGAAAATTAACAGCTTAAAGAAGGTAAAAAATGAAGATAAAGAAAAGTAGAGGTTGTGAAGACTTATAGTCGTGGACTTTTCAAAACAATAAGCCTAGTGATATCAAAACATTTTATCACTTTTTCCATAACTTCTAAGCTAATATGTTTTGATTGGTACATAATAAAAGATATGTTATTGATGGAATTCAAATCTTGTATTCTATTTTTCCTGCTCCACCCTATGCTTCTCCATTTACACTTTGTTTGTTTCAACAATGATGTGTTTTAGAAAATAAGTCATTTTCCAAGAAGTATTTTCTATAAAACTATTTCATTTTTTTAATGTTTGGTAGCAACTTTAAATAAGTTGAAAAACAACCTCCTAACTTCCCTTATTTAGCTTGTTGTGATACAAAGTTGTTTTCCAAAAAAAAAAAAAAAAAAAAATAGAAAACAATCTCTAAAAATAAGTTATACTTTTATGTTGACCAAATATAGTTTTCATTTGACTCATATTTTTTTAAGCTACCAAGTACTAGAAAATAAAAAAAAATATCTTTATACAAAGTTTCCCATCGAAATAAACGAAGCATAAAAGTAAATTAAAACACTTCTCTCCTTTTTCTTTTTCTCTTAAAATCATCTCTTCAGTTTATACATTTTTTTTTCGTTTTTATTTTTTCAAGAACACTTGTCTCCTATTTATTTATCAAATTAAAATTTTTTTTAAATCCCTTTGAACCTTTTTGTAAAATAAGTAATTGTGAAATTTATATTAAAAAAAAAAAAATCCCTTTGAACCTTTTTGTTTTTCTTGAGACTTTCAAATTTATAGCACATTCTCTTTAAGTCTGTTGGGTCTACCACTCAATCTTTGGACTGATATTAGGCCATTTTTGCTAAATAATACTTTAAAAAAAAAACTATTATACCATATAGGTTCTTATAAAAAGTTATCTAATAAAATAGCTTTCTTATAACTCGAGGGGCCATTGGGTAATGTTGTTCTAGTAACGTTGTTTATATTTTTTGGAAATACGTGTGGGTAAAAAAGTGTGTAGAAATACGTGTAGGTAAAAAAGTGTGTAGAAATACGTGTAATATTGTTTAAATACTGAAAACTGTTGCTCAAAACACTCTACCAAACAGTCCCGATTTTCTGAAAAGCAAGGCCTTTACAAATACATGCTAAAATCCATTTATATAATATCTAAAAACTGAAACGTAGTATCTATAGCTATTGCGCTCATATTGAGCCACATCAGCATAACATTTCAATTCATTTTGGTCCCCTTTGGTCTAGTGCGGTCCATTAGGAAAATTTGGTCCATTTTGGTCTATTTCGGTCAAATTAAGTCCATTATGTCTACTCAGTTTATTTCGGTCCACTTAAGTCTATTTATTTCATTTTGGTCTATTTTTTTGTCTATTCCATCCATTTTGGTTCTGTTCAATCCATTTGGTCCATTTTGGTCTACTTTGGTTAATTTCTGTCAAATTTGGTAATACTTTGGGAGGAAAGGTTTTTGTAGAATGAGGAGTTGCATTGTTGAATACTATGTCACATCATCAAAGTAAAGTAGTAAATAGATTCTTGATAAAATTACAATTTTCTTATATTATTAAACTTTTGTATTTTTTTATAATATAAATAATGAATTTATTTATATTTGCTTATTCTTTAGGTTATTTAGGATTTATAAATAATAAACCGTTTGTAAAGAGTGATATAAATAAATTCTAACTGCACATTACAATATTTAAAAAATATTTCACTTTATATAATAATTTGATATAAAATGTATTATGTTTCCTTAAAAAAAAATCAAAAAATTTAAAACATTTTCAAATAACAAATATTTTATTTTTTGAGAATTATTCAAACAATAATTATAAATAATTTAATTTAGAAAATTTAATATATTGTACTTTATTTATTTATTTATTTTTAAATCATACTATTAAAGGATTTTTGGACTAACGCTAATAAAGCTTATTACTGCTTTTATTTTTCACTTAAAAAAAATCATTTTGTAAAAAAAAAAAAAATCAAAATTTTCGACCATGCCTCTTAAAAAGCAAGGCCTTCACAAATACATCCCGCAATTCACTTATCTTTTATCAGAGACACTCTTACAGTCTCACTACCACTTCCACCATGGAAGCTGTACGAGGTCCCCCTTCACTTCCCTCTCCCAAATTCGAACCAGACACCGAAAAAATCAAACGCAAGCTCATCCAGCAGGGCGTCCACCCAACTCCCAAAATCGTTCACCTCCTCCGCAAGAAACAAATCCAAAAACACAACCGCAAATTGAACCGCCTCTCCAAACAATCCCAGACCCTACCACTCTCCGAGTCAGAGAAACAGGCCATGGAAGAAGAAACCCACTTCCAAACCATCAAACACGAGTACAAGGATTTCACCAAGGCGATAAAGGCCGAGGCACGTGAGAGCAGCGGTGCTTTGATGGTGGGGAAGCCATGGGAGAGGCTGGAAAGTGTTGGGCTCAGAGAGGTTGCCAGTGAGAGTACTGAGTACAGTGGAGGGAAGCTCAAGAAGGAGAAGCTGCGTGAATTGAGAGAAATGTTTGAGGAGCGAAGGCTCGATGAGTTACAGTGGGTTTTGGATGATGATATTCTAATCAAAGAAGAGTGGTTGGATGGTGAAAACAGAGTGTGGGACCCATCAAAGCGGCAGCGCAATGAGGCCGAGGTCATTCGGTTTCTTGTTGAAAGGTTTGTGTTTCAATCTTTGTTTTTGGTATAAATTGGTGGTATGGAAGTTTTTGCAATTTGGGTTTTGTTTATTTTTTATTTATTTTTGGCCAAAGATGATCACTTTTAAGTTTGTTAGGGACTAAAAGCGAATACTTTTGATAAATTACTGATAAGAACTTTTGCTTTGATACCATGATAAACTGTTAGGAAATTGTAAATTGAATCATTTAATCTAACAACTTTAAACTTTAGGGACTAAAATTGCGCAATGGCTAAAGTTTAGGGACCAGAAGTGTATTTTGCTCTTTTGTTTTGGTCTATGAGGGTAATGAGGGTTTGTGGTGTAGGCTAAGTGCTAGGGAGATTACTATGAGGGACTGGAAGTTTACGAGGATGATGAAGCAATCGGGATTGCAGTTCACTGAGAAACAGTTGCTTAAGATTGTTGGAGGTCTCGGGAATAAGGGACAATGGAAGCAAGCTTTGTCTGCTGTGGAATGGGTGTACAATGATAAGGAAAATAAACGTTATAAGAGCAGGTAATTTGTGTTGGGTTTTAACTTTTAATGCTCTCATGTATGAAGAATTATAACTGTTTGAATTGTTGAGGACCAATTAGTTGAGCTCTTAAGTTTTCGTCCTATGAAGGATTTTGACTCTTTTTGTAGGTTTGTTTACACGAAACTCTTGGCAGTTCTTGGGAAGGCAAGGAGGCCCCAAGAAGCTCTTCGCGTATTCAAGCTCATGCGTGTAATAGTCAACTAAATTTGTTATGTTTGTACATGGACTTTTCTTTTTGAATGTTTATATCATGTTACTTGATGAATTCTTACTCTTAAAGTGATTCAGGGAGATTGCCATTTATATCCTGATATGGCTGCATACCACAGCATATCTGTGACACTTGGTCAAGCTGGTCTTGTGAAAGAGCTGATCAGCATTATCGAATGCATGAGACAGAAACCTTCTAAAAAAATAAAAAATGCACGGAGGAACTGGGACCCAATACTTGAACCTGATGTTGTTATATATAATTCGGTAAGAGGGCATAATTATTTAGATGGCTCCAAATTCCTGACATACATTAATGATAACATAACTCGATCTTTTCTGATTTGATTCCTAGGTCTTGAATGCTTGTGTTTCATCGCACCAGTGGAAGGGTGTGTCTTGGGTTTTTGAGCAGTTGAGAAAGAGTGGTCTCAAGCCTGATGGAGCAACCTATGGACTTGCAATGGAGGTAATTATGAATCATGGCATCCATTAGCATAGAATACATCAAGCTTGGTCTTTGTTGGTTGGGAACCTAACTGCCTAAGTTACTAGAGCAATACGATATGGTCTTTGAGGTGGAAAGCATAAGAAGAAAAATAAACATCATAAGTGTCTTATATTTGAACATTTTCTTGCTATAAGCTTTTGTCAGATGTGGTGCTAGTAAGTGATATCAAACCCTCGCCAATAAACTCTAGCTCAAATTGCACCTCCTTCCCTTGTAAGAGCAAGGTGGAGGGTGAGGTTGTGAGTTCAAGACCAATCGGGCTCATGTGTAACTTACTAATGAAAGAAAAAAACGAACTCTTTACTTATTTATGTTTTTGGCTGAGTAGTCAAAATACAATTTAGTATTTGGATTTAAGTTGGGTGATGGAAATGTGTTACTATGATATATGGATTGATCTGTTACGTATTATAATAGATCTGCTGGGTGTTACTTGTCAAAAAAATAAAAAATCTGGTGGGTATTGATTTGTAATGTAATAATGCTATTGCACCTGTGCAGTTGTGAGATATGTTTTTGGCTGAGTAGTCAAAATACCATTCATCAGTGTATGATGAATTGGTGTTTTATTTTTTCCATAAACATAATCAGAAGTTAGGGTTTGTGTTCCAAGTTGTCTAACTAGGAAAAAGTAATTCACATGCCAGATGTTGTTTATCCTCAATTCATATTTGTATTCAAGTCTTACAGGAGCTGCTTATTGAAAGGTAATGCTGCAATCTGGAAAGTATGACCTTGTCCATGAATACTTCAGAAAGATGAAGAAAAGTGGGGAAGCTTCAAAAGCGCTTACTTACAAAGGTGATTTTAGCTGTCCCTTTTCTGTGATTGGTTTTGTTGTGTGGTGGCTAATGCATCTCTGATGTCTGACTTCCAGTTCTTGTTAGAGCTTTTTGGGAGGAAGGTAAAGTAGATGAAGCAGTGGAGGCAGTCAGGGGTATGGAACAAAGGGGAGTGGTTGGAGTAGCCAGTGTATATTATGAGCTAGCTTGCTGCCTTTGCAACAATGGGAGGTGGCAGGACGCTTTGGTAGAGGTTAGTGTCTGTTTCTGTGGACTTTTGGATCTGTGGTGACTGGATGTAATTTGTTCTGTTTTAATAATGTCTTACCTGTCTATAGATATAACTTATTTGACTATAATTTTGCATAGTTTTAATTAGCCTGACTTTTTCTTCTTTATTTGATTTCTACCATGATCAATTTGAAGACTATTTGTGTAAGATAAGGTAGAATCAAGGGAGCATTTATTTAAATTGTGTTCCCATGCATTTGGTAGAGTTGGTTTATCGCTATAACATTTTTATATTAATTCGTATTTATATATCAATCCTCACATGTTCCTTTGAAGTTTGTGTGCCACATTTTGATTAGTGTTTTCACTAGAATCTCCTTTTGAAATAATTTTCTTCTTCCCTTGTTAATTTGCTATGAGATTGGGAAAAGGAGAAATTTTTCATATTACTCATCCTTTTGCAAATTACGATGAAAGCTCTAGCACTTTACACCACAATTATAGTAATAAATACTATAATTATTCACACTTCTTATGAGAAGATATGAAAAGCAATTTTTACCTTCTTAACTTACAGGTTCTTTATGTGGGGCATTGGATATGGGAAGCATGTAATAGATCAATGCATTTAAAAACTCATTTGTGAGACTTGTTATTTTAAGATCTTGTAATAGTATGATAAAGAGAGATTTGGTTGGAAGGTGGAAGAGACTTTTTTGTATATGATAATCAAAGGGAATGCAAAAGCTGCAGTAATTCTTTTTTTTTTTAATAATTTAAAAAAAAATATAAGCTGCAGTAATTCTGTGGAAAAGCCTGGTTCTCTTTGTCTTTGAGCTTTCATTCCTCAATCCACTCTTTTGTTCCTTCAAATACATCCCCACTAATAGATAGAGACAAATAGGAATAACTGAACCACGTCTACAAAATGCGAGTACCATGCAGCTGCTTCAAAGCCAATGTAATGCTCCTTTGTCAAATGACCAAGATATTGGCAAATACCACATATGATCAAGAAAAGAGCACCTATAATCACATGAAAACCACTACCTGTGTCTGATGGATGACATACGTTGATGGTTAGATGTTTCTTACTTATGCTGGATCTTGATAAATGTTGCAGTATTTCTCAAAAGCTGGATTTCTTGGCATCTCTGCTTCTAGGATCAAATATTGATTTTCTTCTATGTTTTGATAGACCAGAGAGTTCATTCTTTGTTGAAAAATGCATGCAGGTTGATAAGATGAAAAAACTCTCTCTTACTAAACCATTAGAGTTTACCTTCACCGGCATGATAATGTCTTCAATGGATGGTGGGCATATTTCTGATTGCATCTCTATATTTGAACACATGAAAGACCATTGTGCACCTAACATAGGGACCATAAATTCCATGCTAAAAGTTTATGGTCGGAGTGATATGTTTTCTAAAGCAAAAGAGTTGTTTGAAGATGTTAAGAGAGCTAAGTCTGATTCTTACACTTCCCTAAATGGTGTTGAAACTGCGCTTATCCCAGATAAGTACACATATAGCTCAATGCTTGTGGCATCAGCTAGTGCATTGCAATGGGAATACTTTGAGTATGTGTACAGGGAGATGACTTTCTCTGGGTACCAGCTGGATTTAAGTAAACATGCATCACTGCTGGTGGAAGCATCAAGAGCTGGGAAGGTACATGTATTTAAAATTCCTTTTTTGTTCAATCCTTCTTTTTTCTTCTTTAAATTGCTGAAGGTGTTAAACTGTTGGACCACGTTGCATTGTATTAGAACTCTTAGTTCTTGATAAAACTCAAATCACCTAGATAGTTGTCACTTGTCCTACTATAATAACTAATTTTTCTTCTTTTTAATGTTATTAGTTATATGCTTTTATTGTATGAGCTCAGTTATGGGTGGATAATCAAATAATTCAGCATCTATCTTCACACTGCAGTGGTATCTACTTGAGCATGCGTTTGAGACTATTTTGGAAGCTGGAGAAGTTCCTCCTCCTTTGTTCTTCAATGAAATGATAGTTCAATCTACAGCTCAACATAATTATGAGAAAGCTGCCACCCTGGTCAACACCATGGCTTATGCCCCATTTCAAGTCAGTGAAGGGCAGTGGACAGACCTTTTTGAAAAAAACAGACACAGGATTAGTGAGGGTAGTTTAGTGAAACTGTTGGACGCCCTTGGTAATTGTGAGGTAGCATCAGAGGCCACTTTCTTAAACTTGTTAAGATCATTGCACTCTCTCTGTGGTTCTGCCACATCGAGAGACTTCTCAAGTTCCATTGCATTGAGCAATGAAGCCTCGGAGAAATCATCCTTGGATGGCAGTAATGGAGGAATTGATAAGAATATTGGAGCAAATATCCCAAACTATTCTGTAAGAATGAAGCATGAAAACCTTAACCCTGGTGAGGACCCTCTAGTCAAAGATAGTGATTGCACATTAGACACGCTACCTGTTAATCATACTAGCACCAACGCAGAGGTTGATGCTGATTCAGAGACACTCACTTTGTCACCAAATCAAGATTGCCGCACAGGTGGAGAAACAAACCTTTGCATCAGAGGAGATGGTTTTGCTGATGAGGTAGCAACTGGTACTGAACAACTGGCTAACAAGCTTGCAACTTATTTGTTTAATGAAAACTCAGATGATATTGATGAGTTGGAACTTGACACACTAGCAATTGGAGATGATTCTCACGAATCTAACATGCCCACGGCACGTGAAATACTGGAAGCTTGGAAGGAAAGCAGGAAGAAAGATGGGATATTGTTCCCCTTTCAGCTTGGTCAGAAATGAGGGCAAGGTGCATCATTTCAGCCATATCTCTTTAAAGGAGCTATTGTTACATTGTTATAGTTCAATTCAGTCGATTTTGTGTTCATATGTTTGTATATACTTTCATTAAGTAAAATTTAGAAGCCACCATCTATGCTACTGGTTTCTGGCCAGCTCTTATGGCTTGTAAAAGTAGTAGAAAGCTGTAGCTTAATTTAACTCAAAATTTCCAGATTTTTTGTGTGTATATTTTTAACCATGACTCTGTTTGGAGCAGTTTCTACAAGAGAAAATCAAGAAAAGAAAAGGAAGAGAAAAAAAGAATAGTTTTTTTTTTTTTGGGGGGGTGGGGGGGTGTGGGCTATTCAATTATGTAAAAGTTTTCTCTCTCTAGCATGCAATTAAACTTCCACTCCAAATGGAATTCCAAATGGAACTTTTGGAATATAAAATTTCTCTAGTTTAAATTTTCATGCTAAAGTTTTCAATTGCTAGAACATTTTTATTTATTTATCCAACTTATTTAATTTATGCACAACTTTTTCAATATTTATTTTTTCTAATTTCATTTGTATTTTTGTCCAACTTAATTTTCAAGTCCAATAAACTAATGAAAATAAACTCTTCCAAATAAGTACTAATAATTACTTTAAAAAAAAGATAACGATACCTTTATAATTTCTTTTTTAAATTAAGTTGAATAAGGTTACTTACCCAAATTATTATTTTTTTTAAAAAAAAACGACATCGTTTGGGCGAGTTTTGTTGACTTGTAAACGAAATTCCTAAGTTGCCCTCATCTTTCTCATCCACAGTCCCAAAACCCCGATTGTCCTTTCATTTGTCCACAGTCCTTGTATTTAGTTTAGAGCTCAATGAACAAGAAGAACAACCTCTTTAATCTTAAACCCCTCAAAAAACCCTATTCTTATTAAAAACAAAAAAAGTCCTCCATTACCATAACCATAACCATGAGAATCCCCACCAAGTCCCTAACCAGTCTCTTCACTCTCACTGGCAAACCACTCACTCGCACTCTGTGCACGCCCACCGAGACTCGCACCCAGAAGCTCGAGCGAATCGCCGACGAGATCCGAGACCTCACCAAGCTCGAACGCTACGACTACTCCGTCCTCTGGAGGCACAAGATGGGCCTCAACAAGTACGGCCCAGCACTCTCCGGCCTCGGCCCATCCTCGGCTTCCGGATCCGGAGCCGGGTCGGGCGAGGAGGCCAAGGCCGCGGAGAAGAGCGCCTTCGATTTGAAGCTGGAGAAGTACGACGCGGCGTCGAAGATCAAAATCATAAAGGAGGTGAGGACTTTCACGGATTTGGGGTTGAAGGAGGCCAAGGAATTGGTCGAGAAAGTCCCTGTGGTGTTGAAGAAAGGTCTCACCAAAGAAGAGGCTGATCCCATTCTCGCTAAGCTCAAGGAATTGGGTGCCACTGTGGTATTGGAATAAAGATTGATTTTTTTTTTTTTTTTAATGTTTAAATGTAGAATAATGGTTGTTCTTAGATTAATGAGAAATGAGAAATTCTGGGGTTTTTTTGTTTTTGAAAGCGGGGGTTTATGTTACTGGGGGGCTTGAAAGCCGAATCTGGGTGAGTTTGTGATCCCAGTTTTACTAATGAGTAAGTGTTTCTGTTCAAATTTGTGTTCTTGCTGTCTGAAACTGTATTCTTAGTAATGCAGAAATTGCAGATATTATAATCTGATTAAGTTTTATTCTTCCATTGTATAATCTATTTCCCAGTTAAGATTTTATTTTTTCAAAGTGTATCTTGTATCTAATTGTAATAATGATATATAAGTTTGGAGAGTATATCATTTGCATAAAATGATATAGTGAAAATTAAAGTTCAGAACTTTCGATCAATCGAAATTCTACCTGATCGTCGATCAAATTGATGAAGGAATTGGTTCTGGACTTTCTGCCTCTCTCGATTCCTTTTTCAGTTCTTGTTCAATGATCGAAAGACTCTCGATTCCTCGATCGATTGAAAAGCGTGAATAACAGTTTTCTGCAAAAAAATTTGGTCACTGTTCTGAACTTCTTAAAAGGTTTTTATACCTTGTGGAAGTTTTATGAAACTTTGTAACTCTCCGTTAGTATCTATTGAAAGGTAATAACACTTTCGGTATATATAGTAGTTCATGTTCCTTGGTAACTAATTTTTCTTTTTCTCTCTCAAATAAGTTCTAAAAAACACAAGAAACTACTGTAGATATTCTTTGAAGTTGCTATTTGTAGAATCTGACAAACTTAGTTATACAAATTTGTGATAACTCTTTAGCGACAATAGTGTAAGGGTAAATATTGTTTAAGGATAACAATTTTGTGTCTCTAAGTTATCTAATTTTCTATTTGTTTGCTGAGCTCATTTTGTTCTTTCTTAATTACTCCTTGTATTATTCCCAACAGTTTTCATTTGCTGTACACGTTTTTGTATTATACTCTGATCAACAAGGAGAAGAGTGAGCAAATAAAAGGCTATGCAAATAAAAGATTAAATAGAAGGCTATAAACTAAATGTCCCAACTTTCAACGCGGCGAAAAAATTCTAGACTAGGATTTTCTCCATTTCAAATCTTGTCAATTTTGTCTATTTCATGGTTTAAGTTTTATTTTCTAGAGGGTATAATGTAAATTATAAATGATGTGACAATATGTACATTTCTACATTTGTAAAATTTATTCTAATCATGAAATCAACAAAATGGAAAGGACTTGAAATGCCGGGGTTGGATCAGAGACTTGGAGTATGGAGCAACTAGGGTGCTCGCAGTGTGGTGCAGTTTGGCCCATTTTTAGCGCCACATTTTGTGGTGCGGTTTAGCTAAAATCATAACTGCACAGCATTTTATTTTTGCGGTCATATGTGCAGTGCGGTTTAGAGTATAGCCAAAATCATAACTGCTCCGTATCTCTTTTTTGCGGTCACATGTGCGGTGTTATGTATAAGATGTAGTTTGAATGGTTTGAAGTCGGTATATTTTTTAAATTTTGAGCTTTCCTACCCAACCCAAAACTAATTTTTCCCTTTGTTTTGGGCCAAATTTTAAACTATTGAGTTAGTTTTTCTTTATTTTGGGCCGGCTTTCCTAGTCAACACTTGTTAGGGTTATCAAACTTTTTTTTTTGGTTGAAAACTAGGGTTATTAAACTATTAATAATATATTTAATATTAAAAATAAATAAATATATTAATATATAGAAACGGTGCGGTTTGTTTGGTTTTCTTATTATAAAACTACAAAACGCACTGCACCATGCGGTGCGGTGCACTGTTACTTGTGGTGCAGTGCAATTATGCCATTTTGTGGGCAATTTTGGTGCGGTTTGGTGAACACCCTAAGTTCAACCATTTATCATTGGCACACAAAAAATGGAAATCGTCACTCACCCCTTATTCTCTCTTAAAATTGTCTTTTGTCTTTGAGGGAAGAGAGGGTGGGGAATTGAGGATAGGAGACATGTTTGGAACATTACTTTTAAAGTGAATATTGTCCCCAGTTGAAATGGTTTGTTGTTGGCCTACAAAACAATTCACCTTCACGATAGCACAAAGTTATCAAATTGTTGACAACAATTTTGAATTTTCTTGTTTAGAGTTTTCTTAAGAAACTGTGTATCTAACTAGAATGACGATAGAAATTGAACTGGCATTCGTTTTCAAGTCCTTAATCTATAGACAATGAAGAGTTTTAGTGGAAAGATCAAGGCTCTTAATTGGGAAAGGCACATTTCTAAAAAATCTATAATTTTCTTTAAAAAATATGATTTTTTAGATGTTACTTTGTCAATTCATAATATTTTTAAAACATATTTTTTCCTCTACCAAAAAAAAAAAAAAAAAAAAAAAAAAAAAAAACATTAGCAGGTTATGATCTCATTTTATTTTAAGAAAATAAAGTCTCTCATTTTATTTCAATAAAATAAAGTCACCATTCATCTCTCGTGCACATAATCACATGTGAAATGCTTTATTATATAATATTTGCTTTAATTTAAACAGGCATATAAATTATAATATGTAATTTTATTGTGAATGTTTTGGTGATAATAAACAAATTAGTTATTATTATATAATTACACAATTCTTTTGTAGTGTACACACGTCTTATTCACATAGAAGGATGTTTTGTATTTATAATCTTTAGATAGCTAGGTTTTAGCCAAAACTTATGTAAATTTCTGCTACTTTTAGTTAATAGTGAATCATTGAAGATGCAAATTGGAACTATTCAAGAAGTACGTGATTTTAAATGAAGCTTTTTAAAATTTAGGATATAATTTGAAAACACCCAAATTACGGGGAACTATACAATTTACCTAAAATTTTAATAAAAAGGTAACCAGATGGTACAAAAAGAGTGTAATCACTTGGCGTAAAAGAAAAGATAGCCTAAATTTTTATTTTTTATTTTTTAAAGAATCAAGATAGCCACTCTTTTCCTCCTCTTCTTCTTCTTCTTCTTTTGAAAGTTAGTTTTATCAAGATAACCACTTAATACAACCATAGCTTCTAGCTTTTTGAGACCCAACTTATATATATTCTCTTCATGCAATGCTCAAAATTCATGAGAAGGAAACCAAATGCACATGTGCTCATGCACACATAAATTGGAGTGGGTGAAAAGAAAACATATATGTTATTGTGCCAAGCACAGTAGTTAATAAACACAGGCTTGTTTTTAGTGAGCCATGAACACAGCTTCTGAAACACAAATCTTAAGAAAGTTCATATTTTCATTTACTCTTCCATTGGCTCGAATGACGGTCACCATGACATGTGAATTACATATGTATCTTGGCTCCCGAAGCCCCTATATCTATTTCTTTTAGTAGAATTACTCTTCATCCTTTAGTTCTAGAAGTAGGAAAATCTATAAGCTCCTAGCGAAATGACCCCAAAAAAGCAAACACAACTCAAAAATCAATATCCCATTTATCAAATTTACAAACCTAAGCCATATATACAGTTATAGACATATTGGCAGAATTCAGAGCTGCACCAGTATGATCCTAAAGCCCAATGCACGGTTCACCTTCAAAGAACTGGATACCCATATGTGAAGTTCACATCATCTGCAAAATTAGCAAAGATACCACTAGGATTAAGAACTATGAAGGACACTAACAGGGTTAAAATTATATTCAGGTTATGAATATTGCAGCACTAGGATGACAAGAACCTTTCCACCGTAGCATAACATCCAAAGTCACAAATCCTGGATTTCTGGGTGATTCACACGGGAATATGCAAAAATTTCACGTTGTAGTGGACAAAATAGTGTGATGTCAAAAAGCAACACAAAAAAAGAAGAAGAAAGAAACAAGTACAGGTTTGAAAAGTATGGATCGGATGGGCATCAGTTTATTAACAAACAACAGAATGTTGGTGGCATCTCCCCTTGGAAAAAGTGGAATAAAATGTCATTATGAGACCAGTGAAACATTGCATATGCAAAGGATTAGATAAGTGTTTTTTGTGATGTAAAGAAATAATAAAGACATCCAGCCAAGCCCTGAGAACTTAACTAAAGAGGAAGTCCCAAGTTATATATAGAGGAAAAAATAACATAATTTCCCAAGCTTAGCTTTTTGACGGTATGTGATGCCGCATCCTAGATTCCTAACCATAAAATCTCTAGACTCAGGATGCTGGAATAGTTGAAGGGCAAAACATAAAAGAAAATTTTACCAAGCACGGAGTGTTCCACATTTCAATGCCTTCATTGCTGCTTTGGCAAAAACTTGTGCTGCTTCTGCTTCAGCTTCTGCTGCCTCTGCCTCCCTTGCAGCCTTTTCAGCCTCAGCAATAGCAGTTTCTGCTTCTGCAACTGCTCGTGCAGCAGCTGCAGCAGCCTCTTGTGCAGTCATGCCCTTCATCTTTGACAGCTCTGCGTCAACTTGGGTTTTAGTAAGAATGTTGATCTCTCTCTTTTCTGCTCTTGAAGAATCCTTCTGCCTTTCCTCCACAACTAACAAGGAAGAGCTTCTTCTTTTTTCAGAAAATGTCGAACTTGATGCAATCCTGTACTTATGTTTTATCTGTCAATGCAACCACCATAAAAAGTATCCAATACTGAGTCATGATGTTACCATTTATTTTCCTTAAAAACCACATGTCCATGCCTTACAAACTTATTACTCAAATAGTATTTAACTCTCATCACGAACATACCTACATATGCATATCACAAATTCTAATTTCATGTAATCGACTGACAAACAATAGGACAACGTAATCCTTTCTACTATTAAAATGTATTATCAAGCACAAGTTGTTGTCATATTAGATATAATTTTATATGACCTTGAAATAGGATGTGTAAAACGGTTTTCAGGAATGCAGGAACAATTTTTCAGTCAAATAGCTTCATTGACTTGTTAGTTTCCACAGACAAATGTTAATGTCTTTCCCTCTCTACACCAATATTTTGATTGATTGAGTACCTTAATTAATCTTCCATTTGCTGACATATGCTTTAACTTTGTCGACAATAGTTTTTTGAGGTTTGGTGGTGCCCAGTACCGCTCCTACAAGAAAAAAAAGAAAAAGAAAAAAGAAAGAAAAGAAAACTAATAACGTTTAGAATCAAGCACAAGCATTGCCAATGTTTCTAAAAATCCTGACCTGAACATGCACTAGTACATCTTTGGGAGAGATTCTCTGATGCATTTTTTTTCAAAACTGAGAAAATACTACACAGAATTTGATGAGAGTTTTAGTAGTGGGCCTAGTGGCAGATAATTTATAAGCAGCCTGATAATGATAGTTATATTATCAAAGGCTGCTGGATACCCACTAGTTGTGAATTGTGATTGACAGAAAAATACTCAATAGTACTGCAGTCTTGGATCTAAGAACAAAATCCACATCAGTCATTGATTAATGTAATTGAAGAAACGATTAAATTGCCACTTATAAAAAAATAAAAAAAGAGTAACTGCATAAAGAGCTGCAGAAATCACAATAGTGTTTCTGTACAGTTAAAAGAATCATGATTAAAAGGAATACATTTGAAATAACCTTGTATCTGTATGAACGCCAATTTATTAGAAACTAAGAGACGGTAAAAAAGGAAATTTGCTCAAGAAAGAATTGGAATAGAAGGTCTTTACAACTTAAAAGCATTACAAGCACTAGATGTTCTGAAGTTTGATCACTTAGTATTAGTTTCTGCAAGCATGATAGGTTTACAAAGTCATAGCTTAAAGATACACAAGTGAGATTACCTCTATGTACAAAGCAATTGCAGCCCTGTCAGAACCCCTTGGCTCCTTCAGATTGGTAATAGCCTCTAATATAAGCTTATCCAACCTACAACCATGCAAAGGAGGGTCCAACAGAAGAAATAAATAACAATGTTAAGAAAAATAGGATAACCTGGCTCCCATTACAAGTTTTTTACGGCCTATGACATCTGGAGACCCCCACCTCATCTTTGGAGGATCTCCCCTCCTCCTCCTCCTCCACCCCCCACACCCCCCCACCACCCCCCCCCCCCCCCCCCAAAAAAAAGAAAAAGAAAAAGAAAAAAAGTGGACAGTAGGTTTGTAAGTTATAAAACCACCATCTTTTAGATGTTATATATTGTAACATTGACCATGACTGATGTGCCATTTGCCAAATATTGAAGCCACAAAAATAGACTAAAGAGATTTATCAACCAAGAGACATGTCTTGACTTTGAGTAATTTTTCCAAGCATGGTACAATATGTGCAACTTAGATGGGGTGAGTCAAGCAATTTTAGCACATAGTTTATAAAAGACTCTCACTGAATGAAGTGAAATGAAAAAAAAAAAAAAAAAAGTCTACTAGAAAAAATGAGCTGTTTTTTCTCAGTGGTACAACCATTAGAAACTTAAATAAATATTTATAAAAGATGATACTTTGGAATTTAAAAAGGAATTAACAATGGTGTTCCAGTGACTTCTTTTAGCTGTGAAATTAAATTTACATTGCAATTCAGTAATATAATGAATGGCCAAAAATTTCGTGTGAACTAAAATGTAGGAGTAGGGGAAAAGTTAGAGTTTTCCTTGATCATTAAAGTTTATGCACATTTTAATACCATACTAGAACAACAAAAACATCCCAACTAAGAGATCTTGCAGGATATTGTGATTATTCTTTCATGGAACAGATGTACTCTCCAATTATTCATTCCCACTAACTGGAAGTATTATTGAAATACAATATTCCACCACCACTTGGCTACACTTTAGTAAGACCCCATGCCATAAACATACAGATTGCATAATTTTTAATTATCTGATAAACTCTTTCCCATAATTTCTTAAAAGAAAAGTAATACTAGAATTTAATAGATTCTTCTAAATTATAGCAACATAATAAGTTTATGAATGGATTAACTACTATATGAAATCTAGATCAGATAAGTTAAGAATGAAAACTACTTAATGTACATGTCATCATCAGAAGTATCTACGTTTTGTAGATGACAAAATTGCAAGAGATGTAACCTTGCAAATGGTTCCTTTGAATCAGCAGTCTGCAATGTTCCTCTCGAAAGCACAAGAGGCTTAGCATCAACAATTTCAGCATCACTCTGAGGTACAGTGATTAGAGAAATAGGGTTATCATCAAGTTTAGGGGCAGGTAGATCTCTTTTAAGTGCAAGTTTGGCCTTCTGACGGGACCCCCATATTGCCGTCACATTTATATTTCTCCATTTATCCTGTCCATCATATATAATACTCAAATTAATACACCACCACATATCATTTGAAATTGACAAGCGAGTTAAGCACAGAGATTTTAGTTTCCAAAATGCGATAAACAGACGCACTATCCATAAGATCAAATTCTAGATCTTCAAAGCTGAATGAGTAATTACACTTTCATCAGTAATGGCTGACAGTTCCAGCTGAAAGTATAAAATAGATACCTTAAGATCCACATTTGAACGTAGATGTAAGATGCCACTGAACTCTGGGTCAGTAAGTATTGTGCGCCATTTGCCTGCTCCATGTTTTAAGACTCCGGCTTTAAGGGCTGCTTCTTCTTCTGCTGTCCACTTTTGCTTAGGAGCACCCATCTTTTTTTTGCTAATGTGGGTGTCCAGAGCTCTTTGAACAAAATCTGTACAATCGATGCTGCTGCCTATCAGGACATCCACCCATATACAGATAATCAGACACCGGATAGAAATTAAACACATATATACTGCAGCAAAGATAACCAACAAAGAAATCTTGAACAAAACATGCAGTTTTGGAATGTACATGTAAACCTTCAAGGACCACTATCACCAAAATGAAAAAACAGAATGATAATATATACATTCTGGGAGGCAAGCTTGATATTAACATGCCGGTCATGATCACAAATCCGGGTATTGGGTTTGGGTTGTGACAATACCAATATCATCAGTATGACACAAATTTTATAGAAGCGCAAGATTGTATTTATATTGCCAGCAATGTGTCAATGTAATGTGAAAAAAAAAAAAAAAAACCAATTTACAACAATGTAATCAAGCATTATAGACCTCAATCTGATACCCAAGTAGTTAGCTGTGACTTAACTATTAATCAAGCAAAACCACAATTAAACTTCACCCCTTCACACAAGCTACCCATACACACAGCCATGTACAAATAAAAATTATGTACCACTTTTTAGTGTGGAATTATAGCTGGCAAACATAAATTCAATCTGGATGCAGATAAATAAATAAAATTTCAACCACAAATATAACCTCAAATTATTCTCAAAGATGATAAAAGATTTTGTTCCAAATCCAACTCCTAGGCAAAACTCATACTTAAGACGCAATGCTAGATCCTACTGCATATAAATGAAAACATAAGAAAGCACAAAAATCCATCCATTTTCTAATGAGCTAAATCTGATGAAAAACAATATCAGCATAATTTGATTAACGTTAAAAACAGACCAAATCAAACCAAACCAAACAAAACAAAAACTTTTGTAAAGAGAATGAAACGGAAAAGATTCAAAGACAATGTTATTCAATTCTAACTCCGAGGTTTTTGGTAAGAACAGACTGACAAGAAAAAAGATTATTAAAAAATATAAAAAATATAAAAATATAAAAATAAAAATAAAAAACAAACATACATAGAGAAGAAGATTTGGAGGCAGAGGTGTACCGGATTAAAGGAATTGCCGCAGAGATGAGAGATGGTTAACGTGGAAATCAGTTTGGTTTATGCCAAATTTTGTTAGAAAAATTGACGAAAACATGCGAGTGAGACCTGCAGATATAATTCTAAGTGTGAAAATTTTGATCTTTTTTCTTTTATCTTGTCCGAGAAATACAACAGCTTCTATTGCTCTTATTATGACTTATGAGTAATGAAACCTGCGACCACTATGTTTTCTGAAATTATGAATTTGACTCTAAAGTTTTCCAAATCAAATTCAATGTTGGTTGCATACGATAATATGCACTCGCACCCTTAGCAAATATTTTTATTTTTATTTTTATTTTTATTAATTTTTCCCCCCATGAGCTAGGATACACAACAAAAATGCAGCAATAGTAAGGGGAAAAAAAAAAATTCAAAGGATACCAAACAAACATTGATGACTCAATTAGGGTATGAGCCAATGACCTTGTAGTTGAGCTAACACTTTTTAGCGTTTTGAACCGAGATGTCTAAAGTTCAAATTTCTCGTCTCCTGTTATAATATTGAATATGTGGGGGGTGAAAGTCCAGCCTAATGTATTGGGCCTGAGGCCCTATTCGAAGACTACTAAATGTCCGAAGAGAAGAAAATATCTGGGAAAGGGTCCATGTGGAAGAATCATACCTGGAAATGAATGAGGGATGCATTCCGAAGAGTTCGTAAGTTGTCCGAAGAGGTCTTCCTCCTCGGATACGAATATTCTTGATCAATCAAATGTGTGAAGGGTTAGAATGATCTTCCTAATGGTTCCAATAACGAAGATAAATTCTGAGCGTGTCTGGAAATGATAAGAACGAAGAAATATCTGAAGGGAAAAGCTGCTACAACCGTGTTTAATGCATTACATCTACTTTTCTGGCCGCATTTATGTGGAGAAGATCCCTGAACAGCGTAATCTCAGCTACCACCACTCACAAAAAACTAAAAAGAAGACTTGACATGACATATACTCGAGTGGATGTTTAGATGAAGACCAAGTGGACGATGAAGATGGGGGATGAGGATGCTATATAAAGGGAAGAAGCCTCTGATGAAAAGGAGAGAGAAAAGAAAAAGGAAGGGAGAAAAAGCAGAGAAATACGATTTGACTGTAACTCTAAGTATTGTAATTATCTTTATTCAATATAAATCTCTTCGGACGTTCACTAGGACAATTGTTCAAGCCTGCTTGCATGTTAATTCATCTTTAACTATCTTCGTTAGTCACTTTGTGATTCACAACTAGCCTATTTCTTTCACCCACTCTCTACAAATTTATTGTTCTAGGTTCAGTGGGCTCATAATCCATATCTCTTGGGTTTGAGCTACAAATTCTGACCTTACAGAATATATCAAACAAATTAGGGTATGATATTTTAAATCTAAAAAATTAACTTTTTTAATTTTTTAAAGTCATAAGAATTAATATTGAATTAACATTATTATTACTACTCGGATATATATAAATTTTGGAAGTATGACATACTTTAGGTAAAAAAAATATATAAAAGTCATGATTTTAGAAACATAATTGGATTGGCTGGTTCAATTGGAAATCAAACCTTCAATTGGTCCAATAAAAACCATAAAATTGGTGATTCAACATTAAAAATTGTCGGTAAAAAACTGAGAATTGAATCCTTTTTCAATTATTTGACAATTCCAGTTTTAAAAATCATGATAAAAGTATAAAATTTAATTATTCAAAACAATTTTATTAATTTAATAGATATAGAATTAAAATTTTGACAATAATTAAAAATAAATAAATGATAAACCATTATACATTGAATAACATAAACATAATTTGTTCAAAGATGAACTTATGTCATAATTTATTTTCCTAGAGTGATATTTTGAAATTTAGTATTTCGCATCATTGGAAATATCACAATTTAATTTATGCAAGACTTTATGTTTTTCACTTGAACCTTAAGTTAGAGGTCTTGTATTTTCATGAGAATTTAGATATTTTTTACAATTATAATCTTTAAAAAAAAATCTTAAAATAAAAAACTAAGAATTTATAAACTCTCAAAAATTAAAAGTTTCTTTCATAAATTCATACATAATCACAAAATCATCCAATCAATAATGCACATTATACTCCTATTTACATCAAAATCAATTAATATGTTAATCTACTAAATACTAATAAAAAACAGTTATTGATTAAAATCCCATGGTATCCATTAGAAAAAGTGATTCTAAAAAATAAGTGTTATTATTAAAAAATGAGGGCTAGGGGCATATTTCATGTATAAATAACAAAATAGGGGCCAACCCGCAAATATGCCTAAGTATACTATAGTGTTACACTCACACAGTGCTTGGTGGTAGCTTTTACTTACTAGTGTTACTATTACTTAGACTTTCAGTTCCAGTTTTTATTTTATGTGAAAGCTAAAAACTGTGGGCACTCACGGTGCTGTTGTACGCAACTACTCATAGCATAGATTTATGGCGAACTCTCTGCAACGCAGTATCTGGAGCCATGGTCGTGGTCTCCGAACCACGCTAGTCCAGTGGTCCAGACCATTCTCCGCCGACGCACTGGTCGAGAGAAAGCCTGGCGAGATCGGCGTCGTCTCCGGAATCCCCGATGAACACCTTCGTCGCAGGGTACACCTTTCTTTTTTTCTTGGGTTTCAATTTGATTCATCTTTTTTGACTCAGTTTCTGATGAATCATGTTCTTTCAATTTTTCATTTTTATAATATATGAAATGAAAATTTGACTTCTTGGGATTTGGGTATATTTTTTTCTTGCTGAGATTGAATTTTTGCTAAGTAGACTTGGGCCTTTCCAATTTCAAACATGAAAATTGAGCTGGGTTTTGTGTGTGTGTGTGGATAATTTGATAGTTGTGAGCTGGGTATTTTACTTGCTAGTGTTTTGGGAATTGAGGGGAGCTGGAAATGCTTATATTTAGGCGGATTGGAAAGGCGGTTTAGTACTGATAGGTTAAGGTTTTCTTTCAAAAGTACTTTTTTTTCCCTTCAATAATTTGAAGTGCATTGTAGGTTGTCATTTACGCGCCTGCTAGAACTGCGACTCAACAAGGATCAGGAAAAGTTGGAAGGTGGAAGATCAATTTTATGTCGACACAGAAGTATGTTCTTTTTATCTGTATAAAGGGTTGTCATTTTTGTCTAGAAATTTGAATTCTCTTTCAATTCAATGATTTTTTGTGGGAGGAATGTGTTCTAATTCGATTCGTAATGCGTAGGTAGGTAAATACTGTTTGTTTCGTGCAATCTTATGTACTAGGCTTTCTGCTGAGCAGCCTCAACGATCTATTAGAAATGACACTTACATGTGCTAAGACTTTATTACTGATATATGCATAATCTCTAAACTATACTAAACTATTTATATAAGACTATAAATTAATCTTTTCCTGAAATTTTCAAATTTATACTAAACTATTTGATGATTAAAAGTGAAATCCCCAAGTTTATTCAAGTGATTTATTGTCAATGACTATTCTCTATTTTGTGAATACTTCCTTAAATTATTTGCAATTTAATGAATTACTAGAATAACCAAGAAAGCAAAAATGCTTCACTTTTACTGTATAATGTCTTTCTTGAATTTGGACCAAAGGGGAATGAACGTCCTTTACACATTCAGGAAACTAACAGTCAAGCACAGGTTTATGGGTAACACATGTTACAATGTTTTCTGCCCTCAAATGTTTTGCAAGGAGCATGCAATCAAGTCCTTATATACGAATTTTAGAGCTCAATATTACTGGAATAATTATTTTATCACCTTTATCGTGTGATTAATGTTCCTACTAATATGTTTGTAGGTGGGAAAATCCATTGATGGGCTGGACATCCACTGGGGATCCATATGCCAATGTTGGTGATGCTGCATTGAGTTTTGATAGTGAAGAAGCTGCAAAGTCATTTGCAGAAAGGCATGGTTGGGATTATGTGGTATGTGTTATTTCCCTTTTTAATTATTTGCTACTGCAAGGGATTTTTTTTATAATTTTTATTTTAGGTAAATTACACTATCCTCCCTCAAGGTTTGGGAGAATGTCAGGAACCTCCTCCAATTTTCAGAAATGAGTTTTAGCCCCCTATTCACTATTTTGATGAAACAACCAAATTGTTCTATTTTTTTCTTGTATGCTTTAAACTATTGTTGCAATTGTACATGCTTATACATTAGTTTTTCTTGTTTTGTCTTGTTTAGGTGCGTGTTTTAGCACAAGCAAGTTCAGTAGTTCACATCTTTAAGTTTGTGAGGGTTCTGGTCAATGTATGATTGTTATTGGACATGAAATATGAGTTGTGAATCTGCCTTTTGTTGTTCCCTTGTCTCAATTTTGTGTTGTTGGTAGCTTTGTATCTGCTGTCTGCTTGTCTTGTATAATGCTTTTCTACAGTTTGGGAGCTTTAAATTTGACGGCATTATGTTCTATTACCTTTTCTTTTTTTGAAACTTTAAATTTTTGTGTCAATATGTTCTGAATTTTTATTTTTCAGTTTAATTTCTGTGTCGTAAAATGCTTGTAGTTTCACTGTTGCTACTTTGCTTTCAAATTGTTTAAATTATTGGTTGAAAACTCCCATTGATAGTTCTTTGATGAATGCATATTTTTTTCTTTGACCTCAAATTTTTGTTCCCATTTATCCTATTGACAACAATTCTTGAATTCATCTGCAGGTTAAGAAACGCCACACACCATTGTTGAAGGTTTGAGATTCTTCCACTTTCCTTTTGACAGTTTTAGCTATTTTCATGATCCTACAAATAGCTGAATTTATATCTTTAGGGTTAGTGTTGGACTGGGGGACTCAACAATAGTTGTTAGATTTGACATTGAGATAACACTTTTTGGCTGGCCATAAGAATGGGGAACATGCTTTATTTTTATTTTTTGAAAATTGAATGATTAGGTTGAGGTCTTGGGTTCAAGATGCATTGGGTGTTTATGTGTTACTTATAATAATTAAGAGAAAAGAATTGGGTCGAGATGGGTTTACTATTGCCTTCTTCCAGTCTTGCTAGTTTGTGGTAATAACACTATAATGTTCTTCTTTGAATTTTATGATAAGTGCTTTTTGAAAAAAGTTTGAATGCTACCTTAACATTTGTGACTTTAATTCCAAAGAAAATGGGTGCTATTGAAGTAAAGGATTTTAGGCCAATTAGCCTTGTGAGTAGTATATATAAAATTTTGGTGAAGGTGCCTAATGGTGGGAGGCTTGGGATAAGCATTAGACATCCTAAATTCAAATCCCCACGAGGAGTTTCCATGGATTACCTGATACACAGTTCTGGCAGGCGGAGTCGTGTATCTAGAGTTTACTCCCTAGGGGTGGGTCCAAAGGACCTTTCCTTGGTAAGGTTCCATGTCATCAAAAAATATTTGGCAAAGGTTTTAGCAAACCGATTGAAAGGGGTATTAGAGGAGATAGTGTCTGATATGTAGAATGCCTTCTTCCAAGGGCGACAAATTCTTGATTCGGTCTTGATAGCGAATGAATGTTTGAATAGTCATCTAAAATCTAGCAGACCAGGGGTGCCATGTAAATTGGATGTGGAGAAGACTTGCAATCATTTAAATTGGGATTTTCTGCTGTGTGTGGTTCAAAGCTATGAAGCACGGGTGCGTTTCGGGACTCGGGTGCGGGTGCGGGTGCTGGACTCGGCAATTTTTGAAAAAGATGGGTGCGGGTGCGGCAGGACTCGGCGATTAAAAAATTATTAAAAATATTTTTATTTATATTTTTAATATATTGCTAAGCCAAGTTCGCAGATTCACTCACAAATCACAAATCACATATTCACAAATTACTAATAAGTTAAAACTATTAACTAAATAAAAGTATAAAACTAGCAGTGGCACTGATTTATCTCTGGATGTTTGCTTGATATTGGACCATGGACCAGATGGTAGGTGGAAAGTTAAGTGGTCCAAAGTCTAGGAAGTGGGCCAAAATGTTAAGCCCACAGAAGATTATTTTAAGTCTATAGCCCCATTCAACCCAGTCAAAGCCAAACAAGTCCACACTTTTAAACCCAAGCCCATCTTTGTCTGGCGGCCCAAAACAACAGCTCACTTCCTCCTCTTCTTTTCCAGCACACGAAACCAAAATCCCAGGGATATCTTTGGCATCAGTCAGTCGATGCTTCCTGAAGCTGTTCTCGGTAGCTGTCAGACACTAGCCCACTCGACAAAGGTCGCCGATGAAGCCGATAATGAGATTCCAGGAATGCATCGGCAAAGACCTCCGATGGTGAAGAGAATTTGCAACGAGACATCCAATTGATTCTTCAGCGCGAATCGGCCCGAGTCCTCGCCGCGTCGGCGCGAGTCGGCGAAAAAAAAAAAAACCACGTGGCAGACGCGGCCCGACATGGCACCGACGCGGGGTCAGCGGCGTCCCTCGCGCGTCGCCGCGTCGCACCGCGTCCGACGTGGGTGCGGCGCCTCTGGCGCCGCGTCCGTGCTTCCTAGGTTCAAAGGTGTGGTTTTGGTGAAAGATGGATGAAGTGGGTGGAGTTCTATATTTCTACTGTAAAATTCTTTATTTTGGTGAATGGCACACCTACTGGTATTTTTGCTAGTAGCAGAGGTGTCCAGCAGGGGGATCCATTATTCCACTTTCCCATTGCTGTTTGTGATTGTCATGGAAGCTTTGGGTAGGATGATTACAAGGGCGGTGTCAGGAGGGTATCTGAAGTTTCCGTTGACAATTTGAGTGGTGAGTCGTCAAGAGCCTTGTAGCTCAATTGGTTGGCACCTCTTGGTGTTTTCAATAGAGACATCAAAGGTTCAAATCCCCCCTCCTCCAACTATTGAATTGTCAAAAAATTTGAGAGGTGAGTCATTTCTCTTCTCTTTGTGGATGATACACTCATCTTCACTTTGAGTAGGATGATGATACACTGAATGAGAAGCCACATGGATTCAGGTGGCTGAAATGAGTTCCAGCAATGCTGGTGGAAGGAGCCAATAGTTGATAATATAATCTACGGTGGCTATGAAACTTAAAAAGAGAGTTCTTTCGAATAATCAAGGGAGAAAAATGTGATTGGCCAATAGTTGATAATATAATCCAAGGAGCCAATAAGAAGCAGCCAATTTTAAAAAATAAATCAGAAGTATTAAATTTGGACGGGTTGGGTTTGTTGGGTGGGTTTTTCTCACACTCGACACCTGCCTGAATACTAAATTTTCTCAAAAAACTGCCCCCCCATGGCCCAAGCTGACTTTCTACTTGTTCAAACCCATCCGCGACCCTTTAGGTCAGGTTTCTGGGTTATTAAGCACCACTGTCTGGAATATTGATTCATTGTGGCCATGTAAGTTCACGATTTAGATGGTTTTTAGTCAGCATGTGGCTAGTCTTGTATTGTTGTATCGACGCATGACCTAAGAAACATAACATGATCATAGCCATCCTTAGAATACTGTTTCATCTGCTTGTTCAAAATATCCATATCAGCCCTAACTATTGTAGAACCCTTTTCTGTTCTGGTTGCAGGTGAAAACATATGCAGAAAACTTCAAGTGGAAGGGTCCCCCGAAAACTGAGGATCCCCAAAAAACTGAGGAAAACTGATTTTATTTCTCTCACTGATCTTTTCTGTTGGTTCTATCATAAGGCAATGGGGCATTCAGTTTTCCTTTGAAAGTCACTCATCCCGAATGAATTCCTTGATTTTAATAAATGGGAGTTATGGTTGTACTCTTTTTGTAAAATCATAGCAAGTTTAAGTTGCATTCCCTGTACAATTAATTGATTGGATAGTTGTCTCTTGTGTCCTCTTTCTTTGTATACAAAGGGATTACTACACCAGCTTTGTTTCCTATTCCTTTGTTTGACGTTTAAGTTGTTCATGCTTTGGTTTACAAACCTTGCTCTGCAATTCTGCATTGGAGGAGCTGATGCCATGTGTTTCTGAAACTGCTATCCTATCGATAATCTGTTTAAAAGGTTAGGTGCTCGATAATAAATATCAGGTATGGAGCAAATGGTTACCAGAAGTATATTTAACTCAAACTTTGAGGTACCTTGCTCATCACCAAAAATGCCTTCGGCCACTGGCCCTAATGATACGTAACCCTTCATTTTTGGAGAGGTGATGTGGCACGATGCTGCTGGTGTCTTGAATTGAAGGATCCTTCGGCTTTGGGTTCTTAATTTTCCGGGTTGGCCTAGAAAATATTCACACTGAATACAAAATTTGTTGAAGATGATTAGAGACAAAATAGGCCAATACCCACTCTAGGCCAGTAGCCAAGGCTTCCAACTACATCCCCGAGGCAGGTGAAATATGCCATGGTAAAGCACAAACCTATAATAAGCTGGTCAATAGCTCTATTTGGGAACAACTTTTTAGATTTTTGCTAAAAATGTGTTAAAGTATATTTATACCTTGAAAAAAAAATTGAAAAAGTGATAAAAAGCAAGAAAAAGTAAAGTTTTAAAAAGCTATATATAACTAGAAGCTAAAAGTTGAAGTTGATGCCAAACAAACTCTTAAGTTCGCCAAAAAAAAGTTTGACTAGCATTTTGCAAGGTTTTGAATGAGCCAAGCCAAACTGAGTCGAATATTAAAAGTTTAGATTTATTTATTTAGTTATATTTTGAACACAACTCAAGCTCGAATTCATTACTAAACAAGATTACAAATTTAGGCTTAGTTCATAACATGTTTAACAAGCTTGAGTTTATTCACTAGCTACTTGATTACACTTACATAGTGTAGGTGCCTTTTATGTTTTTGGGTTAAGGCTTTCTGCAGTGGGTAGGAGTGTTGGGCTTGGCTCATTATCTCTACAGGATCTACTCAGAGTCAGTCTGTGCACAAGACAAGAGAGCCCAAACCCCAACTTATTCAATCTTATTACAAGATTAGGCCATAAAGTTGTACATTTTGGAGGAAGGGTTAAGATAGCTACTTTTCATTCAATGAAATTAAAAAAAGTGGGTTTGTTACGCGAGGGAAAGAAAAGATTTGTCTATAAATGCATGTTGTTTTTACTGTTTACACCCTTCTATTTTATTAAATCGTACTTCACTCTTTCTCTTTTCTCTCTTCTTTCATTTTCAACTCTTTGTTTAGATTGCCTAAGTCACTGCCCCACTTCCTCTTATGGATATTGTTCCTATTTATACACCAAATCAAGCTTGTGTGATTTCTCTCTTTTACCCTTATTGCTCACCAACCATTTTGTCCACTACAATCACTTTTGAGGTGCCCACTACCCTTCTAGTTGTATGGGGTTCAACCTCCACTACCTCTAAGCATGTACAACATTTTCTCTTTCTTCCACTACGAATCCCATGACAACTCTCATCCATTTCATTTTCTTGTGTACCTCTCTCTCCTCTTTAAATGGTAAAACCTTAGGCCTCTTTCTACTAACCTCTCTAGCATGCCTTAAGTGCTCCCAGCCAGTTTACTACCTATTTTGGATAAAAATGCTTTCCCAGCAAAGCACCTCTTAAAAGAGGTCTTGTCAAGATACAGGATATATACTCTTTCTCCCTCCACCAAATTACACTCTCTGTAATTCCTTTAGCCATGGATCCACCTTCCTTGCATTAGTTGGGTACAGGTTGGTAGTGCTTTGGCTATTACATTTTTGCCTTTTCTCTTCTGGCCTTGTTTTCTTCCTTTCCCACGCGGTTTTTGTTGCTGTTATTTGAATATTTTTTTTGTCCCTTTTATTTTGTCTTCCCATTTGCATTTGCCCCTTTATGGAGAATGGTGTAAGTTTGTTGGGCTTGCCTCACCTTGTCTTGCTGCCAGTGGGCCTTTCCAGGTCTCTCCCTTATTGTTTTCCATTAATTCTTCTTTTGCCCATTCAAGGCCCGTTCTTATTTCTTGGAGAGGGCCATCTCACCATGGCTAATTCTTCCACGTTGCCCATATCCCGTAGTGGGTCAATAAATATTCCTCCTGCTTGGGCCACACTTATTCACTTCCTGGGCCTTAGGGGCATGGCCCTATTGATTTGCTTCTATCCTCTAATCTCTTCTGTCTTTTTCTTGGTTTGGTTTGGGAGTTTTTGCCACTGGCCCTTTGGGTCCATATTATCAAAAGTGGGTTTCAACAAATGGTAAAACTGTGACTAAAATTTTTTACTCCTTAACCAGTCTATGAATTTTTATTACAAATAGAAGGTTTAAATTATTAATAACATATAAATAATAATTTGATATTATATAGGCCTATTTACAAATTGGTAAGTTCATAATAATTTGAAACTCTAAAAGCTAGCTTTGGCTCTACAACCAATATAAAGCTGGGCAAAAATCTGAATGATTTGACATAAAGGTTATTCGATGTGATTTGTTAAGAAGGGCAAAAGTGGTTGGACTCGTTACCAAGTTTAGTCACAAACGAACCAAGACCTGGACAGTTAGACCCACGCAACAAAGACCCACCGGTGCAAGACCCACAACCAACGCAAGATTCTCCACTACCAAAACTCACAAACACATCATGCTCAAAGCTGTAGCAATAATAATAATAGTATTATGCCCGAGTTTATATTTTTGAATTGAGATAATCTTTGATGATCTTTTTTTGAGAGACTAATATCATCTCTAATTAAATGACATTATATGTAAAAACACCCTTTTTTTTTAATGACCATTTGTTTTAAATTTTACATTGGGATAAAAAGAATTAATTAATTATTTGGCTATGAATCAATCTAATGAGGAGAATTTCTGTTATGTCTACTTTTCAAATTTCTCTGATCTCCACAATTTGCGAATTTTCTACATATTAAACCCAAATGGTGATAGTTTAGTTTACACACTAGTTTATTGACAATTTGAGTTCTCTAATATCTAAAGCATTTGTGTCCTGTTGATATAGTGAATAAGTCTATATAAATATATTTTTAGATAAGTTTACATATAAAAATTAATAATATTATATATAGTTAAAATTGAATTCATATTCATGGCTTGTTCATTAATATAATATAATATTTGAGCTCAGCTTGTTTAATAGTCAAGCCTAACAAATGAACATAAAAATGTATTTTCCTGAGTTTAACTAAAATGTTTATAAATAATTTGGTTCATTTACCAGCATTTGCTCCACATCAAATGGTGTTCATCAAACATGAAGCTATTTATGCATGAGTTAAAATCACAATTCAAACGTACTATACTTTGGAACAGCTAAACCCTTACAAGTCAAAACCCTTTTTGTTACATAGATGTATACATAATTTAGCCCACTAGCACTAGTGACGCTGCAATCTTCAACCAAGAGAGTAAAACAACCCAATCTTCTACCAAATGAACAATAAAGCAAACATTTTTAGAAAGAATCACCATATCATTCATTATTCTTGTGTCATCAAAGCATCTTACAGTTATGTGCCATCCAAAAGTAAACCAACTTGTAAGTAATCCTATCTCAGAAGGATGCAATAACTGATTAAGACAGTTACAGCCAACTTTTTCTATATATTATCTAAAAAATTTGCCAGCTTTGATCAGCAAGCTGATATCTTGCACTACTTAAAATACAACAAGACTCACGACTCCAAAACTCCAATGCAGCCATACGCTGGTATTATCCAACACTAGTAGCTATTTTTGAAGCCTTAACAAGATGGCAGACTAATCTAACAAAACTGAACTCCAAAAATCTGATGCAGCAAAGTGAAAGACATCCAGTACATACTTTCTGATCTTAATATAGATTAGATAATTTTCCAAACTGTGGTATTGCAACTTCAAATGACCGCCCTATCAACAGTAATTCCACTTGTATCAGGTACCAGCTTTTTCATATAATACTTGGATTTACGTGATAGATTGATCTTTCTCCTCTTCTTCTCTGGTATTGATTCAAATGAACATTCAGAGAAACCACGCCTCACAAACCTGTAAAACAAAAGGTGGAAATCCATTTTTTAAAATTAAGCATTTTACTAAACAGAGTTGTTTCTGCATGGCAGGCTGGGACACCAGTAAACATGACATCTTCCAATTGTGATTTCCTGGGCTATCAAATGCACAATTCTATGCTAAGGAATGGAGTTGTAACAATCAATAATCAGAGCTCTCCCTAAGAAGCATCTTAAACAGATTATAGTAATAATAGGAAATAATCCCCTCCCTTAAAACCATATTCCCATAAACATAGTAGATTAAAACCAACAGATCTATGAATTGTCAATCAAGTAAAAGAAAAACATAGGAGTGATGACAATGCTTTTCCTAGAATTATGAAATTCATCAAGTGACAAACCAAAGTTGGACCAGTACATGTAATGATATCAACTTAACGACAAAAAATCTGTGCGTAGAAAGAATATGTATCCTACAAGTTTAGGAGCAGAAACACTCCTGCAGCGTTAACCATACAGGCTTTTTATATATATTTTATCAAACACATTGCAAGTCGACACAATTAGCATACATTTATGGAATTAATATAAAGTAGTAGGTGGTTGCAAAAATACCAATCTGCAGTTCGGGTTGTAAGCAGAAAAAGCATCTCCAATCCAAGGGAGGTCGCCTTCCTCTCAACATAATCTGTAGGTATTTATTCTTCAGTTATATAATTGCAGGAAAAGAAAAGAGTATCACAAACAGCAAAGCTTGTATTTTTAGAAGGGAGAAAGAGGGGTGGGGGAGAGCCCGCAGAAACCACAACCAACCTGGAACCAATCCTATATCGAATCTAGAACTTTGGTTTTTCCTAGAATTTGTGATACTTATAATACATATAAGATTAAACCACAGGTCATACCACTCAAATTATTATTTATTTTTTTTTTTTTTAAAAATTTTTTTAATGTAAACGAAAATGTTAATAAACATAAAAGCATCACTGGAAATAAAAAAAAAAGTTTTATATTATCGAATGAAAAAAAATCTTGAATTAGAAAATAGAAATCAAATAAAAAAAGGATTCACGGACCAAGCGGATCCTGAAGCGTCCCTCTCAAACCAAGAAAAAGAGGTTGAAGAAGATTCTAGGAGATTAGACATAAAAAAATGTAGAAACAAAAAGCAATATAAGACTAACATGGAAGCAGAACTTGAGTTATATAATTTTCTTATATATATATATATATATATATTTTTTTTTTTTTCTGGAGTTCAACTTGAAACTTGTGTAGAGTTTTATGAATTCATGATCAAGTGCAAGAAACAAAGTATATAATGTATTCTACATTCTATATTCTCTGTGAGATGTGACTGCAGCATCTGAAAGAAGCTAAACTACTTTAGACATGACGTATAATTGGGCAGAAGCAGTTCATGTGAACAATTACAGTAATTTTTTCCCCTCTATATGTCAATCTCCAACAACATTGGTTTGGAGCATAATATCACCTCATGTTTATGATATACTGAAGCTTCCAAAGGGTTTCTAAAAAGAATGTTTCTATTAAGTTAATTTTATTACTACTTGTGACCCAGCCATGGAAGATTAATTTGATATAACTTTGCAAATTCGCCTATTGAAGAATTATTTTATGGGGTCCACTTGTGAAGTCCAATTTAAGTAAAAGTCATGCAGTTATAAAGGTCTAAGCACGAGTCTTTTAAGGTTAAAAAAGTTTTTTATTTGGGTTTTTTATTTTATTAGTTACAGTCAATTTAATATTCAGGGGCAAACCCATAATTTCAATAATTCTTGCGAATTAAGGGTATTTTGGTAATTTAGCTGAGTCTTGAATCTTCTAGGAGATCCAAAGTATCTTAGATTTTATTTTATTTGGGTCCAACTTAGTAAATTTATTAGGTTTTAGTTTACTACTAGTACAAGGAAGAGTCTTTTTATATATATATATATATATATATATATTTATGCTCAATGTATTTAAAGGAAGCAGACAATTGATTAATAAAATTATTGAGTATTGGGCCACCTTGGCCTTAAGGTTTTTCTTCCTCCATTTTCTCTTCTTCTTTTCTTTCTCTCAGTTAGTGTTCACGTCATGGGTACTGTTTATACAGCCCTTGAACATCATTAAACCTTCTCTTTTTTCTTCTTCCTTAAAAAACCCCAAATCAACCCCTTTCTTTTACCTATCAAAACCCTAGAAGCCAACATACTTTCTTCTACCAAATAGCCATCAAATAACTCATCAAACCATCTTTTAATTCCTACAACCCATAACCCTTTCTTCAACAACTCTAAATTCCTTGTCCACAAATCCTCCTAAACTTTAATACGTTTCACTCTATGGATGCACATCTAGATGTTCCAGAAGTACTGTAAGAAGGGAATACTTAAAATCATACCAAGTAATTTGTCACCCTGTCCTTGTCCACGACAATCGGGAGAAACTGCAATGGCAGCAACCTCTCCACACTTCTCCTCAAAGAAAGGAAAAAGAGCAGCACAAGCAATGATCTGACCTTCCCTTTCAACGACGATGAATGAATCCAATGCTTCAAGAAGCTATTAACACAAAATGTGTGAAACAAATAAATTATTCCAGTTTAAGTAAAACTACCAAACATTAGGCCCGTTTTGAGTTTTAACATTTGTAAGAACATCTGCAAAACAATATCCAGACCTGCTGAACAAAAATATGAAAGGGCAAGGGTGCAAACCTCTTGATCAGTCCGGCGAACCAATGTTCCAGCTTCTTCCAAAGGTAGTAAGATTTGTCTTATTCCAGAGAAATCTTGGACCATAGCCATCCGGGTTCCTTCATACATGTCACTAAGAATAGAATTTAATGCACAAGTTAGTGAATGGGAGGAAGTTAGTGAATGGGTGGAAGAACAGCTTGATGAAGTATAGATCAGCATCATGACCTCATGATTCTAACAATCAAATGTCAACTGCATAGATTTAGTGGCAGATTCCATGCCATTTCAAGTGCAACTTCTGAACAAGGGATCACTTCAAGGTAAACGTAGTTTTCAAACAATCTATCTTCCATAACTATTTTGATTAGTCTGTTGCAAATAGATTCAATCTTCCTTATTTCTTAAATTTATTTTACTCATAGGTCATTTGAGTAGGAATCATGAGATGACACTAAAACTGCTTAGCGCTATACTGTCTTGAAAAGCTAAACTTGAGAATGAAAACTGTAAAACCATTAAGCTTCACATACCTAACAAATAATATAAGCAATTGAAACGGGATAACTATGAGGAGGTTCTGACTGAAAAATAAAGTTGTAACATCTCAACTGATTTTTTATTTTTATTTTTTGTAGATATTGTAACATCTCAATTGATGATATAATATTTTTTGAGGACGTTGAAGATTTCTTCACATCTTTATTAGAGCAAAAGGTGAGATAGTTCTTGGGGTTGATTAGGTGTCTTCATTCAAGTGACAATAAATAGAAGAATGAAACAAAGTGAGAGCGGGCATTTTCAAATTTCAGTTTTCACCAAAGTACCTTGTATTTCTTGTTTTGTACCCAAACAAGTTACCAAAACATGATATGAGGTAAGCTCTTACCATAAAGGAAAGTCAACCAGATAAGTTCTGATAATAAAAGTTCTGCACTCCCACTAACCACTTATCACTTTAGAATAATTTTCAGCAAACCTTTACCACCAATTCTATTTTTAAGAGGCCTGTTCCTTATGATCAGAACTTAATACGGGCTAATCATCAAATGATTTCTTACATTGAAGAAAACTGAAGCAGTTAGGTAAAAGACCGAGAAAAGAAAAGGGCAAGTTAGCGAAACAGGTTAGCCAGGTTCACTTATTAGCAAAGTTTAATGACCTACCTTTCAAAGGGTAATTGGCTCAAAGAAAAAAGGTAAAGAATAAATGCAACAGGTCTGCAAGGAAAGATACAAAACCCACTTCGGCTTCTTGTGAGGGAAGGTTATAAGCCTAAAAATTACTTAACCAAGGACAAGGAAACTACTAAAGCTCATAAGTTGATATGCAAAGTCAAATCACAATAATAAGCCACATGGTGACTTGTAAGAATGGCATTTGAAAGTCCACTAGGATGCTAACCAAGTACCAGCTAACTGATTCACACAACACTTTAGAAATGAACAAAGGACATGGAACTCCAATATATATACATATATATATATATACACACATACATATATACATACATACATATATATATATATATAGAGAGAGAGAGAGAGAGAGAGAGAGAGAGAGAGACAGCGAATGCCTACCAATAAGGAGCACATACTTTAGCTTAATACCACCACATAAGTCACAGATATTAAGTTTTTTTCATAAGATGATAGTCATACCTAGCCACCATAGTCCCCAACCCGGCTCTCGTAAACAATTCCAACAATAAAACTCCACCTTTAGTACCATCTAACAAATGAACTCTTTGAACACCTCCCTGACAATAAAACAGAAAAGTATGTTGGCAGGGTGCTAGGCACCAACATAAAAAGCAGTTGAAACTTCAAACAAATAAGGCACATATCATGTGAGGGGCTTTCTAAAACCTGAGAATATGATGGATTATTTTTTCAGAGAAACCAAACACCACACAAGGCACATAAACATCAAGATAGTATCAATGCAACCCTCTCGTTTGAGACAAAGATCAAATTATTCTAACATTTAGTATTAACAGGAATAGAAGAATAAGGAAGCATGAGGAAAATACCTCCTGCTCTTCCTCTTCCCTCTCCCCCCCACCCTTTTTTATCCCAGCAGGCAGGGAAAATACATAAGTAAATAAAATTTGACTAAGGACCTTTTGAAAATTATATGTAGTATCCACATATCAGCAGTGTAGAGAAAAAAAAAGAAAAAAGAAAAAAGAAAAAAGAAAAAAGAAAGATCAATTTTGATTTCTTTTATTGGAAAGTTACACATGCACCTAGTGAAGAACTTCACTCTCCATCCCATTATTAAGGAAGGAGGAAGTGCCACTGCCAGTTGAGCAACTCATTGGCAATTTCATTCACTCTTTTTTTTTAATAATAAGAATAACCTGTAATAAGGGAAGGTACGTGTTACCACTCAGATTCTGTGCACATTATGGTTAAAGAGACTAAATGCAGCAAAATTTTCTAACAAATTCCCAAAAAATGACAAAATATAAGGGCATCAGTATTTAGGAAACATCCACCACTACCGATGTTGATGCAAAGAAAATGTGTCTATCATGGACTTACCCGGCAAACAAAAGCTGCAGCAGCCAATTCTGAGAGGTAACCATTTAATCGACTTTGCCGCTCATGACCTCCAATAGCAAAACCTTGCTCACCAGTCCAAAGTCCATTCCCATTGTCAAAACCAACACCATTATGAAAGGTTGGATTATGCCTTTCACTAAGAAACTTCCCATTCTGGGGAGAAGGGACAGCCCCATTAGAATTATTGAGTCCAGGAGAAGTGAAATCATTGACTCCAACAGCTTTCACATAGTTAGCAGCTATCTCACTTTGTTGAGCCCGTTTACGGATCAACATATCTGCTTCTTGAAGAGTCAAGAAGCGCATAAGGTGCCCACTTTCATTCAGAATTGGACCATCTATAATGCAAATAAGCTTGTCCGCTCCAATAGCTAATGCACAAGCTGTTGCGACTTCATATGTGCTGAAATTTATAAAAGCACAAAGAATTTGTCATCACTAAACAAACTTTTCTTAAACTTCTCTTTTTTTTCTTTTTCTTTTTTTGGTGGGGGATAGCCCTTCAGTCAACTTATTAGATGACAATGGTTGATGAGGCTCAGGTACATTATAATTTACATGCAAGGGAAGCAGGAGATAAACATGACCAATATTCTCGCTACCAAAACAAACAAAGATTACAAAACTACAAAGACAAAACTGCAAACGAAATGAAGATTCATATGTTCTAGAATCAGGTAGAAGAAAAGCATACAACAAGACAGATAAGAAATAGAAATAATCAATGATATCTATCAAAAGCTATGTAGCTTACTTGCAATTTAAAACTTCTCCAGAGCTGGAATAGCCCAAGTTGCTTAATATAACTATACAACCAGCATCGAGCCTCTCACGCATGCGAGAAACATCGACTTTCTTAACTTCACCTGTTGCTCCATAATCAACACCATTTACAACTCCTCTTCTCTGTATATGAAATTAATGAGCCTCAGACCAACAAGCATACAGTAGCAATGACAGAAAACCCACAACCCAAAAAAAGAAGCTCAGAAAGGCCACCAATTCTTTAAAAGAAAAGGAATTGGATGTGGGTCTCTGAAGACATAGTATAAAAAGTATATATCCTTACCTTTGCTGCAAGAAAGTTGCCACTGGCAACACTAACACCAACTTCATGCCAACGACTACTGTCACCATGTCGACGAATGTCACATATGGAGGGCCCAGGAGAAAGTTTTGCCTCAATCATCATACGAATCCCCCCCGCTGCTTCCATTGCAGCCGCTAGTGCTTCTTTGTCAGTTATCCTGTATTGACCAAGATATTTGGGCTCGGTTCCTGCAAGAATTACACACCTGCTCAAGCGCTATCTAAGCATTTCATCAAACTGGGGAAAAAATAATAAACAAACAAAAATCAGAAGCAGGTAAAGAATATATTATTTTAATAAACTGGCTTTATGGGAAAATGGATTAACTGAAAGACAGAATGATATCATTCAATTTAAAATTTTGACCCTGAGGCTCAAAATTGCACATGTACAATAAGATACATAAAGGCTCAAAAGCAACTAGGTCCTTGCTGACCTCTCTCTTCCAAAAGCTTGTCAATCTGCACATGGGTCCCCGGAACAATCACAAATCTTATCCCGAGATGATGAAGAAAAGCAATATCCTGCATAAAGATATATTTGTGCTATAAAAATGTGAACCCAGAGACAACTAATCATGTTAATAAACATAGCTTGGAAGGGTAACATATTAGGCGTTAGGCGTACACAGACATAAACTCATTATGGTAACCAAAGAATCATACTTTTAGCTTGAAAAGTCTTCAAGCATTGTAGCAGAGATGCAAAATCAAATCCTACGTAAGGGTGGGAGGGCTTCTTTGTGTTTTCTAGCAGACAGGTTAATGAGTTTTCCAGCAAGAACTTGAAGAAACCAGGCCAAAAGCCTTGTAGCTCAACTGACACCTCCAAATCCCCCCTCCCCAATTGTAACTATCGAAATATCAAGAACATGGAGAAACCAGGTCTACCTGTCACTTTAAGGCCAGGCTCTCTATTTCTGATTTGAGCTCCAGAACTGAACGGCTTTCTTTGGCTTGTCTACAGTTGGGAATGGGAAATATAAAACTAAGAATTTTGGGGGTGAAAGGATACAGGTGGGAGGGTAGTGAGAAACATTGTGGTGAAAATTACACACTTCCAAGAGGAAGATAAGAAATTTGTGGAGACCCTTCAGGAAGCTCAGCCACATATTTATTTCCACAGTGACAATGCATTTGTCTATCTGTGTAACTAGTTCCTACTTCCTAGTCCTTGCTTGGATACTATACAAATGTACTTTTCACTCTCTCTTAAAGTTTTACAACCTAATCATATAGAGACTGCTACTTTCCAAAAAACACTCAAATGCAGAATTCTTATTGTAATTTCAATTCTCAAAAGACCCAATAAAGTTCAAGCATAGCTTAATTTGAATTTGCTAATTAGGGAACAAAAAGCTAACAATCATACTAGAATTATTCTTCTCTTGCATTTTCTCACTAACCAAACAAATAGTTTACAAAAAAATAGAGGACGTGCCTTGAGAATGGGATTCAAGAAAGGGCTGTCGACAATTTCACCAGAAATGATGACAACGAAAGTGGCACCCCTGTGGGCCCACAGGTACGGCCACGCCTCCCGAAACCACCGCACGAACTGCTCGTCCTCCCTTGAATCATAGCTCTCTTCTGTCTCACTCTCTGGCTCGCCAAGCACATTGCACCTCGTCGAAATTCCCGTCTTGCCCTTCACTCCCACTAGCGTCAACGGCCTCAAAAGTTCGCTTCTTTCTGTCCTGAAATGGAAGCTACGGGAAGGAGGACACCAAAGAAGCCTGCTTTTCGAAATGGGAAGGTTTTGGATTGGACTGTAACAGCTCGAAATCGAAGCTGCCATTGAAACAACAAGTTCTGCTTCGATGAGAGAGAGAGAGAGAGGAAAGCTCAGGGCACGTAGTAGAGTGAGAAAGAAGTGTGGCAAAGAGAGAACGCCATGGCTGACTGGTTGGTTGGTAATAGTGATTAGTTGTGGCGGTGGGACCCAAAGTGAATCAGAAAAGAGGTTTGTCTAAGCCGCCGCCGCCGCCAAACCTTTTTGTTTGGTTGAGTTCGGATTTTCCCAGTTACCTACAACTGTTTCAACTCTCAGCCTCGAAAGTTAGGGGCTAGCGAAGCGACAATAATACAAGGCCCAGACCAGTTTGGGGTTGTTTTTGTTTTGGCATTGTCCATGTTTGAGTCCTTTTAGTTGGTATGCTGTCTTGAGTCCGCATTGTCCATATTAAGAATAAAAGGGTTGGGCTTTCAATTCAGACAGCTCAGCTGAAGCTTAGCAATACGGGGCTACCTTAAAATTAATTGAAGGTTTACTCTTTCTAACTTTTCCTACCAAAAATACTACTGTTCAAAGTGGACCCAAACCGAATGTCCATAAATCATAATTAACGTTGCTCTTTTTTTTTTTTTTTTTTAGTCATCTTTTTCTTTTCTTCTCTTTCCTTTCATGTCAATTTTCTTTACTTTTTCACATGGTGCTAACACATTTTTAGTTGATCAAGTCCAAATTTCATTCCCACCAAACTATGTAAAATTATATAAAAATACCTAATTATTAAAATAATCGTGTAAATTTATTCGGATAATATTTATTTATTTATTTATTTATTTTTCAACAACGTAGTTGCAGGAGCGGATAGGAATGAGTGTTTCAATTTTCTTTTCAATCACATTAGCTACAGGTTTGTAAATAGTATTGGATATTGACTCGTATTTAAAGTAGACCACACAAGCCCAAAAGGAGGAAGATATGAAAATTTGGGTGTCAATGTCATCAACTTTTTTCATAAGAGTGGTAATTGCTAATTGGAAAACAGGAGGCTTGGATTGGCGTTATGTGGAAGCATATAATTTTTGGGGATAAAAAAGAAATAAAGTGTGATTGAAGTTCTCTAAACTGTTTGGTAGAAAAGAAAAGGAGCGGTGTCGAATGTTTTCCACAGCTAATCCGTTAAAAATTTTCCCCCTATTAGTTTGTCGGCTGTCCTGCATTGGATGAAAGCAGAAAAGAACGTGAGAGTGGTATTAAGTGTGCATTTGTCATTGATGATTTTTGCTAACTTATTTTTTTATTTAACTTATTTTTTTACTATTTATGGTTTTCACTGTACTTTTGATACTATTTATGAATTTTGCTATACAATTTCAGTTAATTTTTACCTTTATTTACAATATTTTTAACAAAATATTTTTAATTTCTATTAAAGTAACGGTTTCCAAACTGATACTAAGTGAAAATATATACTTACAAAACTTCCCACCCTTCAAACAAAACTAAAAAAATCTACCCTTTATTCCTTGTGGGGCCAAATAATCCCACGGTCCAGCCCATTTCATTCCTGGGCCGAAGGCCCGAGCCGAGGAGGCACCTATGTCCGAGGATGACCCCATCATCGGTCATCTCGGCATTAAATATACCTGACTCCTGTCCTGGTCGCATTAATGAGGAAAGGACCCCGCACCAGCATCGCCTTGGTTGCCGTGACTCCCAAAAGAGACTGAGAAGGCGGCTGATGGGACAAGCACCTGAGCAACGTCCAGATCGTTCAAACAAGTGTAGGGTTAGGATTGGTTGGGTAAAGGGTATATAATGTAAAGGAATCCCTCAGGAAAAAAGGGGGGGAGGGGGAAGAAAAAAAGGAAAAAGGACGAAAAGTCTAAGAACAAAGGGGAAGAAAAGCCTCCTCAGCCGTGGACCGAGGAGCATCCCCCAGTTGTAAAATTGCTCTAAGTCTTTCATTGAGTAAAAGAGACCGGAGTTCACGCCTCGTGAACGCCGGCCGGCGCCTAGACCTTCGATCCCACTCTCTATAAATTCATTGCGGGGTTCGTTGGGCTTTTGACCCGTGTCCCTTGGGCTTGGGCAACCAAAAACCCAGACCCTACAATTGGCGCCGTCTGTGGGAAGGATTAGTGCGCCGCTGGCGCAACAGGCGACTGTTCTAAACGATCATGCTATGGAAGATTGGTGGTGATGCAAAAAAAGAGAAGAACTATCAAACAAACATCGCAGAAAGATAAAGGCTCAAAGATAGAAGATTCAACAAAAAAAAAAAAAAAGCTTGAATATTATTTCATATAAAGAAAAAAAAAAGTTACAGATTACAATCAGAGGCTTAGGCAGGCTTGTTTTACAACTGTTCCTACCAGCTAGTCCTACAATCAGAGGCCCAGGCGGACCCGTCCTAAAACTAGCTAGAGGGAAGTGTCAATTCGTACCCTTATTGGCATCAAGAGAATGGGAGAACTTGACAATAAGGGGGCGGAAAGGGGCCGGGGGCTTGAACAAAGTGAGGAGCAGATGCAGGGGCTCCGGAAGGCCCTCCCCCATGATGTTCCCTTGATTCTCTCCAGCCCACGCGAGCGTTGGCCGTCGGTGACGAGAACACTCGGGCACCGCCCATAATGTGAGTTCGCACGTCTCCTCCGTCGGGGGTGCGCTCTGAGGAGGGACGTTAGGTACTTCAACGACATCCCTCCGAGCCACCGTGCATGGCGCCATCCCTAGACTCCGCCGCACCGGAAGCCCAGTGGGGGCTACAGCCACAACGGCTCTTGGCACGGATGTTCTCATGCCCGTCCAAAGCCGCCCCATATCGCCTAACTCCGATCACAATTCCGGCGGGGTTGTTAAAGGGGCATGAGGAGTTGTAGGGGTATCTTCTTTCTGGTTGGGTTGAGAAGTTCATGGAATATGGAGAAACCATCCCCCCAGGAGGCCTTATATAGAGGATGAAGGTTGGTGGGAATTAATTCACGCAGATTTCGAAAAGATAGTTACCGAAGCGTTGGATAGTAATGAAGCGGCTAGATTCCAAGGGAGCCGCAAACCGTTGAGCTTATGTGGATTTACGTGGCCATTAATGAAGGCGCGTCTCGCGCACCGAAGCGTCAGGCGCGGAACACGAACGGCCAAGAGACGCTTCGCAAATGAAAGAGATGAGGGCTTGAGCTGGAGGCGAGATCAATGCCACGTGTAAGATCGTGATCCGTCCGAGGGAGGAGTCGTCCCTAGTAAACCGCCTCAGATGCCAAGCGTTAGACAAAATCAAGGCTCTGCATGGTCCTCGGACTCAGGCCTATGGGGAAACTAACCGCTCCAGAAGGCCAGGCGTTAGACAGAACCAAGGCTCTGCATGGTCCTCGGACTCAGGCCTATGGGGAAACTAACCGCTCCAGAAGGCCAGGCGTTAGACAGAACCAAGGCCCTGCATGGTCCTCTGACTCAGGCCTATGGGGAAACTAACCGCTCCAGAAGGCCCGGCGTTAGACAGAACCAAGGCTCTGCATGGTCCTTGGACTCAGGCCTATGGGGAAACTAACCGCTCCAGAAGGCCAGGCGTTAGACAGAACCAAGGCTCTGCATGGTCCTCGGACTCAGGCCTATGGGGAAACTAACCGCTCTAGAAGGCCAGGCGTTAGACAAAACCAAGGCTCTGCATGGTCCTCGGACTCAGGCCTATGGGGAAACTAACCGCCTCAGATGCTAGGCGTTAGACAGAACCAAGGCTCTGCATGGTCCTCGGACTCAGGCCTATGGGGAAACTAACCGCCTCAGATGCCAGGCGTTAGACAGAACCAAGGCTCTGCATGGTCCTCGGACTCAGGCCTATGGGGAAACTAACCGCTCCAGATGCCAGGCGTTAGACAGAACCAAGGCTCTGCATGGTCCTCGGACTCAGGCCTGTGGGGAAACTAACCGCCTCAGATGCCAGGCGTTAGACAGAACCAAGGCTCTACATGGTCCTCGGACTCAGGCCTATGGGGAAACTAACCGCTTCAGATGCCAAGCGTTAGACAGAATCAAGGCTCTGCATGGTCCTCGGACTCAGGCCTATGGGGAAACTAACCGCTCCAGAAGGCCAGACGTTAGACAGAACCAAGGCTCTGCATGGTCCTCGGACTCAGGCCTATGGGGAAACTAACCGCTCCAGAAGGCTAGGCGTTAGACAGAACCAAGGCTCTGCATGGTCCTCGGACTCAGGCCTATGGGGAAACTAACCGCTTCAGAAGGCCAGGCGTTAGACAGAACCAAGGCTCTGCATGGTCCTCGGACTCAGGCCTATGGGGAAACTAACCGCCTTAGATGCCAGGCGTTAGACAGAATCAAGGCTCTGCATGGTCCTCGGACTCAGGCCTATAGGGAAACTAACCGCTCCAGAAGGCCAGGCGTTAGACAGAACCAAGGCTCTGCATGGTCCTCGGACTCAGGCCTATGGGGAAACTAACCGCCTCAGATGCCAGGCGTTAGATAGAACCAAGGCTCTGCATGGTCCTCGGACTCAGGCCTATGGGGAAACTAACCGCTCCAGATGCCAGGCGTTAGACAGAACCAAGGCTCTGCATGGTCCTCGGACTCAGGCCTATGGGGAAACTAACCGCTCCAGAAGGCCAGGCGTTAGACAGAACCAAGGCTCTGCATGGTCCTCAGACTCAGGCCTATGGGGAAACTAATCGCTCCAGAAGGCCAGGCGTTAGACAGAACCAAGTCTCTGCATGGTCCTCGGACTCAGGCCTATGGGGAAACTAACCGCTCCAGAAGGCCAGGCGTTGGACAGAACCAAGGCTCTGCATGGTCCTCGGACTCAGGCCTATGGGGAAACTAACTGCCTCAGATGCTAGGCGTTAGACAGAACCAAGGATGGTCCTCGGACTCAGGCCTATGGGGAAACTAACCGCTCCAGATGCCAGGCGTTAGACAGAACCAAGGCTCTGCATGGTCCTCGGACTCAGGCCTATGGGGAAACTAACCGCTCCAGAAGGCTAGGCGTTAGACAGAACCAAGGCTCTGCATGGTCCTCGGATTCAGGCCTATGGGGAAACTAACCGCTCCAGAAGGCCAGGCGTTAGACAGAATCAAGGCTCTGCATGGTCCTCGGACTCAGGCCTATAGTGAAACTAACCGCTCCAGATGCCAGGCGTTAGACAGAACCAAGGCTCTGCATGGTCCTCGGACTCAGGCCTATGGGGAAACTAACCGCTCCAGATGCCACGCGTTAGACAGAACCAAGGCTCTGCATGGTCCTCAGACTCAGGCCTATGGGGAAATTAACTACTTCAGATGACCCTAAGTGTTAGACAGAACCAAGGCTCTGCATGGTCCTCGGACTCAGGCTCACGGGGAAACTAACCACCTCAGATGATCCTAAGAGTTAGACCAAACCAAGGCACTGCATGGTCCTAGGACTCAGGCCTATGGGGAAACTAACTCCTTCAGAGGATTCCGGGTGTTAGACAGAACCAAAAGCACTGCATGATCCTAGGACTCAGACCCATGGGGAAACTAACTCCTTCAGGAGATTCGAAGTGTTAGACAGAACCAAAGGCACTGTATGGTCCTTGGGCTCAAGCCTGCGAGGAAGCCAACTACCTCAAGGGGATCCTAAATGACTACCCAAAGAATTTTCTACCTGGCCCTTAGAGAGCGACGGGTCCACCCAAGCACACATGCCCTCACTATCATGATTGATGCCGCGATCGGCCGAGATGCGATTGAAGTTAAAACCATACAAGTAAAGAAAATACAGATAGCGAACAAGTAAGCAAACAACCACAACAAGCAGAAAAAGAAACGAAACTCATATTTCATTAAGTCCAAAAAAGAATTACACGATATGAATTACATTACAATCACAAAACAAAAAGAAGAAAATGCAAAAGACTGAAGGGACAACAGGGTCGAAGGGCCTGCCCTACTCACTTATTCTCCTCCCTCAGCCGGGGGCTGGACTATAGCAACTTCAAGGCCTTCTGAACTTTGGCCAGAAGGGACAGCCTGCAAGGGCGTGGCAGGAATGACTGCCTCCTCAGCAGCAGGAACTTCAACTTCAGAGGTAGACTTCACAACCTCCTGGGGCGCCTCCTCAACGGGGCCCTCACCCGATTCTGCCCCCTTGGGAGGGTCACTTCCTTAGACGAGCTCACCCACGGGCTCAGCAACTGATGTGTCCTCACCCGTAACAGCGCCGGTTTCCTCCGCAGCCTCCTCGGCCTCAGCGCCACTTGGAGTTGCCTCGCGGATGGCCGGAGGGTAGTACACGTTCTCCTCTTTCCACAAATCAAATGAGGCCTCGACCCCAGCCTGTCTGAGAGCCTCCCTCCAAACCTTGGCAGAGTACCGCCTGCACAACCCAGGGACTTGAGCCTTAAAGGCTGCACCGGTCTCTGCCATCCCCGCAGCATAAGCCTCCTCCTCGGCTTCCTGCTTAGTGGCCAGGGCTTCCTCCCTGCCCTGGTCAGCCTCAAACTTGGCCCTCACAGCCTCGTCCCTCGCCCACTCGGCTGCCCTCTTGTCCGACTCGGTGGCGGCCACCCTCTTCGGCAAATCAGCAAGCAGCTCCTTTGCAGTCTTCAGCTGCTCCTCCGCCTCAGCCAAACGCTTTGAGTAATCATCGGCCTGCTTCTGGAAGCCCGCGAGGCCGGACAGGGCAGTATCCCGGGCACTGGTCATCGCACTCAGCTCCTCCCGGGCCTTGGCAAGATCAGCCTCAGAGTGTTTAAAGACCTGAGTGGCCTCTAAGCATTTCTCACGCTCCACGTCCATGGCCTTCCCCTGGTCACGGGCCACGTCCTCTAATCTAAAAGTGGCCTGAACGGCCTGCAGATAAAACAAATACGCCATCAGCTGAGCTCAGAAAAAAAGCGGAAGAGAAGCTATAAACTCGAATAAGTCATAAATGACGAGAGACTTACCATTCCCAAGTACCGCTTGAGGCAGAGGAAGACCTCCCTGCTCCTCATAGTCGCCAGCTCCGCCATGTTAGCTGGGAGTAGCAGGCACCTTTCCACCGCATCGGCCACGTACGTGCCCTCGCCCTCATTGAAATCCCTGAGGGAGGAGTCTTCCCTCAGCGGCCCCCCACGGAGCATTGGGGCAGGAAGCCAGGCCTGAGGCTCGGGCTGGCCCTCAACCTGCTTGTCCCGGCCTTGAGAGCCTATTTTCAACTGTTTGGATGGCCGCTGATTATCACCCTCCTCCCGCGGGGACCCAGACCTCTCCTCAACTGGCCTTTTGCCCTTATCCCTCTTCTGCTTGGGATCGGAGGGCTCACGCCTGGGAGGCAAACTCGTCTTGGGCGGAGGAGGAGGAAGCTTTGACTGGGTAGAGGCCGACTTGTCCTGGGTAGAACGAGTTTTTGGAGGAGGAGGAAGCTCTGACTTTGATTTCCCTGGCTGGCCTTCAATCAGATCCGACAGGCTAGGTTGGGGCCTCTTCTTGTAACCCATTTCGTGTCGGGAAGAGGACTTGGACACTGAGAAGTCTGCTTCAGTCAGACGAGGGTCACCCAAGTCTCCTAGAGGGTCCTCGGACTGGCGAGCTTGTTCAAACATGTCAAATGCGTCCTCGGCGGGGCCAGAATCAGCAACTTCCACTTCCCTCTCTGGGCCTACTTCAGCGGGCTCCAAGAGTCTGAGGGAGGAGGAGGGGCCCGCAGGTATTACGCCTTCAGATGTGGAGGGCACCTCAGGGAACCGAAACTCGTCCTCGGTTACTGTTATTTTTCGAAGCCGAGGATCCTTTGCTTTGATCACGTACTTCGGCGCCGCAAATGACTTGTGAGCCGGGTCGTATTTCAAGATCTCGTGGGCGGCCCTAACCTGATTGTCGGTCTCGTTCATGAAAACCTCTGCCCTCAGCGCCTTTTGTAGGTCTTCCCGGTTGATTAGGCTGAAATGGCGCGTGAAGGCGTGCGGATCTGCAAGAGGAAACACATTCATATCAGAAACCAGACGGTGCGAAAGAAATGGACGAGGTAAAGAATGGAACTAGTCGAGGTCCCCATTTTCCCACTGCCCACCTGGGGTCCCCTCCGTCGTTGGGCAGTGAAGGCCCTCATGCCACTCTCCAGACACGATGAGGAAGTCCTTGTTCAACCCCTTGCTGGACTTAGGGAGACACTGAATGAGCCGGACTCTATCATCCCTGGTCTTTAGATAGTAAGTCTCACGCCTCAGGCACTGGAGGTTATAACACCAGTTGACGTCATGATGGGTCAACCTCAGGCCCATCTTCTCATTTAGGGCATCCACGCAGCCCAGAATCCTAAAGACATTGATGGCACACTGGGTAGGGGCTATCCGAAAGTGCATCAGATAGTCCCTCATCACCGGACCCATGGGTATCCTCATGCCACCTTCAACGAAGGCAGCGATGGGAACCACCACCTCACCCTCCTGTCTCCGAAAGCGCCACTCGCCCTCCGCACAATACCTCAAGCTCACGTTGGCCAGTATCTTGTAATCGGCGATGAATTTCTCCATCGCCTCCTCAGTGAAAACATATTTCTTAAATATACCCATCACAACTGATGCCTAAGCAGGCTAAGAGAGAGCAAATGAAAGAAAAGGAAGAAGTGGAGAAAGAGAAAGGTCCAAGAGAGATAGTGACTTACAGAAATGTGTAGAAGCTCCTCGGACAGACTTTTTATGCTGGAGATGTAGACTCTTGAGTGCAAGTGAACAGAGAAACCGGCTTTTCAAACGGGTATTTATACCCCCAAATCAAGGAGCTGTGTGGGCTTTCCCACCCCTAACTGCTAGGCGAATCCCCACCGTTGGATTATCATCCTCCCGTTGAACGTGGGGAGCACGGAGCCGTCTGAATTTAATGAGGGGCACGTCGCACCCTTCGAGGCGTCAGTAACGCTTCTGGGGCAGGCGAAAAGACTTTAGTACCCACGGAGGACCAAACTCAATGGGTCGTGTGGCAGGCTCGAGGACACCAAAATCCTCCTCTCCGCCCGAGGATGCGGACAGCAAAATTTTGAGGGGCTATTGTGGGGCCAAATAATCCCACGGCCCAGCCCATTTTTCGGCCCGAGCCGAGGAGGCACCTATGTCCGAGGATGACCCCATCATCGGTCATCTCGGCATTAAATATACCTGACTCCTGTCCTGGTCGCATTAATGAGGAAAGGACCCCGCACCAGCATCGCCTTGGTTGCCGTGACTCCCAAAAGAGACTGAGAAGGCGGCTGATGGGACAAGCACCTGAGCAATGTCCAGATTGTTCAAACAAGTGTAGGGCTAGGATTGGTTGGGTAAATGGTATATAATGTAAAGGAATCCCTCAGGAAAAAAGGGGGGGGGGAAGAAAAAAAGGAAAAAGGACGAAAAGTCTAAGAACAAAGGGGAAGAAAAGCCTCCTCGGCCGTGGACCGAGGAGCATCCCCAGTTGTAAAATTGCTCTAAGTCTTTCATTGAGTAAAAGAGACCGGAGTTCACGCCTCGTGAACGCCGGCCGGCGCCTAGACCTTCGATCCCACTCTCTATAAATTCATTGCGGGGTTCGTTGGGATTTTGACCCGTGTCCCTTGGGTTTGGGCAACCAAAAACCCAGACCCTACATTCCTAATTTCTCATGTCAACATCTCCATTTTTATTCTTTTTTTGATAATGAATTGCTACTGACAAAGCAAATTAATTTCCATGCCTTTTTTTTTTCACCGACTTTTTCATCACTTTAGTCTTTAGCAAACAAACACAATAGAAAATTAATACTATATATTTTTCATCTTCCAACTTTTATTTCCCCTTATAATTTTGTTTAACTTATTTTGACAGTTATCTTATGTCTAACTTTTAAAAACTTAGCTTTATTTTTTGTTATAATTGTATTTTTAATTACTTGTTTTATTAAGTAAAGTAAAAACAAATACAAATAAGCCATCACAAATTAAAAGATACTTAAAATATGGTTTGTTTGACTCTACATGTAGTTTTAAAACTAAATTTTTATTAATTATCACAATTTACCCCACAATTATTAAAATGGACAAGCCAAATAGGCCATACCGAAAGGACAAGGCACTGAGGCAGACATCATTATAGATGAAACTTGATGATGTCCTGAACTCTTTAAAATATTATAACCAACAATTTGCAGATTTTCCTTTAAACAAATGCCCATTATTCATTAAAAAAAGATTTTGTAAAACAGTGGCATAATTGTTTTTGAATAAAGTTTATGAATAAAAAAAAGTTCATTCAACGTATTACGTAGTGATTATTAAAATCATTCATATGTACTTTTAAGTTACCTGAGTTGTTTAAATAATATAAATAAATAATTTTATAAATAGTCGCATAATAGATTAAAAAAAAATTCTAAATCAATTTGGAAAAAAACTATTTTTAATAATTTTTATATTTTCTTTTTAGAGTAGGTACAAAGACTAAGGTTAGAAAGGGAGCAACTCAGCAACTTTTCAATTTTCTCCCTAACTTTTCTCCACCCAGCACCTTACCTGCATGAAATTAAATATTTTATTTTCTCTCAAACCTTAGATTATCCAAACCCAAGTAAAAACTCAAGATGATCCCATCCGTACCTTCACTTTTTTTTTGGGGGACAAACGGCGTGCTTTTACAATTATTATTATTTTTAGAACCTCTTGATATTTCTAAAAGGTCTTGGGTTGAAATCCTGCCCCCCCCCCCCCCCTTCCAATGGTTGTAAGTTGTAACTATAAAATTATAAATTCTATTTGATGTAAATGTGGTTCCAACTCTTTTTTTTTTACTTGCAACTATAAAATTATAAATTCTATTTGATGTAAATGTGGTTCCAACTCTTTTTTTTTTACTTGCTTAATTAACTGGAACCTATTTTCACTAAATTAATTATGAAGAAAGACTGAAATTAAAATTCTTTCAATCTCCCTATTAATGTATGAAATTAGACATAAATGACTTTTAGGTCAAATGACATTTTCTGACATTTCTTGACAAAAATGCCTAAGGTTCAAATCTTCCTTCTCACTTAAATCGTGTGTTTATATATATATATATATATATATATATGTATGTATGTATGTATGTACGTATGTATAAAATGAATCTAGTTCAAGCATTTTATTTGGATGTTATACCACTTGTTTAAAAGGGTTCCTAAATTGTTAGTGACAGAACAATTTTAACCCCAAACATAATATAATTAAGGTAAAATTATACTTTTGATTTCAAAATTTTTGGCACTTTTGTTTTTGAAATTTAGGATAAGTTCTATTTTGATCCTTAAAAAAGTTTAAAAGTTTAAAAGTTTAGATTTGGTACATGAATTTTTTTTTTTTTTTTTTAAAAAGCTACAATTTCAGCCCTCTCTCTCAATAGGATCAGTTAGGTTTTGGTCACTTAAATATGTGATTGTTTGGTCCCTAAGAAATGGAATACCTTGGCACTACATTTGTAACTTAAACAGAATAATAGATGGAAGAACCAAATTGTTCACATCTTGAAATTTTATGAGCCAAATCCGTACTTTTTAAATTTCATGAACAAACAAGTATAATTTATTGTACAATTTAAGAACATTAAATAATTAAAAAGGGTTGAATTCAAATTACACCTAATGTAGTTTTAAGTAATGTTGCAACACCCAATATTTTTTAATTGGATACAAATTTTAATAAATATACTGTTGGATTACATTATCTTCATGTATTCTAGAATGCTTACAAAATTTTAAGATGATCAAAGACCAATAGTCATATCATCAATCAATTGTTTAAATTCAAGTTTTTGTAGTTTAAAATAATGTATAAAATATGAGTTTATGAATTGAATAATAAATAACATCTGATTGACATGAAAATTGGTATGTATGTTAAGATTATATAAAACATGTAATCTAACAGTGAGATTTTTAAAATATGAATTAAAAAACAAGTTACTAGGTGGTGTAACATTACTTAAAGTTACATCAGATGTAACTTGAATCCAATCCAATCAAAAAATATAAATAACTATATAAATTTTATTTGCTTAGCATTTGTTTGGATAAGCTACTTTCAATTCAAAACAAAATAATTATATCTTTTAAAGCATCACCTTTTTCTAGGTACAATTATAGTTTTGAAAAATAAGCAGAAGATTTAAATATATTTTTGGTTTCTAAAGTTTAGTTCATGAACAATTTTAGTCTTGAAGTTTAAAGTGATCGCTTTTAATTCCTTAAATAACATGGTCAAACAAAAAATTGACACACCATCACTCCATTAGACACTTTAGAGATTAAAAATAATCATTTTTAGTCTTTTAGGGACAAAATTTTTCTTTTCAAAAGGATTGTAAAGACTAAAAATAATTGTCTTAAATTTCAAGATTTAAAATTACTCATTTGCTAAAATTTAGAAACCAATAATATATACTATGGCCTAAACAAAATAAAGCTCATAACGTAAAGATAAGTTCATCCAAGCACATAAGTGTTCGTTTGTGAACAGTTTATTTAACTTATTTAACTTTTTGCTAAAAATGAGATAAAATATACTTATAATTTGAAAAGGTAAGAAAAAGTGATATTTTAAAAAAATGTACGTAAAAACTAAAAAATAAGTTTATAAGTTTTAGCCAAACTGACACTAAAATATATATTTTTTTGGGTGGCGCTTGTGTTCAGTGGCCAATTCTACTAGACATATTGTGATGTAGACATATATCCAATCTTAAACACGTGTCCATATTTCAACGTGTCCAGTGAAACTGGCCACTGGACACAAACTGTTCTCTATTTTTTTTATATGCCAATAAATCGTTTGTTACATCCTTTATGTAAGTGCACTTTCAACTAAGTTTTGATAAAAATATATTAATATTTTATTTCATTTAAAGATAAAACTAATTAAATATAAAATGCTTACTTTAAAAGTAGTAGAATTTCGCTGATGCACCCTTCCAAACCCTCAAATAACTCATTTTCTTTTCTACTCAATGACTGCAAATACCTCCTTTGTCAATTTCATCAAGTCAGGATTAGCCATGTTTTTCGGAAAGTGAATAGGTGCGCGGACTAGCTCGCCAAAGGAGGCTGCACCCTTATAAGGAATTTTGTTGTTTTAGACTCTCCTATTATGGAAGAATTATGTATTATCTTAGATTTTAATGCTTTTAGTTTGTATTCCTTAAGGCTTTTAGCTAACAATTCGTCTTTTATGGTTAGTTAATTAATGCATATAATCCCTTTTAACCAAAAAATAATAATAAAATAAAATAAAATCGCTTTCCAGGAAGGATAAGAGAAGAATTTCGTTTTCTAGGGAGGGTGGCAAAGCCAAGCGTGCCTAAAGTGTATACTAATTAATTTCTTTCATGGACCACCGCCATTGGCAGCTACATTAAACAAATTAGAAGCAAGCAAGCATAGAAAATGTCAAAGTGGTTTAGTTTTCGTTTGGTAAAGATTATTTTTGCTAATTTATTTTACTATTAAGTTTATTTTTGCTACTATTCATAAGTCTCACTATACTTTTTGATACTATTCATGAGTCTTAGTGTACTATTTCAAATAATTTTTACTTTTATCTATCGTACTTTCAGTAAAAAGTTTTCAATTTCTTTCATGATCTATGAGTTTCTACTGATTTGCAGTTCCTTGACCAGATACCTTGCTGATTTGCCAAATTCACTTCTATTACAAATTGAATTCACAGAGAGAGAAAGAGAAAGGTACCTTGAGAATGACATCCAAGCTAGGACTGGAAACAATTTCTGTGGATATTAGCACAACAAAGGTACTGCCTCTGTGCAAATGAACATAAGGCTGAGCTTCCCGAAGAGCCTTGACAAAACCCATGTCCGCCTCCGAGATATGATACCCTTCACCCCCACCAATATTATCACCATGTTTCACTACTTGACCCTCCAACCCGTACCCTTTGACCACACAATTTCTGAACAGTTTCAGTTCTCTTCTTCTCATTTTCAGTTGCACACAAGCAGAAGGAACCCTCTTGTCATTTCCGAAGCTCAAACCACAACTAGAGAAACGTGGCCTACAGTGACAGAAAGGCCATGTTTGGTCTTGAAGTCGCTGCAAGCAAGTCCATGGCCTTGATTTTGAAGTTGCCATTAATTTTTCTTACGTGTATATTGAAAGCAAAAGTTGGAATTCCTCAATTCAGGCTAATTATAAGTTGGGAAATTTAAGTTGAAAGTTGAAACACAAGAAGAAGACTTTAAATTGATGTACTATTTTAGCCCTCAGGTGTTACGTAAGTATTGGAGTAAAGTGAGAAAGCACAATACGCGGCAAAACGGCAGTGTTTAGGAGACTGGAGGACAAAAAAGACAAACAAAACTAAACGGATTGTGGAATATTATATATATTTATATACAGATGCTTTGTTTGTTCACATTATACAAGTGGAAGACATGCTGCAAGTTCAATGGTTGATAATGAGAGATGCGTAGGATGAGTTATGACCTATTGTACGTATCGTTACTTCTGCATTTTTTACATTAGCTGTAGAGGAATACAATGTTGCTTTCTGTTCTGCCTAGACCGACAAAAAAATAATTCTAAGGGTGCTTCTGCTTCAGACTATTAATACTACTTTAAGACCCCTTGGAAATTAGCTACTTTAGGGTGCCTCCAATATTTTTAAAGGTCTTTATATAGAAAAAAAAAAAAAAGATATTACATCCACCTAGTCGCATGAGCATAAAGATATTACATTTTCGGCATATATATACATGCACCTAGCTGCTCACAAAATGTAGGACCCACTTATTATGAGAGAGTTGGGTGTATATACTCAAAACATGATATATCCTCTTAATAATCACATGAGGTCCATTCAGTTAATATTTAACAAACTTTGCAGCCAAAGTATGTGATAGTGCAAGCTCAGAATTGAAGATTGAAGAAGAAGAAGCAACTGTTCCAACGGCTAGTTCTCAAACCAAAACGGTGTCGTGTGGAAAAGTAGTCAGACATAAAACACACCCAAAGCATAACGGTGTCGTTTCTCATTAAACTCAACGGTGCCGTTTTGGATTATATTAGTTATTGAAGGATTGAAGGATCAGGCACGTGTGGGAGTTTGTTACGGATCGTGCCAAACGGTTACAGACTCTGTTGGGCTTCTCTCTTCTTCAACCTCTGATGTATCTATATATACTTGTATCTATTCAATTGTAAATCATTAGAGTGCATTGTATTTTCTCCATAACAATAATAGCTGAGCTTTCCAGTTCATTGTTTTTCAGTCTCTGTTTTTCATTTCTGTTTTGGTTAACACAGTAACAGTGAGATTAAGAGTAGTTTTCATGGTATCAGAGCACAATTGATCCATATCAATGGCTTCTGCTCAATCTAATTCATCTTCTTCGTCGTCTTCTTCAAGTGCTATACCTGCTATGGTTTCTTCAGGTTTGCCAGTGAATTCTTCGTTGCTATTGCTATCAAATATGTCATCTATGATGACTGTGAAGTTGGACTATGGAAACTATGTGGTGTGGAAACATCAAATTGAGGTAATTCTTGATACCTACTCCATGATTGATGTTCTTGATAACTCAATCATCACTCCAGAGAGATTTCTCAAAGACTCTTCTGGTAATGTTACTACTGAAATCAATCCAGCATTCATAGCTTGGAAGAACCGTGAACAAGCAATGTTCACATTCTTGAATTCAACTCTCTCTCCTGTAATTCTTGCTCTCACAATTGGGCAAAAGTCTGCTAGAGGAGTTTGGAGAGTGCTAGAGAAGAGATTTGCATCAATCTCGAGATCTCATGTGATGAGTCTCCATAATGAATTGAATGCGATCAAGAAAGGGAATGAATCTATTGATGGTTATTTTCAGAGGATTAAGCAAGCTCGTGATAGATTAGCTGCTGTATCAGTGTTTGTGGATGATGAGGAGCTTCTCCACATTGTTCTTGATGGTCTTCCTTCTGACTATGATTCTTTTAGCTCTGCTATTAGAACCAGGAGTGATGTGTTGTCAGTAGAAGAATTAAATGCATTGCTCAATGCTGAAGAAAGAGTCATTAAAAAGAGATCTAATGGTGTTGATCAAATCTCTATGGCTATGGCTGCTAACTTTCATTCACAAGGTTTTCCTTGGGGAAGAGGAGGAAGAAATCATAATCAGAGAGGGAGAGGTGCTCGTGGACATGGACCTCACTCTGGTGGAATGAATTCTCATTTTGGTGGAGGCAATTACACCAATTTTGGTGGCTCTGGTTCTCAATTTTAGAGTTTTCATCCTGGAAATCAAGGCTTTCCATCTCAATTTCAGGCTAAATCTCATAATCAAGGTCCAAATCAAGGTCAATCTAGTAGGCCTATCTGTCAGATATGTGGAAAGAATGGACATTCAGCCCTTGATTGCTATCATCGCATGGATTTTGCATATCAAGGAAGACATGCCCCTGCGAAACTTGCTTCAATGGTGGCCAATGCTGCTCAAGTTCAAGCCTCTAACTCTTGGCTCACTGACACAGGCTGCTCAGATCATGTAACTCCCAATCTGTCACAGCTATCTCTTCATCAGCAATCCATTCAAGGCAATGAGACTGTCATGGTTGGGAATGGTCAGGAACTGCCAGTAACTCACATTGGTAATGGTAAGCTTCAAACCCTAACTCATAATTTTAGGCTTGATAATATTCTAAGAGTGCCTGACCTTGCTTCTAATCTTCTGTCTGTTCACAAATTATGTCTCCAAAATAACGTTTTCTGTTACTTTGATGCCAACAAGTTCTTAATTCAGGATTTGCCCACGGGGAAGATCCTCTATGCAGGGTTGAGTAGAGATGGGGTCTATCCTATTCCATCCATCTCTGACCTATCCTCCTCCTTGAACCATTTCAAGTCCTCTGCCTTTGTGTCTGTCAAACCACACCAGATTCTACTCTGGCATCACAGGCTTGGTCATCCTCACTCTAGATCTTTATATTCTGTTCTTAAGAATGTATTTCCTTCTCTTTCTTTGTCCATGATTGATGAGGTTTGTTCCTCTTGTGAATCCTGTATAAGTGCTAAGATGCACAGACTTCATTTGAATAAATCTTCAATTTCTTCCACTTCAATTCTTGAAATTGTGCATAGTGATGTTTGGGGACCTTCCCCCATTACTTCTTTACTTGTCTTCAACTACTATGTACTGTTTGTGGATGATTACACTCGTTTTACTTGGTTGTTTCTTCTTAAATCTAAAAGTGAAGTTTTGTCTGTGTTTAAGGACTTCAAGAATTTGGTTGAAACTCAACATAATTCCAAACTCAAAGTGTTAAGAACTGATAATGGTTCTGAATATCTTAATGCTGAGTTTCAATCTTATTGTTCTGCTCAAGGTATTCTTCATCAAACTTCCTGCCCTTATACTCCTGAGTAGAATGGAGTATCAGAAAGGAAGCATAGACATGTTGTTGAAACAGGTCTTGCTCTCCTTTATCAGTCCCATCTTCCTATTAACTTCTGGTCTTATGCTTTCACTGCTGCCACTTACCTTATAAATAGACTACCTTCATCAGTGTTAAGTTTTCAATCACCCTGGGAAAGACTGTACTCTACCACTCCTTCTGTTTATGCCCTTAAATCCTTTGGGTGTGCTTGCTATCCTTTTCTTAGACCCTATAATAAAAACAAGCCCCAACCTAGGTCTACCCCATGTATTTTTCTTGGTTACCCTCCTATGTCTAAAGGGTACATTTGTCTTGATCCTACTTCCAACAGAATCTATATTGCTTGCCATGTTCTATTCAATGAGACTCTCTTTCCTTTTGCAGCCAATCCCAACCTTACTAATTCTGCTATTCCTTTTTCAACTTCTTTATCTAGTTGGTTGTCTCCTCCTATTCATAATTCTTCTGTTTCAGCACCCACTACTTCTACTGGTACTTCTCATGCTTCTGTTTCTTCAAATTCTGACTTAATCTCTTCTCTACTTCCCTCACTTCTGTCTGCTACTTGTTCTATTCCTGTTGTCCCTACTCCTATGGATGTTCCTTCCTTAGTGTCTACCATTTCTTTACCTTCTTCTTCTATGCCCTCAGAACCTGTCCAACCTTCTTCATCACTCTCCATTCCTGCTCCTTCTAATCTGGTTCCTTCCTCCATTAGTACTCATCCTATGGTTACAAGGTCTAAGCATGGAATATACAAGCCTAAAGTCATGCAGGTACAATGTGACTATACTGAGGCAGAACCTCCTTCCTTTGCCATTGCTTCCAAGCATCATCAGTGGGTTGCTGCTATGGATGCTGAATTTCAATCCTTACAGAAGCAACAGACTTGGTCTTTGGTTCCTCTTCCTCCACATAAAAATGTTGTTACTTGCAAGTGGGTTTATAAACTCAAAAGGCATAGTGATGGGTCTGTTGCTAGGTATAAAGCCAGACTAGTGGCTAGGGGCTATCTACAGCAATATGGACTAGATTATGATGAGACCTTCAGTCCAGTTGTTAAACCTACCACTGTTAGGCTCCTTCTTGCTTTAGCTGTGCAATTTGGTTGGAAATTGAGACAGTTGGATGTTTCAAATGCGTTTCTGCATGGTCTTCTTAAGGAGGAAGTGTTTATGGCTCAACCTCAAGGATATATTGATCCTGCCTTTCCTCAACACGTGTGCTTTCTTCACAAAGCTCTTTATGGTCTCAAACAAGCTCATAGAGCTTGGTTTGAGAGATTTACTTCTCAGCTGCTTCATGTGGGTTTCTGTGCTTTAGCTGCTGACAGTAACTTGTTCATTCTGAGGAATAACTCTTTTATTGTGTATCTGTTGCTCTATGTTGATGATATCATCATCACTGGAAATTGCTCCTCCTTTGTTTCTAACATCATATCTCTTTTGGGTAAAGAGTTTGACCTTAAAGATCTGGGCTTGCTTCATTACTTCCTTGGTTTACAGATTGATTATACCTCCACTGGCTTGTTTGTACATCAGTCCAAATATGCCTCTGATCTTTTTAAGAAATTTGGCATGACTGAGTGCAAACCTTGTAAAACTCCATGTGCTCCTAATCATCATCTTCTCCCTAATGACAGCCCCCTCTTATCTGACCCTAAATCCTATAGGAGTCTTGTTGGTGCTTTACAGTATCTCACTTTCACCAGACCAGACCTGTCCTTTGCTGTCCAACAAGCTTGTCAATACATGAGCACTCCTACTAACAATCACCTTCAAGCAGCTAAATGTATCCTGAGATATCTTCAAGGCTCTCTTCACTTTGGGATTGCATTTACTCCAGGTCCAATCTCCTTATCTGCTTATAGTGATGCAGATTGGGCAGGGGATCCTATGGATCGACGCTCCATCACTGGCATAGTAGTATTTTTTGGTAATTCTCCCATCACCTAGTCTGCTAAGAAGCAATGCACTGTGTCTCGTTCTTCCACCGAGGCTGAATATCGTGCTTTAGCTTCCACCACAGCTGAGTTGTATTGGCTTCGAATGCTCCTCAGAGATTTTGGCATTTTTCTTCCTCAACCTCCTCTTCTTTGGTGTGACAATGTCAGTGCTTTGGCCATTGCCTCCAACCCTGTGTTTCATGCTCGCACAAAGCACATCGAGGTTGACTACCATTTTGTTCGTGAGAAGGTTCTCAGACATGACTTACTTATTAAATTCATTTCCACCCATGATCAAATTGCTGATCTATTTACCAAGGGTCTTTCATCTCCACGGTTTAATTGGCTTACCTCCAAACTCATGTGGAAATTCCCCTTTCGTTTGAGGGGGGATGATAGTGCAAGCTCAGAATTGAAGATTGAAGAAGAAGAAGAAGCAACTGTTCCAACGGCTAGTTCTCAAACCAAAACGGTGTCGTGTGGAAAAGTAGTCAGACATAAAACACACCCAAAGCATAACGGTGTCGTTTCTCATTAAACTCAACGGTGCCGTTTTGGATTATATTAGTTATTCAAGGATTGAAGGATTAGGCACGTGTGGGAGTTTGTTACAGATCGTGCCAAACGGTTACAGACTCTGTTGGGCTTCTCTCTTCTTCAACCTCTGATGTATCTATATATACTTGTAGCTATTCAATTGTAAATCATTAGAGTGCATTGTATTTTCTCCATAACAATAATAGCTGAGCTTTCCAGTTCATTGTTTTTCAGTCTCTGTTTTTCATTTCTGTTTTGGTTAACACAGTAACAGTGAGATTGAGAGTAGTTTTCAGTATGCAAATGCTTTAGAAAAATATTGAAATAACAAATCTTAATTAAGTAAATTAATGTCATATTAAAATTACAATCTGGCAAACCAAAATTAACCCTTAAACGATTCCACACTTCACATGTGACATGCATATATACTCCAACTATTTATGTTTTTTAATGATAGATATGATACAATTTGAAAATTATGCTATTTCATATTTGTTGTATGATATAAATGATTTTTTGTTCAGATACGGCACATGATATCTGCAAGAATGACATTTTCCATGCATCAGCCCTGTATTATGGGAAAGTTCATATTATAGAAAAGGTATGCAAAAGTAGATAGCAGGGTAGTTTCACAACGGTAGGGTCGGGCAAAGCACATCTAAGGTGAAGTCCATTTTTGATTTGGATTATTCATGCATGATGAGAAGCAACAATGAAAAAGATATCACGTCTCACATAACAAAGATAAACATGTTTTCTAATATCTACCACGTATATACAAGGTTGTACAAACTATAAAATCGTTACATAAAATTAAATTACAAAGAAAAAAAAATCAATTCTAAGGTACAAGTTTGTCCCTGGAAACTTTATGGAATAGTATTCCCTAAAAATCATCATGCATGATGCATGGAGACCGAGAATTATGCTCAATAAGATTACAAGATTCAAATGGCATATCGATCGATCGCTGGCTATGTGGTTCTTAATCAAATGGCATCTCTATTATTTTGTTTTGGTCAAAGTCCAGAAACATCAACATGCAACTCCATTATTTTGATAGCTTTCTATGTCAACGAATTTATCCTTTTATCTTATGCTGTCGTGTTCTTCAATTATTAGGACAAATTTTCTGAATTATTAGGGTGAAAAATGCATCTTTCTGAATTATTAGGTTTTTTTTTCATCAATTATGAGAAGAAATGCTATTCCTTATCGATTCCTTTTAACGTTAATTATCTTCTTGCTAATTTTAATTGGATGTTGTAAGATTAGGTTTAAAAAATTGCCCACCATAGAAATTAAAGGGTTAACAAACTATGGCCTGCAAGACCCTACACCCACGGTATATTGTACATCTATCATTGTGATAAAAGCAACGTTGACATAATATTTGTTCTTACGTTAAAATTACAAATTATGATTAGACTAATACTGCTTTCATATGTACTCACAACTAAAATCACTTTGTTATTTTCATGCATCAAAAAAAAATTATGATTAGATTAATATCATTTTTATATGTATTCATTGCTAAATCGCTTTACTATTATCACTTTCCAAACCCAATATATAAAGTAGTCACTTGACAATGGCTACACACTCATGAAAGTTCACTTCACACCTGTGCAAGGCACAATAAAATTAAAGTAACTATTTTCAACGACAAGTAAAATTCCTTTGATGTTCTAAAATTAAAAAAATGAAAAATAAAATACAAAACATTTTTAGCAATGCACTACATTGATAATCTATAGTAAGTACCTGTAGAGGCCTTTTCGTTGTGCGTTGGGCTGAGTTGCCTCCCGCGGTAGTAGGCCTAAGTATTCTGAGTAAGGGAGTTGAGACCGGTCCAACTGCAACTCAATTTGGTCTGGCTTGCGCGCAAACACTGATTCCAAGTCCAAGAGAAGACGCAGCAAAGTGGGCTTATCCTCCAGTTTCTGCCGCAGAAGGCTTTTCTCTAGTTTCTGCCGCAAGATTGACGTTTTTGTCGCAGAATGAACTTTTATCCAATTTCTGCTGTGCAGCAAAACTTTCTGCCATGTAGTAAAACCGTTTGCCGTGCAGTAAAACTTTCTGCTATGTAGTGAAATTGTTTGCTGTGCAATAAAGTTTTCTGCTGTATAGTAAAGCTTCTTGCCATAAAGCCTTCTGTTATGCAATAGAGCTGTCCGCTATGCTTTAAAGCTGTCTGCTTTGCTTTACAGCCTTCTGTTGTGTGAATGACTACTCTTCATTTTTACTGCAGAAATACTTTTCCACTTCCTGCACATAAACAAATCTAAAACCCAAAGAAAATACTCATCAAACAAATGTTAGTTTAAATGAATTAGTATATTCTCAAATATGTACTCATGTTCATAAATAAAGATATATGTATATATATACTTATGACAGGATAATGATTAGTTTATGTCAACAGCAAAACATGTAATAACAAATAAAGAAGAAAGTTTCGGTAGGAAAGGTTTAGCTTGTATAATAATTAACACAGTAAATATAATAAAAAGGTACTACAGCAGAATAACTAGTGCAGCAAGTAAAGACACCACAGCAGGACAACTGATGCGGCAGACGTAATAAAAAAGTGCTATAGTAGGATGACTAAATACGGTAGATATAAGTTATAATAAGAGAAATCAAATATATTTGCAATAAAAATCAAGTATTGAATCTACCCATAGAATAAGTAAACCAATAAGGAACCCAAACTCCAACTTCAACAACTTTATCATGGGCTCCTGCCATAAAAGTTGTTCATTTTGGAGAATAGGCCTAAATGGCTACTAGCTATTACTTTTGGAGATTTCAAAAAGTGGATTTGTTAAGAGAGAGGGAAAAGATGGTCTATTGATGTATGCCCTTATTCTTGCTACGTTTTCTCTCCACTTTTTCTTTCTCTGTGTTCTTTTTTTTTTTACTCTTAGTTTCTAACTACTATCTCGCCGTAGGTTGTTTTTCTCACTTGGGTCTTTTCCCTTTTTCTGGGTTCCTCTCTCTGAGTATTTACTACTCTCTTATCATGGGTTTCCTTCCTTAGGTGCTTTTCCTCTTTCCCCTGGGTGTTTTTCTTCTTCCCCTATTTTTCACTATTTCGCCTGTTTTTTCCTCTCCCTCGGTCTCCGTTTTCTGCCGTGGTTACCTTCCTTTTATAGCAAACTGATTTAATGGGATTTCTCCCTTTTACCCCTAGGGCTTCACCAACTGTTTTTGGTTTGTTGTGGGCATCCTTTCAAGATTACCCACTCACTCATTGGTTGCCCTTGCTATTACTCAGTACATGTTTGCTGCAACGCTACTCATTTCACGACAAAATTCCCTTTTGTTTGTTCTTCTGTATACCTCTACCTCTAGGTTCAAAGACCAGGAATGGGCTACCTTACTACCTAACTCTATGGCATATATCAGATGGTCCCAACCATTTATTACTTCTTTTGGGTAAGATACCATCCCAGCAGGATATATTCCCAAAAGAAGTAATGGCAGGAAACCAAATATAGACCCCTTTTTCCCCCCACCACCAAACCACGCCCTCTGAATCCCTTTGACCGTGGGCCTACCTCCCTTGTATTGGCTGGGTACAGGTTGGTGGGGTTTTGGCCTTTCTATTTTTGTTTTCTTTCGTTCCCACGCCGTTCCTGCCGTTGCAGATTAGTTCTGTTTCGTCCTGCTGCATGTCTCTGTCTTATTTCTTCACACGTTTTTTGCTAACACCTGCTGCTCTTTGTTTCATTTCATCGTTCTTTTTCATATCAGTTTTCAGACTTGTCTTTTTTATACAAAAGGATTTGGGCCTTTGTGAGCCAAATAATGTTGATTGGATCAAAAGGGTATTGGGCCTAATTTATCTTCATCTACCGAAGCCATTCTACCAGAAAACTGTATTTTGTAGCAGATCTGTATTCTGCTGAAGAACTGTATTCTACAGCAGATCTGTATTTTGCGGCAGTAAAGCCTTCTGCCGAAGAATAGGGACTTGTGTCTTCATTTGCCGAAACCATTCTGCCAGAGAACTATATTCTGTGGCAGATTTGTATTCTGCAGCAGATTTGTGTTTTGCTATAAATTTAATTTCAGTTACACTTCTTTCTTTGCTCTTCGGTCTTCTTGGTGGGTCTTTGGGCCTTGTTTCTCGTTGGGCTTTCTTCCTTATGGGCCTTTGCGTCTTACAACTTATTAGGCTTTCTTCCTCATGGGCCTTTGGGTATGAATTTGCAAAAATGGGCATCAACAGTACCTAACTCGGTAATCATGCTAACAAAAATTATATATATATATATATATAGTGGTAGCTCCTGAATTTTTTTCTAAAGAGTAAATAAGAAGATAAAACTTAAGTAGGAGTAAATTTTGTGGTCTATATGGTTTTATTACAAATTTGTCCATAGTTCTAAGAAGATTGTTAAGACATATGTGGAACATGTTATGAACATATGTCATTTAGAATTGACTAATTTTTTTACAAAACGCACTTTACTTGTAATTTGGTAGATCTAGGATGTATTTAATACTTCAAGAAATAAGAGTTCAAGTCCAAGTATTGAAGCCATGCAAATCTGTCCAAGAATCAAGTTAAGAAGTGTTGTTCATTAAAACTCGATAGATAGCTTGACAAATGTAACTATCAAGATTTAATATTTGAAGCTTGACAAATAGCTCAACAGTTGTATCAATCGAAAATTATGAAATTCAGATTTTCAGATCTGATTTCACGCATATCCATGTGTATTTATATAGGGTTTCTTCTCTCACAACCCTAGACATATATAAGGATTATTTTAAAGGCCGTCTCATTTGATAAAAAGATTGTTGCACTTGTTGTTACATGCATATTGTGACCAGAGACAATCTGCCCTAGTTCATCTTTCTCTTGAAAGCAGCTACGTTTGTGCGCCAAGGTTTGGTAACCAAGGAGCTTCTTGATCTTCATCTTGTGGATGAACTGAAAAACTTTACAGCTAACATCCTTCTCAAATTGGTGTACTAGTCACGTACTTGGATCCGTGCATCGATTGGTTAGTCACGTATTGGGAGCCGTGCATTGAAATAAGATATTGTCACTATATTACAAGTCCAAATGGGTATTGGGGTAAGGGTTCAACTGTAGGTTGGTATAAGATACTAGAATTCCTTTACTTGTAACCACTTGTTTTGATAATGGTGAATTCTTGGGAGCGGTGACCTTAAATTCACTTGGTGAAATTTTGCCTCGGTAGTTTTCTCCATTCGTAAACAAATCACCACTGTCAAAATTTATTTCCGCTGCATTTAGTTATTTGGTAATTTGTTTGTACTACCACGCTTATTGCATGTAATTGAATCTAATCAATTCACTTGCCTAATTAATTGATTTAATTTATCAAATGGGTCAATACATTTTTGGCCTATCAAAAATAATAAAAGATAAACTATAAGTTCATTTGGTATATTTTTCTTCATATAATGACTGATGATGCGAAAAATCACCAGTTGAGATCCTCGTCTCAGTGGATGGACGATGTTGTGATTAGTTGTGTCTCCTATGCAAACTTGCAAGAAAGCTTTGGAAAGGAATGGAACACACTAGTGTGGTGTTTGCCAAAAACACTTTGATACTTAAGTTAGAAAATGAGAAAGTTTGTTTAGAAAGAAAATGAATTGGAGTGATTTTTGGATGAGTATTTGTGTGTACCTTTGGATTCTATTGCTCCTTTCTTTTATAGTTGTTCCTTGCCTTAATGGACAATGAATGTCTATATTTATGTTCAACAGCTAGTACGTTATCAATGGGAGCTCTAAAGTGCACAGTTCACTTGTTACCGTTGTTCTATCCATTACATTTCATCATCAATGCGCGTAATAAATGTGTAACGCTTGCTTTGATCATCATTAATGGGAATGATGATCCCAGATTATTTTTTAACTCATCAGCTGCCCCCCTATTTGTATTCTCGTCTTTGAGACAAGATAAGAACATAACCATCCGTTGCTTCGTGTTCAGTGTTCGGCGCATTTATTATGAGTTGATGTTTCATCTACCATGTGACATGGGTACGATTAGGATGTCTCCTTCGTGTCAGTTCATCTCGATTTTCCCGCACACAATCTTCTATTTATTCTACTTTTTTCCCTCCCTTTCTTTGCTTTCCATTTTCATTTCATTTTTTCTCTTAGTGGCATTTCGTTTGCTCAGAGCTCTTCTTCTTCTTTTGAGTCTTTCCTCATCAACTCCTTTTTGTTTCCGGTAAGTCTCTTTGAGCTCCCCTTTTCGTTTTTGTGTTCTTATGGTAGATCATTCCTTAGTTTGGTCGGATTTCCCTTCAGTTTCTTTCTTTTTTGCTCATCTGTGTGGTTTGCTTAAGTCTATAGGTAGGAAACGTCCTAGGGTTGGATCCTTCGTAAGGCGAGATTGTTCTTATAGGTCCGTCTTGCTTTTTCTTTTTCCCTTGATTCACCGTTCAGTAGAAGTCACTCAAACCTTGATAATGTCTGGTGAGGAGGTTAGGTTTTGTGAGCTTGAAACAGGCTTGTCTTCGTCTGAGGACCGTGGAGTCCTTGAAGTCACTTCTCCTTCTACCCCTCATAAAGCCTAGGGTATACATTGTTCTCTTAGGGAGAAGGACGAGAAGAGGATTAGAGATAGGTTCCAGTTCTCTTCTTCTACAAAAATTAGGATCCTTGATGGTGACAATAAGGCTTGTCACTCCTACGCTGACGAAGTGTGCTTTAATGAGGCTGACTTCATTAGCGGACTTCATTTCCCCATCCTTCCTTCATTAGAGAGCTTTTCTCCTTCTTACAACTTTCCCCGGCCTAGTTAGTGCCGAACTTGTGGAGAATAGTGATATGTTGTATGGTGATATAGATGTTTGCCAACGAGAAGACATCGTTAGGATACACGAGTTTTTGCACTTCTATCATCTTTGAAAGTCAAAGGATCCGGGCTATTGGGAGTTTAAACCACGGGGTAGGAGTTGAAGGTTGGTTCTTGACTCCCCCTTGTCTCTCCGAAATTAGAAAACTAACTTTTTCTTCGTCTCTGATGACGGTTAGGAGTTCACTCTAGGTGAGGATCTAGATGACGCTCCTAAATTGCCCCGTAGTTGGGGTACACCAGTGTCTAGTGCGTCTTTTTGTTTAACTTCTTTGATATGTATATAATTTTTCTAAGCGAATGTGGTACTGATAAATGTGCACATGTTGTTGTTTTTGCAGCTTCCATTCGCCCTTGTCTAAAGAAGAGGTACCATACTCATGTTGAGAGGGTTAGAGATTATCTTGAGTTTGTTAAGGACTTTAACGAGCTTATTTCTCCCCAATCTCTATTTCTTCATTTTCTTCGTCCAGAACCTTCCAGCAAAGTTCAAAAGAACATTAAGACCGTCAAGAAGAGTAAGTACACTAACTCTTTTCTTTTTCTTTTTTCTTTTTTTTTGGCTGGGAATCATTGTCTCTTTCTTTTCTTTTTCAAGAATGATGACCAGGTTTAGCAAGGCGAAACTGGTCAAGGTTCCGGAGAAGAAGGCTAAGGCTGGCTTGACTGGTGGCCTTTTGACGAGGAAATGCCAGAGGAATGTGGAGCCACCTAAGGATGATCCCATGGTGACTTCACCCATTGCCAAGTCTGTGTCCCAGTGCCATCAAGGGATGTGGAGCCACCTAAGAATGACGACCAGGTTTAGCAAGGTGAAACTGGCCAAGGTTCAGGAGAAGAAGGCTAAGGCTGGCCTGACTGGTGGCCTTTTGACGAGGAAGCGCTAGAGGGATGTGAAGCCACCTAAGGATGATCCCATGGTGACTTCACCCATTGCCAAGTCTGTGTCCCAGCACCCAACCTCACCTACTTCTTCTCTGGAGTTAATTGCTTCTACTAACGGTGGTTCCAAAGCCAAAGGAAAGGACAAGACTCCCACAAGTTCTTTCTGGGACGACGCGGAAGCTATAGTTTTGAAGGCTCATGAGGCAATATTAGTTGACGACCTTTTGCCCTTGGGGGTGAAGCCGTCTCAAGAGCTAATGCCTTCTCATGTGCATAAGGTTATGCAGGTATGAATTGTGAATAAAAAAAAAAAAAAATATTCTTCTTCTTTTTTGTGTTCTCTTCTTCAACGCTTTTTTTTCCCCTTTTTCGCAAGTGTTGGGTGAATCCTTTTTCATCTTTAGGAAGTACTTGGATTATGAAGAGAAGTACATGGTGGCAAGGTCCAAGGTGGAGTCCCTCTCTGCTAAGAATGAGTCACTCAAAGGTCAGATCTCTGCTATTGTTGATGAGGCAAAAAAAGACAAAGATCGTTTGAAGACTTTAGAGAAGAGCATTAACACTGAGAAGGTCTTTTCTAAGCTGAAGGATAAGTAGATAGACAAGGCTCTTCAGAATGCTAAGAAGGCTGGCTCGGAGGTAGTGGAGAAGTTTAAATTTTTTTATGAATACTCGAACAAGTTGTGCGACTATTACATGGAAGGTTTTGAGCTTTTCTAAAAGTATTTGACCCGTCATCTTCTGCTTTGCCTAAGAACTTTTTTTCTTTTTTTTTGTAAGACAAAAACTTTGTTAGTTAGGGCTCGTTGTTTTAAGCATGTTTATTCTTCTTTTTGAACAATCTCTTGGGCTCGTCTGTTTTGAGCAAACAATTTACTCAGGCAATGAGTATGTTTATATTTTTGTCGTCAGCTCTTAACTTTTAGCTCTGCTCACTTTCCTTCGTCATTGCTCTTTTTCTTCTTTTTTTCGTTATTTTCTTATTTTTCAGCAGTTACGTATTCATGACCATTTCATTAGTAAGAGTGATATCTAGCTCTAATGACGATGTTGTTATATATTAATATTATTTACAAGTCATGTAAGAATGACGATGCCGTTATGTGTTTAATTATAACATTTTAAAACCTTGTAGCAATGACAATGTGGTCATGTATTAGGAACTTTCTTTAAGTCATGTATGAATGATGGTGTGGTCATGTATTAATAACTTTTTCTAAGTCATGTATAAATGACAATGTTGTTATGTACTAATAACTTCTTTTTAAGTCATGTATAAATGACGATGTTGTTATGTATTAAAAACTTCTTTTTAAGTCATGTATAAATGACAATGTTGTTATGTATTAATAACTTTTCTTAAGTCATGTATAAATGATGATGTTGTTATGTGTTAATAACTTTTTCTATGTCATGTATCAATGACACATGCTTTGACGAGGTCATGTGCGTCCTTTTGTAGTGTTGGCCAGTAATAACCTGCTCTAAACGCTTTTCCCACAAGAGATCTTGCTGCCACGTGGTTACCGCAGACTCCTTCATGTATCTCTCGTAGTACATAGTCAGCTTCTTCCTTGTTAGCCCATCAAAGATAGGGGAGAGAGTGTCCTCGTTTGTATAAGACATTGTTGATAATGACAAAGCAAGTAGCTTTGACCTGTATCTTTTGTGCCTCATTCCTGTCTTTTGGGAGCCATCCTTCTTTCAAGTAACGGATGATGGGAGTCATCCATTCATCTTGCTCCTATATCTTCATCACCTGCTCTCCTTTCGTGCTCGGTTATCCCCTTGTTTCTATACATAGTTCAAGAGATATGCCATGGTCGTCTGACGAGGCTAGTCGTGCCAAGAAATTTGCTTCAGCATTCTTTGTTCGAGGGATTTGCTAGAAATCGATGTTGTCGAAATACTGTAGGAGTTCTTTGATGATCTTTAGATACTTTTGCATTATTTCTTCCTTTGCTTCATAATCTCCTCTTACCTTACCTAGCCAACTACAAGCTAAGAGTCAGCTTAGACGACGAGGGTCTTGGCTTTTAATACTCTTGCAACTGTTAGAAGTACTTTATACACGGCTTCGTTGTTCGCTGTTGAGAACTACAATCTGACCGCGTACTTCAGGATTTCTCTCTTTGGTGATATGAGAACAAATCTTGCTCCTCTAGCTTTCTTGGTGGTGGACCCATCTTTCTGGACCATCCATGCCTTCTTTTGGGGCTCTTCTTCTTCTTGAGGGCAAGTAAACTCTGCAATGAAATCAACGAGGACCTAGGCTTTGATTGCAACCCAGTGCCGATATTCTATGTCAAACTGGCCAAGCTCTATGGCCCATTAGATGAGGTGCCCTGCTGCATCTATCTTATTCATCATCTTCCTTATCAGTTGGTCTGTCATGATGATGATAGGATGTGCCTGAAAGTAGTGACGGAGTTTTTTGGAGGCTACCACTAGGGCAAAGGCGATCTTCTCTAGCCTTGGGTAGTTTGCTTCAGCTCCTTGGAATGCTTGGCTAGTATAGTACACCGGTCTCTGCACATCCTACTCTTCCCTAATCAGTGCCGAGCTTAATGTCGTATTAGATAATGCCAAATAGAGATGTAGCTTCTCTCCTATCATTGAAGGGCTTAACAATGGTGACTATGTTAGGTAGTCTTTTAGCTTCGTCAGGGCTTCTTCACATTTGTCAGTCCACTGAAAGGCCTTCTTTAAGACTTTGAAGAAGGGCAGGCACTTGTCTGTCGCTCGATGCCTTGTTGAGATACCATGAATCCTAAGAATTTCCCTGATGAAACAGCAAAAACATATTTCGTTGGGTTCAACTTCATTTTGTACTTATGTAGTGTGTCGAAGGTCTCTCTCAGGTCGTCCAGGTTATTTTTTGACTCATCAATGACCATACTAATTATGATGCTAAGATTAAATCTTGGAAAAAATCTATTATTTATAAATACAATACCACTGCGCACCATTGTATGATGGTCACTTCATAAGTTCAAGTTCTTGTGAGGTGGGCGGTAAGGGTTAGGGTTCAAGTCTCTAGGAGAGAGTTTCACAAACATATACACTTAAATTAGGCTAGAGTGAGATTTCTATTTTAGTGTAAACATTTTCTAATTTTTGATTGACTGATTGGCCCTGCCTTAATCCCCATTTAACGAATAACAAATTAAAAACACATTCAAATTCAACCACTCCACTCGCAAATTCAATAAAAAAGTATAAATTAATTGTAACTTTATATAACAATTCAACTCAACTTTAACAACTATTGATCTTTGTAATTTTGTTAAGAAAATTTATGTTGTGTTAATATTTGCTTTTGTTTTCACTCAATCACTCTCCTATTCCATGCCCTTTGTCTAATTTTTATTTTATTTTATTTAAAATCATCCATTGTCTAGTTGTTTAATTGTCTTTTAGTGTTAACATTTACTAACTACTGATTGACTGACTAGCCCATAACCCAATCCCCACTTACAAATAACAAATTGAAAATACATTCAAATTCAGCCACTCCACTTGCAGATTCAATCCCCTATAGTTATTAGACACAAGTTTTTTCTTGGGTTCTTACAGCAAGAGAATATTCAGCATTTCTCTCTTGAAACCCTTGAGAACTCTCCAATCAAGAATTGTATGAGGTCATACCCCTACTAAAGCTTTTTCTCTTTTAAATCCTTGAGAACTCTCCAATCTAGAATTGTTTGTGAACGTACCCCTGCTAAAGCGTGTGGTGGAGCAATTTGCCTAGGGCTGTAAATGAGTTAAGCTTTGTCGAGTATTAGATGTTTAATCTTGGCTCGACAACAAATGTAAAATGTTCAAACTTAGTCTGGACTCGAACCAAGTCTACAAACTATGTTTGAGTTTGGGATCATTAGAAAGTTCTAAAGTTTGAGCTTGGTTTGGCGTGACTTAATTCATTAGTAAAGCCAAACTCAGTCTCAATATCAAGCTCAAACTCAAGCTCAATTTTAAGCTTTTGAGCTTGAGATCCAATACAACTATACATTAACAAACCTATATTAAGTATATTATCAAGCCTATTTGGTTTGGACATGTGGTCCTAACTCTCAGTTAGTTAAAAGTTTTGTAAGATATGAGTTTATATTTTAAGCTCCTATCAAGCTTTTTACCAATCCCATAAACCATCCTAAACTCGACTTGTTTCTTATTGAACCCTATTGTTCCCGAGTCTGTTAATTAACATTTATTTTTGCTTAGACTCGGCTCATTTATTAAACAAGCCTAAAATTAAGGCTTAAGTTTGACTTTGTTTATAAACAAATAAAAATGAATGAGTTTTTTATCGAGCCAAAACCGAGTTATTTATAAACAACTTGCTTCATTTACGGCCCTAAACCCCAAAGATGAAATCTTATTACTCCACGAGGAGGTGACAGCTTTAGGAACACATGATTCGCCACTTCGAATTCCATTTTTCGTCTCCTATGATCTAGATTACTCTTTTGTCTACTTTGGATATTGTCTGGTCGCTTCCTAAATTCTAATCAGTTGAATTTTGTCCACTTTCTGTTTCTGTTGTACAAGCTCAATGCCCAACATTCTCCATTTTGCAATATCATTCCAAGGAATTGGTGGCCTGAACTACTTCCTGTCGTACAAAGCTTCATGTGGAGCTATCGAGATACTGGCTTGGTAGGTATTATACTCAAACTCCACCAAAGGTAGGTGTTCTTCTCATAAGCCTCTAAAGTCAATAACACAAACTCTTAACATGTCTTCTAGTACGTTGATGGTTCTTTTCTACTGTCCATTCGTTTGGGAGTGAAAAGCTGTGCTAAATTCAATTTGTTCCCCATTGCCTTATGCAAGTTCCCCCAATAACTGAGACATAAAACTCTAATCCCTATCAGATACTATGGACACGAGAGTCCCTTGAAATCTAACTATTTCATTAACACAGTCTTGCTAACCCTTTAAGTAAGAAATCCACCTTAATGGCTAGAAAGTGTGCTGACTCCGTTAGTTCATTCACAATCACCCAAATTAATCTTTACCTCTAGGAGTCCTTGGCAACCTTGTCACAATGTCCATATAGTCATGTGTTCTTACTTCCATTCTTGAATGGGAAGAGGGTGTCACAAGCCCGTGGGCCTTTGATGTTTAAATTTCACCTGTTGACATGCCATGCACTATGCAACATATTGAGCAATCTCCCTCTTCATATTATTCGACCAGGGAAGTCTCTCAAATTTCAGTATATCTTGGTGCGCCCCGTGGGTGCACTGGGCATCCACTAAGAACTTCCTTAGCGTATGTTTAGTTATTAAGAACTTTCTTACTGTCTGTTTACTTAGGGTGAAAAGTGGGCGGATGGAAAAAATAGAAGAAAAAAAGTGGAGAAAATACGCAAATTTAAGTTGTTTAGTAACATTGTAAGTTGTAAAAAGAGAAAAGAGCGTGAAAAATTGGTGGTCCTAGTGTGTTTTTCTCTTTGTCCACCAAAATTTATAGTCTATTTGAGGACAGTTTATTTAGTTAAAACTAAATTTTTTTTTGAAATAATACAATGGACCCGTGAATAGTACCAAAAGAGTAATAAAACTCATGAATAATAGCAAATTTAAACTAAAAAGTAGTAAAAAAAAAACTAAATAGTTAAAAAAAAACACTGTAATTTTCAGTAAAGGCCAAATGCACACTTTTAATCTCCCCGTTAAAAAAAACAAAAACAAAAACAAAAACAAACAAACAGAGAGTTGAAAACTGGTGCTTCACTCTCTGCTCCAAAAAGTCAAGTTTGCTCTCCTCGATCCTCACTGTCCCATATTAACCATCTTTCTTTAATAAACATATTTTTTTTCTTTTTTCGTCTTAGACAGTCAGTACCAGGCAGGTAGGAGCTTTTCTTCTTCTTCTTCTTCTTCTTTTTCTTTTTCTTAAAAAAAATATATATATATTTTAACGGTCAGTACTTGAAGAACCTGCAAAAAATAGCCACCAAAGGCTAATTTTATGTGTTTTTTTTTTAAATTTAAAACTAAAAATAATAAAAGGCTGAGATGGTTTTTATTATTATAATAATTTGTATAATTAAAAAAGAAAACGTTAGTGAGTAATATATATATATATATATATATCCATGTTATCTATAAAAAAAATTTATAATATTTTATGTAACAAAGTAAAAGACTAAATTTATACAAGTATTATTATTATTATTTTCTTTCCAATAAAATAAATAAGTTTTTTATCCTTTTACTTTTTCATTATCTCAACCAAACAATACGAAAGAAAATTAAAATCTATTATATTCCTCAACTTTTCCATTCCACTACCCAAACAAAGCCTTAAAGTCACTCTTTTAAGATTTGGATCATTTGACACACAAATCCATTATCAAACCTCAAGAATTCATCACTTGGATTGTGAACCTGATGCAGTTCATTTTTAAAGCTAGTCGTTTATTAGTGCTTATGTTGTATGATAAGTAGATCATTTCACTTATAACGGAAAGTTAGTTAGTTGATAGATTGTTAGTGATAAGTGAAATAGCTTAATAGTTAGTTAGAGATGTTTGTTAGGCTTTGACCAATCACATGGCAGCCACATAGTAGGTTCTTGAAACTAAACTTTCTAGCCAATTAGCAGCTTGCCTAGGCATCTATAAATAAGCAAGGCTGCCCTCATTGTAACTAGTTGAATTTGAATCCAAAAAATTTACCTATGAGGTATTATTCCAAGAGTGTGTCTCTTGAAAAGCTAATTCATTCTTTCTTTTCTCTAAACAACTTAGCTTTCTAAAACATCTTTCATTTTCACCATTTTTTCCTTCCGTCAGAACCCGTCTCTACCATACTCCTAATCTTCTGCAACTACGAATCATTACCTTGTGCAACATTTATTATCATTTCAACCAAAGTAGGCTGAACTCTAAAGCTTAGGCAACCGTGTTCTTGGCTCATGAAAAAACATACCTCTATGCTTAGCTTCCTTAGGTCTTCTAGGATGTCTGTGAAGAGTCAACAATACTACCAAATTTCATGCAGAATTCCTACTCAAGGCATCAAGTCATCAACTACTACATTGGCTTCCCAAGATGGTAATTAATAGTTAGGTCATAGTTTTTTAAAAACTCCAAGTCTCCAAAGTCCCACCACGTCCTCTTTCTTATGAAAGTCGGAATTGAGGTCTTGTGGTTGCCTGGTTGGTGAATACTTCGCATATTGCTCTCCATATAGCCATAGGTAATGCCTTAAAATAAAAATAATTGCTGCTAACTCCCAAGTTAGGTGTAGGGTAATTTTGTTTATATAAATAAGTTATATGACTCATTAAATAGATCAGGTGACAAAAAGTACATATAGTTGATAATTTGAATAACCATACAGTGGATTGAAAGAATTTTCCCCCAAATCAGTTTGGAGATAAAACTCTATTTGTAAATTTAAGCCAATCAAGGAGGCTTGCAAGCCAAGTTGGACCAAATTTTACATAATTCAAACTGGATATCAAAACTAGTTTTCTCCTTTCATTTTTGAAGGGAAAACGAATTACTAGTGTATGGTCCTACTAACTGCGAAGGCATTTCGGATGATATATCTGCACCTCAATTTAAGTAAAAATATTTGGACCCCAGCACCTTCTTCAAGTCTATCACCTGACATTAAGCATACATCATGTTTCAGCAATCTGCTTGCTTGGGCAAGTGTGATAATACCTTCTACAAAAGGGACAACTACTACGTGCAAGTACTAAATCATGGTCATGGCAATCCAAATTAGTGGCTTAAATGGCTTCATTTAATGGTTTTGAAATTGGAATGTATTACAAATTTAAAAAGTATCTCTAGTGCCAAATGACATGGTAACATGTAATTTATTACAGATGAAATAAAATCTTAAATGTAAAATCGAGAGTGAAACGGAGAGGATCTATTCTGCTCATAAAACCCAAAGAAATCTAAGTACACTCTTGATAAGCCCAAAAGCTTCAACACAATCCCAAGTCCCAACATTTGCTGTGGGCCCCCTGGAAACTCAAAACTCTTGCAAGTGTTCTGAGAAATTGGGATTTGGGAAAGTACAATGGTACAGGGAAGTCTAATGGGTTGTGATATGAATCAGAACATAATGAGATGTGAGTTGTTTAGAACAAATTGATAGAGGTTAGGCACCTCTACAAAGAGCACAAAGTTCTCATGAAAAGCGCTCAAAAACCTATTTCATTTACATACAAAAATTGATTTACAAAGTTCTTACATTCTTGTACATTTACTAGTTGTTTGGTTTGGCAGCGTTCTAAACGATTGACAAGTGTCTAAATCCTACTAACCAGGCTGCTGACTTAGCTACTGTTGCTACTGGTTTGTGGCAACGCTAGCTGCAAATGTAAACAACCTCTTAAAATGCCCTGCATCATACAACGAACCCAGAGAGAACCAATCTACAATGTTTTTTTTTTTAAACAAAAAAAAAAAAAATTGGTTCTTTTAGCAGAATTGCATTGCAAAAATCCAACAAACTGCAAATAAAAGACATACCAACATTTATCACAGAAGTAATAACTTATTATAAAATCTTTAATTAGACATATCCAAATAAAATGTCAACTCAGACATTAGACGAAAGTACATCCAACAAACTGCAAATAAAAGACATACCAACATTTATCACAGAAGTAATAACTTATTATAAAATCTTTAATTAGACATATCCAAATAAAATATCAACTCAGACATTAGCTGCATTATCTTCTCCGGACCAAAGCTTCCAAACGCAGTCACAACAGAGCAATGCTATACTGCAAAATGAACCAAACCATGTTAATTTTTCCCGAATCACCATATTTCTTAGCTTCATCTTTTTAAATTCAAATATCACCTAATTAAATAGTTCTTACTAATTGATCCATGTTATCAGAGACAAATACCTGTTTACATTTTTTAGTATAATGTATGCAGCCTAATGTTTACGAACTCAAATACAAAAGATGCCATCTTCACCAGTGCAAAATTGCTATCATAAATGATAGTTGAAAAATAATTATTCTCTGCTTTCAAATATTCCACGCTGGAAGGCACAAAGAATAGAATCTCCCTCAACTAAGGCAAAGTTAAATGGTACGTCACCATTCATATAGAAATTTCAAAACAATAAACCAAAATCAATATGGCAATAGCAATGGTAGATGTGGAACTATAATGCACCGAAAAAAATACTAGAGCTAACCACTGACTCAAGTATTTATTTCAAAATTGTGTCCTTTAAATTGAGGAAGCATGTTGTGAACTGGAAAATTAAAAAGATAACTTAGTCGATTCGAGGTGACTAGCCTCCTGAACTTGAGAGAGATAATAGAGTTTTTGGTTTAATTTCTGCTTGCTTCATTCATAATTCCTACGTACATAAATACTAGTGAAGAGATAATCCTCATCACCACAAATTCCTAAAACATAGGACCCAACTCCTATTTAAATTGAAATACAAATATTAATCCTAATCCTAATCCTAATTTATTGCTGAAATTCTCATCCTATTCTACTACATAATTTTATTAGAATTCTATTCAAATTCAAACTTCTTTAACTACTTCAAAATTATTTGCCATTTAGCCTTGGGACACAACATTCCCTTCCCCTTCAGATGAATCTTGTCCTCAAGACTCTGCAACGTAGAAATTAACCCTTGCTCACATTGATTGGAGAATACTCGGCCTCGGATTTTGAAGTGTTGAAGGAAAATTATGACCATGGAGACTTGCACCAATTCTTTAACCATTTTCGTGAGCACTAGAAACAAAAATATCTTGCTTCTCATACCCTTGAACTCATCGGGAATAACAAATTCAACGTGTGGGATTGAGATCGACTCATTTGAATTCATGAAAAGATCCCTTTGATCAATCTTTTCCACTTCATTGAACCTTTGATCTTCAAACTCAATTTTTGTAGAAAGTGCACTCTCCAACATATTACTTTCTTGAATTGTTGGTAATGCTTGGAGCACTTCACTTTGATTTTTCGAAATTTCATGAGATCCTTGATCTTTTGATTGTTCTTTGAGTTCCAAAAGTACATTGGATTGTTTATCTAAGACCTCTATCATTTGATCCCACGAATCTTGCATCTTTGCTTCCATCCTTGCTATGCTTTTGGACATGTCCTTGGTAATATCTAACATTCGGTTGACAATCTCCGACATGCTCTCCATTCTTTGTTTGCTGGGATTGACACACTTGATAGATAGATGTGGTTTTTTTTTTTTTTTTTTTTTTTTTTTTTTTTTTTTTTGGGTTGGGTGTTGCAGCGGCTGCCTGGAACTATGGTGGCTGTTGTTTGCCTTGGGTTGTAGATGGGAGGATAGTGTGATAGTGTGGGATGAGAATACGACTGGAGTTTTTTTTTTTTTTTTTCAAGAAACTAGATGGATCTGTTGGCTCTGATACCAAATGTTGTGAACTGGAAAATTAAAAAGATAACTTAGTCGATTCGAGGTGACTAGCCTCCTGAACTTGAGAGAGATAATAGAGTTTTTGGTTTAATTTCTGCTTGCTTCATTCATAATTCCTACGTACATAAATACTAGTGAAGAGATAATCCTCATCACCACAAATTCCTAAAACATAGGACCCAACTCCTATTTAAATTGAAATACAAATATTAATCCTAATCCTAATCCTAATTTATTGTTGAAATTCTCATCCTATTCTACTACATAATTTTATTAGAATTCTATTCAAATTCAAACTTCTTTAACTACTTCAAAATTATTTGCCATTTGGCCTTGGGACACAACAAAGCACACATTAGAAAATCATCAGACCCTAGAACCGCATTTAGACCAATGCACATTTTAACCACTGACTCAGGTATTTATTTCAAAATTGTGTCCTTTAAATTGAGGAAGCACACATTAGGAAATCATCAGACCCTAGAGCCGCATTTAGGCCAATGCACATTTCAAAGACATATGGAGAGGATTGTTTTACACTATATACAGCTTACTCTGCTAAATTGCAATTGAATTTAATACTAGCCTAAGTTACTTGATGCCTTTTGTCTGTGAAAGCAAGAATCTGTTGTACATGTTACAGCAGAGCACCATTGAACGCTAGGAAAGGGAAGAAGTGTACAGATTTTTTTGTTTAAACGTCCCCCGGCTGACAAAGAACCTCTATGCTTGTTAGATCTGCCTGAAGATTAATTTTCTCATACTGTTAACACTTGACACTTCTTGCAGTTTTTAAGGGTAAGGCTCCGTTTGGTTGGGGTGAAAATGGGAGGGATGGAAAAGGAGGAAAGAAAAATAGGGAAGAAAATATTGTTTTCCCTTGTCTGGTTAGGAGAGAAAACAAGAGAGGAAGAAAACATTGTAGAAAAAAATCACTCTGGCCCACAAATATTTATTCCTCTGATTTGGGAGGAAAACTGATAAATGATGAACCAAGTATTGAATTACACAAATACACTCAAAAGTTGCTATCCAAATCAAGGGAGTCATTGTTACTATTGCATTTGAGTACAGAACAAATTATTAACGTGTTTTGTTTTTTCTAAAAGCCTGGCTCAATGGGTAGAGAGGATGAAAGTGAAACCCAGTGAACGTGTGTTTTTTTTTTTTTAATTAATTAATTAATTAATTAATTTTATTTTTTATGGAGCAACGTTTTTTTTTTTTAATTAAACCCAGTCTACATTTTTTATTTTTTATTTTGTATTTAGGTTTTTTTTATAAAAAATAATTTGTGTAATTGAAAAAAAAAGTAGAGTTAATACCTATAAATGTATTTAATATATTTGAAGGAAATATAATAAAAAATTATAATGATTTAATAGTTTTAATAAGTAGGGGCATGAGAGTAAATTTATTTGAATTACATTTTCCATTCTTTCATTTTTTTTTTCTCAAATAAGCAAATGAGTTTTTCATCTTTTTATTTTTTCATCCTCTCAATCAAACAGATATGAGAGAAAACTAAGCCTTTTTCATCCTCTCACTTTTCTTTTACTTCTTCATTTTCTATTATCTCACTTTTTTATCTCTCAAACCAAACAGACCTTAAGGATTCTAGTGCTCTGGAGCCAACACAAACACGTGTTCATATGGTGTTGGCTGCATTACACTGAAGCTAACCCGTGTCCAGTTTTTAACAGTATCTCCTATATTTACCCCAAAAGAAACTAATACGCTGAACAATTAAAAGATCAAAGGAGACCAGAAATCTTCAAACTTCACATTCTAAAAATGTAGACGAATATTTTTATTATAAAATAAATTAGCAACATAACATAAGCCGTGTGAAACGGTGCAACCCTCTTCAGAACCAAACTCAAACAATTAAAATTAACAAGTAAAAAAAAAAAAATTTTGTTTGGAAGGTAAAAATTCCCAATTGCTTGAAAAAGACTAAAAGCAAAACACATACCACAATGTACCAGCAAAACTAATTATCCAATAATGCTTAGAAGGGGTGTTCAACAGCAACCGATACCCGACCCACCCGGCCAACCGGTCCGATCCGGCCCAAGAACCAGTCGACCTGACGCCGGTGACGGTCGGCGGCGGGTCTCCTCCTCCAAAATCCAAAAACCGCGGGTCGGTTGGCGGGTTTTCTCCCCAAAACCCGAAAAAACCCGACCGATCAGCCATTCCGATCGGGTCGGGTCGGTTCCGGGTTGGACAGAAATCCGACTTGGATTGACTCGTGGACAGGCCTTAGTTAGAACCACTTGTGTGTGTATTTGTGTTTGAGAGAGAGAGAGAGAGACATACAAGTCGGAAAACCAGCATCCAGGCTGTGGCTGAGGATGCTGTGGGTACTGATTATACCCTTGTTGTGGCGGGTACCCAGGTGGAGGATAGCCTTGCACAGGGTATCCTGTTGGAGGATAAGCATTATTTGGATAACCTACATGAATTCAACAACAAAAACCCATCAATGCTTTTAGACAATATATAGTTAACCACAAAATCTAGTACTTGTTTTAAGTTCAAAAGAACCCCATATGAGATTCTGAGAACACGTTTTACGTTGAGGAGGAGGAACACCAACTGGAGGCTGTTGCCGGGGGTAGTAACTCATCTTTTCTTCACAACAAAACAAATATCCTACTGCTTAACTAAAATATTTGAGAACGACTAGAATAAGTTCTGACTTCTGAGGCTTAAGGTGGTTTTTATAGAAGAAAACTATAAAGGTGGCGAAGTATGAGACCGGACATGACCCCTCCGGAGATGGTATTGTGTGTTTCCGTTGCATGTGAGGTCCACTGCAGAAGCATGCAACGGAAACACTGGCCATAATAGACTGAGCCAGTCCTGATCCTGCCTACTCCAATAATTATGCCTGACTAAAGCAAACCTCAAACACAGAAAAAAGGAAAATTTTTGAGCATCTTCAACCCGTGACCCCACATGCAACGGAAACACTGGCCATAATGGATTGAGCCAGTCCTGATCCAGCCTACTCCAATAATTATGCCTGACTAAGGGCCTGAGCTGAAAACTGAAAACTGAAACTGAAAACTGAAAAATACTGTAGCAAAATAATTTTTAAATGTGTGAATAATACCGTGAGACCCATTTTTAATGAAAAAGTTGTTAAAAAGTGAAAATTGTGGGTCCGTGAACAGTAAAAGTTGGTGGAAAAGTCACATGTTGCGGCTACTGTTCAATGAACAGTAGCCGCAACAGTATTGCTATAGTAACACTTTGTCTCTGAAAAGCTGGGGACGCGTGAAAAAAAAAAAAAAAAAAGGCTGAAAACGTAAACGTGCAACGCCAACGCACACCCCAAACGGTCTCTAAGTGTCCGTTTGGCCAGCATGTTTGCACGTTTTCAGCATGGTTTTCAAACTCGGACCGTTCATTGAACCGTAAAAGAGAGAGGTTCAAGGTTTTTAAGGTCGAACCGAGGTCGAACCGGGGTCGAACCGTGATGACGTCATAATTACTTTAATAATTATTTTAAATATATATAAAAACATTAAATTAATAAAAAAATAGAAAAATTAATTAAAATAATCCAAAACAAATATAGATAGTATTTTTTATAACATAACTTTCATAATACAAATAAAAATTATAAAATTCTAAAAAGCAATAGCTATTGAGTTTCTAAATTATTTTTAAGTCATGATAAAGCATAGTTTAGTACACAATAATTTTTATTTTTTATGCAACCCAATAAAATAGTTAAGAGACAAATGAGTTTATTTGCACGTGGCCAAGCCCATTTGATTGCCCTCATTTTTTTTCCTAAGTCTATTTGAATAGTCATTGTTCATCATTTATTATGAATTTATAAAATAAAAAAAAAAAAAAAAAAATCAAAACTCAAGTAGGAAGTGCTTGACAGCAAGCAAGCACTTAGTAGTTGACAGTGACATTAAAGCACGCAGCAACAAAGAAGTCTCTGAAAGCAGTGAAGAAGTCTACAATATTTTTAGTAATACTTTCACAACAAAATTTATGTGAAAAATTGTTACTAATTTTAATTTGAACTCACTATTAAAATTATTTTTTTTACTCACTAATATTAACTAATAACAATTTATTACTTAAAACTTATTGTAAAATATTGTAAAAATATTATAGTAACATTTAATTGTGACTCTATTCTTTTTATTCTTTTTCCTTCCGTTGCTTGCATCCATACGTTTCTTATCCTTTTATTTTCTTTTTCTTTTTTCTTGCTTTTTTCTCCTCCACACACATATCCCCATCCCACTAGTCTAATCTTGGTTTTATTTTTCTAGAGTCTTCCTCCAGAGTCCAGAGAGCGTGTCTTGCCTTTTCTAATCTCTGTTTTTATTTTTCTTTCAGCTTTGTCTTTCTCATTCTCTTTCTCTCATGCTCTCACCTGGTCACACACACATTACCAGCGGAGAACAAAGCCAAAATTTAAAGCTTGCTTCACCCAAGAGTTTACTTCACAGTTATCACTTATCCTTCTCACATATTCACATCAGGCTTTCTCAGAAAAAAAAAAAGAACATATTCACATCAGAGAAAAGAGAAGAAAGCGAGAGAGAGAGAAGAATCTGAAGCGGCGCTGGTGGAGATCATGGAGATCGAAGGCCTCGTCCGCCGCCCCACCGCCGTTCGTCCTCCTCCCCACCACCAGATTGGGTCAGATCGGATTGTTCTTCCTTTTTTTTTTTTTTTTTTTTTTTTTTTCATATTTGCTTGTTCTGATTCAACTTTGTTGTAAGAATTGGATTTTTTTTTGTGTTTGGATTATGTGAGACATTTTTTTGAAAGTGAAGCAAAGAGATTGAAACAAAGATGAGATGTTTTCTGGGTCAGATCAGACGTTTTCTTTTTCTTTTGCTTTTCTGTTTTTTTTTTTTTTTTTTTTTTTTTAAGGTTCAGATTCAAAGGGAACCGTGAAAAGCGGTCTGAATCCGGTTCTCAGAACCGTGCGGTTCAACCGCGGTTTAAACGGTTTCCTGCTTTTTTGGCATAAGCCGGTTCTTATGCCTAAAAGAACCGTAATTGTGAGAGGTTCACGGTTTTTCCGGTCGGACCGTACGGTCCGGTCCGGATTTCAAAACGTTGGACTTTTCAGCCCCTTTTTTTTTTTTTTTTTCTTTTCACACGCTTTTCAAGTTTTTCCCAGCGGAATTTTCACCGTTCATTACTGTTGCCTGACTAAAGCAAACCTCAAACACAGAAAAAAGAAAAATTTTGAGCATCTTCAACCCACCCGTGACTTTGCAAACTCAGAAAAAATAAAGGATGTACTTTGATTAAAGTTAAATTACACTTGTTGTATTTTTAAGTGAATAAAAACAAAAATCATAACAATTAAAGGAATTCGTCATGTAGAGATGGTGTGGCACTTTTCCAGAAAAAAAGACTGATTTAACAAAAAAACAAAAAAAGACCGACCTATAATGTGTGGCTAAGGCTCCCATCAAAAAAAAGAAAAGAAAAGAAAAGTGTGGCTAAGGCCAACTGTTAATGGACATGTTGATTTGTGTATATACTTCACATGGCCCAGCAATTGGCATATCACATTGTTGATTTGTGTATATCCTTCACCACCACCAATATTATCACCATGTTTCACTACTTGACCCTCCAACCCGTACCCTTTGACCACACAATTTCTGAACAGTTTCAGTTCTCTTCTTCTCATTTTCAGTTGCACACAAGCCGAAGGAACCCTTTTGTCATTTCTGAAGCTCAAAACCAAAACTGGAGAAACGTGGCCTACAGTGACAGAAAGGCCATGTTTGGTCTTGAAGTCGCTGCAAGCAAGTCCATGGCCTTGATTTTGAAGTTGCCATTATTTTTTCTTACGTGTATATTGAAAGCAAAAGTTGGAATTCCTCAATTCAGGCTAATTGTAAGTTGGAAATTTAAGTTGAAAGTTGAAACACAATAAGAAGATTTTAAATTCCCATAAAAAAAAAAAAAAAAAAAAAAGGACTTTAAATTGATGTACTATTTTAACCCTCAGGTGTTAGGTAAGTATTGGAGTAAAGTGAGAAAGCACAATACGCGGCAAAACGTCTAGGAGACTGGAGGACAAAAAAGACGAACCAAACTAAACGGATTGTGGAATATTACAGATGCTTTGTTTTTTCACATTATACAAGTGGAAGATATGCTGCAAGTTCAATGGTTGATAATGAGAGATGCATAGGATGAGTTATGACCTCTTGTATCGTTACTTTTGTATTTTTTACATTGGCTGTAGAGGAATACAATGTTGCTTTCTATTCTGCCTAGACCCACAAAAAATTAATTCCAAGGGTGCTTCTGCTTCAGACTATTTTTGATTGAATGGGTCTGCTTCAGACTATTAATACTACTTTTGACCCCTTTGAAATTAGATACTTTAGGGTGCCTCCAATATTTTTAAAGGTCTTTATATAGGGAAAAAAAAGAGGATTTTTTCTGTGATTTGATGTCAATTCGATCCATATATGTGTGGTTTATGCATTCACCTAGTCACATGAGCATAAAGATATTACGTTTTTGGCATATACATACATGCACCTAGTTGCTCACAAAATGTAGGACCCACTTATTATGAGAGAGTTAGATGTATATACTCAAAACATGATATACCCTCTTAATCACATGAGGTCTATTCGGTTAATATTTGATGAAGCCGAGAAAATCATCAGTGAGTCACATGGCCCTTGTCCACTCGAAACAATCCCTGCACAATCAAAAAGAGAAAACCTTAAAAGAGCACCAGTGTGGTACCGGCCAAAAACCCTCCGAAGGTTAAGTCAGAAAGCCTTTTGACAACTCTAGAGTGCCAGAGTTTGGATGAATTATGCATACCTGTTTTCTGAGGGTCCTTGGGTTTTTATAGTAGCGTAGAATCGAACTTCTCATACTTGCATAACAAGTCTTTCCCTTATAGGGAAGATCTTCATTAATGTACGCATATTCTAGAATCCTCCTTGTGTTAGAATTCGATTCATATTGGGACTCGATGGACTAGGGTTAATCGTGAGACGCAAGTTGTTTCCATTTAGAGTTTCTTGGAGACTACATAATAACCAACAAAGCGCCACGTGGACCTTTGGTCCGTCCACCCTATATCTGTCACTACAACGCCCGTTCAATATGTGTAGATTAGTCCAGCACCGTCGAGCCTCATTTTATGGGTCCGTCATCCACAATTTTATCCTCTTTAGTTGCCCCCTTCACCCTTTATGTTCGTGATCTCTTATCGGAAGGACCCATGGGGTGACGGTTTGATCTTTGGTCATTTGGGGAACATTCCTAATCCGGACATGCTGGGCTGAAATCATTTATGACACAGGACACGTGGTGTTCAACGAGTGGCTGTTCTCTTGGATTGAAACGTCCCTTCGTCTTCCATGCAATCCCTCTATATAAACCAAATTCTCTTCCTCTCATTTCTTCACTTTCTACTGAAATTTGTGATCAGAGTGCATCCGTCATCTTTATCAAACGAGCGAAGCCGTCCAGTCACTGTGTCCGTCATCAACGCCCTTTCATCGTTCATCTTCCAATTTCGGTGAGTATTCTATTCCTATTTAGAAGAAAACATTCTATATTTCTTAGATTTTTCACTTCCGTCATAAACTGTAGACCCGTCAACCTTAAGTTTCACCGTCGCATGTAGGTTATATCTAGTGTGTCAAGTAATTAGTCATTTGTCCGTGACGGGATGGGCTACGAGGAAGTGTACCCGTCAAGTCACAAAGATCAAGAGGGTCCAAGTGAGGAAAGAAGCCCATCTGCCTCCTCTCCGACCTTAAGAGATGAGGATCTGGAGATGGATAGACCAGAAGACTCCAGTGATGGTCTGGAAGATGCTGAGCCCCCAATTCAGTCCGTCGTGGGTCTTGATAGACTTAGGGAGTTCATTATGCTACCCCAGTGGACGGTGAATGCATTTACTTCCACAATCAAAGAGAAACATTTCAAAACACTTAGGGCTAAATTCCAAATACCAGATAACATCTCCATCTGTCTGCCATACATCTCGGAGAAGTGTTATTATAAAGGTTTGGAGTGCGTCAGTGTGTATGAGCAGAGGCTAAAGGCTGGGTTCAGGTTTCCCCTGAGCTCCATTCATCGTGAGCTGCTTAAACACCTAGGTCTGGCCGTCAACCAGGTATCCCCAAACGCTTGGAGGGTTTTCCTCAGCATAAAGGCCCTTTACGGGGTTATGACCGATGATGCAAGAAGGCTGACAGTTCGAGAATTCCTCTATTGCTACCGTCCAGATGAAATTGATAAATAAAAGGGCATGTATAGTTTCATGCCTCGGAGTCTGTTGCTGAGGCTCGTATACGAAACTCCGAACTCAAATAGGAACTGGAAGAACCGGTATTTCTTTCTTGAGGGGAATGAGTGGATGTGCCGTCAGGGTGACATAGAGCATATGCCCGTCGATACTACCTGAGGCATATTGTCTCCGTCTGGTATGCACCCGTCCTATAGCGCACTAGTCCTGTAAATAACCATTGCCTCTTTAATTCCTCAAAGTTTTTTTTTTTAACCGTCCTCTTTTTGTAGTTAGGGAGCGCCCTCAAGTTACGCTCAAACAGTAGAGCTTTCTGGAAAATTTTTTTGCCAAAACAAAACATGAGGAGAGGACTTGGGCCAAACTGGTCACACTAGATACCATTTATTGGGATTGTGACGGTCTGGAGCCTACCCCTGAGGCCTGTCATTACGACGATCAAGTGCGCCAACGTAAGATCGTCACCAACACTTGTGAATATTGCTTCTCTTTGGAGCTAAGTATGATCGTTCTGTTTTGCAGAAATGGATGCTGCTAAGAGGAGGGCCATGATCAAGGCGCAAGCAGCCAAGAACAAGGAAGAGGGAGGTCAAGTCCCTAAGGGCACGGATCCAAATATCCCGTCCTCCAAAAGGAAGGTGCCGACGAAGCAAGACCGTGCACCCAAAAGGCCAAAAATTGTATTGGAGCCCGTCGTGAGTTTGGAGGCTGAGGGTGCGAAGATAGTTACCCATGCAAAACATGGAGCAAGAAAAGGCTACATGAAGGGTCCGTCCACCTCACAAGAGAAGCCACCCGTCCTCCTTCGAGAGGACTCCAAATACGCCTTGGAGAGGCTTTCGTCTATCATAACAACTGAAGATTATGAGGACTTAAGCAACCACTCGACGGAGGCGATGGGGGAGACCGGGCTATTTAGCATCGCTCAGGTAACTTTACCCGTCCACTTATCAACCATCATTACTTCTTAATTGATTTTGATATTAATTAATTCCTTTCCATTTCTCAGGCCATGATCTTGATGAAGGGTCTAATGGGATGGTGTTTAAATCATGAGACGACATTGGACCGTATACGTGAGAAGGCAAAGTTGACGGAGGATGAGCTGATCGAACTGAAGGCCTGGAAGGTGATAAAGGAAAAGAAACTTAAAATGGCAGAAGAAGCTAGGGACAAGTATTACAAGCGTACGGAGGAACTGAAGAAGGTCCTGGAAGACAAGGAGAAAGAGATCCGTCTTGTGAAGGAAGTTGCAGTACGTGAGTACCGTGACTTCGACGCCCTTTTGTCAGAGCTTGGAGTCTCATATGGTGACGGTTTTGATGATGCCATCCGTCAAGTAAAGACTTTATATCCAGAGTTGGATGTGTCTACCATCAATATTAATGTCCAGGAGCAAACGTCCGTCCAACCTGTTCAATTTGAGAATACGGATAAGCTTTTGGGCGAGAATGCCCTCGTCAATGATGTCCCTGGTGACAAGACTATTGTTGAAAGCCAAGGTGAACCAAAAGATGGTCAAGCTTGTCACACTGAGGAGAAGGATGAGACCCCTGCTGCAGATGTGTAGTTAATTTATTAATATATATATATGTATATATATATTTTTTTTAATGCCCTTGGAGAACATTAGATATTTGATCGTCGTCTTAAACTTGTCCCCTTCCTGGGTTTTAACTTAATTACTCTATCTTGTTTTTATTTTTATGAATGGATCTATTTTATAGTTGCGAATGACTCCATCCACATTGAGGACTTGCAATGTTAATTTCGTTCTTTATGTAGGTTACCATTCTGTGTTAATTCAACGAATTTTTGGACCCGTCCACTATGTGAACTATTTAATATGGGTCCGTTCGTTTTATGAACTTGATCAATTTGTCATATTATTAATGGGCCCATCCATTTAATGGACAGAATGAGTAAATAGACCCCGTCCGTTTTGCGAACTTTGTGATTTTCTTCTATTAAAAATAGACCCCGTTCACTTTATGGGCAATGAATTTGTCTATCTAATGATGGAATCCGTCCTCTTTATGGACTAATAACTTTGTCTACTTTATGATAGACACCCGTCCACTTTGTCTATTCAATGATAGACTCTGTCCACTTTGTGGACTTTAATTTTGTCTATTCAATGATAGACTCCGTCCACTTTGTGGACTATAATTTGTTTATTCAATAATAGACTCCGTCCACATTGTGGACTTTATAATTGTCTATTCAATGATAGACTCCGTCCACTTTGTGTACTTTATAATTGTCTATTCGATGATAGACTCCGTCCACTTTGTGGACTTTAATTTTATCTATTCAATGATAGACTCCGTCCACATTGAGGGCTTTATAATTTTTTCTATTCGATGATAGACTCCGTCCACATTGTGGACTATTTTTGTAGAAAACACACCCAGGCAATTCTAAATAACTCCTCTTATTATAATGGTATCTCATGCGTAGAAATTGTTCTTGAAAAGTAAAATAAGCAAATAAAAAAATTGTCCTAGGGCTTAAGGAGGTAAATAAAAATTATGCTAGAAAGAAAATAAATTGGTAATGAGGAGTGCCGTTGCTTTGTCAATTGTCAATGGTCTATTGGTAGTATTTCTTTAAATGTTCCATATTCCATGGGTGGTTCAACTTATGTCCGTCCAGCGTCTCCAGGTGGTAGGTTCCTTTCCTATGCCATAATGCCACTCTGTATGGTCCTTCCCAGTTAGGTCCGAGCTTTCCTTGGGAGGCATCTCTTGCGACGCCCATTACCTTCCTCAAGACAAGATCTCCTACCTGTAAGTCCCTGTGTCTGACCTTGGAGTTGTAGTGTTTGGCCATGAGATTTTGATACCGTACTAATCTTTGCTCGGTCGTTGCCCTCACTTCGTCCACCAAGTCAAGTTGTAAGCGTATAGTTTCATCGTGCTTGCTTTCGTCATGGTTCCCCACCCTATAGCTTGTAAGTCCTACTTCTGCTGAGATGACTGCCTCACTCCTGTATGCTAATCAAAATGGGGTTTCTCCTGTAGGTGTCTGCACGGTTGTCCTGTACGCCCACAACACACTTGGCAACTCTTCAGGCCATATACCCTTTGCCCCCTCGAGCCGGGTCTTGATGATTTTGAGCAAGGATTGGTTCATTACCTCAACTTGCCTGTTGGCCTGGGGGTGGGCGAGGGATGAGTAATGGTTCTTGATACCCAACTCCAAGCATAAATCCCTGAACGCGTTGTTGTCGAATTGTTTCCCATTATCTGAGACGAGTACTCTTGGTATGCCATACCTGCATATGATGTTCCTCCATACGAAACCTCGTATATTCTTCTCTATGATAGTGGCCAAGGCTTCCGCTTCCACCCATTTGGTGAAGTAGTAAATGCCGACCACTAAGAACTTTAGCTATCGTGCTGCTATTGGGAATGGACCCATGATATCTAGCCCCCATTGAGTGAACGGCCATGGGGCCATCATAGGTGTAAGTTCCTCTGTTGGTTGCCTGATGAGGTTGCCAAATCTCTAACATTTGTCGCAAGACTTCACATAGGCATAGGCATCCTTTTGCATGGTTAGCCAATAGTATTCCGCCCTGATTTGCTTCTGCACCAATGAGCGTGATCCCGAGTGGTTCCCACAAATCCCTTCGTGAACTTCTCTCATAACATAATCTGCTTCTTCAGGGCCGAGACACCTTAGGTAGGGTAGAGAGAATCCTCTTTTATAGAGAACGCCTTTGATTAGGACGAAGTGGATAGCTTGGACTTTTAATCTTCTAGCGGCCTCCTTCTCTTCTGGCAGCGTCCCTTCCTTCAGGTAGGATACTATTGGTGTTGTCCAACAATTCTCCAATCCAACCTCCTGTATGTTGACACAATCTATTAGCGATGAAACTTGGACGAAAGATAGTATATGACTGGGGACGACCATATGTTCTGTTGACGCTGCTTTAGCGAGTCGATCGACGTGTTCGTTCTCCTCCCTTGGGATTTGAATGAACTTGGCTTGGAGATTATTGACCCGGTCTTTCACCTGCTCTAGATACTTTTTCATTTGTTCACTCCTACAATTATATTCTCCGTTAACTTGACTCGCCACCACTTGAGAATCACAATAGAGGACCAATTTTTCAGCTCATGCGGCCATGGCAAGATCAAGTCCTGCGACTAAGGCTTCATACTTTGCTTCATTGTTCATCATAGGGAAGTCCAGATGAATCATGCATTCAATCTTATCCCCTTTCGGGCTATGAAGTATGACTTCGGCTCCACCTGCTTGCCTATTGGAGGACCCGTCCGTGTAGACGCGCCATAGTGGGATCCCTTCTGCCCTCTGCTCTTCTACGTTGGTGAATTCTGCAATGAAATCGACGACCACCTGTCCCTTAATGGCAGTGCAGGCCGATATTGTATGTCGAATTCACTCAATTTGATTGCCCATAATGCCACCTGTCCAACAGCTTTTGGATAACTCATTACTCTCCTTAGGGGTTTGTTCGTCAGGACGATTACTGTGTGAGCTTGGAAGTAGGGCTTGAGTTTTCGAGCCGCGATCATTAAGGCAAAGACAAGCTTCTCCATTGGTGGGTATCTCTCTTCTGCACCTCGGAGCGTGCAACTTGTGTAGTATACGGGCTTCTGTATCCTATTTTCTTCCCTGACTAATGCTGCGTAGACGGCCGCTGAAGATACTGCTAGATAGAGGAACAACACTTTGCTGGGCTGGGAAGGACTGAGCAACGGAGGGGATGAGAAGTAGGCCTTTAGATCCTCGAATTCCTGCTGACACTCTGTAGTCCATTCAAAAGATTTTTTTAGCATGCAGAAGAATGCCAGACACCTGTCCATAGCCCTTGACACGAATCTGTTTAGCGCCGTTATCTTGCCGTTAAGGCTCTGGACTTCTTTGACATTCTTTGGAGGTGCCATCTCGATTATAACTCAGATCTGCTCTGGGTTGGCCTCTATACCTCTTTGAGACACCATGAACCCTAGGAACTTTCCTGCCGTCACAAAGCACACTTGCCTGGGTTGAGTTTCATGTTGTAGGAACGAAGGGTGTCAAATGTTTTCTTGAGGTCTGTTAAGTGATCTTCCTCCCTTTGGCTTTTCACTAGCATGTCGTCAACATAGAGTTCAATATTTTTTCGTGCGAACATCTTGTTCATGAGCCTTTGATAAATTGCACCCATGTTTTTGAGGTCGAAGGGCATTACTCTATAGCAGTAGAGGCCCTGGCTGGTGACGAACGAAATTTTCTCCTGATCAGCTTCGTCCATTCTAATCTAGTTGTAGCCTGAAAAGGCGTCCATGAAGCTTAGCAACTCGTGTTGTGCCATGGAGTCCACAAGCGTGTTAACCCATGGGAGGGGATAACTATCTTTCGGACATGCTTTGTTTAGGTCGGTAAAGCCTACGCACATCTCCACTTGCCGCTGGCTTTTTTGACCGTTACCACATTTGCCAGCCAGTCGGGGTAGTAGACTTCCCTAATGAAGTTAGCCTCTTGTAGCTTGCGGACCTCCTCCGCTATAGCTTGGTCCCGCTCAGGAGCGAATACTCTTTTCTTCTGTCGGACGGGTGTGAAGACGGGCGACACATTCAACTTGTGTACCATGACAGAGGGATCTATTCCTGGCTAATCCTTGTGGCTCTAGGCAAATACGTCCTGGTTATCCCTAAGGAAGGTTGTTAGCGCTTGGCGAATCGTCGGGCTGACGAGGGTACCGATCCTCGTTGTTCAGTCGTTTCTGGAATCGTCGAGGGGTATCTCTTCGAGCTCCTCCACAGATTCTGTTATCGTTCGATGCTCTTCTATACTCATGGCTTGGAGGTGGTCATCCATCTCCATCATTGCTATGTAGCATTCACGCACTGCCACCTGATTTCCGCGGAGCTTTCCTACTCTGTAATCCGTAGGGAATTTGATCATCAAGTGGTAGGTCGAGTTTACTGCCTTCCATGAGTTGAGGGTGGGTCGTCCTATGATAGCATTGTAAACAGACGAGCAATTGACCACAAGGAAGGTTACGTTCTTAGTGATCTGTTGGGGGTAGTTGCCCACCATCACATATAATATGACCGCGCGAAGGAGGAATACTCGTGTTCCTCCGAATCCAACGAGCAGGGTGTCCGTCAGAATCAATCGTTCCCTATCAGCCCTCATTTGTTGGAATGCCGGATAATAGAGAATGTCAGCTGAGCTGCCGTTGTCAACCAAAATTCGGTGCATATTGTAATCTCCTACTCATACGTTGACCACAAGTGCATCGTCATATGGATGGTGAATACGTCGGGCATCTTCTTCTGAGAACCCAATGATGGAATTGTCCATCCGTGGTATTTTTGGTATGGAGCTAGTTAGCTGAATATTCTGAACCATCTGTAAGTACGTTTTCCTAGCCTTTTTAGATGAACTAGTGGCCGTCGTGCCCCCTACTATCATTCTTATGTCCCCTACGGGCGGCCTGGGGAGCTCATTCTCTCACCGAAGGGCCTACTCTTGCGGCTGGTCCGTCCTCTCCTTGTCAACAAACCTTTGCAACTTTCCTTGTCGTATAAGGACTTCGATCTGTTGCTTCAGGTCGTAACTGTCAGATGTGTCGTGGCCGTGATCGCGGTGGAACCGGAAATACTTATCCCTAGGCCTCTTATTAGGATCTCCCTTCAGCTTACCGGGAAAGGTTAAGGCTCCTTCGTCCTTGATTTGTATTAAGACCTGGTTGATTAGAGCATTCAGCGGGGTGAAACTTGTGAATTTCCCCGTGTGGGGTTTTGAGCGCTTGTCTTCCCGTTATTCTCTAGTCCTCGCCCTCTTTGGCCCTCTGTCCTGCTGTGTGTCTTCCTGTCTTTCCCTCTTCTTAGGCCTCTCTTCTCAGGCTAGCAACACATCTTCTGCGTTCATGTACTTGGTTGCCCTATATAGCACATCCGACATAGTTTTGGGGTCGTTCTTGTATAGGGAAAACAGGAACTTACCCTTTCGCAGTCCATTTGTGAAGGCAGCCACGAGTATCTTATAATTCGCTTCGTTAATCGAAAGGGCCTCCTTATTGAAGCGGGTGATGTAAGACTTCAGCGTCTCGTCTTCTCGTTGCTTGATGTTCATCAAGCATGCAGTGGACTTCTTGTACCTATGTCCACTGATGAAGTGTGTGGTGAATTGGGCGTTTAACTCCTTGAAGGTGCTGATTGAGTTGGGCGTCAGTCTGCTAAACCAGACCCTCGCAGGACCCTTCAGTGTGGTTGGGAAGGCTCTGTACATGATCTCGTCCGTACCCCCTATAGGTGCATCAGGGTCTTGAAAGATTCCAAGTGATCTAGCGGATCCTTGTTTCCGTCATAGTTTTCAACCTACGGCATGCGAAACTTTGGTGGAAGGGGGAAAGAAGTAACAGGTGCTATGAATGGTGAATCTGTTCGGTGGACTAAGTCATCAAGGTCGCTCGACACTCGCCCCTTGAGGGCGTTCATCATGAAATCCATATGTTCTCTCATCATTTGCATCTCCGCCATAATGTGGGGTGGAGCCGTATCAATGATTAATGGACCGCTCAAGTCTTGCCTTTCTGGTCTACTTGGGGCATTACACCCTTCCGACCCCTCCTGGTATCTTCGTTCAGCACTGGTACCTTTTTGGTCCTTCTCCTGGGTGTTGTGTCCCGCGTTCTTCTGACGTAGCTGCTCTTCTAGGTCTCGATTTTGTCTAGTGAGACGTTCCACTGCGGCTGTAAGGGTTTGGACCTGCCTTTCTAGGGCAGTGGGTTGCGGCTCGTCTCCTTGGATGTTGTTGGTGGTCGCCATCGAGCGAGTGAATACCATGTAACTCTTTGTCCGGGAAGCGTTTCTATGGCTTACAAGTCGCTGTCGCTTCCTACAGACAGCGCCAATTGATGAAGCCGAGAAAATCACCAGTGAGTCACACGGCCCTCGTCTACTCGAAACAATCCCTGCACAATCAAAAAGAGAAAACCTTAAGAGAGCACTGGTGTGGTACCAGCCAAAAACCCTCCGAAGGTTAAGTCAAAAAGCCTTTCGACAACTTTAGAGTGCCAGAGTTGGGATGAATTATGCGTACCTGTTTTCTGAGGGTCCTTAGGTTTTTATAGTAGCGTAGAATCGAACTTCTCATACTTGCATAACAGGTCTTTTCCTTATAGGGAAGATCTTCATTAATGTGCGCATATTCTAGAATTTTCTTTGTGTTTGAATTCTATTCACATTGGGACTCAATGGACTGGGGTTAATCGTGAGACGCAAGTTGTTTCCATTTAGAGTTTCTTGGAGACCACATAATAACCAACAAAGTGCCATGTGGACCTTTGGTCCGTCCACCCTATATCCGTCACTACAGCGCCCATTCAATATGCGTAGATCAGTCCAACCCTGTCGAGCCTCGTTTCATGGGTCCGTCATCCATAATTTTATTCTCTTCAATATTTAACAAACTTTGCCACCAAAGTATGCAGATGCTTTAGAAAAATATTGAAAGAACAAATCTTAATTAAGTAAATGTCATATTAAAATTACAATTTGGCAAACCAAAATTAACCCTTAAACGATTCCACACTTCACATGTGACATGCATATATACTCCAACTATTTATGTTTTTTAATGATAGATCCGATACAATTTGAAAATTATGCTATTTCATATTTGTAGTATGATATAAATGATTTTTTGTTCAGATACGGCACATGATATCTGCAAGAATGACATTTTCCATGCATCAGCCGTGTGTTATGGGAAAGTTCATATTATATAAAAGGTATGCAAAAGTAGATGGCGGGGTAGTTTCACAACGGTAGGGTCGGGCAAAGCACATCTAAGGTGAAGTCCATTTTTTATTTGGATTATTCATGCATGATGAGAAGCAACAGTGAAAAAGATATCACATCTCACATGACAAATATTAACATGTTTTCTAATATCTACCACGTATATACAAGGTTGTATAAACTATAAAATCGTTACATAAAATTAAATTACAAAGAAAAAAAATCCAAAAAAAAAAAAAATTTCAATTTTAAGGTACAAGTTTGTCCCTGGAAACTTTATGGAATAGTGTTCCCTGAAATAAAACCACCCAATAAAAAAAGGACAACGATTCAGTGGAACTGTAAACCATCATGCGTGGAGACCGAGAATTATGCTCAATAAGATTACAAGATTCCTGTGGCATATCGATCGATCGCTAGCTATGTGGTTCTTAATCAAATGGCATCTCTATTATTTTGTTTTTGACAAAGTCCAGAACATCAAACAACTCCATTATTTTGATAGCTTTCTATGTCAGCGAATTTATCCTTTTATCTTATGTTGTTGTGTTCTTCAATTATTAGGATATGAAATGCATATTTTCGGAATTATTAGGGTGAAAAATGCATCTTTCTGAATTATTAGGTCTTTTTTTTCATCAATATTTATGAGAAGAAATGCTATTCCTTATCGATTCCTTTTCACGTTATCTTCTTGCCCACCAAAGAAATTAAAGGGTTAAACAAACTATGGCCTGCAAGACCCTACACCCACGGCATAATATTGTACATCTATCATTGTGATAAAAGCAACGTTGACATAATATTTGTTCGTAACTTAAAGTAACAGATTATGATTAGACTAATACTGCTTTCATATGTACCCACGACTAAAATCACTTTGTTATTATCATACATCAAAACAAATTATGATTAGATTAATATCATTTTTATATGTATTCACTGCTAAAATCACTTTATTATTATCACTTTCCAAACCCAATATATAAAGTAGTCACATAACAATGGCTACACACTCATGAAAGTTCACTTTACAAGTGTGCAAGGCACAATAAAATTAAAGTAACTATTTTCAACGACAAGTAAAATTCCTTTGATGTTCTAAAATTAAAAAAAGGAAAAAAAAAATACAAAACATTTTTAGCAATGCACTACATTGATAACCTATAGTAAGTACCAAACTCGGTAATCTTGCTAACTAAAATTATATATATATATATATATATATTTATAGTGGCAGCTCCTGATTTTTTTTTTCTAAAGAGTCAATAAGAAGATAAAACTTAACTAGGAGATAAATTTTGTGGTCTATATGGTTTTATTACAAAATTGTCCATAGTTCTAAGAAGATAATAAAAGATAAACTATAAGTTCATTTGGTATATTGTTTCTTCATATAATGACTGATAATACAAAAAATCACCAGTTGAGATCCTCGTCTCAGTGGATGGACAATGCTGTGATTGGTCGTGTCTCCTATGCAAACTTGCAAGAAAGCTTTGGAAAGGAATGGAACACACCGGTGTGGTGTTTGCCAAAAACACTCTGATACTTAAGTTAGAAAATGAGAAATTTTTTTAGAAAGAACATGACTTGGAGTGATTTTTGGGTGAGTATTTGTGTGTATCTTTGGATTCTAATGCTCCTTTCTTATATAGTTGTTCCTTGCCTTAATGGACAATGAATGTTTGTATTTATGTTCAACGGCTAGTACGTTATCAATGGGAGCTCTAAAGTGCACAACTCACTTGTTACCATTGCTCCATCCATTACGTTTCATCATCAATGCACACAATAAATGTGTAACGCTTGCTTTGATTGTCATTAATGGGAATGACGATCCCAGGTTATTTTTTGACTCATCAACTGCCCCCCTATTCGTATTCTTGTCTTTGAGTCGAGATAAGAACATAACCGTTCGTCGCTTTGTGTTCTGTGTTCGGCTCATTTATTGCCAGTTGATGTTTTGTCTGCTGCGTGACACGTGTACAGTCAAGATGTCTCCTTTGTGTCAGTTCATCTCGATTTTCCCGTGCACGATCTTCTATTTATTCTACTTTTTTCCCTTCCTTTTGTTTTCTTTCCATTTTCATTTTTTTTTCTCTTCATGGCGTTTTGTTTGCTCGGAGCTCTTCTTCTTCTTCTTCTTCTTCTTCTTTCCTCATCAACTCCTTTTTGTTTCTGGTAAGTCTCTTTGAGCTCCCCTTTTTGTTTTTGTGTTCTTGTGGTAGATCATTCCTTAGTTTGGTCGGATTGCCCTTCTGTTTCTATCTTTTTTGCTCATCTGTGTGGTTTGCTTGAGTCTGTTGGTAGGAAACGTCCTAAGGTTGGATCCTTAATAAGGCAAGATTGTTCTTATAGGTCCTTCTTTCTTTTTCTTTTTCCCTTGATTCACCGTTCAGTAGGAGTTGCTCAAACCTTGATAATGTTTGGTGAGGAGGTTAGGTTTAGTGAGCTTGAAACAGGCTTGTCTTTGTCTGCGGACCGTGGGGCCCTTAAAGTCACTTCTCCTTTTACCCTCATAAAGCCTGGGGTATACATTGTTCTCTTAGGGAGAAGGATGAGAAGAGGATTAGAGATAGGTTCCAATTCTCTTCTTCTTTAAAAATTAGGATCCTTGATGGTGACGATAGGGCTTGTCACTCCTACGTTGATGAAGTGTGCTTTTATGAGGCTGACTTCGTCAGTGGACTTCGTTTCCCCATCCATTCTTTCATTAGAGAGCTTTTCTCCTTCTCACAACTTTCCTTGGCCTAGTTAGTGCCGAACTCGTGGAGAATTGTGGTATGTTGTATGGTGATATGGATGTCTGCCAATGACAGAGACATCATTAGGATAGACGAGTTTCTACAGTTTTATTGTCTTCGAAAGTCTAAGGATCCGGGCTATTGGGAGTTTAAACCATGGGGTAGGAGTTCAAGGTTGGTTCTTGACTCCCCTTTGTCTCTCCAAAATTGGAAAACCAACTTTTTCTTCGTCTCTGGTGACGGTTGGGAGTTCACTCCAGGTGAGGATCCAAATGACGCTCCTAAATTGCTCTGTAGTTGGGGTACTCCAGTGTCTGGTGCGTCTTTCTGTTTAACTTCTTTGATGTGTATATAATTTTTCTAAGCGAATGTGGTACTGATAAATGTGCACGGTTGTTGTTTTTGCAGCTTCCATTCGCCCTTGTCTAAAGAAGAGGTACCATACTCATGTTGAGAGGGTTAGAGATTATCTTGAGTCTGTTAAGGACTTTGACAAGCTTATTTCTCCTCAATCTCTATTTCTTCATTTTCTTGGTCCAGAACCTTCCAGCAAAGTTTGAAAGAACATTAAGACAATCAAGAAGAGTAAGCACATTGACTCTCTTCTCTTTTTTCTTTTGCTGGGAATCATCGTCTCTTTCTTTTCTATTTCAAGAATGACGACCAGGTTTAGCAAGGCAAAACTGGCTGAGGTTCAAAAGAAGAAGGCTAAGGCTGGCCTAACTAGTGGCCTTTTGACGAGAAAACGCTAAAGGGATGCGAAGCCACCTAAGGACGATCCCATGGTGACTTCACCGATTGCCAAGTTCGTGCCCCAGCGCCTAGCCTCACTTACTTCTTCTCTAGAGTTAATTGCTTCTACTAACGGTGGTTCCAAAGCCAAAGGAAAGGACAAGACTCCCATAGGTTCTTTTTGGGACGACGCGAGAGCTGCAGTTTTGAAGGCTTATGAGGCAATATCAGTTGACGACCTTTCGCCCTTGGGGGTGAAGCCATCTCAAGAGTTGATGTCTTCTCATGTGCATAAGGTTATGCAAGTATGAATTGTGAATAAATTTTTTTCTTCTTCTTTTTTGTGTTCTCTTCTTCAATGCTTTTTTTTTCCTTTTTTGCAGGTGTTGGGTGAATCCTTGTTCATCTCTAGGAAGTACTTGGATTATGAATAGAAGTACGTGGTGGCGAAGTCCAAGGTGGAGTCCCTCTTTGCTGAGAATGAGTCACTTAAGGCTCAAACCTCTGCTCTTGCTGATGAGGCCAAGAAAGACAAGGATTGTCTAAAGACTTTAGAGAAGAGCATCGACACTAAGATGGTATTTTCTAAGCTGAAGGATAAGCAGATAGACAAAGCTCTTCAGAAGGCTGAGAAAGCTGGCTCAGAGGCAATGGAGAAGTTTAAAATTTTTTATGAATACTCGGACAAGCTTTGCGACTATTACGTGGAAGGTTTTAAGCATTTCCGAAAGTATTTGGCCAAGCATCATCCTGGCTTGGACTTTTCAAAACTTAACATGGAGGCCGTTGAGAAGGAGATATTAGCTACCCGTCAATTCGCAGAGGGAGTTGGAGAAGGTGGTGAAGTTGCTGCTATTGACAAAGCTGTTCGCGTTGACCCGTCATCTTCTACTTTGCCTTAGAACTTTTTTTCTTTTTTTGTAAGACGAAAACTCTGTTCCTTTGGGCTCATTGTTTTGAGTGTGTTTATTCTTCTACAAAAACTCTATTCCTTTGGGCTCGTTGTTTTGAGCGTGTTTATTCTTCTTTTTGAACAATCTCTTGGGCTCGTCTATTTTGTGCAAACAATTTACTCAGGTAATGAGTATGTTTATATTTTTATCGTCAGCTTTTAACTTTTAGCTCTGCTCACTTTCCTTCGTCATTGCTCTTTTTCTTTTTCTTTTTTTTTTTCTTTTTTTTCCCAGCAGTTACATATTCATGACCATGTCATTAGTAAGAGTGATATCTTGCTCTAATGACAATGTTGTTATGTATTAATAACATTTACAAGTCATGTAAGAATGACGATGTCGTTATATGTTTATAACATTTTTAAACCTTGTAGCAATGATGATGTGGTAATGTATTAGGAATTTCTTTAAGTCATGTATGAATGACTGTGTGGTCATGTATTAATAACTTTTTCTAAGTCATGTATGATTGACGATGTGGTTATGTATTAATAACTTCTTTTTAAGTCATGTATAAATGATGATGTTGTTATGTATTAATAACTTCTTTTTAAGTCATGTATAAGTGACATGTATAAATGACAATGTTGTTATGTATTAATAACTTTTCTTAAGTCATGTATAAATGATGATGTTGTTATGTGTTAATAAATTTTTCTAATTCATGCATCAATGATGACGTTATTATGTATTAATAACTTTTTCTAAGTCATGTATCAATGACACATGCTTTGACGAGGTCATGTGTGTCCTTCTGTAGTGTTGGCCAGTAATAACCTGCTCTGAATGCTTTTCCTACCAGAGATCTTGCTCCCACGTGGTTATCGCAGACTCCTTCGTGTATCTCTCCTAGTATTTAGTCGGCTTCTTCCTTGTTAGCACATCAAAGATAGGGGAGAGAGTGTCCTCGTTTGTATAAGACATCGTCGATAATGACGAAGTGAGTAGCTTTGACCTGTATCTTTCGTGCCTCATTCTTGTCTTTTGGGAGCCATCCTTCTTTCAAGTAACGGATGATGGGAGTCATCCATTCGTCTTACTCTTGTATCTTCATCACCTGCTCTCCTTCCGTGCTCGGTTATCCCTTTGTTTCCATACATAGTTCAGGAGATATGCTATGGTCGTCTGACGAGGCTAGTTGTGCCAAGAAATCTACTTCAGCATTCTTTGTTCGAGGGATTTGCTAGAAATCGACGTTGTCAAGATACTGTAGGAGTTCTTTGACGATCTTCAGATACTTCTGCATTCTTTCTTCCTTTGCTTCATAATCTCCTCTTACCTGGCTAACTACAAGCTGAGAGTCGGCTTGGACGAGAAGGGTCTTGGCTTCTAATACTCTTGCAATTTTTAGAAGTACTTCATACTCGACTTCGTTGTTTGTTGCTGGGAACTGCAATCTAACCGCGTACTTCAAGATTTCTCCTTTTGGTGATATGAGGACTACACCTGTTCCTCAAGCTTTCTTGGTGGTGGACCCATCTGTCTGGACCATCCATGTCTTCTTTTGAGGCTCTTCTTCTTCTTGAGGGCAAGTAAACTCTGCAAGTCCTGGGCTTTGATTGCAACCCAGGGCCGATATTCTATGTCAAACTGGCCAAGCTCTATGGCCCATTAGACAAGGCGCCCTGTTGCATCTATCTTATTCATCGTCTTCCTTATCAGTTGGTCTATCATGACGATGATAGGATGTGCCTAAAAGTAGTGGCGGAGTTTTCTGGAGGCTACCACTAGTGCGAAGGCGATCTTCTCTAGCCTTGGGTAGTTTGCTTCAGCTCCTTAGAATGCTTGGCTAGTATAGTACACCGGTCTCTGCACATCCTCCTCTTCCCTGATCAGTGTCAAGCTTATTGTCGTATTAGATACCGCCAAATAGAGATGCAGCTTCTCTCCTGTCACTGAAGGGCTTAACAATGGTAGCTGTGTTAGGTAGTCTTTTAGCTTTGTTAGGGCTTCTTCACATTCGTCAGTCCATTGAAAGGCCTTCTTTAAGACTTTAAAGAAGGACAAGCACTTGTCTGTCGCTCGAGAGATAAATTTGTTTAGGGTTGCAACTTTTCCTGTCAGGATTTGTATTTCCTTCACTGTCTTTGGGGATTTTATCTCCATTATCGTCTTTATCTTGTCTGGATTAGCCTCGATGCCCCATTGAGATACCATGAATCTCAAGAATTTCCCTGATGAAACAACGAAAACATATTTCGTTGGGTTCAGCTTCATTTTGTACTTACGTAGCGTCGAAGGTCTCCCTCAAGTCGTCCAGGTTATTTTTTGACTCATCAATGACCATACTAATTATGATGCTAAGATTAAATCTTGGAAACAATCTATTATTTCTAAATACAATACAACTGCGCACCGTTAGTGTGATGGTCACTTCATAAGTACAAGTTTTTGTGAGGTGGGCGGTAAGGGTCGGGGTTCAAGTCTCTAAGAGGGAGTCTCACAAACATATACACTTAGATTAGGCTAGAGTGAGATTTCTATTTAGTGTAAACATTTTCTAATTTTTAATTTGATTGATTGATTGGCCCATGCCTTAATCCCCATTTAACCAATAACAAATTAAAAACACATTCAAATTCAACCACTCAACTCGCAAATTTGATAAAAAAAAGTATAAATTAATTGTAACTTTATATAACAATTCAACTCAATTTTAACAACTATTGATCTTTGTAATTCTATTAAGAAAATTTTTGTTGTGTTAAAATTTGCTTTTGTTTTCACTCAATCACTCTCCTGTCCCATGCCCTTTGTCTAATTTTTATTTTATTTTATTTAAAATCATCCCTTGTCTAGTTGTTTAATTGTCTTTGAGTGTTAACATTTACCAACTACTGATTGACTGATTGGCCCATAACCCAATCCCCACTTACAAATAACAAATTGAAAATACATTTAAATTCAGCCACTCCACTTGCAGATTCGATCCCCTACAGTTATTAGACACAAGTTTTTTCTTGGGTTCTTACAGCAAGAGAATATTCAGCCTTTCTCTCTTGAAATCCTTGAGAACTCTCCAATCTAGAATTGTTTGTGAACGTACCCCTACTAAAGCGTGTGGTAGAGCAATTTGCCTAGGGCTGTAAATGAGCTGAGCTTTATCGAGTATTAGATGTTTAAGCTTGGCTCAACAACAAATGTAAAATGTTCAAACTTAGTCTGGACTCGAGCCAAGTCTACAAACTATGTTTGAGTTTGGGATCGTTAGAAAGTTCTAAAGTTTGAGCTTAGCTTGGCGTGACTTAATTCATTAGTCAAGCCAAGCTCAGTCTCAATATCAAACTCAAACTCAAGCTCAATTTTAAGCTTTTGAGCTTGAGATCCAATACAACTATACATTATCAAACCTATATTAAGTATATTATCAAGCCTATTTGGTTTGAACATGTGGTCCTAACTCTCAATTAATTAAAAACTTTGTAAGATATGAGTTTATATTTTAAGCTCCTATCAAGCTTTTTACCAATCCCATAAACCAACTTAAACTTGACTTGTTTCTTATCGAACCTTATTGTTCCCGAGTCTGTTAATTAACATTTATTTTTGCTTAGGCTCGGCTCATTTATTAAACAAGCCTAAAATTAAGGATTAAGCTTGACTTTGTTTATAAACAAATAAAAATGAAAGAGTTTTTTATTAAGCCAAGACCGAGTTATTTATAAACAACTTGCTTCATTTACGGCCCTAAACCCCAAAGATGAAATCTTATTACTCCACTAGGAGGTGACAGCTTTAGGAACACATGATCAGCCACTTCGAATTCCATTTTTCGTCTCCTATGATCTACATTACTCTTTTGTCTACTTTGGATATTGTCTGTTGTCGCTTCCTTAATCCTAATCAGTTGAATTTTGTCCACTTTCTGTTCTGTTGTACAAGCTCAAGGCCCAACATTCTCCATTTTGCAATATCATTCCAACGAACAGGTGACCTGAACTACTTCCTGTCATACAAAACTTCATTTGGAGCTATCTGGATACTGGCTTGGTAGGTATTATACTCAAACTCCACCAAAGGTAGGTGTTCTTCTCATAAACCTCTAAAGTCAATAACACATACTCTTAACATGTCTTCTAGTACGTTGATGGTTCATTTTTACTGTCCATTCGTTTGGGAGTGAAAAGCGGTGCTAAATTCATTTTGTTCCCCATTGCCTTATGCAAGTTCCCCCAATAACTGAGACATAAATCTCTAACCCCTATCAGAAACAATGGACACGAGAGTCCCTTGAAATCTAACTATTTCATTAACACATAGTCTTGTTAACCCTTTAAGTAAGAAATCCACCTTAATGGCTAGAAAGTGTGCTGACTCCGTTAGTTCATTCACAATCACCCAAATTCATCTTTACCTCTAGGAGTCCTTGGCAACCTTGTCACAATGTCCATATAGTCATGTGTTCTTACTTCCATTCTTGAATGGGAAGAGGGTGTCACAAGCCCGTGGGCCTTTGATGTTTAAATTTCACCTGTTGACATGCCATGCACTGCAACATATTGAGCAATCTCCCTCTTCATATTATTCGACCAGGGAAGTCTCTCAAATTTCAGTATATCTTGGTGCGCCCCGGGGGTGCACTGGGCATCCATTAAGAACTTCCTTGGTGTATGTTTAGTTATTAAGAACTTTCTTAGTGTCTGTTTACTTAGGGTGAAAAGTGGGCGGATGGAAAAAATAGAAGAAAAAAAAGTGGAGAAAATACGCAAATTTAAGTTGTTTAGTAACATTGTAAGTTGTAACAAGAGAAAAGAGCGTGAAAAATTAGTGGTCCTAGTGTGTTTTTCTTTTTGTCCATCGAAACTTATTGTCCGTTTGGGAATAACTAATTATTTAGTTAAAACTAAAAAATTTTTTTTTAAAGAACTATAAATAAAGTTAAAAACTAGCTAAAATAGTACAATGAGCCTGTAAATAGTACCAAAAGTGCGATGAAACTTATTAATAGTAGCAAATTTAAGTTAAATAGTAGTAAAAATAAACTAAATAGTAAAAAAAAACTATATTTTTCAACAAATGCCAAACGCACACTTTTTAATCTCCACCCAAAAAAAAGAGAAAAAAGAAAAAAATTAAAAACTGGTGCTTCTCTCTCTGCTCCAAAAAGTCAAGTTTGCTCTCCTCGATCCTCACTGTCCCATATTAACCATCTTTCTTTAATAAACTTTTTTTTTTCCCCTTTTTTCGTCTTCGACAGTCAGTACCAGGCAGGTAGGAGCCTTTCTTCTTCTTTTTCTTTTTCTTTAAAATTTTTTTTTTTATTTTAACGGTCAGTACTAGAAGAACCTGCAAAAAATAGCCACCAACGGCTAATTTTATGTTTTTTTTTTAAAAAAAAATTTAAAACTGATAATAATAAAAGGCTGAGATGGTTTTTAATTATTATAATAATTTATATAATTAAAAAAAATGTTAATGAGTAATATATATATATCTGTTATCTATAAAAAAAAATTATAATGTTTTATGTAACAGAGTAAAAGATTAAATTTATACAAATATTATTATTATTTTTTTCTTTCCTATCAAATAAATAAGTTTTTTATCCCTTTACTTTTTCATTATCTCAACCAAACAATACGAGAGAAAATTAAAATCTATTATATCCCCTAACTTTTCTATTCCGCTACCCAAATAAAGCCTTAAAGTCACTCTTTTAAGATTTGGATCATTTGGCACACAAGTCCATTATCAAACCTCAAGAATTCATCACTTGGATTGTGAATCTGATGCAGTTCATTTTTAAAGTTGGTCATTTACTAGTGCTTATGTTGTATGATAAGTAGATCATTTCACTTATAACGGAAAGTTGATCACATGGCAGCCACATAGTAGGTTCTTGAAACTAACTTTCTACCCAATTGATAGCTTGCCTATGTATCTATAAATAAGCAAGACTGCCCTCATTGTAACTAGTTACATTTGAATCCAAGAAATCTACTTATGAGTTATTATTCCAAGAGTGTGTCTCTTGAAAAACTAATTCATTCTTTCTATTCTCTAAGCAACTTAAGCTTTCTAAAACATCTTTCCTTTTCACCATTTTTTCCTCCATGATCAGAACCCGTCTCTATCATACTCCTAATCTTCTGCAACTACGAATCATTACCTTGTGCAACATTTATTATCTTTTCAACCAAAGTAGGCTGAACTCTAAAGCTTTGCCAACCAAGTTCTTGGCTCATGAAAAAACCTAGCTACCTCTATCCTTAACTTCCTTAGGTCTTCTAGGATGTGTGTTTGAAGAGTCAACAATGCTACCAAATTTCATGCAGAATTTCTACTCAAGGCATCAAGTCATCAACTACTACGTTGGCTTCCCAAGATGGTAATTAATAGTTAGCTCATAGTTTTTTAAAAACTCCCAAGTCTCCAACCACGTCCTCTTTCTTATGAAAGACGTACTTGAGGCTTGTGGTTAGTGAATATCTCGCATTGCTCACCATATAACCATAGGTAATGCCTTAAAATAAAAATAATTGTTGCTAACTCCCAAGTTAGGTGTAGGATAATTTTTTTTATATAAATAAGTTATATAGCTCATTAAATAGATCAAGTGACAAAAAGTACACTTGGCTTATCATTTGAATAAGCATATAGTGGATTGAAAGAATTTTCCTCCAAATCAGTTTTGGAGATAAAACTCTATTTGTAAATTTAAGCTAATTAAGGAGGCTTGCAAGCCAAGTTGGACCAAATTTTACATAATTCAAACTGGAGTTTGGATATCAAAACTAGTTTTCTCCTTTCATTTTTGAAGGGAAAACGAATTACTAGTGTATGGTCCTACTAACTGCTAAGGCATTTCGGACGATATACTTGCACCTAAATTTAAGTAAAAATATTTGGTCCCTAGCACCTTCTTCAGGTCTATCATCTGACATTAAGCATGCATCAAGTTTCAGCAATCTGCTTGCTTGGGCAAGTGATAATATCTTCTACAAAAGGGACAACTACTACGTGCAAGTATTAAATCATGGTCACGGGCTCACGGCAATCCAAATTAGTGGTTTATATGGCTTCATTTAATGGTTTGGAATGTATTTTCAAATTTAATTAGTATATCTAGTGCCAAATAACATGATACCATGTAATTTATTAGAGACGAAATAAAATCTTAAATGTTAAATCGAGCGTGAAATGGAGAGGATATATTCTGTTCATAAAACCCAAAGAAATCTAAGTACACTTGATAAGCCCAAAAGCTTCAACACGTCAAAACTCTTGCAACTGTTCTTAGAAATTGGGAAAGTACAATGGTGCAGGGAAGTATGATGGGTTGTGATATGAATTAGAACTTAATGAGATGTGAGTTGTTTAGAACAAATTGATAGTGGTTAGGCAATTCAACAAAGAACACAAAGTTCTTATGAAAAGCGCTCAAATAACTATTTCATTCACATACAAAAATTGATTTACAAAGTTCTTACATTCTTGTACATTTACTCGTTGTTTGGTTTGGCAACGTTCTAAATGGCTGAAAAGTGTCTAAATTCTACTAACCAATCCTTAAACTAACTAACTAATTAGTTACAAGAGACTCAGGGTGGCTGCTGAATTAGCTACTGTTGCTACTGGTTTGTGTCAAGGCTAGCTGCGAATGTAAACCTCCTCTTAAAATGCCCTGCATCATACAAAGACCTGAGAGAGAACCAATCTACAATGGTTTTTTTTTTTTTTTTTTAAAAAAAAATTGGTTCATTTAGCAGAATTGCATTACAGAAAATCCAACACACTGCAAATAAAAGACATACCAACATTTATCACAGAAGTAATTACTTATTATAAAATCTTTAATTAGTGTTTATACATATCCAAATAAAATATCAACTCAGACATTAGACGAAAGTACTTTTCCTAAACATGAATCCGCTATAACAAATAAGAGACGTCATGGATGAAAGACCATGGCTGCATAGCTGAAGGTCCCCCTCAGAAGCAAGCATCCAAAAGGCAGCAACAACAGAGTGCTGCTAAACTGCAAAAAGCGTCAAACCATGTTAATTTTTCCCGAATCACCATTTTCTTAACTTCATATTTTTAAATACAAATATCACCTAATTAAATAGCTCTTACTAATTGATCCATGGTATCAGAAACAAATACTTGTTTGCATTTTTGAGTACAATGTATGCAGCCTAGTGTTTACGAAAACTCAAATACAAAAGATGCCATCTTCACTAGTGCAAAATTGCTATCATAAATGATGGTTGAAAAATAATTATTCTCTGCTTTCAAATATTCCACACTGGAAGGCACAAAGAATAGAATCTCCCTAAACTAAGGCAAAGTTAAATGGTACGTCACCATTCATATGGAAATTTCAAAACAAAAAACCAAAATCAATATGGCAATAGCAATGGTAGATGTGGAACTATAATGCACCAAAAAAAATACTAGAGCTAACCACTGACTCAGGTATTTATTTCAAAATTGTGTCCTTTAAATTGAGGAAGCACACATTAGGAAATCATCAGACCCTAGAACTGCATTTAGGCCAATGCACATTTTAACCACTGACTCAGGTATTTATTTCAAAATTGTGTCCTTCGTCCTTTAAATTAAGGAAGCACACATTAGGAAATCATCAGACCCTAGAACCGCATTTAGGCCAATGCACATTTTAACCACTGACTTAGGTATTTATTTCAAAATTGTGTCCTTTAAATTGAGGAGGCACACATTAGGAAATCATCAGACCCTAAAGCCGCATTTAGGCCACTGCACATTTCAAAGACATATGGAGAGGATTGTTTTACACTATATATAGCTTACTCTGCTAAATTGCAATTGAATTTAATACTAGCCTTAGTTACTTGGTGCCGTTTGTCTGTGAGAGCAAGAATCTGCTGTGCATGTTACAGCAAAGCACCATTGAAAACTAGGAAAGGGAAGAAGTGTACAGATTTTTTTGTTTAAACGTCCCCAGGCTGACGAAGAACCTCTATGCTTGTTCTGCCTGAAGTTTAATTTTCTCATACTGTTAACACTTGACACTTCTTGCAGTTTTTAAGGGTAAGGGTTCCAGTGCTCTAGAGCCAACACGAACACTAGTTCATATGGTGTTGGCTGCAGTGCACTAGAGCTAACCCGTGTCCAGTTTTTAACAGTATCTCCTATGTTTACCCCAAAAAAACTAATATGCTGAACAATTAAAAGATCAAAGGAGACCAGAAATCTTCAAACTTCACATTCTAAAAATGTAGACAAATATTTTTATTCTAAAATAAATTAGCAACATAGCATAAGCCGTGTGAAACAGTGAAACCCTCTTCAGAACCAAACCCAAACAATTAAAATTAAATAGTAAAAAAAAAAAAAAAAAAAATTGTTTGGAACAAAAGGTAAAAATTCCCAATTGCTTGAAAAAAGAGGAAAAGCAAAACACATACCACACTGTACCAGCAAAACTAATTATCCAATAATGCTTAGAACCACGTGTGTGTTTGAGAGAGAGAGACATACCATCCTTCAAGACAACCAGTCCCTTGCCCTGGAGGCTGTGAGTACTGATTATACCCTTGTTGTGGCGGGTACCCAGGTGGAGGATAGCCTTGCACAGGGTATCCTGTTGGAGGATAAGCATCCTTTGGATAACCTACATGAATTCAACAACAAAAACCCATCAATGCTTTTAGACTATAATATATATATATATATATATAGTTAACCACAAAACCTAGTACTTTGTTTTAAGTTCAATAGAACCCCATATGAGATTCTGAGAACAGGTTTTACCTTGAGGAGGAGGAACACCAACTGGAGGCTGTTGCTGGGGGTAGTAACTCATCTTTTCTTCACAACAAAAACAAATCTCCTTCTGCTTAACTAAAATATTTGAGAACGACTGGAATAAGTTTTGAGGCTTAAGGTGGTTTTTATAGAAGAAAACTATAAAGGCAGCGAAGTATGAGACTGGAATCTGAAATGAAGTTTCCTTTCGATGCCCAAACTGACTCAAAAGAGAACGGCGAGAGACACGGTTCTACTCTGCCTTAGCAATAAAGTAAAGAATAAAAGTTGATCGCATCGCACTAGGAAAGCAAAAGTAGTAGAAGTGTAGAAGTTTCAACTAGAAGTGTAGAACGTGTAGAAGTTTCAAGTTTTAACTTCTTTTTTCCTCTTTTTTCTAAAAAAATTAAAAATATCTTTTTATTTTTAAATTTTAATTTAAAAAGTAGTTTCAACTTTTTATAACCTCCTTTTTGTTAAAAATAATTATTTCTCAGATTCTATATGGATAAATGATAATATAACGCGAATGCTAAGGACGTGTTTATCTTATCTTATCATTTCAGTTTTTTTTCGATAGATAGTTTATCTATAATATAAAATTTTAAAATTTTTTACAATATTTTTTTAACCCTATCACTTAATACCATTTGAAAAAATCATATAATATATAATAAAAGTTGAGTTAGAAACTGTAATTGCGTTAAGTGACTACTCTCATTAATTAGTAAATTAATTATATATTTTTTGTTAGAATATATTTCCTCGATTAAGGGATAATATTTAACAACTATGGTAAAAGTTTATCATTTAAATTTCAACAATTTAAATTCTATTCAATCTAAAATTTTATTATAAAAAAATTTCTAAACTATCCCACACAAAAACTCGAGTTTTTTTTTTTTTTTTTTGGTTTAAATAATCATGTTCTGAGTAAGGGATAAGATTTAACAATAATTTAAAACAAATTTAAATTCTATTCAAACTAAAAGTCTATTATCAAAATTTTTTAAACTTAAATCCCACACAACTCATGTTTTTTTCCCCCTCAAGTTGCATGATTTAACAATACTTTAAAACAAATTTAAATTCTATTCAAATTAAAAGTCTTTTATAAAAAATTTCTAAACTTAAATCCCACACCACACACATTTTTGTTTTTGTTTTTTTCCTCAAGTTCCATCTCATTATATTATTATTTTATTAGGTTATTAAAATTCAAAGCTATTGACTAGGGTATAAGATTTAACAATAATTTAATTTAGATAAAACTTTATCATTTAAGTTTTAGAAATTTAAATTCTACTCCAACTAAAAATCTATTATCGAAATTTTCAGAACTTAATATATATTCAACCATGGCTTTTCGATACAATCCCTCTTAACCAATAAGTCATCCATATAATTAAATCTCACACAATACACCTCACGTTGTTGTATTTATTATTATTATTTTTTTCAAAATTCAACTTATGCTTATGTTTTAATCTAATAAATTCATCTTACTTATTGTTCTTTACTTACGAATTTGCATGTAAAATATTATGCCAAAGGAAGTTTATAGAAGTTTACTATAACGAAGCAAAACAATGAACATCCATTTAAGTTCTTGGTTCTCTTATATAAGTTTTTTTATTTTTTTATATTCTAAATTTTTTGAACTCTTTTGTGTATGTTTTGATTTTTGCTTTTGGTTATTGTATTTAATTTGTGCGTGTGTTGATTTTTTCAATTAGACTCTAGAAAAAAATCGATATTGAGGAACTATTTTGTTTATTATAGTTTGTGCTGGCTAAGGTATAGATTAAAAATAACCCAAAAAGGAATTATCAAACTCATTCTATATCTCATATTAAGCAATTAACACACAAAAAAAAAATTAATTAAAATATTAAAATATAAAAATTATTTTGTGTTATTTACTTATTATATAATTTATTTAATAATTTAGTTTTAATTATTTAAAAAATTTTGAGCTTATAAATCTTCATCAAGCCGTGCATCACAGCATCACACAGGAATAATACTAGTTCTCAATATTATCTGCTTCTTTTTCCATCTCTGGTTTGTATTTATTTACCATTGGCTATATGAAGTATAAACAATTTCTCTATATAATTGTCACATTCATTGTGATGACATGTGCAGTCAAAACACAATATTGCAAGAAAGTAGAGAATTTGGATGAGCAGAGAACTTTCAAATGATATTAATTATATTTTGTGCCAATCACAAGTTAAAATAATATAATATAATATAAAATAAGTAAATATTATACCAAGACTCACCAAAACTAAAAATGAAGATATTGTAAAATTATTATAACATTTTGTTGTATCCTTAGACTTTCTCAATTTTATATCTTAAATGAGAGTCAACCTTGACATTTTATAATATTATTTCTTAATTCATTTTTTCTCAACCAAACAAAAGGAGTTGCATACATTTTTTATCGTCCTATTTTGCTATCCCTTCTATCAAATACGTATAAAAGAAAACAACAATTTTTTTTTCTTCCTTTTGGTTTTCTATTTTCTATTTTATATAGGGTAAGACTATTTAGTACTATAACTTCTATCAAACTCTGCAAAAGTGGGAGATTTATGCACTAATTACAGAGGCAAGGGAAACAGAAAATGAATTGTTACAGGGTAAGAGAAACAGAATACAGCCACCATTTTAGAGTGAAAAGTGAAAACAACCGCATCAATGTTGTCGTCTTTGAAACAGCCAGAACCCACCCGCTTGGCCTTTATTTAAATGTCAAAAAGTGCAGCGGAATGGTTTACACTTTACACCCAGAGTCTGAACTGCCAAACGCATCTTCAACTCTTTTTCTTTTTTCTTTTTTTTTTCTTTAAACTGGAGTCCACCTTGATAAGCCCTGTCATCCACTATTATGATGTTCCAGAATTTGTTTTTTTGGTAATGAAAGTCAACTTGCGGTGAAACTGAAACATCCTTAGCTAGGTTACACCCTTCTTTCATTTGTTAGCCAAAAATTAATGGAAGTTAACTCCCTTATTTACCCAAAAAAGAATATTGAGTGGTGTGAGGAAAATGCTGCTTCTGATCTGAACCTTTGACTGCAAGTGTGAAAGAAAAAAAGAGTCTAGGTACAAATTAATTCATTGAGCTCTTTAATTATCCCATGAACAAGGAGATCAATCTTGGTACCCAGGGTTTGTTGTACTAGAGGCAAAATCACAGTGAAATTAGCACGTACAACAACCTATGCACATAAATTACACAATCTCTCTCTCTCTCTCTCTCTCCCCCACCCCCCTAAAAAAAAAGAAGAGATAAAATCTAATTTCTTAAACAATCTCATCTTCATAGCAGGCACAGCACCACCTTGATAAGATTTGGCACAGCACCAACAAGCCTCGCACTATTGTAGTATAACTGTTAATGCAGCAGCATAGACCACTGAGATTTCCTTGCATTGCAGTCACAGTAGGATGCAAGGAACACTTCCCAGAGAGCATTAGGCTAGGCACACAAAATGCTTCATGACATGGCCAACAAAATCCAAAGCCACAATAAGCAGTGGAAACATCAACGATATTACTGTTGAAACAGTCTATTAATCAATCCCCACTTGTTCAATCCCTGGAGAGAGAGCGAGGGGTAAACTGAATGAAAACAACAACCTAATTGAGTATATATCATGATGTTTAATTGATCCTACCATACAAGTAAACCAGAATGTGTCCACTACTTTGAGCTATAATGACGGCTGCTTAAAACCAGAAGAGCCACTTACGACGCTTATCAGCTCTAGATGTGTTGGGGTCTACAGTGATTCTTTCTGCATTACCAATAAGCCATTTGCTGAAATCAGGCGAAGAAACAAGTTCTTCCATAGCTTTCTCTGTGGAGTGTCTGGTGAAGTTTTTCCACTCAGCCTTCGAGAAAATTTTCTTTTCAGGTGTAGTATGGAATGTTGAAGGGTATAACTCTGAATCTGACTGCTGACAAGGTGATGTCCTGGAAAAACCTGAAGGATTGAATGTGTAAAGAGCATTTCCAGTGTGTAACAGGCATTGATCCTAATATATTTCTTTTTATTAGTTAGATTAAGAATACAAGAATAAGGCAAACCTCGTTCAGCAGATTTGCATGAAGCCAGAGTGAAATTTTTGGTTCGAGGCGCAAGGAAAATGGGGTCTTGATCACTCTGAACCTTGTATGTATATTTGTCATGTGAATCCTCAAAAGCTGATAAATCAGGAACCCGAGATCTTCTGCGGTTCTTTTTTGGAGATTTCACTGTATTCCTGTACAAGTAGTTCACAAATGTAATGCATTTGAAACCACAGGACACATGACAAGTGAAAAGGAATATGCATGATGATATTGCACATAGTTTAAGATGAGTTATTAGAGCTAAAAAGGTTCAAAAGATCATGCAAATATGTTGCGTAATTTTTCCAGGCCAATCAATAAATCATCTTCAGATTACTGGAAACTAAGAAAGTATTCCCCCCCCCCCCCCCCCCCCCCCCTCCCTCTCTCTCCTCCCAATAAAAAATAAAAAAACCACAGAACATTTCCCACATTATCAAATTTTGGAGACACCTATGAAATATATCAGTGCTGAAGACCTTAGTGGATGAAAAGGAAGCAGCTCTTGAATTCCTGATGATGGAAGGTAATCGTTAAGCTCCGGAATAGTAAAATCATACTTGTACAGGCGACGAATGAATCTAAAAATTCTCCACAATGATGAAGAGATCATTATTCCAGATATCAAAGCTTCTGCTGCCAGTAGAGGATCCGCAGAACTCTGAAAGCAGAACATACTTGTCAAGGTGGTTAACTTTTGTTCAAGAATGAAACACTCATATGCAATAAACTAGATCATTGTTTGCTATATATACACACGTGGGGAATAAGAATTTGATACTTCTGAGATCAATGAAAAGAAACCTGAAGAATCATAACAGCAGCCAAAATACGGATGGACCATGCAACAAAGTTTGAGGTGCTTATATCAATTGATCCATCTTCTGTCAGGACAAGTTTGCGGACTGCCCAGAAGCCCATCCATGCTCCAGTCAGAACAAGAAAAGCCAGCAGAAATATTGCCAACTGCAATTCACAATTTTGAGAAACATTTCAATTTCTTAATTTGCTAAGCATTACCATCAGTTAATACCTATAGTACTTACACATTTATTATAACTACATAAATCTAAAGTGCAGGGCTTTTCTAATTGGAAAAAGTTTAGCTGCAAAGATGGTTGTAGCCAATGACTACAAGTCCACTTAATATCTTTTTATTGGATGTGAATTTGATAAATCCACCATTAGATTACGTTTTCTTTTTATATCCTTCATACTTGCAAAATTTACAGAAGATTAAAGATCAATAGCTATGTCATAAACAAAATGTTTAAAATTTCGAGTTTTTGTAGTCTAAAATTATGCATAAAAAATGGTTTATGAATCAAATAGTAAATAACAGCCAATTAACACGAAATTTAATATGCGTGTTAAGAACATAACTAACATACAATCCAATGGTTAGATTTTCAAAATATGTTGTCATATTAATTTTTTAAGTGGAAGCTGTAACTATTGGCTACAAAGCCAAATTTTGTCCTTTCTAATTTGAATGAAGCATTCAATATAGCAGCCACTGCCTGCTTTAACACAAAATCCAAGTGCACTACAGAAATGAAACTTCTAATACACGAGAAATCCTGGATACAATAACAGAGACAAAGATACCAAATGATCAACATAAAGAATAGATGTGTAATTCAATGGTTCTGACTGAATTAAGAATTTGAGTTTCAATTTAGGCAACCAATATTACATACACATCCAAAGAAAACTTTTCTTTTTAATTATGTAAAGGTTAATAGATTGGAAGGATGGCAATCAAAAACTAAGAAAAGAGAAGAATACATTTTATTATACAACTGTACACTGCAAAATCTTGTAGACATTAGCGAATTTCCATGAAACGACTTCAAGGAGACACTCCATTTTGAACAGGGAAATAGATAATTTTACCCTTTTCCTAGGGGGAGTAAGAGTGGTAAAGTGCTAGCAGTTAATCAGCATATTCCAACTGTAGAATTATCTAAATCACTTACAATGATGCTAACAAAAATAAACCCTAATATAGGTTTTGCCAAGTTCTCAACTGCAACTGGATAATGTAGATGACTAGTATGATTGTATCTGTGCTTTAACCTGGGCTATTTTCTGTTTTGATATATAAGATTTATTGCATTCCCCCCTGCCACTTTACCACAGAAGCCAAGGCCATGGCAATAAAGCCAACCCAGAACTTTATGCATCGACACATAAGGCAAACATTAGGGACCAAAATGGTAACTAAACCTTTTTTTTTTTAATAATAGATTTACAAGGCAGTTATCAGAATAATTTAATATAACTTACATACAGGATTATACATGTCTTCACTGATTCCTATCTCTGTAAGTATCGTACGCAACAATCCTGGTAAGTAACGGAGAAGAAAAGATCCCAAACCAACCTGAGAAAAAAAAAATCATTGTATTCACATAATCTCTTTGATACAATTGAGGAGGGAAAAAGTGAGTTGATTCAAGGTTGATACCCACAACAGATGAGTACATAAAAATTGCAAGAGAGTTCCTTCGGCCAGTTGGGAGAAGCTTCATCCCCTATCAATAACAAGAACAATACTAAGATATTACAATATGAGAGACAGATGCCAAAGCAACTAAAATAATTTCTCCAGGCTGAACTCTGAAGTTAGAGACACAAAAATCATTCAAAGCCTCAACCCCACCAACAAGCTGACATAAATTACAACAACAAAACTGATAAATCCAATTGAGCTGAAAAGAAATGCATAAGATAAAATCAGTAATACACATTAAAACAAACTTTAAAGAGATGTCAAATATCAAACTGAATGCAAAGCATATATGAGTTTCAAACTTCCAACAGAATGTGCGATCCAGTAAATTCTTTTGGACAGTTAGGAAACCTTACCCAAGTAACAATATGGAAGCAAAACTAGGACAACCAATTTTAACCAAAGGAAAGAAGAAGAATAAAAAGGAGAAGTAGGAGGAAAGACATCAGAGTGGATATTAAAATAATGAGATGTTGGTAGTTGAAGACACTGCTACTAAAATTACAAATTTGAACAAAAAAAAAAGATGTTGCAAATGAATATCGAATAGACACCACCACAAACAAAATCATAAGTGAAACACTGGAGAAGAAGACTACTAAGGGCCAAAACATCATCCTCACACTCGCACCTCCAGATTTTGTGCAAAAATAAAATAACAACAATGAAAACAAGGAAGTCTTAGTTACCACTAACCATTTTATATAAAGTTAGGTAAAACTGATTTTTTTTGTTTGTTGATAATTCGATAATTAAGGGAGGGGGGTTTTGAACCTTAAATGTCTCTTTTAGAAACTCCAAGATTTGCCAACTAGTTGAGCAACAAGGTTCTTGGAAAATATAACTGATTAGCTAACATGGACTAAATACTTAATTGGCAAGTCCAATAAATCTTAACAGAAAATTCAAATTACATTTACAGCTTAAAATTGTAAATGATATCCATAATATTAATAGTAATGGAAAACTATATTACCTGAAAAAGGATAATCAATATTACAAGGATGACCCCGATTGACATTGCACCTCCATAATAAAATACAAATGACTTGCTCAGAGGGGATGCCAGGCTCATCAAAACTATTCCCAGGATTAAACATATTATGCGATACGAAAAAAATTCTGCAGAAAAAAACAACAAAGTAATGGAACAAGTTACTAGTTTCATAGATATGTTAGGTTAACAAGGTACCACAGATTAAACAAAAAACAATTACCTTCTTCAATGGACACCTCAAAGGGTTCTAAGGAAGAACCAGCAGTCTGTATATCTAAGATCCTGTGATCAAAAGGTGACATGGACCTAACCCAAGATCCCTTAACAACTTTCTCCCACTGACCTTGAGGGCACATCCCGACGCCAAGAGATACATTCCTGCAAAGTAAACATTCCACTCTTATTTACTAAAAATATGCTTTTATATTGGTAACATATGCTTCAACCATTATTTGACTCAACTAGTAATATTTCTAACCACTTAAAAATGAATATTAAAAAGAAATTACTTAATTGTTAGCAGAGAATTGAGACAGACGGGTACCTCATTAATAAAGTCAATTCTGCATTATACTCTTAAAATTAAGATATCAATTAAAATTATTGAGTTAATGTAACCAAATTCAAAATCTCTGTTATTTGAGATTGTTACTACAGCCATACAGCCAAGATCGCTCTTCCACATGCGTACTTCCCACATATTTAAATAATGGATTAGACCAAGTAGTAGAATTCTTTATCTTGAACAAATATAAAATTGCTACATGTCTGCCAACTTCTCAAAAGCAACAGCAACACTAAAAGGAATTATAACCTCAACAATACGGAATTATACTACAGAAACCTATTTTTCCCATCCAGTCAAATCAGTCTTTAGGTATGCAAAGTCAGGTGTGAAAACTGCACAATATGATGACTCACCTATGGAAACAAACCTCGGTTTTTGACGTACGAATGCTTGGATCTCTTTGTGATACATTCACCTTCACTACGTGGGCAATTTTTCCAAGATTTTTAAGCCTTGGCAATCCCCGTATATGAACTCTTTCACAAACCACTGAAGTGCCAGGCTTTGAACCAGTAGAAGTATTTACTCGCAAGCCATGAGATAGCTGCAGCCTAGTAGATTCACCAACAACTGCAAAAAGCAAAAAAAAAATCATTAGCCATCTACCCATTCAAAAGCTACAACCATTTCTACCTCCAAATGTACCTAACAGAACTCTCACTCCCCTAAAACTTCATCTCTCAAAAACCAAACAGAGGGCATAACATCCAAACTTGGTATCTAAGACTTAAATGTGCATCACAAATAAACTGAAATGGAACACTTAATTCTATCACATGAACTGATTCAAATGCTGTTGTATAATGAAAAAAATGATATATAATTTTCCACAGCATAAACATCTATTTCTGAAACAGATTGTAACATTTTACACCAATAAGCAAAAATATCAAGCATAATTTTACCTAATTAAAAGGAGATAAATATATGTTACTAATCAATTGGCTGTAAATAAAAGGCAAAAAATTAAAATTAAAATTAAAAAGGTATTTTGATATTGTTAGCCCTAGAAAGATAAGAATGCCATTTTTTTCCTCAGTTTTCTTTGACACCAAATAGAACCATATGGGAAGGAAAAAGAAATGAAAATCCAATTCTACTACTTAATGCTTTCAATTACTAAATACAAGTTTCAATATAATAAATAAAATAAAACCCTAGATTGCGAAATAGAATATGTAATGGAAGAAATGGTACCCAAAGAAGGTTGAGTGGCGGAGGCAATGGAAGCCCAGGCCGAAACTGCGAGGAAGAGAAGGCAGGGAAAGCGGGCGGATATCCGAACCGGTTTTGCAGAACCCATCATATTCTGGGTTTCGAGTGGGAAAGGTGGTGGGGTTTGAAAATACGGTGAAGTAGGGAGGGCAGTTCTGCTATTTTGCAAGGAGCCCTACAACTTTAGTTGGGCCTCACAGACTTGAGTCCAGCCCGTCTAATTCTTAGATAGCCATGGCCCATGGGCTGTTCTTCTCCACCAGTTTTCATTCCAAGTCCACAACTCTGTTTCCCAATTATCCTTTTAAAAAAAAGTTTTTAAAAATACAAATAACATCTTTTAAGGTTTTGTGAATTGTCATTTTCATCCTTTAAACTTCATTGTTCTTATTGACTTTTCTCCTCTGTTTTATCAAATTTTTTGGATAGACACAAAAGTTTTTATTTTTATTTTTAATTTTTAGAAACAGCCCAAATTGGCTTTATTTGATAGCTAATAAATCAAATACAAAGCAATAATGAAGATCTGGAGAATTAGACTCCATCCAGACACGAGAACAAAAGAAGAAAGCCTTGCTCTCTTGGCTAAAGTATGAGCTAAAGTATTGTCTTATTTAATTGTATGAGAGAAGGAGAAGCTCCGTAAAGAAACAAAGTGTCTGTTATAAGATGGCCAAAGGAAGATTGGAAAAGCTGCCCATTCCGAAGAGCATAGAATATGTTACAAATGTAGTGCACTGCATCATTAGCTCTCTCCATCTAGAATGGAACCTCAGCTTCTCCATAATTTTTTCTAGCCACACCCACTCCACCCTATTATATGCTTTGCTCATATCTAACTTCAGAGATATCTCACTAATCTTCCCTTCCCTTTTCTAACTAATATGATGCATAGTTTCAAAAGCTACTATAATATTATCAGTAATTAACCTTCCATGCACAAATGCACTTTGGGATCACTAATAATAGTACATAAAATTTTCTAAGTCTATTTGCAAGAACTTTTGAAGCTAATTTATACACCACATTACGCAGACTAATAGGGCGAAAATTAGTCACTTTGGTAGGAGATTTATTTTTAGGGACAAGAACAATGTGAGTCTCATTAAACTTTGGTGCAGCTCTCCCATGGTTAAGAAATTCTAACACAGCACTAGTCACTAATCACACAATTTCCAATATGAGACCAAAAACGTTGGTAAAATAAAGGAGACATACTATCAGAACCTAGGGCTTTTTTTTTTTTTTTTTTTTTTTTTTTATACATTTGCTTTAAAGCTCACGAGACTTCGTTAGCCTGAAATTTCCTTGTCAATACGTAGTTCATCTCATCTGACACCTTTGGCTAAACAACATCCAAAATTTCATGAAAATCATGAGACTGAAGATGTAAATTGTAGAATATGGCTTGAATTAAGAGTTTGACTCCTTGTTGGATTTGAATAAGAAATGAATTTTATTCTTTTTGGGTTACTGTTGTTTGAAATTATCTTGCTCTATTAGAAGTCTTGTCTACCACTTGATTTTGAGTTCTATTTGGAATAGGAGTTGATGAATCATGTGATATCAGTGGGCTGAAAGTCTCGGGCGTTGATGATCTTATGACTGAGTCCTGAGAAAATGAACATAGAATCAGAGGAGACCAGTGGAAGCCGGCCAAGAATCCTCCAATGGCAAAGTTAGTGGTTATTACAAACCAAAAGGGAATGTTTCTAAAGTTCTTTGTTTTTTTGTAAAAAATGTTTCTCATACCTTACTTCTTCATTTGGGAATGCTTATATAGTATTCATGGAACAGTTACTTATTTGACAACCATTCCTATTATTGAGGAATTCAGAAGATTATAAGATAACTTCCATAACTATCATGGAAGTTACCTCATTGGGACTTGTGCTCTATAACAGTCAATGGAGGGTTTGGTTTGTAACGACATAACCCATCCTTTATGTTTGGAGGAATTTAAGTCATAAGCCCAAGGCTCAGTAATCCTCGTCTGTCCTTTACTAAGGACGGACGAGGTTTACTTTAGGGACGAGTACAGGAGCGACGAGTATAAGAGGGATGAGCGTAAGAGCCCCTCATCCCATTCTTTGTATTTTGTCATGGACGGCCCATATGGACAAGATAGAACTTAACGCATTCTCTTTACACTATCAGTTGCCCCCTTGTCCATGGGTCGTCCAAGGAAATACAGTCTAACATCATTCCTTGGATGGACGAGCTCATCTTCACAATTAGATGTGCCACGTGTCATGATTTTATTGGTGGCTAGTCACGTCGATTAATTTTTTCAAGACGTTTGCCACGTGGCATCTTTTGGTTGGCTGTGTTGTTTTCAATGTTTAAGTCCACGCCCTATAAATAGTAGAATCCCTCTGATACCCTTTGCATTTCTGAAATTTTCCTCCCTGACACTCCTTGTCTAGAAGTTTCTGCGTCTTTAGTCTTCCTCCGTCTAGAGCCAGGTATTCTCTTCCTTCTTGTCTTTAGGTTTTCCTTATAAGTATTCCTTAGAATGTCTGAAAATATCATTTCCTCGTCTAGTAATAGCTTAGATCATGCCATAGACGAGTATCATGACACCACTAGTTATAGTGGATCCAGCAGCAGTACTGATAGTAGCAGGGGGAATACCATAGACAAGGAATATGTTTTCGGCGTCCCTGGATTTCCTATAGATGTTGTTCAGGAACGACTTAGGGAGAGGGCAGCCTCTGGGGTTCAGGCTGGCACCTCGACGAGTGTTTTTTCGTCCAGTCCTTTGGACGAGGAAGAAATTGTTTATAGTTGTGCAGTTGGTGTCAATTCAAAAACTGACGAACAAAGACTTAATAATCTCAGGAAGTGGTGCCAAATTCCAGACAAGCTTAGCCCCAGGTTGGCCGTCCGTGGAGAGTGGTGCTGCAATCCTCGTTTTGGGATAGGCATTTATGAAGCCTATTTTTTAGGTGGGTTAAGATTTCCGTTAAATGCTTTTGCCAGGGAGCTGCTTACCAGATTAGGTTTGGCAATGTGCCAATTCAACCCTAACGCATGGAGATTAATTATCTCCATGCAGATTTTGTGGAGGGAAGTATTTGAAGAAGACTGTCCTATCACTGTGGATGAGTTCCTCTTCTGCTATAAACCTTCGGAAATTAGTCAATCTTCAGGTTTTTATCGATTCACAACTAGGGGTGCAAATTGTAGGCTAATAAAGTCTCTAGCCTCGTCTGACAGAAATTGGAAGACGGAGTTTATCTTCGTCTCTGGTTTCTGGGCTGAAAATCCTGTGGACGTGGGTAGGGATCCTTTTGCCCCCTATGCTGGGGACTTAGGAAACCTTCGTCCTGAAGGTATGCCCTTATCCTTTCTTTTTTCTCTCTCTTCTTTTCTTTTTTTTTAAAATTTTTTTTAATCTTTCTATTGCTTGTTTTATAGCTGCTGGACGTCCTTCTTTGAGCAAGTTTCATCGTGATCGCGTCCACAGGGCTCATCTTCACGTTGATAGGGATTTCCACTCCTTGGTTAACCTTAGGAGTCTTACTAAGTGGAGACTTGGTTCTGAACCCTATGACAAGGCTATTGCACACGAAGTCATAGTCCGTAAACGTAAGTTTATACTTGATACTTCTCTCTTTTTCTTTCTTCCCTCTGCCTTTTTTTTTTTTTTTTTTTTTTTAATATATATATTGATTTTAATTGCTTTTCAGGGATGGCAGCCCTAAAAGAAAACAAAGGGAAAGAAGCTATGGACGAGGGGAGTCATCTTGCTGTAGGTGAGAAAAGGAAATCTTTATCAAAGAATCTGGACTTGGGAAATCTTCCTAGTCGTCGAGGGAAGAAAGCTAAACAAGTGTCGTCCAAAGTAGGAGTCGTCCAGCCCAATCTTCCCACATCTCAACCGTCCCTCCAAATCTTTGACGTAGACTCGTCTACTCCAACTGAATTCACCCTGTCCGAAACTCCTCCATCCAAAACTGTTGTTCCAGCCTCGTCCCAGCCTTCCTAAAGAGTTCCCACGAATATTATTGAAAATGAAGACGTAGCTTGGGAACGTTTTAAGAAGGCAGTGCTTGATGAGGACATAGCTGCGTGTTATGACATGTCCTTGAAGGACTTTGAACATTTTGGAGTTCATGATCTTTTCAAGGTGTGTAATTTTATTTTTATTTTGTCTTTATTATCTGTAGGTTTTCCTCGTCTAACCATTGTTTCTGTCTTTCATTTTTGTAGGGAATGTCAAAGTTCATAGCTGCGTCCAGGTAGGCTACGGAGTTGGACAAGACGAGGATCTTACTGGAGAAGAGGATCCAGGAGGTGAGGGACGAAAGTAAGAAGTGGGCAGAGGTGGTGTCCAAGGCTAAGGAAGAGACGAAGGTTCTTCAAGACTTTGTTAAGGAGTTAAGAACTGATGCAGGGGAGAAAGATACTCGTCTTGATCATTTACAGAAGAAGAATGACGAGTTGAGTACTCTTCTCTCCAAAGCTAAAGAAGATATTGTGGCTGAATTTAAGACGTCCAAGCAATATACTGATCTCCTGGACACCAATTATGCAGCAGGCTTTGAGGATTTCAGAATGGACGCTATGGAAAACTTCCTTGAAGTGGACTTTAGCTCCATTAACCTTAATTTGAATGCTGCTGCCACTAGCTCTCTCCTTCAAACCGGCTCTGAGGACGTCAATATCGAGGACGATGCTTCAACCCTACCCCCTCAAGACGACCCTAAGGATGACGCTCCCCTTGTTTAGAAAATATCTCAATGTTTTGTATTTTCCCTTCTTTCCTTTTTTTATCAGGTCCACTGTTTAGGACCTTTTTATGTAATTCAAGTACATTTATCTCGTCCATGGTTTTAGGACGAGTTTTTAAACAAGTTTTAATTTTGCAAGGGTGTTTGGACGTTGGTTGTCCGCCCTTGAAACAATTGAATGAATGCTGTTATTTTTCTTTTATATATGCATGGACGAAATTTTTATTTCCATATACAAGACTTCATGCTTGACTCGTTTATATTTCATATATATATATATATATATATACTTTTACCATTTCTATTGGAATTTCACCAAGTGTAACTCGTCTATGTGAAATGGTAATTATCAGCATTAGCCGTCATTAGACTTGGCTGATTTTCATGTTTAATGAGGATAAGACCCTGCATTTTGTTCATCCATGGACTGGATTATTTTGTAGGTGCCTTAGTTTAGAACACTCGTCTATGCAATTTCCTCGTCCATGGTCTGGATATGTATTATGCTTCACTTCATCCATTATATGGACGAGTATGCCTTGGGCTTACTGTGATTTGCTCAAGGAATAGGCTTTACCTCGTCCTTTGCTTTGGACAAGCTTGCCTTGATTTTACTTTACCTTTAGGAAAGTTTATTGACGCTACATCTCTGCGTCCAGAGAATTTTCTCGTCTTGGATTTTTCAGCCTTTCAGTGAGTTGATTTGAACAAAAATAGTATGGAAATCAGGAATTCACACAACATTATGTACATAGCATAAATATTGTTCACAAACGAGGCACATGTTTATGAGTTAGTGCCTTTTAAGGAGTTAAACAAATACAAGCAAATCCATAACTTCGTCTATAACCACATCATAATAACAATGAAATAATATTATGAAGTAATACTAAAGATATGTAGATAAACACGCTCCTTATATAGATAAGTAAATGGTCTCTAGGCTCGTCTAGGCTGGCGTTTTACTGATAGTACTTCCTCAGATGTTCAACATTCCAAGGATGCTCCAGTTTCCTCCTGTCCAAGGCTTCCAAGTACTAGGATCCTTGTCTTTTATAGTTGACAACTCTGTAGGGTCCTTCCCAATTAGGTCCCAATTTCCCATAAGCTGGGTTCTTGGTTGCCAAATAAACCCTTTTCAGGACGAGGTCTCCAATGTTAAATCGCATTGGCTTCACCATTGCATCATATCGCCTAGCCATGAGGTTTTTGTACCTTGTTGTCCTTTGTTCTGCGTCCGTCCTCACCTCTTCTACTAGATCGAGGTTCAAGCAGAGCTGTTCCTCGTTATCCTTATCCTGATATGATATCACCCTATGGTTAGCCATGTGCACTTCTGCAGGTATGACTGCTTCGCTTCCATAGGCTAGCTTAAAAGGTGTTTCCCCTGTAGGGGTTCTTGCCGTCGTCCTATACGCCCATAGGACACCAGGCAGCTCATCTGGCCATACTCCCTTTGCCCCTTCAAGCCAAGTCTTGATGATTTTCAGCAAGGATCAGTTTGTAACTTCGGCCTGACTGTTCGCTTGAGGGTGGGCTGGGGAGGAATAATGGTTTTGGATTCCAAAGTGTTCACAGAAATCCCTAAAAAGGGCATTGTCGAATTGTCGTCCGTTGTCGGATACTAGTACTTTGGGCACCCCAAACCTGCACACTATGTTCTTCCAGACGAAGTTTTTTACCTTTTGCTGCGTGATACTTGCTAAGGGTTCTGCTTCCACCCACTTTGTAAAATAGTCTATTCCTACCACTAAAAATTTCATCTGCCTGGTTCTGAGTGGAAAAGGACTCAGGATATCTAGGCCCTATTGAGCAAAGGGCCACGGGGCCATCATCGGGGTGAAATACTCTGATGGTTGTCTGGAGACATTACTAAATCGTTGGCATTGGTCACACACCTTGACATAAGCTTTTGCATCTGCTTGGACAGTTGGCCAATAGTACCCTACACGGACGACCTTGTGGATGAGTGATCTGGCTCCCGAATGATTTTCACAAGCTCCTTCATGAACTTCCCTCAACACATAGTTTGCCTCATCCGGAGCCAGACATCTGAGATAAGGTTGAGAAAAGCTTCTCTTGTACAGAACTTCGTCCATAAGGACATACCTAGCTGCTCTAACCCTGAGTTTTCTGGCCTTATCCTTCCCTTTCGGAAGCCTTCCGTCTTTCAAGTACGACACTATTGGGGTCATCCAATTTTCTTGATTCTCTATTTGCTGCACTTCTGGGAGATCTATACTTGGGACGTACTGAACTTCATCAAACTCGTCCATGGCTCCAGTCGCTGAGGCTTCCTTCGCTAAAGTATCTGCTTCCATGTTCTCCTCCCTTGGGATTTAAACAAAGTTAGCTTCCTTGAATTTCTTCACAAGCCGTAATACTTTTTCCAAGTATTTTTTCATTCGTTCTTCCTTTGCCTCATACGTCCCATTTATTTGGCCCATGACCAACTAAGAATCTCCTAGGACGAGTACTGACTTTGCTTCCACAGATTTAGCCAGTTCCAAACCTTTAAGGAGGGCTTCATACTCAACTTCATTGTTGGTTGCTTGGTATTGCAGACGGATCTTATGCTTCAACTTATCTCCTTCGAGGGATTGCAAAGTCACTCCTATTCCTCCTGCATGCTGTGTCAACGAGCCATCCACATGGACGACCCATTTTTTACTGTCTTCCATTCTTTCCGCGTCATCACAGCTTGGTGTGAACTCCGCAATAAGTCTACCAGGGCCTGAGCCTTTATAGCATGCCTTGGTTGATATCGGATGTCAAACTCACTGAGTTCGACAACCCACTGGATCAATCGTCCTGCGGCTTCCAACTTGTTCATGGCTTTCTTGAGTGGGTGGTCTGTTATAACATTGATTACATGAGCTTGGAAGTAGTGCCTCAGCTTCCTGGAAGCCGTGATAAGTGCAAAAGCTAGCTTTTCTATTAGCGGATATCGTCTTTCCACTCCCCTCAGTGCTCTGTTGGTATAGTACACTGACTTTTGTACTTTTCTTTCCTCTCTTATCAATGCTGAGCTCACGGCATGTGAGGTCACTACTAGGTATAAAAACAACTCTTCTCCCATCACGGAAGGACTCAGCAATGGAACCGTAACGAGGTACGTCTTCAAATCTTGAAAGGCTCTTTGGCACTCGTCCGTCCACTCAAATGCTTTCTTTAGAACCTTGAAAAATGGTAAACACTTGTCAGTAGCTTTAGAAACAAACCTGTTGAGGGCAGTAACTCGCCCGGTAAGAGACTGGACTTCTTTGATACTTTGCGAAGGCTTCATATCTAGAATTGCTTTAATCTTTTCCAGATTTGCCTCGATCCCTCTGTGTGAAACCATGAATCCAAGAAATTTTCCTAACGCTACTCCGAAAGCGCACTTGCTAGGATTCAACTTCATACTGTACCGCCTGAGTGTATTAAAGGTCTCTTGCAGGTCGTCCAAATGTTTTCCCTCGTCCAGGCTTTTCACCAACATGTCATCCACATAGACTTCTACGTTTCGTCCAATCTGAGGACGGAACATGTGGTTGACCAGTCGTTGGTATGTTGCTCCAGCATTTTTCAAGCCAAAGGGCATTACTTCATAACAGAATAAGCCTTGACTAGTAACAAAGGACGTCTTCTCCTAGTCGGCCTCGTCCATCCTTATTTGGTTGTATCCTGAGAAAGCATCCATGAAACTAAGTAATTTGTGGCCTGTGGTAGAATCCACCAGTTGATCAATGCCCAGCAATGGATAGTTGTCCTTGGGGCAAGCCTTGTTTAGATTAATAAAGTCTACACACATCCTCCACTTACCGTTCGTCTTTTTGACCATAACTACATTGGCCAGCCAATCTGGATAGTACACTTCTCGTATGAACTTCACCGCCATCAACTTCTGAACTTCGTCTTTAATAGCAGTATCTCTCTCAGGGGCAAACACCTTTTTCTTTTATCGCATTAGCTTGGAGGAAGGACATATGTTTAGACAGTGGGTGATGACACTAGGATCTATACCCGGCATATCCTCATGACTCCAAGCAAATACATCAGTGTTTTTCTTCAAAAACTGGACGAGGTCCTTTTTAATCTTTTCTTTTAGATCTACCCCAATCCTAGTACACCTCTCAGGGTTGTTCTCATCTAAGGAAATATCTTCCAACGCTTCGGTGGGTTTTGCCACAACTCTCTTTTCTTCAATATCCATGGTCTGAACTTGCTCGTCCGTGGCCAACATGGCCAAATAACACTCTCTTACTGCTAGTTGGTCTCCTTGTACCTGTCCTACTCTATAATCTGTTGGAAACTTGACCGACAGGTGATAGGTAGATGTAACAGCCTTCCAACTGTTTAAAGTTGGCCTTCCAATTATGGCGTTATAAGAGGATGAACAGTCTACCACAAGAAAATTCACGTCCTTGGTGATTTGCTGTAGATATACCCCCACTACCACTGGTAACGTAATAGTACCCACAAGCTACACCTTTATTCCACCGAAACCTACCAGGGGGAATTTACTGGAAGAAGCTGATCTCGTCCTAGCCTCATTTGCTAAAAAGCTGGAAAATACAGAATGTCCGACGAGCTTCTGTTATCCACCAGCACCTTTCTAGTCGTGTAATCAGCAATAAGCAAGGTAATGATGATTGCATCGTCATAAGGATGGTGAATTCTTTCAGCGTCCTCCTGCGTGAATGTGATTGCTTGCTCGTCCGTGGTCCTTACTATGGGTGACCGTCCAGAGAGTTGGACACTCTGCACTACCTTCAGGTATGCCTTATTGGACTTGGACGACTGGCCTGTTGAACTTCCCCCTATGATAACTCTGATTTCTCCGAGCGGTGATCGTGATGACTCTTCTACTTTACCCTTCAATTTCTCGTCATTGTGGTCTCGTCCAAGGAAACTCCTCAACTTTCCCTACCTTATAAGATTATCAATCTGCTGCTTTAGATCAAAACATTCGTCTGTATCATGCCCATGGTCTCTATGGAAGCGACAATACTTATTCCTATTGCGCTTATTAGGACCTCCCTTCATTTTCTCCGACCACTTCAAGGAAGGATCATCCTTGATTTGCTTAAGGACTTGCTCGATCGGCATGTTCAGTGGTGTGTACTGTTGACTTCGTGCCGAGGGGCCAGCCTTCTTGTCTCGATCCTTCTTGTCTTCTGTTCGTCCCTTCTTAGGACGAGGACCTTGTTTCGAATGGCGCGTTGGGTTGGCTTCCATTTTCTCAACTCTCTTCCTCTTCTTAGCTATAATCATCATCTGCATTCATAAAGTTCTGGGTTGAATGGACGAGTTCAGCCATGGTCTGAGGCTCCTGCTCATATAACTTGTGGATGAACAAGTCAGAATGAACCCCATTATGGAAAGCCGCCAAAAGGAGCTTATCATCCATCTCATCCACTGCCAAGGCTTCCCTGTTGAACCGCGTGATGAAGGACCGCAACTTTCATTCTCTCCCTGCTCTATAGTTAGCAAGCTGGACGAGGAACGTTTGTGCCTCTGCCCTCCGATAAAATTGTTAACAAATAACTTGCTTAACTCCTCGAAGGATGTCATTGTGTTCGGAGGTATTTTGCTAAACCACACTCGTGCAGGTCCTTTGAGGGTAGTAGGGAAAGCTCTACACATTATTTCATCCGGAACCCCTTGAAGGTGCATGGTAGTTTTGAAAGTGGCAATGTGGTCAAAAGGATCCCGCGTCCCATCATATGAATCTAAGGAAGACATCTTGAACTTGGGGGGCAATGGGTGAGCATTGATGGAAGCCACGAAGGGGGAATCAGTTCTGTGAACCAAATCTTCTACAGGGTTCGTCCTCCTTATATTCTCCCTCATCTCATCCATTTAGTCCATTTCCTTTTCCAAATGAGGCACCCTCCGTGAAGTGGTACCCCTTGACTGGCTTTCAAGTTCAACATTTCTTCCATCTTCTTGCCTTAGGTCTGTCCTTCAGTGTTCCCTTCGTGACGCTGCCTCCTTAAATTAAGTTCTCTTACCAACTCCTGGTTTTGGCGGGTTAACTCCACCATAGCAGTGGCCATGTGATGTAGGACAAAATATTCTAATTAATTTTTGTAATTTTTTATATTTGGTATTTTTATGTAATTTTTGTTATTTTAGGTTTAGGGCATTTATTTCCCTGTTTTTAGGTGTTTTTAATGTTGTTTAGTCAAATTAGGGTTTTATATGCTTTCGTAGCCGCCTTAGGGTTTCTAGTTGCCCTAGGTTTTGTTTTTACTATTTAAACGCATTGTAGCCTCCAAAGGCAATTCAGTTTTGAGACGATTATCAATAAACACAGACTTTTGTCAAATTTTCTTCTGGTGGATTCCAGTTTTTATCTCCTTGTGGATTCAAGGAAAACCCCTCATGGATTCGAGGCTTACTACCAGAAACTAACGGTTTAGTTTCTGTTCCATCAAGAGAGCATCGTGTGTGCTTTCTTTAGGCTTCCGCGACATCAGTTGGTATCAGAGCCTTGACTTACCCTGGTCTGATGGCTAACCGGCGAGACAGTGACCACCACAACAATGACGACGGTGACGACGTCAACAACCCAGTCCTCACTAGGGCTGAGTTCCTCAAGTTTCGTGAAGAGGCTCGTGATGAGCAACAATTTCATGAAAAGAGTCAGAAAATTATGGGTGAAATCCAGCAAAAGATTGCTACTCTTCTTGCTAGGAAATCATCTCACAACAACAATGTTCAATATATTCAAAGACGCACTCCTAACTACAAAAAAATTCCATTATTTGATGGAGATATGTGTAAGATGGATTTTATTGACTAGCTTCTTGATTTAGAAGAGTATTTTAATTTTTGGAAGATTTGTGATGAAGAAAATGTGCGGCTTGCATCTAATAAATTAGACAATGAAGCAGAGGAATGGTGGGAAGACATTCAAATCAATAGAAAGCGGCGAGGAAAGCATCCAATCTGCTCTTGGCAAAGAATGAAAAAGGTATTAATTGATTTATGGTTTCCTAATGACTATTATGATATACTAGATTATACAAGTGTTGATTATAAATCTGTGTATTCATATGAAAGGCAATATATTCGAAACCAAAATTTTAACAGCCAAGTCCATGTGTCAAGTAAAGGAAAGGGTTTGAGGGTTGAGAAGAAGCAGCCTATTTCTAAAGAAAATTTTGAAGTGGTTAAAAAAGATCAAGATTTGCTACCAGTTATTAAATTGAAGATTGAAAATACCACTTGTCAAAAATTTGAAGAAAAGGTCAAAGAAACAAAGGTTGAGTTGATTGTGAATAATGACAGGAATGAAGAGATGGTAATTATTGAGAACGTTGTGGAAGATTTAATTAAGTTCAAATATGAGGATGAGTCCACAACTCACAATCCTCAAGTCTCAGTTGATTTGTTGAAGATGACTACACAATATGTTGATTTTCTTGGAGTAGAAAATTTTAATTTTACTATCAACCCTTTGTTGATTGATGTTGCAAATAAATTGAAGATAGATGAGAAGAAATTTTATGCTACCCTTTATGACAGATTCAAGTTTCAGAACCGAATCAAGTTATTAAAACATTCAAAGTATTTGTTTATTTGGAGTGGAAGATTTCAGATTTCAAGAATGAACTCGAGGACGAGTTTGTTTCAAGTGGAGGGGTCTGATGTAGGACAAAATATTCTAATTAATTTTTGAAATTTTTGAAATTTGGTATTTTTATGTAATTTTTGTTATTTTAGGTTTAGGGCATTTATTTCCCTGTTTTTAGGTGTTTTTAATGTTGTTTAGTCAAATTAGGGTTTTATATGCTTTCGTAGCCGCCTTAGGGTTTCTAGTTGCCCTAGGTTTTGTTTTTACTATTTAAACGCATTGTACCTCCAAAGGCAATTCAGTTTTGAGACGATTATCAATAAACACAGACTTTTGTCAAATTTTCTTCTGGTGGATTCCAGTTTTTATCTCCTTGTGGATTCAAGGAAAACCCCTCGTGGATTCGAGGTTTACTACCAGAAACTAACGGTTTAGTTTCTGTTCCATCAAAAGAGCATCGTGTGTGCTTTCTTTAGGCTTCCGCGACATCACCATGGATTGCACGTGTTGGACAGAAGATGGTTGCATGGCAGGCACTGATTGACGGTCGCAATAAGGGTTATTGGAGGCGTCCCTGCTCCCTTGAAGGCCTGGACTAGTAGCCCTTGATCTTGTCCGGACCAATTCAGCCCTTTGTCGGAGAAAGAAATCGCAAAATTCAACGATGAAATTCAAACGCGAAAAATTCTTCTTTCCCACAGACGGCGCCAACTGATGAATCCTGTGATATCAGTGGGCTGAAAGTCTCGAGCGTTGATGATCTTGTGACTGAGTCCTGAGAAAACGAACACAGAATCAGAGGAGACCGGTAGAAGCCGGCCAAGAATCCTCTGATGGCAAAGTTAGTGGTTATTACAAACCGAAAGGGAATGTTTCTAATGTTCTTTGTTTTTTTGTAAAAAATGTTTCTCATACCTTATTTCTTCATTTGGGAATGCTTATATAGTATTCGTGGAACAGTTACTTATTTGACAACTGTTCCTATTATTGAGGAATTCAGAAGATTATAAGATAACTTCCATAACTGTCATGGAAGTTACCTCATTGGGACTTGTGCTCTATAACAGTCAATGCAGGGTTTGGTTCGTAATGACACAACCTATCCTTTATGTTTGAAGGAACTTAAGTCATCAAAAGCCTAGGGCCCAGTAATCCTTGTCCGTCCTTTACTAAGGACGGACGAGGTTTGCTTTAGGGACGAGTACAGGAGCGACGAGTATAAGACGGACGAGCGTAAGAGCCCCTCATCCCATTCTTTATATTTTGTCATGGACGGCCCATATGGACGAGATAGAACTTAGCGCATTCTCTTTACACTATCAGGAGTGACTCTCCTTTTGTGTGTGGAAAAGAAGTCTAGTCTTTCTTAGTTTTAGATATGTTAGCTGACTCAAGTATCCTATATATGTATAGTGCTATTGCAGCAAATTTAGTGAGTGGTGACAAAAAAAAGGCTTTCTCTTGTTTTGGTTCTTTGATATTTGTGGGTTGCAATTTGGAATAGTGAGAGAGGTTTTGTTACCACTTGGTTTTGGTTCTGCAGTTTGGTGATTTGCTCTTTCTTGGTGTATTGCTCTTTCTTGGTATATTGCAACTTTTGGATTTGTTTTGTGGCTCTCTCTTTAATTTGTGTGCAATTCGTATTTCGTATTTCGTATTTGTGAACCTTTAGTTCTTTGGTTTGTATTTTTGAGAGTGAGCTATTTGGGTGTATTTGGGATTTGGGTTTGTGAGAGTGTCTCTACATAAATTTGTATTATCCCAAATTTTTTATAGTGAAATTTGTTCGTTGTCACTCGTGGATGTGTTGACAAAAATTGTTAACCCATGTTTAACAATAATTGTTAGATTATGTTTAACAAGTATTGCCAAATTATGTTTAACAAACACTGTCAAATTATGTTTAACAAACGTTGTCAAATTATGTTTAACAAGAATTGTTAAATTATGTTTAACAAAAATTGTTAAATTAGTTAAATTCATCAAACATAATTTCACCCATAGGCCTTTTGGCATATGAGCTTTATTAATATGAGTTGTGCCCATTCAAGACAATGTATCTCTTAATTAGAATCCCTTGTTTCAAGGGAAGACCCTTTGATTCAACCACGTCGTCTTTGCACATAAGTTTATTTATTTTCATGTTTAAGGGGATATGTGTTTTTATTTATTTGTGACTGCACCTAATAATTTATTTGTAATTGCACCTAATAATGTGAGGTTTTAGATTTAAAATCCTCAAATATGATTTTGCCCAATTTAAATAATGGACATTCAAGACAAATACTTGGTGTTTGATTCAGCATCGACTTAATTTTGCTTTGGGTGAGATAATTGATTTTATTCTCAAGGATAAGTCATGGACCATGTTTTTATGGAAATTGAACCAAGGATTCTATCTTTGAGAAGTTGAATGTCCATGCAATTTTCCCTTTCTTTCATTTGCTTCTTTGTAGGAATTTTAATGACATTTTGATTGAGGTTCCCAAATTTAAATAAGGGAAAGAAAACTCCTTTGAAGCAATTTTTTTTTTAATTTTTTTTTTTATGAACATTGGGAATTAGAAAATTTCCTTAAATCAATTTTTATGGTCATTTTATTTTGAAAATTATTAATTCCAATCTTGATTAAGAGATTACGAATCTCAAAGAATTAGTCATGTTAGAATTTGAAGGAATTAGAATCCTCACTTTATTTAAGGGAGTCAAGGACTTCATTAATTGGGTAGTGTCAAAGACTCCATTAATTTTGGTAGAGTCAAGGGCTCTATTGATTTGGTAGAGTCAATGACTCCATTAAAATATGGTAGAGTCAATGACTCCATTAATTGGGTAGAGTCAAAGACTCCATTAATTTTGTAGAGTCAAGGACTCTAGTTAAGAAAACATTGAACCAAAGCTTGAAAAAAAAATTTATTTGGTAATGTTCAAATAGGATTTACAAGTCAAGGACTTGTATCTAAAGTTTCATGCATGGAGTTAGGAACTACTCATGAAACCCAACCCTATTTGTTTTACCAAACAAAAATCCAGATTTGAAGAAGAGGAAGAGGGAGAGATTTAGAGAAGAAAGGAACTGATAAAATCCCAACCTAATGCTGTGTGTTCCTCCTCTGCTTGTTGCTCTCTATCTCTGTCTGTCTCTCTTCTTTCTTTCTTTTTTTTCTCTGTGTTTTGCTATGCTTGCTTCTTTTGTGCGTACCTCTCCCTTGTAATTTGTTGGAGACCCTTTAATTTATAGAGAAATTGGGAAACTGTTCCCACTTTTTTTCTCAACTGATCAGTTCATAGGCAACTTCCATGGGCCATTAACTTCTTTCATGTGTTCATGCCATCACCCACTTTTCAGCTTTTCAATTTTTCTATACTACTATTTAAGGGGTTTGCCTTGTTTGGACCAATTTTTTTTTTTTGTTCTAAAATACCCCTACAGCCTACGTTTAAGTAGGGGCAAAACTTAGGATAACACTGTAAAAATACATATCTAATTCTTATCTAAAACATTTCCTACAAAATAGGATCACTCTCCTACTAACCCACTCATTCAAAAGCAAACTTCACGTTTAAACTTTTCTCTCTCTTTATTTTTTTAATTGGCCGAAAATATTTCTTTTTTTTTTTAAACCCATATTAATTTTTTTTTTTTTAATTTAGAAACCCACGTTAAAAAGTTAAAACCCTACATTTCATTCCCTTGCCATCCACTTTTTTTTTTTTTTCAAAAACATTACCTATAAAATAGAATAAATTTAAATTTAAAAAAAATATATTAAGAGATTTGAATTTTCTCCATAACTCCACATTTACACTTTTCTCTTTCTTTTTCTATTTGATTTTTTTTTAATTGGCCACAATTTTTTTTTTTTTTGGGTTATCTATTTCATTTTTTTTTAAACCCATGTCTAACTTCCCCTAAGTTGGTTATTTTCTTTTTTTCAATACTTACCTCTTTTTCTTTTTTTTTTAATATTCCTTTTTGATATTAGGTTCTATTTTTTTTTTTTTTGAATTCACGTTTCCTTACTCCTACTCCCTAATAAGAGATCTCATGTTTTTTTTTTTTTTCAAATCAATTCTTCTTTATTTATTTATTTATTTTTATAACAATACTTCTTTATTTATTTTTTGATAACAATTCTTCTTTATTTTGAAATTGAAGAGAGGAAAAAAAAAACACTCATACTATAAAACTATGTTGACACCCCATTTTGCAACCCGCATTTAACCTCACGTGGAGGGTAAAAGGTTACTTTCACTTTGGAAATATGCATCTTGATTTTGGTTCTAGCCATTAGATCCTTAATCTCATTCCACCAAAGTGATCTTGATGTTGTAACGATCAAATCGACTGGTCATAGGCTCTAATCAGACCACCAGATTGAAAATTATCATCAAATCAAGGTTTAATGGTTGAGATGCACTGTCACAAATTGAGTCCGACTATATGTGATTATGAACAATTGATTTCAATTAGTTATAAGTGTAATCAATTGGAGATCAATGATGTGTTATAATTTGATTGGTTAGGACTACATTTTATGGTAAGGTTGCATACACCTAATTAATTAGATAGTTAAACATTAATTATTCAATGAGTAATTTGTACAATTATCTTTTAATTAGAGTAAATTTGGAACCAATTAAGTCTGAAATGGGAGTGATTGGAGCCATTTAATGTTAATTGGGAGCTAATTTGTGACTTATTTTATGTTAATTGTGTTGAAACCATTTTTTAACAAATGACCTCTGCTCACCATTTCATCAATATCTCTCAGAATATTTTGAATCTGTGAATGAGGTTAATTTTTCCAAAAACTAGACATCTGGAGTTTCAATTTGAGCATAAGAACGAGACAATTCTGATCAGAATTGAGTCAGATATGATTTTTCAAATTTGGCTCTACAGGCTGTTACAGCAGCTATGGGAAAACTGAATTTTGGCTTGCTCCTCACTCCCACCAATCTCTCAATTTAATGCACCAGATTTTCCCTAAGGCTAAAATGAAGTCTAGGTTCATGATTTTTTGTCAACCCTCATTAAATGGCATTCCATTCATATTTCCTCCACCACTACCATATGAACACTCCCTCTCCTTCATTACAAAACACAACAAAAAACCCCTCTCTCTTCTCCTCTTTTGAGTTTTAGTGAAGTAGAGTAGTCTTGTCATATCTTGGTCTTCCTAAAATTCAAGGTATTGAGTGAGACTCACTCTCCCTCTCCTAGTTCTTCTTTTTTCCTCCACCCTTAAAACCTCTACCAAGAGTCTCCTCCTCCACCATATGGATCTTGCATGAAGGTAGAATCTTTTTCCCTAATTAATTTTTTATGTTGCTATGATGAGAATTTAAGATTAAAGCATGATAGTAATTATTTAAATTCCCTTGAATATGTTTGAATGCTCTTAATTGTTCTTATATGTTCTTCACATGTTCTTGGTTGTTCATCACATGTTCATGCATAACACTAGTTTTAATTTTAAATCCACATCAAAAATATGAAAAACATGTTTGTTTCAAAATTCTTTCAAATCCTTGAATCTATGTTATCACCATCCACACACATTCACTAGAATTTATTTTTCAATTCAAATGCAATACTTAATAAATTGAATTAGGGTTTATCACATGCACACACATTAAATTCAACATGCAAATTGATTGACATATCGGATGATATAATATGAATATTGCCCACCATAGTCTAGAAAACCGGTTTCACCGGGCAAGGTGGGTGCCTAACACCTTTCCACCTTGTAACATAGCCTCTGAACTTAGATCAAGGGTTAGTAGATCAAATGTTTATCCTTGTAATTTTCAATTTTTAGATTGTAACTAGGAAACAAAGCTATGTACTTTATCTTAAATTGTATCTAGGACCAAAGTCATGTAACTTTCCTATGATCAATGTAAATTCAATTGAAAATAAATAAAATGAGGAATTTTTCAATTTTGGTTTTCTTATTTATTTCAATAATTAAATAAGTGGCAACTCCATTATAAAACCCTTAATCTAAAGGGGAAAATATAATCAGTCGAACTTCCATTTTGAGAGGCAATAACACTACTCCATCCATTCACATGAGTTTGGCCCAACATCATAAAAACGGGCCGGGGGCGCGGTCTCTCACAAACTATCACTATAACTTTTCATCCAAATCCCTTAAATTTAGACACTATTACTCTCCTGTTGGTTTTCAAATTGCTAACTGTATCACCACAATTTGGTTGGATCATTTTTCTAAATGAAAATTCTCATGTAAAACATTATCAACAAAATAGGACAACACTCTTAGTACATTCACACTAATTTTCAAAATCAAATTGCTTCTTTTTCAGTTCTCCAATTCTCTCAATTCTGTATTAATCTTCTTTTCACCATTATCATCATTTTTTCTATTTGCTCTACTCAAATTTGCTTCTGCTCAATGGTGTGTGTATGTCAATATGCTTTGGTATTTTCTATTTTGGTTTTCTAATTCAAGAACAACTTCTTATTTTCTAAAAACAAATCAAATATTTGTGTAAAATAGCCCTTATATTTCAACCTCACCTTTAATTTTTTTTTTTTTCACGTATTTCTTCAAGGAATGTGCACTGGGGTGCCTATCGTCATGATTTTTGTATCTATACTTCAAGGAACATGCACTGGGGTGTTTATCTTCAAGATTTTGGTATCTAAACTTCAAGGAGCTTGCACTAGGGTGTTGATCTTCAAGATTTTTGTGTGCTTTGTCCTCCAACTCAAACGAACTATTTGGACTTTGTGGTGGACCTTTTTGTACTTCTGGGCAGGACTACTTCCTGCCACGTTGTGGCCAATATTTCTGGGGTAAGAGAGTCGGGACTGGCTTGATTGAAAATCACCTCAAGCCAGCTTGTACGCAAGTTAAGACCCCTTTGTTGAGATCTTGATCACTTGCCCACGGCAGAAGATGCTGTCACAAAAATGTTATAGCAGGAGGGCATATTATAACAAAATAAGAAGAATATATTTGCTACCAACCAAAGGCAATGATTAAACCACTTCCTTAGTAAGGAAAACATAGTGATATGAGTATGGCAGAAATGGATCAATGACAATAATAAAAGAAAAAGGAGTAATGTTAATGCTTGATCAATCAAAAAAGAAAGAGTGGTTAGTCTGCCATGCTTGGTTCCCAAGGAGATTTAAGTCCAGGAAGGGAACCACTCTTTAATGTGGGCAATCTCACAGGGGATTCCTGTCTTGGAAATTGCCCACTTTGAAAGAATGGGCCTAAATGGCTTATCCTCGAATCCTTTTAATCTTGCTAGAGAGTAAGCTATTGAGAGGGAGAGAAGGGAGTAGGCTATTGGTGCATGCCCCTATTACACTCTTTCTTCCTCACTCCACTCTTTATCCTCTCTATTTTTCTATACTCTCCATTTTCTTTCTTATTCCTATATTTCCTCTTTTCTTCCTTATTTTTCGTTGTTTTCTTTCTTCTCTTGTTGCTTACTTACTCACTCACTCCTACTACTGCCCTTCACTGTGCACAGCTAAGGCCTTTTTATACCGCCTACCGTGATGAGTTTCACTGTTTTATCCTTCAACTACTTTTGGCCTAGTGTAAGTGTCCTTCCCAGACCATCCACCGGTCTGTCAGCTGCCCAGCCATGACCACTACCCTGTGCTGGCCGTGCCACGTTCTATTTTCAGACAAAAGAGTTTTGTTTTGTTTTCTTACAACCGTGGCATTCCCATCTAGATAAGGGTTAGGTATTCTCTCTTACTAACTCCTATAGCATGCACCTAGTGATTCTAGCTCATCTTTCCTTCTTTTGGGTGGTATGTCATCCCAGTAGGACATTTTCCTCAAAAGAGTTTAAGCGGAAATCCCAAAATAGACTTTCCCCTTCTCCCTACTGCCAGACCACACCCTCTCTTACCTCTGACCCATGGCCCACCACCCCTGTATTTTTCTGGGTACAAGTGGGTGGTGCCTAAGTCTTGTGCGAGACCACACCCCCTCTTACCACACCCTCACTTTCATGTGAGTCCATGGCCTGTCTGCTGCTCATACGTTTGCCATTGCTTGGGAGTTTGTCTGGTCTTTGCTACATGTTTTACTGCTCATTCTTAACCTCTTATGGCATGGATAAGTCACTTGGCCTTCATTCTTTGCACCTTGTTTCTTCTTTGGGCTGGGTCTTGCTTGGGTATGGGCCCTTCTTCCTTTAGTTCAGCCCTTATCCCTCTTTACTTCCAGTTTGTGGGTCCACAAGCGTTCTTGCCACACCATTTCATTGCTTTTGCCATGTTACCACTTGACTTGTGCTTGTTGGGCCTCTTTTGGGCCTGCCATGCTCTTTTCTCTTATTTAATTCCCGTTGCCCAGTGTTTCTGCTGGGTTAATTCTCATACCATCTCGGGTTTCCTTGGCCCATTTCATTCCTTTGAGCATCCTTAGCTTGCTTTATTCTTTTGGGCATCCTTGGCCCATTCCATTCTCACATTCCCATGGGCTTTTGCTACATCTTTTGGGTTTCCCCGACCCAATTGCCATATTCTTTACTTTTGGGATTTGTTAGCCTTTGTACCAACCCTATTTACTAATTCCTTTCTTTGGGCTCCTCCAACCCATTTTTGCTTGCTTTCCATTTCTTACAATTCACATGGGCTTACTACTTCCTTATTTGGGCTTCCTTGGGCCCGTTTGCTTTCATTGGGGCCTTTTTACTATTCCATAGGCCCGTGGACCATTATTCCTACCATTCGGGTTTAATGATTTTTTTCCTCACTTTGCTAATTCTTCTTCCTTATTCCCTTCTATATTGTTGGGCTTCTTCTTGTTATTGGGCCTTTTTGCCAAAGTGGGCATCAACATTCAGCCCTCTGAGCATATGAAATGCTCCTATGGTTCATATGCAAATAAAAAGTCTTTTCTCTTTTTCTTTTTCTTTTTTTCTTTTTTTTTTTTCCGCTGGTTTTTTTGGAGCAGTAGGCCCCACTTCATTTTCTTTCTTGCCGTGAACAGTGTTGTCTCTTCGAATTTCCTAGTTTAGCAGTTATTCTGAAACACAGCTTCCACTTCATTAATACGATGCCTTTTTTAACGGCTGACCCATCGCATCCTTTTATGTCATCGTTAATATCATCAATACTTAAACTTATTCCTTTCACATCACTTGCACAAAACACGTTTTCATTCCTCTTTTTCTTCACCATGTCTTCTTCCTCAAACACCTTTACCCACCTATTTCGACCAAACATCCCGCCATGATACCATCAAAAGGCAAGGGTTCTTCCCATCGTAAGGGGAAAGAAATCGCCTCTGATGATCCTACCACCAAAGCAGTAGGCGAAGATGCTTCTCTCTACGAATCGGAGCACTCCAAGGAGGAAGAAGGAGGCTGCGACCTAAACAGTGAGTGCACTCCTCTCATCGATCCATGGTACGACACCCATGCCCATTTTTCGAAGGTGCCCGGTGACTATTTGCCTCTGCCTTTGGGTCGTGTGTGTCTCTCTATTTGCTGTTGCGACACAGAGGTATCTTGGGCCCCTTTGGCTTCTTCAATCCCCGATCTCGATATATGCCAAGGTACTTCACTCTCCGTGCCCATTCTCTTTGAATTTGGGTCGGGTACTTCTTTGGGTTGGAAGGAGTGGGTAAATAAAGAGTTGTTCGATACGGGTTTCATGGTGGCGTTATAGCAGGCAGGTGTGTTGAAGGCCATTGTTTCGTCGCGTTGCTTATCCAACTATAGGGACTTGTTCAACCTTCACCATTTGGTCCGCCAATGGTGCACCGCCACCCACACCTTCTTCCTTTCTTGTGGCGAGATCACAGTAACCCTGGAGGATGTGGCAAACCAACTGTTTCTGCCCATTCTTGGCGATGTGGACCCAAGTGCTATGGAGCTTTTTCCTGAGGAAGAGGCCATAGAGGCCAAATTGAAGAAAAGGATGAGCGGTAACGCGAAATTGTCGCATTGGGTTCGGGCTTTCTCTAAGGCTTCTGATGTAGTTTGCTACACGGCCTTTGTTGTGTTTTGGCTCTGTAAATTCATCTTTGGCTCTCACCCTCATTATGCTGTAAAACCTTTTTATTTCCGATTAGCCATAAAGATATCTGTCGGGGTGAGTCTGCCATTGGCCCCTATGTTTCTGGGTCATCTGTATGTGCAGTTAGACATTTTGCAGAGTGATGAGAAGTAGGTAGGTTCCTGCCATATAGTCACCACTTCCGCCCATATTACTATCTTGCAACATTTGCTATGGGAGCATTATGCTAGGCACTTGGCAAAGTGTAAGTCTGTCTGTTTTGCTAAGGAGAAGTACCATTCGTTTCCAAAGGTTATTACTGATTTTTGTGATTGTTTTGCATTTGATTTTCTGTCGGCTTACCGCTGGGTTGGGTTGAAGCCATTTGGGCATCCTGTCGTGGAGTTTTTTTTTATTATAAAGAAGTTGATTTTTGTTGAAGGGCATATAGGAATTTGGGCACTGGTTATACATGTGCTGACTTAGTCATGGGCCCCTTTGCTGACACTGCTAGGACCACCACCCCGTTAACTGTTTTTGATGAAAGGGGGATTACATACTTGGCAGCCACTAATGTTGGATGGCCGCCTTACCTTGCTGATGAGGGGGTTTGGTTTGTGCACTATTCCGCCAACAGAGTGAGGAGGCAGTTTGGGCTAGATCAAGACATTTTCGATGATTTCTTTGCCATTCTAGAGTCTGCTACTTCTGTCTGACCATTCTGCGACATAATGCCTTTGAGTTTTGGAGCAGGTGTTTTACAACAGTCACCATTCCTAGTTCATAGAAGGAGGGTATTTGCACAACCTCGATGCATAGGTATTGGTAGGTTGTGATGACTTCATTTAGGCAAGAATTATTGGGCAACTGTGGGTTTTCTCTCGTTCCTCTTGATGGTCTCCATGCTATCATCTTTGCCAACCCTCAATTACTTTTTCCCACAAAATCCATAGTGGCGTATGCTAGGAAGCAAAGTCGATCTACTATATTTGAGTGGCAGGAAAAGGAAAAGGGATGGTACTTGTATGCTGGTGAGTACCCCACGGGTTGGGAGAAGAAGGTGAAGGTTGTGAACCTTCCTGCGCCTACGAAAAACGGTTCAGTGTCTCGGTCCGCCGAGCCTAAGTCTGCCAAGAGAGGTGATGACTCTTCCGAGACTTGTTCCGACATTATTCCCTATGAGGGCAGCCTTCCTCCCATAGGTAATATAGTCCTTGAGGGTTCTCCTCCCCCTCTTGCTCATACTCGTTCCAGCAGGCACCCTACTGTAGGCAAGCCCAAGCCTGCTGCTCCACGGCCATCCATAGATGCTCCCCCTTCTAGCAGGACCCGAGGCAGCAAGAGAAGGACATCTCCACCACCTTCGTCTGCCACCACTGAGAGGTAAGTATGTTATCTTTAACCTTGCTTCTTCTTCATTTTTTCTTATTCATGGGATCGTTCTTACGGTATAATTGCACATGCATGCTCACTTATCTTCCTTTTCTTTTTTCCTTTTTTTTTTTCTAGCAGTCTAAGCATAAGGAGGATACTTCTGCCACCTACCCTATCTTGCTTGACGAGCCTGAGTTGGAGCTATACCCTTTCCTTTTGCATGCATTCCCGTTGCCATGTGCCCCGTTTCTCCCCCCTCTTTATATATATATATATATATATATCACCACTTATCCTGGTGGTCACACCTTCATCTATTCCCAGTTCTGCCACCCGTGGGCCTGATGCAGATTTTTCTTCTGATGAGGGATTCAAGGAGGTTCTTGAGGATTTTGAGGACAAGCCTGTCACGAAAAAGAGAGTTTCTGATTTTGATGAGGGTGATGATAGCGATCATGAGACTGTGAGGCCATGGGTATGTGTCTCTCGCCTTTTGTTGGACTTTCTCTTTTCTCTCTCATCATTTTTTTTATAACTTCCCGATGCATTTCTTTGATTACTCTGTCTGTTCATTCCCTTAGCCACAGATATTCATGAGGAGTCCAAGACTGCAACAGGCACTGCGATGCCTTTAGCCCCTATTCCTGCTACACCTGTAGCCCCTACTTCTGCCGTACCTGTAACCCCCACTCCTACGGGTCTTGGTACTTTTTCTTTCTCCCATATTTTCTTTAATCTTCATTATGAGTTTATTCCTTCGTTTTGTCCACCCTTCATGCCATATTTCTTGTTTCTTTCCAGGTCCGACTCTCGTTGAGGTGGCTTCATCCTCCCAGTTTGAGATTGGTAGCAGTTCTGCCACCATTCCCGATCCAGCGAGTAAGGCTACTGCTTTCTTCACTTGGTTTAACCAACCCAAGGTTAATGATCTTGACCCTGCGAATTTTTGGGGTGCCGAGTCTCCTTATGTTGATTTCCATGGCTTCCAGGTTCCTGGAAAGTGCATTTCCCATTTGAAGGCAGTCTATAACAGTCGTGAAGACTTCATGCAGGGGTTTCTTCTTGGTTGGCCTGCGAAGGAGCATTTCCTCAAGTTATTGGAGAGCTTGATGAATGATATTGAGCATAACTTTATCGACACCGTGTCCGCAGAGAGGATTTTGCAGTGGAGGGCTGCGGTTCAGGAGTTGATCAGGGTTGGCTTTGCAGTGGAGTTCTTGCTGGACCATCTGCAAGAGATTGCTCAAGCCTTCTTTATGAAGAAGGTTTAGCCTGTTGTGGACGCCATAGACACTCGCCTTGAGGTTTTAAAGAAAGAGGTGGCAGACCTAGAGGCACGTCGCGAGCGCCTCCTTTCTAGTGTTGCTGGCCTTAGGCGCTTTAGATATCAGACCCTTATCTCTGGCCTTTGATGAGACTCATTACATTAGGTAGTTTCTGTTTATTTTCTTTCCCCTATGTTTATCTTCTTCTCCTTTCATTCTACCCAGTAGATTTCCTTATTTTCTCTAGGACTTGTTTGATAAGTCTGACATGACTTATTCATTTTGGGTTTGTAATGGCACATTTGCTATGGCTATTACTTATGATTATGATACAATATGTTTTTGCTAATACTCCATAGTCTTCATTACTTTTCACAAGTGAAAACATACTACAATACTTTCTTGTAACACCATCCCTGATAAGGGGGGTCATTTGAAAAAAAAAAAAAAACTAAACAAGTTAAATGAACAACTACATAATGTCTCTTAGGCATAATATTGCTTTAGCTATTTACTGTTAATGGGGTCCATTAGATCTTTTCCATCCATCTGGGCCAAACAATAATATCTACTTGCATGTGCTTCCCTTATTACAAAGGGTCCTTCCCATTTTAGGGAAAATTTAGATGGTCCTACCATACCTCGCCTGACGTAATCTGCTGTTTTTAGCACAAGCTGTCTTTCTACAAACACCCTTTCCTTGGTCATCCTGCCATAAACTTCAGTCATTCTTTGTCTGTATCTGCGGCTGCGTTTTTGGGCCTTTTCCCTTTTTTCATATAATCCCTCCAAGTTCTCGTATCTTTTTGCCACAAAGACTTCCTTCTCATTTTCTTTCTTTTGTGCCTGCATGACCTTTAAGGAAGGTCTCATCACTTAAGCTGGGCTCATTACCTCAGTTGGGCTCATCACCTTCGTTCCGTAGACTAAGGAAAATGGGGGAAACCCTGTGGCAGACTTAGGTGAGCTTCAGTAGGCCTAAAGGGCGTTTGGCAGATGCATTGTCTATCCCTCAGTATATTCTTGGTTCATCTTGCTTATGATCTTGATGAGAGTTTTGTTTGTTGCCTCTACCTGCCTATTCCCTTGGGGGTAATAGGGTAGTGATCGCTGGTTTTTGATTTGATAAAATTCTAGCATCCTTCTAACCTCATTGTTGACAAATTGTGTGCCATTGTCACTAATGATCCTATAAGGTACTCCGAATCTAATAATTATGTTCTCTTTGATGAAATTTGCCACAACTCCTCCTGTGGCCTTACGGAGTGGTACGACCTCCACCCATTTAGTAAAATATTCCATAGCCACAAGGATCCATATGTACCCATGTGAGGGTGGATTGACTGGGCTCACTAAGTCAAGCCCCCAAGTGTGGAAGGGTCATAGGGTAACCATGTTGTGTAAACTCTACGGGTGAGTGTGAATCAGGTTGGCCTGTACTTGGCAATTGTGGCACTTCTTCACAAATTCTGTTGTGTCTTTCTTCATGGTGGGCCAATAATAGCCCATTTGCAGAAGTCTCTAGTATAGCTTTTTCTTCCCTTGATGCTCCCTGCATTCCCCTGCGTGTACCTCCTTTATCATCTCTCTTGCTTCTTTGGGACCCAAACATCGTAATGGGTCCCCATCATACCTTTTCTTAAAAAGGATTCTCTCATGTAAAAAGTAGGGTGCTGCTAACCTTTTGAGCTTATACTTTTCACTATGCTTCTATGGCAGGATACCCTTTGTCAGGTATTGCACAAACGGACTTCTCCAGTCTTCGTTGGTGAAAACAGTGTAGCTCTCCTCCTTGTCTACTGTAAAATGGCAGGCCTCGCATTGGGTTTGGACTAGGTCTGCATCCTTACCTATACTTGGCCAATAAAAACCTGCCCTCTGGAGTCTGCAGTAAAGGCTGATTTCTCCGCAGAACCCACAGGTTCTGCTATGCACTTCCTTCAATTTTCTTCAGGCTTCCTCTTGCCCCACACATCTTGATAGAATTCCTCCCAACATCCTGTGGTACAATTCTTCTTTCACCAGGGTATAGTCCTTTAGTGTTTTCAAATCTGCCATATCTTCTTCTTTCATTAAGGCTTCCTTTATGGGAATCCTCCAATCCTCCTCACGCCTTTCTTCTTGGAACCTTTCCTGCAATATCTCAACAATAGATTATCTTCGTTTACTGACTTCAACCCTGGTGTTACTTCCTTCAAATGCTATTTGTGATCCCAACGCAGCCAACGTGTCTGCTTACCAATTCTCGCTTCTCTAAGCGTGCTCTATTTCAAATGTTGAAAATCTTTCCTCCATTTTCTGGGCCATCGTCTTATATGGAGCCAAACTGGGTGCCTTCAAAGAGTAACTTCCTTTGGCATGGTAGACTACTAAATTGGAGTCACCTACACTTCAAATGCTTAATTCCCATTTCGAGGGTTGTAGCCAACCTGGTTAGATAGTCCTCAGCCAACCTAGTTAGATAGGCCTCGTATTCTGCAGTATATTTTGAACAAGGAAATTTCAATTTGAACGAGAGCGCCACGTCTTCTTCCCTTCCATGATAGAGGACTATCCTTGCGCCTCTTGAGTAGGCAGTGAAGGAACCATCAAACTTCATTACCCATTGCTCTTCAATAAATTCTGCTGTGGCTACTTCTCCAGGAACTTCGTCATCCAGTGGGAATTCCTCTTCTCCTGGGAATTGTGCTAATAAATTTGCTATAGCCTGACTCTTCACTGCCTTGAGCATTCCTGCCTTTAAATCATATTGTGACAATTGTAACAACCACTGGGATATCCTCCCAGAAAGGATTGGCTGTCAAAGCAAGGCCTTGATTGCGTGGGATTTCGTCATCAACCATATCTCATAAGCTAGGAAGTAGTGGCGCAACCTTTGTGATGCGTATACTATTGCCAAGCATGCTCTTTCGACTCTAGGGTAGAGGGTTTTTGCATCCTTTAAAGCGCAACTTACGTAATAGACTGATTGCTCGATACCGCTTCCATCTTCTTGGGCGATCGAAGCACCTATGGCATAAGGGCTAGAAGCTAGGTAAAGCAATAGTGGTCTTTTGCAGATTGGGGCTTGCACTATAGGGAGGTTCATCATAATTTGCTGCAGCCTTCGAAAGGCTATCTACTGTGCCTCTCCCCACTTAAAACTTTGTCCCTCTCCCTACTCGAAACTTTGTCTCTTCTTAAGTAATTTACTAAAGGCTAAAGTGATTGATGCCAAGTTAGGGATAAACCTTCGAATGTAAGAGACCTTCCCCAAAAAACTCTTCAATTCCTTCACCGTGGTAGGCGGCTTCATGGTTGCTATGGTTGTAGTTTTGGCTGGGTCTACGTCTATTCCCTTGTTATGGACCAAGAATTTTCCAGAAGACACTCCGAAAGCACACTTGAGGGGATTCATTCTCAGCTTGAAAACTCTGCATCTTTCGAACACCTTTCTCAACACTTTGATATGGTCTTCCCGTTTCTTTGACCTTAAAACTATGTCATCCATATAGTCTTCTAATTCGCGATGCATCATGTCATGGAATATGGTGGTCATTATGCGTTGGTAGATTGCGCCTGCATTTTTCAACCTGAAAGGCATTAAAGTGTAGTAGAAATTGCCTATGGGTGTTCTAAAAGCAGTTTTCTCTACATTTCTTGGTGCCATTCAAATCTGGTTAGAGAACATGACATTTCCTGCTACAGAGTCTATTAGCAGGTCCATGTTTGGCAGCGGGAACTCATCCCTTAGGCAAACTTGGTTGAGTTTTTTTAAATCTACACAGCACCTTATCTGCCCATTCTTCTTCTTTACTGGCACAATATTGGACAACCATCGCAGGTGCTAGATAGGCTTAATGAAGCCAGTTGCCAATAACTTTTGCACTTCTTTTATTATATGCTCTTCTATTTCGTTATGAAACACTCTGGCAGGCTAAGCCACCAGCTTAGCCTTGAGATCTACATTGAGCGTGTGCACTACCAATCTTGGATCTAGCCTAGGCATCTCATTGTAGTCCTAGGCGAAGCCATCTCTGAACTCTTTCAACAACAGTATCAGTTCTGACTTTTCTTCCTTTGTCAATTTCAAACTTATCAAAATGGGTCTAGGCCTCTGTGGGTCAGTGCCTAAATCGACTTCTCCCATCTTCTCTTCTGCTGCTATCTGTGTATCCTTTTTTGCTTCAATTTCCTCCTTTTTTTCGCATTCCTTTTTTCTTCCAAATTTTTCTGAGCTACACAGCACACTAAACTTTTATGTTGCGGCTCTTGTTTGGGACCCCCTTGCAGATCACAAGTGGGCCCTGCATACCTTTATAACTTGTAGACTATTCTGCCATCAGGGGTTCAAACCTTGACACATCACGGTGCATTGCTTGCCTCCAAAGCAAGCGCTTCCTTCCTTTTCTTTCTTTGCACTAACAACCTCCTTAAATCGGACTCTGGGTCATCTTGAATATCCTCCCATCTAGGGACGAAGGTACCTTGTGGTTTGGACACTAAGCTCTCATCGGATGGTGCCCATTCATTATAAAACATGGTTTCCACCAGATGTGCTTTTGCTTGCTCAAAGGGTGATGGGTTCGCTGCTATTCATATCATTCTGCCGTTCAGCCTTCCTTTCACACATTGATGGTAAGTTGATAGGACCAACCAATATTTATGCAACCACGGCCTTACCAACAATATGTGATATGAAACTTCCATTTTTACCACATGAAAGCGAGCCAAGGGGGCTATTGGTCCCACTTTTAACCACAATTGAATGTGGCCTGCGATATATTCACCTCTTCCCCCAAATCCTGTCACCTCCATTGGGCACCCCTGTATTTTTCTTTCTGAAATTCCTGTTGCTTTCAATGTGCCCAGCGGGATGAAGTTTACGGAAGCGCCTGTATCGACCAAGGCCCTTTTGACAGGGATTTGGTTTATGGAAGTAGCCAGGTAGAGGGGCCTCCTATGATTTGAATATCCCACTTCCATATCTTCATCACTAAAAGTGATCTCTTTTGTGTCCTGTAAGAGAGCTTTGTTAGATCTGGTTTCCGCCGACAAGCACTCTACTCCTGCCCCTAAGACAATGCTCACTAGGGTCTTCGTGGCAATTCTTCACTCATTCACTGTGAGTTCCAACTGATCAAACAGGTTCTTGAACCTAGAACTCTTCTGCAAGGTGGTGATTGCTGAGTCAGACAGGGCTGGTCTTTCCTCCTTATCTTCCCCTGGATCCACACAAATGACAACTGCTGCTACTCCCTTCCCCTTGTGGTTTGGGAGCTGGTTTCTTTGGACTTCAGGCTAAGATAATTTGAGAGTTCCTTCTTTGATTCTTCGATGTACAAGTCTACGAAGCACCCAACATTTTGTGGTAGAGTGTTGCACATAGTTATGCAAATGGTAGAAACGCGGGTCCCTCCGCTCTTCTTCGGTAGGCTCCCTGGAAACTTGGTTGGGCTTGAAGACCCTATCTGCGATCCATTTATCTAGGAGTACATCTAGCTCCTTTAGTGTACATAGCAACGACAGAGGGGTCTCATATTCCCTCCCCTTCGATTTCTTCTTCCTTTCACCAGTAGATGCCGCCATGACTTGTAGAGTGGTCCTTCTTTCTTTGGGCCTATCAAAACTTGACCTCATTGATTGGGCGGTCTTTTTGACTTTTTGCAATAATTGTGCAAACTGGGAGATTTCTAAATTCTCCAAAACAGCTCTGTATTTCATAATCATGTTACCCATACACATTTCCACCAATGTCTTTTCCTCGCAATGATCATAGCAGTCAAGAGCTATGTCTCTGAATCTCTTGATGTATTCCATCAAATCTTCGTCGTTTCTTTGCTTGGTTGCTTGCAAAGTCACAAGCATTACTGTCTCCTATCCATGAAAGTATTTAGTGCAAAACACGTCTACTATGTCATCCCATGTTAGGATTGACCTTAGCTTCAAACTGGTGTACCAAGTGTACACACGATCACATAGGGATTTGGAAAATTCTCGTAGACACAAGTCCTCGTCTGCTAAGTAGGGACCAAGGGTGTCAATAAACTTGCTCACATGTTTGATGGCGCTTCCCCTTCTACCATCGTATTGTGCAAATGTTCGCGACTCATACCTCTCAAGATATGGTTTGCTGAGTATTCTCCGCGGATAAGGAGGCATTCGTGCATAAAACCTTTCCTTCAGTGCCTTGGCCCTTTCTTATTCTAGAAGTGCAGCAACTTCGGCCGTGATGATGAAACGCTACTCCGCATTCTGTGGACCACCCCCCACTAGGGTCTCTTCCTTGTCTGCCGCATGCTTTGGGTCATGCTAGCTTCATTTTTCTTTTGTCTTGTCCTCCTTCATTTGGTGAATTTCTTCCATTATCTGCTACTGGGAATGCTGCACAGACTGCAGCACCTCGATGAAAAAGTTGGCGTTATCAGTGGGAACCCTTTGTTGTTGTAAAGGTCCAGCCCCCGCTCCATTGACACCTTCCACCTGGTTGGGCTAGTGTTAGTGGGGCACTATTGGCCTTGACTTTGCTTGCGAGGGCACTGCACTCATGTTTCACGTCTTCTTTGATCTTGGGAGCATAACTTGCGAGGGCTTTATCTACCTTCTTTGCCTTTTTCCCAACTCCCTAGTGGAGTCACCAATTTAAATGTGGTGGGCCTTTTTGTACTTCTGGGTTGGACTGCTTCCTACCGCGTTGTGGCCAATAATTCTGGGGTAGGAAAGTCCTACTGCTAGGAATACTGCACAGACTACAGCACTTCGATGAAAAAGTTGGCGTTATCAGTGGGAACCCTTTGTTGTTGTAAAGGTCCAACCCCCGCTCCATTGACACCTTCCACCTGGTTGGGCTGGTGTTAGTGGGGCATTACTGGCCTTGACTTTGCTTGCGAGGGCACTGCACTCATGTTTCACGTCTTCTTTGATCTTGGGAGCATAACTTGCAAAGGCTTTATCTACCTTTTTTTCCTTTTTCCCAACTCCCTAGTGGAGTCACCAATTTAAATGTGGTGGGCCTTTTTGTACTTCTGGGTTGGACTGCTTCCTGCCGCGTTATGGCTAATAGTTCTGGGGTAGGAGAGTCGGGACTGGTTTTTATTGAAAATCACCTCAAGCCAGCTTATGCGCAAGCTAGGACCCCTTTACTAAGATCTTGGTCACATGCCTACGGCAGAAGATGCTGTCACAAAAATGTTATAGCAGAAGGGGATATTATAACAAAATAAGAAGAATATATTTGCTACCAACCAAAGACAATGATTAAACCACTTCCTTAGTAAGGAAAACACATTGATATGAGTATGGTAGAAATGGGCCAGTGACAATAATAAAAGAAAAAGGAGTAATGTTAATGCTTGATCAATCAAAAAAGAGAGAGTGGTTAGTCTGTCGTGCTTGGCTCCTAAGAAGATTTAAGTCCAAGAAGGGAACTACTCTTTAGTGTGGGCAATCTCACATGGAATGCTGCCATGGAAATTGCCCACTTTGAAAGAATTGGCCTAAATGGCTTATCCTCGAATCCTTTTAATCTTGCTAGAGAGTAGGTTGTTGAGAGGGAGAGAAGGGAGTAGCCTATTGGTGCATGCCCCTATTACACTCTTGCTTCCTCACTCCATTCTTTATCCTCTCTGTTTTTCTATACTCTCCATTTTCTTTCTTATTCCTATATTCCCTCTTTTCTTCCTTATTTTTTGTTGTTTTCTTTTGTTGCTTACTTACTCACTTACTCCTACTACTGCTGTTCACTATACATAGCTAAGGCCTTTTTATACTGCCTGCCATGATGAGTTTTACTGTTTTAACCCTTAACTACTTTTGGCCTGGTGTGGGTGTCCTTCCCAGACCACCTACTGGTTTATCGGTTGCCTAGCCATCACCACTACCTTGTGCTGGCCTTGCCACGTTCTATTTCTAGAAAAAAGAGTTTTGTTTTGTTTTCTTTCTCTTCGTGGCATTCCTATCCGGATAAGGGTTGGGTATTCTCTCTTACTAACTCTTATGGTATGCCCTAGTGATTCCAACTCATCTATCCCTCTTTTGGGTAGTATGTCATCCCAGCAGGACATTTCCCTCAAAAGAGCTTGAGCAGGAATCCTAGAATAGACTTCCCCCTTCTCCCCGCTGTCATACCACACCATCTCTTACCTCTGACCCATGGCCCACCACTCGTGTATTGGCTGGGTACAAGTAGGTAGTGCCTGAGCCTTATGCGTGCTCCACTTTCATGTGAGTCCATGACCTGTCTGTTGCTCATGCGTTTACCATTGCCTGGGAGTTTGTCTGGTCTTTGCTGCATGTTCTATTGCTCATGCTTAACCTTTTGTAATGTGGATGAGTCACTAGGCCATCATTTTTTGCATCTCGTTTCTTCTTTGGGCTGGGTCTTGCTTGGGTATGGGTCCTTCTTCCTGTAGTTCGACCCCTATCCCTCTTTACTTCTGGTTTGTAGGTCCACCAGCATTCCTGCCACGCTATTTTGTTTCTTCTGCCATTTTACCACTTGACTTGTGCTTGCTGGGCCTCTTTTGGGCCTGCCATGCACTTTTCCCTTATTCAATTCCTGTTGACAAGTGTTTCTGCTGGGTTAATTCTCATACCATCTCGGGCTTCCTTGGCCTATTTCATTCCTTCATTCCTTTGGGTATCCTCGGCTCGCTTTATTCTTTTGGGCATCCTTGGCCCATTTCATTCTCACATTCCTATGGGCTTTTACTACATCTTTTGGGCTTCCCCGGCCCAATTGTCATATCCTTTACTTTAGAGGTTTGTTGATCTTTGTACCAACCCCATTTGCTAATTCCTTTCTTTAGGCTCCTTCGACCAATTTTTTCTTGCTTTCGATTTCTTACAATTCCCATGAGCTTATTACTTCCTTCTTTGGGCTCCCTTGGGCCTGTTTGCTTTCTTTGGGGCATTTTTACTATTCCATAGGCCCATGGACCATTATTCCTGCCATTCGGGGTTAATGGTTTTTTTCCTCACTTTGCTAATTCTTCTTCCTTATTCCCTTCTATATTGTTGGGCTTCTTCTTATTATTGGGCCTTCTTGCCAAAGTGGGCATCAATAGACTTTGGACTTGAAGTGTAGTCAACGACAAAAATGTATCTTTCATGACCTCTATTTAGAACGCCTCATGCATATTGGGTTCTTTGTATTACATTTGCTTTTAAGAGTTGCCTTTTAATATTTGCTTTCATATATGGTTTTCTTACTTTGTTATCATTATCCTTTCCATATCATTATCTTATCTTAAAAAAAAAAAAAAAACACTCACGTTTTCTTATATTCCTATTGTTTTGTTCAAATATGACTTCTTATATTCACATTTTGAAGTCATATAACTCATATTAGCATGTAAACATTTTGAACTTATATTAGAACTTACATTTGAAAATGTGAATATAAAATATGAGTCCTATTTGAACTAAAATTTTCAAATATGAGTTTAGAAAAGAAAAGACAAAGGAGAGTAAAAACAAAATAAAACATTTTTTTAGAAGCAAGAGAATAAAACACAAAGAAGTGTTTAACTCAACTACTAATTTTTATCTTCTATACTACTATTTAAGGGGCTTATCTTGTTTGGACTGAGTTTTTTTTGTTCCAAAATACCCCTACAGCCTACGTTTAAGAAGGGCAAAACTTAAGGATAACACTGTAAAAATACATTTCTAATTCTCACCTAAAACATTTCCTACAAAATAGGATCATTCTCCCACTAACCCACTTATCCAAAAGCAAACTTCATGTTTAAACTTTTCTCTTTCTTTATATTTTTAATTGGCCAATTTTTTTTTTTTAACCCACGTTAAAAAGTTAAAACCCTACATTTCATTCCCTTGCCATCAACTTTTTTTTTTCTAAAACATTGCCTATAAAATAGGATAAATTTAAAAGTTTTTTTTAGAAAAAAGTATTAAGAGATTTGAATTTTCTCCATAACTCCACTTCTAGTTTATGTGGTTTTGGGGTATTGAATTGGATTGCAAAAGAAAGCTGGACTCCTCTTAAGATTGCGCTTAGTCCATCCCAAGGGCTAGCAGTCTCCGTGACGGAAAAAGCGGCATCGTTGACTCCAAACTTCTTGAGAATAGACGAAGGGGAAAGGAAGTTAATGAATGGTAGAAGGCCGGATTGAAAAGTGTGGTTCGGCTTTGAAGCAGCTGCATGGTACTGGCATTTTGTAGAAATGGCTCGGTTATTCCTATTTAGGGAATGAGCAATGACTTGAATTTAGTTCTGGAGTTCTAGTGGGGGTAGCATTCCAGCCTTAAGCAAAGCCATCCTGCCCGGCCCTAAAAACTTTTGCGTCAAGGGTGGACGCGTGGATTTTTCTGCCATGTTGCTTGTTGTTTGCTTGCTTACCATCATCCATATGGTCCATGAATGCATTGTAAGACTGGGGATGCTCTCAATGATCCCTTCCTCTTCCATAAAGGCTTTCACCCGCACTAGCACGTCATTGGTCCTTCGCAAGTGCGCTTCATGAGCACTGTACATCGGCATAGGTAAAGGTGGAGGGTTGGTGTGGCACGTAAGGCCCAGTTCTGGTTGAAGTATCACCCACAATTGTATTTGATTGAGTACTTTTCTCTTTCTTTTTTCTTTTTTTTGATGTGATTTTTTTTTAATTGGCCGCAATTTTTTATTTATTTATTTCATTTTTCTTTTTTAAACCCATGTCTAACTTCCCCTAAGTTGGTTATTTTCTTTTTCTTTTTTCACTCTTTATTTCGATACTTACCTCTTTGTTTTTTTTTAATTATTCCTTTTTGATATTGTTGATGCCCATTTTTGCAAATCTATACCCAAAAGCCCATGAGGAAGAAAGCCCAATAAGATGCAAGACTCAAAAGCCCATACGGAGGAAAACCCAATGAAAAGCAAGGCCCAAAGGCCCACCAAGAAGACCAAAGAGCAAGAAAGGTCCAAAGAAAGAAATACAAGGGAAAACAATCTGTAGCAGAATACAAATCTGCAGCAAAATACAGATTTGCCACAAAATACAGTTCTTTAGCAGAATGGCTTTGACAGATAAAGACAAATTGAGCCCAAGACCCTTTTGATCCACCCAACATTATTTGGCCCACAAAGGCCCAAACCCTTTTGTATAAAAAGATAGGCGTGTAAACTAATATGAAGAAGCATGATGAAAAGAAGTGAGGAACAGCAGGAAGTGTCAACAGTAGGAATTGCGCGAAGGAAAGAAAAGCCAAACCAAAGGAAATGACAAACACATCAGGAAACGCATGAAGAAATAAGACAAAGACATGCAGCAGAACGAAACAAAGCTAATTTGTTACGACAGAAATAGTGTGGGAACGAAAGAAGACAAAAACAAAAGATAGTGGACCAAGCACACAAGGGTCGGAGCACCACTAACTTGTATCCAGCCAATACAAGGGAGGTAGGCCCACGGTCAAAGGGATTCAGAGGGTGTGGTTTGGTGGTGGAGGGAAAATGGGTCTATATTTGGTTTCCAACCATGATTTCTTTTGGGAATATACCCTGTTGGGATGGTATCTTACCCAAAAGAAGTAGTAGATGGCTGGGACCATCTGATGCATGCCATAGAGGTAGGTGGTGAGGTAGCCCAATCCTTATCCATTTGAACCTAGAGGTAAAGGTATATAGCAAGAACAAACAAAATTGAATTTTGTCACGAAATGAGTAGTGGTGCAGCAAATGTATTCTAAGCAGAGGTAGTGGCGGGGGAACCAATGGGTTGGTGGGCAGTCTTGAAAGAATGCCCACAACAAGCCAAAAATAGTTGGAGAAGCACCTAAGGGGGGAACCCATGGTAAGAGAGCAGTAAGCACCTAAGAGAGGCACTTAGAGAGAGAAAAGCACCTAAAGGGGTAACCCATGGTAAGAGAGCAGTAAGCACCTAAGGGAGGCACTTAGGGAGAGAGAGAGGGACCCAAGAAAAGGAAAAACCAAAGGGGGAACAACTCACGGCAAAAGAGTAGTAAGAAACTAAGAGTAAAAAGAACGGAGAGAAAGAAAGAAAGAAAGTGGTAAATAGAAGAGAGAAAACACGGCAGGAATAGGGGCATGCATCAATAGACCATCTTTTCCCTCCCTCTTAGCAAACCCACTCTTTGAAGTCCCCCAAAGTAGTAGTCAGTAGCCATTTAGGCCTATTCTTCAAAATGCACAACTTTGATGGTAAAAGCCTATGACAAGGTTGTTCAAGTTAGGGTTTGGGTTCCTTCTTGGTTTACGTATTCTATGGAAAGATTCAATATTTGATTTCGATTGCAAATATATTTGATTTCACTCGTTAGAACTTATATTTACTGCATTTAGTCATTCTGCTGTAGCACGTTTTTATCACGTTTGCTGCATCAGTTGTCCTGCTATGGTATCTTTACTTGCTTTACTAGTTATTCTGCTGTAGCACATTTTTATTATATTTACCGTGTTAGCTATTATACTAGCTAAACCTTTTCTGCTGAAACTTTCTTATTTCTTTGTTATTACGTGTTTTACTTTTGACACAAACTAATCATTATCCTACCGTAAGTATATATACATATACATTGTTTCTCATGTTCTGCAAAAATATATTTTATATATGTATATGTGAATATGTACAGGTGTATTTATGAATATATGTATGTATATATTTGAGAATATGCTAACCCATGTAAACTAACATTTGCTTGATTGATATTTTCTTTGGGTTTTAGATTTGTTTATGTGCAGGAAGTAGAAAAGTATTTTTGCAGTAAAAATTGAATAGTAGTCATTCACGTTGCAGAAAGTTTTATTGCACAGCAGAAGGTTTTACTATACAGCAGAAAGCTATACCGCGTAGTCGAAAGCTTTACTGCACAATAGGAAGCTTTACTGCACTGCATAAAGTTTTACTGTGCAGCAAAAGGTTTTATTGCACAGCAAAAAGTTTTATTACACAGCCGAAAAGTTGGTCCTGTGGCAAGAACTAGAGAATAGTTCCTTCTATTGCAAAAGCAGAGGATAAGCCCACTTTGTAACGTCTTCACTTTTAGACTTTGGACTCAATGTTTGCGCACAAACTGGTAGCGGCAAAATGGTACTTTGGAGCCCATTCTGTGAAGTGCCAGGCCCAACTTCCTTCTTAGAAAAAGCCTAGACTAAGCGTTGTCCAATAACATCAAGACGCGTGTCTAACGTATAAGAAACATAAAAAGAACCCTCGACAGATATTATGTTCTCTCTCTCTCTCTCTTTTTGAATTCATGTTTCCCTTACTTCTACTCCCTAATAAGAGATCTCACATCTTTTTTTTCAAATCAATTCTTCTTTATTTATTTATTTTTATAACAATACTTCTTTATTTATTTATTTTTTTATAACAATTCTTCTTTATTTTGAAATTGAAGAGAGGGAAAAAAAAAAAACACTCATACTATAAAACTATCACTATAATTTTTCATCCATATCCTTTAAATTTAGACACTACTACTCTCTTGTTGGTTTTCAAATTACTAACCGTATTACCATAATTTGTTTGGATAATTTTTCTAAATGAAAACTCTCATTTAAAACATCATCTACAAAATAGGACCAAAAACATTGGTAAAATAGAGAAGGCATACTATCAGAACCTAGGGCATTTTTTTTTTTTTTTTTGGATACATTTGCTTTAAAGCTCGCGAGGCCTCATTAGCCTGAAATTCCCTTGTCAATATACAGTTCATCTTGTCTAATACCTTTGGTTGAACAATACCCAAAATTTCATGAAAATCATGAGACTGAAGATGTAAATTGTAGAATATGGCTTGAATTAGGAGTTCGACTCCTTGTTGGATTTGAATAAGAAATGAATTTTATTCCTTTTGGGTTACTGTTGTTTGAAATTATCAAGCTTTATTAGAAGTCTTGTCTACCACTTGATTTTGAGTTCTATTTGGAATAGGAGTGATTCTCCTTTTGTGTGTGGAAAAGAAGTCTAGCCTTTCTTGGTTTTAGATATGTTAGCTGACTCAAGTCTCCTATATAAGTATAGTGCTATTGCGGCAAATTTAGTGAGTGGTGAGAAAAAAAAAGCTTTCTCTTGTTTTGGTTTTTTGATATTTGTGGGTTGTAATTTGGAATAGTGAGAGAGGTTTTGTTACTGCTTGGTTTTGATGATTTGCTCTCTCTTGGTGTATTGTAACTTTTGGATTTGTTTTGTGGTTCTCTCTTTGGTTTGTGTGCAATTCGTATTTCGTATTTGGTATTCGTACTTGGTATTTTTGAGTCTTTGGTTCTTTGGTTTGTATTTTTGAGAGTGAGCTATTTGGGTGTATTTGGGATTTGGGTTTGTGAGAGTGTTTTTACACCAATTTGTATTATCCCAAATTTTGTATAGTGAAATTTGTTCGTTGTCACCCGTGGATGAGGTTATTGCCAAACCACGTAAATCTTGGTATTTTGTGTCTTTTTTTTTTTTTTTGGATTAATTTTCTTCTTTCTTATTGTTTGTTTGAAGATCTTTTTCAAGTTTAAATATTTTCACAATCAATATTGGTAATTTAAACTTCTACTATTTTACAACATGAATAACTCCGAATAACAACTGTGAAAGATCTCAGCAATCTGCAACTCATCCTCTTGCCAAGCATTATTCTCATCAAAAACCCTATTAATCTGATTACAATAAATTTTTAACAGAAAAAATAATTTTAATTATGAATCTAAATTAAAATATTGTTAACATATCAATTGTCTATATTATGAATAAGTATACTGCCACAAGAAGTACTCCTTTACAATACTCTATGAACGTCTGTCAGAGCATTCGACCGTATCATCATCACTTCCACTTTATGAGGCAGCAAATATAAACGGTAAACCTCCACACAGATTTGAAATTTGTTGTCAAATTCATTGACTACTTTGTCTTTGGTCCTTTTCGGAACATGGCTGTAACTAGTCGGCGTTCTACGCGTTCCAAACGCGTCATAAGTTAAATATATGAAAAAAAAAATTGATGAGAAAAAAAATATATAATAATAAAAAACGCGCAACAAGTAACTGTTTTTTTTTTTTTTTTTAAATTTAAAATTATTACATTAATTTAATCTAAATTCTTCTTCTTAAAAAAAAAAAAAAAAAAAACGAATTTCTGATAACGACACCTAAACAAAACAATGTCAGACTTCCAACATCCAGAGTAGTATTTTAATGGTAGTTTCAAAAGACCAGGTACCAGACCAAGCCAGTTCAGTTACACCAATTAAACTCTTTAACTAATAAGTAGTGCAATCAAACTTCGGATCATCTTCTTTCTTCTCCTCTCAGTCTCCGAAAAATTTTCTGTAACAAAGGCAAGGCAATTACTCATAAAGCAACAAAGTTTTGCCCAAAAAAAAAACAGAAAAAAAAAAAGAAAAAAAAGAAAAAGAAAGCAACTAAGTAATATTACCGTATGTCTAACTTTTTTTTTGGTCAGGTTTTCGCTCGCACCCAGCACAAGTAAATATTACCGTATTTATTTATTTATACTATTATTTAAGCGGCTTCTTCTGTTTATATTCTTCAATTTTGGTGCCTAAAATATTATCAAATTTACTAGTTTGTAAAGCTTAAATAGTAGGGTTAGACATGTTAAATTATCAATTTAAAAAGTCCTAAATTTTAGATAAATTTGACAAAACATTACCTACAAAATAGGAACACTTCTACTAACCCACTTATTCTAACACATATTTCTAATATTATATTCTTAAAAAAACCTCACATTGAGTAAAAAATAGAACACAACTAAATAGTAAAATTTCTAATATTTTATTCTTAGAAAAAACCTCACATTCAGTAAAAAAAAAAAAAAAAAAAACTAATGAAATACCCTTAATTTAATAAACTTATCTTTATCTCTAAATCATAAGAAATGGTTTAAAATCTTAAATTAATAAAAATTAAAAACAAAAAACCTAATGAAAAAAGCCACGTTGTATCAAAAAAATTATCTACCACGTTTCTATTTTGAAAAAAAAAAATCCTACGTTTTGTAAAAAAAAAAAAAAAAAAACCCTGGCTGCCCCTTTTTTTTTCAAATTCAAAAAAAAAAAAAAAAAAAAAAAAAAAAAAAAAAAAACCTTAACACATTTGAATTTCACTCCCACATTTTACTCCTAACAAATTGCTTGAATTCCACTCTCCCATGTTTTACTCCTAAGAAACTGCTTTACTATCAAATTTAAAAATTTTAACTTCTCTTTAACTTCTTTTGCTTATCCAGTTTTTATTTTATTTTATTTAAGTTTCATGTTATATCCTCCTTCCTTTTCATCTTCTCCTTCTTCTGGAAATATCAAAAAAAAACAAAACAAAACAAAACAAAACAAAACAAAAAACCCGAATAGAATATTACTGCACTGGAATAACAAAAGACTTCATTACTTGACTTCCAAGATTATCCGGATAATTAGTATATAAGCAAATATTCTTATTTTACTTATCCTGTTTTTTAGTTTTCTATTTCTTACATTCAATTGATGCTTTAAAATATTGTATTTGTTTTTGCTCTCAACGTGTCTTCTTTTGAGTTCCATTCATTGTTATCCAATTTTTAATGTCCCGGGTTGCAACCATTGTCATATAGAATCTATGGTGAGTAGGGTTGCTTTTTTATTTATGCTGTAATAAATTTATTTTATAATTTTTTTTGAACAAAAATTTAAATGGATTTAATCTCAATTGCAAGCCAGGCAAGACCATGTGTGGTGCTGTTAGCAAACCATGGAACCCAATATGCAGAGCATTCCTTAAAATCCCATTAATTCTTTGATTTCGTAAGAAAATCAATGGAACTCAATGGATGGTTGTGCCACTCGATCATTCCTTTGCTTGCACAATTTATTTGGTTTTATTTCGGATTGAACATTTGCATCTTTGGCCTCTACTCTACAACACCATTTTGTGCTTTGTGTGGAGCCCAGGTCTTACCATTTTTTTTTCTTGCAGATGTTATGTACATGTGCAAAGAACATGAGGATATTAGCAAGATGGGAGAACAATTGACTACCCTGGCTTTGGATCTAAGAGAGATGTTTTTTTTTCAAGTAAATATTAGGTATTGTAAGTAGCTGACTTTTTTTTACCATTTATTCGTCTTATTGAGAAACTACCTTTTGATCGTGGACTTAGTCGAGGGCACAAACAAATTTTCGAAATCATTTTGTTTACATTTTACTAATTGAATGGCATATACCATTTTATTTGATTATTTTCTTTCTTTCATTTTAGAATTCTTTTCATTTTTGTTTGACTAATTTCATAAATTCATGTTAAGTTATTTGTGATATTTTGTTAAAAAAATATTAGCCTCTGAGCGAAGCACTTCTATTTTTTGCGTAAAATTTAATAATTTGCTTTCATTATAATTCAAGATTATTATATTTTTTAATTAAAAAAAAAAAAAAAAAGCAACAGCAGCCTCATGGTAGGGTTTTATGACAGCTTTGTCAGGCTCTCGCTAGCACCTAACCCACCTACAAAGTGTCTGAATGAAATTTATCTGAAAAGAGAAAGGCTGCTTTTTCTTCGAACTTTCCTCCTTAGAGGCTGCTTTTCTTGTAACTTTGACAAGTTGTGCTTCCCTATATATGAGGCGAGGTATATTTGAGAGGTATTAGTCACAATATTGCGATTTTAGAATGTGAAAATGGAGAGCTATATGCTGAATGACTTTGAAGTGGAACCGAAGCACTCGTCTGAAGAGGTGCTTCAGAGATGGAGGAAGCTGTGTGGATTTGTGAAGAACCCGAAGCGAAGGTTTCGTTTTACGGCCAATCTCTCGAAGCGTTACGAAGCTCAGGCTATGCGCCGCACCAACCAGGTCTCACCTCTCTCTCTCTCTCTCTTGAACTACTAATTTTATTTATGATTCGGTTTATTTCATTCAACCATATACGGAAACAAATGCTACAAGAAACAGTGCCCACATCACTTTACAAGCTTACAGAAATAGAAATATGTCACAAATTACCAAAGGAATTCAATTTAGTGTTGAAAACGAAAGAAATTCTTTCCTTTTCTCTTCTTCTTGAAATAAAAACCTCTATAGTCTATAGTCATCTCATGTCCTTTATACCTAGGTTGATTATTTGGAGAGTTGAAGATTATATGATCAAAGGACATAGCTCTGATGACTCCCCACACGTAACTGCTCTCGTTTTTGAAATTGAAACCCAACCTGTTCTTTCCAATTTTATACTTTCTTTATCTGTTTTTTCTTCCGCGTTTACAAACCAAACACCTTGAATTGAAACTTTTTTTTTTTTTTAACACCCAAGAGCGGCAATAGAAAATTCATTTCACAACCTTTGTTTGTTACAACAGGTTGACCCTCATTCTGGTTTAACTAGTCTCCGTCCGAGATTTGCAAACTTCATTTCTAGACTATCAAAACTGAATTATGCCAATCTTCTTTTCTAGCTAAAGTGACACCTCCTTCCTCTTTCTTTCGTAAAGGCAAGGTAGATGGTAAGGTTGTGAGTTCAAAACAACCAGTTTCGCGTGAAAATTGAAGACTTTCTAGTTTACGTGCGTAAATTACCAATTAGGAGTAATTTTTTTTAAATGCCGTCCACAATTTTAAACTGTATTTGCAAAACCAAGTATTGGAAATAGTTTCTCGAAAAATACAAAGTTTTGGAACTAGAATATCTGATTAGCAATTGTGGACCTTGTGGCCAATAGCAGCAGCCGCTCCACATACAAGTCAACACTGGCGGCTCTAGAGTGAGGGTGGTAGGACCACCTGGCTTGGAAAAAAAAATCACTAGTATATATAAAATTTAAAAATTTTTAAGTTTAAAAAAAAAATGTGAATCCAATCTAAATTTTTTTAAGTCCAATATAATTAAATTTTGGATAAAATTATGGGCTTGTGGCCAATAGAAGCAGCCAGCAGCTGCTCCACATACAAGTCAACACTGGCAGCTCCATGTTAGATTGCAGGGGGTAGGACTACTGGCTTGAAAAAAAAATTATTATTATATATAAAATTAAAAAATTTTATGATTCTTTTACCTTAAAAAAATATAACCAATCTAAATTTTTTTAGGTCAAATATAATTAAACTTTGGGTAAAATTGTGGGCCTTGTGGCCAATAGCAGCAGCCAGCAGCCGCTCCACATACAGGTCAATACTGGCTGCTCCATGTTAGAGTGGGAGTGGTAGACTGGTAGGACCACTCGGCCTGAAAAAAAAATTATTATTATATATAAAATTTAAAAAATTTTAGATTTTAAGATTTTTTAATCTTAAAAAAGTGTAACCAATTTAATTTTTTTTAGGCCAATATAATTAAACTTTATATAAAGTTTAGCAACAAATTCGGTTGTAATCTAAGGCTACCACTTCACTCAATATATTTTTATTGGATATTAATTTTAACAATTCCACAGTTAGATTACATTTTTTTTTTAAATATCTTTCATGCTTGTAAAATTTCAAAAAGATTAAAGATCGATAGCATATGTCATCAATCAAATGTTTAATTTTTGAGTTTTTGTAGTTTAAAATTATACACAAAAAATAAGTTTGTGGATTGAATAATAAATAACATCCGATTGACATAAAATTTGATATGTGTTACGTACAATTCAATGGTTAGATTTTCAAAATATGTAACAATATTTATTTGTTTAATAAAAGTTGTAATCTTAGACTACAACTCAATTTGTAGTCAAACTTTGATTCTTTAACTAAAATTTTGAAAGAGACATTGATAATGAGATATAGCTATCTTTTTATTAAATTTTGTATAATTTAAGTTTCTTAATAACTATCTTAGAAAAAATTCCTAGAGCGACTACAAGTCAAGTATTTCAAAAAAAAAAAAAATTATATATATAATTATTTTAAGACTAACTAATTTTATCTATCTTAAACAAATACTTTTGGACATCCTGGCTTAAAACATGATCAGCTTTTACATTTTACTAGGGTGACATAAAAAATAAAAAATAAAAAAGTAGTAGTAAGAAGCAAAGACTATCTAAAAATGTAAAAAGGCACCGAGCCAATTTTCAATATGTGGTGAGAAAGCATGCTGGATAAATTATACAGTACTCTGATAGACTACGTCACATGTTCACCATTTCACTAAAAAATTCACATTTGTTTAAAATTGCTGAGTCAGTAATTAGTTTCTGTTTAAAAAAAATTTCTAACTCAGCAATTTTAAATAGGTGAAAGTCTTTTGGTAGAATGGTGGACCATATCACTTGTCCACCGTGAGGACCTTATAATTTCTCAATCTTTTGGAACATTTAAGTGTTGTTTGTACCGACATGCATGCAAGTTTGGATTTGAATTTTTTTTAATAATAAATTTGTATCTAAATTTATAGATCTATTAATTATTATAATATACGAATGTGTTAACTTTTTTTTTATTTTTTTATTTTTTTTTTTACTTTTACCTTTTCTATTTACCCAAATTAATAAACCAAAAAAATAAAATTGATGATTATTTTATGTCATGATGGCTATTTAATTATTTTATTAATCTATTAGTTGATAGAAACTGATGTATCGCTTAAATAAATAAATAAATATATATATATATATATAAAGAGTTTCACATAATATTGATTTATTTAATTTAATTTTGATTAATTAGTGGTGAGAAATATATAATATATTTTTGCATGATATTGTATTATATCAAATTTTTAATTATTTACAATGATTATTTGACATACATCATCATTTTGACTTTTATTTAAAATAAAAAGTAGAATTTTACTATTTGCCCAAAGTCATATAGCTCAACATACATCTTTAGTTTCCAATGGAAAAGTCTTGGGTTTAAATCTCCCATTCTCAATTATTGAACTATCAAAAAACAAATAGAATCTTATAATCTTCAAAACCCCCCATGTCGATCTTACGTAAAATTCTAATTTTAATAATCATGGTTATAGCAACTCTGCTTTTTTCGGTGGCTCAGCTCATGGTCAATTATTCAATTGTCAACATTGTTGTCCAGGACTACATACGGTATACAACCATATGTTGTGGGTTTAAATCATGAAACAAGCGAAATTGATAATTATATGATTTGCTCCCATTCTTTGGCTCTTGTCATTGGCTTGTTTCTCATTTCATGCTTAATCTCAAAGTTTTGAACCATTTTTAATTATGTCTGGTGCTTAATTATTCCATCGTCCAAGATTGACATAAACATCAACACTACCGATATTCCATATCTGATCCAATCAATTATATATTGAGATGGGATTTTCAGTCAAGGCTTAATCAATCAAAACCTCTTTGTTTTTTATTGGCCTAGAATCACAGTTCACAAATATTATGTCGTAATCCGGTCGGAAAAGACCATGTTAAATAAGCACATTAGCCATTAATCCAGCTTTGGAATTTGAAGAAGCTAACTGGTATCTTGACTCAGCTTTTCCATGAAAGAGTAATTGGTGGAAGTGGTAGCATGAGCTTAGAAAGAGAATCTTATGTGAATTTAAATTTCTCAAAGCAGAATGAGCACTTTGGTATTAGAGTAGAACATGAATTGGATTCTCAAAAGAAAGAAAGAAAGAAAGAAAAGAACATGAATTGTGTCATGAAGTTATTAGTATTTTAGAGTTCATTACTAATCATGAACGCAACAGGTAGGAGTTGATTACTTGTTAATCCAAAATCCCTGAAGTATTTTGCATATTTTCAAAAGATAATTGTGTTTCATCGTGGGTTGTATTTTACGTTTCATAGTCCAGTTACTATTTGGATACAAAATGGAAATCCAGATACCTGAATTCCTTTTGTGCAGATGGACTACCAAAACCAAACTGTACAGAGGTTATGATAGTAACTCAGTTAAAACTTGGGAGACTAACTACTTTTCTATTTGACTATTATAGGAGAAGTTAAGGGTTGCTGTTTTAGTTTCCAAAGCTGCATATCAATTTATCCAAGGTAAGTTTCTTCAAGGTTAATGTAAATTTAGATTATATTAAAAGGTTCTCCATTCTAACTATGATGTCTGCAGGCGTGCTACCAAGTGACTATGCTGTACCTGAGGAAGAAGTTGCAGGTTTTGGGATTTTTGATGAAGAATTGGGATCTATTGGTGAAAATCCCTCCACTCCAACCATCAATGGGCTTACTACTGATAGTAATTTGCTGAATCGCAGACAAGAGATTTTTGGAATTAACTTGGAATTTGTTTGGAAATACTTTCGAGACGCGACTACTACGGTCCTTGTACTATGTGCCTTGATAGGTTCTTTTACTCGTGTAAACAATCTACTCTCTTTCTTTAAGGGTCTGTCGAGTGAGAGTGCATGTATTCCTCCTCTCAGATGGGGTGGGACTTGGGGTGCACATCTATGTGAGAAGGATGAAACACACACCGGATACATAAGGTATTTTTTTAAGTAGTAAGTCTAGTATTACAACAAATTTCACAACCTTGTCACAACTTTGCCACATAGCGACTCATGAGTGGTAGAATTATTGACCCACATGGACCCACCATCTTATTTCCATTACTTACAATCTGCCACGTAGATAAGTTATGACAAAAGTTGTGGAATTTGTTGTGGTAGTAAACTTAATCTTTTCCAGGTTTGGTAGGGCCCGTTGGGATGAAAATTGATGGGGCCATGTGTTTTCTCCCCTAACCCACGAAAATTGTGTATCTCCAATTTGGAGGAAAAATAGAGGAGAGAGAAATAGTTGTAATCAATGACTGAACTATTCCTTTTCTTTTTACGTGTTGGACCTGGACTTGCTGTTTGCCTCTCTTTCTTTTTTGTTGAGAAAATCATGCTTTCTTGGTATTGATACTGTATTTTTTCCGACTCTAAATTTCAATAAAAGTTCTAGGCCTGAATTAAAGTATTTCATGATTTTAATAGCTAGACCCCCTTTTTTTGTTGATTCTTATCAATTTCCATGTGGTTTGCTAGATTTAGTTGAGATTTAATTGAAATTTGTCCATGTGATTGGATTAATTTTGGTGATGTATTTAAGATCATGCAATTCTCTTTAATTCGACTTCTTATGGGCAAAAATAGGGTTTGAATCAAATGAGATATCACTTAATCAAGGAAATTACCCACTTTGCATTTTAACTGTAAAAAAAAGTACACAATTTTCTATTTGAAGTGTGCTAAATTGTTAGTATGATTTTCATGGAAAATTGGTACTATTTTGGGACTCTTTAATCAAGCATGACATGAAGGATCATGTGCCAAAATTGATTAAGGAATTTAACTGATTTTCATAAACTATGGGTCCTTTTTTTATTTGGATCCATTTACTTTGTCGTATTTGATCTATCTATTTTTATCAGGTCATACATGTGGTTTATTTAAAAAATCAAGTTAGTTTTCTTCAATTAATGAACCAGGCAAGATTTTATTGTGAATTATTAACTGTAGATTTAAAGTCAATACAGTTTTTTAAGTGCACTGTACTCCAGGTTTTAATCCTTTGCACTGGTGAATTAAGGGTTGTGTAGCCTTAAACCCTAAGAAAGTCCCATATAAATAGGTATCTTTCTCCTACACAGAGAGAGAACAATTAGCAGGCCCTTGGGAAGCACAAACCCAAATCCCTAGTCCTAGGATACTCCGCCCTTCCCATTTTTCCTAAGTTTTCATTCAAAGCATCTACCCGAAATTCTCGTTAGAAGTATATGGTTAAATGATTAAATTTATCATATTTTAATAGTTTAAACTTTTAGAACAATCGATAATTTAATAAATCAAATCCTAGCCCTAATGCTGAAAACCTTCCCCTGAACAACCCCAAACAAGAGATTTTTAGAATTAATAAATTTACTGAGTAAAGGACGGAGTTTCTTGGTATTTGTTTGGGAAGCCTTTCAAGGCATGATTCTTATGATCCCCGGAGTATGTGCTTTTGTGTCTTTGCCCCTTGGTATAGTTACGGAAGGATGGCCAAAAGGGGCTCATCATGGCCTAGGAATCGTTGCAAGCATCTTGTTGGTTGTTTTTGTCACTGCAACAAGTGATTATCGTCAATCTTTACAGTTCAAGGATTTGGACAAGGAAAAAAATAAGATTGCTATTCAGGTTACGAGAAATGGATATAGCCAGGAAATGTCAATATAAGATTTACTTCCTGGTGATATTGTACATCTTTCTATGGGGGACCAAGTCCCTGCAGATGGGTTTTTGTTTCAGATTTTTGTGTTAATTGATGAATCAAGTTTAACTGGGGAGAGCGAGCCAGTAATGGTGACTGCGGAAAATCGTTTTCTTCTATCTGGAACTAAAGGTTCAGGATGGATCATGCAAGATGATGGTTACTAATGTTGGGATGAGGACCCAATGGGGTAAATTGATGACAACTCTTAGTGAAGGTGGAGATGATGAAACCCCATTGCAGGTAAAATTGAACGGAGTGGCAACAATTATTGGTAAGATAGGACTTTTCTTTGCCATTGTGACTGTTGCAGTGTTGGTGCAAGGATTGATGTAAATGGCAAGATGGAACTTACTTGAGGCGGTCTGTGGATGAAGCTTTGGAAATGTTGGAATTTTTTGCCATTGCAGTTACAATTGTTGTTGTTGCTGCTCCGGCAGGGCTGCCATTGGCTGTCACATTGAGCCATGCCTTTGCCGTGAAAAAGATGACGAATGATAAAGCACTTATGCGCCATTTGGCAGCATGTGAGACTATGGGATCATCCACAAGTATTTGTAGTGACAAAACTGTGATCATGCACTTGTCTGTTGTGAAATCTTGCATTTTCAAGACTGTCAAGGAAACGAGCAGACCTAATGAAGCTTTTCTTCAGTGCTCTGAACTCCCGACTTCTGCTTTGAAATTTCTGCTACAATCAATATTTAATAATACTGAGGGCGAAGTTGTAAACAAAAATGGCAAATCTGAGATACTGGGAACACCCACTTACACTGCTTTGTTGGACTGCTTGTCACTTGGTAGGAATTTCATGCTCAGAGACAAGCATCTTAACTTCTTAAAGTTGAGCCGTTCAATTCTGTGAATAAACGGATGAGGGTATTACCGACGTTACCCAAAGGTGGTTTACAAGCCCATTGTAAAGGTGATCCAGAGATAATATTGGCCACCTGTGATAAGGTGATCACTAAAAATGGTAATACTGTTCCCCTTGATGAAGCATCCATTAATTATCTTAACAATACAATTATTCAATTTGCTAATGAGACACTACAAACTCTCGGTCTTGCTCATATGGAATTAGAAAATGGGTTCTCTACAAAGAATCCCATCCCAGGTTTGAGGTATACTTTTATAGTAGTAGTAGGTATATGAAAGACACTGTATGTCCTGATGTTAAAGAGTCTGTAGCAGATCGCCATTCGGCTGGAATCACCGTATGAATGGTTCCAGAAGACGATATTAATACTGCAAATGCTCTGGCTAGGGAGTATGAATGGTTACAGGAGATGATATTAATAAATGCTATAGCTAGGGAGTGCGGGATTCTTATAGATGATGATATAGCCATTGAAGGTCCAGAATTCCAGGAGAAAAGTGAGGAGGAAATGCTCAAACTAATTCCTAAAATTCAGGTGATTTCTTCATTTGTATTTATGCAGCATCTGCAAATTGATTGGATCACTTGGTAATAAGTATGGTTTTTTTTTTCTAATTAGTAACAATAAGGTTTGACTTTATTTATAGGTGATGGCTCGACAAGCATACTCTAGTGAAGCACTTGCGTACCTCATTATGTGAGGTTGGTGCTGTAACTGGTGCTGGAACAAATGATGCCCCTGCACTTCATGAAGCAGATATTGGACTAGCAATGGGCATTGCTGGAACTGAGGTGAGTATATAACAATGTGAAAACATATGCACACATTGTGAACAATTCAACTAATCGTTACTAAATTCAGGTGGCTAAAGAGAGTGCTGATGTGATAATTCTGGATGACAATTTCTCCACAATTGTGACACTGGCCAAATGGGGACGTTCAGTTTGCATAAATATTCAAAAATGTGAACAGTTCCAGCTGACTGTTAATGCGGTTGCATTGCTTGTTAACTTCTCTTCAGCTTGTTTGACAGGTTAGAGAAGCCCACATACTATTTGTTTCCATTTTGAACTTGTCTTCCTTTTATGTCAAACAAACCATTTTCTCATTCTGCTAATGCCTTTCCATAAAATCGTGCATTCAGGGACTGCACCCCTCACAACTGTTCAGCTATTCTGGGTCAACATGATCATGGATACATTGGGAGCACTTGCACTTGCAACTTATTGCTTAAACACGTGCACTTCTCTAAATTGAATCTATAGTAATTCACCGAGTCACAAAGACTAGTGAACATTTAAGTATTTTCAATTTCTTAGTTATAAGATATTTTACCTTACAACAAAGTGATTTGATTTGATTTTTACGGATTTTTAATGAGGTAAGCTCCCGTGAGATGGAGGAAATAGCTGTTTTCAAAGGCATACTGGATAGCTATATTTTCGTGGCCGTCCTCAATTGCACTGTAATCTTCCAAATCATAATAATTGAGTTCCTGGGATCGTTTGTGAACACAACACCTCTCACAATTGCAGAGTGGTTACTTAGTGTATTCTTGGACTTTTGGGCATGCCAATTGCTGTTGGCTTAAAGATGATCCCTTTATGAGGAACACGGGTCAGAGATTCCATTATTTGAAAAGTTGGTAATTTATTGGCCTGAAGTGATACCTGAGTGTCCCAAGTTCCTGCAAGCCCAATTTAATGCTAGGTCTGGCGCAAATATTTTCCTTGAAGTCCAAAAGTGCAGCCCATCATTTTGAACATTTTTTTTTTAGTTTTAGTTTTAGTTTTATTTTTTTTCATTTTTTTTTATTATTATTATCATTAATAAGTTATTGTTCAAAAGAAGTCAAATAGTTTTTAATTAGTATCTCCTAAGAAGTATCAGACTTTATTTTTGAATTCTCCTATGCTGATAAGTCTTTTATTGTACTTCTAGTTCCTAAGAGTCATGTTTGACTATGGTCCTACTAAGTTAATACCTTAGTAACTATTTTCGTTCTCCTATGCTTAGAGGGTTGTTCTATCCCATATAGTGTATTTTTAGATTATAAAGCTTTGTATTTCAAAAGATGGATTTCTTCTAAATTAATACTTATCCCTTGGGTGGATTCTTTTAGGTGACGAGTTCTGGTTTTGTATCTCTTTGGGTGATGTTTCTGTATCCCATAGAGTGGTGAGCCGTTTATCCCTTTTATTTATTAAGTATTTGATTCAATCCATCGTACCACATTATATTCCAGCCATCCTTTACCTCCTTATCAGATCAGTTTGGTTTTTCCCTTACAAATCTAGTATCAGAGCTTTGGTTCAATGGCTAAACATCATCAACATGGTAATTGTGGAAGCTCGGCCCAAATATTAGAAGGCTTTGGGTTGAGCGGCCCAATTTATTTGTGTTGGGGGTTAGGGATATCCAATAATGGGAGGCCCCAATGATGGTGCTGTGGCTTCTTTAGGAAAGGACCAGGGGTCCTACACTACTTCCCTTATCACCCTCTTTTGATCTAAATGATTCAGTGAACGTGACCTTTACTAGCGAAATCCAAGTAAGATTTCATTCTCCTCATAACTGTTTTTCCTTACCACTCTCATGACTCTCTCCTCTAATTTTTTCAACCTCCCACCCTCTACCCATTGGTCTCTATTTATAGACTTTCCTTAGAGGGGTCGCCATGATAAGAGAGTGGTTTCCCATGTCGATGGGTCCCTCTGAGCTATATTCCTGACCAGGTGAGACCCACTATTCGTGACTGACATGACTCTCTTGAAACTTGCACCAAGTGCCAATAATTGCTTGGCAAGCGGATTTTCCCGAGACATTATCTCTTAACCTTGGCACCGTAGAGGTTGTTTAATAAGGGCCAGGAGCTTGGGCTAGGTCCATCTAGGGAGTGGGCTTGGTGCTCGGTTAGTAAGCAGCGCGAGATGGGCCCATTTAGGAGACATGTCATGAGTTCGATGCAGGCCGATAGCTATGGACTATACAGTAATAATGTTGAGATACTTGAGAGAGATCATCAAGATTTGAAATAAATGATTTAAGGAGACAACTTCAGCAACTCCATAAGTGTTTGGAGTTTTACGAGATTCAAGGATGTGGTCCTAGGCATCATAATTCAGAACCTAGAAATGTTAATGATGATGAAGAGGGGAATCCATTTCACTATGCTCATAGTCATTTGGAGGGGTGTTCATTAAACCGCATAAATAACTCACAAAATGGCATAACTGCACCGCATCACAAGTAACAGTGCACCATATCACATGGTGTAGTGCAGTTTATGATTTTACAATAAGAAAACCGCATAAACCACACCCTCTCTATATATTAATATATTTGCTTTTTTAATATTAAATATATTATTAATAGTGTAATAACTCTAGTTTTCAACCAAAAAATATATATATATATATATATATGTATATGTATATAGTTTAATAACCTTAGTAAGAGTTGATTAGGAAAGTCAGCCCAAAATAAAGAAAAACTAGTTCAATAGTTTAAAACTTTGCCCAAAACAAAGGGAAAAATTAGTTTTGGACTGGGTAGGAAAAGCCCAAAATTTGAAAAATATACCAACTTCAAACCATTCAAACCGCATCTTATACATTGCACAGCACATGTGACTACAAAAATGAGACGCGGTTATGGTTTTGGCTAAACCGCACCACAAAGTACGGTGCTAAAAGTGGCCCAAAACCGCACCGCAAACACCCCTAGTCACTCCTCATGTGGGAGCACTCCACCCCATCCTCATCATATCAAAAACTTACGAAAAGTTTATGATATGAAGGTAGACATTCTAGAATTTGAAGGGAAGATGCAACCCGATGATTTCATTGATTGGCTGACTATTGTTGAGCGAATCTTTGATTTCAAAGATGTTCCAGAAAATCACAAGGTAAAGCTTGTTGTCATCAAGTTGAGGAAACATGCTTCGTTCTAGTGGGAGCTTATCAAGAGGTAGCGACAACATGCAAGAAGAGATCATATTGTGACATAGAAAAAGATGAAAGGAGAGCTCAAGAGAAAATACTTGCTTGACCACTACAAGCAAGATGCTTTTCTGAAATTTCATAATTTCAAGCAAAAAGAGTTTTTTTGTGGAGGAGCATACAACAAAGTTTGATCATCTTATTATTCGATGCAATGTTGTAGAACCTAAAAAGCAAATGATAGCAAGCTATCTTGGTGGGTTACGTGTGAAAATCAATGATGTGGTGCAACTACAGCCTTATTGGACTTACAATGATGTTTGCAAGCTAGATATGAAAATGGAGAAGCAATTGAAGGAAAGACGTGGCAATAGTTTTCGATCTTATAATCGAGACAAAGTTTCTAACAGAGGGAGTGGTTCTACTTCTAAAGCTGTTGCACTACCCAAAACAGCCGCTGTCAAACAACCACCTAAGAATGAATCTACATCAGGTCTAATGGTCCAAACACCTTTCGTACATGTCGTAGATGTTTTAAATGTCAAGGCTTAGGACACATTTGTTCCAATTGTCAGAATAGCAAGATAGCTTCTCTTGTGGAAGAAGATGTGGAAATAGAGGATGAAGATGAGTTACCGCTAGTAGTTCTTGAACATGCTTATTCCAAGGAGGAGGTGATTTATGCTGATTGAGGAGAGTCACTTGTTATTCAAAAATAAGTCTCAAGGTGGCCTATGTAGAAGATGAATGGCTTAGAACCAATATATTTCATACCAGATGCCCTTCTCATGGAAAAGTTTGTGATGTTATCACTAACGGGGGAAATTGTAAGAATGTTGTTACAACAATCATGGTGGAGAAGTTGGAGTTGAAAAACTAAAAATCATCATCAGCCATACAAACTCTAGTGGCTTCGCAAAGGCAATAAAGTGAAGGTAAATAAGAGATGCTTAATTTAGCTTTCTAAGAATTACAATGATTCAGTAGTTTGTGATGTTGTGCTCATGGATGTATGTCATTTATTACTTGGTAGGCCATGGTAGTATGATAGGAAAACTAGTCATGATAGTTTCAAAAATACTTATTCTTTTGAAAAATGATGGGGGTTAAAATAACTTTGGCTCCTTTAAAAATGATTCATGTTCCCAAACATTCTCTTAGGAAGGGGAACAATTTACTGACTAGAGAGGTGGAGAAAGCATTTATAGAATGTGGTGAAGGCTTTGCTATTGTGGTAAGAGAAGAGAAAGATCCAGTGGACATCCCTCTTTTGTTTATACCCTTTCTTGAGGAATTTAGTGATGTTATTCAAGATGAAATTCCTTTCGACCTTCCACCTATGAGGGATATGCAACATTGCATTGATCTTGCACCAGATTTTGTTTTGCCTAATAAGCCAGCTTATAGAATGAATCTAAAAGAGCAAGATGAGTTATAGAGGCAAGTTGATGAATTGAAAGCAAAAGGGCTTGTTAGAGAGTATGAATCCTTGTGTTATTCTAGCCCTCCTTGTTCCCAAAAAGGATGGCTCATGGCATGTGTATTGATAGTAGAGCAGTGAACAAGATCACCAGTCAATACCGCTTTCCTATTCCGCGGTTAGATGATCTTCTTGACCACCTTCATGGAGCTAAGGTTTTCTCTAAGATTGATCTTTGTAATAGTTATCATCAAATTCAAATGAGGCCAAGTGATGAATGGAAAATAGCTTTTGAAACTAGAAAAGGGATGTATGAATAGATGGCAATGCCCTTCAAACTCTTTAACGCTCCTAGTACTTTTATGCAATTAATAAATCATGTCTTTAAGCCTTTCATTAGTTATTTTGTTGTTGTATATTTTGATGACATCTTGGCCTACAACTACTAATCTCAGCAAGAGAATATGAAGCATCTTCATGAGGTGTTTCGAACTATCCGTGAGCAAAAGCTTTTTGCAAATTTGAAGAAGTGTCATTTCCTAACTAATAGCGTTGTGTTCTTAGGCTATGTTGTTTCGGGTGATGAAATCAAGATAGATCCAAGTAAAATTGAGGCTATACTCAGTTGGCCCATGCCAAATTCTCTTCATGATATTAAAAGTTTTCATGGGCTTACTTCTTTTTATCAGCATTTTATCAAAAACTTAAATAGCCTTATTGCCCCTATTATTTAATATTTGAAGGGAGGAAGATTTCAGTGGAATGAAAATGCCCAAAAGAGCTTTGAGCAGCCCAAAAAGAAGGTGACAAAAGCTCCAATTCTTGTACTCCCAAATTTCAACCAGTTATTTGAAGTTGATTGTGATGCTTCAGGTGTAGGAATTGTTGTTGCCCTCAGCCAAGAGGGTAAGCCTATTGCTTTCTTTAGTGAGAAATTAAATGAATGCAAGAAGAAGTATTCTACTTACGATAAAGAGTTTTATGCCATTATTCGTAATTTAGATCATTGGAATCATTATTTCTTTCCAAAGAAGTTTCATTCTGATCATGAAGCTTTGAAGTATTTAAATAGCCAGCAAAAACTCAATAGCCGACATGCAAGATGGGCTAAATTTCTTCAATCCTATTTTTTTTCTATCAAACACAAGTTTGGTCAGCCGAATCAAGTGGCTAATGCATTAAGTAGAAGACATTCTTTGCTAAACACTATGGAGGTGTGAGTGTTAGGCTTCGAAATTCTCAAGGAGTTGTATAATGATGATATAAACTTTGGTAGTGTGTGAAAAGATTGTTCTAAGGGTGTTGTTAATCATTTCTTGAAGCAAGAAGGTTTTCTTTTCAAAGACAACAAATTATGCAATCCTCAATGTTCTTTGCGAAGGGCAATTATTTAAGAAACTCATGAAGGAGGTCTTGTTGGACACTTTGGAAGAGAGAGTTTTTGCTCGTGCAAGAAACTTCTATTGACCCAAGTTGACTCATGATGTTATGTCTCCTGTGAGAAGTTGCAGAACCTGCCAAATTGCTAAGAGCGGTCAGAACACCGGGTTGTACGTACCATTTCCAGTTCCCAAGGCTCCATTAGAAGACATCAATTTAGACTTTGTTTGAGCTTGCCTCGAACTCAAAGAGACAAGGATTCTATTCTGGTGTTAGTTGATAGATTTTCAAAGATCTCATTTTGTTCATTGTAACAAGACCGCATATGCATTTTCTATTGCTACTTTGCATTTCAAAGAGATAGTCAAGTTTAATGGTCTTCCAAAATCTATCACTTCAGATCATGATTCAAAGTTTGTAAGTCATTTTTGGCGTTCTCTTTGGAGGAAGTTTGGAACTATACTTCAATTCAGCTCTTCTCATCATCCACAGACACATGGATAAACTGAAGTTGTGAATCAAAGTGTGGGAAATCTCTTGAGAAGCTTCGTGTGGAAGAATATTAGACAGTGGGATCTTCTTTTGGCTCAAGCTAAGTTTGCTTATAATCAATCCACTAGCCAAACTACTGGTCATAGCCCTTTTGAAGTTGTTCATGGTCCTAACCTACTAGACCACTTGAATTGACACTACTTTCTATTACTAAGGGCTAAAGAAATCAAGAAATTGCATGAACAAGTCCAAAATAAGATTGGAAAGCAAAATGAAAAGTATTGCGAATGAGCAAACAAGCATTGAAAACCAGCAACCACTACCTACTTTAACACAAAATCCAAGTGCACAACAGAAATGAAACTTCTGGATACAATAACTGAAACAACGATAACAAATGATCAACGCAAAGAACAGTGTTGTACTTCTACGGTTTCAAGTGAACTAAGAATTTGATTCAATTTAGGCAACCAATATTACATACACATCCAAAGAAAACTTTCCTTTTTAATTAAGTAAAGGTTAATATATTAGAAAGATGGCAATCAAAAACTAAGAAAAGAGATGAATAAATTTTATTATACAATTTGTACACTCCAAAATCTTGTAGACATTAAAGAATTTCCATGTAACAACTTCAAGGGGAAGTGGAAAAGTGCTAGCAGTTAATCAGCATATTTCAAATGTAGAATTATCTAAATCATTGTAAGAGTGGAAAAGTGCAGCAGTTAATCAGCATATTCCACATGTAGAATTATCTAAATCACTTACAACGATGCTAACAAAATTAAACCCTACATAGGATTTGCCAAGTTCTCAACTGCAACTGGATAATGTACATGACTTGTATCATTGTATCTATGCTTTAACCTGGGCTATTTTCCTTTTTGATATATAAGATTTATTGCATTCCCACCCACCTCTTTACCACAGAAGCCTAAGCCATGGCAATGAAGACAACCCAGAACTTTATGCATAAAAGTAAAATGGTAAAACACTTCAGTAAATATATTATAAAAAAACAGTTGAAGAGGTCGATAAAGGGGTAGGTTCCTAAATACTAGCTCACCAAAAGAAGCCCAAGAAAACCGGATAAGGACATGTGGCAGACCACATGGTAAAAATTAATATTTTAATATGCCCACTAGCCACGTCTGCTTTTTCCATTTACCACTTGACGGTAGAAATTATTTTGACACAATACCAAAAGGTTAGGGGTTAAACTGACACATTTGAAATGTTAAGGACTATTTTGACATATAAGGTAAACATTAGAGACCAAAATGGTAATTAAACCTTTTTTTTAGAGACCAAAATGGTAAACATTAGGGACCAAAATAATTTAATATAACTAACATATAGGATTGTACATGTCTTCACCAATTCCAGGGACGGACGCAGGATTTTAAGTTGGGGGGACCGGAGATAAGCGAAAAAAAAATTTCAAATACGCATCTATATAGTATTAATAAACTATCAACCAAGACAAATATCCAAAAATCATTGTTTCTTAATATATTAAGATACAATCATCTACTAACAAAAACAAAAGACACGAAACACTATTATTTCTTTATACAATCATCTATGAAAAGGGAACTCAACGCTCTTTCAAATCTTCAAAATCATCTACGATTGAATCCAAACTAAATGTCGAAACTATATCCTTTTCAATGTATAACATCAAAGAGTCCGTCAAAAAATCATTTTCCATTTTGTTTCGAAAGTTAGTTTTGACAACTTTCATAGCTAAAAATGCTCGCTCTGTAATAGCAGTAAAAACTGGAAGAGTAAGCACAAGTCTCACCATTCTATAAACAAGTTTGTAGTGTCCTGAATTTCTAGTTCTCACTAACCATTGAGACAACTCAGATAAACTTTTCAATTCTTTGAACTCTGGATCCTGGACTACATTATGCTCAAAATGATAAAGCTCCTTCTTCAACACTTGTTTGTTATAATCTGTGAAATCTTGTGGATAGAAATTCTCTACCAACAAACAAAGATCACTACTTCTGAAAGATTTTAATGCCTCTCGAGGTTCTAACGCTGAGCTAAGCCTAAGTAACTCCATTGCATCTTCATTAAACCGATAATTTAGTTCCTGTAGTTGAGAATCTATTGTAGCATAAAAAATATTTACTCGATAATGATGCTCAATTGTAATGTTATCTTGCTAATTACGAGCTCGACCTCGCCTCGGAACATAACGAGCATTCATATCCAAAACATCAATGCAATGCTTCTCACAAAATGATATCACAGTGGTGAGTAAGCCATCCCATCCATCATCTCTAAATTTTTGGATAAGTGCTTTAGTAGATGAAACTAAATGCATGGCATTTAAAATATCTTGAGATTGGCTTTGCAAAGCTTAACAAAGTTTATCAGTGATCTCCATAGTTTCCTTCTCAAGATGCAAGATGAAGACAAATTCAAATGAAGTTAAACCCTCATAAGCTGACTCTGCTTCTGCCCGATGTTCTCCATCAATTGCATCATCAATTATATTTTGTAAAACTTCAACAGTTGAAGTAAACATCCTTAATAAGCTAGAAACTGATCTAAAATGTGAACTCCAACGTGTTTCTACAGGTCGTTGTAAAGTGCCAATTTGATTAAGTCCACTTCCAGTCTCAAGCTCTTCAAGATCAATCAAACCTGTTATTTCATTAGCACTGGCAACTTTCAATTGCTCATTGCGCTTGCATGAAGCATTAACAATTTTGATCAGAAAAAGCAATGCAAGAAAAAAATGACTAATGGCATTAACTTGTTTTGATGCTTTTACTAATGCCAATTGTAAGCGATGTGCAAAACAATGGATGTAGTAAGCATATGGGCAATCATTCAAAATCAAAGCTTGTAATCCATTCCACATACCTCGCATGTTGCTTGCTCCATCATATCCTTGCCCTCGAATATTTTGTATATCTAAGCAATGTTAAGATAACAAAGAATATATCCCCTTCTTGAAAGTCAAAGCCGCAGTGTCAGCAACATGAATAAGCCCAAAAAAAGGTTCTTTGACAAAGCCTTCTGCATCAACATATCTAAAAACCACAGCCATTTGCTCTCTCATGGACTCATCACGAACTTCATCAACCATTATGCAAAACTTTGCATCACCAATTTCTTCCCGAATGGCCTTTTTCACTTTGGCTGAGAAAACATGTAGAATTTCCTTTTGAATCCTAGGTGATGTGTAGGTTGCATTTTTGGGAGTTTTTTCTATTATTTCAGCAACCTTCTCATTCCAAAAAGTCACAATACCCAATGATTCAAAAAAGTTCCCACGATTTAATGAACTACAACTTTCATCTTGACCTCTAAAAGCTATAGCTTGAAAGGCAAGATATCGAACAGTAAAAATTATGGCCTTCAGATGCAACCGATTATTTGCAATTTGTTCAGTAGTGAAATGATCAACTACCCTTTGTAAATGCTACCATTGGTTCATCAAATCCTTACACTTCTGCTCGGCAACTCTATGAGCTGAGTTAGGATTTTTTCCTATTTAACTTTGAAAAGAACAATCTTTGCCCCCAACCTTTTTCCAATTCTTAAATCCACCAACAGTGAATGTATTTTGTCTCACAACCCCATTTGGATTATTAAAGACAAAACAGGGTAGACAATAAGCTGCATCTGTGGTAGGAGAATATTCAAGCCATGTTGAATTAAATCCAAACCAAGAAGCTTGAAAGCTATGATTGCGCTTTCCACTTTTTTTGTATATCTTTACAGGAAGTTGGTGCGGACCTTTTATAATGTAAGCCCGTCGAATTTCATCACGTTGATTAACATGATATTCTCATATTTGTTTGCGTGTTCCGGGATCATAATCTAAAGAATCAAGATCGACTCTTTGAAATTGTGTTTGAGAGATTGGAACATCAACATTTTCCGGAATTGAGAAATGCACATTTTCTAGAATTGGAGCATCCTCCACATTTTCTAGAATTGGAGCATTCACATTTTCTGGAATTGGAATAGCAACATTAGTTGTTGGCAATCCCACATTAACTTCGGAAGAATTTGAACTTTTTCTTTTGAAAAAATCAAGCATTGTAGTTGATTTTTTCATGATCTACAAATAAAATAAGAATTACCGTTATTTTTTTAAATTTGTGTGACAATTTTCTATAATATATGATTTGTTTTTTATTTTTTTTTTGTGTTTGGTCTGCCTTTATTTATGCCTTTGTGTTTGGTCGGCCTTATTTATAATTTATGTCTTTGGGTTGTCTCCATCTTTTTGACACTGACCCACTAAGGCACTAATCTAATGAATCCACCACCGACACTATAAATTTATTCTCTGCACTACTAACAAAAACTTTTCTTTAAGTTTTTAACTTTACCTTTTTTTTTTTCTGTCACTTGCCCGTTGCCCAACTCCACTTGTCCCTATTATGCCCAACTAACAGTCAACAAAGAAAAAAATAATCTTTACAAACTCTACTCTCTGTCTCTCTGTCTCTCTCTATCTCTCTTATCTATATAAACAAGAGAGAATCACAAACACAGACAGAGTCAAAGCCAAAAAGCCAAAAAAAAAAAAAAAAAACACCACAGGCAGCAACACAGATTCAAATATTCAATTCACAATCACTAACATTTAGTTCATCACTCATCAGTAAAAACACAAACATGAAACACAAGTCCACAAGGCAATCTCAGATTCTCATATCACAAAGTCACAAACATTTTATTAGGTTTTGAACTTTGAAGTTGAAGGAAAAGATAAGAGTAAATACCTGTGAACTGTGAAGGCTGGAGCAACGAAGCTAGGCTGAGCAAATCAAGCAACCGGCGTGGGCGGCGGCAAGTGGGTCTCGGACTCTCGCCGGTGTGGGTACTAGAAAATGAGTGAGTCTCAGATCGAGCAACCGCCGGTATGGGTCTCGGCGGCGTCGTCGCCGTGGGTGAGTGGACTCACTCGCGACTCTCGCCAGTCGTCGATGTGGGTACTAGAAAATGGGTGAGTGAGTGCCGAGTGGAATGGGTCTCTACTCTCTCAATCTCAGATCGAGCAACTACCGGTGTGGGTCTCAGCGGCGTCGTCGGCATGGGTCTCCATCTCTCAATCTCTCTCACTCTCTGTCTCGCACTCTCGCCTCTCTATCCTCTGTATCGCCTCTCCCTTTCCTCTCTTTTTTTTTCTTTTTTTTCCTTCGTGTTTTTGCTTTCTCTGTTTGGTGTTTGGTGTTGGAGTTGGACTAGTGACTACTGAGTACTGAGAGCTGAGAGCTGAGAGTTGAGTTTTTTTTTTTTTTTTTTTTTTTTTTTTTTTTTTTTTTATACATGGACTAGCCGAATGATGGGCTGGGGACTGGCCGGATGATAGGCTCCTGGACTGACCGGATGATGGGCTGGGGGGGTTCATATTTTTGGGAGGGGGGCCCGAGCAAAAAACCAAGGGGGGCCCAAGCCCTTTTTTTTTTGTTTTTTGAAAATTTTACCTGCTCAAAAAAAAAAAATTTGAGCCCAAGGGGGGCCCGGGCCCCATTTGGGCTCAACGTGGGTCCGTCCCTGACCAATTCCTATCTCCATAAGTATCGTACGCAACAATCCAGATAAGGGTCCATTTGGAATTCACTTATTTTGTTAAAACTAAAAACTTTTTACTAAAAGTACTGTAGATAAAGGTAAAAGTTAACTGATATAATACAACGAGACCCATAAATAGTACCAAAAAGTGTAATGGGACTAAGAATGAAAGCAAAAATAAGTTGAATAATAAAATAAGTTGGCAAAAATAATTTTTGCCAAATGGACACTAAGTAACGGAGAAGAAAAGATCCCAAACCAATCTTAGAAAAAAAAAATCACCGTATTCACAAAATCCCTTTGATACAATTGAGGGAAAAACTGAGTTGATTCAAGGTTGATACCCACAACAGATGAGTACATAAAAATTGCAAGAGAGTTCCTTCGACCAATTGGGAGAAGCTTCATCCGCTGTAAATAACAAGAACAATATTAACATAATACAAAATGAGAGAGATGCCAAAGCAACTAATTTAATTTCTCCAGGCTGAAGTTAGAGCAAAAAAATCATTTAAACCCTCAACCCCACCAACAAGATGACATAAATGACAACAACAAAACTGATCAATCCAATTTGAGTTGAAAAGAAATGCATAAGATAAAATCATAAATACACATTAAAACAAACTTTAAAGAGAGGTCAAATATCAAACTGAATGCAAAGCATATATATGTTTCAAACTTCAAACAAAATGTGGGATCTAGTAAATTCTTTTGGACAGTTAGGAAACCTTACCCAAGTAACAATACAGAAGCAAAGCTGGGACAACCAATTTTAACCAAAGGAAAGAAGAAGAATAAAAAGGAGAAGTAGGAGGAAAGACATCAGAATGGATATTAAAATAAAGAGATATTGGTGCTTGAAGACACTGCTACTAAAATTACAAATTTGAACAAAAACAAAGATTTTGCAAATGAATATCAAATAGACACTACCACAAACAAAATTGTAAGTGAAACACTGCAGAAGACTAATAAGAGCCAAAGCATCATCCTCACACCTCCAGATTTTGTTTACAAATAAAATAACAACAACGAAAACAAGGAAGTCTTAGTTACCACTTTACATTTTATCTAAAGTTAGGTAAAAAAAATTTTCTTGGTTGATAATTCAATAATTAAGGGAGGGGGGGATTTGAACCTTAAATGTCTCTTTTGGAAACTCCAAGATTTGCCAACTAATTGAGCAAGAAGGTTCTTGGAAAATATAACTGTTTAGTTAACATGGACTAAATACTTAATTGGCAAGTCCCATTAACCTTAGCAGAAAATTCAAATTACATTTACAGCTTAAAATTGTAAATGGTATCCATAATATTAATAGTAATGGGAAACTATATTACCTGAATGACCCTGATTGACATTGCACCTCCATAATAAAATACAAACGACTTGCTCAAAGGGGATGCCAGGCTCATCAAAGCTATTCCCAGGATTAAACATATTATGCGATACTAAAAAAATTCTGCAGAAAAAAACAAAAAAGTAATGGAACAAGTTACAAGTTTCATAGATAGTGTAGGTTGAAAAGGTATCCACAGATTAAACAATAAATAATTGCCTTCTTCAATGAACACCTCCAAGGGTTCTAAGGAAGAACCAGCAGTCCATATATTTAAGATCCTGTGATCAAAAGGTGAAATGGACCTAACCCAAAATCCCTTAAAAACTTTCTCACACTGACCTTGAGGACACATCCCAATGCCAAGAGAGACATTACTGCAAAGTAAACACACCATACTTACTAAAAATATGCTTTTAAATTGGTAACATATGCTTCAATCATTATTTGACTCAACTAGTATTATTTCTAACCACTTAAAAATGCATATTAAAAAAAAAATCCTTAATTGTTAGCTGAAAATTGAGACAGACGGGCACCTCATTAACACAAGTTAATTCTGCATTATACTCTTAAAATTAAGATATCAATTAAAATTATTGAGTTAATGTAACTGAATTCAAAATATTTGTTATTTGAGATTGTTACCACAGCCATACAGCCAAGATCGCTCTTCCACATGCTTACTTCCCAACATTTTTAAATAATGGATTAGACCAAGTAGTAGAATTCATTATCTTGAACAAATACAAAATTGCTACATGTCTGCCAACTTCTCCAAAGCCACAGCAAACACTAAAAGGAATTATAACCTCAAGAATACGGAATTATAATACAGTAACCTATTTTCCCATTCAGTCAAATCCGTCTTTAGCTATGCAATGTCAGGTGTGTAAACCGCACAATATGATGACTCGCCTATGAAATCAAACCTCATTTTTCTATGTACGAATGCTTGGATATCTTTGAGATACATTCACCTTCACTACGTGGGAAATTTTTCCATGATTTTTAAGCCTCAGCAATCCCCGTATATGAACTCTTTCACAAACCACTGAAGTGCCAGGCTTTGAACCGGTAGAAGTATTTACTGGCAAGCCACGAGATAGTTGCAACCTAGTAGATTCACCAACCACTGCGAAACGAAATCTAGGTTGCACGAACACGCCATTTTTGGCGTCGTGTCAGTGTCGTGTCGGTGTCAGACACCGGAACGGGTACGACTCGCCGGATTCCGGTGTCTAGCGAGTCTCTTTTTTTTTTTTTTTCTCTTCTCCGACACGGCTCCGACATGTCCGACACGCCAGCAGTAAAAAAAAAAAAAAAAAAAAAAAAAAAAAAAAAAAAAAAAAAAAAGAAGAAAATCACAGATTCCACCCTCTCTCTGACCTCTGCTCGCAACCACTGCTGCTGCCCTCTGTCCCTCGCCGGAGCTAGATCGGGCCGATCAACGAACTCCATAGATGTCGATGCCGTGCCCTGTTCGGTGTCCCTTCCGATCGGCGAGCTCCTCCTCTCTCCTTCTTCTTCTTCTTCTTCTTCTTCTGCTTCTTTTTCATTTTCTTTTTCTTCGCTCTCTCTCACCCAGATGCTCTCTCTCACCCAGTTTTCTTTTTCATTTTAACTTTTCTAATAGTTTTTTATATTTCCTCTTTGTTTTGTGTGTCTTCTACCAGGCGAAAATGGGTAACTAAGCCTAATTATCCAACTATATAGTTAGTTGGCCCGGTTTGCAAACAATATTATTTAGTAACATCTCGAGTCTCAAAGACTCGATTTTGGCCTCATAAATCGAGTCTTTGAGCCTCGGTTTTTGTAGTTTGACGTGGCCTAATGCCACGTGGAATACACCTGGAACTCAAGTCTTAGAGACTCAAGTTTTATAACCGAGCATTAGAGACTCGATTTCTGGGCTGAGAATCCACGTAGAGGCCACTTGGATCTCGAGTCTTAGAGACTCGGTTTGCTAAAAGCGAAACCGAGTCTTAGAAACTCGATTTTTGAATGTGGTCAATCTTACGTGGTATGTGTCTGGTCCCACTTGGTCATGTCAAACTTCTGTCTGGTCATGTCTGTCTGCTCTGGTCTGCTCTGTCTGGTCATGTCTGTCTGCTCTGGTCTGCTCTGTCTGGTCATGTCAAACTACTGAAGTTTTGTCTTAGTTGGAACATTCAGTAGTCCCCTCTCTCAACAGACATTTCTCCTCCTCTATCAGCACATCCTCTCTCACTCATACACACATTGCTCCTCTCTCAACTCTCATACTCATTCAGTAGCAGAGCAGAACAATGCTCCTCTCTCAACTCTCATACAAGCCCAACATTTATTGTAGTCTCCCTCTCTCACTCTCATACAATCCCAGCAATACATTTGCACATCCTCATGTCAAGTAAGGGTCTCCTTACTCTCTAGTTGGTTGTTTAGTGTATATAACTGCTTTAGAAAGTGTTGCTTGCATTGAATTTGTCATGACATTTCTTGATAAAATATTTGTTTGTATTAACCACGGTGAGTTTTGTTTTTAGTTTTTTTATTTGTTTGAGTACGAAATGATAATGATTGAGTCAATTAGTTGTATGTGATGTGGGGTGAGTATATGCAATTGTAGGGTGAGAAGTTGTAATTTTTGTACTTTGAGTAGATAGAAAAGGTTTTGTAATTGATGTTAAATGAAAGAGATAAAATATGTCTCTAACATACTATACTTGACTCTCTAATAGGTTCACAATCTCTGAAGAATATTGATATAAATGTATACTTCGGTGAACCCCTTGACAATCCTGGAGAGATTGACGGATTCCCATTTAGAGGGCCGGGTATCGAATGCTACTACATAATGATACGTCGTAAGTTGAAGACGTTGAATGATTTGAAGAGGAAAATAATGGACGAATTGAATTTGAACCGTGTTTGGTATGACATCAAGATTATTTATCGTTACCCACAAGAAGTCCTTCATGAACGAATAAATTACGAGTATATGACGATCAAAGAAGACAAACATGTAAAGATGATGTTTAATAGGATCTAGAAAATGCCCCAAGTAAATGCTGCTGAATTGTACGTAAGTTTGGAGGCGCTTGCAGAAGTTGATACTGAGGTGGTGCAACAAACAACTACGTCTTTACAATTTACAGCCCTAGATGATAGATGCACTACAATGGGAGGGTATACAATGGGAGGTTATATGCTCCCATCTCAAAATCATGTTGCCAATACTGGTGAAACCCTCCATCCTCAAGAGACATTTAGAGGAGGAAGACGAAGATGAAGATCATGCTGCGAATGATGGTGAAAATATTGATGGTGTGGATGAGTACGAAGAGAGGATTGAGCGAGGCGACTTTGAGAACGATGTAGATGACCACAAAGTCGTTCCCAATTTTGAAGAGGAAAATATGGAGTTCCATGATGAAGGTGATGCAGACGATGATATTGGCATCCAACATGATACAAATACGACCACTGGCTACAGACCTCCTGTCGACTCATTCTACGCAAATATTTGGAAAAATATGGTTTATCCTTCACGTCTTCAAATACCATTTGTTTCTACTTGGGAAGATGGGATGCATTTTTGTAAAGGATTGACTTTTGCAAATAAACAGGCGGTGAAGCGTGCATTGACAATATACGCAGCAACTGATAATAAAAATTTTAGAATCCGAAGGTCGACCACAACTAAATTATGCGCCACATGTGTTGACGACAACTGCAAGTGGTACGTTGGGGCATTTATGAAGGCTAAACTTAATGGTCTGTGGATGGTCACGTCTTATGTGGGTCCACACAGTTGTATACCCTTTGGCCTGCAAAGAGACGGTAAAATGATGGATTCTAATTTGTTGCATCAGAAATTGTGAAAAAATTGCGAAAAAATCACACTGCTCGTATTGATGAGCTCTAGGAGATCATACATACTAAGTATAATCATGAGCTTTCTTACTATAAAGTATAGGATGCAAAACAAAAGGCAATTGCTAAGATATTTGGGGATTGGGAGTCTTACCAAAGGTTGCGAAAGTTGTTATTGGCATACTTGGATCAGGATTCGGGTACCCGGTACAACTATCACACCATACCTAGGCCACTCGAAGGTACTGCGTTACTGCGCTATGTATATTGGGCATTCGCTCCATGCATTGTTGCATTCCAATATTGCAGGCCGGTGATCAGTATTGATGGGACTCATTTGTATGGTAAATACAAAGGGGTATTGATGATTGCAATGACAACCGATGCTAACCAAAAGGTTTTACCTCTCATCTTTGCTGTTGTGGACAAGGAGTCAGGGGCTAGTTGGGGGTGGTTTTTAAAGTGTCTCAGAACTTTGATAGAGCATGTCATACCTGACGAGGGCATTTGCATTATTTCTGACCGACATAAAGGTATCAAATGCGTCATTCGAGAGTGGCCTAGAGGTCAGGACAGAACAGAACAGGTATTTCATCGATATTGCCTTCGACATGTTGCTAGCAACTTCAACACACACTTTGATGACCCGACTCTAAAGGCATTGGCCCTGAAAGCTGGATATGCGACTCATGAAACTAAATTTGAGTCCATAATGCAAATCATTAAGGAGGTCGAGATTAATTTACTGAGGGGTGTAGACCCTATTGATCGTCATGTTGCACGCTATATGCCAAACACATATCTAATAAGTGAGGATGTGGACAAATGGACCCAGTCACATGATGGTGGAAGACGTTACGGGACAATGACAACCAATATCTCTGAGTGCTTTAACAGGATACTTAAAGGTGCCGGCGGTTTGCCCATTGTTGCAATGGCTAAGCTCACTTGGGCCAAACTTGTTGCATATTTCCACGATCGACATAAACAAATTTCTTCTGATCTCTCTCGAGGTAAGGTGTGAAGTGATTATGCAATGGAGATCTATAACAAAAATGAGCAGAAAACCGCAGGACACACTCTGATGCATTTTAATCATGAAACTGGTGTATATCAAGTGGTTACTCCATACAACGACCATAGAGGTGGAGGGGGAAACCACAGTCATGAAGTGCACGTATTTGCTAGGACATGTGGTTGCAAAAAGTGGCAAAACTTGAAGATCCCTTGTTCACATGCAATTAAAGTTCTGAAATGTCTGCACCTCGATGCGACCACCTATATTGACCCATGTTACAGTTTGAGCAACGCAATCTACACATATTCACATCATTTTGTGGTGCCCAAATCAGAGTCGTTGTGGAGGGGCGTTCGCGGACCACGATGGGTGCCTGACCCACAGCTGTTGCGGGCCAAAGGTCGTCCTGTGAAGTCAAGATTAAGGAATGATATGGATGGGGTACGGCGAGAACGGAGAAGCCGGAGGGAAGATCCGGACTTGAGGGAGATTCAACCGAGGCAGCGATGCGGAGTGTGTCATCAAGAGAGGCATAACCGCAGATGCTGTCCCATTTCCCATGGGGCTTCGACAAGTGGTAGTGTTATAAACTAGGCAAGTGTCCTCACAATTTTTATATAATATGCTAAGAATTTCATTTGGTTTTTGTTCTTAACATTTGGAAACTAACGACCGTATTTTAATGTTTGTCAGGCAAGCGGAGACTCGATTTTGGAATGACATTGTACGTGAGACTTGTGGTTATCTTTTGTATGGACAAGTGATAGGTGACTATATAGACTATGTTGTATCAGTATGGATAACTGCTAGGTGACTATGTAGAGTATGTTGTATTAGTATGGACAAGTGCTAGGCGACTATGTAGAGTATGTTGTATTGACTTAGTTGTTATTTCGTTTACTGCTGAATGTTGTTGTAATTGAAGTATTTGCTATCCATTGTACTCGTTACATTAGTTGCGTTGTGCACCTTTTGCCTATAATGCTAGCAATGATATTACTTTGGCATTAGTAGCTACTACTTTGGCAAGTTCAACCACAGGAGCCTTGTTTGAAGTGATGATAGCTAGTATTGAATGTTTTTGTGTACTAAGAGGGCAACTATAATACCCATGAATTTGACTAGTATCATATGCTTGTATCTAGTTGTTTACCGCTGCCCATGTGATGTGTTCTGGATCTAGGTTACTACTGCAAGAGAAGGGAAAACTAATTCTAGTTTACTGCTGCAGGAGTAGCTGCAAGGGGGGAAAAAAATCCCAGTGGAAATCATAGGTGAGAAGCTACTGAAAAGCTGATATGGCCTCAATGTAACATGTTGTTCATATAAGGTCATAATTATGCTATTATTGAAAGTAGGGGGAATTCAGGTAATGAATTCTCAAGGGAAAGTCATAGCTCTTAGATGGAGACATATGTGGGGGGATTGAAGCTTCCTTTGAAGTTAATAATTTTTGTGCAGAAGTTTTGGCATGAAGACTCATTAACACATAATACTGAAATGAAACATAGTGAGTAATAGTAAGTGTGTGTTATGCAATCAAAAGTGAGTGGTCCTATAGCATTGAATCACATGCTTCGTCTGAGATATAAATTGAATGGTCCTATTCCTTCATCTATATTGTGTTATTAATATTCAATTGTCAACATGCAATCACCTAGCTAAACCCAAACTCAATCCTTGATTGCAATTTGTATTTGGCTTTCTTTTCTATGAGGGAGCTGTCAATTCCATGCGTTTTTAATATGGGAAAGAAAAAAACAAACATCTTTGGATTTTGGGAGCTTCAATGCCAACGACGAAAACAAATAAAAGAAGACGAATTCTAGATGGAAGGGAAGGCAACAGTGAGTTAATTGAAAGTAGACCCTGAAAATGATGTGAACAAATACCTACCAGCAGTTAGAATTATGCTAAAATAATTAGTGAATATGCTAAACTTTCTCAAAGAAAGGAGAAAGAAAAACATTTTACTCTACTTCTCTAGAAAGCCAATTATTTTGAAAGGCGTTGTCATTTTGATGTTGGACAAAAAAGAAACGTGAACATGTAAAAATAAAGTGATATTTCTCTCATGTTAATTACATGAAGGAATATTATGCAGATGATGTTATAAATTCATGATTTAATCAAATATAAATTAAAGAAAATATTTTAATAACATAAAAATGAATAAATAATCAAATAAAAGAACATAAATATTTAAAATTGCATGAAAAATACTCATCATAATGGCCATGCTTTTATTAAAAATAAAATTAATATAATAGATTATAAAATAATTTTAAATAAATAATCAATATTATTTTAAATATATTTAAATATTCGAATTAGACCCCTATGTGTTCTAAGAGCTCTTATTAACCAATTGAAAATTTAGAATTATACCCAAAGCAAAGGATTTAATAATCAAGTTATGATTTGTCCCAAATAGATTATTATGAATTGTTGTCTCAACCATAGTTAGTAATCATCAAATTTAAAGACAATAATAAAAGCAATCAAAAGACACACAAGTTTGGTAAAATGATGGAAAATCAATGAATAATCTCTTCAATGGAAAACCATTTTGGGGATCTAACCCCATAGAAAATTCACTAAAAAATACAATTACAATTACATATTTACAAAACCTTTGCACAAGACTCTATTATAACCTCAACAAATGCTCCATTTGACTTTCTATCGTAATGGCCTAGAGCTTTGGAATTTTTCTACGCAAACTTTTCCAATCCCTGATTTAAGGTTTGTACTAAAATCTTATAAATAAAACATATCACAAGCTATTTTACCATCAGAACTACATATAGCCTGGTTACCACGTTCAGAAGCTAAAAATGAGGCATAGATATTAATTTTATTACTATAAGCATGGATTAAGATAAGCATATTTATGAAATAAAAAATAAATAAAAAAAGGATTAAGATGAGAGCAACCCAACCTGATGAAGGGTCCAGAGAAGATGTGGCTGACAGTTGGTTTGAAATGTGATTGGCCCAACCTGCAAAAGAATAGTGCATGTGATTGGAACAAATCAGAAGTTTTCAACAGTAAAATTCAAACAGCATTATTGCCTAACTGTATTGGAGTTTTCTATAAGAAGGGCCAATTTTAAGCAAGCCAATTACATTTTAGTAATAAGTTTGTGCATGGAAAAAGTTTGGCGCAGCCCATTAGAAGAAAGCTGCTGGATTTGTTCAAGGCAAAAAGGAACCCCTAAAACTTGTCTCCGCCCCCAAAATCATTGACAAAAATCAGTTATGCTGCCTGTGATTGTTTCTGGTATCGTGAAAAACAAAAGTCGGTTTTTTTTTTTTCCAATCCCATAAAAAAATTAGTGGGTGTTTAGTTGCCGAGAAAGCTCAGGAAATGTCAGTAAACCCAAAGGAAATTGGTGGGTCTTTTTTATTCTATTTTGTTTTGTATTTGATTGCATTTATAGCAAATGCTTATACTAAATTTTAGTAAAGCATCACATTTTTTTAGAGATTACTAAATCAAAATTCAATCTTGCATGGCTTTGATTGTTTACTTATTTGGTTAGATTAGATTCATAGTTTGCATAATATGTGGTTAACATAAGTGATAATTGCCAAGCTATATACTTAAGAATCACCCACAAATGCTAAATAGCATCAATTCCAATTAAAAAGGGAAGGAGACCCCTACAATGATGATAGAAATGGGATGTGGTGCATTATTGCGGCACAAAGTGTGAGACTTGTGATTCTAAGCAAAGTGAAAAAGACTGTTGGAGGCACTTTAGATCATGAGAAATAAAAATCAAAAGATGCAATTCATATGATTTTATATATTCAGGGAAGATATTTTGATATTTTTTTATATTAGATTTTATTATTTTCTTTTTAAAAACAAAATTGACTTAGCTATATAACAATAATATGCCAAACATGTGGTTGAGGATTTAGTATGGCTTGAGGAGGAACCTACTTTAATAAGAAAGGCAATGTTTAAAGATGGTCTAGTTACATCTATTAAGTTTCATTGTGGCTGTATCAATGGTTTCAGTTTATATAAATCAATTTTGATTAAAGTCTTATTTTAAATAATGTGATATTACTTTATTACACCTATTTATCAAGAATGTCACTACCCTTTTATATCATCACTTTAAGTAAAATATTGTATACCCTGATTACAAAATCCATTTAGGTTACACACTTCTCTAATGCAAAGCAGAAACAGTAGTAGTGCAAACCAACTTTTTTTTTTCTTTAAAAGATAATTACAACACGCTGCTATTCCCACAACTCGAACCCTTTCCCTCCAAGAATCTTAAGCATTTTGTACATATAGAGGTGTTAATTCAGCTACAAGGCCCTTGATAACTTTTCAATTACTAAAGGTTCTCATTTCTCGTAAGCACATAGGTAGCTAAGCTAATGACAAATGAATTTGTAGTTTAAATTATCACTTTGGATCATTAGCCTCTGGCGTGGGAAGCATGCACTAGTTTTTTAAGCTCCTAATCCATGAAAGAAGACATCTTTTCCATTGTTAATTTAAAAAACAATTCCTTGTCAGATAGAACACCAAATATGAGTTTTATAATGTTCAAAGTTTGTAAGATGAATTAGAAGGTGATGGGGGACCCTTTTATCATCTTTTGGCATGAAGTGTAATGACTTTTATAGTTTGGGTTAAAGATTATTTAGAGTGGTTGCCTGGTTGGACTTGTACTGACTTGTACTTAATTCTTGAAAAGGATAGCGTTGAATGTGTGATACATTTTTCAATATTAATGAAAATTTATAGTTTGCAGGAAAAAAAAAAACTCTACAAGGAACTAAATAGAAAATAAAGGATAATACCCAAACTAATTTTATTGCATAGCTCTTCCAATTTTCAAACTAATTTAAACATTCGGATTCATTACAAATATAAATATAAAAGAAGAAAAAAAAAAGTAATTAACCTTTCTAAGCTTCTTAGTAACAAGTATTTTGGGTATAGTTTGTTTTAAGTTTTAGCTGTTAACTTTTATGTAAAAAATGTTAAATTTTATTAATTCTTTTACAACCAACTGAGTTATGGAAGTCTCAAGTGTATTGTTTTACAATTTCTGTTTGTTTCTTTTCTCTAGGGGTGAACCAAATGTAAATTTGCAGGCTCTACGGCATAAAAAATGTGAACAAAAAAGATCCCTAAACAAAAGAAACACTTCTTCAAATTTAACCTCCAAAACCTAAATTTACTATAATTTGAAGTATCAACATTCACATATAAGTACATTGAAAAATCAGCCTTATTTTTAACACATATCAATAACTGAGAACTTCAGAGCAACATATTGCATTTTTCTGACCTCTACACAATTTTAAATTCACAATTTAAGCATCCATGTAAAAAAACAAACCGGGCGAAGAAAACATCACAAAAAATAACTAGAGCTTTCTCTCTTGATTAAAACATAGTGCTATCACACCATTAAACATAAACTCAATCAAAATTTCTATAGACTTGTGAACAATTGCATCTCATCATAGAAGCAACCAACAAAGCACTAAAATTAAATCCTCAGCAAATATAAACAAACCCAGAAACATAATCCGATTCCACAAACCAATTCAATCTCAAACAACAATAAACCTTTGATCTTTTTTAACAGTTCTATTAGAAATTCAAAACAGAAGCCACAAACCCACTGTTTCTCGGCAACCAAACGGTGAAACCCATTTTCCATAAACACTGTTTCTCACCTTTTTTTTTCGTTTTCACAGACCGCGTAGACTGATCAAAGCTCTGTGAGTGAGAGTAGAGATTGAGAGTGGACTTTATTAAACTTTAGGAGAAGAGACCGCGTACGTACACCTCGCTGTGGCTTTACCAAACTTTTCGGCGAAGCTAATGAATGTGAGAGTGGAGACTGAGTGAGAGAAGAGGGTGACTGAGAGTGGAGAGGGTGAGTGAGAAAGGCCCTGAAGTGTGAGAGTGAGAGGGAGAGGGAGAGGGTGAGTGAGAGAGGCCCAGAAGTGTGGGAGTGAGAGGGTGAGTGAGAGAGCGTGAGACTGGTCTGTGTGAGAGAGAGAGGGTGAGTGAGAGACTGGAGAGGTGATGAGGCGTTATTTTTAAAAAATCCCCTATTTGAAAACCCACTGGTCTGAGAGAACGTTAATTTCCTTCGCACGTGCTATCTGCCACAGACATGACCCAGACATGACCAGCCCACGGTATTGACCACATTTAAAAATCGAGTTTCTAAGACTCGGTTTCGCTTTTAGCAAACCGAGTCTCTAAGACTCGAGATCCAAGTGGCGTCCACGTGGATTCTCAGTGCCCAGGTGTACTATACATGGATGCTCGGTCATAACTCGAGCCTCTAACACTCGATTTCCAGGTGTACTCCACCTGGAACTCGGCCACGTCAAACTGGGAAAACCGAGCCTCAAAGACTCGATTTATGAGGCCAAAATCGAGTCTTTGAGACTCGAGATGTTACTAAATAATATTGTTTGCAAACCGGGCCAACTAACTATATAGTTGGATAATTAGGCTTAGTTACCCATTTTCGCCCTTCTGCCAACTCCACGTGACTTTCAACTTTCAATTTCAAATTTTAACTATTGAGTACTATATATCAGTGCCATGATGTCATTAACATGCCATTGGTCCAAAAAAAAAAAATTTATATTATTATTTTTAGTATTAGTATTAGTATTTGAATGTAGCCTAATTATACTTTTGGTATGTACTCTAAACATTTTATGTGTATTATTGTACTACTTTGGATGTTAGTTTACTTATTTTTAGGTCTTACATAATTTAAATTCTAGACATAAACGTATTTTATGTCTAAAAATATTAAAAAATATGCCTAAATATAAAATTTAATTAATTATTTAACCGCCGTATCCCCGCCATGTCGTGTCCTTATTTTTCAAAAATTGCCGTATCCTTGTGTCCGTGTCCGTGTCGTGTCCGTGTCCATGCAATATAGAACGAAATAGATAAAAGCAAAAAACCATTACCCATCTACCCATTCAAAACCCACACCAATTTCTACCTCCAAATGTACCTAACAGAACTCTCACTCCCCTACAACTTCTTTTCTCAATCCTACCTTTCGAAAACCAAACAGGGGGCATAACATCCAAACTTGGTATCTAAGAATCAAATTTGCATCACAAAAAATCTGGAATGGAACACTTAATTCTATCAAATTAACTGATTCAAATGCCATTGCATAATGAGAAAGATAATAAATAATTTTCCTCACCATAAACATTGTAACATTTTACAACAATAAGCAAAAATATCAAACATAATTTTACCTAAATATCTGTTACTGATTACTGGCTGTAAAATGGTATTTTGTCATTTTTTGCTCTAGAAAGATAAAAATGACATTTTTTTCCCCTCAGTTTTCTTTGACACCAAACAGAACCATATGAGAAGGAAAAAGAAAAAGAAAATCCAATTCTACTACTTAATGCTTTCAATTACTAAATACAAATTTCAATACAATAAATAAAATAAAACCCTAGATTGCGAAATAGAACATGTAATGGAAGAAATGGTACCCAAAGAAGGTTCAGTGGCAGTGGCAATGGAAGCCCAGGAAGAAATTGCGAGGAAGATAAGGCAGGCAAAGCGGGCGGAGATCCGAACCGGTTTTGCAGAACCCATCATTTTCTGGGTTTTCGAGTGGGAAAGGTGATAGGGTTTGAAAATACGGTGAAGTGGGGAGGGTAGTTCCGCTATTTTGCAAAGCGCGCTACAGCTTTAATTGGGCCTAACCGACTTTACTCCGGCCCGTCTAGGTTGGATGGCCGTGGCCCATGGGCTGTTCATCTCTAACCCCAGTTTTCAATTCCAAGTCCCAACTTTGTTTCCGATTAAATTTTATAAAGATGTGATCTAAAACTCAAGTTTTATCCCTTCAATTCCAACATGACACATCATCATATTACATATTAAAAAATAGACATAACCACACTTAATTAATTCTCATTCCTATTTGAAAATCCAACTTAACTATAAATTTATTAAAATGTTATTATATGTGATAGGATGTATTAAGTTTTAAGTAAAAAAACTAATGTGATAATCTCTTATTGGATGATATAAAATATGGGTTTTACACATCGTCCTTACTAAATTCGATCTCTTTTGAAAATTACATGTAACATATTTTAATATTTTTGTGAATTGTCATTTTCATCCTTTAAATTTCATTATCATTATCGACTTGCCTTCTTTGCTTTATCAGTTTTTTGGATAGACACATTTTTCTTATTGAATTTCCCTCTACTGCTTTATCAAACAAATAAAAAAATAAATTAATGGATATCAATTTTTTGAATAGACACAAAAGCTTAATGGTTAATATCATTTTTTTCCCATTTCTTATCATCTTTTTCTCTAGTTTTAATGTTTTATCAATCAATTTTTCCTCTATTGCTTTATTATCATTTTTATGTGATTTTATTAATTTTTTTAGATAAACACAAAAACTTAGTTGTTATTAACTTTTTTTCCTATAATAAAATCACTTTAAAAAACAAATCTATATCTATAACTATATATATAATGGAGGAAGCCTAATCCATGATTCACTCCCGTTATTACATGTGGCATACCAAATGTTTTTAAAACCTTGAAATGACATGTTGTTTCAAATCCGAACCAACGTCATTTGTTAGGGGCAAAGACACTGTTTAAAACAATGGTTGTGTCTTTCGGCCACAACAAACAAAAAAATAAAAACATTACTTCTGTGCATCTATAGACATCGCATTTTGTACTCCTTACGACTCGGGCTCCCGTTCCCCAATGATGCTCGAACTCTAAGGCCCAAGGCTAATTTAGAGCCCAATCAAATATCAAATTGACTTGAGAAGTGTTAACATGGAAAATATAACTTTTTAAATGAATAAAAATCTATTTTTGGAAATAAAATGACCAAAGAGGCCCTTGGCACACGTACGTGGGCAGTAGCCTGCGTACGTGGGCTAAAGTATGCGTACGCAGACACACTTCTGCATGCGCAACTAAGGTTTCAAAGACATAAAAAAATGTAAGTTTTCTGTAATAATAACTGAGGTTTGGAATGAATCCATGAATCCCACATCGTCTAGAAGCCGTTCCAAACCCCATTTTTTTCCACTATATAAAGTCTTACATGATATATTTTCAAAATACATAGAATTCCCATGGGAAAAAATACAAGATTCACTAGAAAATAGTGAAACAAAAGGGAGGTTTTCACAAAACACCCTTAAGTCAATTTTGTTTGATTGGGACCTATTTTGGCCCCAATCCTTTTAATTTAACGTTGCTAATTACTTTCTTATTGGTTTGTGAATAGACTTGACTAAGAGGAACGATTAAAATTAAGCTTAAAAAGCTTTTCTTTGAGGTATCTAGTCTAAACTTTTCTTTTTCCTTTATTTCATTTTCTGCTTTTAAATCTTTCTGTTTGCTTTGTTTGTTTGTTATAATATGTTTTAATATGCTTTTCTAGTTTAGGTTTGTATGTTTGTATGTTTAAAATGCATGTTAGGTTGTTAGGATTTCCGTTTTGAGGTTTTACCATGTTTTTGTGTTTTTATGGTTTCTGGGCAAGAACCTATGTACACATAATCTTGCCTGCGTATGCAGGCTTGTTCTTGCATGCGTAAACCACTGCCCAAAAACCCTAATATTTGTTTTGCTTTTGCTTTCACATGTTTGTTTTGTTTAGCTTCTTTTCGATGTTTTTATGCTTCCAAAGTTTCTATTTCACATGTTTGTTTGCTTGCTATGCTATCACGTGTTAGAGTTAGGGTTTGTTTATTATTTTCCTTGTTTTTGATAACATGTACATGCATTCTCATGCTCATACATGATGCCATAAGTGCTGTGTTGTTGAAAGATAAGTTATGCATTGGTATGAACATGCATTTGATAATGTATATTGTTTGAATATTTTTTTTATGTCTTTTAATTCCAATTACATGCTTTATATAATTTTGTGATTGCCATGATACCTTGCTGCCATGATTGAGTTGTTGCCTTGTTTTAGATGTATGATATGATAGGGTTTTCACATGCTAGATGAATGCTAGGGTTTGTATATGTGTGTAGTTTGGTTTCTTATTGCTTTATAGATAGATAGGTATGTGTTTTGGGATAATGATTCCATGTTGTATGCTTAGATGTATGCTAGTGTGTGTGTGAGTATAGATACAAGTGTTGAACATGTTTTTAATAAAGTTAAGACATAAGACACAATGATGGGAGGCCAACCTTAAGATTGGGCAATCTTGGGTGCCTAACACCTTCTCAAGAACGTACCTAAACTCCAAACTCATATCTCTGGTAGTAAGATAAAATGTCATTCCTCGAGAGGATGCTATATATATGGTTCCTAAACCATTGCAAAAACTAGGTGACAACTCCTCTGTTGTGTCCACAGCATCATCCTATGCATCAAGAGGACCCAATCCTATGCATCATCCTCCAATCTCATCATTGACCGATCCTCTACAGAATCATCGAGCAAGAAATATCAAGAAGAAACTAGAAGGACCCGATCCTATACATAATCTCCAATCTCCTCATTGGCCAATCCTCTATAAAATTATGAAGCAAGAATAAACAAGCAGACACCAGAAGGACCCGATCTTATACATAATCCTTCAATCTCCTTATTGATCGATCCTCTACAAAATCATTGAGCAAGAATTAACAAAGAATCACCAGAAGGACCCAATCCTATACATCATCCTCCAATCTCTTTATTGACTGATTCTCTACAGAATCATCAAGCAAGAATTAAAAAGTAGCCACCAGGAGGACTCAATCATATACATAATCCTCCAGTCTCTTTATTGATTGATTCTCTACATAATCATCTAGCAAGAATTAAAAAGCGGACACTAGGAGGATCCGATCCTATACAAAATCCTCAAGTCTTTTCATTGATTGATCCTCTACAAAATCATCGAGCAAGAATTAACAAGCAAACACCAGGAGGACTTAATCCTATACACAATCCTCTAGTCTCTTCATTGACTAATCGTCTAAAGAATCATTGAATAAGAATTAATTGGGAGTCACGAGGAGGACCTAATCCTATACGTCATTCTCCAATCTTAGCATGATAGTTGATGCTCAACATAATTAATCAGAAAAAATTAATCATAAGTGAAACATGTGGAAAACCTAATCATCTTTGCAACCCACCAACCAAAATGAATTGTGTGATATGAAAATGATATGAATCTTGATACTGTTAGGGTGTGATAATAATAAATAAATTATGTTTTATGAAAAAAAAAATTGAATAAAAAATATCTTTCTATTAAAGTATCTTTGCATTGAAGACTTATAATAATATTTAATTTCCTTGTGTAAAATTTACATGATTATCATACTTAATTTATTGCATTTCATAGTGATATAATCTAATTCTGTAACATAAATTGTAGTGTAGCTAAGGTTGTCCTTCCACTGAGAAAAGGAAAATAAGAACACATCAAAAGCACCAATTATATATGGACAAATATAATTGAAACTAGCACAAAAAAGTTTGATAAAATTTAATAAATAAAATCACTAGGGTGTCAAGATTTTTCCACCAATAACATTAAGCATATACTACCAATTTTAGTACATAATCAGGTAAGTAAACACATAAACTACCCAATTAGAAGATTTAGAAATAAGCTTAATTAGTAAAACTCTTGGTTGATTCTATCAATCAATTGTTCCTATTGGAGCATTTTAATATTAAATAATTAAAATGAATAAATGTTACAATATAAATGTAAAGATGTGGGAGTGAATATAGAAGATGAAAAGTTAGTGAAAATGTTTAATCTTACACTGAAAATGAGAGAGACTATTTTGTTCTTTTTAGTTTTAGTGATTAATGGACTAATATGAATTGACTCAGATATTGGGCTAGATACGTGCGCAAGAGGAAGGTGAAAGGTGGAATTATAAAAAATGGAAATGAATTAGCCTCTTGGATCCTCCTACTTGACAGCCCATTCAGAATAATTACCATATTCGTTGGTGAGTAAATGACCCGAATTAATACTCCATTTTTATTATGGAAAATGAAGAGCCATTAACCCACTTAATGGACTATCCGTTTGGGCCTTTTCATTCTTCAGAAACTCTTTATCTCACCATTAACTGTGTAACTCCAGCCCATCAGATTAATATTCAGCATTTAATCTTGTAACACCCACTACATCAGAATAATGGACCTAACTAATCATATTAATTAGGGTAGTAATTTCGTGAGGTCCATTGCGCCTATAAATAGACTCATTCAGACCCAATCCAAGTTACTGAAAAATATACACAAAGAAAAAATAGAGAGATTCTTAGCAAGGAAGGGTGTTCTTTCTAGTGGAGTTTTGGGCTTGAACACTTTGTGCAGAGGTTTTTCTAGCCATACGACACTTATTGGGCTGTTGTATCCTGGGGGAGACAAGTCAGAAAAGGTCTGCATTTGTTACAAAGTTTAGCCAACCAAGGGCTTGAATCTCTTTAAAGAGAGCGAGTGTCGTGCCTTAATCTAAATAGTGTTGTGTAATTTCTCTCTTTAAATAAATAATATTCAGAAGTATTATTCAGTTTCTCTTTGTATTATTTCCATTATTATTGTGTTTGCATCAACAATTTTAAGGAGATTCAATACATGGAGCCTACACAAGAGAAACCAAATGAGCCTGTTGGAGATCTCAACAAGCCCTTTCACTTTAAGGGAGCCCACTTCAAGAGGTGGAAAGGAAATGTCCTCTTCTACTTGAGTCTTCTCAAAGTCGCCTACATTCTCATTGACAAGAATCCATCAAAAGTTTCTACTGATGAGATGAGTGAGGAAGAATATAGTCTTCATCAAGAAAAAATAGATAGGTATACAAAAGATGAATATAATTTTCGCTCTTATCTTTTGAATTGTCTTGCCGATCATTTCTATGATTATTATGATACAATTTACAATTCTGCCAAAAAATTTTGGAAAGCTTTACAAAACAAGTTTGATACTGAGAAGGCTGGTGCAAAGAAGTATGCTGCCAGTAGATTTTTCCGTTAGTAAATGGTGGATGGAAAATCGGTGGTGGATCAAACACTAGACTTCCAAGTGATTGTGGCAGAATTAAGATCCGAAGGCATAAAGATTGGAGACAATTTGGTGGTAACTGGCATAATTGATAAACTACCACAATCTTGGAGGGAGTTCCAAAAGACTTTGCGACACAAACAAAATGAGACATCCTTGGAGACTTTGATCACACGCATTCATGTGGAGAAGGAGGCCAGAGGACAAGATGCACTCATGACACAAGAGAGCAATGGTAATTCCACCACAAAGGTAAACCTTATTTCAGCCAATAATAATATGTGCAAAAATCATTTTCCTAAAAATGGTCAATTGAAGCCTAAAAAGAGAGTTTTCAAAAATAATAATAGACTTCAAGGATGCGGAAACCGGAATAAAAATTACAATAAGAACCAAGGACCCCCTTCACAAGATCAATTTAATAGATCATGTTTTGTCTGTGGCAAGAGTGGGCATATTGCTCGATTTTGCAAATTTCGGACACGTGAATCTATCCTGTAGGCTAACGTAACCGAAGAACCTTTAGTGGCTATAATTACAAACATCAATATGGTACAATATGTTGAAGGGTGGTGGGCAAATTCTGGTGCTAATAGGCACATCTGCTATGATAAAAATTGGTTTAAGTTGAACACTCCTTTTGAAGAAGAAAAAGCTGTTATGCTTGGTGACTTTAGCAAAACCAAGGTTCTTAGGAGTGGTAAGATTGAATTGAAATTCACTTCTGGACGTGTACTAACATTAAAAGATGTATTTTACACTCCGTCCATGAGGAAGAATTTGATGTCAAGTTTTTTGCTTAACAAGGCTAGCTTCAAGCAAACTATGGAATCTGATAATTATGTAATCACTAAAAATGGATTATTTGTGGGTAAGGGTTATGCTTGTGATAGAATGTTTAAATTGAATATTGAGAATAATAAAGCATCTACCAGTTCAATTTATATGCTTTCTTCTATTAATTTTTGACATGCTCGTTTGTGTCATATAAATGGTAGATATGTGGGAATCATGAGTAGTTTAGGATTAATTCTAAAACTATCAAAAGATTTTGAAAAATGTGAAACTTGTAGTCAAGCTAAGATTACAAAAAGACCTCATAAAAGTGTTGTAAGAAATACTGAATTGCTTGAGTTAATTCACTCCGATTTATGTGAATTTGAGGGAATTTTAACTCATGGAGGAAATAGATATATTATCACTTTTATTGATGATTTCTCAAAATATACAACTATTTATTTGTTGGAAAATAAAAGTGATGCTTTTGAAAAATTTCAAGATTTTTTTAAAAGAAATTGAAAATCAATTTGGTAGAAAAATAAAAAGAATTAAAAGTGATAGAGGCCGTGAGTATGAATCAAGTGCATTCAACTCATTTGTTCAGTCTTTGGGAATTATCCATGAAATTACTACACCATATTTACCTTCTTCTAATGGTGTGGCTGAAAGAAAAAATAGAACTCTAATTGAGTTAACAAATGCCATGTTAATTGAATCTAGTACAACTTTACATTTTTGGGGTGAAGCTATTTTAACTGCATGTCATGTTTTGAATAAGATGCCACATAAAAAGTAACATACCACACCTTTTGAGATGTGGAAAGGACATAAGCCAAATTTGGGATATTTGAGAGTATGGGGTTGTCTTACTTATGTAAGGATTATTGACCCTAAATTACCTAAATTAGGTATAAGAGCTACTACCTGTGCTTTTCTTGGTTATGTGATTAATAGTGCAGCCTATAGATTTTTTAATCTTGAAAATAAAATAATTTTTGAATTTGGTGATGCAATTTTTCATGAAGAAAAATTTCCTTTTAAATTGAAAAATAGTGGGGGTGAAGAAAATATTTTGTCACAACCTAGTTCTTCTACTTCACATTTACAAAATCAAGAAAATTTTCAAATGGAACCTAGAAGGAGTAAAAGAGTTAGAGTTGAAAAGGATTTTGGTCCTGATTATTATGTTTTTAACATTGAGGAAAATCCCCAAAATTTAAAAGAGGCTTTAACATCACTTGATGCTATATTTTGGAAAGAGGCTGTAAATGATGAGATGGAATCTCTAATTTCTAATAGAACTTGGAAATTAGTAGATCTTCCACTGGGTTGTAAGACCATAGGTTGTAAATGGTTCCTTAGAAAAAAATTGAAACCAGATGGATCAATAGATAAGTTTAAAGTTAGACTTGTTGCAAAAAGTTTTAAACAAAAAGCTGATCTTGATTTCTTTGATACTTTCTCTCTGACAACAAGAATTACATCTATTAGATTGTTAATTGCTATTGCTGCAATTTTTTATTTGAAAATTCATCAAATGGATGCGAAAACTACTTTTCTAAATGGGGACCTAGAGGAAGAGATTTATATGGATCAACCCGAAGGCTTTGTAGAGCCTGGACAAGAAAGCAAGGTATGTAAGCTAACTAAATCCCTATATGGCTTAAAACAAGCATCTAAGCAGTGACATGAAAAGTTTGATTCCTGCATAATTGAGAATGATTATAAATCAAATGAATGTGATAAATGTATTTATTCTAAATCATGGAATAATTTACATGTTATTATTAGCCTTTATGTGGATGATATGTTGATTTTTGGGTCAAATATGCATGTTATAAATGAGACAAAAAATACGCTTAAAAGCCATTTTGATATGAAAGATCTTGGTGAGACTAATTTTATTTTGGGCATGAAATATTTCTTGATCAATCACATTATGTTGAGAAAATATTGAGAAAATATCATTTTCATGATCACAAAAATGTAGCTACTCCTTTTGATTATAGTGTTCACTTATTTCCTGTGAATAATGATGATGAGATTTTTAATCAAAAGGATTATGTTAGCATCATTGGTAGTTTGTATTATGCTACTGATTGTACTAGACCTGACATTGCATATGCAGTAGGAGTGCTAGGCAGATTTACTAGCAAGCCTAGTAAAGATCATTGATTAGCTATTGAGCGAGTTATGAGATATTTAATTGGTACCAAAATTTATGGCTTATTTTATAAAAAGTACCTTGCTATGATTGAAGCTTTTAGTGATGCCGATTGGAATACTTTGTTAGGTGATTCTCTCTCTACCACTGATTATATTTTTACCTTAGGCAGTGGTGCTATTTGTTGGAAATCTAAAAAGCAAACAATAATTGCTAATTCAACAATGGAAGTTAAATTAATAGCATTTGTTTCAGCTAGTGAAGAGGCAAATTGGCTTAAAAATTTGTTATATGAAATTCCACTTTGGGAAAGGCCAATTTTACCTATATTAATTCATTGTGATAGCACTGCCACAATTGGTAGAGTTAAAAACCGTAACTACAACGGTAAAGCCAGACCTATAAGAAGAAAGCACAGTACCATGCGATCTTATTTGAGTAGTGGCATCATAACTGTGGATTATATTAAATCTAATGATAATCTTGCAGATCCATTTACCAAGACCTTGGCAAAAGATAGAGTTTGGAATATATTGAGGGGGATGAGACTAAAGTCCATAGAATCATAAGCCATGTATGAGGATACCCAACCCAAGGACCAGAGATCCTGAGAATTGGGTTCAATGGGAAAAACGAATCATACGATGGTCATAAGAAATGCACTATTTATTTTTTTAATTATTTATTTTGTAAATAATTTTTTAATTGTTCATCCCTATGATGTAAGTGCATTTGTCCTGTATTGTGGAGAGGTTAAGTAAAAAACTCTTAATAAAATTTGTAGCTCGTATGAGTGAAGTGTCAAAATTACAGGAGCACCCTTGACAAAATTTCACCTTTGTGAGTGTGGGGGTGGGGCCGCTCCTTATGAGATTTGAACTTAATCTCAAATACACTCATGAAACTAAGATTAACACACGGCCGTAAAGTGCTAGCTATAAAAGCTCATGTCAACACCTAGATTGTTATGTAAAAGCAGTGACGCTTAATTTTCCTAAAGCAGTCCTAGTTCAAGTCGGAGACCACTACGACTCTGGATTTGAGATCGCTTTTTAACTAAGTGAAGGTTCAATGCAGAGCACACCTCCATGATGCATAGTGACCTGTCTTTGCCTAGTAATCTCTTTTTAACTAAAAAATTTAATATTAAAACGAGTGGGGGATTGTTGAAGCATTTTAATATTAAATAATTAAAATGAATAAATGTTACAATATAAATGTAAAAATGTGAGAGTGAATGTGAAAGATGAGAAGTTAGTAAAAATGTTTAATTTCATATTGAAAAGGAGAGAGACTATTTTGTTCTTTTTAATTATAGTGATTAATGGGCTAATATGAATTGACTCAGATATTGGGCCAGATACGTGCGCAAGAGGGAGGTGTAAGGTGAAGGTATAAAAAATGGAAATGAATCAGCCTCTTGGATCCTCCCACTTGACAGTCCATTCAGAATAATCACCATATTTGTCGGTGAGTACATGGCCCAAATTAATACTCCATTTTTATTATGGAAAATGAAGAGTCGTTAACCCACTTAATGGATTATCTATTTGGGCCTTTTCATTCTTCATAAACTCCTTATCTCACCATTAACTGTGTAACTCCAACCCATCAGATTAATATTCAGCAATTAATCTTGTAACACCCATTACATCAGAATAATGGACATAATTAATCAGATTAATTTGAGTAGTAATTTCGTGAGGCCCATTGAGCTTATAAATAGACTCATTTAGACCCAATCCAAGTTACTGAAAAATATACACAAAGAAAAAATAGAGAGGTTCTTGGCAAGGAAGGATGTTCTTTCTAGTAAAGTTTTAGGCTTGAACATTTTGTGCAGAAATTGTTCTAGCCATACGACACTTGTTGGGCTATTGTATCTTGGGGGAGACAAGTTAGAAAAGGTCTACACCGGTTACAAAGTTTAGCCAACCAAGGGCTTGAATCTCCTTAAAAAGAGCGAGTGTCGCGCCTCAGTTCAAATAGTGTTGTGTAATTTCTCTCTTTAAATAAATAATATTCAGAAGTATTATTCAGTTTCTGTTTGTGTTATTTCCATTATTATTGTGTTTGCAGCAACATTTCCAAAAATTTAGTTTAGACAAGAATAATTTTGTTTGGAAAACCCAAGAACTTCGCATACCCTAAAGGCAATATAATGACAAAAGTAATATCTATCAAAATTAACGTGGCTAGCTAGAAAGACTATATAACCCTATTCTAACAATAAGAAGATTCAAAAATAGACTTATGAAAAAAATTAGAAATTAAACATCAATCTTACAAAACAATTATAAAAAGAGAACAGTTGATTTCAATAATATCAACATTAAAAACATGCTTTGATTGATAACTGGACAACTTACAATATTAGAGATTCATCCTTAACCCTAACTTAGGTTCTTAAATTTCCATAGAAAATAAAAACTTTCAAAATTAATATGTGAAATTTTTTTTCAAAAGCCAAATGTATATCTAAAAGTTGCAGCGTAGTATTTATTGTTGCTGGGCTCTAGTAGAGCCACATTAGTAGCCACATCATTCACCTATTTCCTGCATTTTCTCTCTCATTTTTAATTATTTTTCTCTTTATTAATTTTTCATCTTACAATTACACTTTCTACAACACTTCCTCCTCACTTTTAGAGCCACCGCATCAGTTCTTCTAAAAGGTTTCTTCTATTTTACAATAAAAACCTACTTTTTTCTATTTTACATCATCACTTTTACAAAACACTCACATCAGTCCATCTATTATACACTATATTTTATATAAATAATATTTTTATATTCTTTTTTTAATATTATTTTATCTCTACCGTTTCTTTTTCTTATTCTTCCTCTTTTTTCTTTTTCTTTCTTTTTCCTTATCTCTCTGCCGTTTCCTCTTTCTTTCTTCTTCTTTCTCTCATGGCCAGATCAACACTGCATCACAAGCACCACAAACATCAAAACCCACAAGCACCACCAATCTCTGTCAACCCACAAGCACCTATCTACACTGCCAGCACCGATCCACATCACTGATCCACATGCAACGGCGGTGATGGTGACGGTGATGAATTTGCCTCTCCAATCCATGATCCACTGATCCACGATCACCGATCAATGATCCACAAGCAACGATCCACAATCAAAGCACCACAAGGACCGTTCCAGTTGACACACAACCACAAGTTCACAAAAATGCTCTCTCTGTCTTTGTCTCTGTTGGTGTGTCCGTGTGTGGGTGTGGGTGTATTTGATTTTTGATTGATTTTGTGGTGTGATCATGTGCGGGTTTGTTTAATATTTGGTTGATTTTGTAGTGTGTTCGAGTTGTGGTGGTGGTGGTTGGCGGTGCTGGGCTGCGGTAGTGGTGTTTGGCAGTGTTGAGTTGTGGTGATGTGGGTGGTGGTGCTGTGTCTGTGTGGATAGTGGTGGGGGTTATCAATTGCAGAGATTATGAGTTGAAGAGAGAGAGAGAGAGAGAGAGTTAGGGGAAGAGAGAATGTGAAGGGAGAGAAATAATATTAAAATAATGTATAGAAGAGTTACAATAATCGTGCATATATGCACCATTACTGCACAATTTTACACCCACTGATGTGGGTGTTTTTTTGGTCAAAAGGTGTAAAATGAGCTACTTTTTGTATTTTGCAAGATTTTGCAACCACTGATGTGGTTGTTCTTACTATCTTATTTCCCCACTACTCTATATCTTAGCGTTACAATTCTTCCATCTCTTCATCTTCCTATTATTTTGACTCTTCTTCTCATATTTTATTTTATTTTTTATAAATTTTGTTATTCTCTCTTCCATTCAATCTATATTTTGCCTATACAAAAAGTGAATACTCTCTCTCTCTCTCTCTCTCTCTCTCTCTCTCTCTCTCTCTCTCTCTCTATATATATATATATATATATATTATAAAGACGCAATTTGAGTCCCTAGTCCAAGGGATGGATGGGTTTAGGCCTAAAAAACTCAATACAATGAATTTGTAGAGAGTGGGTTGGGAAACTGGGCTTTAATGAGTTAAACAACAAGTAAAGTGGATCTAGATGACAAGAAAATGAAGATAGACTGGTCTAATTTAAAGAAAATCGTCCTTGGCACAATCCGAGGAGATCAGTTCATATATATTTCTCTCAAGTTTGATTACAAGTTCAGCTCTTGATTGCTACAGTTTTTTTCTTTCCAATCTCCGATCCCTTTCTCTCAGGGCCTCCCTTCTATTTTATACCATCTTCCTCCCTTCATCTCTGCCCTCCACGTGTAGATTAGATTGATAGTTTTGGTCCTTGTCCCATCAGTACCTTCCTAAAATCTCTGAGAATAGCTGTAAAGCTGAAAACTACTGTTCAGGTATCACTACCTCATTAATGCGGACAGAGAGTTAGTTGCAGAGCATTTAATGCGGTGGTAGCAGCTTCCCCTTAAATATTTCATAACTTTCCTCTGTCTTATTCCTTCCTGATACTTATCCTCATCAATGGAGTTGTCCGGAACGTTACTCTTGATGTCAGACCACACCTTCTAACCTCGGCCTTAGTCAGCCAAGGAAGAATTCCTCCTCAGAGCACTTTTTTGGACCCTCATGACCATACCTCACCTCTTCATTCATTAACATGGACTCATCTGACAATATTTCCCCGTCCTTGGACTACTTAATGTCCTCGGATTGGGTCCCCGGCCTAATATACATATAGATATGTACTTCTGGGCCTACATATATATATATATATATATATTCAATTCTTTTGGATTTTGGTAGATTTTTAATTCTTGATTGCGTCTCTATATTTAGGTTGATGAATTTTTTGTGTTGAATACTACTTTTAAGTTAGATGTGATTTGGTAGTATTTTAATTTGTTATCTTTTTTTTCTTTTATTTTTCGTTGCGACTTGTGAAGACAGTCTTAACAATAGCCTTTAGTCCAATAGGGTGTTGTGTAACTTAAGTGACTACACGTGAGTTTTAAACTAAACTTCCCACACGTGTCTTCATCAACTAGCACATACACGCTTGTCATAAACGATGCCGTTGTGTTTCATCTCCATTTGAGCTTTATGCTTAACACATGATAGTAGATTATGCATAGTTGTTTGGTGAGATGCTCCTAACATATGTAAAAATTATGTAATAATCATTCATTCAATTATTATTTGTTAATAAAATTGTATATATTTTCTATAAGTATATTCTACAAGTCAATTTTTAAAATAAATAAAAAAGCACATGACAACTGTAGTTGATGAAGTACAAAATAGCACATAAAAAACAGAACAAAAGATTTTTATTCCAAAAAAATACTACCAATTTTATTACAAAAAATTTATAAATTAATGTAGGAATGAATATTATTAATGTTACATTAATAATATAAAAAATAATTTTCCTTATTAATGCGCTTTTATTTTAAAGTTAACACTATATATAACTTTTGTGTAAGTATTATTTTTGAGGTTTGAATTGGACCACTTGTTGATTGCCAATTAATTTACTAGTGGCCACTTGCCCAAAAAGACGATCAGAAATATACCTGGCAATTTTCTTATGAAATTTTCTAATGATCATCTGCTTAACTTTCCACTCCCTATTTCTTTGTCAACAAGAATTGCTTGCAAATGGAAGAAAATATGGAACCTCAGCTACGTGCTTTCCCAACAGTGGAAATCATGTTCATTGCATAAAATATTGTTCCGGTTTGGTTGACATGGTTAAGACTTAAGCTCAAGACAAAAAACATGGCACAAAAATCTTATGAGCTTATGATTAAAGGTAAGGGATGTGTCAAAAGTAGTAAGAGATAAAGTGATTGCATTATTGACCAATAATTCAATCAATTGTTCGACAGAAACATTCTACACTTTCTAATTTTAAAAGGGAGTCTAGTGGTGCAAGCACTATGTAGACGTTGATGCGTTTCAGCGTGGTGCTTGATTTGTTGGGGAACGTAAAATATTCATTCTGCTTTTAAGTTTTTACCACTCACGTTCTCAGCTTTTAAGATTTAGGGTGTTTCATGGAGACTATTGTTAATATATATTTTTTTAAGTTTGTTCAAAACATTAATGAACACTTTATTGAGAATTTACTCCTTAAATTGGTTTTCTATTGTTTTATCATCCAAAAAAAAAAAAAAAAAATTGAAGAAAACTATTTGGCAATGTTTTTTTTGCCCTTTTTCTCCTAAAACATCACAACCGGCAACATCCATGATCCAACTCCAATTCCAACCATTTCAGTGACACTATCTTCAATTCATTTCCAAACCTTTTAAGTTCCGAGTCTACCTGTTTCGACAACTTGTTCATGTTGGGACCCATCTCCAACTCAATCCATGCTATCTTGGACTGTGCTCTCTGTTGTATATTTTGATAAATATACTTACATTGTAATATTAGAAGTTGGATTAAACAAGAATCCAATTATGAAAGTGAGGAAATGATTTTGCATTAGATCATTTGAGCGAGTGTCAAGTGAATATATATCAGGTGAGATTCTCTGTTTGAAATTCTGACAAGTTGGGTTGAACAAGATATCATGCTAGTGTTAGGCAAACCTTTCTATTTGAAAATTCTACATAGTTTGCTCAAGCGAGGTTAGAGTGAGCTTGAAACGATGTGTTTTATGCAAAATAAATAAATAAATAAATAAATTTGGTTTTACGAACCCATTGGCAATGTTTTTTTTCCCCTTTTTCTCCTAAAACATCACAACCGGCAACATCCATGATCCAACTCCAATTCCAACCATTTCAGTGACACTATCTTCAACTCATTTCCATACCTTTTAAGTTCCGAGTCTACCCGCTTCGACAACTTGCTCGTGTTGGAACCCATCTCCAACTCAATCCACGCTATCTTAGACTGTGCTCTCTGTTGTATATTTTGATAAATATACTTACGTTGTAATATTAGAAGTTGGATTAAACAAGAATCCAATTATGAAAGTGAGGAAATGATTTCGCATTAGATCATTTGAGCGAGTGTCAAGTGAATATATATTAGGTGAGATTCTCTGTTTGAAATTCTGACAAGTTGAGTTGAACAAGATATCATGCTAGTATTAGGCAAACCTTTCTATTTGAAAATTCTACATAGTTTGCTCAAGCGAGGTTAGAGTGAGCTTGAAACGATGTGTTTTATGCGAAAAAAAAAATAAAAAAATAAAAAAATTCGGTTTTACGGACCCATTTGACATGATTTCATGTGCTTTACGGTCAAAATTGTTTTCAATTATTTTTTGAAAGGGAATAACACCTAGTTATAATTAGTGTCATTTTATGGTGCCTATTTATTTGAATCCTCACTGAATCAATAAAATAGAGGATACAATCAGTTCTTTCCTGCAATATGTACATATATTCTACATAAAACATTTTATATAGAATTTCTTGAGTAATTCTAGACTTACTATATGTATATATTGGGTTTTGTTGTATCTTGAAGACAATTTGCCTGTAGGCTGTAGCCCTTTAGTTTTTTTGAAGTTAGGACAAAACAAATCTTGAAGGCAACATTTTATATAGAATTTCTTGAGAATATCTAGAATTACGTACTATAACTCTATAAGTAGATACTCGAGTTTTGTTGCATCGTGGAGACTATTTGCCTGTAGCACTTTAGTTTCTTTGAAGTTAGGTCTTGAAGACAACGACTATGCGCCTCAGAGCCTTCATTTTTTGTCCTTTCCTTCGCTATTATTCCCGGAGATTTCTTGGTAGTTCAGTGCCCCCTTCTCTCACGTGAAGGGTGAACATTCTCTCAAACTACCTAAGTATTTCCCACTATTCCCGACACTCTCAACTATGCTTGCAACTACCTAGCCAATCTCCTCCTGCCATGTGTCCGTTGCACCATCTGCCTCAACTCCAATCTAGTCCTCGTCGATGACTTTGCCAAGCTAGTCGCATCCCCATGAAAAAAAGCCCCCACGACTTCATGCATTCACGGGAAAAAGAGGTCTTTTACCATAGAATTGAATACCATAATTGAGAACTGCTAGATCCTCTCTTGTAGTTCTTTTTTTAGCTGAGTAATGCATGCATAATAAATTTCACAATTTTTTTCACACTGTATTGAGTTGACAGAATATAATTGGTGTTAACATTATTCTTACCCGAGTTAGTCTAGTACTACAACTAATTTTACAACTATGTCACAATTTTGCCACATGACAACCCATGAATGGTGAAATCAGAGATCCACATAGACCCACCATTTTATTTCTACAACTTACAACTCACCACACAAGCAAGTGGCAAAAATAATGAAAATTATTGTAGTACTATACTTATTATTATTATGTTTTTTTTTTATACGAGGCACTATACTTATTCTTTTTACTAGAACAACCACTATCACCACATTATGACACCAATTATGGACTGCCACATCATGTACGAAATTTATTGTTAAATTACGTGTACTTAAGACTCTCTCTCTCTCTCTTCAGCTAGATACACATCTTTTTCATTTTCAGTACGAAGAGTACGTACGTACGTACCAGTGCAGGTCTTTAGAGCTAACTTAAAAAACACTCTTTCTTAGCATACATATAGGTGAAAGTAAAACCCCACAGTTTTAATGAACGGTTAAGGAGCATGTATAAGCGACAAATATCCAACCCACAATTTTAATGGAAAGCTAATTAATTACATTCTAAGCAGAGGGGTTAATCTAATCTTCAGAGTATTATCCGTACTTGTCCAACTTTTACGTGGTACATCTAACACAAAACCCTAGCAAGGTCTAGCTGCAGAAACAGAAAACACATGTTTCTGAAAAAAGAAGAGAGAATATAATAAAAGTAGTGAAAGGATGCACGGTTGCTTCTTGTTTTATTGGTGACAGAGAATATAAAAGTAGTGGAAAGTGAAGGGTTTGGTTGGGTTAGTGCGTTCAAGTCCCAATCTCTGCAATGCTGTGTAAGGCTGGCCTCCATTGCCCACCACCACCACCACCACCACCATAGTGCCTACCCACGCTTCTACCAGTGCTGCTGCTGGTGCTGCCATCGTTGCTTCCCAGATCATGGTGAATCTCCTGCTCCATCTGAAAATGAGAGAAAGCACAGGCATGAATTAGAGTTAAGACTCACGTCATGAGACACTGACAATTCATAAAAGCAATAGGCATTGCCACCTTTTTTTTTTTTTTTTTTTTTTTTGTTTGTTTATTTTTGCTATTGCAGTAGATTCACTACTAGCTTGAAGCAAGAAAAGTATGACTTGGTTGTTACTTGTCAATTGTCATAAGCTTATTTTTGGAACTTTGCTTAAATAAGGATAAAAGTACAACGGTCATTAAAAGATTTACATAAATAAATTAATTAATATTGAAGCAATATAAGTAAATCATCTAAGAAATGCAGCATTACCTATCCTTTGCATTTAAGAAGTTTTATGTACTAAAAAACAAAATCCAATAAGTTTAGATAAACAATAAATTTTAATACTCTTTTTTTTATGGGCAATGGTTTAAATGAGAAATTCTGATTGGTGTGCCATAAAAGCAACAATGTAAAAAAATTGTAAATTTTATTAGCAATTTAGCATTGTTGAACCATTAAAAAGAAATGCAGTTAAAGAAGTTGTAAAAAGTTAACAAAGTAAATTGCATCAACATATTTCGAATTCAGATGGTATTGTCCAAGGTCTATACTTACCATTCGGTCCAATAGAGCCACAGGGACCACAGAACAAGGATTTTTATTTATTTTTTTTCTTTCTTTTCGAGAGAGAAGTCCTCAGAGCAAAGATAATTGATAATTCATCAATCCAATAGAGGACAAAGTACCAAAAAGTCAATAAGTGGGGGAAAAGCCTTTGCGTGATTTCTTAAAGTGACTTTGTTTCTTTGTCGTTGCTCCTAATAAGAGACAAGTAATTGGTGGACGATGACAATGATCTTTTCAGCAAATTAAAGGTGCTAATGTTGAAATGAACAGTGTGAAAAAATGGTTTCAAAGGACACAGTACACGCATGCACTTCAGTCACCATGATCTACAATTGAAGTTCATTTGTTAAACTATATATTAACCATTCATGTTTAAGTTTCTAAACTCTCCTAGCTGTAGCATGGAATGGAACTACTACAGGAAACAATTCCATTTCATTTGTAGTTCCTTGACTCCTATACCTTGAAGTTATCACAAAACGCCTATGGATAAAGTATTAGCAACCACCTACAAAACTGAAGACTCCAAGTACAGAAATCAATTCCTATAAATAAATAAATAAAAGTACAGAAATTAATAATGGACACAGCACACAGAGCATTGACGTAAACAGATATGACTTATAAGCATCCGTGGCATGCTTTAAAGGGTAAAATGAACAGATGACCAAGTTCAACTTTATTTTTCTCCTAATAATGCAGTCTGCAATTGCATTTGGTACCTTGTCTAGATTGCATCTGCAGCATTATGACTTTAGAATCAATTCTCCCTCGCTAAAACAAAAGCAAGAAGAGAGAAAAAATAAATAATGAGAGTCAATTATTCTTTTGGAGAAGAGCCTAGATGAAATTTTATGTCGGTTTGGCTAGCTTATTTTTTGCCAACTTATTTTACTATGCAATTTATTTTTACTATTATTTATGAATTTCACTGCACTTTTTGGTACTATTCATGAGTACTATTATACTATTTCAACTAAGATTTACCTTTATCTTTATTACTTTCAGCAAAAAAAATTTAATTTCAATAAAATAAACGGATTCTAAACAGACCCTTCATAAGCAATAGATTTCTAGGAACAACTTTTTATCACAGCACTTATCTTATCTGATAGATTATAAGTGATTACTTATCATTATCACTTTGCCAAAAATTATAGCACAAAAATTGTCTACAAATTTTCTTTTTGTGGAATAATTATGGAATTGTTCTAATCACACACTGACTCAACTTATACATTTGTTAATTTGTGATTGAATTACTTCACTTAGAGATATGGGTCCACTCTGACACTAAATACTTATATTTAGGATGAAAAGTAATCTAATCATTGTTTAACTCGCGCATGGCTAAAATTGTCTTAAAACTTTTTAATAACTATAAATAAGGCCGACATCACAATGCCTAAAAAGTCTTCATCTGCAGCTTGGGGAGGATAAGGGGTGGAGGCGGGTTGGGGGTTGTGTTTTAGATAACATTAATAAATATACCAAATGAATTAATTTATAAATTTAGTGTCATCAATTATATAAAAAAACAAAAAAAAAAAACTATTTAAACATCATTTATTCAACGATTAAGTTTTTTATGACTACCAATTATATTTATTATCACATAATTTATAAATTTTAGATAGTAAAATTTGTAAATACTTCTTACTTTTTCAAAACTTAGTATACGTTGCCAACTTGCCACAAACTTTTAGTTTTTTTTTTTTTTTTTTTGCTTTTTGTCCAACTTTTTTTTAGAAACAAAAAGCAATAAAATTATTTTTTTTTTTTAATTTTGAGTAACTAGATTTATTAAATGTCCAATTAAGATATACTTATTTTGCTGAAACTAAAATTTTCTTTCTGAAAGTACTGTAAATAAAAAATAATAAAATTTATAAATAGTATCAAAAAAACCGTATGGCCTATGAATGGTACAAAAATAAACTAAATAGAAAAATAAATTAACAAAATTAATCCATGCCAATTTGGCTACAAAATAAATTAAAAATAAGGGCCTGTTTGGTTTGTGTTTTCAAACAACATTTTTTAATTTTTAAACAATATTTCACGCATTTTAACACACTTTTTTACCCACACGTATTTTTATAAATATTTTTAAATAATAATTTTCAATTTTTAAACACATATAACAAACAGCCCTAAGTCTTAAGTTGGGCTAAAAAAACACATTTGTGAGGAATCTGAAACCAATTTTACAACGTCATCTCTTACGCATTTTTTATCCCGGGAAAATTTCTAATGAAATGAAATAAAGCATGTTTAACATGGGACATGGAGGAAATGCCTCGAGATCCGTAAACTAAGGAAAGTCCAGATTCCTCCAACACAATTTTCCACCAAAGATATACATAATCTGACACTTTTTTGGTTATCGTTCCTATTTTTCTTTTCTTTTATAAGTATAAAGAGAATTCCAACCCGAATCTTTTGTTCAACCACAAAAGAACCTTAATCAACCGACCTAATTGTAACTGAAGCATTGCATCAGTCATGCAAAATAGCCTAAATGCAAAATTTTAGCCATTCAACTTTAAAAATACCTACCTCGGTTAGCGTAAAATTATACATTTTAACTATTAAATTGTGTTTCTCAAAAAAAAAAAACTACTAAATTGTAGTTGTGTATATGTATTTTTTATTTTTTCTTTATGTTTTAGAAAAATAAATGTCCAAACTCGAAAGTTGTAGATGATGGTTGTGATAGCAGAAGTGAGAAAAATATTTTAAAAAATAAAAATATACATATCCTAATAAATTAAATAATTAATTAAAAAAATTGATGCAAGTATTTTTTTAAGTTATTATATAGAAAAGATAAACACATATATTAAAATAGGGTCATGCTAACGAGTGCCCTTAAGGCATTGGTTAACAATCTATTTTAAAAAAATTTTGACGTCACTTTTATGGAAAATGAAAAAAACTATCAAAATATTAATTGCTTTTCTTTCTTTTCCCATCAAAACTTTCTTTAAATGAATTATTAAACAATACCCTAAGAGCATTCGTTATCATTTTTCATTAAAATAAAGATAAATTTTTGCACAGAATACTTAGTCTATGTTAGACTATCAAATAATAGGTTAATAACTATGTTTTGTTAACTTTTTGTCAAAAAAAAATTTTGTTTATAATTTTAAGAAAAAGGAGACAGTTCAAGATTACCTACTGTACTTTTGATTACTGGAATAGTCCTTCCGTCAGTTTCATGAAAGAATGGGAATAGACGTGAAAGCTATCCCTATTGCTATGACTATGACATGAGCCTAATAAGTAATATGCCTACGACTCTACGAGGCCCCGTACTTACTGTTTCTCGAAATCGAAGCCCAAAAAATACAAAATCAAATGCCACTCTGACTAATTTATCCTAAAACATTTGAATAATTTAACAGTAAAAATCAATGAAGATTAAAGTGTTATTTTAAGGTTTAACTGTTTAAGTACTAACCTTATTATTAGATTTGGGATTCGAACAACCCGAGCCTTTTTTCCTCAACTCAACGCCAAGCCCAAGTCCTCCTCTCTCAAGCAATTTGCCCAGTTTCACACACTTCTTTGCAGCAAACTCCTTCAACACATCTGCAACCAACAATTAATTAATACACCAAAAAAATAACACACGTAAATCCAAGCAAGGGACAAGCTAGAATAGACTAGACTGGCCATGACAAAATTAATAGCAAAAAATTTTACCCATTAAACGAGTTATGGGAATGGCATGATCTTTATATAAATCGTTATGGGTTTGAGTACATATATAATTGTGACATGTAGACTGTAGAGTGCAGTAATACTAGGCTTTAGAGTGTTTAACTTTACCTTCGAAGCTGATTAAACGATAAACTTGTCCGATGAGCAAGGTGTCGTCTGGTCGGAGAAGCTTGAGCTGCTTCAATGGCGTCCCATTCTCTGACTTCAAAGTCGGAGAGGTCACCACAAGTGCCACGTAGTGGCCTGGGTTCAAGGTCATGATCTCGTGGGCACTCACCGACCAGTAAATCCTCTCGATCTTGTTCCCCGGGTGTTGGATCACCACCGTCGCCGCCTCCGCCGCCTGACAGTTCCCCATGATCTCTTTCTCTCTAACAAACTCCGCGTGAAACTCTTAAAAACTACTACTACAAACCCAACAATATATCTGAACGAACTGAAGCTATTTAATTCTTCAAACACTCGAAATTGTCTCTTATTTAGTACCCTGAAAGAGAAAAAAAAAAACGTTTTGTTTCGGAGCTAGCGTTAAAATACGTACGGTGAAAACAGACGTAATCTTTATGGTTTCATTTCTATACTAATACTATAGTACTACACCTAGGTGAAGGGAAGGGATTGAGTCCCTGTATTAGGGAAGCTAATCAGACATTAATGATTGACAATATATAGCCAAGGAGTAAGAGATATCACCCAATAACGAAAACACCGAGTACCCAGAACTGATTTCTCTCTCAGTACTTCAATTTTAGCTCATTTAGAACAATGGGAAATGATTCGTTTTGGGTGGGTGTGCGTGGGTTTTAGAGGAATGAGAGATGAGAGTGGTGGGTGCTTTAAATCATATATGACGATTTAATGATCAGATTATTGAAGAGGAGAAAGAGTAAGTGGTGTACGAACGAATACAGAAAAAAAAACTTTTACTTTAGTTGAGACGTGTTAGATCTGCAAAAACACCTGGGGGTTGCGTCTAAAGGTTTTTAGAGAGATAGAGAGTGCGTTGTGGGACCGGTCTGGATCTCAAATTTAATTGGAAGATTTGTGAGGTCATGATCTGATAAAAATGGTAGGTTTCTTCATTGATACTTGGTACGTACGTTGGGTTAAAGAGGGGAAAAAAAAAAAATTGGATCAGGGTATATCATGGTACAGTTATTGTTCAATGTACTCATCAAAAAAAAATAAAATAAAAAAGTTATTGTTCAATGTATTGAGACATAATTTTTCAAAAAAAAGAATCTAATAAGACATAAAAGTTATTTAGTAATGTCATGTCTAAAATTGTATTATTAATTTTCCAAAGTGGCAAAAACAGAAGGTTTATCATTTGATGTGATGAAATATTATCAAATTGGATGTATTGTCGCAGTCTAAAGGTAAAATATTAATAATGATAAAATCATTATTATATAAATGGGTTATTACAAATATAGTTTGTTCTATGTGTGATTAAACTTACTTTTAAAAGTATTAGATAGGAGAGAAAAATTGAAGTGAAAATTGAAATTTTTAGTGGTTGTTACTATGAAGCACGGATAACAACAAGAACAAAATGACTTCGGAAGCTTTATGTGTAAGAGCATTTTCATCCGCTTATAAATTAATAAAAGTATTAATATTTTGTCTTAATAAAAAATCACTTTATTTATTCTATTTAATGACTCTTACACTATATCATATATCTTGTTCTTTATTATATAATACACTACATTAAAATAATATATTTTTTACACCTAACACAAGTGGCATGCATGTTTGAGAAGAATAAAAAAAAGGATAATGCTTGTTTGAGAGAGAGAGAGGATGATTGGATGAGTAGATAGAGAATAAAAAAATCGAAAAGAAAGGATGCATAGTGTTAAAACTGTATGGTTAAATTATTAAATTCACTAATTATTATATCCCAATAACTTAAACTTTTGAGAGAATCAGTAATTTAACATGGTATTAAAGTATGTTAATAAAAGTATTAATATTTCATCTTAATAAAAAAATCACTATATTTATTCTATATAATGACCCTTACAATATATCATACATCTTATTCTTTATTATATAATACACCATATTAAAATAATATATTTTTTACACCTAACACAGGTAGCATGCATGTTTGAGAATGACAGAGAAAGAATAAAAAAAGGATAATGCTTGTTTGAGAGAGAGGATGACTGGATGAGTGAGCGAGAGAATAAAAAAATCGAAAAGAAAGAACTCATAGTATTAAAATTGTGTGGTTAAATTATTAAATTTATTATATTTTAATAATTTAAACTTTTGAGAGAATCGGTAATTTAACATAGTATTAAAATAAAAAGTCTTAAGTTCGATTTTTGTCTCCTCCACTCTATCTTCCATTTAAATTTTCATAACGGATCCTTATGCATAGATTGCTAAATATGTTACTTGAATGTTATTTATTTATTTTGTATTTTACCCTTTTTTTTTCAAACAAAATAAATAAAGAAAAGAGAGAGTTACACCAAAATTATTCGGTTGATCGTCTTTGGTGAAGTGTATTGTCACTAGCCCATTATCCGACGCTTGCTTTCAAAATTCTTCACGTTCCATTATTAATTTGACAAGATGTAATCACCAACTAAAAATGGTTCCTGTTTTGATCCTTGGTCTTTAATCAAAATCAAAATGTTGGGGGAAGAGTGACTTTGCTTAGGGTAGAAATTAAAATCATATAATCTTATCTTCGGTTATGAGTTTTCACATCATCATAGCATATTGACAACCAAACCCTAGCTATCATAGGTTGAACACGATTTTCACAATTTTAAAGGATTGTAGTCCATACAGTACCAGATAACGACTATCCATACAATATTCCGGAAGTGAAAGTGGGATTCTAACTAATATTAATTAATTTCGTACTCGTACGCATCTTCCTCTCCTTCTCCATTGTCTTGAAGTCTTAGCCAAACAGAGGAGTTAGGCTAATTCGTTATCACTTTTTCAAGCTTGTCAAATTTGATTTGGTTCTCTCTCTGATTAATTGCTTTGACCAGACGAAGCGGCTTTTATGTTGGCAACCATATTAGCCGCTCACAGGTGAAAGTGAAACACATTTTGTATCTTTTTGGAAGGTAAAAACCCAGAGTCATCATATTCATAATGAGTTTGCACCAAATTACTGACTGTTCTTTCATGACCATTCCGCCAACATTGCGAAGACTGGCATTATTAACCCTTTATTTCAACAACCATCTACTCCCCATTTAATCAGTATGTTTCGAGATCATTGTAGGTCAAGGACTCAAATTTTATTGGGTTAAAATTCAACTTTCCTGTAATGGGTTTTTGTTTTTTTGGTTCTTTATTTGGCATGAAATGTTCTTTGATGGGCATAGCCGACATATGGGCTTTGCCCAGGCTACAAAATTACTCTAATTCTTTGGGCCTTAGCATGTCTATGTTCAAACCAAATTCAGGCCGAACCTATGGACATGGGCTAGACCTAATGAAGAAGGTCTAAGTGTTTTTTTTTTTTTTTTTGAGAGAAGGTCTAAGTTAGTCCAAAAGCCAATCACGGAGTGGGGTTAATAATGATAGCAAATGACAAATGGCTCTAGATCCTCAAGTTATGGTATTAACTTTCATCCATTCTTAACAAATATTATATGATTATATCAACACATTATCTTAGCACCCAAAAAAAAAAAAAAAAAATTATATCAACAAATTAGTAATTTACTTAGAATAAGGGAAACACAACTTTTGGAACATCGGGGACACGTACAGCATTTCCTAGGACAAATGAAATAATTGCGTAAGAGCATCAGCAATGGGGCTTCTAAATGCCAAATCTTAAGAATATTTGGCATTTAAGCCCCAAAACTGCTCAGCAACTGGGAGGGCATATGTCAAATGCCAATTTTTTTTTTAGATTTTGCTACAGTACCATCTCAAATGTAAGATGGTACTGTAGCTCAATCTTATAAAAAAAATATATATTTTAATACACTCATTTCTCTCTCCTCTCTCATTTTAACCGTGAAATTCTCTCTCCTCTCTCATTTCTCTCTTCCTTCTCTCTTTATTTCTGCTCTCCCTTCTTCTTGCTCTATGATTCTTCACTCTCCGGCAACTCTCTAAATCGGCGTTGGATCGTCTACCATGATCGGAGAGGATCGTCTACCACGATCGGCGTTGGATCGGCGTTGTACCATGATCGGAGAGGATCGGCGTTGTACCAAATCTAGCTAGTGGTGGGTCTCGAGCTTCCTTCAAGGATCGGCGTTGATCGGCGAATCCGCTTCCTTCAAGCTTCGGCGGTGGTGGGTCTGGTTTTTGACCGTGGGTTGCTGTGTTTTTTTTTTTTTTTTTTTTTTTTTGTGGTGTTGATGGGCGAAGAGGGAGGGTGGTAGTGGTGGTGTTGATGGTCAGAGGGCAGTGTTCTGGTCATTTCTCTGGATTTTTTTTTTTTTTTGTGTGGTGTTGATGGGCGGAGAGGGTGGTGGTGGTGGTTTTGATGGACGGAGAGGGTGGTGGTGGTGGTTTTGATGGACGGAGGGCAGTGTTCTGGTCTTTTCTCTTTATTTTTTATTTTTTATTTTTTTGTTTGTGTGGTGTTGATGGGCGGAGAGGGTGGTGGTGGTGGTTTTGATGGACGGAGGGCAGTGTTCTGGTCTTTTCTCTGGATTTTTTTTTTGAGTGTTGATGGTGGATTATTGGTTGCCGGTGGTGGTGGTGGTGTGCAGCGGTGGTGGCAATGATGGTGGTTCTTGAACAGAAAGAAAGAGAAAAAGAATAAAAATAAATAAATAATGTGTTGTACTGTACAGTGATAATTGTGAGATATTAATATTTTATTGCGGTAGAAATATTATTTTAATGAGTAGAATTGAGAAATAAAATTTGAGATGTTGGAGAATTGGAAAATTGTATTGTATAATTGATAAAGTTGCTTTTTGAGATGGTAAAATAGGATAGGATATAGAAACCGGATGCGGATGCTCTAATGATCAGGAGATTCAGGAACAACCTATTTGGATTTTGGACGACAACAAAGTTTTTGGTGAGAACTACAACTCCGATAGCAAAATGCAGTGTAGGGCACTTCAATTCAAATTCGATATTTTTAAATACTTGTTCGAGAAACACGGATAAACAATGTATGTTGTGGAACCAATTATAATAAGGGAAAGATTTTAAAAGTCAATATAATTAGTCAGGTTAAAGAAGAGGTCTTTTTTTTTTTTTTTTTTTTTGAGAGGGAAGCATGTCAAACTTTATTAAGAAAATCCAGCAATGTCCTCTAGGACTACAGGAAGTAATGGTGGTGGAACATCCTCCATCCACACCGAAAAACCTGAAATATAAAGAGCGTGTTTGGCTAACTTATGCGCAACTTTATTACCCTTTCTCTTTACATGAGAGTAGAGTAATTGAATAAAAAAAGTAGCATAAAATTTAATGTCTTCCATTAGCAAACCATCCGGGGAAAGGAAAGTGCTGTTGTTTCTTAGTGCCGAGGCCAACGTGAGTGAATCAGACTCCAATATAGCCCGATGAAAACCCAGCTGTGATGCAAACGATAGTGCTGATGAAGCAGCCATTGCCTCCACCTCTAGAGCCGAGTACAGCTGAGGTAATTGCTTGGACATTGAAGCCAAAACCATGCCGTTGTCGTCTCGGATCACCACACCAATGCCATACTTTTTTTGATCTCTGAATGTAGCCCCATCGCAGTTAATTTTCACCATTCCTTGTGTTGGAGGATGCCACCTGATCTGAGTGAAATTGGCTGCAAGGCGAGGATAAGGTGGTAGAGGTACCGTTTGTGCAAACTCAGCAACCAACTCTTTTGCCGTTGCAGCGAGCAGATGAGAGCTGATGCTGGGTTTGTTCAAGCGTACCTGGTTCCTCTGAGTCCAAATTAGCCAAGCCGAAGTTGAGAATAGCTCCAGGTCCTGCTGCTCTATAATAAGCCACGATAAAAGTTCCTTAAAGTCCACAAAGGTGCGATTTCTTCGGCATTGCCACTGCGCGTCATCCTCCCAGACCACATCTAATTCTCCGCATGACCATAGAGCATGGAGTGATGATTCTGGTACCTGCTTACACCGGTCACATATTGGATTGTCGATGATGGTACGACGCACCAGATTCTCTTTTGTTGGCAGAGAGTTACGGCATGCCCTCCACACCAGATTTTTAATTTTGTTAGGAACTTGCATAGACCAAAGTGTCCTCCACAGATGTTTGTCTTTCACCCTCTGCTTTTCATCCAGTTCAGTTTTCTCTTCCGCTTTCAGGAATCTGTACCCGGACTTAGAGTTGTAAATGCCATTGTTTGTGAATGGCCAGAATAGGTTATCGTCTGCCTCGCACCGTGAGAGTGGGATGGCTTTGATCATATCTACTTCCACAGGGGTGAAGATGCCGTCTATCATCTCATTGTTCCACTGCCTTGTGGATTCGTTAATCAATAATGCCACTTTCACATCTGCTAATGACTCCACCATAGGTGAAAGAACTTGTGGTGGATTTTTCCTTGGTAACCAATGGTGTTGCCATATGCTCACTGCCTTGCCATTCCCAATCCTCCATCGACAACCCCTGAGTAAAACATCCCTCCCATGCAATATACTATTCCAAGCATGTGAACCACCACTTGTGTGCTTCGCCTCCATGATTGTACAATTTGGAAAGAAATGAGCCTTGAAGACTTTGAAAAATAATGACTCGGGATTTTTCAAGAGTCTCCAAGCTTGTTTTGCCAACAAAGAATCATTGAACATGGCAATGTCTCTAAATCCCATTCCTCCCTCCAATTTTGATTTTGTCAATTCATCCCATTTCAACCAATGTATCTTCCTTTTATCCCCTCTTTGGCCCCACCAAAATTTCTTGATCATGGTTTCAATCTCATGGCATAGACCCAATGGCAATTTGAAACAACCCATAGCATATGTAGGAATGGCTTGGATGATAGCTTTTATGAGTACTTCTCGACCGGCTTGAGACAAGAGCTTTCCTTCCCAACCTTGCAACTTTCGCCATACTTTTTCCTTAATAAAATTGAACCCTTCCTTCTTCCTCCTACCCACCAAGGAAGGCAGCCCAAGGTATTGCTCAAAATGTACAATTTCTTGTAGACCCAAGGCTTCCTTGATTTCTTGTTTGGTTGCTTCATCGGTTGATTTACTAAAGAATATGGCTGTTTTGTTCTTGTTTACTTTTTGACCCGATTCCCCTTCATATGTCTCCAGGATCTCCATAATTTTTCTGCATTCATCTCTCGTTGCCCTACAAAAAAGAAGGCTGTCATCTGCAAACAAAAGATGGGTTAGTGCTGGACCCCTCTTGCAAAGAGAGAAGCCTTTAATTTCCCCCGCACTTGCTGCATGTTGGATGAGACCATGAAACCCTTCCGTGCACAGGAGGAAAAGGAAGGGAGATAATGGATCGCCTTGGCGAATTCCTCTAGTGGGGTAGATTAAACCTTGAGGTTCCCCGTTAACCATGATAGAGTAAGTGACTGTTTTTACACACACCATAATCAGTCTAATCCACCTCTTATTGAAGCCCATCTTCCTCATGACGTTCTCAAGGTATCCCCATTCCACCCGATCGTATGCTTTGCTCATGTCAAGCTTAATTGCCATGTGCCCTGACTTTCCTAAACTCATATTTTTCATACTGTTTAGTGACTCAAAGGCAACAAGTATATTATCAGTAATCAATCTGTTTTTGGTAAAAGCGGATTGGTGCTCAGTGATGATGGTGGGTAAAATTTTCTTAAGTCTATTTGCAAGAACTTTAGAGAAAATTTTATATAGGACATTGCACAAGCTAATGGGGCGGTATTGAGTGACATATTCAGGATTTTTTGTCTTAGGAATGAGTGTAACAAAGGTGTGGTTAAGGGGGTATGGGAGTGTACCTGAATTAAGCCATGAAAGGACAGAGTTGGTTACATCATTATCAACCACGCCCCAAAAGTGCTGATAGAATAATGGTGGTATGCCATCGGGTCCGGGTGCTTTGAGAGGAGCCATTTGCTTGAGTGCTTCCTTCACTTCCTCAACTTTAAAGGGTGCAACTAGGGCTGCATTCATGTGGTCAGTGATAACCCTTGGAATATATTCCAAGACTGCTCCATGAGAGATCGGATTGGAGGAGGTAAAGAGTTCTTGGTAGTAATTGATCAAGTGGTTTGCAATCTCACCCGGTTCCACTCTCCAATTGTTGTCCTCATCCATGATCCCACGGATTAGATTTTTCTTGAATCTTTTAGTGGCTCGGCAATGAAAGAACTTTGTATTATTGTCTCCATTTTTCAACCAAAGTGTGTGTGATCTTTGGCTCCACATGCGTGCTTCCTTATCCAAGAGAGTGTTAATTTCTTCTTTAAGAGCCCTAAGCCGTGCATTCTGCCCATGTATTTGTGCTTCCATTTCGGCAACCACCAAAAGCTCTTTCTTTTTTGCCAATTCCTTTCTCACATTACCAAAAATATTATGGTTCCACCATGTAAGGTCTTTACCACATTGATCCACTTTCTTAATGATTGCATCATCTCCATGCCCATGGGAATAGGATGACCATGAAGCCTCCACCATCTCTGCACACCGTACATCCGAAAGCCACATCTCTTCAAACCTGAACACCTTCTTACGTGGTGGAATTTCCAAACCTGACAAATTGATACAAAGCGGCAAGTGATCTGATGAGGTGCATTGAAGATGATGTACAATTGTACCTAGAAATTTAAGAAACCAGTTAGCATTGGCCACACCGCGGTCAAGTCTCTCCCAAATAGAGTGGCCGTCTGCAAAATGCTTACTCCATGTGAACCTACTACCCACAAAACCCAGATCAAGAAACCCACACTCATCCAACACATCCATAAAGAGTTGCATTTGCCTATGGTTGCGGATTGCTCCACCAATTTTTTCTTCCTGTCGAATTATTTCGTTGAAGTCACCCGCACACATCCAAGGCACGTCCGGATGATGGTTTAATGTTCTCAAACTGTCCCATGCCTCACTTCGTCTAGATGTTTCTGGTTCTCCATAAAAGCCGGTAAACCGCCACTCATTGTCGGAACCTTTATCAATCCAAGTATCAATGTAATAATTGGAAGAGTCCATCACCTTTATGGCTTGTTTGGAAGTTTAGAGAGGGAGGAGAGTAGAGGGGAGTAGAGGGAAGGGGAGTAGTGGGGAGGAGAGTAGAGGAGAATGATTCACCTCCACCTTATTTGGATGTTTTTAAAATTAGTAAGGGGGAAGGGAGTAATTAGCCCTTCCCCTTATGTAATTTTGTTAATATAATAAGGGTAAATTAGGTAATTTACTTGGTCAATAGTTTATGTACTCTACTCTCCCTCTAAATCTCTTCAATTTGGGGGAATTAAAATTGGGGGGCTAGAGGGAGTCCAAACCCCTCCAAACTCCTCCAAACCCCTCCCCCTCATTCTTTAAAAAACTTCCAAACAACGTAATTGCATTACTCTCCCTCCCTCTACTCTACTCCCCCTCCTTTTTTAAACATCCAAACATGCCATTAAATTCACCGACGACCTCCAAAAAAGAGCTAATCCACCACCATGCCCTACCCTTAGTACAACCCACTTGTGTTCAAAGTCTAAATTAGTACTTTAAAAACAAAAAAACAAAAAAACAAAAAACAAAACAAAACAAAACAAAGAGCTAGTAATTCAAAAGGGGAAAAAAGCGTTAGTAAAATCATATCATATCATCATATATTATATAATAAAAGTTGAGCTAAGAAGCCGTGGTTGTGCTAAATGACTACTTTCACTACATAGTAAATTAATTTTATATTATTTGGTAGGATATATTTCCTTAATTTTTTTTTTTGGGAACAGTACTGTGATGCATTCAATTAAGGAATACCAGCTAAATCAGCATGGTAAGAAGATAGTACATCAGATGGAACATCTTCCAACCATATTACACAATTTGGGTGGGTGACTGCTAACTGAGCCAAGTTGTGTGCAACTGTGTTGCCCTCTCTCTTAGTGTGAAAGTAGGACAATTTAGAGAAGCCTACAGAAACATTTAAAGAGTCTTGTAATAGTAAGCCAAAAGGAGCAAGCCCGGGGTTCTTTGAGGCCAAAGCTGTCATCACCAGTGAAGAGTCACCCTCCAGTACATCCACTGATATACCCAACTCACTAGCAAACTCCAGAGCCTTATTTGCAGCCAAAGCTTCAATCTCAATAGGTTGGAGCTGTTGAGGAACCCGAGCAACCATGGAGGTGATTACAAGACCTTCCCTGTCACGAATGATAGCTCCTAGGCCGGAGCATTTTTCTTCGGCGAATATGGCTCCATCAAAATTGATTTTAAGCGTTTCCTGAGCAGGTGGTTTCAACCAGATTCTACTCTTTGGTCTATTGGAAGTTGGCACTGCTTTTAGAGCTTTGAACTCCACGCACCTGTCGTAAGCCCATTGAGAGAGATGGTTTAGAGGATGATGGGTTTGTTGGGTTCTCACCTGATTTCTTTGGTGCCAAATGGACCAAATTGTGAAAGCAAACAGGACCGGATTCCTTTGGTGATCACAGACCTAGGCCAAGAGCTCGTTGAAACTGGCGAAACTTCATTGGTTCCGAAAGCTCCAAAGGCTATTTGCTTCCCACACGCCATCCAGCTCTTTGCAGCTCCACACTGCATGCAAAACATCTTCATTTCCTTCCTTGCAGCAGTCACAACTCTGTTCTGAGATAATTGTGCGGCGTACTAGATTGCATTCTGATGGGAGTGAATTACGGCAAGCTCTCCAAATAAGATTTCTAACTTTATTTATGATGGAAATAAAGATAAATGCAGCAGAAAATAAGTTTTAAAACGGATCTACTTCATTCGATATTGATAATATGCACAAAGTAAATTTCAGAATTAGAGAACAAGAGAGTGTACCTTGAAGCGATGAATTTCAAAACTAAAGATTGAAGCACTTGGAACTACTTTTAATCTTCACTCCAATTCCACTAACGCCCAAGATGTGTGGTCTCTCGATTGGTAACAAAGGGATGACCAAAAAAGTGACTTACACTCTCATACACACCACTTTTCAATGATGTTTTTCTCCCTCTTACATTTCTGTACGTTTTTCCCTTTGTATCTAACCAATTATCTAATTGGGCTGGCCTTTTGGGCCTTTCCAATTGGGCTTAAGTGTGTGGCTTGGAGTGGGACCAAAAGGAACCAATAAGACACTAGCTCCAATGGGCCTTGGGCTTTTCTGTCAACTCTTGACAAGTCCAAAGTTACCATTAACTATATTTAATACCACTATAAAAATATAGTTGCACTCTAGGCCTTATCTATAAATTATATCCCAAGACTTTATTATACATGCAACCCCTTCATAAAATATTCGTAGTAATACAAAGTCATTAATGTAGACTGCCACTTTGTAAATTACTACATCTTAATCCTTGAGTACCCGGTTTAATCCTTTAATGTTATTCATTATATATTTATGAAATCCAATTCCATAAATATATACTTTAGTCTTACTAAAGTGGTTAGGCCTAACTCTCTGAATAACAAACTCATTAAACTTACCTCAAGGAAATACTTTATATCTCCGTTAAGAGATTAGAATTCCATCTTGAGAATACATGTTCCATCAACACTAAATGTGGCTGCCCAACATACTGAGGTTTTGACCATTACTATAGATCTCACTCCTGATATATCAAAGCAACCTACATCTCATGATCAGGTTCATTATTCTCTCAGGATTAAGAGTTCATGCAAATACAAGTCGTGAGATTTATTATTCATATGACAGTCTTAGGAAAATAATAAATCTCACAGCGGTCCAGTTCAATATGTCTTAACTCTTAAAATATATTAACACATCAACCAAAAGTCTCTACTTCCATGATCAAGACAAATCATCTTGGTTGATATGTTATAGTCTTCGCAGATGAAATGTCCAATTTCATCACCGACTACGAACTATAATTCTGAGTTTACAAAGAAATTGTGATTTATATCTTCTGTGACTTTTCACATAAATCACATACTATGCATCTCATGGACTTAGTGATAATGTCTGAATATTCATGTTACCATTATTTCAGATAATAATAAAACAAATTTATTAAACGTAATATTAAGTCATACATAATGTCAAACACAATGTCACACTTAATATCATACATAGTATCTTACAATAGGATTTAAGAGCACCAATCCTAACAATTTAGGCATTCAAGAGCCCAAATCTTCTTCCACAGCCCATTTCCTTGGTCTTGATTCTCTGCCACTTGAAAACCAATTTCATCCTCCTTTAAGAAACGATAGCTCGTTTTGCAACTATAACTCCCATCATGCTTCCACAGCCAAAACATGGTGTCTTCTGTTTCATTCCTAGCCAACAGAATATTTTTTATTTCTTCAGCTTCTTGAGGAGCAAAAATCCCATCCACCATTGTTGCATTCCACGTTCTAGTACCTTCATCAATTAAGCAATCAAATGTAGTTCCATTGTATCTACCATTGGGGAGAGTATCTTGGTTGGATGTTTTCGGGGCAGCCAATGGTGCTACCAGATTTTTATCGATTTTCCATTCCCTACCCTCCAACAAGCACCATGAAGGATAACATCATGACCATACAGAATACTCTTCCAAGCGTAGGACCCCATGCTTGATTCCTTGGCTTCTAAAATAGAGTGATTCGGGAAGAACATTGCCTTAAAGACTTTACAGAAGAGGGTTTCCTTGTTATGCAAAAGCCTCCAAGCTTGTTTCGCCAAAATGGCATCATTAAAGTGAGCCAAGTCACGAAAACCTATGCTACCTATCATTTTGGACTTAGTCAAATCACTCCATCGGATCCAATGAATTTTCCTTCTATTGCCCCTTTGTCCCAACCAAAACTTCTTTATCATTACCTCAATGTCATCACAAAGCCCCAATGATAATTTAAAGCACCCCATAGCATAAGTAGTGATGGCTTGGATCATGGACTTGATTAGGATCTCTCTTCCGACTTGTGAGAGCAATTTACCCTCCCATCCTTGGAGCTTTCTCCAAACCCTCTCTTTTATGTAATTGAAGCTAGCCTTTTTTCCCCTACCCACCAAAGATAGAAGACCCAAATATTTCTTGTAAGACTTGACTTCTTGGACTTGAAAGAGGTTCATTATGCTTGATTTTGCATCATTCGTGGTGGACTTGCTAAAGAAAATTGGGTCTTGTCTTTGTTGATTTTTTGCCCTGACCAAGATTCATATTCACCCATCACATTCAAGACATTATTGCAATCCTCAGTGATTGACCTGCAGAAAAGCAAGCTATCATCTGAAAAACAACAAGTGGGTTAGTTTAGGGCCTCGTTTACATAAGGAAAAACCCTTGATATCCCCGTTCCTCGTTGAGTGTTTAATGAGAGCGTGGAGGCCTTCCGTACATAAAAGGAACAGGAAAGGAGATAGTGGGTCTCCTTGTCTAATTCCCTTATTAGGCCGGATCATTCCAGTGGGCTCCCCATTCACCATAATAGAGTACGACACCGTTTTCACACAACTCATCATAAGAGCTACCCATCTAGCACAAAAACACATTTTCTCCATAAGCCTCTCCAAATACACCCATTCTACCTGATCGCAGGCTTTATTCATGTCTAATTTGATAGCCATAAAACCAGGTTTTCTTGAATTATGTTGCTTCATATGATGAAGGGTCTCAAAAGCAACCATAATATTGTCTGAGATAAGTCTATCCTTAGCAAAACCAGATTGATGTTCCATGATTAGGGAAGGTAAAAATTTCTTCAATCTATTAGCTAAGACCTTAGAGTAAATCTTATATAGGACATTGCAAAGACTAATAGGGCAAAAATCAGACACAAGTTTAGGATTGCCTATTTTCGGGACAAGAGTAATGAGTGTATGATTAATGGGTTTGGGTAGGATACCTGAATTCAACCATGAGAGAATGGCTGAAGTAACATCATGCTGCATTGTCGACCAAAAATGTTGGTAGAACAAAGGTGGCATACCATCGGGACCCGGTGCTTTTAGAGGTGCCATCTGGTTCAAGGGTTCCTTAACTTCCAGTTCTGTAAATTCCTTCACCAATTCAGCATTCATCAAGTCGGTCACAATGCATGGGATTTTCTCAAGGGAGTCAACTTCTAGAATCGGGTTGGCGGTGGAAAAAAGTTCGTTGTAGTAACTCTCCATCACATGCCCAATATCATCATGATTGGTCAGCCAAGCTCCATTCCCGTCTCTTATACCTTTGATCAGATTCTTCCTAAGTCTCTTTGTCGCCTTACTGTGAAAGAAAGCTGTGTTATTGTCGCCTTTACTTAGCCACAACGCCCTAGATCTTTGACACCACATCCTTGATTCCCGATCTTGCAGCAAATTAATCTCCATTCTTAAGCTCCTAATCCGATTATTGTTTCCACTCACCATAGCCTCCCTATCGGCCAAAACAAGTTGGCTCTTTTTAATCTCTAATTCCCTCCTCACGTGCCCAAATTTGTGCTCATTCCACCATGTTAGCTCTTTCTCACATTTAGCCACTTTTTCCAGGATGGCAATGCTTGGATTTTATTCCTTTGTACTACACCACACATCCTCTACCATTTCACCACAAGTTGGATCCGATAACCACATTTCTTCAAATCTAAAACACCTCTTCCTCCTAGGTTTCGGCAACCCCGACAAATTGATCAATAGAGGAGAATGATCCGATGACATACAACTAAGGTGATGAATCCTAGTTCCTGGAAATTTTTGAAACCAAGAATTTGTAGCCATGCACCTATCCAATCTAATTCTTATGGAATGCCCATCAACATAATGTTTTGCCCACGTGAACTTTGGCCCCATGTATCCCAAATCCATGAAACAACATTCATCGATCACATCTTTGAATAGTTGCATTTGATTATGATCTCTAGGTGTCCCACCCCACTTTTCCTCTTGACAAAAAATTTCATTAAAATCACCACCACATATCCAAGGAATGTTCATTCTAGCATTTAAGCTTCTCAATTTATTCCATGCTTCACTCCTCCTGTAAGTTTTAGGCTCCCCATAAAAACCAGTGAACCGCCATGCATTCTTTGTATTCCCATTGATGATCGTATCAATAAAATACCTCTGGGAATCAACAACTTCAATATTAATAGAATTTTTCCAAAATAATACAAATCCACCACCTTTATTTAGCCTTGGAACCACCCACTTCTGATTAAAATTAATCTTACTTAAAGTATGATCTAGCTTTGTTTCGGCTATAAACACGACAAAAGGATCTTTTGCCTGTATCAATCTAACAAGCTCATCCTCTGTACGTGGGTTCCCAAGCCCACGACAGTTCCATAATAATAGACTCATTGCTTCTGGCAGGGCTAGTATACAACCTCTGCCAATATATTATTTTGTTGCACCATCCTGAGAAACCCTTCTTTTTTTTTTGGTAACTTAGTTTGGTTGGTAATATTTCCTGCACTTCTTTTTTCTCCTAGTGCTTCGGCCATTCCCACATCTGGTCCCACCCCTACTCTCATGAGCCTTTTCCATGTACCTTCAGTCTTCACGTGATTGATAAGAGAACTAGGTATCTCAGCTAGTGGCAAGCGTGATGATAGAGACAAGTGGGCTGCATGGCCTGATAAGCTTGGCACATTTGATTCATTAATGCTAGGCTGACCCATACAATTTTCCTTTCCTATGCCAACACCAGAACTGGGAGACACTGTGAGTTTGGGGTCAAACTTTTTTATTTCCTTATCAATCTCCCCAAGTATCTCCTTAAAAGACTCAGTTGACACCTTTATCACTGCTGACCTGGGCTGGTGTTGCATCCCATCCAACATGATTCCCTAATCAGTTGGCAGCTTTAACTTTTGCTGGTTTATCTCTTGAAGATCCGATACTTTGTTTCCTCCATCGCATGCTTCAAAGATTTCCATTTCAGGCATAACAGTCTCCGGCATTGATTTCTCCGAGCACACATCCACTATCGGCTTCTTCTTCTTAAAACCAGCTATGCATGCTTCAGTGGTTTCCGTTTCAGGCCGAAATATCTCCAGCCTTAGTTTCTCGGACCGCACCACCACCACCGGCGGCTTCTTCGCTAATCCAGCTTTTTTCGTCGATGCTCCACCTTTTTTGCCAGCAAAAAACCCTGGAACTTTAACCATGTACTTTCGGCTCAGCATGAATGGAGCGGCCTTAAGTTAGGGGCCGAATTGCTGAGATTTAGGTGAAAGGTTTCCTTCACTTTCAATCCAAAGTCCGCAGTCACGGTCATCGTGTGTCAAGCAACCACACTAGAAACAGAGACTTGGAAGTCTTTCATATTTGAAAGGTATCCACAATTCTTTACCACTATCAAAAGAGATAACTCGCCCCCTGCACAGTGGTTTGGAGACATCAATAGTCACTCGGACTCTCATGTAGTTATCACCCTCTGTTTCTGCTTCATCAGTTCCAGCAATCACCTTTCCTACCGCTTCACACAACTTTTCAGCAATCTTCCTTGTCCGAAATCTAATTGGGAGGTCATGTACTTGCACCCAGAATGTTACCTTACTAAACATCGTATTTCCCAAGTTTGTTTCCTTCTCATACCGTTGCAATACCATTAGGTGTTTGTCAAAGCTCCATGGCTCTGCTGCCATGACTTTATCCATCTCACCCTTTTCATCAAACGTAAACAAAACCACATGGTCACTCTCCTTTTTTATTTTGAAACCATTTTTCGATCTCCAAATGGGTGTGAAAGTCTTAGCTATGGCATCTATGTTAAGAGCTCGCTTAGTCAAGAACTTAGTTGCTAGAATAAACCCAGTCTTCGCCTGTTCCTCCGTGATGCGAAAATTAGATCCTTCACATTCCGAGAGGGTTAGGCTGTTCCAGGTTTTCGTAAGCTCATCCATCCTAAACTAGATTCTGTTTCCCAAAAACCCTGAAGAAAAAACCAACAAAGCCTCAAGGTAAACCTGTTATCTTAGGGGAGAGAGACTCCTTCAAGAGAAGGGACAAACTATTCTACACTCTAGGAGGAGATGGAAACCCACCTTTCACTAGCAGAGAGAAACTCACCTTTCTATATTTCCTTAAATTAAGAGATAATATTTAACAAATGTTTAATTTAGATAAAATTTAATCATTTAGATTTCAACAAATTTAAAATCTATTCAAATGAAAGTCTATTATAAAAAAAATCTAAACTTAAATCCCAAATAACAACGCACATTTCTTTATATATATAAACCCACATTTTGACTTCTACTCTAATTAAAAGTCCATTTTCAATATTTTAAGAACAACTTAATAGTAAATTAATATTATACATTTAAATTTCAACAAATTTAAATTCTATTCAAACTAAAAATTTATTATCAAAAATTTCTAAACTTAAATATTTCAACAAATATAAATTCTAATCAAACTAAAAGTATATTATAAAAAAAATTCTAAACTTAAATCCCAAACAACAACCTAAGTTTTCTTTCTAAAAAAAAACCAACATTTGGACTTCTACTCCAACTAAAAGTCTATTATCAACATTTTAAGAATAACTAATTAGTAAATTAATTCCATATTATTTGTTATGATATATTTTCTCAAATTAAGGGATAATATTTAACAACTGTTTAATTTAGGTAAAAATTTATTACTTAAATTTCAATAATTTTAAATTCTATTCAAACTAAAAGTCTATTAAAAAAAATTAAAAACTTAAATCCCAAACAACAAACCACGTTTTCTTTCTAAAAAAAAAAAAAAAACCAACATTTGTAACTTTCAATCAACAATTTCCCAATGACAAAAATATTCAATTACTCAGGCTTTCAATCAAAGCACATTTTTTATTCACATAGATCCTATAGCCTTGGTAGCATCCTCAAAAAAATCAATAGTAGGTCATTCCTCCATGGGAGAAATAATAGATCTTACATTCATTGATTGACAATTGGAACAACAAGCTTATTCCAATGACCGAAACTTCAAAACAAGAAAAACACATACAACAACATATTACTCTTAAATACGTACATTGATCAAAACTTCCACACACACACACACAAAAAACCCACCAAATTAATCAAATTCTAGTTGCAAAAATCAAAAGAAAAGAGAGGAAGGGAGAGAGGGAGGCTTATGAGTATGAGGAATTCAAACTATTGGTCGCCAATTCCTAGATATGGTTTGTGGGGCAGTGAGGGGGTTGAGGACTAAGGTTTGAGTATGAAGTGGGGTTGAGGAAGAAGTGGAGATAGAAGAGAATGATGGTGAAGGTAAAGAAGAATAACATTTTTTGGTATGGGTACTTGATCGTGTTTCTTCATTATGCAGATCTAAGAGACTATATGTGTGTCTATATATATATATATATATATATTAAAGATTTGAAAAATAAAATAAAATGAAAACAAACAAAATTAGACACTTTAACGGCAAGCACTTAACAGAATTAGACAGAAGCCTTAATTGAACATATTTGAAATTTAAAGGACTCAATGAACGAAAGTAAAGCTGAAGGACTGAAATGAATTCATGTGAAACTTAAAGAGTGAGTTTTGCATTTTTGCTTAAATAAAACTAAAAGTCTATCATCAAATATTTTTAAACTTAATAAATCCCATACAACTCACGTTTTTGTTTTTGCTTTTTTTTCCTCAATTTGCATCTTATTAAATTAATATTTTATTAGGATATTTTTTTTTAAGGCCAGATTTGATCTCAAATCCTTTATTCAATGATAAAAACTTATTAGTTGAGGTAACTAAAACTTATACTTAAATTATAATTATTCGCCCATGATATATAAGAGCAAGGTACAAAACTCTTGACTAAGGAATAAGATTTAACAAAAAATTAATTTAGATAAAACTTTATCATCTAAGTTTTAAAAATTTAAATTCTACTCCAACTAATAGTCTATTATCAAAATTTTCATATATATATATATATATATATATTAAGCCATGGCTTTTCAATATAATTTCTTTTAACCAATAAAGTCAGCCCTATAATTAAATCCCACAATACACTATGTAGGGTCAATTTTTGTAGCCCAAGCCCAAAAGGTTTGGATTATGAGCCCAATGAACCCAAAACAATGAATTTGTAGAGAGTGGGTGAAAGAGCTGTGCTGGTTGTGAATTAAACAATAGTTAACTATGGTATTAAGGGATGAACTAACGTAAAAACACACTTGAAAATTCAACAAATGGATGTCCGAAGAGGTGTATTATTGAATGAAAGGTGATTACAACTCTTAGAGCTATAGTAAAGTTATTCTCTTCTACTTTTTCCTTTTCTTCCGATCCCCCTTTGTCAGAGGCTTCTTCACCTTATATAGCATCCTCCCCTATCATCTTCATCATCCACTTGTTCTTCATCTAAGCATCCACTTGAGTACATATTCCGTCAGGTATCTTTTTTAGCTCTCTGTGAGTGGTGGTAGCTGAGATTATACTGTTCAGGGGTCTTATCCACATTAATGCGGCCAGAAAAGCAGCTGCAGTGCATTTAATGTGGTGGTTGCAGCTTGTCTTCTAGATATTTTTACGTTCCTATCATCTCCATACGTGCCTGAAGCCTATCCTTATCATTAAATCGTTAGGAAGATTACTTGAACATCCCATGTATCTGCTTGACCAAGACTCTTTGTATCCGAGGAGAATGACCTTTTCGGACCAATGGTGATCTCTTCGAACTATACACCTCTTTCATTTCTAGGTATCTCTCTTCCGCATGGATTCCTTCTCAACCGCTTTCTTCTCTTCGGACACACAGTAATCTTCAAATAGGGCCCCAAACCCAATACATAAGGTTGGGCTTTTACCCCCCACACACTCTATGTTGTTGTATTTTTTTTTTTTCCCCAAGATGCAATTTATGCTTATGTTTTAATCTAATAAATTCATCTAACTTATTGTTCTTTGCTGTTGAATTTGTGTGTAGGATATTATGTCAAATGAAGTTTACTGTAAAGAAGCAAAATAATGGACACCCATTTAAGTTTTTGGTTCTCTTATGTAAGTTTTAATTTTTTTTATTTATTTAAGGTTTTGGCTATTGTATTTAATTTGTGATTGCACTGATTTTTTTTAATTAGACTACTATTAGGAAAAAATGGGTATTGAGGAACTATTTTGTTTATTATTGTTTGTGAGAAAATTAAGAAAAATTTATATTTGAAGAAATATGAAATTATATACATATATAAAAAATGTATTTCATACAAAGTTAATACCATTCGTATAAGAATTTTGGTAGTTAATCACACACAAAGTTATGGTAACTATTTAACATATGAACATCTATTTTACTATGAGATGGGTTTAAGTTACACCTGGTATAAAGAGTTACAAATTTTCTAAACCATTGGATTAAAGTAAATCCAACGGTTAAAAAAAGATACTCATTAATGCTAATATTCTTATTAATCTCATTTATTATCCCTTATTTATGTCAATCCATACTTATCTCTAAACCCAAAAAAAAGTATATGTATTCTTCTCCACTACAGTGCATCTCTCTCTCTCTCTCTCTCTCTCTCTCCCCATTGCTCTAGGGTTCAACCTCTATGGACAGGTTTCCACCTGCAAAAAAAGCCACCGCCACCCGTTGCATTTCATTCTTCTCAGAACATTTTGCACTCTTTGTCCTTTTCTTTTTTTTTTTACATGTATTTTATCTTTGGATCAAAAATACAATTTTGTTGATCGATTTCTATAAGCAAAAGAGTCCTGAATTAGGATAATAGCTAGGCTGCAAATGCATTATAAAACAACATGTTGACAATGTTTAATTGAAAGCCATCCTTGGAGACATTAACATGTTTTGGCAAAATTGTTAATAGACTTCCTCCAAAACATTTTCATAATTCTTCTAACAGATTGCTTTTCCAGTATAAAATTTTATCCAATTTCCATGCCATTTAAATTCTGCAATTTGAATCACAAAATTTAAATAAATAAATAAAAGCACTTTAAAAATTGGATTCTAAAATGAGAATAATTATTATTTTAATGGCAGTAGGTATGAAAGTATCTGCATCTTGCATTTTACATGGTGGGATGCATGTGTGTATATTTAAATTGTATAAGTCTAAGCATTTGAGTACAAGTAATTGGTACTTTATCACATGATGTTTTACTAGTGAAAACCTCAATAAAGTTGAAGGAAAACCAGTCATGATTGGATATGATGTCCTTGTTATAGGAGCGAAAAAAAAAACCACATACTTAAACCATATTTTGAGAGAGTATGCTTACCATTGAACCTTATGAGCATCGATTTCTTATGACTTAAGAGGGGTTATTTTGAGAGAGTGTGTTTACTGCTAAAGCTTTCAAGGCATTCATACTTCTTAGATTTGTTAGGACTTAGGAGAGGTTATTTTGAGAGAATATGTTTACGGCTGAATCTGATGAGCCATTCACACTTACTGGATTTGTTAGGACTTCTTGGCTAATTAGTACAAAAGAGTTGTTTTCTTGCTTTTTTTTTTTTTAGTAAAAAAGTTACCACCAAACTTAGCATCTATTGTGTATCTTTGTTTCCGTTTTTTTTTTTTAATAAAAAAAATTGCAGATTATAATTTAAATTTATGCATGATTGTCTCCAATTTGGATTGATTGGTAGAGTAAAGTTTCCTCTTTTCATCTTTCATTTGATGGAATATACAATCATTCACATCAGCATATCACTTGGTAGAGTATACGTATTTTGCTATTGACAATTTGGCCATGGAGGTGGAACCCTAGAGCAGAGGAGGAGAGAGAGAGAGAGAAAGAAATACATATACCTTTTTTTGGGTTTAGAAATAAGTCTAGAATGACATAAATAAGGGATAATAAATGAGATTAATAAGAATATTAGCATTAATGAGTATCTTTTTTTAACCGTTAGATCTACTTAAATCTAATGGTTTAGAAAAGGTAAAAAGTTACAATAGGTATAACTTGAACCCATCTCTTTTACTATAATAGTTTCCTAGTACTTATTTATTAAATGTAATATCTACTCAATAAAAACTTCTAAGAATGATAACGAATATTATCATCTTTCAATAATAAGCAACTGATTTTTTCTAAGACATTGTCACATATTTAAATTTTTATCATGAATGATGCTGTAAGGTAAGAATTTGTTCCACCCCACATCTAATTTTTGTCCTACCACAGAGCCAGGCGCGGTGCTGTTTTTGCCTTCGCCCCGAGTGCAGGCAAGCAAGGAGGGTTTCATAGTCTCAGCCCCAAGCCTGTTGTCCTACATCGGTTAGAAGAGCGTCCCACTCATGCTTTATATGCCTCTGGGACTTGCATGAGTGTACCACTACTAAGCCTCCTTCGCTCCGAGTGCAGGCAAGCAATGAGGGTTTCATAGTCTCAGCCTCAAGCCTGTTGTCTCACATCGGTTAGAAGAGCGCCCCACTCATGCTTTAATGCGTTACAGCTACTTTTCTGACTGCATTTATGTGGAGAAGACCCCTGAACAGTGTAACCTCAGCTACCACCACTCAGAAAACTAAAAAGGAGACTTGATATGACATATACTCAAGTGGATGCTTAGATGAAGACCAAGTGGATGATGGAGATGAAGGAGAAGAATGCTATAAAAAGGGAAGAGGCATCTGATAACAAGGGGGGAGAAAAAGAGAGAAAAAGAAGATAAATACGATTTTACTGTAGCTCTAAGCATTGTAATCATCTTTATTCAATAAAATACCTCTTCGGACATTCATTGATTCAGTTGTTCAAGCCTGATTGCATGTTAATTCATCCTTAACTATCTTGGTTGATCACTGTGTGATTCACAACTAGCCTAGCTCTTTCACCCACTCTCTACAAATTCATTGTTTTGGGTTCAGTGGGCTCATAATCCATATCTCTTGGGCTTGAGCTACAAATCCTGACCCCACATAAAGGATGAAAAGTGTTTTTATCCTAAGTTTTTGATTTTTTGGTATGTAAAACTATGTTTTTACTTAAAATTCTACCTAAAGATAAAAGAACAAAAAATCAACCCAAAAAAACTGGATACGAAACTGTGAATTTGGGCTCAACAAAGTTGACTAAACCAAAAACAATTTCTAGTAACACAACATAATGGTACAACATTTTCATAATAATAATACCTTTATAATTTTGTTATATCTTATTTTGACTTGTAAAGAATTGATACTTCAGCAGTTGTTAATATATTATGATGACAACAAGATGTCTTTACATTTTCACAAGAAAAATGCTATGTCTACAACATTTTCACAACAAATCATAAGTAGTAGGTTGTTACAAGTTGTTATTGATTGGCAAAAAAGTAATTTCATTGATAGGTTTAAATTAGAACCAATAACAATTTATTACCTATGATTTGTTATGAAAGTGTTGTAAGAAATATTGGGAATATTTTATTTTGACCTATAACGAACTTACACCTCAGTAGTTGTAAAAATATTTGTAATGACAACAAAATGTTATGGTGTTTTCATAATCCAATACCTTTATTTTTAGTTGTAATGGATTCCAATCAGATATTTTATTAATTTATTTTATTTTGATCTATAAGAACTGAAACCTAAGTCACAACATTTTCACAATATCTTTATTTCAATTGTGGTTGGTTCCAGTCTCGTATTTTACTATATTAATTTATTTTATTTTGACAAATAAAGAATTGACATCTCAACAATTGTTAAAAATATTGTGACAATTTATTGTATCAACATAACTACTCCTAAACCAAAATCCCGCATTTAAAAAAAAAAAAAAAAAAAACCTAGCATAGTTGGGATAAAAAGAAACAAATGTTAGCTCACCAAACCAAAGCCACTTTAGAAAGTAGCATAATTCCAAAACTTGAATAAACCAAAAGTTATTATTCCTTGGTTTACTGGCACTTTTTATGTAGTTAATAGAAATAGAAATAGATTTTAGCTTACATATAAATCTTCGTCAAACCATGCATCACACAAAAATAATATTAGTATATACAATTTTATTTATTTATTTATTTATTAATATTGGAAGGGGAAATTGCACAAGCTCAGGTCTTGCGATCCTCCAATTTGGCTAAAGGGGTTCGATTTGAGTAAACCTAGCTCTATTGACCCAACCTAAAAGGTGAGGCCTAAAAAGGCAATATTTGGCCAACTGTTAAGCATTCTTCTAAGCTCAAGGGTCAAGGCCATTATGCCGATCAAGACTAGGGCTGGATCAACAACTTTGGAGGCCTTAGGCTCAAATTTTAAGTGTGGTCTTTTTTTATATTTAAATATTAATCAAATAATATATATTGATTTTTTTATTTAAAATATATTTTTCTTACTTTTTGAGATGCAAAATTACTAATTAAGTTTTTGTATTTAAGTTCCTCTAACATTTCTTTTTCAATTGATAATATAGGTAATCCACTTAATCTTTCTTGTGACATAAGACTTTAAATAAGATTTTGTTAATTTTAATTTTAATATAGCTAATCCACTTAATCTTTTTTTTTCAAATAAAAATTAATTTATTACATGGTTCAATAAATTAGTGTCACTATAATACAAATGAGTTGATATGATACACATCAAATTATTAATTGGTATGATAATTTATAATAATTGATAAAGTAAGAAAATGTGTTGTCCTATGGGCCAGTGGGCTCTGCAGCCTAGGTAGTGTGCAATGCGCAATTGTGCAGTCTGTGCTACTGTGCAGTGCGCAACTATGCAAAAAACGTGCTGTCCAACCTAAATTTAATTTTGTTAGATGAAGTTGGACTATTTTTGTTTTTTCACTTTTTAATCTTCTACATTTTAGGATACATTGGGGCCTTTTTAATGGATTTTATTGACCAATAAAAATACTTAAATTTTTTTTAAATTAAAATATATAGATAAATATATTATATATATAAATTCTTTTTTTACAAGTGGAGACCTTCTTTTATTTGGGAGTTTTAGGCAATTGCATCAATTACATCACCTATTGAGCTGCCCTGATCAAGACCCCAAACATAATTCCTCAGCCGAAGCAACCAAGTATGTAGCCGAACTACAGCAAAAAATGATCAAGCCCTCAAGCTGAAGCGATCTATTGGGGACCAAAAAGGAGAAGCTCACACAAAGATCAACGATGGCCGACCTCGTTTGACTAAAGAGAAGCGTCTACAAGGGGCCATCTCCATTCACATCTCGTATTAATTAAGGCCAACCTATCCTAGTTTGCATTTAATGCAACACAATAGGACCTTTCCTTGCAATCATGGTGAATGTGTCCTTGGGCAAAATCCCTTCAAAAATTATGGACGGATGGTATGGTGTTGGGTTCTTTTCATGATTGCATGGGGAAGATCTCGCTAGCCGCCACTGGAAGAATCTCATATAATTAATAAAGTTATAAACCCCTCTAAATTAAAGAGAAATTTATGGACTCTATTACCTCAACACGTTGCCACTTGCCAATGCCATTTTACTTTTGAGTGTTCCACTACTCTACTTTTGATAGTTAGAGCATTGTCGACTAACTTACACACACAAAAATACAAAAACAAAAGCATCCTAACGCATTGAAGATATTATTTATTTACATTCTAGGACCGTGATAACTTAGATTACAAATAATTTAGGTTAGAAGCAACCCTCCAAAATTGTTTACCTAACAAAGCTTTGTTCATATGTCCCATTCTACAACCCAGCTCCTCTTCTCTTTTTGAAAAGCAAATTATGTTCCAATCAGAAAATGATTTTTCCTGACACCATCTTCATGATCACGACCCCGAACAAAGTTAGTTTCTACTAATTTCCTTGCAGATTCCTTCAAGAACTTTAAAGCATTAGAGATTTAGTGACCTCAGCACATTTCTAATTAAAGTCAATCTGCCTTGACAAATTTTGGGAAAAAAAATGGGTTGAGGCAGTACTAGCTGAGTTCGTTAAAGACCATAAAAGGCAGTTTTACTGTTTTACTCACCAAAATTTGGGGAAAATGATTTTGTTGGGCTTATTGCGGATGCTCTTATACTTGGGCAACATAAGTTCAAGGAAGGTTGAGGAGCGGATGTGGCAATAATTTAATAATTACTAAAATGATGATGGTTAAATGTTAGTGATGTGACAAAATCTAATTTACTAATTTCAAAATAGATAAATATGTTTTTAAAACTCAAATGTGAAGTTACGTACCCTAAGAATATTAGAGGACCCTAATCCCTCCGTCTCTTTTTGTCAAAGACATTCCTTCAAAAATCTTTACTTAATTCATGCCAGAGGCAGGATAGAGAAGAGTGATTAATCAATTAAAACATTTTATTTTGTCTATTTTCTTTCTTAATTATGATTTATTCAATCAAGAATCAAGATAATGTACTTATTATAACTGCTTCTTTAAATCAGTCCTATGACTCAAATTATCTCTTCACCATCTTCTAATTGCGCCAGTCAAGTGAGCCAACATCTACTTGATTTGTTACTATGCTCATTATGTCCCTGATAGCAACGGCATATCATTTATGTTCAGTGTGTACTGTTTATGGTCATCCATGAAATCGAATATTCTCGCTACCCAATAACTTTTTTGCTGCCCTATCATGTAGCATTGTCAATTTTCGCTGTGGACTTGGAAGTACAATAATGGAGAGAAAACCAACTTCAGGAACTGTAAATTGGCATTGCAGAAAAGGATGTAGTGATACAAAATAAACCTTGAAAAGCCTGAAACTGACCCTACTTAACTTTGGCTGCTCCTCAACGAAGCTTCATTTTGAGGGGCCAATTTTATTCTGCCATGTCATATGGCTTTCCCATATGCAAATCCACGAAAAAGACTTGGCTCAGCCTCCCTAATAGGACTTGCATATATTTCTGAACCATTCTTTCGAACAGAGAACCAAAATGGCGATGCTGAGTCTCTACTAATTCACTAGTAGCTGCCTACAATGCCAATGTCATCAGACTACTCTACTCCTAATCTATATTGCAATGAAGTATCCGATGATGTGGTTTCCTCAAATGCTGAAACATGTGGCCAAGATTTTCATGCAGCTCTGGATTTCCTGTCGGACGAGGAGAGCTCTATTACTAGTGTCTTCGATTCTGAGATTGATCAAATGCTTGAACTTGAATTACTACATCGGTTACGTGGAAATCCTAGTATTATCAGTGCTAGAAAAGACGCGGTCAATTGGATGTTGAAGGTACTTATACTGCATCACATATATATATGGTATGTGGTTCTTGTATCATTTTCTTCAATAATTATTTGTATCCTACAGGTGCATGCTTACTACCAGTTTAGGCCTGAAACGGCATATCTTTCTGTAAACTATCTGGATTGTTTTCTCTCCTCTCATACATTGCCGGTAATTCTTATCCGTAGGCTCAGTCATATTAGACAAACACTCAAACAGAAACAAAGTATACAATTACATTGCAGGATTGTTTTGGTTTTGTGTGAACTTGTTATACTTTTCTGCAGAAAGGTAAAGGGTGGCCCCTGCAGCTATTATCGGTTGCTTGCCTGGCCCTGGCAGCAAAAATGGAAGAAACAAGCGTGCCACTTCTATTAGACCTGCAGGTGAAGGAACCGAGATTCCTGTTCAAGCCCAAAACAGTTCAACGAATGGAGCTCTTTGTCATGGCCAATCTTAAGTGGAGATTGCGCAGGACTACACCTTTCGACTTTGTCCATTATTTCATTGCTAAGCTTTCATGTCTTGGTTCTCCACTAAAAGATTGCAGTCAAGTTTTCTCGCGTGCCTCGGAACTAATTATCAGCACGTGTCAAGGTAATTCCTGAATTGAAACTCTCTCTCTCTCTCTTTCTCTCACACACACATACATAAATATCATAGCTAATTAACATGATGCTTTTAACAGTGATCGATTTCTTGGACTATCCACCATCTTCAATAGCAGCAGCTGCCGTACTATGTGCAACAGATCAATATGTGGATGACCAAGAGTTGGGCTACTTTCACAAAAGAGTAAGAAAAGTATGCCTCACTTTGCAAATTCAAATTATCAATATGATGCTGCCTATATGACTAAGCATAGGCTTATTGGTAAACTAGTTTTAGAAGCTAGTTAGTCCTTGCCAAATAAATTTGTTGTGTGGCTTGCAAGACTCGTCACTTTTAATGAAGTGACAAACGAATAATTGAAAGTAGGCTTTTCTTGGTGGTAGAATCCACAAACAATGCCAATTTATGCTACATGAGAAGCAGCATTGTCAATGATGTCCTGTTTCTCTTTTTAGCAAGACCAGACACTGTGAACTTTTTAAGTCCTAATGTTTGAAGTAATATAAGCATACAAATTGTTAGAATAACTGTAATTCTGGCACAGGAATTGGTGAAAAAATGTTACAACCTTATGAAGCAGTCAAAGTGCATACTGGCACACGTTAAACAAAAAAAGTTGCAGCCAATGCCGCCAAGTTCTGTAGGAGTGACTGATGCAGCAATTGGCATAAGCTTCAATGTTCACAAAACTGGGGTAACAAGGACTTGAAGTAAAACCAAGACTCACGACTGAATTAGTGCTGGAAACAGATGTTTAATCTTACCTTCTACTTCGTCTATTGTTTGAAGTTTCTTCGTATGTGTGTGTAGCTACTGCAACATGATTGTGAGGGAAGTCTTCTGACTTGTTCAAACAGTATGCTGTTTGACATTATTCATTTTGTGTTGGACCGATTCCAATTTCCGTATGAAAATATGTAAAATAAAAGGCTGAGGTACTTGTCAGTTGTCACAACCAAGAAATTTTGTACAAGTCATTTTTCTTATTATTGACAAATTCCGTGAAAATCGATTCAATAAGGTGACATGAAAGCAAGTTTTTCATAGCTCCCGTCAGAATCTGGTTGAAAATATTGACAACAGACAAGCAAACCTCAAGGTAAATTTCATTTTTTCATAGTATGGCCACCTGTGTGTTTGAATAACGTGCCCATGATGACTTGAAGGACACATATATTCAACCTTTGCACATACCCATGATGACTGGGAATCCAACCTTTTCCATTGTCGTTAAGGCTGCATCTTGTAAAAGGATTAGTGATTTTATGACTCAATTGGCCAACTGAGCCATGCACATAGTATCAATGAAGCAACACTTGCTGTCCACCACAAGAGCAAAAATGACATTTTGGTGCCATAGAAAATTATCTGGCAAGTGACATGCAATATGATAGCTATTTCTATGCTGTTTTTTCTTTGCTCTAGTATTTTACTAATTACTAGTACAAAATTTAGATCCATATGTCACTGCAAGAAATAAGTATGTAATTTATTATGATTAGAAAAGGGGTTTCAATTGGGATTTCCAAACCAGTGTAAATAGCACTCCGAAAATGGGTCTCATTTGCACATCCCAACAAAAGGGCGCGCACACGCAAAAACAAAAACAGTTCAGTTTGACGAGTTTGCCACTGTTCTCCCACAAAAAGTTGAATATACATTGCAGTCTTGCAGATAAGCACTTGTGTAATTATCCTTACAGTCCAGCACAAAGTGTTACCCAGAAGTGTTTACAGAAGCATCGAATATATTCGAGATAAAAGACAGAAACAAGGAAGGATCCTAGGAGCTTGCTGGAGACAGACAAGCTTTCCCATAAATCTAAAAAAAGGTGATAACAAAGTCCATTTTGATACTAGGACTTTCCCTGGCATTAATTCACGAGTTCAGGGGTACATGAGTGCAAGAAATGAATGATGTTGAAAAAGGAAGTTTCTCTTAGCCAAATTAAATTGAAATTGAAAATATCATTTTGGTATCTACATTTTAGGGTGATTATTAATTTGGTCCTTCTATTTTAGTAGCAATCAATTTGGTACTTATTATTTTCAACTTGTAGTCGAGGTCTATATTGTCTAAGTTGAGTTAATTTAGTTTATTTTCAACTTATAGTCAAATTTGTCTCTATTGTCAATTTAATCCATGTTGTTTTCAATTTGTCGTTACAGCTAGCATTTTCTATTAGTAAGTTGACAGTAGCTAGGGACTAAATTAATTAAAAGTTAAAAATAATATAGACCAAATTGAATGATACCAAAATGTAGAAACCAAATTGATAGCGATCCCAAAATATAGAAACCAAAATGATATTTTTACTTAAATTAAATAGGATAAAATACAAAAACCATCTCTAAGGTCTGGGCTAATAATAGATACTATATCATTTGCTTCTTAAACACAATAAATACTTAACACTGTTTGAAAGTTCACTACTCCTTCAAGTCCTCTGCTTCCTTCCAATAGCTTGTCTTGATTGCACGGGTTTCACAATGACTATATTATGACAATTATATATACAGTGAAGTGTTTGGGTAATTAATGACAAATAAATAGCAGCCATAGATGAAAAAAGTAGGAGGAATTGGGCAATTTTCAAACGGTGTTAAGTTACGTTTGTGTTTAGGGAGCAAACTAGATACTTTGAAAAACATTCATAGTTCCCAGCATCAACCCAAGCTTAGGGCAGTAAATGAACCAAATTATTTATAAAGAGCTTGGGTTTGAATAGATAAAAAACTCATTTATGTTTGTTTGTTTAAAAAAAAAAAAAAAACCCAATCTTTTTTTACTCTTAGTTTTAGGCTTGTTTAATAAACAATCTAAGTTCAAAAAAAAAGGTTCATGAACGGGCTAGTGAACAATAGAGCACGATAAAAAAACCAAGCTAAGTCTAGGCTTACTTATAGGCTTAGTAATAAGCTTGATATAGACTTGATAAATATACTCATATTTTACCAAGATTTTAATTAATTGAGGGTTAAGATGATGACTGCTCTAAACCAAATGAGTTTGATAATGTCCTTGAACTCAAAAACTTGATATTGAGTTGGAGCTCAAACATTCATCAGCTTGTATATACAGCCAAACCTAATTAGATTTTGTATTTTAGAAGTCAAAATTACCTAGATTTGGTTGCTGTTACCTGTTATTCTTGATACGTTCGCTTTTCTTGTCAGGCTTCTTTTTCAAAGAAAAGGGCCATTGGAACAGGTAAAACAAATTTTTTGATTTAGATAGAATAGAAGATCCCAAAATGATAAGACGAAGCTTATTAAAAAATATTAAAAAAGAGGAAAAGGAGGAGGAGGAGAAATTGCCGATCTTTATTGCAAAGAACCTCACTAGTCACTACTCACTAGTCCTGAGTCGCATATCGTGATAACAAGTTAATATTAATCCGCGTGGTTTTACGCGTGCTGCACTATTTGCAATCTAAAAGTTGCAAAATAATGTTGGGTCAGAGACTGTATGCCAAATGGTGTCTTGGATTTGGGCTCTCTCATTGTCATCTGTAGAGTGTTTGTTAAGTTTTAATAATTAAGAATCCTCTCTTTTCAGAAAAACAAGTTGCAAAATAAAGATATTATTAAAGTTAGTTCTATAGTTAGCATCTGATTCGGCAAAAACAATTTATGTCCGTCTTCTTGGAATTTGTGGGTTTAAATCACACCTAGGGAAAAAAAGAAGAAGCTAAAAAGCGTAAAAAAACTTTTGATTTTGAAATGGTAAAAGATTTGATATAATATCCATGTAGGCCCATCTTTTTGCCTGGAAGCTTCATTACGTTACGTGCCAATTAGTAATTATATCTTTAGGAACTTTTTAATTCATCTGGGTTTTTCTCTACAAAAATTTTGTTAAAATTATTAATTCTATACATTGGAAAAATCATATCAAATACTTTGTAATTAAGCAGAATTAGTTCTCAATGAACGAGAATTTTTATTGATACTTAAACCATTACAACACGAGTTGTTATTCACCACTAGAGTTGTGCATGGATCAGGTTAGGTCGGGTTGAAGAGATTTTTTAACCCAACTCACCATAGTGGGTTAAAAAAAATCTAACCCAACCCAACCCATCACAGGAATTCAACCCAACCCACATGGATCGGGTTGGGTCAGGTTGAGCCCATGGGTTGTACAGTTTTTTATTTTATTTTATTTTTATTACTATTATTATTAAATTGAGTAGAAAAAAATATATCTCCCCTGCCACTTGAGTTGATAAATAAAATATACATAAACTAGTATTCCAACTCAGTTATAAACAAAATATATCCAATTGAGTTGATAAACAAAATATACATAAAATGATATCCCAACTCAGTTATAAACAAATAGGAGTGAAGTGGGAGAGTGGGAGTGGAAGGCGGCATAAAAAGAAATAAGATTGTTAGGGTTTACAAGATAATTGAGTTTTATATAGGAAGAGCCAAACAAGAGAAAAAAAAATTAAATAAACAATTATTAATTATGTAATATATTTGTAAATATATATAATTTTAAAAAAATATATATATAGGTGGGTCGAGTCGGATTAGGCGGGTTGTGATTGTTATAACTAGAACCTAACCCAACCCACTATTAAAAAAAATTTCATAACTCAACTCAACTCACCAACCCCTAGAAATCGACCCAACCTGACAAGTTAGGTTGAGTCGATGAGTTAGCTACACACCCCTACCCACCACACTACATTTACACACTCTTGCTTCTTATTTCACTTGCATACTTTTACAATCGGTGGGAAGGCGTTTCTCAAAAAAAAAAAAAACAATCGGTGGGAAGGTTTATATAGAGTACATCAAACGCAACTTCCTTAACAGTTAAATCCAATTTAAAAGGAATGAAACAAGACAATAAAAGCCCATTACCTAAAAATTGCAAAAGTTGGGCCATGTAAAAAAAAAAAAAAAAAAAAAAAAAAAAAAGGTCAATAAAATCAACTCTTTCTTAACTAAAACTCTAAAGTCATATTGCTTATGTTTTCATCACAAATTGAAATTGAAAGACAATATCCTACCGACTAAATTATGATGTTGTCCCAATCGTAATTTGTAGCCACCCTAAAGGCACACAAATTAGGTTACTAAAAAGCAACATGCATAATGCTTCAAGAACATATCACCTGCTAGAGTCAATGATGACTCGTTCACTTATGACTTATGAGCTAATCCAAGCTCAAATGTTCTTCTATTAGTTCTTTTATGCAATGCTTAAAGCTTGGATTGATTACAACAGTTAGGGTCTTTTTGTTGCAATAACATGTGTCGTGACTTAACATGTTAATAGTTAAAACCAAGTTTGAGGGGATAGTCGAGTCTAGAACTCATGTCAATGAATCACCGTTGGTTGCTATAGTTGTGTTTACTCTTTAACAATAAAATAATGTAATTAATAAGTAAAATAAGATGAAGAATGATGTAGAAAAGAAAAACAACAATGTAGGGATCTAAACTAAAGAACTTTTCCTTTATGGGGGTAGTTAGATCTAACAACAAGAGTAAGAGATCCAACGGCTTTGATGTTAGTTGTGACATGGTATGGTGGTGTCTAAGTAAACCGTAGGCTTCTAGTGGTATTAGAATTTGGACAGTTACCCATTAGTGGGTACGAGTCGTACGACCTTTGACTAGCCACATTTAATGGGGTTAATTTCAATTTTCATGTAACATAGGTAACATGAAAATGGGTTACAAAAGGGTGTAGCCTCTCTCATTTGTGTAACTCATGGAAAATAGACCATTTTCTCATGTCTTTGGGTTCTGTCCTATGGTTCTTAAGCCATGGATATTGTGTGACTTGCTCTAGTAGCAAGCACCACCATGAGCAACAAACCGTTCAAGCTATAGAGGTATGGTTTACAACGTGAAACAAACAAGTATATGATCTTATAGAGGTATGTACTCTATTTTCTTACAAGTGATAATACAAATAAAAAACTGGATATCTAGTGGTAATACTAGACATCCAACAGTAACCTCAACAACCTTAAAATCAATTCCAAAATAATTTTAACAATATTACAGCTTGCCAATTAGAGATTTATAGTGGCAACAAGTTAAATATACGCTCAAATCATGGGAAGAGAAGTGAAGAATCATATTGGTTCACTTACATGGGCTAGCAAAACAATCCAAAGTGTTTTGTGAGCATGAGAACAAGAGGGGAAAGTAAAAATAACATGTTCAACAAAGTCTTTTTAATTCTTCCGGCAAAGCTAGGATGATGCGATTAGTGAATTCAATATACTCCCTCCGTCCCAATTTTTTTGTCCTGTTTGAAAAGTCAAATTTTTTAAAGGAACATAATTTATTGTTTTGTCTACCTTTTAAAAATGTATAAGTTTCCAAAACTACCCTTAAAAAAATTTATTAAAAAATTGAATTAGTAAATTAATAGGGGTATAATAGGAATATTAGTAAATTAATGACTTTTATTTTTAGAAACATGACAATATTTTGGGACATCTCAAAATGGAATAGATGACAAAAAAATGGGAACGGAGGGAGTAGTATTTTTGATAGAACTTAAAAAAGTATCTAGAAATGGTAATCAAATGTGTTTAGTAAAATTCAAATGAATATGTCTAGCAGGGTTAAGTTGACAAGATACAAAGAGTGCAACATACTAAATGATCATGTCCAGCAAGGCTACAAAAAGTCCAGCAATGCTTCAAATCAATGTAAAAAAGTGTAGCAAAACAAAGCATACATGCTCAATTATTTCTCATAATGTAATAAGAAGTGTCCAGCACGCTCAAGTAAAAGAGATTAGCAAAGTAACATAAACATCGACAGTAAAATTTATATAAACGTGATCACTGATCAATATCAAAGCAGAGCTATTTTAGTTGAAATCAAGTGGCAAGGTAGAGAGGAAAGTGGGTGAGAGAAAGGGAGGACATAGTTTTGGGTAGTGCTTGTTAACAATAGTAAATTTGCTCTCTTCTTTCTCTTGCTGGAAATATATTTCATTCTGCTGGGTGTGTGTGACCATGAAGATATTTTCATTTGTTTGAGAATTAACATTTTCTTTAAAACTATCACATTTTTCTATGTTTAGTAGCAACCTTAGAATAAGTTGAAAAATTATTATTTGACTTCCCTTATTTAGCTTGGCATAATATAGTTATTTTCCAAAAAAATTTAGTGCAAAACAACTCTATCTCATGCCAAGCAATATAAGGGAAGTCAAGGAATAGTTTTCATTTGAACCATTTTTTTTTCTAATACTACCAAATAGAAAAAACAAGAAAAATCATTTTCATATAAAGTTTTCCATTAAAACAAATAAAACTACGGTCAAAGTTCCAAGCCACTTAGTATTTTTTTCTTTTTTTTTTTAATAATTTGATAGTTGGGAAATGAGATATATAAATCTTTGATGTCGTAGTTGGAAATATCAAGGCGTGTTAACCAATTAAATTAAAAGAATCTTATTTATTTATATTTTTTTAACTAGCTTATTTGCTGAAGTCCACTTTTTGTCTTATATATCATTTAACAAATACGTAAAACAAACTAGCCTCTGAGCACGCGCGTGCTCAGAGGCTCTTCCATTTTTTGGGTAAGGGTTAATTTAGAGCATTTATTATAATTTGGGATTACTACATTCTCTAATCACCAAAAAAAAAAAAAAAAAAACCTAGGGGTGTGGTGAACGATGAAGATGAAGGGAGAGAGTACTATATAAGGGGGAGAGGCCTCTGATAAAGGGAGATGGAAAAGAGAAAGAAAAAGGAAGAAAACACCATTACTGTAGCTCTAAGAACTGTAACAAACGATTCACTCAATAAAATGTGAAAATCCGAAGAAACAGTTTATTGAGTGAATCGTTTGTTACAATTCTTAGAACTACAGTAATGGTGTTTTCTTCCTTTTTCTTTCTCTTTTCCATCTCCCTTTATCAGAGGCCTCTCCCCCTTATATAGTACCCTCTCCCTTCATCTTCATCGTTCACCACATCCCTAGGTTTTTTTTTTTTTTTTTTTGGTGATTAGAGAATGTAGTAATCCCAAATTATAATAAATGCTCTAAATTAACCCTTACCCAAAAAATGGAAGAGCTTCTGAGCACGCGCGTGAGCGCGTGCTCAGAGGCTAGTTTATTATAATTTTGGATTACTAAATTTTCCAATCACCAAAAAAAAAAAAAAAAAAAAAAAAAAAAACCTAAGGGTGTGATGAAAAATTATTTCACCACACATAATACTCATCAATGGCCTGCATGTTCGATATTGCTTAATCATGCACTCCATTATTTAAATAGTACGTTGTCTATGTACTATTTTAAAAAATCCCACTTTTTATCCCATGTTAAACATCTCACGTTTTCCTCTTTTTTTTTTTTTTTTTTTTAAATCTCTTCCATATTTTGGAAAAAAAAAAAGACTCCTACTATAAAACTATTACTATAATTTCTCCATCCATATCCTTATATTTAGGCACTAACATATCTGATTTTGAAGAAAAATAAAGGCTAAATTTTAGGAAAATTTAAAAGATTAAGGTGGGGAATTGGTGTGACCCTATCCTTATTTAAAAGTTTATCAAAAAAAGAAAAAGTACACGTTTGAAAAAATCTCATGTTCTATCCATGTACTATTTAAAAAAATGTCACTTTCTATCCCACGTTAAACATCTCAAGTTTTCCTCTCTCCTTTTTTTATTTATTTATTTTTTTTAACCTTTTTGGTGTTGTTGATGTTGTTTTTTTTTTTTCAAATTTTATGTATGACAGTTATCATTTTTTGTCTAATCCTAAGATGTAGTTTTTTTAATCCTAAAATTTAGTCATTTACTATACATCCATAACATAAGTAAATAAAAGCTTAAATTGAAAATTTTATGGCAAGAGATACATGTTAATTGTATACAAAAGAAATATAGTTTCTATTTCAAAAGAAATTTTTTTACAACACTTTCTTAGCTAACAACCACTTTATGTGAGGTTTAATACATATAATAATTCTTGTAAAGTCTCTCACCCGAACTTATCTAATATTCCATTCCAATAACTCCTCAATACAATCCCAAAAATTTGTGCGTACGTGAACCTGAGAGAGATAAAAGAATTAGGGTTAAACCAAGAATTAAAAAAAAAAAAAAAAAAAACTTTAATCAACAAACCAAAGTTAGCGTGCATGTTATCTTCTGTATATATTAAGAGATTCGAAAAGTTAGTTATTGTTTTTTTTAATGTCAAAAGTACCCCTAATTTAATTAATCTAAACTAATCAAAATGGGGTTAAAATAGTAAATTCCATCCTAAATAAATTCCTACCCACATTGAAATACTATCCCACATTCTTTTAAAAAAAAAAACTACCTCAGCCACCCAAAAAAAAAGACACTCCCAGTACACCAAAACACTCCCCACGTTCATCAACCAAAAAAAAAATCCCCACGTTCAAATAATGCTCTATCAATTATCTACCCATGTAACTTCTCACAAATACAAACTCATCCCAGTAGTATAGGTTTGTTAGAGTTTGTGTTTGATTTAAATTTTGAGGAGATAATTTTTCCTGAAAATCCTAATAAAATTGTTCATAATAAAGATAAAGATTTTTTAGAGTTTAACTCTATCATGGAGTCTTTAAAATCTTACCACCACATCATCAACAATTTAAATAAATAGCTAATTATTAAATGTTTTATTTGAATTTGTTTTAAAACGTTCATCACATGTTCTTAAAAAAAAAAAAAAAAAAACCTTCATCACATGAAAATAATTAATGTACTGATGAATGGATAGGAGGATTAGCAACTGTAATACAAAAAAAAATTGTTTATCTCGTTGTTCACTTAATATCATTCAAAAATAAAAATGTAGCGTGTACAAAATATCATTCTAAAAAAAACTAAAATTAATAATTTTGTTAAAAAAAAATGTAGAGTATAAAAAAAAAGAAAAAGAAAAAACCCATATACAATTTCAATCATAGAACTCATATAGAACGAAAGCCCAACGGGTTAACACCCACCAGATTCATGTGTAATAAAAAAAAAAATCAAAATTTAAAAATTTAATATGAAAGTAGAGCCAATACCTAGAACTGGAAATATGCTGAAAATCAATAAGTCCATCGTAGAGATAGAAAGGGGTTGCGACAATCAAGAGTAGACACAGAACAATCAGATAATCAAATAGATTGAGAGAAAGAGAGAGTAACATAAGGACATTTCAAGCACAAACCTTCTTTGTTGAAATTTCAAAGTCAAACACCTTCAAACACCCTTCAATCCCTAATCACATTCACCCAAAAGTAAGTACTCCTCAAACAATGAATACTTGGCAACTATGGAAGTATGAACTCAAAGAAAGTCAATGATAAAGAAAAGAAAAGAAACGTGCAAAATATAGAACTTGAAAATATTCCATTTCAATGACTCCTCAATGCAATCCAAAAAATTTGTGTGTGATACATATAAGGAAAAAAAAAGTAGAACTCAAAGAAAGTCAATCATAAATAAACAAAAGAAAACAAAACAAAAAGGAACTTGCAAAAAATAGAACCTGAAAATTTGTTGGAGCCTCTGATAGTAAATGTTTTTAATCTAAAGAAAAAGAAAGGAGGATGTAGAGCTAAACTAAATGTCTTGAATTTGAAGAAGAAAGTGAGATAGAAACTGCAAAGCGTACGTGAGTTTGTGGGTCTTAAAATATAGAAGTTTTAATTTACATATCTATTCCCATTAGTTGAAAACTTGTAAGTGGGTATGATGAGGGTATTTTAGGCATAAAAAATGTGGAATCCAAACAGGGGAAGCCCCTTAAATAGTAGTATAAATAAACTAATTGTCAACAGCCTTATAACTTAATTAATATAAAATTGTAGATTCCAATTAACTCAATTGGTAAAAAAAATTTATAGTTGAATAAGAAATCTAAGGTTCAATCATTGTTAACACCAAAAACTGTTTGATATTTTAGTTTGATAATAAAGAGGTATAATCAGAAGCAGAAGCCATAAATTGAAACTATCTCAAAAAAATAAAATTTAACATCAATTTTTATTTTTAACAAAAAAAATTATTACCCTATTCTAAAATTGAAACTATACACTTCAAAAAAAACAAAAACAAAGAGGAAAATGTTAACGGCACTCGTTAATAATTTATTTAAAAAAAATTTTTATTAAAAAAAAAATAATATTTTGACAATTTTTTTTATTTTTTATAAAAATAGTATAAAATTTTTTTTTAAATAAATTATTAACAAGTGACCGACACTGGTCAGCATGATTCAAACAAAAAAACCAAATAAATATCCAGCTTTGAGGATGGGTCCACAAAAAAAGCACCGAAATCTGCTTGGACCCAGAACTAGCGGCAGATTGTTAATACGCATTACGCAAACATTGGCATCAAATTTTATATGTCGCCACATATTCCCTGAGATCGTGGCATCTTCGCATCTCTTCAAAAGAATCTCTCTCTCTCTCTCTCTCTCTCTCTTTTATAAACACTTGCCGTAGTTATTTACATTAAAAAAAAAAAAACATTTCTTTGTGGGCATTTCCGAACCGCCAAAAAGTATCGACTCAATCAATCCCATATACTTTACCATTAGTTAGATTTTTCCGTACTTTCTTCCGCTTTCTTTGTCTTTTCTTTATTATTCTAATCATCTTTTTGCCGTTTTCTCTTGAAGGTACTGCTGGTTTTCTCAGCCTTGAAAATTCGTTTATATTTGTTATATGAACAATATATAACAAATATAATTGAAGCAGCTGAAGAATCTTCTTCTGGGTCATCGTTCTCAGCTGCTGCTACTTCAATTTCAGGTTTTTTTTTTTTTCCCCCTCATCTGGGTTTCACTTGCTTGCTTCATTTCTTCAATTTCTGTCCTTTACAATTGTATGTCCAACTAAGAGGAAAAACAATTTTTTTTTCTTTTTTGGGGTTCTTGTTTTATATTGCTTTTATTTGAAAAGAATGAAATTTTTTTATTGAAACTAAGCTGGGTTGCAGTATTATGCTGATCTTGGTGATAAATATTTAAAATTGGGTTTTTATGGGGGTTTTTTTTTTTTTTTTTAAATATATTATTATTTATTACTGTTTTATTAACTATTTTTTATTTTTGTGTATTTGGGTTAATCAAAGGATGAGTGAAGGTCTTCGAAATGGTGAGGAAATGAAAGCTTCCTCTGAAGCAATGGAGAATTCTCCAACACATTCTTCAAAGGAAGGGAAAGGGAAGAGATTTTGGAAGAAGGTGAAGTACCAGCTGGTTGAGTACCACTCATTGCCTGCGTATTTGAAGGACAATGAGTTCATTTTGGGCCATTACCGGCCTGAATGGCCATTGAAGCAGATCTTGCTTAGCATGTTCACCATTCACAATGAGACACTAAACGTTTGGACGTAAGGCTTACTGTTCCTTTTATTTTCTTTGAAAGAGTAAATGGATTATTCATTATGTGATTTTAATGGAAATCTGTTGGTTGGACTGGACATATATGTAGAAAGAATTATTTTAGTATTTAATCTTCTTGTTTGAAATGGGAGTGTCTGGGACAAGGATTTAAAAAGTTATGTGAACTTTGGGTTATGATGACAGTTAGAACCTATGAAAGTTGTGGGTTCAAAAAATGTTAGAACCTATGAAGTGTTACAGGTTCATTTCATTCGAATGTGGATTAGTCCATTCAGTAACCAAATCCAAACTTCTTTATATGTGTGTTATCTTCTTGTTTGGAATTGGGAGTTGCTGGGAAAAGGATTTATGTAAAAAAGAGTTTTCTTTCTTCTATTTTCTTGAAGGGGAAACAAAAGGAAGATATGTGCTGATTGACAAGCATTGTTCTCAAAGTTGATCATGGGATCAATCTTGTATGGATGGGTGAGTTGTATTTACCTATAAAACAAGGAAATTCTATAATTTGATTTTAACTTTATTATTTGGTTTGATGTGTTCCTTAAGTGAATGAGTGACTTTACCAAACAAAAAAAAAAAAGTACTACATTTTAAGACTTCTTGTTAACAATTAGAAAAACATAGTTTTGACTTTGGTACAATATTTGGTTAGGTGTATCTATGTTGTTAGGCTAAATTGATGTTTGATTCGTTTTCTCTCTATAACATGTATGTGCATCCTCTTTACTTATATATAGGTTGTTAAATGATTGTTGCTCAATTCATGGTTCAAAAGATAAAAAGATTCTGAACTCCTCTAAACATTCTCGTCATTAAGCATGTACTTCTTTTACAGGCATTTGATTGGATTCTTCCTCTTCCTTTCCCTGACCATATACACTGCGAAGATGGTTCCAAGTGTTGATCTTCACTCTCTACAACATTTTCCTGATGTTCTGAAAAAGGCTGACCTGCACAAACTGCATACAGAACTTATGACATGCCTCCCTTCCTTGCCCAACATGCCTGATCTGCACAAACTTAGGGAGGAGTTAAAGACTACGTTGCCTTCAATGGATATTCTTCCATCACTCTCGGGTTGGCATGTTATGGAACTTCTAAATAATTGTTTGCCTAAGCGATTTTCCAGTGGCAACTACACAGATGTTTGTGTTTTGGTAATGCTATGCCCCCACACCTCAATGCATGAACGCTATGATAATCTTAAATGGTCACTACTTATTTCATGATTGATTTTAAAAAACTGGATGGTTGTTTTTGTTTGTTCATCATGTTCTTATAACGTTGGCTTTATGGCAGTACTTTGCAAACAATTTCTATCTGATTTTTCTTGGTTCATCATGCATTTTTCTAATGTTTATTATTGGCATAGTATTCCTTGTATTTTGGTGTTTATTATGTAATATTCCTCTAGCCAACTAATTTTTGTAGAATCTTGTACACATTTTTAGTACTAGTCTTTTAATTCCTTAGACTTTAAATTATATAAGACTCCCAAATCTTATCATCACCAGATACTACGAATTTTGAGTTAAAAAGCAATCAATTCCAGCCACTTACTGAGTCTATGATCTGTAGTTTTTGAACTCATTCAGAAATCAAGTGTAGTTTTACATGATGATAAGATTAGGGAGTCTAATTGAGATGGTTTGATCCTAAAAAGGAATAGATGGTTGTGTCAGTGAGAACTCGTTATGGTACTAGTTAAAGACTATTTGATGGTGAATTGAAAGCTTCAAGAAAGAAGTTGCATCATCTGTGAGAGAAATTGAAAATTGGAAGATATGACTTTTGGCTGCTCAAAATAGCAAGGTTATTGCAGTCTCTGGGTAAATGTGTTGAGCCATCAATTAATAGATAGAAAATACAATTTCTAGTGATCATTGATCATGTAGTAGAAGTAGTGGTTTAAGTAGGAATATGAATCCTAGTTCAGCCAAAGAAAAAAAAGCAATATGTATCCTAGTAATGCATGTCTGTTATGATTGCCTCACTTCTTGATATATTTCTCATCAATATGCCATCCATTTTGAAGTAACACAATTGCAGAATTCCATGAAGTAGTGTAGATGGATGTGGCTTGTAGTGTTCCCAAGACTTCACTGTTAAAGATTTGGTGATGTCCATGATTTTTAAAGGGAAAAAAAAAAGGAAAAAGAAAAATAAGCAGTGATGTTCAACCTCTTGTAAGACTAATTTTATTTTTGGTGGTCTATTGGAAATGTAGTTTTGGCACCCCTGTGAACTTTATTTTTTGGAGCTTCCCCACCAAAGACATTATATGTGTCATAGAATTTTTGCCTTATCTGACTCTATATTGATCAACAGAGTAGTGTGAAGGAAGGCTTGTAAGTGCCAACAAAGGCATAATGGGCTTCAAGTAAAATTGTATCTTAGCGTTTCCTTAAAGAAATGGTTTGGCATATCTTTATTTTCATCAAACAGACAATAATTACCATGTCATACCTTATTTTCAGAAATGGCAGGGTTGATCATGCATGTAGCAAGGTACTTAATGAATGTCATTATAACTTAGAATTAAGTACTGTATCTTAAGATTTACAGTTGAACCTCTTTGATGCTGTTAGTTCATGATTTTTCGTTGGATGTGATTCTTTTGTAATGCTGCCCCTGACTGCATATAAGTCCTTATAAAATCAGCCTTTTTGTTTAATGCATTCTACATTGGGATCCTTTATTCTTTTTTTAAACCAAATTTTCACATCGCTTGTTTATTCAATTGTTTAGGGCAAAAGTTTTCTACAATTTCCTTTTGGAAACAATGTTCCAATATTTGAGATTTTAATAGATTCTTGGTGAGTGTATATTTTACAGAGGAAGATCATAACTGACAATATCCAATTTCTGGTTCGATTGATAGTATAAACAATTGAAATAATTTTGAGTCATATAATCTTTTTTTTTTTTTTTCTTATGATGGATTGACTTATTTTCTAAAGCTTCATGCAGCTAATCTCTTCATTTTGTTTCTGATCAAATGCAGCATAGCATGAAGGAAGACGTGGCAAACATTATAGCACCCGTGCTGGTTAGACCAATCACACGGTGGCCATTTTTTGCATTCTTAGGTGGGGCCATGTTTTGCTTGCTATCTAGCAGCACTTGCCATCTCCTTTCTTGCCACTCTGAGCGCCTATCATACATCCTGCTCAGGCTTGATTATGTTGGAATTGCTGCCCTTATATCTACCTCCTTCTTTCCTCCTGTCTACTACTCCTTCATGTGCAGCCCCTTCTTCTGTAACCTCTACTTGGGATTTATAACTGTCTTGGGAATTACCACAGTTTTGTTTTCTCTCCTGCCAGTCTTTCAAACCCCTCAGTTCCGCACCATTCGTGCATGTCTCTTTTGTGGCATGGGTTTCTCTGGGGTAGCACCAATCCTGCACAAGCTTATCTTGTTCTGGGGCCAACCTGAGGTCCTCCACACAACTGGATATGAGCTGCTGATGGGGGCTTTCTATGGTCTTGGAGCAGTGGTTTATGCCACAAGGATTCCTGAACGATGGATGCCTGGGAAATTTGACATTGCAGGGCACAGCCACCAACTATTTCATGTGCTAGTAGTTGCTGGAGCCTACACTCATTATCAGGCAGGGTTAGTTTATCTCCGATGGCGTGATCTTCAAGGTTGTTCATAGTGAATCCCAAGATGGGCTAGTTAGCCTAGCTGGTGAGGTCTACAATTGTTACTTTATGGATAGTCACATAGGTGTAGATAATAAGATGGCAGTGGAGTAAGGTTCTCTCCTACCATCCACTTAATGTAAATTTATGCATTGAACCCTGTGTGGGATTTGGTAACTCATTTTCAGCAGAATAGGAAAAATGGAATTGTGTAATGCCCACCTATTGAAGTTGGGTCTGTAATCTGTATTTTTACCAATGGTATCTGAATTCAAAAATAATGAATTAAGTTTCTAATGGGATGTTATTGAGCAAATTTTGGGTAAAAGTAAGGGTACCGAGAGAGAGAGAGAAAAGCTTACTTCTCCTTGTGTTGTGACGATCATGGATGAGTCTTGTGGTTATGGTCATCTCTATTAGAAGTGTACGTTTGACCGTGCAATAATTTTGACAAAATTATAGGAAAGATCCAGGGTTACCAATGCTGAGATGTGCTTTCTGCTTTGCATGAAAAAGAAAAAAAGAAGTCAGTTTGTGCTTTCATTGAGAATTGAACTCAAGACCTCCCGCTTACTAAACGGGTGCTCTAACCAACTGAGCTATGAAAGCTTCTTCGTACTTTAAGTCAGTCTAAAACATATTAATGTAAACAATATAATTCGGCTAGTGCAACTTAGTAAGTGTGGCTGGCCGAAGCTACCATAAACCCTACTTGCTACTAAATGCAGCCACACAGAATTTTATGAAATTTTATATGTCTCCATAAAACCTTTTTTTTTTTTTTTTTTTTTGAGAATCAAGAACTAGAGTTTTATTAGGATGAAAACAAATCAGCCATAATCCGCACTGAGTACATGAGAAAGGTGTGGAGGGATATTCACCATCCATACAGAAAAACCCCTAACATGTCTAGCATGTTGGGCTAGGTTGTGTGCTACCATATTACTCGTTCGACCAACATGAGAGAATCTAATAATTCCATCTGTCATCATGGCTTTCGCTGAGCTGAGAATATGACCAAAGGAGGATAGAGATGCCTCTTTAGACTTCAGAGTTTTTATTATGTTTGCGGAATCGCCTTCTAGTATGAATGAAGTGAAACCGAGCCCCTGTGCAAAAGAAATAGCTCTAGCAGCAGCCAAAGCTTCTGTGATATCTGGAGAGAAAGGAAGAGGTGCTTGCTCTGATAGAGAGGCCAGAGCTTGTCCTCTGCTGTTTTGGATAACAACCCCTAATCCTGCTTTGCCCATATCTTTAAACTGAGCTCCATCAAAGTTAACTTTGATTTCCCCCTCCGCTGGTGGTGACCATCGAACCCGAGGATGAGGAGAGTCTCTAAAGTGTGTATCATTCACTGAATTTGCTTGTCGGAAGTCTTCCAAGGCCTGAATCGCTGAAGGTGCAACCTGTGCTAGTGGAAAATCCGTTGAAGACGTACGAACCCGGTTACGGCGATGCCAAAGGGTCCACATCACTGAGGCCAGCAGTTCAGGATTTTTCTGTTCTTTGTCCGCATAAGTGAGCACTTCCTGGATTGATGAAAAAGTCCTTGTCTGCCTGAACGAAAAGGTAGGCAACGTTCCCCACACCTGTGAAAGCTGTTCGCAACCCCATAGTGCATGGAACACCGACTCGGTTTCGTGTTTGCACAGATCGCATACGTCTTCGTTTATGATGTGCCTCCGTCTCAGATTTTGTTTTGCCGGTAAAGCATTATGACAAGTCCTCCATAAGAAATTTCGGACTTTGCTTTGTACATTGAGACTCCATATCAACTTCCACATTCCATTGCCCGGTTGTGCTGAAACCTCTTGTGGAGTTGTTGCTTGATCTGCTGTGATAAACCTTGTGCCCGATCTCACTGTGTAATTTCCTGAAGGGGTGAAAGGCCACACAACAGTATCCTCCACTGCATTTGGACACAAAGGAATGCTTTGGATCAATTCTACTTCCTGTGGGGTGAAAAGTCCATTCAACAGATTTGAATCCCACTTCTTTGTTTGTGGGTCTATGAGCGCCGAAACTTTCATCTCCTCAAAACCAGTCACCACTTGAGATTCAATTCTCGGATGATGTTTAGAAGGCAGCCAAGCGTCATTCCATACACTAATAGCATCACCACAGCTTACTCTCCACCGTGCACCCTTCACCAATAAATCTCTTCCTTTTAATATGCTATGCCATGCATAAGACCCCGACCTTGATTGAGACGCTTCTAGGATAGAGCAATTTGGAAAAAACCTCGCCTTAAAAACTCTATAAAATAGAGAGTTTTTTTGGTGAAGTAATCGCCAAGCTTGTTTTGCTAAAAAGGCATCATTGAAATTTGCCAAATCTTTAAACCCCATACCACCTTCCAACTTTGGCTTACAAAGGGTATCCCACTTGACCCAATGAACCTTCCTCCTATTACCTTTCTGGCCCCACCAAAACTTTCTTATGAGACTCTCAATATCTCCACAAAGTCCCAAGGGAAGCTTGAAGCAACTCATTGTGTAGGTTGGTATTGCTTGGACCACGGCCTTGATAAGAATCTCTCTACTTGCTTGAGACAGAAGCTTTTCTTTCCACCCTTGAATTTTTTTCCATACTCTCTCTTTGATGTAGTTGAAGCTGGCTTTCTTGTTTTTTCCCACCAAAGATGGTAATCCCAAGTATTTCTCGTATTGTAGTATTTCTGGTACTTCCAAGACAGATTTGATCTGGTTTTTTACTCCCTCTGAGGTGGACTTGCTGAAAAAGATGGTAGTTTTAGCCTTATTGATTTGTTGACCTGAGCATCTTTCGTAAGTTTCAAGTATATCCAGAACTTGTTGGCATTCCCGGATTGTTGCCCTGCAAAATAATAGGCTATCATCTGCAAAAAAGAGATGGGTTAGTCTTGGGTTGTTTTTGCATAAGGCATAACCCTTAATATCGCCCTTCTCCTCCGCCTTAGTGATGAGGCCATTTAAACCTTCAGTGCAAAGCAGGAAAAGGAATGGTAACAGAGGGTCTCCTTGACGGATACCTCGAGTAGGTTTTATCATTCCTTTTGGCTCTCCATTCACCAAGATAGAATAAGAAATGGTCTTGACACAGAGCATCAATAATTTTATCCATCTTTCAGTAAACCCTACACGTCTCATGACTGATTCAAGGTATGACCACTCCACCTTGTCAAATGCTTTGCTCATATCTAATTTGATAGCCATATAGTCTTCCTTGCCCACATGTTTCTGCATACTATGGAGAGATTCAAAAGCAACTAGAATATTGTCAGAAATTAATCTGCTTTTTGTAAAGGCACTTTGATGTTCAGAGATGAATTTTCTTTATTCTATTAGCCAAGACTTTTGAAAATATTTTGTATAACACGTTACAAAGGCTGATGGGTCTAAAATCTGAAGCATATTCGGGGGAGTTTTTTTTTGGGATGAGTGTAATAAAAGTATGATTGAGATTATTAGGGAGATATGCGGAATTTAGGAAGTGTAAAACTGATTGAGTAACATCATTACCAATTGTACCCCAGTAGTGTTGGTAAAATAAAGGAGACATTCCGTCTGGTCCTGGCGCTTTGAGTGGTGCCATTTCTTTCATTGCTTTCTGAACTTCCCATGCAGTAAAGTCTTGTGCCAGCTGATTGTTCAAATCTGAATTTATCACCTTCTCAATAGACTCTGTGGCTGCATCATTTGGTTCCTGATTGGCCGAAGTGTATAACTCCTGGAAATAACCAATAAGTATCTCGGCTACCTCCTCATTGCTTGAACTCCACTGCCCATTTGTTGACCGAAGCTTCTGGATAGTATTTTTTTGCCTTCGTTGAGTAGCCCGGCTGTGAAAATACTTTGAGTTTCGGTCACCCTGAGCAGCCCAATGCACCTTTGATCTTTGAAACCATAGCCTGTTTTCCTTGTCCATCAACTCTGTAATCTCCTTCTTTAAATTCTGTATTTTGAAATTTTGTCCAGTGCACATCGCCTCCTTCTCAGCTTCTACCAACTCTTTCCTTTTTTCCTTCAAAGTATTTCTAATGTTGCCGAAGTGGTCCTTCCCCCATTTTTTTAATTCTCGGCCACAATTTTCAATTTTTCTCATGACTTTTGTTGCTGGATCATCTACTTCCCGTGCTTCCCAACTTGCTTCAACAACTTCTGAACAAGTATGGTCCAACAGCCAAGCCTCTTCGAATCGGAACGGTTTTGTTACCAGTTGAACTTCGAGGCCCTCCATATTGATCCATAGTGGGCTATGATCTGAAGAGTCTGACTTGAGGTGATGGACTTTTGTACCTGCAAATCTCAAAAGCCAATCGTTAGTAGCCAAAGCACGATCAAGCCTCTCCCATATTGAGTGACCTGCAGAAAAATGTTTCTGCCATGTATACCAAGAGCCTGCAAAACCGAGATCAATAAAACCACACTCATCTGCTACATCTCGAAATAATTGCATCTGTGCTTGGTTTCTGCTACTTCCTCCCAATTTCTCAGAGCTTCTTATAATCTCATTAAAATCCCCGGCACATAGCCAAGGGATATTGAACTTTCTGTGAAGTTGACGAAGCTTATTCTAAGACTCAATCCGTTTATGCGTCACAGGTTCACCATAAAATCCTGTGAAACGCCATGCTTCCTCCTTTCCTTTATTGATGATGGAATCTATATGATTTGGTGAGGAAGAGTCAACGTGCAAGTCCACTGAATTTCTCCAAAAATGTGCTAGACCCCCCCCCCCCTTTGTTATTTCTTTCAACAAAGAATAAGTTATCAAATTCAATTTTCCGCTTAGTCTCCTTTAGCCTTGCTTCATCGGCCCACGTTTCGGCTATAAACAGGACGGAGCGATCTTTTGCTCGAATCACTACTTCAAGCTCTTTTTCTGTCCGTGGGTTCCCAAGCCCACGGCAGTTCCACACTATGATGCTCATGGTTCTTGGCGGGGCTGCACAGCAACCTCCGCCATTGAAATTTCTGTGTTCTTATCCTTTGAAACCAAGACTTTCTTCTTTGGTAATTCGGGATGGGCTTCCTCTTCGAACTCTCTGTTTCTTTTGTTTAAAACAGAGTGTTGGGTAGAGTTTTCAGGTAGCATGTTACTTCGAGCCAATCTCTTCCACATGCGTAGGGTTGAAGTGTCATGTGGGGTAACTTGGATGGTCACGTGGGGGGGAGGGGGGGTTAATTTGTTTCTCACTTCCTAAAATATCAGCATTTATTTCAGAATTATTGTCGCCCGTGACAGTTGGCATATTATTTGTAGAAATTTCATGGGAGTCAAACATCTTCAATGCCGTATCAATTTCAGCAATTTGATTCTCAAAATCTTGCGGACGGTTATCGAGTGGGAAGGAATTTGAGGTGGAATTTATTATCTGAATCATTGGAGATAATGATGGACTTAAATTCTGCACTAAATCCTCCACAATATCCGCTGTTTCCATTTGTGAAACACTAGAGTTGTCCACGTTGGAAGGAACGTTACTACCACCTGTCAGAGCAGGTCCGCCCTGCAAGGCCGCCGGCTGTATCTCATCTTCTACTCCCTTCTTCTTCCCAGACGTCTGCTCCTTGGCACCTCCAAGTCCATCACCCATTCCAGATACCGTCGTGTAAGAGGACCTTCCCGAATTGAAAGGAATAGCCCGTAACCATGCTCCATATTCCTGCTTGTTTTGACGATTTGGATCATTCCCTATAAGCCGTTTTTCACAATCTTTCTCATCATGGGTTACCATGCTGCACCAGTAGCAGAAATTTGTGAGCTTCTCATACTTGAAAGAGACCCAAGTCTCAGTTCCCTCCTCCAGAACCACTCTTCAACCCCTGCTTAATGGCTTTGATACATCTATTCTTACCCTAACTCGTACAAAATCTCCTCCCACCATCTCCTTTTCTGCTTCATCAATTAAGACTTCTCCAAGGGTTTCTCCAAGTTCAATGGCTGTCTCGGGGTCTAACAATCTCAGAGGTAATCCATGTATTTGCACCCAAAACGTTATCTTTGTGAAACGTAATTGTTTGGCCGGAATCGTATAGTCATATCTTTGTAGAAGAATAAGGTGCTTATCGAATGACCACGGTTCTTGGGTTAGAACTCTTTTCGCATCTGTCTCCAGTTCATAAATAAATAATAAAGTATGGTCACCTGCTTCTCTGATCTTAAACTCGTTTCTGGCCCTCCATAATGGTTTGAGAGTTTTGCCAATTGCATCCACATTCAGGGCACGTTTTGTCAGAAACTTTGCTGCAATAACATATTCTTTTCTTCTCAGGTTTTTGGATTTTGTCAGGCTAATTTTGGCACCTTCCTCATCTGTGAGGGATAGTTTTTTCCATTCACTGAGCACTTCATCCATATTCAGATTAAAGAAAAAGATTTGGGTGAGGAATGTGGAAAGGAGGAAAAAAACAAAGAATGTGTTTCCCTAAAACCCACGAAAAAATAAAAACCAACAAGCCCTACTGATAACAGTGTTAACAGAGGGAAAGAGATATCATTCCGAAGAAGATAATAGAGTTTCTACAGCCTAGTTTCTTAGAGAGAGCAAGACCGAGAATAACAAGTATGTAACAAATTAAACCCAGAAGTATTTATTATTGGAACTTCCTCCATAAAACCTCTACCATATATGGCAGTGTACATATTATAAACTCATTGATACCTATAAATCTCCCATATATAGGCAAGTCATTGATACATAGAAATCTCCCATATTAGGCGAGTTCAAAAGCCATTCTTCAAAACCTTAAAAACTCCATTTTTAACATGGCCTCCTCTTGTTTAAAATTGTCCCTAGTTCCCAAACCCCTCACATCCCATGGCGAAATCCACATTTCAAAACAAATCCACAACATGTGTCTGTCTTGCCAATACATTTCTCTTTCTTATTAGTTTAATACTTTTTCTTCTTCTACTCCTTTGGATCTTACTGTCCTTCTATAACCCCATTCCTATCATTCACTCTCCTTTCACCAAATCCAAAAGTGAACCTAAATTTGAACCAGATGGGGTTGTTGCTGGTTCACCAAATTGTGCTGCACATGAACTCTGCACCCACCTGAGAAATCATTTTATGACAACCCTGGACTGAGCTACTCGATTGAGAAACCAATGAAGAACTGGGACGAGAAGAGAAGTGATTGGCTGAAGCAACACCCATCACTTGCTACAGAAGCGTGATCGCATCCTAGTTGTCACGGGATCACAACCGTTGCCTTGTGAGAACCCAATCGGTGATCATTTGTTGTTAAGGCTTTTCAAGAACAAGGTTGACTATTGTCGAATCCACGGCTACGATATTTTCTACAACAACGCTTACTTGCACCCCAAGATGGACGCTTATTGGGCCAAATTTCCGGTAGTCCGGGCCGCCATGCTAGCCCACCCAGAGGTTGAATGGATTTGGTGGATTGATTCCGATGCGGTGTTCACTGATATGGAATTTAAGGTTCCATTAGACAGGTACAACAACATTGTATTTGGGGTCCGCTATGAGTTTAGGGTGTAAAGTTTAGGGTTTAAGGTCAACTATATCTATTTTTTTCTATCATTATGTTCTATCTTAAATATATCATAACCCCAATTGCTTCAATAATTAAAATGTCCATTTTTATTATACCTAATAATGTTATTATTACTCTTTTTCTTTTTTCTTTTTTTTTCATTCTTTCAACTTGAATTAACTTACTCTTTCTTACTTTCTTACTTGTTCACTGGACAGGTACAAGGACCATATTCTTGTTGTTTATGGCTGGCCCAATTTGGTCTACGAGGATAAAGGTAATAAGAGTGGTACGAGCCTTAATGCTGGAGTGTTCATGATTAGGAATTGTCAATGGTCCATGGACTTGGTGAATGATTGGGCTGAAATGGGCCCAAATAGCCCAAACTACGAGAAATGGGGCCGGATCCAATTATCAACATTTAAAGACAAGACATACCCACACTCAGATGACCAGTCAGCTTTGATTTATTTACTATTTAAGCATAAAGACAAATGGGGGAACAAGACTTACATAGAGAACGAGTACTACTTCCAAGGGTATTGGGTAGAGATAGTGAAAACATATGATAAAATCACCGAGGGGTACAAAGAGGTTGAGATATTGGGGCCCGCGTTAAGGAGGAGACACGCAGAGAAACTCAGCGAGTATTATGCTAAGTTGAGGGAGCCATATCTGGAACTGGAAGACGCTGGATATAAGAAGAGGAGGAGGAGGCCCTTTGTCACGCATTTCACTGGGTGTCAGCAATGTAACGGGAACCATAATCCTACGTATGTTGGGGACACGTGTTGGATTGAAATGCAAAGGGCTTTGAATTTCGCGGTCAATCAGGTGCTTCGCAACTATGGTTTTGTACACCCTGATCTAATCAATTCTTCTTTTGTATCTCCTCTACCATTTGATTATCCGGCTTGACTGCTTGAGCCATCATGGTAAAATATAAAATCTTATTTGCTAGTGAATTATGAATATTGAATAGTCATAGTCTCTCATAATAGTCTCATTCATTTTAAGGAGGAATTTTTTTTTTTTGGCAGTAAAAATAAATTTATGCACACATGCTATCTCTTTCTCCCTCCTTTTTTATTTATTTATTTATTATATATCATATATACATATTTTTTTTTACCATTAATATAGGACGTTGATTTATTTAATATATATTTTATAATAATAGATTAATGGTTAAAACTAAGTTAAAAAAAGTGTATTGTATAATGATTCTTTACTATGATAAATGTAAATTATTTAAGCAAAAATTCTTTCGTTTTTAGAAATTACTCTATAAATTAGGTGAATAAACGCGGTAAAATGTTAAGTTCATCATTGACATCACTTTTTAACGTACCATTAATAACTTGCTACCTAGGATTTGTCGTGAAACATTGTGAAAGTAGCATTAGTATGAAATTCAAAGTGATTAGTTCATTAAATGACGTAATTAAACTAAAAATATAAACATCATCACTCCATTGGGACTAAAAGTGATTATTTTAAGTTTGTTAGGAACTAAAATTAGTTACTTTTAACTTTTTTAGGGATTAAAAAAATATAATTTTAAATATATTTAGAACTAAAATTAGTTACTTAACTTCGTTCTAACCGCATTTCTTTTATGTTTAAGTCTTTTAAGAAAAGAGAAGTGCTACGTCTACAATATTTTTATAACAAATTTTAAATGGTAAATTGTTATTGATTATAATTTGAACTCACAACTAAAATTACTTTCTTGCTCATCAGTTATAAATTGCTACTTAAAATTTGTTGAAAAAGTGTTTTAAAAATATTATGGGCATAATATTTCCCTTTATGAGAGTGAGGTGTGCCTTTTAAGTTTAAGTCTTTTACATTTATTTCCTACCATATAACTTCTCTTAAAGATGAAGAATTAAGTTTCTAACTTTTTATAAGGATTTCCCATAAGATTTACCTGGCATGATTATTAAATTTACTTGTGGCATAATTACCCACTTACAGGTGATATAATTTCTAAACTACAGTATGACTTATGCCAATTATGAGTATTAATTCTTCTCAAAATAAATTATGAGTATTAATACTGTACTGTGTCATTTCAAACACTCGATATCTTTTCCATGTTGATCTCGATCTCGAGATCATATTTTGGTCTTCAAGGATCAAAACCAAATCAGATAAGATAAATTTAATCTTGTTATTTTGATAAGGCTGAGTTTGAATTCCTTTTTGAGTTTTAGCATTATCTTCATCAATTTGTTTCATAATCATATTTAAAGCAGAGTTAAGTATTGTCTATTAATTCATTTTACACAAATTTGTTGACTTTAAGGGGGGCCTAGAATAACTATTTATAGAGTGTAACCACATATTATGGATTTTTTGATCTCTACAAGTAAGAGGACGGACAAGTGGTTCAAAATGAAGGTTGGTTTATTTAGTAAAATCAATATTATGGTGCTAGGATAAGGATGATTTGTTTTCGTTTTCGCTTTGTTGAGGGAAATTATTGTTTCATACTCTCAGATGTATAGGATTTCACACAATATTCATATGTTTATATTAAGTTTTCACATTTTATACATGATGTGAAAAAATATGGACATGATATGGAAGAGTGTATATATATTATTAAAATGTAAATTTGTACTTTAGCTTTTAGCATGTTAAAATAGTGCATGATTGTAGGATAATTTTCACTTTTTCTTTTTTCTTTTTTGGCTGGAATTTCGACTTTCAATAATTTTGTGTGATGGAGGACATCATTTTGTTGGGTAGGTGCCTCGTGCAAGTATAAATAATTGACCAATTTTGACTGAATCATGGGCTATTTCTCTTTTTGGTGGAATTGGTGCTTTTAGGCTTTTTGCACGCATAAAGGCCCGTAAAATTAAATCTAACGGGCCTACAATGGTAGATTGGACCTTGGTTTTTTTACCTCAAATTTGGGATAAAAACACCTCCTGCAAGTATAAAGAAATAACCAATTTTTGACCGAATTATGGTGCCATGTCTTTCTTTTTTTGATGGAGTTGGTGCTTTTTGCACGGTCCTTAATTAGATTTAAGAATACTAGTTAATATAATTTTTATTTTTGTTTATTTTTGATAATGCACTAAAATATAATTTAAAAAAATTCATAATCTAAAATTTAAAAAATGAAACCAACTAGATAGGTAAAAAAAAAAAATTATAACAAAACCAATCAGGTTGAGATATGAAAATCTCATTCTCTTTAAAGAGATATAATTCTTTTGCAACTGACAAAGTACACAAATTAGTGCAATAAATTTTCTATTAGACTTGTCCCCTCTAAGGTATAACAATAACAATCTGGCAAATTGTCACATAGCTCATACCAACTCTACACAAGTGGTTGAGTTCAAAACTCCACCAAATCACTACCTTTTCTTTGCCATCAAAATAAACTAAATAAAATACTCCATAAAATTATGTCATACATATTACATATATCACATATTATCTCACACCTTTTCTATATATCTCACTCAGCGGTAGTGGTATGTATGTCCTTTATATAGAATTTGGATACAAGCAAGTTACATATAGAGAAATTAAATATTTTGTAACCGCTATAATTTCATAATACATTTGTAATGGCAAAATTATGATTTGTAATTGATATCAACATAATTTCATAATAAATTTAGTAATTCCAAAATTATGATTTATTTTTTTATGGAGTTATTTATTTAATTAAAATAAATCAACATTTTCCATTGAAGTCACAACAAGCAATGGGATTGTATGTAGTTTTCTTTTATTATAAGTACCTTGAGAAAAAAAAAATTATTAGATAGTCTGGGTGTAATATTCTCTCCTCTCATATAAGGAGTGGGCTTTACACATAGTTCCTATCATGAGGCCCACCTCTTATATGAGAGTAGTAGACAATGCTCTCAGAGTATGTAAGTATTGCCCTCTCGAGAGCATGACTATATGTGTGGGTAGTTTGAAAAATGATAGAATTATAGGGAGATTATCTAGCTTAGATTGACCCTTTAGAAGTGTCATCTTCCATCATGTTAGGGAAAGAGGAATATTGCTCCCAAAGACAAAATTTTATAGACATATATTGAGTGGAGCATCCATGTCACGTGAAATCATACTTATTATTCCAGCTTCTTTATCAAGTAGAAAGTGGGCATTGTAAGAATGCGATTCTTAAAACTAGATGAACCGATAAACTAGATTCGATTGTTTCTCCTTCTAATGGTCCTCCTTTTGTGTCTCTTGTCATGCAGCTACTCTTTTAATTTATGCTTTCTCATTTTATATTGTCTTCCGCAATGGTTGTTTTCTAGAATACTAGTAAATTAATAGACCTCTCTATTAAATTTGAATACAATTATTTACGTCGGCAACTGTTTAATTTAAAATATAACGAAATAAATTAATCGGTTTACGGAAGATCTATATGGTTGAGGGGCTAGGCCTTATTTTAATGCACATTTTCTTAATGTTTGTACTATAGGTTTTTTTTTTTTTTTATTATTATTATATACACACTTTACTCAATAATTGAATTTTTTTTTTAATTTATTATTTAATAGTTATAATGAGAGGAAGTATTTGAACTATGAATATCAAGAAGTGTCATTAAAACATTAATTTAGAACAAATTTTACTATAAAAGGTTTTTTTTTTTTAATTTCAAAATATTTATAAATTAATGTGACATATCAATTTACAAAGTTTATATACTGAATATTCCTAACTTTTAACATTACTGTAAACAATTCTTGTGATTTCATATGTATATTTTTGGTAGAAAAGAGGCCCAATGTAGTTTCACTCACGCGGTCTAGTACACTGGCTTGGAATTTTCCAGATAGGCAGCAATTGTGTTTATGCATTTCATATTTTTTGCATGCTCACATTAGGGTGTGGGGTATGGTTCATCAATCTTCATCTACGACGCTAGTGTCCATTTAGATGTAACTTATAGCTAAAAGCTTACTTGTTCATTTGGTAAAATTTGATTAAAATATATTTATACCTAGGGGAAAAAAAAACTATACATAAATAAATTAAAAGATTAAAAAAAAAAAAAAGATATTAGCAAGAAGCACAGAAATTTAGGTTATTTTGTTTCTTTTTTTGTTGGGGTGTGGCTAAACTTCCATGTCCTTTTTGTCTATTTCTTTATCTACTCCAAAGACACGAGTAGGGGTGTGTATGAGTCGGATTGGGTCGAATTAAGGATTTTTTCAATCCAACTCATCATGGTTAGATTGAAAAAAATCCAACCCAAACCAACCCACTTGAATCGGGTTGGACAATTATTTTTTTATTTTAAAATTTTAATTGAGTATTAAAATAACACCAATACAGATAAGAGCAAATTTATTACCTAATAAATCTAAGCATAACACCAAATCAATACAAACTATTTTATTAGTGCTTCAAAGTTATTAAGAATATCATATATTTCTATTCCAACTCAGTTGATAAACAATAGAATGAATAATAAAATTATATATATATATTAAATATAAGTGCTAACCTACACCTAACTTGACCTAACTCGACTCATTGTAAAAAAAAGTTATAACAATCCAATCCAACCCAACTTGACGAGTTGGGTTGGATCAAATTGAATTTGACAAAGAGGCAAGTTGGTTGCACATCCCCTAGTCACGGGTAATTCATCTTGATACAAATTTGGTAGTATATTTGTAACTGCGAAATATTTGAACTCGAAAGGTCTACTTGATTGATTGCATGTAACATTTTTTTTTAGCTAAAAATGATATCGTTAGTTGATTTCAATGAGGGAAGATTACTAGAACAACGTTATCAAACAAACCCAACCCTGAAAATTAAAAACAATGAACCAACAATTGTTATATAACGACCCTCGGTTATCAAGTTTGGACAAAATTGCTACAGTTATCTTATCTCAACAGAACAATGGCAATCTTGCAGAATTGTATAATTACTATTCGTGTGTCATTTTTTTAAGGGATAATTACACTTTACCCACCTGTGGTTTGTCTCTAATTCTATGTGCCTACCCGTGGTTCAAATTTTGACACTTTATCCATCTGTGATTTCCTCCGTTACTGAGTCGTAACCCACCTCTCCTTCAACCGTTACTCTAACACATGATATGTCAAAAACAAAAGCCCAAACGGATCAAAACACTCCTCACATGAAGAACATACACAAATATGAAGAACATTAACTCAGAAAACTAATACAACTCAAATCAAGCAATACCATCCAACTTGCTCACCAAACTAAGATCCTAGATCCAAGGCAGTAAATCTACAAAAACAAAGCAGATTGCAACACCTCAAAGCACCCAAAAACAAAAAGTAATTTCCAAACCTCATTTCAAAAATCATACATTACAGCAATCTCAGTTAACTTTCCAAGCATTCATCATTAAAAACTGATAGCCAACATTCCATCCCATTACTTTCCTTAAAAAAACCCAAAAACATTTAAAAAAAAAAACATTAGTAATTCCCAAACCCCATTTCAAAAAATCACAAAACACAACAATCCTAGCTAGAGAAAGAGAGAGAAGAAGACCCCATCAACGAGAGAATCATAGAAGCGAACATCGTCTTCACGGAAAGCAAAGGAGGCGCAAACGATGTCGCCTACGGAGACTTTAAAGCAATCAGAGTGTTGGACCTGTACGGAAATGGGTCTGAAGCACTCGCTTAAGTTGTGAATGTCTCTCTTGCTCTTGGAGGAAGGTTAAGGGAGAAGAGGCGGTAAGGATGGGAATCGTGGACTCGGTGGCGCACGATAGCGAGGAGAGTGTGGTTGAAGCTGCGGTGCGCCTTGGGGAGCAATTGGTGAAGAGGAAGTGGAACGGTGAGGTGTATGCGGAGATCATAGCTGGGTTGGTTAGGTCTTCGTTTTCATAGCTGGGTTTTTCGTGGTGTTTCATGACTGGGTTTTTCATGGAGCTTTCTTGGCTGGGTTTTCACGGTTGGGCTTGATTTTCATGGTTGGAAAACTGGTGGATTTTTGTTTGGATACTGAGAAAAAAATGGTGGAAAGAAATTTCTATTTGAGTTCTTTTCTTTATTTCTGTGCTTGTTTCCATGTGCTTGGCTTCATTTGGATTTTTGTTTTGATTTTTGATTTTTTAGTCTTTATTTGGAAAGAAAATCTTGATTTTCTTGGAAAAAATTTGAATACCCAGAAAATAGATCAAAACAAAAATCCTAGATGCTACAATGTAGTTTGAGGTGTTGCAATCTGCTTTGTTTTTGTAGATTTACTGCCTTGGATCTAGGATCTTAGTTTGGTGAGCAAGTTGGATGATATTGCTTGATTTGATTTGTATTAGTTTTCTGGGTTAATGTTCTTCATATTTGTGTATGTTCTTCATGTGAGGAGTGTTTTGATCTGTTTGGGCTTTTGTTTTTGATATATTATGTGTTAGAGTAACGGCTGAAGGAGAGGTGGATTACGACTCAGTAACGAAGGAAACCACAGGTGGGTAAAGTGTCAAAATTTGAATCACAGGTAGGCACATAGAATTAGAGGCAGCTGAGTAAAGTGTAATTATCCATTTTTTTATATATAATTTCAATGGTGTTACTAAGAGATGATACTCAACTCATGGCTGTGAGAGGAGAGATGGGCAGTGGCCAACGTGGCCCTTCAAACTTCTTAAAGGCTCAACAAACAAACAACTAAAAACAACCGTTCATGTGATACCCGTTTTAGCAGGAATGAATGATGAATCATATATATACTTCCAATACAGCTTCTTTTACTTGCGTGCAATCCGTGAAAGTAAACACCGACAGCCAAACGGAAAGAAGCGAGGGTTTGCAGCTAAAGTGGCCCAACTCCAAAACAAAAAGCTAAAAAATCTCACGCAAATTGTGTCGGTTCATTTCCACCTGTCATGCTCAACATTAGAAAAAGATAAATTACAGGTCTACAAAATAGTATTTTACAAGCCGTGGTGTGGTGTGTGGATATTAACAAATGAAAAAAATCGTGTTTTTTTTTTAAATATTTTCTTATTTTTTTAATACGATATTTAATTTAGTCTATTTTTAGTATAATATGCGTAAAGTATAGGGGTGTTTGATACATGCACTTAAAAATATGTGTTTTGTTATTTGAAAACATGTATGAAAATACATATAAGTAAAAAAGTGTGTAAAAATACGCATAATGTTATTTAAAAACTGAAAATATGTGTTTGAGTTGCCATACCAAACAGGACCTAATCTTGCATCTTGAACTCTGGTCATTATTTTCACCATACAAAACTCATATTTGTGAATTAATCATCACGTCAAGCGTGTGTGCGGTAATGAAAGAATAATGTTAATAATGAAAAAATTAGTAAAAATTGATCATATAAATAGTTTTGTTCGTAAAATATTACAATTAAATTTTTTTAAATAGTTTATATTTGTAACATTAATCTAAGAGTTATATTGAAATCACTACTTATGTTGTCACTTGTTCACATAATAAGTTGTAAGCGGTAAAAAGGTCATCCTTCTACCGCTCGCAATTCTCGTGCACGTTGCACCGGCATAACTTTTCCTCTAACTTGCCACGCCATGCCAAGCATAAATTTAAAGGTGGGACCAGTCTTAGCCGTACTTCATGCCCTATCCCATTCAAGCGGCAGCGCATTTTAGCAGAACCAGCTCTACCAAACCGACGCAGTACTCTCTTTTAGTCTCTTTAACCAGTGAACTCACGCACACGGACAGACACAGTTACACAACCTGTCACTCTCTCACCAAAAACCCCACTGCAAATTACACCCTCAACATTAGTGGTAAAAGAAAAAAAAAAAAAGTGTAAAGTCATCTCTCTCTGCTATAATTTTTAGCAAAGAAGTTTGTCAAAGCTTCACAGATATGCATGTGCAGCTGCTTTAATCCATACCATTATACGAGTGTCGCTCACACAGCCACAACGAGAAGAGACAAAAGAGCCCCATCAAAGAAAAAAAACCCCTTAGTAATGGTCTCGCCTGAAATGGCCCAGTTTCACACTTCTCACATGGCTAAACCTTCTGTGCGGAACAAAGCCTCTGTGTGGCTCACCGACAGTTTCATCTTCCTCAGCGGAGCATTCTTCGCTCTTTTACTTGTCTGGACCTTCTCTTCCTTCAGCTCCCCTACCCCAAACCCTGATTTCTCTCCCACTCAAGCTCGCTCAAACTCTGCCCTCAACTGCGCTGTCAACCTAACCCATGACTCGGACGAGTCAACCTTCTACGATGACCCCGAACTCGGTTACTCAATCGGAAACCCAGTGAAGAACTGGGACGAGAAGAGAAGAGAGTGGCTGAAGCACCACCCTTCATTCGCCGCCGGAGCGAGCGAGCGCGTCGTGATGGTGAGTGGGTCGCAGCCGAAGCCTTGTAAGAACCCCATCGGCGACCACTTGCTGCTAAGGTTTTTCAAGAACAAGGTTGACTACTGTAGAATCCACGGTTACGATATCTTCTACAACAACGCTTTGTTGCACCCGAAAATGGGCTCGTATTGGGCCAAGCTACCGGTGGTCCGAGCTGCCATGCTGGCTCACCCGGAGGCCGAGTGGATCTGGTGGGTTGACTCGGACGCGTTGTTCACCGACATGGAGTTTAAACCCCCATTACATAGGTACAAAGATCACAACTTCATCGTTCACGGGTGGGCCAAGTTGATTTACGAGGCTAAGAGCTGGACTGGCCTAAACGCCGGCGTTTTCTTAATCAGGAACTGTCAGTGGTCCATGGACCTTATCGATGTGTGGGCCAGCATGGGCCCACAAACCCCAGACTACGACAAGTGGGGCCAGATTCTCAGATCAACGTTCAAAGACAAGATGTTTCCAGAGTCAGACGATCAGACGGGTCTGATTTACTTGATTTACAAAGAGGGTGACAGATGGGCGGACAAGATTTATTTAGAGGGAGAGTATTATTTCGAGGGTTACTGGCACGAAATAGTGGGGACGCTCGATAACATCACCGAGAGGTACATGGAAATAGAGAGAGAAGACAGAAAGTTGAGGCGGAGGCACGCAGAGAAAGTGAGCGAGCAATACGGTGCGCTTAGGGAGAAGCACTTGAAAGATGCTGGGAATGGAAGGTGGAGTTGGAGAAGACCGTTTATCACGCACTTTACTGGGTGTCAGCCTTGTAGTGGGAACCACAATCAGATGTACCTAGGCACATCGTGCTGGGATGGGATGCAAAAGGCTTTGAATTTCGCTGATAATCAGGTGATTCGTAAGTATGGTTTCGTGCACCCCAATCCACTTGATTCCTCTCTCTCTGCTGTGCCCTTTGATTACCCAGCTGAGGAGGATGGATGGTGAGATGGGTTTTGTTAAAAAAAGAAAAAGGAAAAATACTATTAGTAGAATATTTTCTCAACAAATTTGAAGTGGAGGTTGAAGTTGGTTGATATTGAAAAAAAAAAAAAAAAAAAAAGTAATTGTCGCTATGGATTCGACTTTGTACATGTTTGTTTGAAACTTTTCTAAAAGAAACAGTGTAATGTGATTGCGTGTATTATGTGTTTAGTATTAAATTCACTTTTTTTTTGGGTAAGATTTTTATTTTTTAGTCCCGCTAAATTAATGTTTTATTAAAGTGAATACTATATTTTACCTTTTTGATTGGAAATAGAGTTTTGTCTATATTTATCTGCTTTTGGTTTAGTGTTTCGTGTACCATTACTCTTTCCTATAATGTGGGGTGGGTAGGGTTTCCATAAGAATAATCTTTTTTTAGTCGAGAGATATGGGATAATTTTGATACTTTAATTGACTTATTCTACTGGGAATCACATGAGCTTTAGCACAACTCTTATTAGAGAAGGAAAAGAAAAAGAAAAAGAAAAAGAAAGAATCGACTTTTGGTAAAAGGCCTTGACCCGAGGGTGATTTTTTTGTTTTTTTTTATACTCATACTCGAGAGCTATCTTAACATTAGATTTTGCTTACTAGCAATATCTATTTCTGTATTTTATGCATGCACTTGATTCCCTGTTTTGTTGCTTTTACTTTCACGTTTCCATCGATATTAAAGCATGACTCTGCCTTTTTGGGCTTAAATTAATGCATGATTGAAGGATAATTTAAGAGCTTCATGTCATATGATGGATGCATCATGTTGCTGGGTGGGTGCCCTGTGCCCCTCCTTTATTATTAAGAAATGGTGGATGAATAGCATTTATGGGTTCACCATTAAGGATACATTTGGATAAGCTGTTGCAAAATTTTTTGATTTAAAATTAATGTTTGTAAAAAAAGTAATGAAAAGTTGTCATATAAAATAGAGTTTTGAATTTTACAAAACACGTTTTTAAACTCTTAGGCTTCGTTTGGTATGCAAGTTCAAACACATGTTTTCAATTTTTATACAATATTATACATATTTTTACACATTTTTTCACCCATACGTATTTTCAAAAAAATTGAAAATTGTTGTTTAAACACACGTACTAAACGGGCCTTTAAACTGCCTAACCAAATGGACCCTATATATATATATATAACATGTCACATAGGTTTGATGCCAGCCTCCTAGGAACCATTCAAACCAGTCTTAGTTGCAGACTAGTGCATTATGATTGTTTCCCCAACTTCACTGTCAGCCTTCATGACCCGCATATCATGAAAGCTCTGACCCTTAATATCAAGACCCAAGGAACCCTTATGGTGCAGGGAACTCACCAGATAGGAACCATTCAAAGCAGTCTTAATTGCGGACCAGTGCATTTTGACTGTTTTCCCAACTTCACTGTTAGCCTTCATAACTCACATATCATGAAAGCTCTCACCCTTAATATTAAGACCCAAGGAACCCTCATGGTGCAGGGAACTCACCAGATAGCCTTGATATACTGAGTGTATTATAAGTGCATCAGGACGAACCTAAACGTCTAGGCACTTGACAAGAGAAAAATGGGAGAAACCACTCTCATCCAAATCACTGACCCCAGGTCCAAAATTCAGGTACCCAAAACCCTGAAGTGGTTTAAGGTTTATTTATGTCACACTAAGTATCCGTTTGGATTGGACTGAAATACTATGTGTCTGCGTTTCTCAGCAATAAGCATTTTTTTAGCGGATCTTGTAAACTATTCACTGGACTCGCAAATACTTTTTTCAACAAAAATAACTTTAAAATTAGATCTACGGTATTATTTATACATTTAAAAATTATTTTTTTACAATATTTTCAGTTTTTATCTTTCAATATACAGTATTTAAACGAAACTTAAATCGAAAAATGACTAATTCCATTTAAAGGTTTAAGATATTATTTCTTAAATAAGTGTCAGAATGATACATCTTTTTTTTGGGTAGAAATGTCAGAATGATACGTCATTTAGTAATTATTATCGCTTATAAATGATGTGACACATTAGATACACATTTTAAATGCAAAGTACGGCTACGAAGTAGAACACAGAACACAGAATAGAGGAAATGAGATTCCTTTCCACCTAATTACAACAAGAATCTCAGCACGAGATTTGTGAAAATAGAAAAAGATTGTAAAGACCAACAAAATATTTAATTTGAAAAAACACCTTTCAAATTTTTCTTATATTTTTTTATTATAATTTTGAAAATATAATCTTTAGATTTTGAAAATATAACCAATGGGGTGTATTGTTTTATTATATTTTTTATATTTGTAAAATTAAAAAAAATAAATAAAAGATCAATAACTATGGCATGTTTAAATTTTAAGTTTTTTTGTTGTAAAAAATTATATATAAAAAATAAGTTTATTGATTGAATAATAAATAATATTCAATTTGAGTGAAACTTGACATATATGTTAAGAACATAAAGAACTTACAATTCAACGATTCGAATTTCAAAATTTCAATTCAATAAAAAAATATAGGAGAAGTTTGAAAAAAAAAAAAACATTTTCCTATTTGGAGCAATAGACTAGCAGGAACTTTTAAAGAGCAGCTAACTGGATCCACAATATTAAAACTTTGTTTTGCTAAAGTTTATAAATTTAGTTTTAAGTTTTTATGTATAACTTTTTAAAACTTCATTTTTTATATATATATTTTCTCACTTTTTCAAAGTACAAGTATATTTTAGTTTTAGCACATTTTTAGCAAAAAGTTAAATAAGTTATTTTCAAAATGACACAAATTTGTATTGAAGTGAAACCCTTTTCTTTTATCACTTGGATCATATTAACCATATCTCCTTATTTTGTATTAATTATATTCATGTTTTGAATAATGTAATTTTTCTATTACAATCTTAATAATGTACCTTCATTTATATAAATACAATACAGAACACTCAACTGAGTGTGAGAGTGTTACTATATCGAACATACGTTTGTTTCAATTTGGTATTATAGCATCTTTTCTTTTCTGTTCTTGTTTTTTAAACACGCTCAGGGCCTCTGATTCATCTTCTTCATTTTCTTCTATTGTCAACCCAACGACATCTCCCTTACCCACTCCCTCCCTCCCTTGTCCAATGCCCACCATTTTTCGTTCATCTTACCAACAATAATGTTCTGTATTGGAAAACCCAATTGCTTCTATAACTTAAAGGTCAAGATCTTTTTGGTTTCATTGATGGTTCGAACGTGTGCCTTCCCTCTAGAATTTATTAACCATATCTCCTTATTTTGATTTTAGCATATTCATATTTTGAATTATTGTAATCTTTATCTGTTACAATCCTTATTATGTACATTCATTTATATAAATACAATAAAAACACTCAGTTGTGTGAGGATTACCTTGGCAAAAAAAAAGTGTGTGAGGATCACTACATCAAACACACTTTTGTTTCAATTAACTGCAAGAAATACTGCTTTTGCTTATGCATTAAGTTGTTCACTTAACTCAATCCTTCATCACTTAGGGTATGTTTGATTGGAGGTGGAATAGGAAGGATGAAAAATAAAGGAGATAAAATAGGTTTGGGTGTTGTTTGGTAAGGAGAGAAATGATAGAAATTTTGGTGGAGCTCAAACATTTTCTCCCCTAGCCCACTAAAAATTTATCTCTCAAAATCGGAGAGAAAATATGAGTGAAAACTCCTGTCCCAGCGCAATGACGAAATTGACCTCAAATTTTAATATTTCTCACAAAATCTTAGCTACTACCACCCACTTCACAGCACGGTCCACACACCTGATGTCTTCTTTGCTTTGCTTGTATTTCCTCTCCACTTTCCTCCGCTCAGCTCTACGGTAATTCATCTCTTTTCTCTTTTTATTTTTATTTTTTTTTCAGCCAAGAATCTACTGTAAGGTATGTATATAAATAAAGCTGAATTTGTGTTTTCGGTTTCAAGCTCCTAATAGAGTCTTCTATGCAAGAACATGTTAAGATTTGCCAAATGGTCTTTGAGCTGTATCCAAACGGACTTGTAATAAAGATTAGTGAACAAGTTCAGATTTTTTTTTTGGTCCAGTTTTTTTTTTACTCAGCAATATGTTCAGATATTATATATATATATATATATATATATATATACACATTAGATTATAATATCTATAATAACAAAGAAAAATAATATAAGTTTATTTATATGATGTGTTAATTTTTGTATTATTTAATGATTATAAATAAATTATTTCTTACATATTATGTAATAAGGGTGTAAGAACCCAATTTGAGCTGTTGGCCCAAAAGGAGTATGGGCTTAAGCCCATATGTCCCAACACAATAAATTTGTAGAGAGTGGGTTGTAGAACTGGACTTTAGTGAAATTAACAACGGTTAGGACAGGTTTGAAAGATCATCATGTAAGAGCAAAACACGTAAGACTAGGTATATGTGTTGTCTAAGGAGACAAATATTCTTATAGACCAATGGGAATGATTACAGGTGCAATTCTCGTTGCTACAGTGTTCCTTCCTGTTTTTTCCTCTAGAGGGTCTCTCTTATTATATAGTCCCTTTTTGACAATCTTTACTCTACACTTGTCGATAATTTGGTTTGCTACTTCAGTACTTGTCCCATCAGACTTCTCATCTGGTCTCTCTATGAGTTGCGGTGACCAAGGAAACATTGTTTAGGGGTCTTCTTCACATAAATATGGTTAGAAAAGCAGTTACAATGCATTTAATGCGATGACAGCAGCTTTTCCTTAGATATTTTTGGGTCCCCTTCGTTCTTGTGTGTCTTTGAGGCATGCTTCCCTCACTGGAGTTTCTATGAAGGTCATTTTTGTAGTGGGAATTCATGCTTGAGACGTATCAACCATAGCCGAGGAGGAATTGCTCCTCGGACCACCTTCTATTCATTTCTTACTCATAAGACTTTAACCTAGAATTCCTTAAATTTATTTGTCTCTCCTCGGACATGCCAACGTCCTCGGATAAGGCCCAATATACTATTTTTGGACCCTTATCCCTACAAAGGGCATACGAGTAAATTTATATAAATTATATATTCTATTTTATCACTTTTCTCTTCAACCAAACAAAAAACTTTTCCATCTCTTCCACTTTTTCACTCCTCCAACCAAACATACACGAGGGAAAACTAAATATTTTTTATCTTCTCACTTTTCTACTCCTCTAACCAAACAGAGCCTTACCAATCAAGAGCACTTCCACCTTATGATCTCTGCACCACTATCAGCAACACCAAAGAGCTTCTCACACCCGCATCAAAATTAATTTTAATGTGTCTCAAAGGCAAAAGAGTCCAAAAATTCACTTCCCATTTTTTGTGTTAAGTACACTTTATGTATATCTCTTGTAATTAAAACGGGATCAAGAACCTTTGGTCCTCGAATCTATCTATTTCTCAGCATCTAAAACATATCACGACATACAATCATTTTATTTTCATCCATGATAGCTCAACTAACCAAATAAACTCTTTACATTTCAAAATAAATAAATAAATAAAAACTCTTAACTTTTCTCTAACAAATATTTTTCTATCTTCAATGTCTGATCAATATGGTATTAGCTTGAATTGTATGCAGCTACCAAACTTTTTTTGTTTGCATTAATTTCCATTATTTATTGTCTGCTCTTGTTAATGAATTCTGCAAACCACCAAGCATGGGCCATGCCAATTATTTATACTGATTATTAAAATGCATGTTACTGCCTTTATAATTCGCCAAAGTTTTCAGCTTTCACTGTAGATGACTTGGTTTGGGGCAAATCAAAAGTGCTGTGACAGGCCAAGATGATGTCTCATAAAGCAAAAATTTGTGGTTTAAATTTATTCCCTTATATTATTTCACTGTCATACTGGAAACATGTACTAATGGGAGAGTGGGGCAATCGAATCATTTTGTTGTGTGTGATTGAGAGAGAGGGAGAGAGATAGATGCGCGTGTTCTTTTGTAGAAGCACCAGCAGCTATAAATACAATGCAAGTGATATGGCCGAAAATTAATTGGATGCCAGTGACTACCTCCGGACTCTATAACACTCCAAATTTTATGTTTACTAGTAAGTTTTAAAATCTAACTTACTTTGATCCTCAGTTTGCATACAGCTTTTTGAAAACTCGATGTTAATCACAGAAATACAATTTAAAATGACTGAAAGAACAATGTATGCTTCTATTTCTTTGTTAGGACCAGTATGGAGGGTCGATGTCCCAATCATTAGTCATTACAAGGTGAACCTTGAATGACAAAGTAGTCAAGATGGAGCCTATAATTAAATGGATCCTATTTTGGTGATTTCATTACCCTTCAGCAAAATGCAGCCTATAATTAAATCTAGCACATAAAATCGATCCTGAAGATGGTTCTAGAAAGATCTACTTCTGGTAGTAGCACTTGATAAATACTTCCCACACTATATTGTAAATTTCAGAGATTACGCATTGAGTGCAAGCCTCATTTCCGTTAGCAAACTGTAAACCAAAAGTGCCTGATAGCTTGAAAAATGCATAATATTTTTCCAGACACAAGAACTATCTAACAAACAATTGCAATGGTCAGTCCTACAAACATACAGTATGGACTTGCACAGTGAAAAGTGAAAACTAACAGACTACTGTTAATCTCAACTAGGTGCATGAAAAACACATCAAGCATAGTTACCCTTAGTCAATAGCAGGCTTTGGCAAATAATAAATAAAGGCACATGTATAATCACATACTTCCAAACCAACTCTCAAGACTCCATGGCATTGGCATCTTCTTCGTCACCATCTGCAGTTTCATTAATGTACTGGTTTTGAAACTCCATCAAATATTGTGTTGATCTCTTCACATCCAAAAACAGATGATAAACTCGGTTAATGTCCTCCATCTCCACAATCCTTCCCTTTCGCTTCTGGCAAGACAATGCAGCAGCTGTGATGAGATGGATGGCATATCTCAACGATGTTTCTACACCAATTTTAGTCAACAGACGCTTTGCTTCTTCAGACATCTCCACATCTTCCTCTTGGCATCTGATGTCCAAAATCTTGCGGATTTCATCCTCTGTGTAAGGTTTAGTTGTGATAATGAGAAGGCGATCAAGGAGATCAATTGGAATCCCATGTGGGGATTTATAATTTGTGCCTCGGATTGTAGTAATCCCTCTGTTGGTAGCGACAACCAATATTGGAGCCATCTCATTCTCCAAAGCACGATTCAGGAAAGAAAAGCATTCAATATCAAGCATGTGCACCTCATCAATGAAGAGGACACCAGGCACTATCTCTGCCTTTCCTTCCTCCCTCCACTCTGCCACCTTTGTGTCAATTTGTTCCCTCACTTCTGCACGGATTTCACCAGTATCACCAGTGAAGAGAGCTAGAAATCCTTGTGTCCTGAAATTGATAGCTTAGACAATCAGTGTAAGAACAGGAAAAGTAACCTGCAGCCTAAATGAGCCAAAATTTTAGCTTGATCTGTATGGCTGGTAAAAGGAAATTCTCTTCAACAAAGCTAGATGGCATGAAAGAATCTTGTGAATGCGACACAGAAGCTGCCGACAAAACACCCTATGCTATTTCATATAAAGATTTAAAAAAAGAAAAAGAAAAAAGGTAAGCTACACAAACATGATATGAACCATGAACAGGAATTCAAAGAAAGAAATTTGACCTCCTTTAAATAGAAAAGTAAAGGATTACAATTGGTGCAACGGTCATATTAAGGTGATTACTGATTACTATAACTTTTTTAAAACAATCACATGAATGACATGATCCAAACACTTCTGATTCATTAGTTCCACCACAAGTTTGATTTTAGGATTCTCAAGTTAGTGAGTTCTGTGCCTCCCCCATTTTGGACAAATTGTCTTTAAATATATACTCAAGGGTGAAGCTAGGAATTTTTGCTTCGGGGACCAAACTGTAATATCAAAATATAGTTATAAAAATACATACATGCGTGCGCGCGCGCGCACACACACACACATGTGTGCATACATGTTTGCGTTTGCTTAAAAAGAATTAGTAGTGAACAATTGCATGCTTTTTGAGAAAGGAGTAAACTAACACCGTATGGAGGTTCTCAATTTGATTATTCTTTGGACTTTTGAACATTATAAGTTTGAATTAGATATCATTCTTTCATATAAGATTGTATAAATTTTTTTAAATTTTTTTTTTACTCTTTATTCTTTGCTATGGATTTTCCTTGAGTACTTTCTGTATACTTGGGTAGGATCCCTTTGCATTTTTTAATGGGATTTTACTAATAAGAAATGGGATAATTACACTATGAGGGCTGCCTCCAGCTCTGATTCTCCTCTGGGGGGATTGCTAAGGGGGGAAGAGTAGAGAGAAACTCCGGTATGGAATCTGTCTTTCCCTTTCACAGCAAGCAAGGAAAGCGGCTAGCAAAGAAAGAAAACCATTCTTATAACCCACCTATGGTTTGGAGTGGTTGCATCTTGCCTACCCATGGTTTAAAAGGCATCAATTCACCTATTTGAGATTACCTCCATGATTAAGCTGTAACCCACATTTGTCCCGGCCATTAAAAAAACCAATAACTTAGAAAAGGCCATGTTCTTTTCAGAAGAACCCTTTTCTCTCCATAACAAACCAGATAATCGAACAATGAAGCCTTGTTAACGTTCAATACAATGCAGATATCAAAAGTATTAACTGAAACAAAGGTGGGTGAAGCCCAAAAGAGAAAGTCCACTGCTGATCAGGAATAGAACTATCTTTTCAGCTTCTTCTCTTAGTTTCCTTAGTTTCCCTAAGATGATGTTACCAGCAGAAGTAGCATTCACATTGATTATATTTATGAATTTACCATTGCTTAAGCTAGCATACTTAATGGATAGAGGTTTCTTGTAAATTAATGCCATTAGCACTGCCCTTACTCTTACACTGATGCGCTGGCACCAAAAAATCATTGTCTTTGTGAAGAAAATAAATGGAAGCAAGAATCAGACCATAGAGGATGCTTCATGCTCAATCACCTTCCTTTCCCAACAAGAAATTCACACAGTTTGTGATAGAAAGGGAAACAGATAAGATGCAATTGTGTTAACTCCTACAGAGAAAGGAAAAAAAAAAAAAAAAAAAGACCATGGCCTTTGGCAATGAATATGCTTCATATTTCTGTTTTTCTGCTGTTTCAGATTGAGGAACTGAAGGAATACGAGGCAACTTAACTTTTTGACTCAACCCCTTTTAAAAATCAGCTTTAGCCACTGGAAGGTAGTTTGGCTCCAAATTCCAACATTGGCGAACACACCATCATCACCAAAGGAACTTTCATTTCCCTTTTTATGTCATTATGTTTCCTAGTAACACTAATAGCTAAAGCATTGAAACAAAGCAGTATTGCCAAAGGAAAGGAAGCAAATCCAACTATGTTAGGCTCTGCAAAGGATTTGGCAAATCTATGGATTTCAAATGGGTGATAGTGTAAACTGAGAGAGAAATTGAATCAAAGATGAAGGAAAAGACCTACCATAGGATAAGGATTAACGCCATTTTTTGTCTTCACTTATTCTATTCTTTGAAAAGACTAACTAAAGTTACTAAAACCCAACTCTAAGAAGACGGATTTACTAGTTATAACCCTATGATTCCAGTATTCATTTTTTTTTTATAAGTAAATAAATTTATTAAAAAAGACAAAAATCAAGTACATGGGGGAGTATACAAGACAAGAGAGCAAAAATTAAAGAAAAAATGATACCAGTTTTCATATAAACCAAAACAAAGGCACAAAATTGAGATGATGACAATAGAAAGATCAGTGATCATTATAAACACACTATAGCCTCCAACTGGTCTATGTTTCTAATTTATATCACTCTCTCTCCTTTGTCTCCAAACATTTTGCAAAACTGATGTCAGAAACGCTATGACAAGTTATGACAAATGTTATGTTGACAATCTCCAAGGAGAAATCCATTATGATTGACTCCATATTCTAAAAGAATCCCAGTTCAAGTTAGTCTTCAGCCAATCAAAAACCAAACATAAAAATATGAAATACCGTGGCTAACTAAGAACAGAGAGTCTGCAAACAAAAAGACCTGCAGATAACACCTCCATATCAATGCCTTGATAATAAAAACAGAGACAAGAAAAACAACCCTAGTTTGGAAATATTCATAAATATATTAATTGGAAATTCTGAGAATGGATTTGAAACAAGAAGTAGAGAAGTGTTAAGAGCAGCCGCCTGTGAAAATATGAAGGATGTGGTACTCCTAGTCACTTTCATTTGTGTACTCTTCTCAATAATTGACCAGAGCTAGCATCTCCTTAGTGTTCCCATCCTTGTACTATTCAATGGGTTTAGAAGATTTCATTTTCTGGTGTGTATTTGGTAAGAAGAGAAAGTGAGAAAAGTGGGAAAGAAAAGGGCTATTTTGAAAGAACTAGCTTGTTTCATGTTTTATGTTATTATCATTTTTTTAACTGCAGGCACAGAGGTGAGTTATGGCTGCATAACAGAGCTCATCTCAGCTAGATAAAGTGATACTTAATAAAACATGGGTAGGCAAGGTGCAACCGCCCCAAACCGAAGGTTGGTTAAGTGTAATTATCCTTTCAAAAAAAATCTCCATGGTAAAAACCAGTATATGTCCCTTATAATTTGAGTACACGTGTTCATTCCAAAAGGAAATCACAGACTTAGCAGTAGCTTAAGTTTTCCTATTTATAAGATGAGCCCAATTACTTGTAAACTGTGCAGTATTTGATACGGGAGACGTAAGAAGATAATTATTTATGTTTGCAAGCCAATTGTATTTTTATGTTTTAGGTCCTATTAGCTAGGAAGCACGGGTGCGTTTCGGGACTCGGGTGCGGGTGCGGGTGCGGGACTCGGTAATTTTTGAAAAAGGTGGGTGCGGGTGCGGCGGGACTCGGCGATTAAAAAATTATTAAAAATATATTTATTTATATTTTTAATATATTGCTAAGCACACTAAGATTTAATATATTTATTTATCATTATTTACTAACAAGTGCAACAAGTCACTGCTAAAATTTCATAATAAGTAGAATAGCAAACTAAGATTCACAATCAAACACATCAGAGAGGGACGAAATCGGGTTAAAAAACAAGCACACAAAGTCACAAACACAGCACAGAGAAGAGAGAAATAGAGACTAAAAGGGAAGTAAAGAAAAGAGAGAGCACACCTGAAGGAAGAACACGGCAGAGAGGGAAAGGCTGGAGGCGGAGCCGCGCGCGGAGAGCACAGAGAGAAAGAGAGATGAGGGCGGAGAGCACAGAGAGAAAGAGGGATGAGGGACGGACTGAAAGAGAGTGTCTGGGCAAGTGAGGATCTGATGTAATTTTGGGTTAGGTGAAACGGTGCGTTTCGCACCTTTTTTTTTTTTTTTTTTTTTCAAATTTCGGCCGGAACCGGAAATTTCGGATTCGGCCGAATCGGCTGATACGGCCGATACGGCCCGAGTCGACGATGCCACGTGGCCGGACGCGGCACGGACTCGCGGTCAGCGGCGTCCCTGCCGCGTCGCCGCGTCCGGCCGAGTCCGACTCCGGTGCAGCTCCTCTGGAGCCGCGTTGGTGCTTCACAGCCTATTAGTTTATTGGGCTATTAGTATTTTAACTTAGAAGCAAGGTTATTTTTGTAATGAGGCAATTAGGGTTTCCTAGCCAATTAGAACTACGATTTAGCAATCCTTTATAAGCAACCTATTGTGCTCATTGAGAGACAGTTGATATTTTGATGAATGAAAAAATGACCGTTTGGTCTCTTTTGGTTTGGTGCTAACTCCAGGTTTATCCTAGGTGTTGACTTCTAGTGGTTTCCTCGCTTGGTGCTGACTCCAAGCCAGGCCTAGGTGCTGACTCCTAGGTCATATTCTTTTATTTTATTTTTGTTTAGTTTTGTTCTGATTGTTCTGTGTCAGTATTACTTTTAACAAAATTCAACATCTGCCTATTTCCACAAGAAAGATCCCCTTAAGACTGAATGTAGGGGGTGTTTGGTACATGTGTTTGAAAACATGTGTTTTGTTGTTTGAAAACATGCATGGAAATATGTGTGGGTAAAAAAGTGTATAAAAATGCGTGTAATGTTATTTAAAAATTGAAAATGTGTGTTTGAGTGGGTGTACCAGATCAAATCATGATTAAAGACATAGTATGCAGCAACATAGTTTAAGAGGCCAAGCACAATCTACAGTAACCCCCAATGGTTTTTCTTTGTTTGCCATAACTGTCAGCTTGACTTTGCGCAGAACTAAGACTCGATTTTGTTTCAGTTATAAAAGGTGCACATATACTAAATTGTTTAACTTTTTTCTACTAATATCACTTCTAACATAGTTAACAGACCAGATACCTTGTTTAACCTTCTTTATCTAGTAGGAGTGAAATTGTAACAACAACAACAACAACAGATATAACCAACCAACATACAATAAAACAGAGTGAAATACCTGCTGTTGATGACATCGATTTCGTGAAGAGTAACAGAATGCACGAGCTCCTTCCTCTTCTGAAGCTCCCCATCAGGACACTGCACGAACTTTGTCTGAGGTCCCATGGCGTCGTACTCCCTGGACCGCGAAAAGGACCTCCCAAGCTTTGTTATCTTCCCCGAAGCCTTATCAATGGCGATGACATCGCCACTCTGCACCTTCTCCTTGGCAAGCGCCTCAATCATCTTAGCACCCAAGTCATAAACAGTCTCCATCTCCGTAGTCTTAAGCGTGAGCTTCCCGGTCTTAGAGGCGGCCCCGGCGACTGCAGGGCGGTCTATTTGGATCTCAACAACCTCGCCTTCGATCACCTCGGCCTCTTCCTTGATGCGCACGCCAATGGCCTTGCGAAAGGCTTGCATTAGGGCTTCGGTTTTGGACATTTCCAGAGAGAAGAGCTCGCTGCCGGCGAGCATGGCGAATGGGGTTTCGAGGCCTAAGGACTTGGCCATGCCCATAGCTATGGCGGTCTTGCCTGTGCCGGGCTGACCCGCTAAGAGGACGGCGCGGCCGGCGATTTTGCCATCTCTGATCATCTGGAGGATGACGCCGGCGGCTTTTCGGGCAGAGGTCTGGCCCACCATGCCTTCGGAGACTTCGCGGGGTTCGAGGGAAGAGTCTAGACCTAAGCCCCTGATGTGGGAGTGTGCGCCTATGCGCTCTATCCGGGTTAGGTCTCGGTTCTCTGATAGCTTTACCTCCACCATTGTTGGAGAGAGAGAGAGGAGAGAGAGAGAGAGGATTTGGGTTTTAGGTTAGGGGTTTTAGTTTTAGCTCTTGAAGTTGAATAGAAGAAGAGAGACAGAGAGAGAGACGGGCTTGTTAAAATGCTAAACCCTACTCTTGTCTATTTTACTTTTGTACCCAAACAAGTTTCTGGAGTGACTGAACTCTCTGACTGCGTTATACGAGTTAAAGAGAGAATTTTCACATGTTTATAATAATATTAGTAACCTTTCAAATTTATAAAAAAAATCGTTGACAGAGATGAATAAAACTACATTGACCTTAGCGGCGGAATTATTTATTTATTTTTTTTTTTGAGAAGCGGCGGAATTTAATTTAATGTAGAAAAAAAAATGTATTTTTAAAATTTTTTTAATTTTATAAATATATAAGAGACTGTTTTAATTTACTTTTATTCGTAGAATAGGAAAAGTAAAATAGAAGGTTTGAATTCCACTACTAAAACCAATTTATATTTTGGTAAAATCAGAAAAGTGAGATAGAAGATTTGAATTTTTCCTTTTAAACCTCTTTTATGCACCAAACAAAACATGTCAAGTATGTCTTTAGTGGGTCTAGTCCAATCTATTGTCAAGAGTTTCCCTTATCAGTTTTCTACCCTTTGGTTGTCTACAACAAGGGATAAGGGCTCAGAACTAATGAGGTGACAAGTTTTGAATAATAGATAATTAAGTGGCGTTAATAGTAGACCATATGAAAATAAATAAAAACTTCCAATTCAACTATCGTAAAATGGTGGTGTTAGTAGTATTATAGCTTTCTAGATTTTTACATCTTATTTGGTACCAAATGGCCATGCATTTTCTTGTATCTTTGATAATGTATTGGACTAAGTTTAGTTACAAAATTGGTTGTAATCTAAATCTATAACATTGCTTAATATCTTTTTATTAGAGGTAAATTTTGAGAATTCCACAATTGGATTACATTTCTTCTTATATTCTCCATGCTTGCAAAATTTATAGAAAATTAAAAATCAATAACTATGCTATCAATAAATTGTTTAAATTGCTAGTTTTTGTAGTTTAAAATTATACATAAAATATAAGCTTATAAATTATATAGTATATAATATCCGATTGACATAAAATTTGACATGTGTATTAAGAGTGTAAAGAACGTACAATTTAACGGTTAGATTTTCAAAATATGTTGTAATATTTATTTTATTGAGTAAGATTATAGATTTAGGCTACAACCAATTTTGTAACTAAACATTGTCCTAATATATTGGTATTTTAAAACATGAATGAAGTAGCAGAAGTAGTAGTAAAATATTATCTATGATTACCACTAGATTTGGATTTAATTGTATTTATTTATTTTTTCCTCTAGTCGTGGGTGAGGCTCAAAATCAGAAACAGTGAAATTTTCACACTTGAGTTGATTCAGGTGAGGCATCAGAGACAGATAAGGTGAGAGTACTCCACAACAAAAACTGCTTCTCTGATACGTATACAATTACAATATAGTGCTGGTCCATATAAACACAAAAGCCTTTTCTTTTCTTCTCTTTTTTATTCGTGAATAGTGATCAAATCTTTATACTCAAGAAGTTGATTCATAATCCTCTCCTGATAAATAAGAATTTTCATCAGTTCAGGTGTAAAAAAAAAGGCATTTCAAAGATTGAAAGTACAGATTACACAACAGACTACAAACAGAATAGCAACAGTCTGAGTGAGGACTCAAATTTTGAAAACAGGACATTGCAGTCTCCAAATGCAGTATAAGTTATTCTTCAAGATTGAGTTCTGCATCTTGACTCCGTTAACTATTCTGCCCCTTACATCACCTTTAATAGACTTGATAATCTGCTATTCATCTTTGACTTTCCCATCATGATTTCTTTCATTCCAGTCTCTCCAAATATGATAACTCTAAATCCTAATTTTACTGTATAATCTCTCTCCATTTTACATCAAATGATGCAGCGATCCACAGGGGCAATTGACAGAGTCCCACACTAGGATTTCCTTTTCAACCTTTCAATCAGGATTGGTACTAGATTCATCCTGCTACTTCCAATGGATCTAATCTAACGTATTTCTTCATCATCGGCAATTCCAACATGTGTAATGAATCCACTTATCAGATCATATACAATAAGAATCTGCATTGAGACACTAGCTAGGAATCTTCAGCTCCAACACTTCAAAGGAGAAAATTCAACATCGCGCACATGCTTTCAGGTAAAATCCCCAATCTTTGGCAAAAGGGTGATTTATTTTGGATCGCAATGCTCCACATTTGCTATCTTGCACCTTTCCTTTGCAAGCCTTTTAGCCATCCTTCTGTGCTTTCCTTTCTTCAGGTTAGCACAAGCTGGCTGCTCTGCTAAACAAATGCAAAAATCAACCTTACCATTACTGGCAACATTCTATATTTATACAATACAAATTACAATGTGCTGTTCTCCACAGCAATATCAGAAAATTGATTATCATAAAAACATCATTTTTGGTTAGCGTTTGAGAATCTCACCTGACTTATCACTTGTAGCATCAACATTCTCAGCAGCAATTTGTCGAACACCACCTGTACAACCACCATCACCAACTTCCTTCTTTGCAGGTAACAACGGCCCAATCATTTTTCAGCGGCGAGAAGCGTCCTCCTTGAGCTTCTTCTTGCGAAGCCTCTTCCTCTGTGCCCTCGTCAGCTTCTGCGTCCCAGACTCGCTATCGTCATTATCATCACTTGTAGAGCAACCACTCTTTTCCAAATCATCTGAATTTTATCCAATCGTCAAATCATCAATCAAGAATCAATTTTTCTTATTCTAAAAAGAAATTGAAAAAGAGAATAATAATAATAATAATAATTATATAGATATTGAAACCTGAACTAAGATCCACAGCAAACTCTTCTTCTAATAGCTTCACTGGCTTTTCCTCCTCCTCTTCTGGCTGTAATGTCACATAATTACAATCCACATTTCCACATTACAGTAGAAGAAAAAGAGAGAGAGAGAGAGAGATATTACTGTCGGAGAAGGTGGAGGTTGCGGATAAAGCATGTTGACAAGGGCTTCATAGAATCTGCATCGTTTTTGTTCACGGTTCATTGGTTTGGAATATTGAGACAGACAAAATTTCAGTTCAGTGGAAATAACAAGGCTGTCTGTGTTTGGTAATGCCCTTCAGTTTGGTAATTGCATTTGCATACAACGGTCAGCGGTGTGCTGAGTTTTTGTTTTTCTGAAAATTTCAGGTTTTCCGAGTTTGTAAGCAGTAACTAAGTTATTCTCTCCTCTTCTCTTTTATATATAAGCGCGTGTTTAGGGACTCTTTTATTTTTTGAATAAAGGTTAATTTAGAGCATTTATTATATTTTGAAATTATTATATTTTCTAATCACAAAAAAAAAAAACTTAGAAGTGTGATGAAAAATTATTTCACCTAATAATCCTCATCACACCCTTAAGTTTTTTTTGTAATTAAAAAATATAGTAATCTCAAAGTATAATAAATGCTCTAAATTAACCATTATCCAAAAAATAAAAGAACTTTTCACGCGTGTGCTCATAGGTTGTATTCCGTAATTATTATTATTTTTTTGCCAATTTTGTTTATGTAGTAATCAACGTGTCATCCTTCAACCAATTTTACATCTGTCATGATACAAATCCAATTTTTTGTACCACGACAATGAGAGCCTAATAAACACAGAACAAAGGCAATTGATAACGACTCCATAAATATTGGGAAAGAAGAATTCAAATAAATGAATAATAAAGATATATAACATCGATACCTAGGTTCCCAACCAAGCACCTCTGCCATTCCAACAACCGAAAAAAGAAATGGAGATGATAATCTTGGGTTCAATACTAAAATGCCATACAAAACGAAAGTATGATAGGTTTTCTGTTTAGAAATAATAAATAGATGGTAAATATAGGATGAAAGAAAACTGCCACTGGGGGACAATCCTTGGGATGGAACCTCACGATTCTCTTCTGGTTGGCTTCAGACACAAACCAAAAAAAAAGAGAAGCAAATCAGATTCTACACCAAAATATGATATGAAGCAATACGTATATTCCAACATTAGAATTAGAATTTAGAACCTTTTTTATTGCAACCACCAAATCATCTCAAGGAACCTTCTGGTGTCCTAATACTTAAAGTTACATAATCATAATTATTTCTTTCCTAAACTTCTAATGAGAAAGTAGAGCATAAAAGTAAATAAAAATTGTCAGCAAAGCACTATTGAAGGCAGATTTAGAGGATTTTTAGTTCTATTGCGTCTCAAATCACTGTTTAAAAAATAAACAATCAGAAAGCAAAGGAGTTTGTATAATTAAGAGTGAAAAGCATAAATATTAATAGTTGTCCTTGAATCCGTGCGTACCTTAGTTCGCTGGTGATTGAACAGAGAAGAGGTCGAGACGTTGAACGCCGATGTGGCTGACAGAAAACGGCCCCATGTGGTCGAAGGTTAATGGTGGTTTCCGATGGCAAACGGCGTTGTGGGCATTGCCATGAAATGAGAGATAGTGATAAAATAATTTTTTTTTTAAATGACAAAATAAATTTGTAGTACAGATTGAATTTTGAAAATGAACAGAAAAATAGTCCTATTTTGTAGGCAATATTGTACGTAAAACTTAAATAATAGTATAGATAATTTGCTAAATTTAAGGATATGGATGGGAAGTTATAGTAATAGTTTTTTAATAGGAGTGTTTTTTGCTTTCCAAAACAAAAAAAAAATAGGAGTGTAATTTTTTTTCTTTAAATTCAAAATAAATAAGAAGATATTTGAAAAAAAAAAAAAAAAAAAAAAACCAAACAAACAAACATGAGATCATGGAGTAAGGAAAGCAAATTCTATTTAAAAAAAAAAATTAAAAACGTTTAACCAAGAGAGTGGTCGTATTTATCACAAAAAAATGGTCATATTTTGTTGGCAATATTTTAGTGGGAGTTAAAAGACATAGTTTTATCATATTATCCTTTAATTTTGTCTCTACATAAACCTAGGAAAATAGGGTGTGCGCACCCAAAAACCTAAGCCCGTTTGGGTTGGGCCTCGCTTGGGCTCACAACTTACTTGTATAGTGGGTCTGGATTTCCCACACTGGGTCGTTCAAAGCGCCAAGGCCCAATAATATCACTTTCCTCTCCTCGGGGGTCTGAGTCTCCTCCTCCCTCTATTTTCTCTCTATTTACACTCCTCTTTTCCTGCCATTTTCCAACCCTTGTTCTCTCGAAACTTCTTGTATTTATAGTTTACAGAATAGTGGAGAGGTCATAAGTGTTTGCCAGTGAGTGCAGCCGGCGGTCTAGTATTATCGATCGTAAGTGGGTGGTTAGGTAGGTATGGGAAGCGGTGAGGGTGGCATTGGGACTTGGTTCCCACCTCCACGATAGTTACCTGCAGCGGTGCCTCTCCGAGGCGCGGTCGGGTAGGTACAGGACGGGGTGTCCCGCGAACTGTATGTTTATCACTGCTCGGGAAAGGCTTGCCGAGAAACGATGAAAAGGCGAAGCTTGGGCCCGCAACATGCGCGGCTCGGGGGTGGGCCGTTAGGCAGAGTAAGACAGGCCTTATGGGCCATATATCCAGGTCAGGGTCCAAAGCCCGTTATGGGCCATGGTGCGGGGCCCGTACATAGGGGTATTTTGGAACAAAAAAAAATCCAGTCCAAACAGGAGCAGTCCCTTAAATAGTAGTATAGATATATATATTTTAACTCAATAAGAAGATTTATATACATGGACATATGTAATTATTTTAAGTGGGTCATATAGATTGAAGCCTAATTTTAACCAAATTTACTCATCTTTTAATGTTTAGATTTTTTCTTATCATTATGATAGTGATCAATTTTGTTTGTTTGTTTGTTTTTTTTTTTTTTAAATTTTTTTATTATCAAAAAATTTTCTTTACCAAAATTATTTTTTGTTTTTAAATTTTGGTTCTCAAATATAATTTTCTTTTAAATATATCTTTTGAGGTTGAAAGTAGATTGGATTTTTGTTGTTGTTAGTAATTCGACAATTAGGTAGAATTTTATTTATATAAGAGAATTTGTAGTAGCCTTTGACTTTAGGAGTCTTTTGGCTGAATATTGCTGAATTTGGGATATTTTTGCGTTATAAGCACTGTTTGAACTTATTTAGAGGAATGAGGAGAGAGAGTGAATTTCGACAACACCGTTGTTGAAATTCCAACAAAAGTATGAGAGAGAAAGTGAAAAAGGAGAGAGAGAAAATTTGAAATTTCGGCAATGGTATTACCAAAATTCCTGTTGCCCAAATAGCTGACTGAGTGGGTGTGTGTGTGTGTGAGAAGTGCTTGAAGTGTGGGTGCCCAAAAAAAATTTCCCTATTGTGGCAATGGCATTGCCGAAATAGGGAATTTTTTTTTTCACTCTTGTGGCAATCCCATTGCCGAAAATGGGTGAAAAAAAAAAAAAGTGGTTGCTGAAATCTGGGGAAGAATTAAAAAAAAAATAATGTTACGTACACAATATTTTTACAACATTTTCACAATAAATCAATGGTATTGCCACAATTGCCAAATTTTTTTTTCTCATTTCGGCAATGCCATTGCCACAAATCCATTCCACTTTTTTTTTTTTTTGAGAAATGATATGCGCACACAATTTTTATAACAAATCCTAAATGACAGGTTCTTATTAGTTGTTATTGTTGGATTAAAAAAGTAATCTCAGTGTTAAATTTAAATTTGAACTAATAACAATTAATCACATGTGCCCATAACGCATTATATTGTGAAAATGTTGTAAAAATATTGTGTACGTAACACATTATATTTTTTTTAATTCTTTCCTAGATTTCGGCAACCACCTCTTTTTTTTTTTTTTTTCACCCATTTTCGGCAATGCCATTGCCACAATAGGGAATTTTTTTTTCCCTATTGTGGCAATCCCATTGCCGAAAATGGGTGGAAAGAAAAAAAAAAAAGAAGAAGAAGAAGGTGGTTGCCGAAATCTGGGGAAGAATTAAAAAAAATATAATGTGTTACGTACACAATATTTTTACAACATTTTCACAATATAATGCGTTATGGGCACATGTGATTAATTGTTATTAGTTCAAATTTAAATTTAACACTGAAATTACTTTTTTAATCCAACAATAACAACTAATAATAACTTGTCATTTAGGATTTGTTGTAAAAATGATGTGCGCATATCATTTCTCAAAAAAAAAAAAAAAAAATGTGGAATGGATTTGTGGCAATGGCATTGCCGAAATGGGAAACAATTTTTTTTTTGGCAATTGTGGCAATACCATTGATTTATTGTGAAAATGTTGTAAAAATATTGTGTACGTAACATTATATTTTTTTTAATTCTTCCCCAGATTTCGGCAACCACCTTTTTTTTTTTTTTTTTTTTTTTCTTTCCACCCATTTTCGGCAATGAGATTGCCACAATAGGGAAAAAAAAAATTTCCCTATTTCGGCAATGCCATTGCCACAATAGGGAAATTTTTTTTGGGCACCCACACTTTGAGCACTTCTCTCACACACACACCCACTCGGTCAGCTATTTGGGCAACAGGAATTTCGGTAATACCATTGCCGAAATTCCAAATTTTCTCTCTCCTCCTTTTTCACTTTCCCTCTCATACTTTTGTTGGAATTTCGGCAATGGTGTTGCCGAAATTCACTCTCTCTCCTCATTCTCCTAAATAAGTTCAAACAGTGCCTATAACGCAAAAATACCCCAAATTCAGCAATATTCAGCCAAAAGACTCTTGACTTTAGAGTTTATTGGTCCAAAAGAAAAAAAAAAGTAAAGTAAATATTTTATAGAATCTTGAGGGAGTGTCATTTATTGACAAAGTAAATATCTTGTGGCATGAATTTATTTGTCACATTTAGAATCTTGAAGGAGTGTCATTTACCTAATTCAAATCCACTGTGGATTTGTATTCTCATTTACCCCATGTTTAGGAGTTCACAAAAATGAAATGGAATGAGTAAAATCATATAAGAAAAAATGGAAATGAATAAAAAATTTATTTCTCTTGTTTGGATGTTTGCAAGAAAATAAATTGAATGAAAAATAACATCTTGTGAGAGTTGAATGTAAAGGAAATGAATGAAACATTTTCACAATTGCTAATACATCATGATTTGATTAGTGCTAATAATTTTTTTTGTCAATAATAAGGATGGAAAATGACAATTTCTTAATTGATTTCAACTCAATCATTTGTGATCTATTGAAATTGAACTCTATGCTTTTTAAATACCAAAATTCACCTAGACGGATTCTATACGAAATTTTGCAATAATTTTCCTTTCAATTACAACTCAAAGAGTCTATTAGATACTCATCTTCTATTTTGTTTTGAATTCTAGTTTTTACAATATCCATGACTAGAAAACATTCACCAAATTTACAGTTTTACCATTGTAATTGAAAGTTGTGTTAAGTATAAGCAACTCAACACATGCTCAATTATAAAGTCATCTGGTTGATGACAAGTTTGGTCTCGTCTCTCAACATAATAAGCATTCATATATATTGCTAACCTTACAAAATAAATTTCATAGTGTTAAAGTAAAGAATTGCGTATCAATGTATCATCTTTGAAATTTTGGACAAGTGTTTTAGTGGATGAAATAAGATGAATGACATAAAGTCCTTACATAATATCTCAGCAACTCAACATTTGTGCGAAGAGAACTAGGATCATTAGCTGTATTATTATTAAAAAAACACAAAATTTTCTATCCACTTGATTTCCCAATTCTTAAATCCATAGACAGTGAATGCATTATTTCTATTAATCCAAAATGTTTAATTAAAAAGAGCATGATTGACAAAAATGATTATCTTTATTATGTGAATATTCAAGCTATGAAGGAAATAATGTGAATCAAGAATTTTAAAAAATTCATATTTGTGAGTATTTTATTATATGCCTGGCATCCTTCTAACTAAGAGACCGATTAGTGTTGTGAAAAGAAAAACACACACTCACACACAAATTCAAAATGAAAGAAAAAAGTCCGTACAATCCTTTACCTGGAGTTAGATAACGCCTAAATCCCAAATATTTAACTTTAGCTCTCAAATACTAAACAATCACATTCCCAACAACACAAAACAAAAAATACTAAACAATCAAAGTGTCATGCCAAACACAAATATGTATCAAGCCTTTAATTTTAATTCTTGGGGATAATGATACGTTTTGCAATCAAGGCTGTGTTTGTTTCGTGTAAAACGTTTTCCGGAAAATACATATTTTCCGGAAATGCTATTTTCCAGAAAAGGAAAATATTTTTAAGTGTTTGGTTGAATTATGAAAATTGTTGTGGAAAATATTTTCATGTGTTTGGATGTATTCTAAAAATGCTATTTTCCGGAAAATTTTTCACATTTTCTCAGCATCCAAACAAATTTTATTACAAAAAATTTCAACATCACAACCAATTCAACATTAAATTCCGGCAACAAAAACACAACACAACAACAACAACAACAACAACAACAATAATAAATTCCGGCAACAACAATCAGTTCATCCAAAAAAAAAAACAACAACAATCAAATTAAAAAAAAAAACAAATTGAGAGATCGAGCAAGAGAGAGCGTGGAGGCGATGGGTCTGGTTCGTGGATCGGCGAGCTCGAGGAGGCGATGGGTCTGGGTGAAGGCGATGGGTCTGGGTGAAGGGTCTGGGTTCGTCGTGCTCGTGGGTCTGGGTCTGGGTGAAGGCGATGGGTTCGTCGTGCTCGTGCTCGTGCTCGTGGGTCTGGGTTCGTCGTGCTCGTGGGTCTGGGTCTGGGTTCGCCGTGCTCTGGGTTCGTCGTGCTCTGGGTTCGTCGTTCTCTCTGTCTCTCTCTCTTCGTGCTCTCGGTTTGTTTTCCGAAAAATTTCATTTGAAGTGAAAATGAAACCGGAAAACGTTTTCACTCGTTTTTGGCATTATTTTCGGTCAACCGAAAATTATTTTCAGTTTGACCAAATTTGAAGTAACAACCAAACACACCATTTTCCGTAAAATCATTTCCTGAAAACGTTTTCACCCGAAACAAACGGACCCCAAAGTGCACTTTGTTAGTCCTTTTTTTTGGGGGGGGGGGGGTTGGGTTTTTTTGAACTTGTTGGTGACACATTTTTCCTGATATATATATTTTCCCTGTAGTTTTAGCATTGTATTTAGTTAATCCTTGCCCCTTGGTTTTGCCTAAAAGATTTTTTTTTTCTTTTTAATAAAAAAAATACACACATAAGGAAGAGAGAAAGATGTTTTAATTTCTAACACAAAGACACATCACAAAATTTAATCAAAAGCAATCCTTGATTGTAGCTTGAATCAAGGCATATCAATTGTAGTTGATTCAAGCCTAAACTAAGGATGCCATAGGTCAACTCTCTTTTTGTGTGTATTAAGGATCCCAACTGTTGTACATTACAGACACTTTACAAAAGGTGGATTTGGATCCGGGCTATTGTACATAGCATTATGCAATGCCCACCGGATCTCAATCTAGCACATCATGGCCTTATTATAACTGGCATTTATTAGCAAATAGCAACCTCTAGTGTATTTGCTATCTGGAGCTGGAAATAGAGAGTGATTTACAGTGGTTCATGAGAGAACCACCTTTTGAACATGTTATAGCATTCCTTGGGCATTTCATCTGGAGCTGTGTGATCCCCTCCCTGCAAAAGTCATGCTAATTAAAATTCCCCCCACTTTCACTTGCAAAACAACTATGGTTGAATAGCAATAGCACTCTTGCCTTTACAGTAGCATATGTGAGGTGGTTTGAGAATCCCCTTGTGAATCTGCATAAAAATCCAAACAATCAAAACTTGAAATAGAACTCAACATAGTAAAATACATCAGTATAACCATTGAATAGGCCTACCCTCCAACTTGATCATCTACCAGCCATTGACGCCACTCGTCAACAATGGACAAATTTGGAGATTGGATAGTCCTACAATTGGGTTCCTATGTATGGAATGATCATGTCATGATCACCACTGCATGATAGATACATACAGTATTAATACACTCAAATTTGATTTTCGTGGCTTAATCTTATTATTTTGAGTTGCCAATTAGAGTTTTTGGCCTACTTAAAACATCTCACTTGCTCTTATCTTGTTTTGTGTTAGTTGCAGAGAGAACATGAAGTATAAGTAAAAGAAGTCTGCTATCAAACCTGTATATCAGAGCTTGATAACCTTTGCGGTTGAGATAAAAATGATAGCTTACTGTACTCTTAACATCCCTGTTGTAAGGTAAGTCTGTGTTACATCTTATCCACCATCTAATTGTTCCCTGTTCATCATACAAATTATTTGAAGGTTGAATCTTATTTAGATTTTGTTTGTTTAGTTTTATTTTCTTTTGCTAGCAACAGTACTCTACATCAATGTTAATTTCTAGAGAGCTTCTCTTACCTTTCTGACATGAAGTGCTTTCTGGACAGTAGCGTTATTTGCCCATATGTGGCTGAGAAAATTATTGTAGTTCTATAATATAAGGTAGTCAGTAATTCAGACTTCATCACATCCATAAACGTGATGGATCGGGGTCTCCAGGCCTTCTTATAAGTAATCGCCAAAAGTTCGAAGGGCACTTAGGCGTTGTGATGAGCGAAGAGTGTATCCCTTCGGTGCACTATATAATCAAGATAGCAGTCTAATCAATAATGCAAAAAGAATATAAGATTAAGGCAAAAATGCAAAACTGACCCTCTAACTTTCACGTTTTTTCATTTCAGTCCTCTAACTTTCAGTTTTGTCAATTCAGTCCTCCAACTTTCAATTTTTGTCAATTCAAGGTTCCGTTACAAATCCATTACTGCTGCCGTTACTGCTGCCAAAACGACGCCGTTTTCATGGTTTTTTTTTTTTTTTTTTTAATATTTGGAATTAAAAGAAAAATCTGAAAAAGAAAAAAGAAAAAAAGGAAAGGGAACGTTCCCTTCACTGAATCAAAACGAAAAAAAGGAAAGGGATTCACTCAAATGACAAATCCCTAGCTTTAAGTCTGAGAGAGAGAGAGAGTGAGCCGGTTTGAGAGAGAGAGAGAGCGATTGAGTTCACCAGCGGTGTCGCCGCCCCTGCTAGTCGTGTAAACCAGCGGTGTCGCCGCCGTTGCTCTGCCTTGATTGAACGTAGCTCCTCCTCGCCTGTCCTTCGCTTCTTTCCCCGCTACTTTGCAGGTATATTTTTCAGCTTAATGACTAAACACTTCACTCATATTTTTGCAGCTTGTGAATCGGTGACCCTCTAACTAATCTATATATAAATGGGTCATCTCATAATTCGGTGACTAAACACTTCACTCATATTTTTGCAGCTTGTCATTTGAGTGAATCCCTTTCCTTTTTCTCGTTTTGATTCAGTGAAGGGAACATTCCCTTTTTTTTTTTTTGATTCAGGGAGTCGTTCCCCTTAATTTTTTTTTTTTTTTTTCAGATTTTTCTTTTAATTTTGAATATTAAAAAAAAAAAAACCATGAAAACGGCGTCGTTTTGGCAGCAGTAACGGCAACAGTAACGGATTTGTAACGGATCCTTGAATTGACAAAAATTGAAAGTTAGAGGACTGAATTGACAAAACTAAAAGTTAGAGGACTGAAATGAAAAAACGTGAAAGTTAGAGGGTCAGTTTTGCATTTTTGCCTAAGATTAAAATGTATAGTCTGTGTTAAATTGGAAAAGACAAAGTGGCCTACGGACATTTGAGATAGCTTGAAGATCATTTGCACACTGTATGTTGCTGGAGTCTACATCTACGTATTCACCATTGCAGCTTCTTTTAGCACTCTACAAAAAATTGGAGAAAGACGTTCACTTTTTAAATGCAGAATTAAGACAGTTGGTGACAATCAAAGGCAAATAGGTTGTTAGTGATGAATTTCTGTATAAACTAGGAAATCTACTAGAAGAGATGTTACCAAATAACCTCGTAAAGCTCATCAGGAATAATTGCCATACAATGAGCAAATGGAACTCTTGAATTGACATCAAATTTTTTGTCTGTCGCTGGATTACCAAGCAAATAACCCTGTACAGTTCTTGAAACATTACATGTATAGCAAGAGTATATCAAAATAATTGAGGATTTGGAATTAGATCATGTACTTTGAGATTGAGTGGTGGTTTGTCCCTAGCTTCAATACCTGCAGCATCGTAACTAAATGACTTTTGTTATCAGGAGAAGCTATGGAAGTGCTCAAAAAGATATGTTTATCATTATACCTTCTGATATTTTTTGAACAATGATTGGAACAACCATGCCAGAATATGAGTCACCAGCGATATAGAGTGGATTAGCAATAAATCTGGTATGACTAAGCAACCACTGTTTAACAAGGCCAAAATAGTGATGTAAATGAGACTATATAATTTCTCAAAAAGAGAGAGAGAGGAGAATTTATAACTAACAATGGAAACTGATATGGTTGTGCATGTAATAGCACCCTCATTAGATGCAAAACCATCATGGTATACAAAAATTCGTAACCAGATTACCAAATTATGGGCAAAATGGATTGATAAGTTGGTAATGTTATATCAATATATCAAACTTTATTCTCTTTTTACAAAGTTACTCGTTAGTGAAACAAAATTAGTGAATATTTGAGTAAATTGGATGGTGATTGAAGATGATACCGCACCTTTCTCAAAAATTCATAAATTGAATCTGAAAATTTTATATCTCCGGTCTGAGACCCTTGCAATGTCCTTGAATATGAGAAACCAGTACCAACAGGAGAATCTACAAACATTACACTAGCAACCTACGTATATTTATAAACATGTCTCAGAAAACGGAAAACGAACTTGAAAGCACAATCATAGTCAATATATTGCATTTACCTTGGTCCATGAATATGGATTTAACACAAAAGTTGGTAAGCTGCCATTGTACTCAACCATTTTAAACCTTATAGGGCCTACAAAAAACCAAAAATATGTAAAAGCATGTTCACACACTAAAATTAGGCTCAGTTAGGATGAACACATGGGCCATGGCAGTGTCAAGGAACTAAGGGGCTACGTTATATATAACTTATATATGCCTAATGGCACATCAGATGAGCATAATTGTAGGTTGCTAGACACACAAAAATTCTATTTATGGCACTATTCTAAATAATAAATACTGCTGCTTCTTTTTTTGGAGCCTCTAACATGGTCTTAGATCCATAACCATATGCCCAACTTCGTTTGTGCAAGAGTGCACACATGACTACAATTATGATGAAACTCCTAGGCACATCATTATACATTAATCACATGTTCCAATTATTGTTTATTTCCTCAAATTCCTAACTTAGCTTACGAAAATTATATTTTTTTAAGAAAGTTTTTTCCCTAAAAAAAGAAAAGAAAAGAAACTAACGCTTTATTTGTTTTAGCGATATTGTTTTCTTGAAAATGAGTTATTTTCCAAAAAATATTTTCTATAAGAGTCTGGTTAATGTATACCTTTTTTTTTAGAGAGTTTTAATCTATGACGTTCGGTTATGATGATAACTCTTTATTATTAGATCAAGACACCAATTGAATTTTGGTATAGGCAGAGATTGAAACTTAGATCTTTTGTTTAACTGTCAGAGATTACTAGTTGATCTAAGTGGAACCCACTTAATGTATGCCCTTTAGGCACACATTAATAATCCATTTTAAGAAAATTTTTATGAAAAATTGAAAAAACTGTCAAAAAAGTTAATTACTTTTTTTTTTCCATAAAAAATTTTCCTAAAATGGTTTACTAATATATGCCCTAAGGGCATATGTTAGTAAAACCATTTCTATAAAACTATCGCATTTTCTTATATTTTGTAGCAACCTTAAATGAGATGAAAAACAATCTTCTAATTTCCCTTATTTAGCTTGCTGTGAGATAGAGTTGTTTTCCAAAAAAAAAAAAAAATAGTGAAAAACAATCTCTAAAAATAAATCATACTTTTTCTGTTGATTAAAAATAGTTTTCATTTGACTAATTTTTCTAATGCTACGAAACACTGAAAAACATAGAAAATAATTTTTACACAGGGTTTTCCATCGAAACAAATGGACAGTAAGGTTTTGTTTTTGTTGAAAGTGTTTTCCGATCTTGATAAAAAATTGGTACTTTGGTATACATTATATGCACTAGGAAATGGGAGTTGGAGTCTTATGTATAGGTGTTATTCTTACAAGACCACGCCCGCAACGCCCCCCCCCCCCCCCCCCCCCCCCCACCCTCCCCCTCTTCAAACAAAGAGTCATTTGGTAGGAAATGGGAGTTGGAGTCTTATGTATAGGTGTTATTCTTACAAGACCAAGCCCGCATCCCCCCCCCCCCCCCCCCCTTCAAACAAAGAGTCATTTGGTAGTGTAAAAGTGTTTGAAGCTAAAAGATGCACGATAACTTTTAGAGTTGAAAGACGCTTGCATATGTAATTTATGTGTTTGTTTATGGTATGGCAAAAATATTGTTTTTGCCCTAAAACTTTCAATGAAGTTCAGTTTTCGTCCCTTTTCTATCAAAATTTCTTTTTGTGTCTCAAAATCATTAAAAAAGTTACACTTTATATCATTTTGTCCATTTTGGTTAACTTTACATCTTTTGTGTCTGATAGAATGCTAGTGTCATTATTGAATCTTACAACGAGCACTAGATACTAGATTAATATGACAAGCGAAAATGGGTAACTAGCAATAATTTTCCAACTATATAGTTAGTAGGCAATATTTACAAACTATATATTTTACTAGCATCTCGAGTTTAAAAGACTCGATTTTGGCCTATAAATCGAGTCTTATAGACTCGATTTCCATAGTCTGATGTGGCATCTTTTTCCACGTGGCGACTACCTAGAAATCGAGTCTTAGAGACTCGATTTACAAACCAAAAAAATTTGAAAAAATTTCAAGTCTCTCACGTACCAACCAAAATACCAACAAAAAAATACAATCAGATCACAGAGAGAGAAAGAATCCAGAAATAGATCAAGCTCAAATACCCATCTTCAACCCAAACCCCAAATCTCAAAAACCTAGTCAAGCTCTACCTCCACATTAGCGACCTCAGTTACTCTCAAAATATGTGTTCATCAGAGGAAAAAAAAAAAAAAAAACCCAGAAACAGAAGGTCGCGTGCGGCCTAGGGCTCGTGCGCCCTGAGTCTGATTTTTTCTGGCTTCTTTTTGCTTCTTCGGTTTTTTTTTTTTTTTTTTTTTTTTTTTTTCCTTCTGGCTCTGATTTCATTTTTGCTTTTTTGCTAGTGCTGCTGTTCAGTTATATATGGGCTTATAAATCGAGTCTTAGAGACTCGATTTCCATGTAGACGCCATGTGAAAAAAGTGCCATCTCAGACCCAATCAAAACATGAAAATCGACTATCAAAGACTCGATTTATAGACCCTAAATCGAGTCTCTTAGACTTGAGATGCTAGTAAAAAATATAGTTTGTAAACATTGCCTGCTAACTATATAGTTGGATATTTATGCTTAGTTACCCATTTTCGCCCCGAAATGAACAAATTAGTTTTTTTCTTTCTATTTTTTAAAAAGAAAAGGAGTTTGAATAGGTGGCATAACTTCATTTGTTACCGTCAACACTAAGATTAAAATATATATGTATTTATCTTCCTTTCCCTTCTTCCTCACATTTTCTCTGCATTCAAACACAATCTTTCAAAAAATTCTTGAACCATAACCAAACCTACTCAACCAAAAAGATATAAACTCTCAAATCATTAGGGGAAAAACAAATAAAGCTCATAATCATCATACATCTTAAATTTTACACGATGTATGTGGCAACATATTTAAAGAATTGCTTTTAAAAAACATGGTGAACAAAAGTGTTATTGAGGAGTTAATATCTTGTGAGATGGGCATATGAAGCACCCCTCTCACGACATGTGGGGTGCTTCATACGCCTGTTTTCACTAGGGGAGGGTTTTCATTTTTCCTAATAGAGTGTCCTAACCTTCTTTTTAATATTTGGTAAATTTTATATTTAAGTAATTTTTTTTAATCTTATCTTCTATATCAGATTTAGTAATGCCACCATGACATTTTATTAGACACGTAGGATAGAAAGTGAATGTAAGTGGATGGAATGACATAAACTATAATATTTTCAATAATTTAGGAGTGAAAAAATAACTATCGATAACTTAGGGATGAAAACTGAATTTCTTGTAAAGTTGAAGGATGAAAAAAATATTTCTACCTTATTATTTTTAATGCAAGAATACCATTGTGTGCATCGGATTTCTAAAATCTTAAGTAATAAGTTTGGATTATATTAAAAAAAAAAAAAAAAAAAGTAATAAGTTTGGATGCATTGATGTCATCGGATAAGGCTTGCTGGAATGAGCAGCTGGTTGATTCTTTATTCCTCCCTCATGAAGCTCAGCAAATCAAGGCAATTCCCTTGTGTTTGGTGCGCCAATTTGACTATCTCTATTGGAGTGCAGAAAAGAGGGGAGGTTATTCTGTTAAGTCGGGTTACAAGTTGCTTTGTGAAGAGGCAAGAAGGGAAGATGCTTCGGGTTCAAGTAGAGAAGGAATGGCTGAGCTGTGGTCTAGGATTTGGAAATTGAAGGTACCTGGAAAGATTCTTCATTTTCTATGGAAGTCTTGTACAGATTGTCTACCTACTAAGGTAAATCTCATGAAAAGAAGAATCGTGGATGATTCTCATTGTGAGCTGTGTGGAAGGCTTGCGGAAGATACAAAGCACGCACTGTGGAGTTGTGAAGCTGTGAGGAGGGTCTGGTGCGTGGACTTCAATTGGGTGATCGAAGGCATGACAGCTTATGGGTCGTTCCTTGATCTTGTGGAGCTGTGTTTGACAAAACCAGGTGCAGGTGAGTTGTTTGGGATCACTGCTTGGCACATTTGGACACATCGAAATAAAGTCAGGTTGAGGGAGAAGACTATACCGTTGAGTGGTATTGGAGAAGCTGTAAAAAATTTTCTGCAGCAAGTGAAGGCAGTCCGTGAGGTCAGGGAGGTTCGAAGTGTGGTAAAACAGTCACCTAGGCGTAAGTAGCTCCCACCGGCAGCAACGGAGTTCAAAGCTAACTTTGATGGAGCATGGTTCAATGAAAGCGAGGAAGCTGGAATTGGAGTGTTGGTGAGGGATTCCTCGGGTCAGGTGCTTGCTGCACTAGCTGAAAGAATTAAAAAACCTCATTCCATGGACTGTTTAGAGATGTTGGCAGCGAGAAGAGCGGTGGTTTTTGCACAAGAGATTGGCCTACAAAAATGTCAATTCGAGAGTGATTCAGAACCTATCATAAAGGCTCTTAAAGGAGGGATATGTCCTCTTCATCTTTTGGTCATTTAGTTAGAGATACTTTAGCTATTGTTAATTCTTTTTTGGATTTTTCATTCTCTCATATTGTAAGGCAAGGCAATGCTTTGGCACATGCCTTAGCCCAAAGAGCTCGTTTATCTTTTCCTTTACTAGTTTGGATGGAGGATGTTCCATCTGATGTTGACTCTTTTGTTTCTGCAGATTACCAAACTTTTTAATAAAGTTCCTTTGCAGGCGTGGGCCTGATTCTCAAAAAAAGAAAAAAGATTTAGGTTTATTTGTATCTGTGTTTATGAGGCTTGTGAGTGTAGTTTTGTAGGTTTGGTTTGTGAGAGTTATTTATTTATTTTTTTGTGAGAGTTAGTTGAGAATATGTAATGCATATTTGTAATAGTAAAGTTTGGTTCCCATTGCATGTGATATATATAGACAGAGTTTAAATGGCTTGAGTAAAATATGAAATGGTTTTTATTTTATTTTATATTTTTTAAATTTATGGATGGATTTGAGTTCTATTAATATTTGGATTTGAAATGTTTTTAGATGTCTAGAGTAATTCAAATCTATAAGTGTTTTTGTTTGAACAAAATTTCTAAAAATCAAATCATCATATGTTTTTTTTATCCTAGAAATTGTTCTTTAAATTCATTGATTTCAAAAAAATCCAACCACAACTTAAATGTTTTTTAATTCATATTCGTATAAATGGGGTTCTGTTTACCCTAAACCATGTCATGATCACCATTGCAGGATAGATACGTACAGTATTAATACATTTCAATATGGTTTTCCTGGCTTAATCTTTATTAATTTGAGTTGCCAATTAGAATATTAGGCCTAGTTAAAACATTTATTTGATCTTATCTTGTTTTTTGTCATTTGTGGAAAGAAGTCTATCATCAAACCTGTATAATAGAGCTCGATAACCTTTGCTGTTGAGATAATAATGATAGCTTATAGCACTCTTAACATCCCTCTTGTAAGGCATGTCTTTGTGACATCTTTTCCATGCTTTAATTGTTCCTTGATTTTCATCATGTAAATAATATGAGGATTAAATCTATTTCAATTTTTTTTTTCTCTTTGACTAGCGAGACACTTCACATCAATGTTAATTTCAAGAGAGCATCTCTTACCTTTTTGACATGAAGTGCTTTTTGGACACTATTGTTATTAGCCCATATGTAGCTGAGAAATTGGTTGTAGTTTTGGAATATAAGGTAGTTCATAGTTCATAGTTTGTCATATCAACGAAACAAACTAACAGTATAAGAGAGACAGATGAAGGATTTACTCTACACTCTGATGGTTTGGGGTCTCCACGTCTTTTTATTAGTAATCGCCAAAAGCTAATTTCGGGGCACTCAGGCTTCGTGACGTGTGACCATCTTAGCCTTTCAGTGCACTATATAGGCAAGATAGTACTCGTTTAAATAATAACGCAAACATAATATGAGACTAATGAGAATAGTTTGTGTTAAGATGGAAAAAGACAGGGAGGGAGGCTGACTGACATTTGAGATAGCTTGAAGATCATTTGCACATTGTATGTTGTTGGAGTCTATATTTATGATCACCTTCGCAACTTCTTTTAGCACTTTGTGAGAAATGCACAATGACTTTCACTTTTTAAATTATACAAAATTAAGACAATTGGTAACAATAAAAAGCAAAGAGGTTGTTAGTAATAATTTTTGTATGGACTAGGAATTCTACTTGAAGAGATGTTACCAAACAACCTTGTAAAGCTCATCGGGAATAATTGCCATACGATGAACAAATGGAACTCTTGAATAGAAATTAAATTTTGGATCTGTTATTGGATTACCAAGCAAATAACCCTGAAAAAGTCATTGGAAAATTACGTGGATAGCAAGAATCTAGCAAAGTGTTGTGGGCCTTTTTTGTGATTATGGGCTGGGCTACCTCCTTCCACACTAAGGCCCAAATGTTCTGGGTAGGAGAGTTAGGACCAGTCCAATTGCAACTCACCTTATACCGGCTTGTGTGCAAACTATGCCCATTTTGCTAAAACTTTAGTCACATGCCCATGGCGGATGGAGCTGTTGCAGAAAAAAGTTATGGCAGGCAAATGCAATATAACAGTAGTAAAAGGAATGCGCTTGCTGTTAGATAAAACAAATAAAGGATCCTTAATTAAAATAAAGAAAAGAATAACACAACAACAAGAAACGCGTCATAGGTGGAATGGCAAAGATAAGAGGCGAAATAATAATGATAATTAATGAAATCAAAGAAGGAAAAGATTAGTCTGCCGTGTTCAATTGTGTTACAGGGCTAAGACCAAGGAGAAAACCACTTCCTCAATGTGGGTAATCTCGCAGGAGGATCTTGCTGTAGAAATTATCCACTTTGAGGGAACGGGCCTGAACGGTTTATGCCCAAAAAAATTCTTTATCCTTAACAGAAGGTAGGCTTATGGAGGGAGAGAAGGCATTAGCCTATTGGTGCATGCCTGCCATCCTATTCTCTCTACTTTTTTTTCCTAACTCTCTTTCATTTTTTCTCGACTTTGTTCCTCTGATTCTTTTCAACTATTTTCCCTCTTCGTGCTTACTCATGTAGTGTTATGGTGATAGTTATGTTGTGATACTGCGATTCTCTCCTAGTGGTTGTTGCTGTTTTTGATGATGATACTGTGCACAACGAAGACTCTTTATGTACTGCCTGCCGTGACAGGTTTTTTACCATTTTACCCTTTAACCACTTTTATCTGGGTGTGGGTGTCCTTCCAAACCACCCACTAACGTCAGCTGCCTAGCCACCACCACTTACCTGTGCTGGCCATGCCACTCCCTATTACCAGACAAAAAAATATATTTTGTTTGCTTGTTCACCGTGGCATTCCTATCCGCAATAGTGTGGATATTCTCTCTTACTATCCCTCATGGCATGCACGTAATGGTTCCAACTCATCCTTCCCTCTTTTGGGTGGTATGTCATCCCAGCAGGACATTTCCCCCAAAAGAGTTTAAGCGAAAACCCCAGAATAGACTCCCCTTTCTTCTCACCGCCAGATCATACCCTCACTTACCTCTGACCCATGACCTACCACTCCTGTATTGGCTGGGTACATGTTGGTGGTGCTTGGGCCTTGCGCGTGCTCCACTTTTGTGTATATTCAAAGCTTGTCTGCTACTCATGAGTTTGCCATGGTTTGGAGGCTCGTCTGTGCATTCTGCCGCTCATCCTTAACCTTTTGTGGCGTGAACTGTTTTATGATCTTCCATTCTTTATGGCTTGCTTCCTTCAAGGGCTGGGCCTTGCTTGATTGTGGGTTTTTCTCTCTTTGGACCACTCTTTTCTCCTTCTGTTGGCTTGCTAGTATTCCTGCCATGCCATCCTACTATTCCTACTGTGGTGTTATTTGATTCGTGCTCGCTGGGCCTCTTTTGGGCCTGCTATATGCTCTTCTTTCACTTGATTATAGTGACCTAACATTGTCATTGGGTCTACATTCATGCTACTTGGGCTTCCTTGACCCATTTTATTGCTTACGGGCTTTCTAGGCCCATTTCTTCCTCTTTGAGCATCCTTGGCCCATTTTCTTTCCTTGGGCATCCTCGGCCCATTCCAATTCTGCATTCCCATGGGTTTTTGCTAATTCTTTTGGGTTTCCTTCGCCCAATTACCATATCCTTTACCCTTGAGGTTCATGGGCTTTCCATCAACTCCTTACTCACTTACTTCATTAATTCGAGCCTGTTTTGGCCCATTCTTACTTTTTTACTGCCCAATGGGTTTACTACTTCCTTCTCTAGATTCCTTTAGGCTCGTTTGCTTCCTTCGAGGCCCATTTATCATTTTATGGGCCTATGATCCATTATTCCTGCCATTCGGGCTTAAAGGTTTTTCTCTCAATTTACTAACTCTTTTCTGCCCATATTGTTGGGCTTCTTCCTGTTATTGGGCTTTTCCAAAATGAGCATCAACACAAAATAACCGAGGATTTGGTATTAGATCATATACTTTGAAATTGAGTGGTGGTTTGTCCCCAGTTTTGTAATCAAAAGAAGCTATGTAATTGCTCAAGAAGATATGTTTGATTGTTTGCCATTACCATCTAATATTTTTTGAACAATGACGGGAACACCTTACCAGCATATAAGTCACCAGAGATATAGAGTGGCTTAGCAGCAAATAGGGGATGAGTATGCAACCACTGTTTAACCAGGCACAATAATGACATTAATGAGAATTAAAAAATAACAATGGAAACAGATATTGCATTTTTGAAGCTACTCAATTTCTTGACTTGTACTTATCAGTATTATCACTTAATTATAATAGCACCCTCATTAGATTCACAAACATCATAGTATAGCAGAAACAAATACAATGGATCCAAAAATGCATAACTAGATTTCCAAATTATGGAATAAAGGATTGATAATTTGGTAATGTTATATCAATATATTAATTCTTATTCCCATTTTATAAGGTTTTTAAATGATGAAACTAAATTAGTGAATATTATTGCAAATTGGAAGGTGATTGAAGAAGACGTTGCACGTTTCTCAAAAGTCCATAAATCGAAATGGCAAATTTTGTATCTCTGGTCTGGGACCCTTGAAATTTCCTTGAATATGAGAATCTAGTGCCAACAGGAGAATCTACAAATATTACACTAGCAACCTAGGTATATTTATAAACATGCCTCAGAAAACGAAAAATGAAACCTGCATGCGCAATCATAGTCAATAAATTGCAATTACCTTAGTCCATGAATATGGATTCAACACAAAGGTTGGTAAGCTGCCATTGTACTCAAGCTTTGTTGTTGTGGAAACTATTTTCCTTGTCAAAAATGGTAATTTGGTTTTCCTTATCTGCCAAGAAATAAGAGTTGGTGTCTTGTGTATATGTATTATTATTAAAGGTTTGATGGCTTTACCCCCAAGTCATCATCCCCTATGGGAAGTGTAATGTCCTAGTCACACACAAAAAAAAGAAAAGAAAAAAAAGAGGGTAATGGTCAGATTTTATTTGGACCACATGTGCCCACCTACTCCATTTAACCCCCACCACTCATCTCACAAATATCTCTACTCTCTTTGGCCGGCCATCCCTTTCCTCTCATTTGTTTTCTTTCTTTTTCTCACAAACACACAAACACTCCCTCACACTCTCCCACCAGTACCTCCATGCTACCATCTCCACCATCATTTTTCCGGCAATATCACCAGAAAATTCTTAGGAACCTCTAAGCATCTTTATCTTTTATTTGAGGTAAAATTTCTAATCTTTTTGGTGAGTTTTATATTTTGCTTGAGGTTATATTTTTAACTAAGCTTTAATAATGATACCCATGTGATTTATGAGCATTGAAAGTGATATTTATGTGTTTATATGTATGGGTTTTGCATTGGTAGAATTATTTGATGAGTGGGTATATGGTTTGTGTTAATGATGACTACCTAAGGTTTATTTATGGTGGAAATTTAGGGGTTTTGAGTTATAACATGTGATGGTTGGTAAATCTAATTTTTCCATTGCAATTGGGTTTATTTAGAGTTAGTTGAAGTTCTAAATTTCTTGTCTTGGAGGATATTTTGATTTTGCTTACATGGGTCTCTTGATGATGTTGTGTAAATCTTATGGAAGTTAGTCATAATGTTGGAGATGATATTGAATGGGTTAACTTTATAAATTGGAGTCTATGCCTTGTGAATTAATTTGTTGAGAAACTTTGGAAGAAGAATATGTTATTGATAAGGTTAAATACTAGGCTTGCCTAATTAAATGCTTATTTGGCAATTGCTAAATTGTAGCTAGATTCAATTTTAAGCTTTATGCTTATTGTGTTAGGTTTGCTTTATATTGTTGAGGTTCTTGCTAATCTCCTTTGGAACTTGGAGAATTAGGTTCTTTGTGGGTTGCAAGGTAAGTAGCTTTTTAATGGGATTTTTGAAAAATAACCATGTGGTATAAATGTTGTTTTTGGGTTAGACACACTTTTGAAACTACCTATGGAAACTATATTTTCCTAAAAACTATTGTGTCGTAACCTTAATATATATATGATTATATATGAAAATGCATCATATTTGGTATTACATTTGGGGGAATGCATGAATTGTTGATATGGAAAAAATGAGCATATTTTATTTAACATTTGATAAGAAAATCTTAGATTTTATGGAATATTAGAAAATTTAAAGATGCTTGTCTTGTTATGTGGGAAATTGATAGAAAATTTCTTAACAAGAATGAAGTTGAAAACCTTACAAACTTTGTAGAAGTTAGATTATTTAAGGTTTTTTTCAAACTACCTGGATATAAACTATGTGTTTCAAAGTAATGTAACTTGTGAGCTTTATATGGTTTAACATCATGCCATGTGTGATTTTCCAGTGATCACTCGATTTGGTTTTTGTTGTCTTTGTGACAACGGAATCAAATCTAGGTCAGTGCTCTTTCACTTTAGATGACGCGTTCTTCCCTGCTGCTCATGGGGGGAAGAGGTTCCTTGATTATGTGTGAGTGAGACTATTGTCCATGGGGCCAAAAGACCACATGCAAAAGAGGTCCTATTTGACACGCTTTCTCTGTTGCCCTTGGGAGAAGAGAAAAACCTTGAGGGTATGGGGTGAAACTGCTGTCTATAGGGCCAAGAATCTGCATACCAGAGAGGATAATATAATGCCAGTTTTGAATGGGTGGATCCCTTGACTGGTCTATGTGGTAGTGTGGTATATTTGTGATAATTTACCTTATGTTAGATATTATGGCTTTAGAAATTATATTGTTGGTGCTCAGTTTCAAGGTATTTACTTTGAAAAACTTTGTGTTTCATTATTTAATCATTCTTGTCATATTATTATTATTGAAGATGAAACTTGCATTTCTCCCACCCTCATTAATTATGCTACTTACTAGGCGTTAGCTCATCCCACCCTCTAACAGTTTTTCTGATTTATTAGCTATACCTTGGGTATGAAGCTTACTTCTTTGGTGATGATTAGAGTGCTATGTTAAATTTGGAGACTTTTGCTGTAAATGGTTAGTGACTCGATTTTGCTATGTTCAACGAGACCTTAATTAATTCTATTGGAGCGCTTGAGGTTTGTTAGCCTTTGGCGGGGTAGGCCTAGACTCGATGTTAAGGTCCATATTCTTGATTAGATTGTGACTTTGTGTAATTTAATCAGAGTTTTGTAATATATTCATGTATTATGTGGAGGCACATGATTTTTATTTATTGTTCATAAATGTGTTATAGAGCTCTAACTTGTAATGTGGAGATTTTAGTATGGTTATATATTCTTATCCTGTGCAAAAGAAAGGAAAATAAAGATCTCCTATAGTTTGATTTGCCAAAAAGGAAAAATCTACAGGTACCCTTGGTATGTATTTCTCATGCTTTGGACCCTTTTGGGTTTGGGGCGTGACAAGAAGAGTAGAATATTCTTGCTAGACCATGAAATATATTATTTTTTGAAGAGTCATTTGGTAGTGTAAAAGTGTTTGGAAGCTTAAAGATGCATGGTAGCTCTTAGGATTGAAAGACACTTGCATATGTGAGTTACAAGTTTAAAATTTATTGTATGGCAAACAATTGATTTCTTCCTAAAATTTTAATGAAGTTCAGTTTTTTTCTGTGTTGGAAAATTTAGGTTCTATTTATTGGAAATTAATCAATTTTTAGCCAAGATGTTTAAGTTAATCACTTTTGCTAGTAAGTTTGTGGTTATCAAAGCAAAGAACCATATCGTAGCTATAATAAATAGAAAATAAATAATATAGATCTAATTAAAAAGAAAACCCTAGACAGGAAAAACTCTCTAGGGGATTGAGTACAACCAACCCTCAAGGAAATGGATCCACTATGTAAAATTGAAGTATTTACAAAAATATTAACCATAATCTCTATCACTACCTCATGTAGCACTTTTTGATGTGACCACATGTAACTCTAACTCCTTGGACTATTTTCAATATGAACACTTCATTCACAACTTCAAGAACCCGAGATTTTTCACAATAACTCTTTGTTCAATGTGTAACAGCATCACCTTGATCACCATTCTTCAAATTTCTTTTAGAATTCATGGTTTGAGAGAACTTGACTGGAGAAACCCTAGGTGCACAATACACAGCTCTCCAAAAGTCTATTTAAGCGTCCTATATTAGTTATACTCTAGCAATTAGGTCACGAAATTCTAGAGATTGGACAACTTGTTGATCCTAATTTGGATTCTAAAACCACAAGTATCGTATGTCGAGAATTATCTCGATCAATAGACTATATATGTGTCAAGATTCAAAAAGCTTCAGTTTTCTTCAACTAATTAAGACACAATTCTAGTTTATCAAATACACTTCAAAAATGCAATCTACACTCATCTTTTGTTCTTGGCTTACCAACCTATACCTACGGAAATAACAATCCCTAAAAAGACTTTTAACAAATACAAACAATAAAACAATTTTAACAAATTTGCAAATCGGAAATGTCACAATAAAAAATTTCAAATCCCTTCTACATCAAAACTTCTCCAAAAAAAGAAAAAGCATCTTGTAGGTTCTTTTGGGTTAGGGTTAAATCCAAAAAACCATTCAAGAATCCAAACATATTAACATCAACTATCATTTTGTCCGCCGTCACACCCTTTGTAAGGAGAACAATTTGGGTTTGGGTTAAATCAAATTGAGCTGTGTGCTTGAAGCCTTGAAGGCTTGAGGCTTTAGATTACTATATAGGGTTTGCTTTAGGATTCAGGTATATATGGTGAGCTTAGTAGGGTCTTTCGGGTTTGAAAATGGAATGTGGGATGTGTGAATAATGAAATTAATGCAACTTATATGTGACTACTTCAAGGAAGTGACCATCTCCTAAAGAACACAGACTACGAGAGTGAAAGAGAGAACTTTAGAGAAGAACAGAAAATGCAATCAACTTTAAAATTATGAGTCCCATCACTTACAAATGGGTATATATACATTGCTATATATGCTTATTCCTAGTAATCAATCTTAAAATTATGAGTCCCATTCACGTGCTAAAGGTGTTGGAATTACATTTAGCATGTATTACTTGTGCCTAGCTTAACTAATCTCGAACAAAGCATATACTGAATATAACTAATTTCCTAACAATCTTACAAGACTTGTGCTTAATACAATCCAATATGTGTTACAGTTGAAACTATGCTAAAGTCTGTTCAGTCAAAGTTTCCCACATGCACGGTGCTTGAGAAGCAACCCTCAAAAGATGGGACTCCTTATAACGCAATGTCCATATCAACATTTCATTTTGCAGGTAAACTACAAATCCAAGCACTCTGTTTGTGGATTGACAATTCAGTTTGGGAGTTCATTTTTTGTTTCTAACATTAGGGCATCCTATAACTTTGTTCTATTTCCTCCTAAGATTAATTTGTCAACATTTTCACCAAATCTCATGCGCCATACTATTTCCATAACCTTGTATCCAAACTCAAGTTGACTTATTGTAACCCATCCTAAGTTTGTCAACATATATGGACTTTTCTCTATATAAGTGCTTGTGGGGTGTGGGGGTTAAGGGCTGAGATTCAAGTTTTTAGGAGAGAGCTTCACACACATATACACTTAGATTAGGCTAGAGTAAAAATTCTATCTTGTAAAAAAAAAAAAAAACATATGTGGACTTTTCTCTATCTATTCTATAGAGTGTGTGTATATTATGAATAATGTTATCTTCACAACAAATCATAAGTGGCTAACTGTTACTGGTGGATAAAAAAAATTATGTAAATGGTGATCTCAAATTATAACTTATATCAACTTGTTACCTAAAATTTGTTGTGAAAATATTGTGACATGACATTACTCATGCAACATATATAAATACATATTTTTCAATTCTTTCATTACAGGCTAGTTTTTTTTTTTTTTTTTGATGAGATTCATTACAGGCTAGTTGCATGAAAGAACAAATGATGAGGTGATATGTGCAATGTGCGTCCGAACATGAATAAAAGTAGTACTGTTCTTGGTGAATAGGTCCAAAGCAACGGTGTAAGCACAAAGGTCAATGTAAAATATGTACTTATCATCAAAATTAAATTTCATTTAACACCAAAATAAACTAAACTAATTATCATAATAATAATAATAATAATAAAGAGAAACCTATTTCAAAAGCAATTCCTGAGAGAGCAGAGCAACCAGGACCACTAGTGATCCAGAGCACAAGGGGATCCTCTCTGGGGTTCCCTTCAGATTCGATAAAGTAGTAGAATAATTGCACATCTTCATTCTCATCTACGCCGATGTATCTGCTTACAAACATTTAGTCATTGGGTTACGTAGTGGTTTGTGTGGATTATAGTCTTGTTGTAAATCTTTATATGATACTGATGAAATTTTCAAAATAGCGTAAAATGATAAAAAGGAAGGCATTAGAACTGTTAGAGATATGTTAGCTCAATGTAATAGGGCAAAAATTGCAATTTGGCTCTGATACCATGTTAAATATTAGCATTGATACACTATGTTGAATATGCTAAAATGGATACAGAAGTGGAAGCATAAAATATAGAACACAAGAACACACTAGGGTTACGTGATTCAGCCTTACAGCTTATGTCTATGAAGGAAACCTTAAAGAACTAAATCAATAATATATTAGAGTGTGGCACAAATCCTGTATTATAATGAACCATAACATTGAGCTAACATATCTCTAGAAAGGATCACTGTCGGGAGACTCACCCAGTTTCAAGTTTGAAGGGAAGAGGACCAGAAAATCCTGGCAGAGTCTTAACAATTGAGAAAGAAACTGTAGGCGTTGAGAAAAGAAGTAGAAAGATCAAGTGGAAACATTGACTCATGAAATTTTTGGCATTTAATTTTGCTAGCTTTTGTTCACCATGTGCAGGGACGGAGTTATAACTTGAAGTTAGGGAGGCAGTTTTACTATTAGTTGCGTGTGGTGGCTCTAGTTTCCGGCTTAGTTGCTTAACAGCTAATGAGTTTTTTTTTTTTTTTTTTTTCATCCAGGTATGGACAAAATTATTTTGTTTAAAATTTTTTAAGTGATGAGCCTAGATGCAAACCAATAAAAGTTTACTACCACAACAGTTTGTAAAAATATTATAGAAAATTTTGTGGCTAGAGTAGTACTCCTAAAAGAATCAATGATAATATTAAGGGGGTAAAGTGTGATTTTATAGAATAAAATTGCTAAAATTGGTGGCTTTTTTTTTTTTTTTGGATAAACTTAAAATTGGTGACTATGTATATATTACTTATAAAAATAAAATAAAAATTAGGGGGGGCTGTCCAAGTCTCCCTCCGTCCCTGACCATGTGATGTTGCCATTTCTGTTTTGCATGGCTGGGTGGTCCTCAACATTTACATCTGTTTTGCTAATTTTTGTTGCTTAACAGCTAATGAGTTTTTTTTTTTTTTTTTTTTCATCCAGGTATGGACAAAATTATTTTGTTTAAAATTTTTTAAGTGATGAGCTTAGATGCAAACCAATAAAAGTTTACTACCACAACAGTTTGTAAAAATATTATAGAAAATTTTGTGGCTAGAGTAGTACTCCTAAAAGAATCAATGATAATATTAAGGGAGTAAAGTGTGATTTTATAGAACAAAATTGCTAAAATTGGTGGCTTTTTTTTTTTTTTTTTTTGGATAAACTTAAAATTGGTGACTATGTATATATTACTTATAAAAATAAAATAAAAATTAGGGGGTGCCGTCCAAGTCTCCCTCCGTCCCTGACCATGTGATGTTGCCATTTCTGTTTTGCATGGCTGGGTGGTCCTCAACATGTACATCCGTTTTGCTAATTTTTGTTGCACATCAGTTCGGTGCTACACGTATCAACGATCACATGGCCTACTTTGACACCTTTAAATTTGTCAAACTTTAAAGCAGGGACAAAAATTGAGATGATGGCATCATAAAAGCTAGAAATTTAATGAATTTAGGGAGGTTAACAAGTGTGTTGATTGACTTACCCAGCAGGCAGGCTTGGTGTTCATCAAACTCAGGATTTTGTTATGTTTTTTGAGTCTCTTTCTTATGTGTATCTTCTTCTTAATTTGGTATGCTGTATGAGCGCTCTGTTCCTTTGGATGGGGCTAGTTGCTCTCCTTTATATCCTTATAAAATCATCCCTTTTACCACACACAAAAAAAAAAAATAATAATAATAATAATAATAAATAAATAAAATAAAGAAAGAAATTTAGTGAATTTAGGATGTTCATTATGGGCTCTCGGGAAAAAGAAAAGAAAAAAAAGGACGACATTGTGGGCAATAATATTTGCCTATCCACATTTTCACATCTACTTTCATGTTTTAAATGTAAAAATTTTATTTGTCTTTGAAAATGAGCGTATTAATACATCAATTATAAATATTATCTAAAACGGTGAATGTAAAATGAGTGTAAAATAGTATTTTTCCTTTTATAATAAGAGGAGGTAAGGAAGCCCTTATTAAGGTCAATCTACGGCATCCCTCTGCGGGTATGAAATCTACCATGGAATTACAATTCAATTAGACAAAAAATATTATCTAATGTGACAAAGTCACTGTTAATGCATGGTCCTGTTATTATCTATGCAAAACTTCAATAAAAAATTAGTATTACAATTAAATAGAAGTGATATATATATATATACACACACACGTGGCTACGTGATGGTGAAATCTACCAACGGATTTGAGATAAACATTATTTTATTTGAACTTAACACAGTCTAATATGAAAATATAAATTTAAAAATACTAAAATGACTAGTGAGATTATTACTCAACGTGACGTGAGTTATCAATAATATATGCGACGATTGAAAAAGTAGTTATCATCACATAGGCCCTGTTACTAATAGAAGTATCATACCTACACCAAAATAAATTTTTTTTTTTATTTTTTAAAAAGGTATGGCTACTGTAAAATTTCCTAACTTTTTTTTGAAAGTATGTTGAGGGGACAAGTTATCAATATTGATGTAACATCATTTTCACATTAGTCCACAAGTAGCATCTTTTTTTATTATGTACAAATCAAAACATCTTAGCTTAGCAATTATGAAACGACAAAATTTGGCTATAAACTTGGTTGTAACCCAAGATTAAACTGCAACCAATTATATGAAGATGACATGTGTCCTTGTTATGTATACAATCACTTAAGTATGATTTAGTAAGTCATTTATAGTCATTTATATTGCACATTATAAGTCATCTTTCTATTATTGATTGTAGCCTATGACCAAGTTTATAGTCAAATTTATTATGAAAATGTTATTTGTGGTCTTTAATGGTTGAATAAGATATCTAAAATTCAATTCCCACTTACACCAAAAGCTGATTGATATTTTGGTCAATTGATAAAGAGCTATCATCAGAAGCAGACTTCATAAGTTAAATCTCTCTAAAAAAAATTATTATTTTGAAAAATCCGTAACTATATATCATCGTCACAACCTCTGCTTTTGTTAATGTTTATAATTAGTTAATTATCTCAAATTAACAGATGTTAGAGCATCCACTAAGTCTTACAAAATACAAAAAACCCTTCATTTTATACATTTTGACCCCAAAAAACACCCACATCAGTGGGTGTAAAATTGTGCATAAATGCATAAGTGCTACAGTAATTGTGCATATATGCACCGTTACTGTAGAACTTGCATTTAATATTTTAGTAATTTTTTCTCTCTCCTTGTCTCTGGTTGCTCTCACGCTCATCTCACTCTCCCTTTTTTCTCATTTGATCAAATCATCAAACCATTGCTGCCGATCAAATCATCACGTGAACAAATCATCTCTTGCCACTGTCGTCGATTGCCATTGCCCTGATCTCTCGCGAATCGCCTGACCAAATCATCAGACCAGCAAATCATCACCATTAAACCTTCACTAATCTCTTGCCGCGCCTGATCTCTCGCCAATCGCTTGATCTCTCGCTGCTGCTCTTGCCGATCGCCGATCATTGTTGATCAGTGGATTTTGATGGTTTTGATTAGTGGGTATTGATGATTTTGATCAATAGGTTTTGATGATTCTGGAATTTCACACCTCAAGAGTTATATATAGGAAAATGTCTAGGGCGCATCCTTAATGCAACCATAGTACACACTCCCTTAAAAAACAAGGAAAACTGAGTACTCTTACCACCATGCTGCAATAAAGAATTGACAAAATACAATTTTAAAAAGGTCGGACAATATTTCACGCATTTTTAACATTGTATTTAGTCAATCCTTAATTGTAGCTTGATTCAAGCCTCATTAAGGACCCCACGGGTCAACTATCTGGTTGTGTATAAAAAGAACTACTATACCAAAAAATAAATAAAGATTTTTTTCTTTAACTTTTTTTTTCTTTTTACTTAAACAGAACTCAAATCAAATAAATAAAGTGAAAACTAGTAGCTAGCACATCATGGCCATATTAAGTGTGGGTTTGGATATAGATTAATCCGGCGTCTGCGTTTTTCCAGGCTCGTTTTTTCCTTCTTCTTTTTTTTTTTTTCCTCTTTTCTTCGCATTTGTTGACTTTGGGAGACAATATTCACTGTTCATGAACAGTGTATGCACTGTTTATGCATTGTATATACATTGTTCACGCATTAAAAAATATTAAAAATAGGTCCTACGACATTATTCATACATTTAAAAATTATTTTGTTACAGTATTTTCAACAACAATCAGTTTTCAGCAACAATAAGTTGTATCCAAACGGATCCTAAAGGCATTTATTAGCAAAACTTCTAGTTTGTCTGCCATCTGGAGCTGGTGATAAAAAGAGCGACTACAATGGTTCATGAGAGATCCACCTTTTCAAAATGTTATTGCATTCCTCGGGCCTGTACTCTGGAGCTGTGTGACCCCCTCCCTGCAAAGATCATACTAATTAAAACTCTATTCACTTTCACTTGGCAAAACACTAAAGGTTGAATAGAACTCTTACCTTTACAGTAGCAAATGTGAGGTGGTTTGAGTATCCCCTTGTGAATCTGCATAAAAATCAGAACAATCACAACTTGCAATAGAACTCAACATTGTTAATATACAACAGTATAACCATAGGATAGACCTACCCTCCAACTTGATCGTCTACCAGCCATGGACGCCACTCATCAACAATGGACAAATTTAGAGATTTGATCCACAATTGGGTTCCTATGTACGGAGCAACCATGTAATGATCACCACTGCAGCATAGATACGTACAGTATTAACTATTAATAGAGTTGCCAATTAGAATATTAGGCCTAGTTAAAACATCTCATTTGCTCTTATCTTGTTTTGTGTTAGTTGCAGAGAGAACATGAAGTATAAGAAAAATAAGTCTGCTATCAAACCTGTATATCAGAGCTCGATAACCTTTGCTGTTGAGATAAAAATGCTGGCTTACTGTACTCTTAACATCCATCTTGTATGGTAAGTCACGGTGACATCTTTTCCACACTCTTAACTGTTCCCTGAATTTCATCATGAAAATTACATGAAGGTTTATCTTATATAAATTTTGTTTGTTTGATTTAAATTTTTTTTTTTTTTTGGCTAGCAATACTTTACATCAAAGTTAATTTCTAGAGAGCTTCTCTTACCTTTCTGACATGAAGTGCTTTCTGGACGGTAGCGTTATTTGCCCATATGTGGCTGAGAAAACAATTGTAGTTCTACAATATATGGAAGTCAGTGATTCATACTTCATCACATCCATGAAACAAACTTGTAGTAAGAGGGAGGTGAAGGATTTACTTTACAAAGTGAGTGATCAGGGTCTCCAGGTCTTTTTATAAGTAATTGCCAAATGTAATTGGGGCACCTAGGTATTGTGACGTGCATTTGGTTTATTCCTTCAGTGCACTACATAAGAAAAATAATAAATGAGTAATCTAATCAATAATGCAAACTGAATTTGAGATTAAAGAGAATAGTTTGAGTTAAAATGGAAAAACAGGGTGGTTTATTGACATTTGAGATTGCTTGAAGATCATTTGCGCACTGTATGTTGCTAGAGTTTATATCTCTGTACTCACCTTTGCAACTTCTTTTAGCACTCTGCAAAAAATGTACAATTAATGACTCACTTTTTAAAGGCAAATTTAAGACAATTGGTGACAGTAAAAGGTAAAGAGTTTGTTAGTGATGAATTTTTGTATTTACTAGAAATTCTACTAGAAAAGATGTTACCAAATAACCTGGTAAAGCTCATCAGGAATAATTGCCATACGATGAACAAATGGAACTCTTGAATTGAAATCAAATTTTGGATCTGTTATTGGATTATCAAGCGAATAACCTTGAAAAAGTCATTGGAACATTACAAGGACAGCAAGAGTCTATCAAAATAATCGAGGATTTGGAATTAGATCATGTACTTTGATATTGGCTGGTGGTTTGTCCCCAGCTTCAATACCTACAGCATAACAACTAACTGGGTTTTGTAATCAAGAGAAGCTAATGAAGTGCTCAAAAGGATCTGTTTAATTGTTTATCATTACCCTCTGATATTCTTTGAACAATTACTGGAACGACCCTGCCAGAATATGAGTCACCAGCGATATAAAGTGGATTAGCCATGAACATGGGATGACTAAGCAACCACTGTTTAACAAGGCCAAAATAGGGACATTAATGAGAATTTATAACTAAAAACGGAAACAGGTATGGTTGTGCTTCTAATAGAACCCTCATTAGATGCACAACCATCACAGTATAGCAAAAACAGATACTAGCTAGAGATCCAAAAATTCATAACTAGATTGCCAAATTATGAGCATAATGGATTGATTTTCAAAGGGAATAGGGATTGATACATTGAAAATTTGAGTAAATTGGAAGGTGATTGAAGATGATGCTGCACCTTTCTCAAAAATTCATAAATCGAATCAGCAGATTTTATATCTCCGCTATGGGACCCTTGCATAGTCCTTGAATATGAGAACCCAATGCCAACAGGAGAATCTACAAATATTACACTAGAAACCTACGTATATTTATAAACATGTCTTAGAAAACGATAAACGAACTTGCAATGACAATCATGGTCAATATATTGCATTTACCTTGGTCCATGAATATGGATTTAATGCCAAAGTTGGTAAGCTGCCATTGTACCCAACAATGTTAAACTGTATAGGGCCTACAAAAAGCCAAAAGTATGTAAAAGCATGTTCACACTCTAAGAGCACCCACAGTAGATGTGGGATATGTGCCAAATGCTAAATATTTGGCACATATCCCACACCAAACACAAAAAATAGCTCCCATCAGCTGTGGCATATGTGCCAAAATTATACCACATTTGTCCGTACCGTTGCAAATTTGCAACGGTATGGACAAATGTGGTAAACCAAAATAATATTTTTTATTTGGCTTTCTCTCTCCTCTCATTCGGTCTTAATTTTTTCTCTCTCTTCTCACATCAGACCCAATTCCTCCCTCTCTCCAGTTTATTCTTTTCTCTTCTCTCTCACCTCTATTCTCTCTCACCGATTTCCTCCATCTCCACTCTCCCATCACCGATCAAGCCGCCGACCTCAGACCTCACCGATCAAGCCGCCTCTATCGCTTCTCGTTTGAAGACTCCATCGCCGCCGATCTGAAGACGCCATCGTTCTACGTCTCTGTCTGGCATTCTCATCGCCCTGTGGCCACGCCGATCTTGCCATCGCCGATCTCCCTGCCTCCCTGCCTTCCTCCACTCTCGCCGACCCATCTCCTTTGCCACTCACCACCGACCCATTAGATGCAGTGCAGACCTATAAAATTTGCCCATCTGCCGACCCATCGAAGCTCTGTACTCAGTTAAGATGGACAGAAAAATGGTGTCGTGATCAGCAACAACGGGAATTTTTCTTGGTTCATAGGTTTTGGATTGTTGGGTTTATGGTTTCCTATATGTTGTTGAGAAGGTGGTTTTTTTTTTTTTTAATGTTGCCGTGGGTTTTATTTTTATGGTTGTGGGTTGATTTTCTTGAGTAGTTGTGGGCTGATTTTAATGTTTATGAGTTTGTGCCAGTGGTGGGTTTGGGATGTGGGTTTGTGCCAATCTCTCTGTTGTGTGTGTGTGTGTGTGTTTTTTTTTTTTTAGGTGGCGTTGGTGGATAGTTTGTGCCAGTGGTGGCTGTCGGTGTTGTTGCGGTAGTGATTGTTGGTGGCCGTTGTTGCGGCAATGGTGGTTGTGCCGTTGTGGTTGACGATGAGGATGGGGATGAGGATGACAGAGAGTAATTAATATATTATTTTAATGTATAGAATTTGTAAGGTTGAGTTTTATCAATCATCTTGTTGGCTTTATTCCGTGCCAATTTGCTTGTAATTTAGCATTTAGTAACCCTGTATTTAGGTGGGATTCATGTAAGGGTAGTGTGTGAAGAGAGTGTGAAGAATTGCTCAACATTGTGCAAAGAAGCAGGGACTCGTGGCTAACTCGCGGCTTGCAATCTGCCAACTGCTGCACACGTGAGAATCATGCGGGGAGGTGAAGGGTCATGCCAGCTGTCGCACTACAGGACAAAAGTCCCAGGCTGGCCAAGCCGTTATCTCGCGACTTGAACTCGCGACTTAGACCAGTCGTGAGGCCAAGCCGCCAATCAGCCCTATTTGGGAAAAACTGACTCTTCGTATTCCAAACACACACCACTATATATAGACCCTTATTCCCACGAAATGTAGAGAGCTTCCAGAGAGAATTTTGTGAGAGAAACCCTAGAGAAAAACAAGATTGCCTCATCCCCAATCTTCATCTAAGAGACTCTTCAAATTCCTCTACTCTTTTCCACTCCATTGATACATTTTTGAGAGGTTATTGACCAAATTCTTTTCTCATCACACCCACGTGTGTGAGAAGGTATTTTGGTGCTAAGAGAAGCAGTTTGGAAGGGACCAATGGTTATTAGTTGATGCTATGAGTTACAGTGAAATCCGGTAAGTTAGAAAAGAAAAAGGTTTGGCCCAACCTCGTTGGAGCAGGAAGCTTGGCGGGCTTAGGTACCTAGGTAGATTAGGCTTGGAGGGTCTATTGCTATTCATGTATTACAACTACATTTTCTAATGGATTATTGACCGCTTGGAGGGCGGCGGAGAAGTTTTACACCGAGGGCTTCGGTTTCCTCTTCGATAACACATCGTGTGTTGTCCTTGTGTTTGCATCTCTCTTCCTTTATCTTTACCTTTTATTTTCTGCTGTGGATGTGATTATAATTGGCTTAGATTGTTTATCAATTCTGTGTTTGGCTTATGTTCATGTTCCGCACATTAATTGTTTGATTATAAGCTTGAATTGATATTTTGTAATTTAGGGTCTAAATTTTCAAGGGTGTTTTATACACATATTGAACATTCAGAATTGAAATATAGAATATCTGATAAATGGTATGCTATAAAATGATGTGGTAAAATAATAAAGTAGACTTTTAGTGTGGCAAAATGGCATAATTTTTGCCATGGCTGCTACGAATGCTCTAAAAAAGGTTCAGTTTAGAATGAACACATGGCAATGTCAAGGAAGTAAGGGGCTACATACATTATATATATATGCCCAATGGCACATCAGATGAGCATAATTGTAGGTTGCTAGTCGCACAAAAATTCTATCTGTTTCACAATTCTTATAAAGATTACCATTAATTTATGTAGTAATTTTCATTCAGTATATCAAAACTATGAATAAATTTAGTTATTCCCTTACAATATTTTTTATTTCTAATAATAAAGATTGCCATTAATTTATATAATAATCTATATTCAGCGTCCTTTCTATAAAATATTAAAAATACTTCTGAAAAAACACTAACAATCGTACTTCTCATCAAAATTTCATTTAACTCTAAAATAAATTAATTATCATACAAAAAATATATAAAGGGAAATTAACCTATCTCAAAAATAAGTCCACAATGAGCAGAGCAACCAGGGCCACCAGTGATCCAGACCATAAGGGGATCCTCCCTGGTGTTCCCTTCAGATTCGATTAAGTAGTAGAATAATTGCACATCTTCATTCTCACCTATGCCAATGTATCTGCTTACAAAAAATTTAGTCATTGGGTTACACAGTGGCTTGTGTGGATTATAGTCTTATTGTAAATCTTTATTTGATATTGATAAAGTTTTCAACATATCATAAAATGATTAAAGGAAGGCATTAGGACAAGTGGTCGGGAGACTCACCCAGTTTCAAGTTTGAAGGGAAGATAACCAGAAAATCCAGGCAGAGTCTTTACAATTGAGAAAGAAACTGTAGGCTTTGAGAAAAGCAGTAGAAAGATCAAAAGGAGACATAGAAACAAGAAATTTTTGGCATTTAGTTTTGCTAGCTTTTTGTTCATCATATGATGCTGCCATTTCTGTAATTTGTTCTTGGTGTGAGTGAGGAGTGTGAGTATATTTGGAGTCCACCACCACTACAGGTTGCATGGCTGGGTGGTCCTACGTGTACATCTGTTTTGCTAATTTTTGTTGCATGTCAGTTCGGTGCTACACGTATCAACGATCACATGCCCTACTTTGATACACACGTACACGTACTGATGTAAACGTTATCACAGCTAGAGCGTGGGGGATAGGGAAAAATATACCATGTCCCTCCTCGTGAGATAAAGGATTTTAAATCTCTTAACAGTTAGTGAATTTAGGAGGTTTATTATGGGCTCTCAGTTAAAACAAATAGGGAATGTTTATTATGTGCAATGATATTCTCCTATCTACTTTTATTTTTTAAATGTGAATATTTTCTTTTCGTTTTTTAAAATAGTAATATCAACATATTAATTATGAATATTGCATAAAACAGTGGAAGTAAAATATGTATAAGAGGATATTTTCCTTTTATAATAAGAAGAGGCATAATTAAAACTCAAGGTTTGGTATCTCTTGGGATACGAAATCCACCATGGAATTACTCTTTAATTTGACATAAATTATTATCTTTTACTTTTTTCTTTTTTAGGGTAGAAACATAAATTATTATTATTATCGAAGTCACTGTTAATGTGTGACTTTGTAATAATCCATGCAAAATTAGAAAAATACAAATTAAAATTAATGAATGCCCATTTTAAGGTTTGAAGTGATACGTGACTATGTGACACGCAAGGTGGAATCTACCAACAGATTTGAGGCAAACATTATTTTATTTGAACTTAACATAGTCTAACGCGAAAAATTGAATTAATAAAAGGGAAAATGTTAACTGATGTCCTTAAAGCAATAGTTAACAATTTATTTAAAGAAATTTTTTATGAGAAATTTTTTTTTTATAAATTTTTTGACAGCTTTTTCCATTTCTCATAAAAATTATGTCAAAACTTTCTTAATTAAAATGAATTGTTAATCCTTGTCCTAAGGGCACCCGTTAGCTTGACCCTTAATAAAATACTAAAAAATAGTTAGGTTAGTACTTAATGTGACGCGCTTTCAAAAATATATAGAAGATTTAAAAGAACAATGCTAGGGACACTTGTTATTATTATTATTATTATTTGTTAAGATGGCAAGTTAACAGTTATGATCTATGTAACATTACTTTCATATGAATCCACTACTTACCCTTATTTTATTATACACCAATCAAAAAATTCAAAACATATTAGCTTATAACAATTGACCTATCTTGACGCTTGTAATGCTGGCGGTGTAAACCGCTGGCTAGTAAGTGTGACAATAGCCCCGGATGAGCTACACCGGTGGTTTAAAAAATGCCAATAAAGATTCTAGCGGTTTTTGAAAACCTATACCAGTGGTTTCAAAAAGCTACTATAGGGTTTTTAAATTTTAAATATAGGCTGTAGTGGTAGTTTAAAAGCACTGCTATAGGTCTTTTTTTAATACAGGTTTTAGAGGCGGTTTAAAAGAGTCATTATTCTTTAAAATGAAGAATAATTTTTCATCTTTAAAAGAGTTGTAATAGATATTCCTTAGTAGATGCAATAATTTCTAAAATTAATATATTTATAAATAAACAAATTTTCCATATATACATAACAATTATAAAAATAAAAATAAAATTCACAAAAAATAACTCATCTCTCTCTCAAATTTAGAAAAATATTATCTTTAAGGAAATATAATTGTATGAGTAAGATATTTCTTCAAATAAATCTTAAGTTTTATTTTAATGTTACAACTTACAACCAAACTTTTGATATGTTTAGTTATTCCATTACAACACATTTTACTCTTAATAATAAATATTACAATTCTTATTGTAATTCTCATTTAGTACATCAAATGTGCCCTTATTGTTTGAAAAGTTTGTAATTATAAGTCATCACAACCTCTGCTTTTCTTTACATTCATTTTTTACCTTGTATAATCCATTGATTTTCTTCAATAAAAAAATGTTAGATTTATTGGGCTCAATTTGAATACTGCCAACACAAAAAATCAATTAATAACTTGCCCTGATGATAAAGAAAAATTATTATGGAGTAGATTTTATATATTCAAATTCTACCCTGTATATATACTGAGATAAATTAAACTCAAATTAGTAACCTATAATGTGTCTAGTCCAGGCCCATTATACAGAGGTTGTTCCTCTTGGTTTGTAACCATTTGACTTTCTACGTATAGGGTCAATGGCTCACAACTGTCAAGATGACAAGTTGAATTATTTTACGATCGGTGATAAGGTGACAAGTTGCAACCATTTGACTATCTACACTAATCGCAGATTGGCGCAGTGCAAGGTAAAAATTTACAATTTTTTTTTAAGTGAAAAATAAAAATTGTATATAAGACTTATAAGTGTTAGTTCTAAACTCTTTTTAAATTTGAATGATGTGATTATTTTTTAGCTAAGTATAGTCGATACAATATAGTAAATTTTCTAAATTAAGCTATCTATATTTGTTATTTGAAAGTATTTTAAATTTTTCAAGTGTTTTTTTTTAAAGGAAACATAATGTATTTTGCATTCAATTATTATGATTGAAATTTATTTTTAGAGCTTCTTGCAAATGATTCATCCTCTATACTTTTTGAATGACCTAAAGAGAAAGTAGATATAAGTAAATACATCACTTATATTAGAAAGGAAAAAAAAAAGACTTTAATAATATAATAAAAATGTAATTTTATTAAGAATCTACTAATATCACGCTAAGAATGTGGCATAATTTTCTACAAAGCCTTTCATTCCAAAGCATCACTGATGTAGACCGAAATGGACCTAGGTGGACCAAAATGACCAAATAGACCAAAATGGACAGAAATGCTATGCTTATATGGTTCAACAAGAGCATAACAATAATAAATGATACGCTTTAGTTTTTAGATATATATATAGATAGATAAAATGAAATTAGTGGTGGACTATAATAAATAAATAAATAAAAAATTCCCAACTCAAATATTGTAAAAATTCTTATGAATTTCAGACTAGAGGATATATGGATATAGATATATATGTACAAATTATTGTGACTTAACAAGATATGTGTGTGTACATTTTTTATATAGAAGATAGAAATTCTACTCTATTCTAATATAAGTGTATATATGTATAGAAATTCTACTCTACTCTAATATAAGTGTATATATGTATGAAGCTCACTCCTGAAGACTTAAATATCGGTCATTGCCCTCCATTCCAAAAGAACTTTGTACTTGTTAAGTGACCATCATGTTAAGGGTGCACGGTGGTATTTATGTATGTACTTGAAAAGAAGACCTCTAGATATTTGGTGCCAAATTGTCACACCATTTTAGCATTGAATTTAGACAATCTTTTAATGTTGCTTGAAGCAAGGTATATCAATTGGCCTTGATTGAAGCCTGATTAAGGACCCCATAGGCCAACTCTTTTGTTGTGTGTAATGTGTGTGTGTGTATATATATATACACATATAGACCCAAACTATACAGACAATATACAATAAAAATATAGAGTTTTTTTTTTTGATGAACTTTGTTCTTTTTACTTAAACAAACCTCAAATCGAATAAATAAAGTGAAAACAAGTGACAAGCACATCATGGCCTTATTAACTAGCATTTATTAGCAATTGCTAGCATATCTGGTATCCGGAGCTGGTAATAAAGAGCAATTACAATGGCTCATGAGAAATCCACCTTTTGAACATGTTATAGCATTCCTTAGGCCTGTACTTTGCAGCTGTGTGAACCCCTCCTAGCAAAAGTCATACTAATTAAAATTCCACTCACTTTTACTTGGCAAAACACTTATGGTTGAATACAACTCTTGCCTTTACAGTAGCAAATGTGAGGTGGTTTGAGTATCCCCTTATGTATCTGCATAAAAATACGAACAATCACAACTTGCAATAGAACTCAACATTGTAACATACATTAGTACAACCATAGGATAGGTCTATCCTCCAACTTGATCATCTATCCACCATGGATGCCATTCATCAACAATGGACAACTTTAGAGATTTGACCCACAATTGGGTTCCTATGTATGGAGCAACCATGTCATGATCACCACTGCAGGATAGATACATACAATATTAATACACTTCAATATGGTTTTCCTGGCTTAATCTTTATTAATTTGAGTTGCCAATTAGAATATTAGGCCTAGTTAAAACATTTATTTGCTCTTATCTTGTTTTATGTCATTTGTGGAAAGAAGTCTATTATCAAACCTGTATATTAGAGCTCGATAACCTTTGCCGTTGAGATAAAAATGATAGCTTACAACACTCTTAACATCCCTCTTGTAAGGCATGTTTTGTGACATCTTCTCCATGCTTTAATTCTTCCCTGATTTTCATCATGTAATTTAAATCTATTTCAATTTTTTTTTCTCTTTGACTAGCGAGACACTTCACATCAATGTTAATTTCTAGGGAGCATCTCTTACCTTTCTGACATGAAGTGCTTTCTAGAAACTATTGTTATTAACCCATATGTAGTTGAGAAACTTGTTGTAGTGCTGGAATATAAGGTAGTAAGTAATTCATAGTTTGTCACATCAATGAAACAAACTAACAGTATAAAAGTGAGAGATGAACGATTTACTCTACACTTCGATGGTTTGGGGTCTCCATGTCTTTTTATAAGTAATCGCCAAAAGCTTCCGGGGCACTCAGGCTTCGTGACGTGTGACCATCTTAGCCTTTTAGTGCACTATATAAGCAAGATAGTAATCGTTTAAATAATAATGCAAACAAAATATGAGATTAATGAGAATAGTCTGTGTTAAATTGGAAAAAAGAAAAAAAAGGAACGGTGGCTGACTAACATTTGAGATAGCTTGAAGATCATTTGCACATTGTATGTTGTTGGAGTCTATATCTATGTACTCAACTTTGCAACTTCTTTTAGTACTCTGCGAAAAATGCACAATGACTTTCACTTTTTAAATTATACAAAATTAAGACAATTAGTGACAATAAAAAGCAAAGAGGTTGTTAGTGATGAATTTTTGTATAGACTAGGAATTCTACTTGAATAGATGTTACCAAACAACCTCATAAAGCTCATCAGGAATAATTGCCATTCGATGAACAAATGTGTAGATACTTGATTTTGCATTCATAATTTAATTTTGGAAGATGGCTAGAATGACCATTCATATACCCAAAAAAATCATAGTTGCATTACATGCATTAATTCATTCATTGCATATCATAAAAATGATCTTGAGATTCTAACAGTCGCGACGGTATATCCGATTCCCAAATGGATTGTCGGATTGAAAGATATCACTAGATCAAGTTTTCATGGTCTGCATGCATTGTATGGGGTGAAGCCAATCACATGTGATTAATTGAAATTAATTTTGATTGGTTAATAATTAAAATTAATTAAATGAATTTATGTAATAGGTGGAGTATTTTTCTTAAAGTGAGATTTGTTGCATGGGATTAAAACAAATAAGCTGATAATATTTAAAGACTGTAGATAATTTGGCTTTTAGGATAATTATATTCAAAATAATTATTTTAAAATCCTAATTATCACTTTGGAATGAGTTTTATCATGAAAATAACTCTTAAATTCGTCCAAATACAGTTTTAGAGTTGGAAAACACTTCAAAAACATGCTAATCAAGTAGCAGATTTCAGATCAAATTCCAAGGAACTTTTGGCATAGTAGAACTCAAAATTAGGATTAGGCTATTTCTGGTAAAGTTGTAGAGAATCGAATTTCACTTCAGCTATCAAAATTACATCTTAATCCAAATTTTGAGTAAAACGATATGATCAAAATACTGAAACTTACTCTGATCTGAAAAATCAGCTTACTCTTATCCAAATCTCCTTTTTTTTAGTATATTCCCCCATACATTTTTTGCTGATTTTTTCAGCATCCCAACCTCTATAAATAGGGAGGCCTCCCAACATTCAACACCCCTTTCTAACACTTTCTGACCTCCCTCTTTTTGGCTCTTTTTTTCTAATTTTTCAAATCCCCTTACGTTAAAGATGTTATGGAGGCTCTTGCCTTAGGAATTTCTTTTTGGTAAGTAAAGTATTTTAGTCTTCAAAGAGTTGAATAAATTTCTTTGAATCCTAAAATATTCTTTCAACTAGAAGAGTACGCTCATGCAAGAGGTATTCTTTTCTTTTTCTTTCTTTTCTTCTCCATTAGTTTTGGTGATAATGCCTGAATATGTTTAACATGTTTTATTATTTCTTGCTCTTAATGTTTAATTATCATGTTCTGCTGGAATTTTTCTTTAACATGTTCTTAGATGATTGATTATTGTGGTTCTCTTTCTTAAATTTCAAAATCTGCTAATGTCTATCAAAGAATTCTTTAAAAAACTAAAAAAAAAAAAAAAAAAAAAAACTAATCTAATCTTTCAGATCTGATTTCTCTAAACCAAAGATACTGATTTGATCTTTTAGATCTGATTTTTTTTTTTTCTAAACCAAAAAATTGATCTGATCTTTCATATCTGATTTCTCTAAAAAAAAAAAAAAAAAAAAAAAAAAAAACTGATCTAATCTTTTAGATATAATTTTTTTTTCTAAACCAAAAAACTGAACTGATGTTTCAAATCTAATTTTTCTAAACCAAAAACTGATCTGATCTTTCAGATCTGATTTCTCTAAATAAAAAAAAATTGATCTGATCTTTCAAGTCTGATTTTTTCTAAACCAAAAACTGATTTGATCTTTCAAATATGATTTTTCTAAACCAAAAACTAATCTGATCTTTCAAAACTGATTTTTCTAAATTCAAAACTGATCTGTATTTTCATTAAATATAGATCTGATTTTTTTAGAAAAAGTTTTCTTTGTTACGAAATTGCAGATTTTGAAATTTAATGAAAGGATTGAAAATTAGGTTGTAGTTTTTTTTATGAATGTGATGCATGCGTAATAAATTCATCATATGAATGTGGATCCTCTTTCGAAAAGCTTTTTTATTTTTATTTTATTTTATTTTTATTATTCATAAAAAACAGATTTGATTTTTCTTGATAAAGTCACTTTTCTTTTTTACTTTTACACAAAAACAGATATGATTTTTCTTTCCAAATCAAATTTTCTTTTATGCACAAAACATATCTGAATTTTCTTAAAAAAGAGGACACATCCATAAGGTAAATTTATTTGAATTAATTTTAGTCAAGTGTCTATCATGTATGCTCAACATATCATTTACATCATGCAAAAAATGGTATATTGGTCATTAGAGTCTAGAAGACTAGACTCTATCTAAGCGGAATGGGTGCCTAACACCTTCCCATTCCGTAACCTAGCCCCCAAGCTTAGGATTTTTGGATAGGTAGATTGGTGTTTTGTCTATTTAATTTTGGTAGATTGTAACTAGAACCAAAAGTTTTGTATTATTTTGCATAGATTGTCATTAGGACCCAAAGCCTTGTCAGGTTTAATTTACTGAAATTGTACTTGTCTTTATTCAATCAATGACATTCGAAATATTTTGATCATGTAATTTGTATTTATTTTTTTTATAAAAAAATAAGTGGCGACTCCACACCACTTACCCAAAAAGAGAGGTGCCCTTAAAAGTACCCAAATCTCTCTTTTTTTAGAGCACCTTCTCAATAAATGTGGTCTCTCACAAAATGGAACTCTTGAATTGAAATCAAATTTTGGATCTGTTATTGGATTACCAAGCGAATATCCCTGAAAAAGTCATTGGAACATTACATGGATGGCAAGAATTTAGCAAAGTAACCGAGGATTTGGTATTTGATCATATACTTTGAAATTGAGTGGTGGTTTGTCCACAGCTTCAATGCCTGCAACGTTGCAACTAAATGAGTTTTGTAATGAAGAGAAGCTATGTAATTGCTCCAGAAGATATGTTTGATTGTTTGCCATTATCGTCTGATATTTTTTGAACAATGACTTTAACAGCCTTACTAGTATATGAGTCACTAGAGATATAGAGTGGATTAGCAGCAAATATGGCATGAGTATGCAACCACTGTTTAACAAGTCACAATAATGACATTAATGAGAATTTAAAAATAACTATGGAAACAGATATTGCATTTTTGAAGCTATTCAATTTCTTGACTTGTACTTATCAGAATTATCACTTAATTATAATAGCACCCTCATTAGATTCACAAACATCATAGTATAGCAGAAACAAATACAATGGATCCAAAAATGCATAACTAGATTTCCAAATTATGGGAATAAAGGATTGATAATTTGGTAACGTTATATCAATATATCAATCCTTATTCCCATTTTATAAAGTTTTTAAATGATGAAACTAAATTAGTGAATATTATTGCAAATTGGAAGGTGATTGAAGAATATGTTGCACCTTTCTCAAAAATCCATAAACCGAAATGGCAAATTTTGTATCTTCGGTCTGGGACCCTTGAAATATCCTTGAATGTGAGAACCCAGTGCCAACAGGAGAATCTACAAATATTACACTACCAACCTAGGTATTTTTATAAACATGCCTCAGAAAATGAAAAAATGAAACCTGCAAGCGCAATCATAATCAATAAATTGCAATTACCATAGTACATGAATATGGATTTAACACAAAGGTTGGTAAGCTGCCATTGTACTCAACTATGTTAAACTTTATAGGGCCTACAAAAAGCCAAAATTAAGGATTTTATCAAATTCTTAACTTTGCTTATCTATTTATGTTTGTGCTGAAATTTTCTTTGCAAAGCCTAAAAAAATTGGAACTAAAGCTTTGTTATTGTTGAAAGTGTTTTCCTCAACAAAAATGGTAATTTGGTTTTCCTTATCTTCCAAGAAATAGGAGTTGGTGTCTTGTGTATATGTATTATTATTAAAGGTTTGATGGCTTTACCCTAAGCCATCATCCCATATAGGAAGAGTAGAATATTCTTACTAGACCATGAAATGGATTATATTTCAAAGAGTCATTTGGTAGTGTAAAAGTGTTTGGAAGCTTAAAGATGCATGGTAGCTTTTAGGATTGAAAGACACTTGCATTTATGAGTTACAAGTTTGTTTATTGTATGGCAAACAATTGTTTTCTTCCTAAAACTTTTAATGAAGTTCAGTTTTTGTCCATGGAAAAATTTAGGTTCCATTTATTAGAAATTAACCAAGTTTTAGCCAAGTTGGTTAAGTTAATCACTTATGATTGTAAGTTTGCGGTTATCAAATCATAGAACCATATTGAAACTATAAAAAATAGAAAATAAATAATATAAGTCCAATTAAAGAGAGAACGACATCGCAACTATAAAAAATAGAAAATAAATAATATAAGTCTAATTAAAGAGAAAACTCTAGACAGGAAAAACTCTCTAGGGGTTTGATTACGACCAACCCTGGAGGAAATGGATCCACTATGTAAAATTGAAGTATTTACAAAAACATTAACCCTAATCTCTATCGCTGCCTCATGTAGTACTTTCTGATGTAACCACATGCAGCTTTAACTCCTTGGATTATTTTCAACGCGAACACTTCATTCACAACTTCAAGAACCCTATTGAGATTTTTCACAACAACTCTTTGTTCAATGTGTAACAACATCACCTTGATCACCATTCTTCAAATTTCTTTTATGATTCATGCATGGTTTGAGAGAACTTGACTAGAGAAACCCTCGGTGCACAATTCTAGTTATCAAATACTTTATCAAATACACTTCAAAAATGCAACCTACACTCATCTTTTGTTCTCGGTTTACCAACCTATAATTATGGACCTAACAATCCCTAAACTATCATCTTCAATGATGTCATACATATTCATGGTTTTAGATACTTTGCTAATGGTTGTTGTGGAAGACTTGACAAGAATAACTAAAGAATCATTAGGATTAGGGATGACAATTTTGCCCCACCTTGCTTAACCCTCCCCACCCCGCTTCGCCCCAAGCGGGTTTTCCCCGCCCCACAAACATGGCAAGCGGGGATGGGGTAAGATTTTAGCCCCACACTACGGGGCAGGGCAGGGATGGGTTTAGACATTTTAGACCCATCTCGCCTGGCCCCTCCCTGTCCTCGCCCTACCCTGCGTTGTTAAAGGTTATAATTGTAAAATTTTCGTACCTTAAAACCCTACTATTTAAACAAATATATCAATATTAACTTATTTTATTCTACCCAATATGGTTCTCTGTCTTTATTTTGTTATGTGTTGTACTATGAGATTTTTTTTTTTGGTTGTGATCATCTTGTTAAATACTTGGATATATTATTCAATTTTTTCTAAAAATTGAATTGATTTGATGGGATAAATTTAGTTGTAATTTCAAGTATATTTTTATTAATGAAATAGGTTTCATTAAAAAAATTGTACTAGTTATAGGGCAAATTAATAAAAAGTAGAGTTTTACGGGATGTGATGGGGTTTCGCGGGGCCGCGAGGGGTGGGGATGGGGTGAGAAAGTTTTCCCCGTCATGTGGAGCGGGGTAGGGATGGGGTAAGACAAAACCATGCAGGGCGGGGACGAAGACTACATCCTTCGGCCCCACCCTGTCCCATTGCCATCCCTAATTTGGATTAAACCTTCATGGTTTCACTAATCTTTCTTTTACATGTACATTTCCATAAAATCTTTCTTTTACTAAAGTTTACTTATTTACTGTTAATATGCATGTGCATCACACATTTAATTAAAAATTATATGTTCTAAAACTCTATTACCTAAGTTTCAAAAAATTTAAATTCTACAACTAAAATTTTGAAGTAAGTGAAATTTAATTTACTATTTATTTCAATTATTTTGATTATATATCATAATTTTATATTTAAGAAAGTTGAGTTCGAGTTTCTAATAAAAATAAATAAAAGAAGAAGAAGTTGGGTCCTAGAAATCGTGATTATGCCAAAGTACTATATTCTCTTTGTGACAAGTATCTAGACTCATTAATTATCAAGATAGTTCATTAAACTATATATTAAATTTCAAGAATTTAAAAGTCTATTTCATTAAACTCTATATGACTTATTTATTTACTTAATGTACGTAAAACTTGATTAAAGTTTCAAGTAGTCCACTAATTATTAATATAGTTTATGCCTCTGTGTGTGTATATATATTGAACAAGATAGAAATTCTATTCTAGTCTAATCTAAGTGTAAATATGTGTGAAACTCCCTCTTAGAAACTTAAACCCTGTCCTTTGCCCCCTTCCCACACTCCACAAGGAATGACTATCACGCCAACATTGCGCGGTGGTTATATATAATTTTTAATTAAATCAGGAATTGCACAGACATGATAGTAGTATAAAGAAAAACCTATCTCAAAAGCAAGTCCAGAAAGGCCAGTACAGCTGGGGCCACCATTGATCCAGACCACAAGGGGGTCCTCTCTAGGGTTCCCCTCATATTCGACAAAGTAGTAGAATAATTGCACGTCTTCCTTCTCATCCACACCGATGTATCTGCTTATAAACATTTAATTATTGGGTTAAATATGGTGGTTAGTGTGGATTATAGTCTTCTTGTACATTTTTATATGATATTAATGATGAATTTTTCAAAATATCATAAAATGATAAAAGGAAGCCATTAGAACAAGTGGTTGGGAGACTCACCCAATTTCAAGTTTGAAGGGAAGAGAACCAGAAAATCCTAGCAGAATCTTGACAATTGAGAAAGAAACCGCAGGAGCTAAGAAAGTAGTAGAAAGATCAAGTGGAAACATAGACACATGAAAATTTTGGCATTTAATTTTGATAGCTTTTGTTTATCATATAATGCTGCCATTTCTGTAATTTGCTCATGGTGCGAAGAGTGTGAAGGTCTTTATATGGAGACATGAAGCCCCTCACTAAAGTTTAAATGGCTGGGCTGGCCTCAATCACCTTGTCCATCTGTTTGCTAATTTTTGTTGTACCAGTAAGATGCTACACATATTAACGATCATATAGCCATCTTTGTCACCTTTTGTCAAACTCTAGTCGGCACAAAAATTGAGTAAATAGCATCTCAAAAGTAGGAAATTAGTTGTGAATTGAGGAGGTAAGGAATTCCTTGTTAAGGTCCTTCAACGGTATTTATCTGGGTATGAAATTCACCACAGAATTACTGTTCAATTCAACATAAGTTATTACTGAATGTAACAAACATATATACTATCAATGTTAACATGTGGCCCTGTTAAACTACAGAAGAAAATAAAATTATTGAATGTTCATTTGAAGGTTTGAAGTGATAGGTGATCATGTGACCTGGTAAAATCCGACAAAATTTAAAATTGGATTTTAGGTAAACTTTATTTTATTTGAATCTATCATATTTTAGTGTGAAAAAAAAAAAAAAAAAAAAAAAAAAAACACCAAAAATTTGCAGTGTTACTACCCAATGCTACAGTAGTTACCCATGTATGTGACTATTGACAAAATGACCATCATGTGTGACCTTGTTACTAGTAGAAGTCTCATACCGGTTTTGAAATCCGGACCGTTTAAAGAACTGAAAAAGAGAGAGGTTCAAAGGTTTTAAAGTTTGACCGAAGTCGAACCGTGATGATGTCATAATTAAATTATAATTATTTAATACAAAATAATTAAAATAAATGCGGTAAAATTATGTAATATTGACTAAATTAATACTTAAAGAGATTCAAATATATCTTAATTTAAGATAAATATGATATTTGTTAGATTTTATCTTATTACTTAAAAGATTTTAAAACATTATATCTAAAAAATAATAAATAAATATAACTAAAAAAGCTTTAAAAAATATAACTAAAAAATAATAAAATTAAACTTTAATAAGTCTGCTATATTGGATAAAAAAAAGAAAAAAACTTATGACTCATGAGATCTCGTGAGAAATCCAACCCCACTCACACATTTCCCCAAGCCATCATGATCAAAGTTCACATGTTTCCCCAAGCCACAAATCAAACTCAAACCCTACTCTCTAGTTGAATTCAGTGGTCCTAGCATAACTTTTCTTTTAGCTTTCCCCTACTACATTCACATCTCTCTCTCCCTCTCACTTTGTTATTTCTTCCACAATTTTCAAACAAAGAGCAGTCTTCTTCCACAATTTTTCAACAAACAAAGAAGAAGCAAATGCATACGTAGAAGCCAAAAGCACATTTGTAGTCTTTCTACCGGTCTTCTTTTTTTTTTTTTTTTCCTTTTTTGCTTTTTTTTTTTTTTTTCTTTTTCTAAGAAGATCTGACGTTGGAGATTAATTTGGGCAATGTATGGTGATTTTTTAGGAACCATTAGACCCGTGTTTGGTTTTGAAAACCAAGCGGTTTGACTGCGGTTCGACTGCGGTTCGAAAGGTTCACTAAAAAATTAAAATTTTCGGTTTTGGTAGTTTAAAAAACTGGAATGATAGACAGTTTCTGGTTACTGTGGTTCGATCAGCCAGGCCAATCCAGATTTCAAAACCATATCCACAAAAAAAGAAATATGAATATTGTTAAATATCCTAGCTTTAAAAAAAGAAAAAAGAAAAAAAAAAGAGTATTTAAAAGAATATTGCTAGGGACACAACCTTTTTCATATTATTATTTACAATTGTTAAGGTAACAAGTTATGATTGATGCAATAGCATTTTTATATGGACCTACCACAAACACCTACATTATTATGCACAAATCAAAACATATGTCACCTTTGATAGGTCAAGAATGTATTGACTCCTTGTGATAAATTAACCAATTGATTTAGCCAAGTTAATTAATTAATTCAATTAACATGCAAAACGCGTGGTAGCACAAACAAATCACTAATTAACTAAATGCAGCGGAAATTAAATTGATAGGGTGATTTATTTATGAATGAGGAAAACCTACACAGCAAAAACCCCACCGGGTGATTTTAAGGTTATCACTCCCGAGAATTCACTATTATCACAACAAGTGGTTACAAGTAAAGGAATCTTAGTACCTTATACCAACCTACAGTTGAACCCTTAACCCAATACCCAATTGAACTTGTTCTGTAGTTACAATCTCTAATATTCAATGCATGGCTCCTAGTACATGACTAACCAATAGATGCGCGGATCTTAGTACACGACTTAATCACCAACTTGAGAAAGATGTTGGCTGCAAAGTTCTTCAGTTCATCACATGATAAAGATCACAAAACTCCTTGGTCACAAAATCCTATGGTGTACAAACACAGTAGCTTATTCAAGAGAAATATAAACTAGGGCAAATTCTATATCCGGTCACAATTTGCATGAACAAAACTTTGTTTCACACTTGTGCAACCTTTGACAGGCCTTAAAATAATCCTTATATATGTTTAGGGTTGTGAGAAAAGAAAGCCCAAATATATACACACAGATTGGATGAAAATCAGCTCTGAAAAATTGAATTCCATAAACCTCGACAGATAGGGTATCTATCAAGCTAGCTGTCGAGCAATGGGCTTCAGCAGCTTTTTAAACCTCGATAGATACTAGCTATCGAGCTTTAAAATCCAGCACTTCTTCACTTGTTTCTTGAACAAATTTGTATGGCTTTAACACTAGAACTTGAAATCTTGTTCTTTGACACATTAAACACATCCTAAATCTACCAAATTACAAGTAAAGTGCGTTTTGTCAAAGGATTAGTCAATTCTAAATTGACATATGTTCATAACATCAAATCACATATGTCCTAACAACCTTAGTAGTTGTTTGTTCGTTTAGACCCCTTAAAATAGATTGTTTAACTTAATTAATTAACCAAGTTGATTATTAGATTTATTATTCAAATCTAGGTTAAACTATAATAAATCATATCATGCAAAGCAGCAGAAAATAAATAACACCACGATATGATAACTCAGAAAAACTAATGAAATGAGCCGTTTCAAGGTAAAAACCTAGAGAAAATTTGACCTAGCTATCCTCAAAATAAAACAAATCCACTATAAGAGAATTGAAATTTTTACAATCAGATTTAATCCTAAATCTATTGCTACCTCCAGTAGTAACTTACTGACACGACCACGTGCAAGCTCCGAATTCATAGACTTCTTCTCTTCTTGGATTTACACCAACACAAGCCACCTTGCTTGTGACTTTGAGATCCCACTCAAAGGTTTCAAATCACCATCAGTAATGATCTTGATGTAGCAACTATATTCTACCAAATGCTTGATTGTAGTTTTTGCTTCGGTAAATTTTTGTGTAGTTAGAAGGTACAGAATCTCTCAGATCTCACAAAGAGTAAAACACAAGTCTTTTTTAGCAAATTCAAAACATGCTAGGGTTTCCCTTTTATATGTGGAGAAGTATAAATGGAACTCTAAACGTTTTCGCGAGCTTTGGGCATGTTTAAAATTCTGCAGAAAACTGTGCCTGCGATTTTCAATCGATTGGGCCTAATTCTCGATCGATCAAGAAAGGCAGAACTTCACTTCCTTTTTCTACAATAAGCTGGACTTGAACCTTGAAACAACCACCTTTAAGCATTGCATAAAAACCTAGACTAGACATATTTTGTTCTCGGCTTGCCAACACAATACAAATGTGATTCTAAATATTTAGACTTAAATCATTAGAACCTAACAGTAGTTATTTAAAAAGTGAAAAAGTTTTTAATATCACAAAACTTATTGTTTTGAAAAGTTTGTAACTATATTTCATGAATCATGACATCCTCTGCTTTTCTTTATGTTCATTTTGTCACCTTGTATGAGCTGTTATTTTTCTTCAATAAGCAAATGTTAGATACACATTGGGATAAAAAAAACCCAAACCATTGTCAAGAGTTGCCTTTCTTATTGTTTTCCTATCCTTTAGTTGTCTACAAAAACATATATTTTCTCATTTTTGCAAAAGAATCTTTAAGCGGTCTTATAGAGAACAATACATAGGGAATTCTCACTCTTTCCCTTCAATCAATTTTTATTAGTGCATTTCGGCGATGGATAATGTTTGTGTTGTTCCTATAACAAATGTTGTTGATGCAAAAACTTGCACGGTAGATTCAAACTCAAACACTAACAAAAAGGAGAGAGGATATAACCACTAGGACTCACCCCAGTGGGGGAGCCTCCAATGCCGAAATTAGTATTCATAATCTTTTTCATGAAGACAATATTTTTTAGGTTTTGTCTCATACATGTTTGTAGTCTGGACTCTGGATAACTTTATATATAGGCACAATGCTGTAGTTATTCTCCTTAATTTTAATAATTTTCTTTGTTATGACCATGATGACCCATTATGAGGGGGAAATTGCTAAACTCACAAACTATTTTACAATTTTTTTTTTAATAAATTGCTAATGTGGTGAGTGGTTATTGGATAGTAAAAAAGTGATAGTGATAGGCCCATATGAGAACTAGTAAGAATTTGCTACATCAACCATTTGTAAAAATGTTGTAAAATAGTTTGTGACTGTAGCATTACTCAAATAAATACATAACCATTTGAAGAGTTTGCTAGATTTTCTCATGCAGACTAAAGGCTATCACACAAAAATCTTATCAAGATTTTGTTTCTGAGAAGCAATAAGAGGCAATATAGATCACTTACAAATATCATGTTCATTTGTGAGTTTAATTAAGGAAAAGGTACATGAAAAAATATATCCTAGTATTGTATGTTCTTCGTTTTGATTCACAACAACAAATTATGTAAAGATCAAGGATAAAAGGAGTGGATAAGTCGTGATCTTGTCGTCTGTATTTTCTATTTAGCGCTAAATAAGCTCAATAAAATCCTTAGTTCCTTTCAACTGAATTTACTTCAACTAAGTGGGTTCTAGTTAGCTCAACTGGTAAAGTCTCTGATAGTTGTATAAGAGATCTGAGGTTCAATTCCCGCCTATACCAAAAACTAATTGGTGTCTTGGTCTGATGATAAAAAGCTATCATTGGGAGCGGATGCCATAGGTTGAAACTCTCTCAAAAAAAAACAATTATTTCAACTAATGAAGTAAAGATCGACTAAAGTTTTTGTGGCTTACTCCCAATTTTACGTTCAACTGGCATCAAAACTGTCACTGATAACCCATCCATGGGAATGTCTAGCATGTGTAAGTAAAAAAAATATCAACATATATAAGTGTGTGTTTGTGGTTTTTGACATTATGTTTTTTAATCAAATATCATTTTTTTTATCATATAAGATTGTATGAAGATCAAAAGGAGATTTCCATACAAAATTAAGAATTTTAAAGACTTAACTTTTATTCTAAAAAGATTAATGAAACTAAGACATCTGCATTGTCTCTATAATATGCTTATAGCTTCATTCTTATTTATTAGATAACTTTTACTTCCAAGAAAAAAATTTAGACCACTAAAATATTAGCATTTCTTAATTATGCAGATTGATTAATATTTTTTTTTTTAGAGGCAACGACTAGTTAACTTACGATGATTATGTGATTACAATTTAGGTTAATCAATAACGGCCATAGTAAATACCAAATCTAAAAATTAAAGAAACAAATACAAGAAAAATACAAATTTGGTGACAAAATGAAAATTGACAGAGAACACGTCAAAAGAATAACCACTACAAGGGTGTCTTTACCCTAATGAGGAAAGTCACTATAGAAGATAATTTGTATGATGTTTAGTTCAAACCCATGACCCTAGACACTACTTTGTAATTAACTTACTAATGCTACCCCACATCAAATTCAGACATTTTGAACTCTTTGTACATGAACCCCTTTTTATGAACTTCGGCTATGATCACAATCAAACCCTCTAATATCAACCCCAAGGACCCTCTCCTTGAAGGTTTGAACTCCGCAACAACACAATGGGAATGTAAAAGTTCTTTGGCTTTAGCTCAAATTATCAAAAAGTAGAAACTGTTGGAAAATTACATGTCTGTATCGCATACAAAAACATACGCAGCGGAAAAATAATAGATCTACTTCATTTGTAATTGATAACATGTACTATGTAAATTTTAGAATATAAGAACAAGAGAGTATACATTGATGCAGTGAAATTCAAAAACAAAGATTAAAAGTACTTGGAAATACTTTTAATGTTCACTCCAATTCCACTTATGCCCAAGAAGTGTGGTCTCTCAATTAGTTTATATGTGTGTGTTCAAGGGAGAATAAAAGAGTGGCTTACACTCACATACACACCATTCATTCTTTTTTACAAAATTCTATATGTTTCTCTCCTTCTAACTGATTGTCTAATTGGGCTAGCCTTTTGGGCTATTCCAATTGGGCTTTAGTATGTAGCTTGAAGTGAGACTAAAAGGGAACAAATAAGACACTAGCTCCAATAGGTTTTGGGCTTCTCTATCAACTCTTGACAAACCCAAAATTACCATTAATTATATTTAATAATTAATACTACTATATAAATATAATTGCACTCTAGGCCTTATTAATAAATTATATCCCAAGACTTTATTATACATTCAACCACTTCATAAAATATTCGTAGTAATACAAAGTCACGAATGTAGGCTGCCACTTTGAAGATTACTACATCTTAATCCTTGAGTACCCGGTTTAATCTTTTAAGCTATTCATCATATATTTATGAAATCCAATTTCATAAATATATACATTAGTAACTTCTTACTAAAGTGTTTAGGCCTAACACTTTGAATAACCAAACCCATTAAACTTATCTCAGGGGAATATTTTATATCTTTGTTAAGAAATTATGAATTTCATCTCGAGAATATATGTTCCATCAACATTAAATGTGGCTGCCCAACATACTGAGGTTTTGATCGTGATTTTAGATCCCACTCCTGATATATCAAAGCAACCTACACTTCATAATCAAATCCATTATTCTCTCAGGATTAAGAGTTCATGTAAATAGAAGTCATGAGATTTATTATTCATTTGACAGTTGTTAGGAGAATAATAAACCTCATTGTTGTCCAGTTTAATATGTTCTAACTCTTAAAATATATCTACTAGAAGTCTCCACTTCCGTGATTAAAACAAATCATTTTAGTTGATATGTTATAGTTTTCGCAGATGAAATGCCCAATTTCATCACCAACTACGAACTAAAATTATGAGTTTACAAAGAACTTGTAACTTATATCTTTCTTGACTAAATCACATAAATCACATACTATGCATCTCATGGATTATATGATAATGTCCAAATATTCATGTTACCATTATTTTAGATAATAATAAAACAACTTTATTAATTACAACATTAAGTCATATATAATGTCATGCATAGCATCATACAATAGGATTTAAGGACACTAATCCTAACATAAATTTCCTTGTGAATATTGACTTTGGAACTCACTTATTAATCAAATTCAAATTTAGGTTTTCTCTCTTTGGTGTGCAATATTAGTTTCTTTAAAACCTTGTGAAGACATGCCCATAATAATGCCTTTTATATGTTTGTAAATAGGACACAAACTTAGGTAGCAACTGACTTCGATAAAACACATTAGATTGAAAATTCCCAATTCTTGACCAATCAAGTAGCAATCGAACATTAGTCAAAACCATCTTTCAACCGATTGAGAAGTGATCTAAAGGCTGTCAAAATTTTGACTAAAAGTCTTTATCGGAATTGTGACATCACTAAAAAATGACATCAACTATGGTCTAACAATGAAAATAGTAAAACAATGTTTATCCCCCAAAATTTTAGCAAAAATGATGAATTTGTTGTTTGCTAAGTTAGGATATGTAAGGATTATTAAAATGTGTTTGCAATGTGAAAGCATCCATAATTTCATATAACATATGATGAATGAATGATTGATGGTTGGCCAATCAATCATATATATGCCTGCAAGAATGAAGAACACTTGGGAGGGGGAATCAATGTGGCATCAGTTTATTCACTTTGACGTCAAAGTCCATGGAACGCCTAGATGAACTGATTTAGTGAAAGTGAAGGATATGTTTTTTGTGAAAAGTTAACGAATGTCATAAAGACATTGCTTTTTCCCATGCATATGACTCTTTTAGGAGGTTTTACTTGATTTTATCCATCCTGTCATCATGGTCATAATGTGCCTCTAAGGAAGGGCATAATTGTCTATGTCATGGTGGATCTTCTAGGAATGTAGCTACCAATTCTCATAATGGAAGTAACAATCTATGGATATTGTGTTTGAGAATTTGTGAGCAATGGAGAAAAAATGGTAAGTCAATGTGAAAGTAACAAATAGCCAATCGCAATATGTCTCGTAGGATCGTTGTGAAAAAGAGTGTGATAAAAGGTGTCGCCCTAGAATTATTCATTGAGGTCAGGCTCTACATTTTGGTCATGCCAATTCATGTGATGACATGGCTTGGTATCAATATAATCTTTATAATATATAAGAGCAGAAGTGAAGAGAAAGTTTAACTAAGAATCAAAATTAATTTTTAATTGCACTCGAATTTTGTACCAACTTCTTATTTGATGTGAAATGTCTTTATATTTTAAATACACTTTAATTTCATGACACATATCCTTCCAATTATACTTTAACTAGCTTGTAACCCCACATGGAATACATTTACAAATAAACATAACTAAATGAGTATTAAAATTTAAACAAGCTTATATATAATATATATAATGTTTGTATATTTTGTTAGGATCTAAATGTTTAGAACAATTGGCAAATCGTGAGCACAAACTTGTCTAGATATAGATCTTAGAGTCTATAGGTATTATTAGACAATGCTCAAGGTAATTCAAGTCAAGATTCAAGAACATACAAGCTGCAGGAAGAAGATTTCATAATCTGCCTGGTTCGATCGATCAAAGAACAGGCTCGATCAATCGAGAATCGTATCTGCAGAATTTTAAATCGTCCCAAACAGCTATTTAAGCCCATGAAGGATTAAGGTTTCAGATCTACTTCTCCCAGTGTATAAAAGAAACCCTAAGCCGCGTTTTTAAGAGCTTTTTAGAGAGAGAGAGAAAGAAAAGTATGCCTCTTTTGTATCTAGGGTTTTGTACCCAAACCTCTCTAAGGTCTTTGTTACTCATATTGCTGTTTGTGTAAATTTCTTGTGAGATCTGTGAGGAGTTTTCCTTCACACAAGTTTAGGATTATCAAGAGGAGATTTCTTCAAGAACTTGATAATCACTCAATTGTTGCCATAAGAGCTTAAAGATACACAAGCAAGTGTGCTTGTACTTGCTAGAGAATCCAAGAAAGAAGGAGTCCGTGGTTTCGGAGCTTGCACATGATCGTGTCAGTAAGTTTCTACTGGTGGGTAGCAATAAGATGTTAGTGGTCTAAGTCTTATTGTAAAACTTCGATTCTTACATAGTGGATTCAGGTTTACCTTGAAGATAGCTAGGTTAAATCCTTCCTAGGTTTTTACTGGTGTGGTTTCTTGGGTCATTATATCTTTGTGTTATTTATATTTCTGCTGCTATATATTTGATATTATTGTTTGATTGTGATAACCTAGATTTGCATAATTTTACTAAGTTAATCACTTGGCTAATTAACTAGGTTAATCCTGTTGTTATTTAAGGGGTCTAAAAACCTAACAAGTGGTATCAGAGCGGGTAGCTCTTTTGTTTTAGATCTTTTGATCTAAGAGCTGATCCTTGACCCATGTTGTCATGGATAATTTGAAGTGTCTTTCTGATCATGTTTCTGCTCATGCTTCTGTTGATTTTATTGATGTCTATGAAACTCTTCATAAGGAATTATCTAAATCTTTGAAAATTTCCAAGAAATTTAAAGAAGAATTAAAATTGGCTAATCTTGAAAAAGAGGATTTGATTGTGAGATTGGATAAGTCTAATAAAAAGAATGAATTTCTGAGAAATCAAATTTCCTCTCAAGATGAGAAGATGAAAAGTTTGGAATAAGAGTTAGTTGAATCTAAAGCTAAAATTAAAAATTTGACTAGTACCAAGCCGACTGATTATAACAGAAATGTTTCTATTTCTCTTAAGCCTAATACTGAGAAAATTTATATCCCTCCTTTCAAGAGGAATAATAAACAAAAGGCTTATTTTGTTAGGTTAGACAAAGATAAAAGTTCTAATGTAGACGCTGAAGTTTCTAAACCTATATCTAAACCTACTGTTAGAGAGCATAATAAATCTGTTTTTGTGCCTACCTGTCACCTTTGTGGTGTTGTTGGTCATATTAGACAAAATTGCTCTTTGTTGAGGCAAAAACCAAAATCTAAGACTAGATTTGCTGTTAGGAATACTGATATTCCTAAATTTGTTCCTGTTTGTCACTTTTGTGGTGTCTCCGGTCACATTCGTCCTAATTGTCATAAATTGAAATTTAAAAATTCTGCATTTCAATCTAGTATATGTGATGATATTTCTCCTGCCATAAGTCCAAATAAATTGTTTCATATTCTTTTGAAAAATTTAAGCTTGTTGGCTTGTGAAAGGAATTTGCAGGATTTTAGTCTTTCTCAGAAGATTGGTATAATCCCTCAAATACACTCTGCTTCACATGGATCTTCACCTACAAATCCGGAGACTCGTGCTATATGGGTGAGAAAAGATTCTCTAAGGTGAGTGTTGCTAACTTGTCCCTGATTTAATTCTTTCAATTGTTTGTGGACATGTTTTGTTTTTTGTTTTTGGTTGTTTTGTTTTTTCGGTTGTTTCTTATTAAAAAAAAAAAATCCAAAAAACATTGAAAATTTTCAAAAAGACAAAAATATTTTATTGTGTCTTGTTTTATTTGTTTTGAGGATTACATGAGTTATGATATATCTCTCTTGATTTAGAACTTGATTTTTGACTCCTTGATTTTTGTTTGTAAATAGTTGCACCAAAATTAAGAAAATTGGATAGGACACATGGCATTAGGGGTGTTCATCAATCGCTCAAACCATACGACCACACCCAAACCGACTAAAACTGTCCGCAAAATGGAGTAACCGCACTGCATTATACGGTGCAGTGTGCAGTTTTATGATAAGAAAACTACACAAAATCGCACCGCACCCACACACACACATACATAAAAATATATATATATATATATATATTTTTTTTTTTTTTACATTAAATATATTAATAACTTAACATTATATGAAGTAGGTGGCCAACCCAGCGTTACTGCATTTCAATTTCACATTAAAAACGACTTCGTTTGATTAAATACAAAATCAAAAGTTCAAAGTTTAATATTATTATTTTGTTTTGTATATATTAATTTGTGGTACTTTTATTTTACTGTCAATCTATACATGGAGTGTTTTTTTTTTTTTTTTTTTTTTTTTGCATTGTATATATTTGTGTTACTATTTTTGTAACACAAGTGTTATATATATATATATATATATATATATATCAACTTACTGTCATATTGTTATGGTTATTAATAGCAAACTAGTAACTAGCCATGACATCTTAAAAAATATATCATCCCAAAATCAACCAAACTTCACCTTGTACACAGCACTAAACCGCACTGCACCACACATCTGACCGCAAAACTAAGGTGCGGTATGGTACTTAAAATGGCCCAAAAATGCACCAAACCGCACCACGAATACCACTACATGGCATAAAATTAGAGTCTAATTTGATATATATATATATATATATATATATATAAAATTGTCTATCAATTATGCTTACATACAAATTCATATATCTAAACTTAAAAAATATAAAAAGATTCGATTCAAGTTTTATTACTGCATTCTTGTATATGTAGAGACTATAAGCTTGTTTCTTCAAAATGAGAAGAATAAAATTAATTGGGAATAAGTCTTACCATAATTATAATTGATTAATCATAATACATTTTTGTCAAGCGAAGGAAAGCTTGGCTTCTTCTCAGCAGTGGTTTCCTCCCTCCCAACTTTCAATTAAGATTATTGATGCTGCTGTGAGTCATCACTTTCTTGTTATTTCCTCTATTGTCAGAGACTAGAGAGGGGAGCTACTATTTGCTTGCTCGATAAAAATGAACACCATTCTCCTTCTCCAGGCCGAAGCTGAGGCTATTGAGTGGTGTTATCCTTAGCATCAAATCTGGATTTTGAGGCAGCGATTGTTGAATCAAATTCCCAAAATTTTGCCAATCTCCTTTCGGAGTTGGAGTTTACCCCTCTTTAGAGTCCGTTTGGATACAACTTATTTTGCTGAAAACTGAAAACACTATAGCAAAATAATTTTTAAATGTGTGAATTGTACCGTAGGACCCATTTTTAATATATTTTTTTTCTAAATAAAGTGGTTGTGGATCCCGTGAACAATGCATGAACAGTATATGAACAGTGCTCAACAGTGCACTTTGTCGGGTAAAAGCTAAAACGCCTGCCAAAAAAAAAAGGCAAAATGCCAGATTTTGAAACGCAAAATGCCGGATCCAAACACATACTTAGTGTATCAAATCCATCATGGCTGATTCTCGGGCTCTCTTGGCAAATTCTCCAAGTATCTCAATTTGTTGGGTGCCTAGGCAATGTAACTCTATTTCTCACGCGCTGGGAAGATGGTCTTTAAAATGTAACTCTATTTGTTGGGTAAAAGCTGAACGCCTGCCCAAAAAAAAAAAAAAAAGGCAAAAGGCAAAATGACAGATTTTGAAACGCAAAATGCCGGATCCTAACACATACTTATAGCATTCTCATCAGCTCTCTCATTAAAAAAGACATTTTGACACACCAAAAACCTACTTTATCATTTTAGCACATTATTTTACAACATACCATTTATCAAATGTTCTATTCTTCAATTCTATACATTAAAATAATATTTACTACACATTAAAATAATATATTTACTTAAAACCCAGCAATATACAATCACAGAGCCCAGTGGCAGTCACCACCAACCAAGAACCAACAACCATCGCTACAACCACTGCCACAACAACAACCACCGTTACAACCACCGCCACAAACTACAACCACAATCACCGGATCCTCCAACAAATTCCAAATCAAAAACCACAACAAATGACAAAAAAAAAAAAAAAAAACTCAAAATCTTTAACAAAACCCCACCATACACAGCACAACCGGCCACCACCATACCCAAGCACAGCCCATAATCACAATCACATGGAATCCACAACTGAAGGAAAAAGGAAAAAAAGAGGAAGATTAGAATAGATCGCTCCACGGCGACGGCCTCAGCTGTGAGGCTGAACTCTAGGGCGAGGCCGAACTCCACGGCAGCGGGCCGTGAGAGTGACAAGGAGGCCGAAAAAAAAAGACAAAGAGGGAGAGTGACAGGGAAAAAAAAAAGAGTTAGAGAAGACGCAGAGAGAAAGTGACAGAAAAGAAAAAAGGGGGGAAAAAAAGAAAGAAAAGAGAGGGGTTGGGGTTCTGGAGAAAGAAAGAAGAAGAAAAAAAAAGGAAGAGAGGTGAAACTAAGAAGATGAAGTGAGGCAAAGAAAGAAAGAAGAAAAAAAGAAAGAGAGAGAAGAAAGAGTGATAAATGACAAGAGAGAGAGAGAAAAAAAAAACGAATTAAATAAGCCAAACAGTGTTTGGCATTGATGTCTGTACCGTCTCATATTTGAGACAGTACTGTAGATATGTATCAAATTTTTTGAGATTTGGAACAGCTGATGAGGGTTGGGTTTTGGTGTTTGGTATGCCAAATGCCAAATATTTGGCATTTGACACACTTGATGAGAGTGCTCTTAGTGTATCAAATCCATCATGGCTGATTCTCGGGCTCTTTTGGCAAATTCTCCAAGTATCTCAATTTGTTGCGTGCCTAGGCAACGTAACTCTATTTCTCACGCGCTAGGAAGATGGTCTTTAAAATGTAATTTTTTTTGGCCCCTTTGATGTTAGCAATAGCCCCCCTTGTTTTGTTTCAGTTGTGAGGGGTGAGGTTAGTCGGCCTTTGTAGTTTGGTTTTCTGTCGAAAAAGATTTATGTCCATAAAAATAAACAAAAAATAATAAATTATTTAAAAATAATAATTAATAATAAATAATATTAAGAAAAAATTTAAAAAGAAAGAGTAGGCAAAGGAAAGCTGTCAATGGTCGTGCTCGTGCTAGTGGGCCTCCTAAGGAAGACTTTATGCAGTATCCATCAACATGAAATGTGCTATCCGGCACTAAAATTGGTATTGCAGCCAAATCGACTCACTAGTGCAGATTGCTTGTGAGTGGGGGCACAAAATAGAAACCTGACACCCTTATAATTTATAAAAATACTTAACAAAAACTTCTTTTATTTTTTATTTTTATAATTCGATAATCAAAGGAGGAAGATTTGAATTTAAACGTCTTCCTTGAAAATAGTACAGCAACCACATCAGCTCTTGCAAAGTTTTGCAAAATATAAAAAGTAGTTTATTTTACACATTTTGACAAAAAAAAAAAAAAATACACATATCAGTGGGTATAAAATTGTGTATAAATGCACAAGTGTTACAGTAACCGTGCATATATGCACGGTTACTGTAGCTCTTCTATATATTATTTTAGTATTATTTCTCTCCTCTCACATTCTCTCTTTAACTTACTCTCACTCTCTTTCTTCAACTCATAAAAATATTATTTTATATAAAATATAGTATATAATAGATGAACTGATGTGGGTGTTTTGTAAAAATGATGGTATAAAATAGAAAAAAGTATGTTTTTTTATTTATTTATAAAATAGACGGAATCTTTTAGAAGAGTTGATGTGGTTGCCTAGAGTTTATCAATCTTGTCATCTTCAACAAGATATGTAAAATGAGAAAGTTTATGAACACCAAAAAAAGGAAAAAAAAAAATTGATAAAAAAATGTCACGCCTACTAACTTAGCAAATTGTTAGCAGTAGGTAAAAAAATAATATTAGTAATAGCCTCAGACAAGAACCAGTAAAACTTGTCAACTCAACAAATGTGAAGAATGTTGTGAAATATTATCTATACGTAGCATTAATGGTCCGTTTGAATTGAGGAAGAGGGAGGGAGAGTAGAGTAAAGTAGAGTAGAGTAGATTTAGTACAAAATTAGCTTATTTTTAGCCAACTCTACTCTACTCTACTCCCCTTCCTTCCCCCCTCCATCCAAACAAGTTATAAATGTGAAAAATGCAAACTAACATTAACATGTGCCCCCTAGGCCCCGAAAGGTCCCCTCACCTCACATACATGGGCGGCTCCACATTAAGCTCAGAGGGTTCAAATGAACCCCCTGAACTAGCCCAAAAAATATATATTATAATGTAAATTTTTTTTGACCCCTTAAATAAAAATTTGAACACCCTAACTCTAAAATTTTGTTAAACACAATTGAAATAAGTTTGAATCTGATGCTCTTAACAATATCTTGCCTTTTTAAACACACAAAAAAGTCCAATAACCAACTAATTTGATCTAAATTAAAAAAAAAAAAAAAAAAAAAAAAAAAAAAAAAAAAAAAACCCCAACAACAAAAGTATAAATTTGTTAATCTTAATTCTTAAACCTTATAAAAAAACTCATTTAAAAATTTTGAAATCAATCAATCAAATGGGAGATCAGTGGATGAATAATTGTTTGGCTATGTACATTGAAAAAAAATATAACTGATAGAATTGATAATAAAGATATCATGTAACGATTTCAAAATATGAAACCTCGAAGAAGGTAATTCTAAAACTTCTTGCATTTGGGTTTTTTTATTTATTTTAATGCCAATATATTCAACTTCATTTTTGTTTTAGATTTTATATAATTTATTTTTCTCATTGCACCCCTAGAAAATAATCTTAGAGTCGCCACTGCTCACATAAGCATTAAATGTGGAACACAAAGCCTTCAATCGCATTAGATGCAATTCAACCTGTCCCCAACCCATGCTTCGAGCTAGCAAGTCGCCGTGAAATACATCTCATCAGTTGAACTATTTAGGCAATCTTACACGTGACAGAGAGCTTGTTTTCTTGACCTTAATTACACAAAAAATAGCCCGCTGTTCTATATAAATAATTAAATATACTAATCTCCATGACTGGCCGAGAAATGAAAAAGTCCCTCTGCTAGACCTAACATTACTTTGGTACACTCTATTATAGGCAAAATTTGCCAAACAGCACATTTCCGGAAAAAAAATAGACGAATGGCATGCGCTCAAACTTAATTGGTAAGTTAGACTGTTTTTGAAAGTTGAGTTTGACAAACTCGACTTTGGGCTGGAAAATGGATGATATAATGGCGTCTTTTTTAGTGGCGTTTTCAAAAACGCCACTATAGGTACCCTATAGTGGCGTTTTCTATAAACGCTGCAATAGGCACTTAAAAAACGCCACTATAGTGCTCATATTCCAGCCCAAAGTCGAGTTTGGCAAACTCGACTTTCAAAAACAGTCTAACTTACTAATTAAGTTTGAGCGCATGCCATTTATCTATTTTTTTTCCGGAAATGTGCTGTTTGGCAAAATTTGCCCTCTATTATAGGCTTATAGCTAACTTTACCATCAACGTGTCTTCCGCCAGGCCCACCCCCAAGTAGGCCTAATTGCACTTAAAGTCTTCCTTTTGTAGATCGGTTTGCCTACGAATACACTCGCACTCAATTTTATAACATGCTTTAGTGTCAACTTATGATTGGATTATAACGCTTTTATATGAGACCACTACTGATACTTGCCTAAAAAGTAAATTTAGGTGCACTATTTACAAGATGACAATATTATGAATTTAGGTGTGTGTTTGATTATGTCTCTAGAGTTTTTCTTTGTCAATAATGTGAGTTATCTAGCGAAAGAGGACATGATCAGTTACCAAGTGAGACTATTCCTGTTGTGGAACCATATTCATTTTCATCCACTTACAACAATTATTTAAAATTTAAGAGTATAGGATGAAATGATAGACAGGATTGTTTTTATATTTCGCAGAAGATTGTGATTACAAATATTTGAAAGGTAATGGGAAGGTACCACCAACCCCAAACCTCCAACGTAGTACCGCCCCTTCGATCCTTAAACTAATAAGGGACAAGTAAAAAGTCGATCTCAATCTCATTCGATAACTGTTGCCATTAATCCCACTCACACCCCAACAATGCATCAGAGTCTCACCATAAAAACCTTCTGCTTTTCTGATGATATTTGCTAGTGAGTATATTTAGACATTTGGAATAATATGTATATGTATGATTTTGATGTTAAAGTCAGTTTTATTGAAAGGAAGCTCATCAAACTAATAATTGCTGGATTCTCCTAATTTATATATCAGATACCGAGTTTTTCTGGGGCCTACAATGACTTGCACTGACATAACATGATAATAGTAATCCCCGGCCTACAATGACTTGGTATTGAAAGGTAGCTGTAATTGTAATTCAGTAATTCACATGAAGATTTTTTAATTGGGGTGGAAGCTATTCCTGCTTTCTGGTTTCAAGCCATTCAGGTTGACGAGTATTACAATGAATGGTTAAGAAAAAGATTGAAACCCTTTGCTAAAGTGGAAGCATCTTAACCAAATAATATAAAAATTTAGGGTAAATTACAAAGATGATCCATATTCTTTGCACCATATTTCAATTAACTTGGTCCCTAACCTTTCAATTGTGTCTATTTGATCCCCAAATTTTTTAATGTCGTGTCAATTTAGTCCTTGCCGTTATCATTTGGATGAAAAAAGCCGATGTGTCAAACAGAACAATAAAAAAATTTATTTTTCATGCCGCAGAAATTGCCAAGTGTACTGCAGCATCAAATTATTTATAAAAAAATAATAAATAAATAAATAAAAACAAATTAAGATCTGCACATACATGAGATGAGTACCATCTCACCAACGCTTTATATGTGGCTTTCATTTCTTAAATCTGCTCTTGTGATTGCAGTTAGTGAAATTAATTCAACATATATATCAAAGTTGTACAACAAAAGGCTGATCTAGATTGGATCATAAAAGAGACTGAATCCAAAACAAAAACTGTATTATCATGATTAATTTTCCTAAGGTCACTAATTCACTATACACCAAAAGTTTTGCCACAAAAAGTGGGTCTGGCCTTGACTCCAAATCCAAAACGAAACCATTTAGGCACCTGGTGCCACCATCACTCTTTTCCTAAAGTAGAAAAAAGGCCTATCCTACATCTTGAGATATCATAAGCAGCCCCACTGGAGATGACACCGATCTCAAGTGTGTACAGATTTTAGAGATTTGAGTGAGATGATACTGATCTCACATGTGTAAATTTTAATTTGGTTTTTTTTTTTAATAATCTGATGTGGTGGTATAGTTGGCTGTTGATGTGGCATAAAAATAATTTTTTATTATTTCGTTTGACACATTAGGTTTTTCCATCTAAGGGATAACGACGGAGACTAAATTGACACAACATTGAAATAGTTATGGACCAGATTGATACAATTGAAATGTTAGGGATGAAATTGAAATATGGTGTAAATGATAGGGACCAATTTTGTAATTTATCCAAAAATTTATTCGGATTTCGGACAATTTTGAAATATCCATTTTCTTTTTCCCTTATTCTATTGCCTTTAGCACTATTTAATTATTTTGTTCATTATTTGTCTCAATTTGTGGCTTGAACACCATGATCACTATTTGATCAATTCTAATGGCCTTTCGGCTTTAGCCTTGCGTTTTCATGCTGCAACTATTACAAGAAACTAGCATGTAACACATGCAAACGCATGAATGCATTTAAAATTAAACACAATTTTTATTATAAAAATATAAATAATTAGTCAAATTATTATATATAAAAAATAACATGTAACACATGCATTCATATAGATACATCTAAAATTAAACACAATTTTTATTATAAAAATATAAATAATTAGTCAAATTATTAAAAAAAAAAAAAAGTAAACGTAATTAGTCACATATTTTAAAACTCTTAGCTAGGTATTCTACCAACATTTGGGAGCAGAACACCCCTCACCTTTATCAACTACAATCTGCGGGTCCAAACTATGAATACATTGGCCAGCCAACTAAACTTTAATTTCTTTTTTCCTGTTAATAAACATATGATAACTCAATATAATCATAAGTTGAGTGACCATGATAAATTACTGGGGCCAGATTTTAATCATTTTAACACATAACAGGACCATGATTTTAGTTTATCCACAGCATAATTCCATATTCTCAATAGAAGTAAATTACTCTAATAAAATTCCCAACATGAAAATTCACTTCATCATCTGGACTAACTATGTTTGCAGTTGCAGCCATTATTTGATATTTCCCATTTGGATGGTAATTGGAATTGTGTTAAGTCTCCCTTGATATACAAAGGAGCATGCTCGTCTGAATTTCACTTAAAATGTTGTGACATTGATACACATTTAGATCTGCAATATGTAAATCGATCAACTTGAGAGGAATCTAATACTTTGACAAAAGCTCCAATTTCCCCCCCTTGATTAGCGGCTCTCAGAATCCTGCTTCATGATTGAGCAAGGCTTTAAAAAAAATATATCCAATAGTGCAAATATCAAACTTGTGGATTCTATTCCTCAGAATTTCATAAGAAAGTATTTGAAACTACTATATTGACAACATCAAACAACAACAACAACAGTAAATCTCAAAGCCTCAAACACCAGCCACTGTAAATACTTTCAGTTGTAATAACTTGAACAAAGAAACAATCAACTATGATGAAAGAAGATAAGAAAGCTCCCCTTTTCTAAAACGCCCTACTTCTCCTAGTGACAGCATAGCTTCTGCTTCTTGGATATACATCTGTGTTGACCTTGATATCTTCTTCGAATTCACACGGCTTGTCTTCGTCGATCCTTCCAATAGCAACACTGCGGCTTCGAGGCATATCATCAGGCCCTGCCATTGGAGACTTGGTAACCTGCTGTTTTTGAAGAGAATCCAACTGAGTTCTATTGCCTACACTCCTTGTCGAAGCAACCCTTATGAGCTCACTGTAATCTTCTTTGCTACTGGATTTGGTGGAGTTGGTGCTAAAGCTCTTAGGCAGAGTGGTGATTTGAGACGTGGGGCAAGCCATGGCCGCGCCAATGCCATAATCAAAGTATCCAGAGCATTCAGTGATGCTATGGACATAGAAGTCCCTGATCTTGATCAGGAGTCTAATTGGTGCCTTGTACCAGCTGAGTTTTCTTCTCTTGGTACCTTCCTTGTTAACCATGTCGGTTCAAAAACGCCAAAGTACTATTTTCTTTGGTATAGATGTGTGTGTGATATGAACGAGAGAAGAGAACAACTAGAAGATATATTGGAAAAAAAAAAGTTTGGTATGGGAATTTAGGCAATTAATTGGAAGATATAATCCGTGAAGTGTGAAGGTATTTGGATGTGATTTATTACATATGATGGTCTATAAGTGGTGAGGGGGACAATTTGGCAATATGAAAGTGATAGCATGAGAGAGAGAAATGGGGTTTAGCTTTTGGATATTGAATAAGGCCTTGTAGTATACAATACGGTCCAATGACCGTTGAAGGACTGAAGCTTTGGTAGAACGTGGCGACTTTGTCAACTCAGTAAACTTGGTGACTTTGACAAAGTAAAGCAAAGCTTGGTTTCAATATTAAACGACAAAAATTTAAGACAAAAATAAAACGTCATAATTTCTGCTACAACTATTCATGCAACATGAGTGATGGATTTAAGTAAAAATGACAGATAATCAGTTACAATTTACAAGATAATTGTAGCAAAAATTGTGATATTTTATATAGTACTAAAACTATACATTAAACAACTGTGATAAAAATATTTTTAACACTGACAGCCTGACAGGTAGAAATCTAATATATGTTCCAAAACAAATAAATAAAACAGAAATATTTTGAAGATTAAAATTTAATAGATGACAAAGAAATTGAAATGGCCGTCCGAAGGAATCAAAGAGTGTTTCTTTTCTTTTCTTTTATTTATTTATTTTTTTTTTTTGGGGGTGAATCGAAGGTATCATACTCTTTTCCTTTACATAAATTTGGCCAAATATAAAAAGGATGGATTACTTTTCAAAGCTTTAAGGAACGTACACATAGATAAGGCAAGGTTTTAAATAATCAATTGATAATTATATTATCACGGTCAGAATCTTTATTTTTTATTTTATTTATTTTATTTTTTTGGCAACATTAAGAAGGCTTCCGATGGTATACAGTGTATCGTGATTTTTAATTAATTGGTACGGATGAGTGACTTTAATCATCACAAAAGTGAGTAATGGTAATAAATAGTGCTCAGATTATTTTCCTTTTTCTAATCAACATATAAAATTTCGTTTTCTTTTCCGGGGATAAAATTGCATCTTTCCATGAATATTTTATTGTTACTTTGATGTAACTTTGATATCTGAGGATAATTCTGTCCCCCACTCGACGGAGAATTATATACAAACTGGCAATCACTTAAAAAAGAATCATAATAACTGGTTATTTGGTTCAATATATGACTGAAATTCATGTTATGCCATCCATACTCCATAGGCATCTAAATACAATTTTTTTTTCTTCTTGTTTCCTCAAATAAGTATACATGATGTTGGAACATTTTAATATTCTAATGTAATTTTAATAAATAAATATGGTGAATTGAATGAGAAAAAGTGTGATTTTCATGTGATTAATGAGCCTTAAGTGAGGAATTAGTGCTTTAAAAAAATTTATTAAAAAAAAAAAAAAAAAACAAAGTTTGGCTACAAACTTGACTGTAGCCTAAGATAACAAACTTGACTATAGCCTAAGGCTACAACTTTCTTTAGTAAAATTAACATTGCTACATATTTTGAAAATCTAACCATTGAATTGCATGTTTTACGCTCTTAACACATATGTCAAGTTTTGTACCAACTGAATATTTTTTACTATATGATCCATAAACTTATTTTTTTTATGCATAATTTTAGAATATAAAAGTTTACAATTTTAACAATTGATTAATGACATAGTTATTAATGTTTGATATTCTAAAAATATTATAAGCATGGAGGATATAAGAAGAAAATATAATTTAATAGTAAATTTGTCAAAATTCATATTTAAAAAAAAAAATTTGAGTGAAGTTATAGTCTTAGACTACAACTAAATTTGTAGCCAAACTTTATAGTCTTCTCAAAAAAAAAAATGTGTAGCCAAATTTTGTCCCAAAAAAGATTGAATCCTACGTTGATAAAAAAAAAAGAGAATATTTGTTTATTTATATTTGTTGCGTGAGTTATTAGGCTAGGGTCCGGCTTGTGTCCAGTGAAAGTTTTCACTGGACATATTAGATCTTGAACACGTGTCCAAATCCTGCCGTGTCCAGTGAAAATTTTCACTGGACACAAGCCTTGCCCATTATGCTAAACTGTAAGTCCAACAAGTGAATGAGATAGGTGACATTACCAAGGAGCCATTAGTGATGTGATCAGATGATGATTACTAAAATTAATTAATTCTGTAATCACTTAATCACTAAAAAATCAAGACTTGTTGGCTCCAAAATTTGATCAAATATATAATCAAAAAGGCTTGTCGGCTCCAAACAATGGAATTTGATCAAATATATAATCACTTAATCACTAAAAAAAGACTATGAAATTTGATCAAATATATAATCACTTAATCACAAAAAAAAGGCTCCAAATTTTGATCAAATATGTAATCGACAAGACTTGTTGGCTCCAAACAATGGAATTTGATCAAATATATAATCACTTAATCACTAAAAGAAGAATATTTGTGGGCAAGGGTCATGCTTGTAATAAAATGTTTAAATTAAATAAAACATCTACTAGTTCGGCCCCAAACAATGGAATTTGATCAAATATATAATCACTTAATCACTAAAAGAAGAATATTTGTGGACAATGATCATGCTTGTAATAAAATGTTTAAATTAAATGTTAAGTATAATAAAGCATCTACTAGTTCGGCTCCAAACAACGGAATTTGATAAAATATATAATCACTTAATCACTAAAAGAAGAATATTTGTGGGCAAGGGTCATGCTTGTAATAAAATGTTTAAATTAAATGTTAAGTATAATAAAGCATCTACTAGTTCTATTTTATGTTTTCTTTTGTGAATTTTTGGTATACTCATTTTTTGTCATATTTATAGTATATATGTGAAAATTATGAGTAGCTTAGGATTAATTCCAAGACTAACAAAGAATTTTAAAAAATGTGAAACTTGTAGTCAAACAAATATTACATAAAAGACTCATAAAAGTGTTAAAAGAAATATCAAATTACTTGAATTAATCTACACTGATTTATGTGAATTATTCTATTTTATGCTTTCTTTTGTGAATTTTTTATACACTCGTTTTTGTCATATTTATAGTAGATATGTGAAAGAAAACTCTAATCGAGTTAACAAATGTTATGTTAATCGAATCATTTCCTCCCTAAAATCTTTGAGGAAAAAGAATATTAATCATTTGTCATGTTTTAAATAGGATGCCACATAAAATAAAATAAAAATAAATAAACTAAAATCACACGTTTGAATTGTGAAAGGACTATACAAACCCTAAAATACTTTAAATAGGTATAAGAGCTATCACTTATGCTTATGCAATTAAGAGTACAACTACAACCTATAAATTTTAAGATATTGAAAATAACATAATTTTTGAATCAGGTGATTGGAACCTCGCAATTTTCAGAGGAAATTAAAAAAATTAAAGTTGAAAAAAAAATTGGGCTAGATTGTTTTGTTTTCAATATTAAGGAAGTTCTGTAAAAGGATTCCAAAGTTCTGGGCCAATACGATGAGAAGGTGAATAGGTTGTTTGTCGAGGTTGCAAACAGACTTTAGGCTACAAATGTTTTGTATATAATGACTATTGTACTATTTATTGTTAATTTTTATTATATTAAATATCATTACAGTGGTTTTTCCTTTGAAGAGTTTTATATTGGTTTTTCATTTCATCGCTAAATTCTGTATGTTCTTTTTACTATTTTTTTTTTTTTTTGGCTTGTGGTGCTTTAATATTGTGGTATATTAATCGGTTGATTGTTAAATCTAAAATTAAGTTATAATTAATTTGTTGCTTAGAACTTTTTTTTTCGTTTTTGTTGAGAAGAATTGTTGCTTAGAACTTTTAAGAGTCTAAATCAAGATTTTTCATATAAGATATTGAATTGGCTAATCTTAATGTACAATACAATGAATGTAACGTTATATTTTTTTTATGGTTAAACACATTAGTACGCTACACATCAATAACCGTTTAATATCTGATCATCTATCTCTACCAAAAAATAAAAAATAAATAAGTAGCTTACACTAAGCGTTTACTAAATTATAATAATCTAAATATATTTCACAAAGATAATGTTTATAATTATTCCTACGTGTGTCTACCTATTAGAATATAAATGTCAACAAAATATGTTTTACTATCCTTATATATAACTTGTCAGAAACACAAGCTTTTAGATTAATTAACTCAATCTTCTGTTACACATTGGCAATTCTTATTGATTAATCAACTCAATTATTAGCTGGGCATTCCCAATCCTCACGTTGCTGGTATTGCCCACCGTCTAATCAGTAATCAATGGGAGATTTGTTTGTTTGTCCTTCTTTTTCTCCCCCTAAATGTCTAATCAAATTATCATGGTTGTTAGGCGCTTAGGCCTGCTAATTCACACAGGAACCTGCCCTTCATATATATTAGATAGTGATGTCCAAGTCAATATATCACAGATTATCTGGGGCTTGAAAGTTTAAGAGGGAATGAGGAGAGGGTCCCAGAAAAAAAAATCGTTGGATAACATTAACAACCAACAAGGCATTTCAATTTTAGACTAAAATATTATTTTTATCTTTAAACTTTACAATGAAATTTGTTTTTCAAATCTAAAAAATTCGTCTATAAACTTTTGAGAGCATTCTAGTTTATGTCATTTCATCATCCTTCGTTAACTTTTATTTTTTTGTGTTTTAAGGGAATGCTGAGGTAATATATTTTTAGTTTTTAATAATCAAACACCCAAACTCACATTTAATTTCACAACACACTTAGGTGTCAATTTATTATTAGATTTTAGTACTTACACGCGAGACCATCATAGATCCTTATTGGAAAAAAAAAAAAAAAAATTAACTGCACCAATCACAATAGACACTTAAGTATGTTATTGATTTAGGTGTGTACGTAATTGGGTTTGTCCTTAGCATTTTTCATCTAACATGGAACAATTCTTTGTTTTTTTTTTTAAATCCACGCATGGCCATCTTCTTCAAAGAGAAGCCGCATTTTTTCTCACAGCTCCTCCTCACCTACCAAACTCTGTGCATGTTACAATTGTGAAATATACTTACTTTCAATTCACTGTACTCAAACCTCTCTTACAATTGTGTACGTAATTGGGTTTGTCCTTTGCAGTTAGCATTTTTCATCTAACATGGAACGATTCATTTTTTAAAAAAATCCATGCGTGGCACAAAATAATTTGATCATGCCCTTTTCACGTAATCTTGCTTTATCATCTTCTTCAAAGAGAAGCCGCATTTTTTTTTTCACAGTTTCTCACCGACCAAACTCTGTGCATGTTACAATTGTGAAATATGCTCACTTTCAATTCACTGTACTCAAACCTCTCTTTGCAACAATTGCAAAGGGATAGTGACCCTCAATCTTGTAAGGGTCACATGTTTGCTAATGTTTTTGTAGCTTATTCAAGACACTTGGAAAAGGAAAATTCAAAGAGTAAAAATGAAATCAATTGATCTATTGTAAATGAAGTCAACAGCTAGCAATCCATGACATTCACTTTCAATTCACTGTACTCAAACCTCTCTTTGCAACAATTACAAAGGGATAGTGACCCTCAATCTTGTAAGGGTCACATGTTTGCTAATGTTTTTGTAGCTTATTCAAGACACTTGGAAAAAAAAATTCAATGAGTAAAAATGAAATCATTTGATCTATGGTAAATGAAGTCAACAGCTAGCAATCCATGACACCCACTTGGGGTGGGGTATCTATATTCTATAATCTCGCCTGAATACAAGTTGCTATGAGACCCATGATGCTTGGGGTGAAAGAATAACACCCCTTTAAGATAAGGTTTTTATAAAACAGAAGACCAAAATTACTTTTTAATTAAGATGCTCCAACCATACCCAAAACTTTTATTAATTCTCCTCCTATCTATATTCAACATTAATATGTGCATACTTTCCACTCTCTTCCATTGTATCATCTTGTGTGGGGAATTCAAAAATTGCAAACCTTTCGTGCAACAAAAGCCTCACCAACATAGGTCTTGCATCTTACTCCTTTCTTCTCTTTTGTACCAAAAAAAAGGAATTGAAATGGCAGATCAAAAGGAATTGAACCTTCATAGTTGGTCAACTTATATATATCACTATATCAGTCTAACTTCATTTGTTTACGGAACATCATAATACACATAAGAATTTCTTCAGTGTTTCTCAAAAAAAAAAAAAATTTCTTCAGTACGGAATTTATATTTTCTTCAACAACAAATAATCCAGCGTATCTGGGACCCTCAAAAGAATGGAAGTGTAAATAATTAGCTGCGTCACCGGCAAGGTAGCTAGCTTTAGCTTGCATCTCCCACCAGACCACCATGTTAGTTAGCAATGTGAACAACCGAACAAAGAGCAGCTAAAATTGGTCGTATATTTCGCCAAATTTTAGTTATATATTTCGCAAAATGCTTTTGCAGTTCAATAACTAGGCATTTGATAGTGTTTCTTTTGATAGATATAATAGAATTTTCAACTTATATTATTCGGTCCATGATTATTAATTCAAATCGATTTTGATGTAAGTAAGATTTTGATCTCAAATCTCCTATTCATTGACAAAAAACACTATTGGTTAAGCTAATTAAAACTCACATCTCTTGTTTCTAATATATATATATATATATATAGAGTTCAAGTTACACTTAATATAACTCCACAATAATTACACATTTTATAGACCATTGATTACTATTAGATCTAAGGGTCTAAAAACACTCATAGTAATATCATTATTACTCCCTAGAAATTAGTTATTTAGGCATTAACTATTATTATTTAAAAAAAAAAAACCACAGCATTAACTCTCTTATTATTTTTTTTCCATATCATCATCTTCTCCCTCCGTATTTCTTTCTGCAGTATACTTTCTTCCTCTTTATATATATATATATATATATATATATAAAATAGAATTCTATTCTAATCTAATCTAAGTGTATATGTGTGTGAAGCTCCTTCCATCATTCATAAAATGCTCAAGATTAAATTGTTGGTGGTTGTGGTGGTATTGAAAGTGGTGGTGAGTAAAGGGCTGATAATGAATTAAAAACCATGCCAAACCACTCAATTAAATTTTGATTTGTACATCACAAAGATCTACGGTGGCACAGAGTTTGGTTTTTACTTTTTATGTTTTTGTGTTTAGTTGGTGGCAAACCATGAGAGAATGCAGTTTGTCTTTGGTAGAAGATGAAGAAGTAAAACTATGCGAAATTGTAATGAACAATTATTTGGTGTCATCGTGTGTTCTATTTAAGATCTTATAATAGAATTATCTTAAAATCATGTTTAAAAAATCTAAATCTAACTTTACTCTCCTTAACTTACAATAAAAGAAAGGGTGGAAGTGAAAAGAACAGCAATACTTGGATCATTAGATGACAACTTGAATTTAATGTAAGTTTGTTAAATATAATATTTTGCCGCCAATGATTCTAAATTAAATTTAGGACAATAACTTATGCCACACAAAAAACAGAAAACATAAACAAAAACAAAACACAACCAATAAATAAATAAAAAAACCTTAGTCCAATCGGTACAGCTTTGGGTCTAAATTGACAGAATTAAGAAATCGAGATTAATTGTGTCCCAATAGATGAAGTTTGTATTTGGAGTGTTTTTAAGACTTTCCCCTTAAAAAAACACAAAAACAAAAACAAAACATTTCCTGGTTTCAAAAAAAAAAAAAAAACAAAACATTTCCTCTTAAATTGACCCATTCATCCATTAATACAGCATTATGACAAATAATGTTTATAAAAATAAAAAAATAAAAAAAAAAAAAAAAAGTCTGTCGATTTAGAATTGTAGGCTATCTTCCATTTTGATTGAAGGAAAAGTCTGTTGTAAACATAATCATTGGTCAACTTATATGTATCACTATATCAGTCTAACTTCATTTGTTTACGGAACATCATAACATACATAAGAATTTCTTCAGTACGGAATTTATATTTTCTTCAACAATAAATAATCCAGCATATCAGGGACCCTCAAAAGAATAGAAGTGTAAATAATTAGCTGTGTCACCGGCAAGGTAGCTAGCTTTAGCTTGCATCTCCCACCAGACCACCATGTTAGTTAGCAATGTGGAGAACAACCAAACAAAGAGCAACTAAAATTGGTTGTATATTTCGCCAAATTTTAATCGTATATTTCGCAAAATGCTTTTGCAGTTCAATACCTAGGCATTTGATAGTGTTTCTTTTGATAGATATATTAGAATTTCAACTTATATTATTCGGTCTATGATTATTAATCCCAATTGATTTTGACTTAAGTAAGATTTTGATCTCAGATCTCTTATTCATTGACAAAAAACACTATTGGTTCAACTAACTAAAACTCACATCTCTTGAGATCAAGGTTTTCAGATCCGGACCGTTCATTAAACCATAAAAATGAGAGGTTTAAGATTTTTGAGATCGAACCAGGGTCGAACCGTGATGACGTCATAATTAATTAAAGCCTAAATATAGATATTAAATTTATAAAACTAGCAAAATTGACAATATATCTATATATGTGAGGGAAATTTGATAATTTTCAAGCATATATTTAATAATTAAATAAGAAAGTTAATAAAATAAAATAATAACCATGAAAACATTATAATTTATGATTAATTTTTGAAGTAAAGTTGAATATCTTTGAATGATTTTAATTATAATTTTTTTATTCCTTGTAAGAGATGGATACTTTAATTAAGTAGAACAAAATTGTGTTAAGTTGTTTTTTATAAAAAATAAAAATAAAAATAAAAAAAAAATTGCTAAAGGGTTGGACCGCACGGTTCTTGCCACCAGTTCGTGCGGTCCAACCCCGGTTTTAAGGGTTCACAGAATTAACAAAAAATTCGGTTTTTTATACTTAAAAAATCGGTTTTCATCCCAGTTCTCGGTTTTTACGGTCCGACCTCCCAGTCCGATCCGATTTTGAAAACCTTGCTTGAGATGGGTTCAAGTGCACTTAGTGTAACTCCACAAGAGTTACACCTTTTATGAACCATTGATTACTATTAGATCTAAACGTCAAAAAACACTCATAGTAATATCATTATTACTCCCTAGAAATTAATGATTTAAGCATTGACTCTTATTACTAAAGGGGAAAACAAAAAAAAAAAAAAACCCACAGCACTAACTCTTTTTTTTTTCTTCCATATCATCATCTTCTTCCTCTGTATTTCTTTTTGCAGTATACTTTCAGGCCTCTACTATTCATAAAATACTCAAGATTAAATTGTTTGTGGTTTTGGTGGTGAGTATAGGGCTGATAATGAATTAAAAACCATGCCAAACAGCTCAATTAAATTTTGATTTGTACATCATTGGGCAAGATTAAATTGTTTAATAAAAGCTGTCTTTATTTTGTTTTAAAGCAGGGAATGAAAGGAGGCCAGGATGAATCGACTCCACGCGGAATAGGATTTTCTTTTTAGAAAGACTGGTCGAAAGAAAGGGACTTTGGGGAACATAAATTTGGGAATAAAAACGTCAAACAGACCCCACTAAGAATTTTTTATTATAAAAAAAAAAAAAGGAGTCGAGTCAGAAATATCACCATGACGGGATGAAGCGTCATTTTGCGGAGGGATGATTGGTACAGCGTGTTGACCAGAAACATCAATCTGACGACGGGATGGGGCGCTAGCTGATTCCTCATTTAGTATTTTCCAAATGTTCTCCACAATTTCCTCTAAACTCTGACTCCTGACTGCAAATGCAAGCGAAACCACGATTATTTTTTCTAACAGTTGGATTTTCTTAAATTTAATAGATTAAAAAAGATATAATTTTAAAAAGTTATACCAAGTATAACTTAAACTCCTCTCATATGTATATATATATATATTTTTTTTTTGAGTTATGTTTAGGGGTAGCATATTTGGGAGTAGTGATGGAATTAACTTATTGCTGAGGGGAGCCATGCCCCCAGCCTTTGAAAAAAAAAATCCACTAGTATATATGTTAGCACAAAAATTTTACTTATGACTCTAAAACTAATATACTTGGTCCCCTTTCTCTCAAAAAATTTATAAGTTGACCCATGAAATCCCAAAAATGAAAAATTTATCAAATCATTCCTTTTATGGTTGTCCCAAGAACATCAAGAAAAATCTTTAGTCAAACATTTGGACAATTTACAAATCTGGACAACAAGAAAAATCTACAAAACAATTCACACATCTAGACTATAAGAAAAATATTTGGACACTATCTAAACAAAAACAATTACAGCAAATCAATTACAAATCTTAACAAAACAAATCGCAAAAACCTAATAGCCTTTACTCAATTTCTACCTCTCATTTGAGAGCTCTCTGCTCCTCTCAATTGACTCCACCCCATAGCCATAAAAACAACTCCTATGCTACTGATCGCTCCATCCACACACTAATTAGTATCACTAGCAGCTTGGATCAGTTAGTGTCTTTAACTCAACCCATGAAAAATAAAATTAAATTAAATTAAAGAGCCGCTACTCTTTAACTCAACCTATGGATTTTTTTTCTTTTGAATGATAGAAATTCATTAATTTTTAATGTTTTATTAACTTTGGAACACACTTTCATGCATGTGAAGCAATAACAATCTATTGTTTTGTGCCTTACCTAAACTACCACCAAAACATGTGTGGATTAGTCTATTGGTAATAAACTTTGTGCCTTAGCTAAATTAATGTAATGATGGGAAAGACTTTATTATTTACTTAGTTAAAGTTTTCTCAAAAAAAAAAAAATCTTTGTTAAAAACTCAAAGTTATCGTCCATTATCATGTAATTGTTTAACATATCTTTTTTTTTTTACTATTTTTTCAAACTTGCAATTTTTCAAAGGAAAATATCTCACATCTTTATACTACCTCAATTTTAACCAAGGCACCAATAATTGTCTCACCCTTTTTTTCGTTGAATATTAATGCATGATGTTGATTAACCATTATTTTAACTTAGCTGTTTTATTAATGTAATGCTTGAGATGGATTTGAACTTTTAACTATAGTTTTTGCATTTTTTTTCAATCTTATATATATATATATATATAGCATTATGAAGTTATTAGGTATAGATTTATGTGAAAATAATAAATAGATTTTAAAAAAATTATAATGTGAATAGAATAAAGTATCGGTCTAACCTCACTTAGACTTTAAAAATATCAGGACATGTCAATTGACATACAAAACCTTTGATTATAAATTTCTATTATTGATTTTTTTTCAAAAGAAAAAATACAAAAAAAATTTAAAAAAATTAATGCTAATAATGTATCATTGTCAACCTCTAGTATTGATATATCAATTTTTTAAAATTCTTGAACAAAGAACTTTGGCCCTCCCTAAGTTTGAATCCTGATTTCGTCCCTGTTTGGGGGGGGGGGGGGGGAAGGACATAGTACTAGTAATAGAGTCGAATAATGGTAGCAGTAAATACGTAAGTTATCTATTAAAATATACATTAAAGAACTATTAAAAAAAATCTTTAATTCAATAGAATCTAATTTTGCCTAAAATTCAATAGAATCTTGTAATTTCAAATTTGTTCAATTCAATCTATTAACTATTAACTTTATTCAATTCAACTTTCCCGTTAATATCCGTTAGGTGATCTATAGTTAAGTGTCCAAAACTGGATAGTTTTGGTTTTTTTTTTCTTACATTAAAAAAATTCAGAAACTAAGAAAATAATTTTTTTTTCTTAAAACAATTAGCAATTAATAAAAACCCAAAAAAAAAAATGTATATAAAAAAAAAATCAAGTGGCTTTCTCGGAGATCATACTTCTAAAAAAATTTCTTTTCTTTCAAATTTCTCTATGCTTTTGCAAAAGTTTACAAAGAAGCATTTGAATTTTATAGGTTAGCTTGTTAAGGTTTTGCATCCAAATTTAAGGTATATTTAATTCTATATTAAATTCAAGCCGATATGTGATTCTAAGAGCAAGTATCAATTCAAAATCGAAGTGAAAATACATGGATGCTTGGGGGAATGAGGTTCCCAAGTGTGTTGGATTTTCAGTCACGGAGTTTGATATGAAATTAGGTTTTTGATTTGGGTTTGGGATTGTGAATTGTTCAAATTCAATGGTTATGAATAGACTATATATGAAGCTCAAAATGCCAAATTTGAAGTGGTGCATGCTAGAAGAAAGAAGAAGAAGATTATTCGTATTCTAAAAATCCCAAGAGAAGAAAAGGCAATGAATATTGCTCACCGGTGTTTTTTGCAAAAGAAACGAAAGAAAAATAAAGTAATGATCATAACATGACAAGATTAATGCAGTCCATCTTTACAAATGAATAAACATATGTTTATACATTATCTATCCTACATTTAAACATTGCTTGAGGCTTTTTTTTCTTGTTTCTTAGTATTATTAACATTTTTTTTTTTAATGTAGCTAAACCTTGTTGACACAAGGCCCCAACCAATTTAAGGACAATATCTAGCCCGAAAAGCTAGACATGCCATCTAGAGCCCACAACCTCAATATGTGAGAATCAACTAGTAAGAGCCTTATAATCTTGCCCCTAAAGGAGTCAATCCCACCAATTTCATCCATAATGGAAACGTCAACAAATTCATTAAGGCCACTACTATACTGGGGGCTACAATTAAGGAAAAATTTTCATCAATGAGCCTTTATATCAAGAACTCCTAAACTAGAGAAGTTGGAAAAGTTCTACAAGCAATATCTCCTTAAAGAGTTTTTGTGTGTGTGTGTGTGTGAATGGGGGAGGGGGATTAAACCCTAGATGTCATGGGCTTATCAAGAGGTGTCAACCAAACATCAAAGTGTTTAGGCTGATGCCACCCAAGGTACCCTTTTTTTTTAGTTCTTCCATTGACTTATTAGCCATTTGATCACTGGTTCATCTTTAAAAACTGCATATCTTTTAAATTACAATTTTTTAACACCTTAAATGTGTTATAATACAATTTTTTAACAAATCATTTTCAAAAACATGAAAAATAGCATGTTTGGTAGCGAATTTAAAGATAAAAAATTGGGACCCACCAAAAATTTCTTCTTCAATCAATTACTTAAAAAAAGTTGTTTTGTAAGAATTTTTCTCATTTTTTATAGGCGAAAAGCACATTTTCGTCACTACATTTTCACGAGATTCCCACTTTGGTCCCTAACTTTTTTTTTTACCGCTTTTAGTCCCTATCCTGAAAAACGCCTCTCGTTTTAGTCCCTGCCGTTACATCAGAGACGGAAAATGCTAACGTGGTAAACGGATGGCACTGTTGGCTGACGTGGCCATTAAAATAATAATAAAAAATGTTATTTGGTATTAAAAAAATTAAAAATTAATTTATTAATTTTAACTAAGTAAAAAAAAATCAAAACAAAAATTAAAAAAAAAATTTATATGAATTAAGATCAAAAAGTATCTTGAAGAAGAACACTAAGAACACCAACACCAAATGCTCTGGTACATATCATTCGGTCAATAGCACGTGACTGGTCCCAAACGGCGACGGATCAAATTTAGTTACTTACACAGAGAATAGACAAAGACAACGACAACGAAGAGAAAGAAATCCAAATCAAATTAATTAAAAAAAAGAATCCAAGAAACTTAAACCAAAAACAGAATCTAAAAAAAACTTTCACTGATAAAACGTACAAAAACAAACCGAACCAATATAAAGCACAAAGCAAACCAAACCAAACCAAAGCCAAAATGCCAATGCGGATCTCTCGCTCTTATCCGAATCTCCTCCTCGGGTCTCTTGCTCTCAGCTCAATGCCATTCTCACCGTCGCTCGCTTCCTCTCCAAATGCTCCGATTTGTCATAGGTGGTTTGGTGTTTGGGTGGCTGTGGGTTGGTGTTTGGGTTGGCCGGATCTGTGTTTGGGTGGCCGGAAATGGTGGTTTGGTGTTTGGGTGGCTGTGGGTTAGCGTTTAGGTGGCTGGGTTGGTGTTTGGGTTGGCCGGGTCTGTGTTTGGGTGGCCGGAAATGGTGGTTTGGTGTTTGGGTGGCTGTGGGTTAGCTTTTAGGTGGCTGGGTTGGTGTTTGGGTTGGCCGGATCTGTGTTTGGGTGGCCGAAAATGGTGGTTTGGTGTTTGGGTGGCTGTGGGTTCGTGTTTAGGTGGCTGGCTTGGTGTTTGGGGGTGGCCGGAAATGGTGGTTTGGTGTTTTGGTTGCTGTGGGTTGGTGTTTAGGTAGCTGGGTTGGTGTTTGGGTTGGCCGGAAATGGTGGTTTGGTGTTGGTGTTCTTAGTGTTCTTCTTCAAGATACTTTTTGATCTTAATTCATATAATTTTTTTTTTTAATTTTTGTTTTGATTTTTTTTTTACTTAGTTAAAATTAATAATTTAATTTTTAATTTTTTTTAATACCAAATAACATTTTTTATTATTATTTTAATGGCCACGTCAGCCAACAGTGCCATCCGTTTGCCACGTCAGCATTTTCTGTCTCTGATGTAACGGCAGGGACTAAAACGAGAGGCGTTTTTAAGGATAGGGACTAAAAGCGGTAAAAAAAAAAAATTAGGGACCAAAGTGGGAATCGCGTGAAAATGTAGGTACGAAAATGTGCTTTTCGCCTTTTTTATATTACAAACAGTTTTCGAGAAGACACATCTCTCAATTTTAGTTCTTAAAATCCCTAAAACAATATAATTCTCTCTCTCTCTCTCAGTGTGCGATTGGCAATCATTGGAAAATGTTTAGTTTTTCACTTTTTGTCTCTTTTTTTTTTTTTTTTTTTTCGGGTGCAAATAATATATAGCTTTTTAATTTTTTCAAAATAAACTAATTTTTAGTTTTTTGTAACACATTTAGCATAAAATTTATATCTTCGATAAACACTATACAATGAAACTACCGAAAATAAGCAAGTTCCAAATAGACACTTAATTGTTCTCCTTTCTCCCAACCACAATCGGACCACCATGACTGATCTTGAGATCTACCACAAGACCGATCATGAGATCCATCATGCGTCTCCTCTCAATTGTGGGTCTTGTCGTTGGTGGTGAGTTTTAGGTTTGGTGGTTGATGGGATCTAGATTGTTGAGTTTGCTAATGTTGTTGTGATTCTTTGGTTGAAAAAAATAAAAATGAAAACACTCATGTATAGAAACTCATTACAAACAAGTTCTCAAGGGAAGAAAACAAAAGAAAACAAGTTTTGACAATAAATTCTCAAACCAATACAAATTGAAAACACAAAACAGTCACTAAATAACCCCTAAGTTGTATCAAATGTACTCTCTTTTTTTTGGATTGGGTATTAGGCACGATCATATGCCTGCGCCCACAATGCCACTGCCACCCTTTGGCTAATTGTTGATTTATTTTTAAAATAAAAAATAAATAAGGAAAACGAGAAATTGTTCCATTTGTCCTTCAATCAGGGATTTGAGGAAATGGTACAAACAAACCCTAAGCTTGAGCATTTGTACTTGCATTTAAAATAGTATAAGGCCCAAAATATAGCTAATAAAGTCCAAAAATCACCTATATTAGATTATGAACTAATTATGCAAAATAGGGTTTTGCTACAATACTTGTGAAAATATATATAAGTCATTGTAGCTTATGCAAGATAATTTTTTTATAATTTATTTGCATTTTTGTGTGTGAAAGAAAATAGCGGATAGTGATTGTTGTGTGTAAAAAGAGATAAACAATTATTAAAAAAAATTAATAAAATAAAGTAGAAAATAGATAATGAAATATGGGTGTTTTAAAAAATGATTAGCTTTAAAAAAATGTAAGTTTTTATTTTAAAATAGGCTTTTTAAAATGTAAGTTTTTATTTTAAATTAGACAAATAATTTTTGTATAATTGATGTGAATGCTCTTTTGTGTGACAAATTAGGCCAGCCCTATGCCCTTATTTGAGACTTCCATACCAAAGTCCCCAATCCAAAGTTCTAACCCATTCTCTTTGGGCCGAAAACTCATTGCGCAATGGATTGGTGTTCTACACTGCAAGCCTGCAATGGAGGCACTCAATTAGTCAGTGACTTGCAAGTTTCGGTAAAAAAAAAAATAATAAATGGGCCATAATGGTTTTCAATAAGTCTATGGCTTGTAAGTCAGAACTTTCTCAAATGGGCCATCAGTGAACCTGAACAACTACGTCCACATAACTCGGTAGGTATTAAAAATGGTTTTAGACCACATTAGTCCAGCCATTTCTTTTTAACCATTAGTCTAGCCATTTCAGTTTTTACTCTCCCCCCTCCCTTGAGTGTGTTTATTTCTTAAAAAAAAAAATTGAGGAAGAAGAAAAAAAGGCTTTTACTCTTTACACCCAACTCACCTGACCTTATTTTAAATTGAGAATTATACTTTTTTTTCCCCTTTCTATTAATACTAATGGAAAGACCACTCTCATAGACCTATATATATAGCCAAAACTAAGAGAATATCTAATTAAATTCTAAAAAATTTGAGTCTAATTTTGCGTCACGTGTCTAATCTAATTTTTAAATTTGTGTGTCAAGTGAATTATTAGGTGCAAAAATCAAAGAGTCTAAATTCAATTAGATTCTAAATTGAATTTTAATTGGAGTTCAATTTTGCGCCATGTGTCTCATTTAATTTTTTAATTTTTGTGGCAAGTAAATTATTGAGTGCAAAAACTGAAGAGTTTAGATCCAATTAAATTCTATATATATATATATATATATATATATGAGAAACCATTATTGTAGGGAAGTAGCACTTAAAACCCAAATAAGCATTAGCCCTTAGATCGGAATGGGTCTAGAACATATAATTTCGAGATATGGGGCCCAACTACGGAGGCAAATACCCCGGAACACGGGTAAAAGGTGAAACAAGAAGTCATTAGAAATGCCCCAAAGATCATGAACCTCGAAATTCGACCTAACAAGACCCATCACCCATAGTCTGAACATGAGTGGACCACTTGAACCGTCTAAGGAGAAGGCTTGCTAACTACACTATTTCCGAGCTACCAAAGGCATCCCACCAAGGTACGCACAAAGTATTTGAGGATGTCCTCTGAATCTTCCTAATAAATCAACACCAACCCACCTAACACAATTGCATTTTATGCAAAAGATAACTTATCAGAATAAAACAAAAGGCCTTAAAAGTTTTTGTTCATCATAACCTCAAGAGAAGAAGAGCCTGATGGGATTGAAGGCTACCCAACCATGCTAGGACAATACCTACTTTGGCACATGTTGGAGAAGAAAATAAGGAGAACTAAGCAAAGGATAAGGATGAAGAAGAAGGAGAAATGGGAATATAAAAGGAAAGAAGACAGACAAAGAGAGGAGAGGTTTTTAAAAAAACCAAAACGGCTAAAAAAAAGAGAAGAGCAAAACACTTAGTGAGGAATGTAATAGAAAAGATTATATCAATAAAGTACAAAGCATATTTTTGAAAAGTATAGAATTATTTGTTTCTTGTTCAAATCTCTCATTGTGGATTATATTAAGCCCATAATAAAAATTAATTTTGATTATAAGTGGGCAATTAAGTTTAAAGCTAAATTTTCACTTTCACAATTACATATTTTAGAAATTCATGGCTTACAAAATATGTAAGTTGTAATTCTTACACCAAGTATAAATATACTCGTGCTTATGCACGGGGTTACATACTAGTTTATATATATATATATATTAACAGGCAAAGTACAGAGAAAATCCAATTAGATTTCAAATTGAAATTTAATTTGAGTCTAATTTTGCGCCACATGTCCTATTTAATCTAAGTTTTTAAATTTTTGTGCCAAGTTATTTTAATTTGTGTAAAAATTAGAATTTAATTAGAGTTTAATCTTACGTCACGTGTCTCATCTAATATAAGTTTTTTAATTTATGTGCCAAGTGAGTTTAATTTAATGTAGAAAATGAGGAGTTCAATATAAATAAACCATAAAAAAAAACCTAATTATATATATATATATATATATATATATATATATATATATATATATATATATATATTTTATATATATATATATATATAATTAGATTCAAAATTGAAATTTGTTTTTGTTAGCTTCCCATAAAAATTAAATTGTTTAGATTTTTGCTGTTATTTTTTTCTGAACTAATGAGCATATTTTTTTTATACTATTTCTATTCAGATAATTTGTATGTTAGGATCTTGAACATAAGAAATTGCAATTGAGCTGAACGATCCCATGCACCTATCCTCATTCAATTTAGGAAATACTATTGGACCAATTTTTTTTTTTTTTTTTGGTGTGTGTTGTATTTAGTAGAATTTCACGGATAGTGATTATGAATTGATATTGTATATATAATATTCAATAGTGATTTTCAAAATTATACACATAATAGCAGTGTAATGAGAAACTTAGCATAACTAATATCGTGAAAATTGTAAGAAAAAATTATTTTAGTATCTCCAATTAGATTTTAATTGGATTCTCAATTTTCCATCACGTGTACTATTTAATTTTTAATTTAGTGTCAAGTGAATTATTGAATGTAAAAATTGAAGAGTTCAAATCTAATTAGATTCTAAATTGGATTTCAATTGAAGTCCAATTTTTCACCATGTATCCATCTAAGTTTTAAATTTTTGGGGCAAGTGAATTATTAAGTGCAAAAACTAAAGAGTCTAAAATCAATTAAATTTTAAATTATATATATAATGAAAAACTATTACATATTTTTAAAATGTATAGTTTAAAAAAAAATTGTAAGCTAATATCATGTATAATTTGAACATCTTTTAAAAAAGAAAGTTTAATTTGAATCGTATAATTGTGATTTTTTTTTAATTATACATGTATATATGCACGGAGCTACATAGTATAATAATATTTGAACTGAACTTTCAACTCTTTTTTTTAAAAAAAAAAAAAAAAAAAAAACCTGAACTTATTAATGTCAGGCTTAGGCCCATCTACATCTCAAGCAAACGTCACTTGTAGCTGTTCATAACAGTCAAGGCTGCTTTTGTTCAAAGATTAATGTTAGCCCAACAACTTTTGATAAATTTTGCTACAACTTGTTCATGTGGCGATTTATAAGTGATGAAGTGGACCTACGTTAGCCACCATTTTTACTCAACAGCTCATAGCTTGGCACCAGGGGAAAGTTGTGTCAAAATTAAGTTGTGGACTTGTGGTCTTGGCATTTTGCTTTTCTAGGCATGCTATAAATTTAATGTGAAGAATGCGTCTTAGTGGCCTACTAGATTTTATTATGTGAGGGGAGGTCTCTTATATCTGAACTTCTCTGGCCCTCCTCAAACCGCAGTCCAAATGGGCAAATGTGTCATGGGACTGAAAGAGTAACAGATATTATTTATCAAATGAGATAGGATATACTCATCCAGCTTAAATTTCAGCCTCAACCAATCAGAAGGTTAGGCCCACTAGGCCCGACTTCTCCCATAATTCCTTGATTATGGCCCAGATTAAGAGTGGTCCAATTGCTCTAAAACACGTCTAGAGTGTTGAAAAAAATCTACAACAATCATGTGGATTTGAGAGTTTTAAGTGTGACACATCAGGCGGGCAAATAATTCGTGGTACAATATATTGAAATGGACACTGCATGTAACTATCAGTTCTTGGAGTACATGAGTTCCACGAAATATAACAAATGATAAAAAAATTACACGGACCAAGTTTCACAACAAACTTAATTGTAGTCTAAAACTATAACTCCATTTTATATTTTTTAATTAGACGTGAATTTTGACAATTTTATTTTTTCTTTCTTATATCCTTCGTACTTGTAAATTTTTCAGAATATCAAATATTAATAAATATGTCATTAATCAAATATTTAAATTTCAAGTTTTGGCTATAAAATTATACACACAAAATAAGTTTATAAATCAAATACTAAAAAAATCTAATTAACACAAAATTTGACACGTGTATTAAGAACATAAAGAACATGCAACTTAATTATTAGATTTTCAAAATACATAATCAAGTTAATTTTATTAGTGAGAGTTGTAGTCTTAAACTATAACTAAATTTGTAACTAAATTTTGTTCAAATAACGTTATCCTTTTAAAAAATGACAAAACTTAGGTACAATATCTTATGTGCTGTTCCTTAAGTTCCCCTTTTAAGATTCAGCCACGTGACTACTTAATTAAAAAATATATTTCCATCACACGAGGAAAAATCCATGTGGCACAATCTTAAAAGAGAAACCTAAGAAACAGTACTTAAATACTGTTCCTAAGTCTTGCTTTTAAAAAAAATCAAGTAATTGGATCTTTGAGTCGTTGCAAAAGTTAGATATGTTGTTTAATGAGAACTCATCGAGACACCGCTCTTCATCAACTTTCAGGAGTCATTATGTAACCCCTCTTCTTCCGCCATATACCGCACGGGATTGAAAGCTTAATTTAATTGCAAACAACCACTGTGTTTCTGATTGGGAGACTTGTGGAGCCGAAATGGCCAAGCCCACTAAAAATATAAGTTGGTAGATAAGAGTATTATAGTGAAATGACAGTGATAAATAATGTAGGGGTTGATCTTGTTGAAATAATAAAACTCTTTACTTACATCTTATACCGAATAGTTGGTGTGTTTTAATCTTTATAAAGTCATGATTTCCAGTATCCAAAACATGAGTTATAAAATTACGAATCCTTGCAATGCTTATTCATCACAATAACTCCTTTGTTGGATCATGTGACAACCTATATATGTTAGTATTATTTAGCATATGCTCATGTGATTCCAACCCTAAAACTAGATTTCTATCTTCATAAGCTTGTATACTTTAAGATATAGAACTTCAAATTTTTATTAGACTTGACTTGAGGACCAGCTCTAGATGGGTCAAGTCTTTATTTAATTTATAAAAAAAAAAAAAAAAGCATTGCCAAGTAAAATAAATGCCCCAAATCCACCCAAAATGAAATAGTATTAAAAGTGATAATAATACATGTCTCTACCTACATGGCTACATACATAGCCCGATTAAAACCAACCATCTTGGCCACCTAACATTATAAAATAAAAGAAATTTACCCTAGCAACCACAATCAATGATCATAAAAATTACTCCTTAAAAAAAATTAAAAATATTTGGCCCGAACTCCTGCTGCCAAATAGCTGCTGGATTAGCTTTTATTTTAATTAATACTAGAACCAAAGAATATATTAATGCTAAAAAATGAAGTGAAATCAGAGATGTAGCCTGAGAGACACGTTTTCCAGAGTCACGTGGCAGTGTGTGATTGGCTTGGAGGCAAAACAGGGACGTGGGCAAGAGCAAGAGCAGAAGAGCAGAGAGTTTCTCTCTCTCTCTCTCTCTGTCTCACAGTCTCGGACTTGGCAATAAGCAAAGCAGTCAAAGCAAAGACCGGATAAGCCAACCGAGGCGTACAGTCAAAGCAAAAAAAAAAACTGTCACGGTCAAACGCTTAGCTGGTTGCTTTTCCTAAAACTAATATAATTAACAAAAATAAAGATCTGGATGGTGGGGGCCCACTTCAGATTTATTATTTCTTTTTTCCGAATTTTGGTGCTTTTATTTATTTTTTGACGTGAGGTTTTTTAGTTTATTTTTAAAAAGGAAGGGGTTTCTGAAATATTCGATTTGCTAAAACGAGACGTGCCTTGGTATATAGTACAGCGGAAGGTCCAGTTTACCACCTAATCGTAATCGTGGCTGGTAACCGGTCTCCTCGTCCCCGTGGGGGCTTTGGTTTTGCTAGTCTTTACTGAAACTGGACCACCTTTTTGGCTTCGTGCGGGTACGTCCCTTTTTATCCAAAGACCAGTTTGTCCTTTTCTATTTTACTTACACCATTATCAAAAAAAAAAAAAAAAAATCAACACTTCCAAAAAAAATTAAAACTTTAATATGTAAGTTGTAAAGAAAAAAAATGGTGCATTCATAAGTGTCAATTGTGTTCACTATTCATTATCAATCACTTTAACCATTAAGAAATTTGTTGTGAATTAGTTACGATCGTAGCATTAGTTTAAATTTAGTGATAATATATTTGTATTTATATTTTTAATTGGTAAGGCCATATAAGAATGAGGTTACATCATTTATGATTTGAAATCTCAACAAATTGTGGAAATTAAAAAAAAAAAAAAACTTTGGCATCATAGTTGAGTTAAAATTTGATTACAAAAATATCGCAATATTTTACACTCCAATATTAATATTTAAATCGAAGATATGAAAAATAAAATTTTGAATCACCAACTATATTAATTTGATGACTTTTATTTATTTATTTAGATATTTGATGACTTAATGTATACGGCAAAAAGTTTGTTGATTAATTTTGTGATGGAAAGCGAAGAATATGATTGTAGTAGTTTTATCAATTAGTCATGGGTAAGGAATATACCATTTATTAGATATTTTTTCAACTCATATCATCTTTTTTTTAAAATTAAATTCAATTAAAAAAATAAGTGAATTCTTATGCAAAAAAAATATCAATATACCTTCAATTTTTCATAAAGAAATAGTCTTTGATAATATTGATAGAATGATGACACATTATTTTCAGAAGTTTAAAATATAAGTGATGTTTTAAATATTACAAATTATAAAATACAGTATTCATTAAGATATTTATTTATTATGGGTCATGTTAGGTTGTAAATCTTAAAAAAAAAAAAAAAATTATTAAATTTTTTTTAAAAAAAGTTAGGTTTAATTAATGTATATCCTTATGATATACATTAATAATCAATTTTAAGAATATTTTTATGAGAAATTAAAATTATTAAAAAAAGGGGAGTTACTTTTTCGTTTATTCACCACAAATTTCTTAAAATAGTTTATGAATATAAAATTTTTAAAAAGTAAAAACTTTACTCAATTGTGAATTCTATATTAAAAAGTATATTATAGACAAAATAATGGTAGGCATAAGCAGGGATGTAAGTGTCATTTGAATTGTGAGTGACAGTGTAAGTCTATGATAAAGTAATAATAAACAGAGAAGCGGGAGATTACGGCGACAGATGACATGACTGCACGTGTGGTGCGCGGGTCGAGGGGTCTTATTAACCGGCCACAACCCGTTGTTCCCGGTCATCCCCACATTATTCAAAGTTGCTATATATTTTTACCTGTAGCTGTAAAAAGATTCCTATCTAGCACACACAATAATAGTAGTAGTAAATTTTTTTTTTTTTTTTAAATATTGTAATAATAATAATATATTTTTTTAGTGAAGGGTTACTGTTTTTTGAGCAAAACAGGCCCAAAAAGAAGAGCTTGTTGTAGTAGTAGAAGTAGAAAGAGTGAGTCAAGACTCATCAAAGAGTGAGAGTGTATAGAGGTGGAGCTTTTTTGCCAGGGAATGGCTTTTCTCTCTTCCTTTCCCTATCTCTCTCTCTCTCTCTTTCGCTTTGGCGGTACGGCCTCTCTCATTTTTCTTCTCAAAGCTCCTCAATTTTCATGTATCTATGATCTGGGTCTCACTTATTTTTTCCTCTAAATTTCTACACTACTTGTTAGATTTAAATACAGTGGTCTTTTTTGTTTTTGTTTTTGTGTAAGTGTGCACTGTTGGTGGTCTTTGGGGGGTGGTCTAAATTTTTTTTTGTTGGCTTTCGCATCTTTATTCGGTAAAAGGGTTGTTGATTGAACCCTTTTGAAGCTTGAACAAGAAGTGAAAGAAGTTTGATTGTATGTTTATGATGTGCTGTGTGTGTGTGTGAGTGTGTGTTATGATGGTAATGATTCTTTTGACCATAGAAAGAGATCAGATAAGGGAAAGTGAAAAGGAACTGTATATGAGTCTGTGTACACAATAAAGAGAGTATTGTTGCTTGTGATTGTCAATGAGAGGGAATTTTGAGGGTTATATTCTCTCTTTTATTCCCTTTTCTTCACATCTCATGTGCAAACTAGGTGTAATGTGCCTTGAAGAGTGGTCTTGTTAGTTCAGAGGTTTTGGGTGGGAGTTTTGTATATTTAGTTTGGTTTTTTTTTTCAAAAGGGGATTCTGAAAATGCCTATGTTTCAGCCCTATAGGAGGGATGGGGTTGTTGGGTATGAAGGTGGTGGAGATGGGCATGTTCTAGATCTAGACACTGCTGTCAAAGATGGGGTTTTGGGTGGGGTTGGTGGTGGGGTTGTTGGAGCTGGTGTAGAGAAATTGGATCTGAAGAAGATGATTGAAGAGCTTGACTTATCTGAGGTTCCATCTGTGTTCATTTGCCCAATCTCCCTTGAACCAATGCAAGACCCTGTGACTCTTTGCACGGGCCAAACCTATGAGAGGTCCAACATTCTCAAATGGTTCAGTTTGGGGCACTTCACCTGCCCCACCACAATGCAAGAGCTTTGGGATGATTCCATTACACCCAATAGGACTCTTTACCATCTAATCTACACTTGGTTTTCTCAGAAGTATTTGCTCATGAAGAAGAAATCAGAAGATGTACAGGGACGGGCGTCGGAGCTTCTGGAGACACTAAAGAAGGTGAAGGGTCAAGCAAGAGTTCAAGCCCTCAAGGAACTTCAACTAGTTGTGGCAGCTCATGCCACTGCTAGGAAGACAGTGATTGATGAAGGTGGGGTTGCTGTAATTTCATCATTACTGGGTCCATTTACATCCCATGCTGTTGGTTCAGAAGTCATTGGGATTCTTGTGAATTTGACCCTGGATTCAGAGTCAAAAATGAACTTGATGCAACCTGCGAAGATTTCTTTGATGGTGGATATTCTGAATGAAGGGTGCATTGAGACGAAAATCAATTGTACCCGATTGATCGAAATGTTAATGGAAGAGAAGGATTTCAGGTCAGAGGTTGTTTCAAGTCATAGCCTCTTGGTTGGTTTGATGAGGCTGGTGAAGGATAAGAGACATTCGAATGGAGTCTTGCCCGGACTTAAGGTCCTCAGGACGATATGCCTCCATAAAGAAGTGAGGGCCTTGATTGTGAGCTTAGGGGCTGTTCCTCAATTGGTTGAATTGTTGCCTGCCCTGGATCCTGATTGCTTGGAATCAGCCCTGTTCATCTTGGATGCATTGTCTACTGTACAGGAGGGAAGATTAGCTTTGAAGGAGTGTTCGAATACCATTCCGAATATGGTGAGGCTATTAATGAGGGTTTCAGAGTGCTGTACCCAATATGCTTTGTCAATCTTGTGGTCTGTATGCAAACTTGCCCCTGAAGAATGTTCCTCGGTTGCTGTTGATGCGGGTCTTGCGGCAAAGCTCCTCCTCGTGATTCAAAGTGGTTGCAATCCTGTCTTGAAGCAGCGGTCTGCAGAGCTTTTGAAGCTGTGCAGTCTAAATTATTCGGATACTATCTTCATCTCCAAGTGCAAGCTTACAAGAACAATCCAATGAGTGGAAAATGTTACTCTGTATCACTCACCACCCTTTGAAGCTTTGGGGCAAGGGAGGTAAAGGTCCTGCCACATCTAAGTCTATGGATCTCCGATGAACCCCAAAAAATGCGGTGGGGTTTTGAGGTACATGCTTGCTCTCCTGTACATATTGAAGTATTTCAATTCCAACAATTGATTCAACATAAATGAAGAAGAATTTAGACAGCAACAACCACTGTACAGGGTTCTCCTTGTAGGCAGTGCTCTCGATGGTTTTCAAATAAACCCCGTCAAGAAAATTATAAAACCATGTAATATCTGTATTGGGGGTACACTATTGTAAGAAAGTAAATGCAGTTGTTGGATAAAGATACTTGTTAGGGGAGGAGAAATCGTGGCAAATTTTTGGAGCTTGCAATTGCAATTGTAATTCTTATGTTGTTGCTTTGCTCCATGGCTTCCTTGTATTTCCCTTCAGGGTCTTAGAGACCTCCAATTTTCCTTGCAATTAGTGGGAGTTTTGCTTCTGACCCCGCATGTGTAGAGACTGGAAGTGCCATTGGGCTTCAAATTTTATTCCATGTACAATGATATCAACCTTTTTATTTCCATTTGGTCTTATTCTGCACTGCTGTGTTTCAGACCTGTGATATTGGTTATTAGAACAACTCTTTAATTTCAGCCATTACCCTTTTTTCTTTAGGTAATTATAGGTTTACATTGTACTAGTAATGTAAATCTTACATTATAAACTAAACAAATGACTACAATGTCAATCTTACGTTGCAAATACAATATAAACCAAGAATTTTCCTTTTTCTTTTACTTGTAAATGTTGGTCTTGTTAAATTGTTCATCTCTGATTCTTTGGTAAGCAAATCTGCTAAAAGAGAGCGAAAGATGGATGATATACAGCTCTTGGCAATCACTACGTGTGCTGGAATTTACTATTTTTGTAGATGACTAGACATCTAGTTGCATGGTGTACTTGCTTATTATCCTATTGCGGGAAGGGTTGAGGACAGGTCCCATTGTTACCTCTCGCTCGGTCACTGCTGAATGGAAAAGAAAGAAAAGAAAGCTGAGAGAGCTGCCTTTCACTGAATAGTGTGTTGAGCTGGTACAGCATGTGCCTTCATTTTGTGACTCCAAATTGTGAGGGAAGTCCTCCCAGTCCACCTATATGCTTCTGCAGAAACATGTGAGACATTTTGTCTAGATTTCAAAGGATGCACATGTAAATCAATCAATAGGAGCTTTTTTGTAGTTTTCAACAATATGATTTTAGAAGATGTTCTTGTGGATATTTTTCAATGAGGTATATATTGCATTTATCTCCTGTATTCCAAGGGGGTTTTTCTTGACCCTTGATATGGGTGGGTGGGGGCCTTTGGGCTCTTTAATCTCCCCACAGCAGAGACAAAAGCACTAGTTGAAGTTTTGACACTTGTGGCTCAATGTGCTATTCTTTCCTACACCATTTGCTTCTCTAACTTTAATCATACACATTAATTTAATGGGGAAACAGTAAATTAAGTTTTCCCTCAATTGGTTGGAAGTTAGAAGTTAGAACCTTTGCCTCTCTCTCTCTCTCTCTCTCTCTCTCTCTCCACTATCTGAAAAAAGATTTCCCTCTAATATGTTGCTTGCGTTTGAAAAGGAACCTGACGCAAGCGTTGGAATCTTTGAATGACAGTCCAGGCCCATATCAGTGTAAAAACTCTTTTTCTCATTTTTGAAGCCATACAGACCAGAATATTTCTCTTCTTTTTATATTAATATAGCTTATTCTTCCATTTGAGGTGGCTTAAGGCCAATCTTTGAAGATTTGTTCCGTATAGTTTTTCAAATTAGTTTTTCAATGTACCAATAATACATTCTGTGGCTCAGTTTTCCAACCTGGGCTTAGTTTTGAGGGTCAAGAGGAGGCAATATTTGTGCTCGTATGGTTAAAGACCATTTATTTATTGAGTGAAGATTATCAACATTCAAATTTATTGTGAGATGTAGGGAGTAAGGATTGAAGTTTTAAGCCTTCAAAAATGAGATTCACACACATACATTTACATTAGGTTAGAGTAGAAATTATATCTGATTAAAAAAAAAAAAAGTCTACTGTCCAAAATTTGAAAAAAAAAAAAATAAAGAGACAAAAAAACCGTCAAATCAGTGGACCCAGGTTGCGTTATGATTTGATGATTGATCATTCGACAACCATGTGATTAGTATGTGGGAATCAGGGATATTCAAACCATTTGCTATTATTTATTGCTTATTAGGATGTTGATAACTTGATATGATCCCTTTATTCGATTTGGCGAATCTTTGATGGCGTAAATTTATGCCTTTGCGTGACAATTGAATGAGACATTGTAAGTAAAAAGTGCTCCTATATTTTTCTTTCTTCGATTCTGTCACAGTACTTGTAATGCTGTCACCCTCCAAATAGGCACGGGCCCAATCCCCAGGAACCTATTCTTTCAACAAATTCCTAATCCCATCTCTCTCTGGGTTTAAGTTTAAACAATTTTTGGTTCATAATTGAACTTGCCACTACAGCTTGAGCTTACGTGCTGCCAACTCATCCATTGTTGATGCTTTTCTGAAAGAATGTTCTAAATTTTGTGCTGCTACACGTCAAGATGAGGTTTGAAACTCTTGTGCTGAGTTTTCTTTTGACTGTTATCGAGGCGTTCCCATGCATAGAGAAACAAATAGACAGATTCAGTTATTGCAAGATTCAGATAAACACATTCAACAAGTTTGAGCAAGTGATTCTAGCAAGGTTAACAACAACATACCAGAATCAGGAACATCATACGCCTTGTAAATAGTCACGATAACAATTAACAGCATTCATATATTTTTCGATTCTTTGAATCAATTTAGCTTCCACAAACACTAACTATGCAATGACAAGACTAACATGTTCAACAAAACTATAAGAACTCTGCGAACTTAATTTATTTGTCTGGCAAAGCAAGATAATGTAACACTGACATAAACCAAGACTAAACAATGAAGTGAGGAAGCAAACAAGTCGAAAAGGGAGAGGAGATAACTTTGGGTGATGGGCGATTCATGCTCAAAGAGTTGGTTCGTTCCCTGGGCACCATGTTGGAAGTGAAACTTTTTCGAAGTAAGTGACCTATGAGACTAGCATTGTCATCACTTAATTTAATTATAGAAAAAATTAAGAAAAATTCCAAACAAATTTCATAACTAAGCATTTGAAAATTATATTTGTTTCTAAATACACTCCAATAAAAGAAAATGCACGACTTTATTTCCTAGTTAAAATCTAGAAAAATAGAAGGAAAAAAATTACAAGGATAAGTCTAATATATATCTCTTACACTAAATATTTAGAGGCTACATTACAAAATAGAAATGTGTTAGACTACCACTTCGCCCAATCTAAAACTGGATACTAGACAAATAATTAATTTGAAGCAATGAACAAAAAACATTGAAAAATAAAAGCCCACAGGAATAGAACCTTGAAGATAATAGAATGTTTAAATCAAATTATCTAAATTGTAACATCTATATATATATATATATATATCTAAAAACTGAAGCATAGCATTTATTGTTGCTACACTTCTGTTAAGACATCTCATCCTTCACGTCATTGCCACATCATTACTTTTTCATATTTATTTTTTACTTTAAATTTTTTTTTGATATTATTAAATATATAAATACATTGGCTTTACAAATTCATCTTAGGCGGTTTTAACTTTACATATTTATCTAATTTAATTTTAATGTTATAACTACGTATTGTTTATACATATTTATCTTAGACAGTTTTAACTTTACATATAATTTTGTCCCTTTATCTTCCTTTATTTTGTATCTTCTTATTCTCATCATTTTACTATAAATTTGTCGCTCTCTTCCATTTTATGCATATTTTATTTTCCCACACAAAAAGGTTCTCTCTCTCTCTCTCTCTCTCATTTTTTATTGGATTTTTTATGAAGTTTGTACACCCATATTGTCTTATTATTGACTAATTCATATGTGTTTCTTGATGCAAGTGTTTTTTTTTATCATTTTATTTGCAACACTAAATACTTTTAATGTTGTTGACTAGATTTGGGGGAAAATTGTATTATAATATGTCCATATTTTGTGTTATTGACAGGTTTTAGTTTATTTGGAAAACAGCAGGATCGTTTGGACAATATGATAAGGAACAGTTAGTACAGTTGAAAAAGATGGTTTTTGTGTAGTTTCCTTCACTGTTTGTAAATATATTATTTAAAAAATTAGAACCAAATTGTTATATCTTTATTATATGATGTTTTTATATGCGTAAGTAATTGTTTTTAAGCATTTATGAATATTGAGATTTTTAAGAAAACAAATTCAATTTCAAGTTAAAAATGATTTATTTATCTATTCATTTTTCGCATGTTGGATTAAATGTTAGATTAGATTATGACAATATTAACACAATATTTGGCTTGATTACAATTATTATGTATTATAAGGTAAAATTTTTGAATTTGATTATGCATTGAATATTTGGCTTGAACACATCACATTTGAAATGTTTTACATATTTGAGAGATTGAGTTTGACTTTGATGTGAGTTTTATTTTTCCTTTTCTTTTTTATTTGAATTGTAGTTTTGTTGAATTTTATAATTTTTTTTGATATGTTTCTCAGTGTTTTTTATTATACAGTAGAAGGGTTTGAAATTTTTTTTAAAACTAAAAAATAATTTCCAAATTTTAGTTACTTTTTAATAATACACAAAATGTTATAAATAATTTTTATTAAAAAATGAATATTTTTTCAGCCTTTTAAATTTTTGAGAAAAACTGTATTGTTTTCATTTTTATATGACAAAAATTATATATTACATTTGTGATTGTCACTATAACAAATGAAAATATGATTATGAAATATATTACTATTTATTAAATTAGTTCAAATTGTAAAAATAAATTTAATGAGACCATCCTAAAAATATTATCACACGCAGTGCGCAGAATTCGCAACTAGTTAGAATAAAACTTAGGATATATTTTTAGGAAATAACTTACTCATATAATTATAGTTCCTAAAAAATAATATTTTTAAATTTGAAAGAAAGATTAGTTATTTTTTATGAATTTTTATTTTATAATTGTTATGTGTATATAGAAAGTTTATTAATTTAAAAATGTATTCATTTTAGAAATTAATACATCTACTAAGGAATAGTTATTACAACAATTTTAGAAATGAATATAACCAAACTATTGAATGACTAAACCATAAGAATAACTATTACATTACAATATTTATTACAGTCCACCAAACATACCCTAAGACTATCAAAGGAAATGGAGCAAAATGTTAGTCATAATAGCACATTAAAAGATTATTTTAAAAAAATCACATTAAAAGAAAATATATAAAAGAAAAATGAGTTTACAATATGAAGTATACAATGGCATACAGAAAATTGTTAAGGTGCATGAACGTATGAAAAGATTAAAAAACACATCCTAAATGAAATTCATAGATGATAGATCTAGATGTTATATCTCTAAAAGACATATTATTATCTTTCTAAATTTTAATAAGTATATTAAAATGGTCTGGTTTACTCTTCATATGGGCAAAGAATAAAAAATAAAAAGTAAATAATTAACAATTATTTTTTAAAAATAAATCAAAATATAATGAATGATTTTTGTTCACATAAAGAAAACAAAAACTATGAAGAAAGTGACAATTAATAAAAATGAAAACTTCTATAAAAAAAATAATATAAATAACAATTTTTTTTAAGGACTACGTAAGCCAGTGCCATTGATTCAGTTGGCATATACGTATAAATTCATTGCATTAATTCAATATTTTTTGGGGGAACCAACTCAAATTTTTGAATGACAAAATTTAAAATTCAAATACTATAAAAAAATTTTAAATTTTAAATTCAAAATGTGGCTCTGCGGCTCTGCAATTAATTAGGGGAATTCTCCACGGGCTAAAAATATAGGGTCGAGTAGCAGTCTAAAGCCCAACCCATAAAGCCCAACTTAAACCCTATAAACCCGGGATTACCCATAAAGGCCTCCATAGTCCATAAAATCTCTGTTATGAACTAATGAATGATGAACTCTTATGATTTTTTTTTTTTGGGTAAAAAAAAAAAAAAAAAAAAATTCCCAACAAAAAGGGCAAAGTCTATAGGGCACGTGACCGTGATTCATGATTCGTTCACGGGAGGTAGACGCCGGGCACTGTAAATCACGTGCTTCCTTGATTAGCTCGTGGGAGACATGCAACTTGCACAATATTAGCATGTTAAACATAAACAGTACCTTAAAAAAATCAAAAAATTTCAAGGTGCAAATTTTTGACCCGTCATTATTATTAATATTAATTTATTATTGTCCAAAGATGAGAGAGTTTGTGTCCTTAATATGGCGGAAAAGAAAACACAAACCTTAAAAAAACAAAATGAAGAAAAAAAAAACTCTTAGAAAAAATGCATATGAAAAAGGGTGCAAAATTTTGACCGATAGTTCTTAGTTTCTTATTTTGGAAAAAAACTGACTAAGTCTGTCCTTACCAAAGGAAAAGAAAAGAAGATAGCTCTATATTGAGAGTACAATAATAATGCTTATAATTGCTTTGACGCCAGAGCTTTTACTAAGAAATAATTGCACTTTACAAGATCCTATACAACTGGGTGGTTTGGTATTTCGAGAGCACGGAGAATGGTATTTCTTTCTCTTACATTCATGATGGAGTTCACTCATCAAATTTCTAGTGGGATCTATCATAAATGTGAGAAGAGTGAGTATAATCTATCCAGAGAGTACCTAAGAATTTTTCCAATTAGGTAGTTGATGTCTAAGTCTAAACTATGGTAACACTTATAAGTTCATTTCTTTAGCTTTCATTTTTCACAACATGATTTTGCTGCTATAAGTTGGTTTTTTTTTTGCCAAATATTTTGTTTTTGCAAAAAAAAAATTTCAAAAATATCTGTTCAAACTTATTTTGTTATGTAGCACCTTTTCAAATTTTAAGTTTATTAAACTCGAATTTCAAGTGAAACTCAAGTTTACCAAACTCAAATTTGACTTATCTTGAATTTTTTTTAAGTTATATAACATTTTTTTGTCATAATGTTTGAAATTCGAGTTTTACTTGAAACTGAGTTTGCTAAACTTGAATTTCAAAAGTTTTGAGGGGTTCACAATAAATTTTTTTAACAAAAACAGAATAGTTGGCACAAAAAACTGAAAAAGAGCCGCCATATGTTTCTCTGGAAATCATGAGCGCATTCAGCTGCACTTTGTTGACTCAAAACCTGTCTCTAAGTTTCCTTCAAATACCATTTATAAGCTTAAAACTCCTAAGTAAAAATTCTCCTAGTTAATTCCCATTTTTTCTTGATCCCCGATCGCAATAGATTGCGTGTGCAGGCCTCATAAGTTATAAGGATTGGTTTGTCCTTAGGTTGAGCAACATCTAATTATGGTGTAAAGAATATTCATTCTCGCATTAACCAAGGGAGTCAATACTGTATCGAAGGCTGCACTGGTTTAGCCAGCGGTACGATATATTTCGGATACCGGTCAATACCGGTGTACCGTTTCGGGTTTATCGCTATTTTTTATATTTATAAATAAATAAATAAATAAATAAATATATATATATATATATGCGTGTGTGTGTATATATATATATATTATAATAAATATAAAAGTTTACCATAAAACATTTCCTCAATTCAGAACTAATTATTCATGGTTTTAGACTTTACTATCAATTAAAAAAAAAAAAAAAAACACAATATAAAAAATAGAAAGCTTAAAAGTTACCATTTCCTACTAAGAAAATAAATAATACTAATAAGTTAATGCAAATAAGTTACCATTCTGCTCTAACAAAAATTCAAAAATTACAAAACTTAAAAAAAAAAAAAAACTTTTTTTTGTACCGGCCGGTACCGAGTGTACCGGCCGGTATTGCCCGAAATTGGCCGGTATGACCGGTACATAACCGGTACAGCTGGTATTTTTTCCGGTACGAAATAGGGGGGTTATACGTACCGAATTGCTGACCAGTACGGTACGAAATTGACTCCCCTGACATTAACTCTCTTTTTCATTTTTTTCAAATTGCTCTGCCATAAGTATTTGACAATATTGTTTCTCAAAAAACAAAAAAGTATTTGACAATATTCTTCCATAAATGCTCACACGAACTGTTACATCAACCATTAAGAGGATGCAAAGGGCAAGTTGTAAAAGTCTTGGTTGAGTTCAGACTTCAGATGGAGTTTGAAACCAAAAACTCATCTATAGATTCTATACCATACACTTCATTGACAATTTACTAGAAAATTTGGAACACAGTACTGAAGCTGAAGCCTGTGTGATTAGGTATGACAATAAGGCATCCAGTACTATTTATGTTCATACAAAGAGAAGCTAATCCAAACAATAAGGGCGCGTGTGGCATTTCTAGGAGTTCTAAGTAGGGCCACATAAAAGCAGGACGACTAAGTCGCCCACAAGTAATTATATATGAGGCGGCTAGTTGTGACCCCCACCAGATACCACCTTCTCCAATTACCATTAAATATATTAACAATGCTGAATACCCCTCTGTTTATAAAAAATGCTGAATACCCCTCTCTTAATCCCAAAGAACACTAATTTAATCAAACAATGAATTTATTTATGCTTAGTTGCTATGTGCTAGCTAACTAATTGAGCTTCTCTATTTAAAAACCACTAATTAATCCTCTCAATAATGAACACATATGACCGAACATAAAAGATCAGAAAAAGAAAGAAAGAAAATTATGAAAGGCCATATATGTATATGTATTAAAAAAAGAGGGTCAAACCCCATGCGTTTGACCACATTGCATGTATGTGTGTCATCACAGATTCCGCCGACGGCTGAAGACAAAACAAAGTTTGAATTTTTCACAAAGGGCTTCACAAAAGTCGTAGTCTTTTCTTTTATCTCATGCTCACTTGCCTTGTATCTTTCATCAAACAATCTATATATAGAAGGTAGAAATTTCATCCATTTTCATTTATCTTTCACACAAACCAAAAATGGAAGCTTATTCTTCTTCTTCGTCCTCTTCCACTTATCTGTCACAAAATTTTCAAGAAACAAAGAGTGCAAAACTCCCACACCCCTTTAATTCCTCACTCCATACGGTTAAAAAGCCACCCACAAAGCCATGGAAGAAGCCTGTGGCTCCACTTCCACCAACACCACCTAGAATATACAAGGTAGACCCTATCAACTTCAGGGACCTTGTTCAAAAGCTCACTGGTGCAACCGAGTTTCAGTCTCAGCAGCGTCTTCAAAGCGTGGCGCCTCCACCACTCAACGTTGCCAATTCCACGCAACCATTAATGTATAACAGAAACATTTCTGTGCCTCCACAACTCCACCATTCGACATCGAAACCACCATTGTCTGCAGTAGTGTACCAGGACTTAACATCTCGGGAAATGAAACCCCAGAAAATATCTGATAGTGAAGAGGCTGCGTTTTCGCTTGGGATGAGTCTGTCGCCTTCTTCCCTTAATTGGTGTTCTTACCCTCTTATGAGTCCAGGAACTCTTTCCAGTTTGGAACAAAGCACGGTTCTTTAGTACTTCTTTCACTTAAGACTCTGAGTCTGTGTGTGTGTATATATATATATATATATTATATTATATATATATATATACCAGTGTCACTCCACTGCTTTAATATACAAAGCAATCTGGTTTTACTTCCCTTTGTTCTTTCTGCAATGCATAAATTACAATTTCGATCACAACCTCTTTCTTTTATCATGTATATGGTTGAACTCGTTATCGTTCACCTTCTCTTTGCCAGCAATATAAATATTGTTCAGCCAAGACAAAGATGAGCTAGAGTTAAATTTTTTATTTACTACTACTACACTTTTGTTTATATTAAAATTCATTGGAAGCAATATAATATTCATGAATGTAGGTGAAATTCATTGGCGTGTGAGAACTTTCATATAGTTTGTTGCATCATTATTAGCTGATTAGAGAGTAAGCACATGACGGTGAAATTCATTGGCTTATGAGAACTTTCATCCTTCTTTGACTTTGACCATAGCAAACTATAATCTAAAACAGAAAACTGGATTTTCAATGCCGTAGTTAGACGTTTGCTCCTTGCAGTTGTGATTCTCACGAATTAAAGGAAACTGAGCGAAGACCAATCAATAGATGGTCTAACATTCCACATTCAGAATATTGGGCGTGTTAACGAGTACGGAAAAGAATTTGTGACCCGTAGTCTTCGTTGGTGTTCTTCCTAAAATTCAAACCATGGACTTGTTTTTCAGACTCAATTGAGGACAATGCTAGACTAGACTTGGTTGCATTCTAATATAAATGGATGGATTCATGTCAAGAAAGTGAGAAATTAACTACACTCGTTAAACACTAGAATTTTACAGTCTTATCTTCTTCCACAGTGCCACCTCATGCATGTAGGCCTACAATTTGAGTTGGAGTTCATATCCTTTTGGAATAAATAATTTCTATCTTTCACTTTTATTATTTCTATTTGTCATTGATGAAGTATAAAATTGAAACGCGTATAGTGTGACCAAGGATTTTCATGCATTTTTTGTGAGCCCATATATGTATGTATAGGGCCGGCTCGATACACTTTGGGTGGTGGTAAGATAACAAATTCAAGCAAGGTATTTTATATTTAAATATTTGTTAAATAATATTTTTTTGTCTTTTTATTTAAAAGATATACTTCTTATACTTTTAAAGATGCCAAAATACAAACAATAAATCTAGATATACTCTTATATATATAAAAAAAGAGTCTAGATATATAAAAAAAAAAATTACAACTTTCTTTACACATATACTGAGATAAATTGTGATTGGTATAAAATAGATGTTAATCATAATTTCATGTAAAAGTAATGTTATACTAGTTACAATTTGATATCTCAAATATTGTGAGAAGAATTGTGAAATTTGTTATGTTTATAACATTGATGAAAATTGAAATACTAATAAAGCTTTGTGTTTTGATTTTTGCACAACCCACTTCTTTATTTTTATTGTTTTAGTGAAACCAATTATTTGAGCATAATATTGAGGCATTTTAGAACAAACAATGCAAAATAGAAAAAAAAAATGTTCAATTTTACACGTCTAAGCTCCAAAATTACCCACATTAATCAATGTAAAGAAGTCTAAATTTACAAAATTGTTATAGTAATAGTGTAATAAAGTGAATAGTAGTTGTATCACTTGTAAGTCAAGAAAAAAAAAAATCAAGAAAAATATGATATTTTAATAAAATAGAATTTAGAATGGATAATATGACAATGTTAGTATTTTTGAAAAGTAGCGATGAAAAAAATAAAATAATAAGTTTCTATATTAAAATAAACAAGAATGTTGGTAAGAATTAATGTGAATGCTCTTATCATTTGGGGCTAGGAAATTAATTGTGAAATTCTTTTAATGCATGTCTCTAAAATTTTTTTTGGATAAACTAAATTTTTAATGTCTGTAGACTTACTTGTTAATTAATGTCCAAATGCATGGCCTAATTACTGTGGTCTACTATTTGTACCAGATTAATTAGGGGTTCCTGCATGATAAGGTAGGTACGAGTACGACCAGAATAGTTCAATTGTTCACCCACGTGTTCTGCATGTCCATTGAGAGTCGGTTACTAATAAAAAATTATTAAAAGAACAATTCTTTACGCCATCTTACTTTTAAAATATTTCGTACTATTTGGTACGTTTTTGTATCAAGCTTTGGTCGACCAAAAGTGATTAATAATTAATTAATAGTATAATCTATACAATCACAGATTGGAGCTAGATGAGAAAGCCCGAGCCTCAATAATTCCGGTAGCGAGAATGAATTCTCTTCATGAAAAATTATTTTATGAGATGGTTTTAAAGAGTGAAATGATATTGTGTTTGAGGTTTGATATAAGCTGAAATTTAATTTATTACTTTTGAAATTTTGAAGTTTATTTTGTTAAATCACATGAATTATGGGGTTTAATTTGTTAGTTGCTATACCATCTAAAAAATAGGATTTAAATAAAAATTTTCTAATAATTTTTGTTACTCGGTAGTATGGTAATGGTAACATGGAATCATTACCAAAGACCATAGGCATAATGTACTAATTGCAAATTTGTTATAAAGAATACGTAGGATAACCTTCTAAAAAAAATAAAAATACATAGGATAACTCTACTACAGAGCCTAAAATCTAATCCATTTATTTTGAAATAAATGAAATAGATTGTCACATCATCAATAATTTAAATAAATATAAAAATAGTGATAATTAACATTTTAAAACAATGTTGGTAAATGTAGTTCACTCATTTCAAAATAAATATATATGATTTTAAAAACTTCATAACAAAGTTACTCTAAAAACTCCATAAAATCTTAGCAGTTATGTAAATGCTATTTGGGAAAGACACTTTTTGTAAGACCATGATAGAAGTTCATTACAAAAGATATATGACAAAATGTGGGGGAAAAAGATTTTGAGAAATTGAATTTGAAACTATTGAGTAATTATTGGGAAAATTACATAAAAAGACTAAGAATTTATACAGGAGTAATGTTTTACATTGAGGTATAAGTTTATAATTTTGTCAATTAAATTTCTAAACTTATGAAACTACTTCAATTGAAGCCGCTGTTGATACTTGATATCCATAATGCTAGATAGTAACAAAGCAAAGGAAACAATAAAGCATTAATAAAATTTATGTTTCACGTAAATAACTAGCTTCAATTTTTTGTATAGAAGATTCATTTTTAACTTTCTTATTCTAAGGAAAACCTTTTCTCTCTACCTCGCTATTTAAAGGCTGCCAATTCATTTATGAACAAAATTTAGGAAAAATGCAAAGTTTTATCAACGATATTCACATTTTCTCCACCATGTTACTACCCAGAATAATGAAGATTAATAATGAATATTGACAAAAACTTCAAATTGAAACAATATCAGAATTTTGAGAATTTAATTGACAAAATCAAATCTAAACAGTCATTAAACTAATGGAATATTATATTTTTACAAAAGATTCTTACACAAATTATGAACAAAATGATGCTCTCCTTTCAATTTATGGATGAATGAAACTCCCCTCCTTTTGTATATATAAATCAATGTGAATCTTTTTTTAAAAGGAAGATCTTGTTAGCGAAAACTTAGGCGTTGCATTTATACAAATTTCAAGGGGAGATATCATTTCGAAGATTGTCATTTTGCCAAATGTCAAGAATGTTGGTGTAATTTATTCTTTTTTTTTTTTGGTAATAGAAAAGTGCTATTTTATATATGTTCACTCGGATTTTTGCTAACAACATTTTGCTAATAACATAGAGATTAACCTGATAAATGAACAGTACATCCCTAAAGAATATGCCTAAAATTTTCAATTTCTCTAGTCAACTTAACAACAAAAAGAAGGCACTTATGAAAAATATAATTTATTGTTGGGAAATTTGGGATTAAACAATGGAAAAAACAAATAAATGATTGATAAAAAAATGCTTATCCTTTTAATTTTAATTTTACTTGTCTTTTAATCTTACTTTCAGCTTAATTTTACTTTCAATCTTGCCTTTTAATATTGCTACCCCAAGCTAAACTCCTAGCTCCACATTGGAGACACCTTGGTTAGTTTCAATACCAACAAATGTTTACAAAACTTTGTCATTTGAAACATTTCAAAATCCTTTTTTTTTTTTTTTTTTCAGCGCATGAACAGTAACATTACATGTGAGTACTGCACTAGAAACAAAGGCACTGTTTGTGAACAGTAACATCACATGTGAGCACTGTGCAGAAGACAAAAAGCACTGTTTACGCACTGTTCACAAGTCCCACGGCACTATTCACTCATTTAAAAATTATTTTACTACAGTATTTTCAGTTTTCAATTTTTAGTTTCAGCAAAAATAAATTGTATCCAAACAGACCCTCAATATAAAACCATTTTCCCAGATCTCAATCAACCGAGATTTCACTTTGACTGGCTGAACTCATGAACTCAACCTCAACCAATCGACCTTCAATCAAGCAGGTGCCAAAAAAACAGAAAGATCAGGAAATACTTCACTAACGGTTCAACTAGTTAACCTAGAATCAAGTCATAAATCAAGATGTCTCGAACGATCAAGTTAGGAGTCAAGACTCCTTAAACAAAAACCTTCTGACTATTTACACGAAGGATCTTTAAGGATTCACACACAATCTTGATTTTAATTTAAAATTCTCTCAACTTTTAAATATTATATACATCTTGCCTTGTCTATATATACAACATTCACAATTCAGGAGTTTTTTTTTTTTTTTTTTGGATTGGTAAATGCATGACTCATGCTTCTCCATTCCCTTATGATTGGGATGCCATATTCAAGGACCACTGGCAGGAATGATGTTAAGAAAATAAAACACACTACCACATCACATATGATCGATAAAAATCTTTCAAGAAAGCACAATCCTTTTTTTTTTTTAATAAGTAATGTAAGATTCATTTAAACACCATTCTCATACACGGGAAAGTATACAACAGAACAGTGAAGAAGAAGAAGAAGAAGGAACTTAGATTACAAAGGCTGAGAAATTAACAACGGATTAGCAAGTCATTCCAGAAGTCCATGAAAGAAAAAGCGGAGAAAGTTTAAGATTTAGAGCTCCATTCGTATGAGATTTCAGGAAAAGGAACTTAAGGTGCATCAAAGATAACTCCTCCGCCAATTCCTCTCTTTCCAAATGCACCACATGAGGCATGAAGGAGCTATAATCCCCACATGCCCCCCACCTCTAAAATATCCCAAAGTAACTCTCCAATATTCCAACATAGCAAGAACAGAATGGGGCAAGAAAGCACAAATATCATTAATTTCTATACATATGGAGAATGTTATATCCCAACACACAGCCAAATTCCTTCAGGACATGAAGCCGGTAAAAACAAGTATAGGCAACTAAATTCAAGTCCTTAGGTTTTTGCGCTCATCATGATAAATATGCATCTTTTTTTAGCTTCTTTCAGTGGAAAAAACCTACCTTCTCTTCAGGTGGATTACATCTTGTGGTATTTGAAATTTCCTCCTATTGATCCCAGTAGTTCCTTAGCTGTGACATATGTAGGAGAAGGTCATCTCTGCCCAGACCAGTAACACTGCTAGTCATGATCCATGGGGGATGTACCTTGTAGTTTTGTCTGATCACTTGTTGAAAATCCCTGATGTTCTCATCAGGCCTTTTTCCTTTGCTTGCCTTCATTTTGTCACACTTAGTAAAAACAAGGGTAATTGGTATCTGAAAAGCACAGAAAAATGGCAGAAATACCAAGATAAGAACTGGATTTAGCATTGTGGCAGTGACCAAGTGGTAAGTGAACAATGATATGAACGTTTAAAACATCAGAGGGAACCATACATTGTTGCGTCCAAGCCAATTAGCACAGTCTAGGTCAATCTTCTGAGGTGGAACACTTGCATCAACGAGAAGTAGGACAGCAACAAGAGTATCTCTGTTCAAAAAGTAGCCTTTGGTGAATGAGGACCAATCCATTCTAGCAGCATCTGGGGCTTTAGCAAATCTGTGAATAAATTGAACTGCAAAGTATCAATTAGACTGAAGAATTCTGCGATAGGGACATTGACATCAAATTATGTAGTTGTAGAGCAGAAACAAGATGCATATATAGAATTCCATTCCATCACATTTATCCTTCCAGGAAATTGTTATAATAATGAGAATGATCACCATTAGTTCTCTCTATTGTAATTTGCCTCTATAAGAATAAAGTCTAGAGAAGCAGAAAGAACTCCCAATACCTGACTATCAATTAACATGGTAAAAATAGTGTTTTCGTTCTTAAAGTTTACATAAAGTTTGGTTTCGTGCAGAAACTTTAAAAGTTAACCATTGAAAACGTTATACTTTATATCCTTCTATCCACTTATGTTAACTTTGGGTCCTATGTGTCTAACCAAAAGCCTATGTGGCATTACTTTTTTTTTTTTTTTGGGCTAAGTTTACGTGGCATTACTTAATCTGATATGGACCACCACACCCAAAAATATAGGTAATAATTTATCTGACATGGATCAAACCATTATAAAATAAATGGTGACAACAGGTGGCATGCATTCATGGGTCACACCAAATGATAAAAAACTGAGGACCATATCCCCAATTTCCCATTTCACTTAGGGTTTTCAGAAAACATAAACTCAATCCTACCAAACAAAAATTTTAACCTTGAAAACAGAAATTGCATGTAACCCAAACTGAAAGCCACAGAGATTTAAAGCAAGAGCATTGACAATAAGGGATTGACGAATATTGCCCCATCTTTGGGCGGGTAAGTTGAGTAAAACTTAAACATTTTGCTTCGTTTTAAATCAATTAAATACACTTTGCCTTAATTTATGTGTCTTTGAGTGTAACCCACAAGAATTGCTTTGATTTATGATTGTTATTTGAAAATTATACGTTTGGGTTATGGCTGCATCACATGCCCAGCCCCTAAAAGTAAACAGGCAATGCTCAGTTCTATTCACTGCCAAACTGACCATATACCACAGTTTGGGCCAAGTAAAGCTGAGAAAGAGATCCAAGACTTTGATGGCCTGGATTGATGCAGCCATAGAAGATTAATTTGCTACTTCTTTGCACATTTTTCTATTCAAGATTTATTTTATGGGGCCCATGCGTGAAGTCCAATTGAAATGAAAGTTGTGCGGCTTTAAAGATCTATCTATATATGTGATAGGGTTAAAAGATTTTTTTAATTTGGGTTTTTATTTAACAAGTTATGGTTAATTTTGTATTTGGGGAAAATTTTTGCAATCCCTACAAATTAAGAGTATTTTGGTAGTTTAGTTGACCTTATTAGATTTCTAGTTTACTAGTCAAACTACAGCATGTCAATAAAAGTTTACTAGTCAAACTAGGAGTCCTGAACTAATAATTCAAGAATGAGTCCTTATGTAATATGTCTATATGCTCAATGTACTAAAAAATAGATGGAGTAGATCAATAAAAAAAGTATTAAAGAGTATGTTTGGTAATTGTTTTTTCCTCTTATTTTCTGTTTCCAAAAACAATTTTCTATTTTTGAGATTAAAAAACTTGTTTGCCAACCCAAAATTGACAGAAAACAAAAACTGCTTTCAAAACTCAATTTTTGAAAAAAAATTGAAAACATGTAAAAGACTGTTTTTAGTTTATAATTTTCAAAAGTTAATGAAAACACGCATTTAATTTAATGAATATATCTCATTTAATGAGTTAGAATTAAAGTTTGAATTCTAGTAACAACATATTTTAGTATTTTCTATTTTTTTTTAATTTCAACTAACCAAACATATTTTTTATTTCAATAATACAAGAAAATTGTTTTTTCTTTATATTCCCAAAAACAAGTTTTTGAAAATAGAAAACAAAAACAGTTACCAAACATAATCTAAGTGTTTTGAGCAATGGGGCATGTTGGCTTTTGCATGTTCTTCTCTCCCTTTCTCTTCTTGCTTTTCTTCTCCTCTTTCATTTGATATTATCTGCGGGTACTGTTCATGCAGCAATTTAACAAACATAAAACTCCTTTTTTTCCTTCTTCCTTGCAATCCAAAGCAAGCATTTTCTTTTGCAATCAAAACCGTAAACCCCACATAATTTGTTCCACCAAATAGTCATCAAATAACTCATCAAACTACCTTTTGATTCCTAACACAACCCCAAAACCCATTGGTCATCAAATTTTAAAAACCTAGATCCACAAATTCACCTAATCCTAACTCCATCACAAGCACTTGTAGATAATTTCCCAAATAATTCGTACGTCATGGATCCTTCCTCCACAAAACAAAAAGGAGAAAATAGATGACTTTTAAAGAAATGCAATGTAAATCACTATGTTGTACACTCAACCAACTCAACAATGCCTATAAGCTAATTATTTCGGGTTGGCTATGCCATGTTTGTCTTTGAAATTGCTAAATCATAGTACAGAGTATTTTTTTTAACACATTCTCTTTGCTGTGCAATGGTGTGACGGTCCATAGCATGGTTAGAGAAACAATATCTTCTGTGGAAGACTGGAGGTATAAGGTTAAGGCCAATCCCAAGAATAAGTGTCCATGTTAATTAATTAGGTTTTTATATTTTATTTGGTCACTATGGATCATAGGTTTTCTCTTATTAATAAGTAAGTCTTACTTAGTTTATGGGTCTCTATGTGTGGGCTTTGGTTCAATTCAATTAGGGTTTTGTTTACTAATTTAAGTCCTAGTTCTATTTGGAGAAGTTAAGAGCAGCATCTATTTAAGTGTTTTATTGTACTTAGACAAGGGAGTTGATCAATAAAATTTTGAGTGTTATGAGTATTGAAGCACGTTAGCCTTAGTGTTCTTTTCCCTCCCTTTTCTCTTCTTTCTTTCTTCTTTTCTTTCTCACAGGTATTGTTCACAATACTAAAAAAAAAAAAAATTCTATTTCAGTTTCTTTCTTCTTTTGTCCACCATAAATCAAATCTTCATTCTTTTGAACCCTAACTTCTTCTAAAATAGTTCTAAACCCAAAAATCCACAAATCATCCTACAAACTTGTTCTGCCCAAGGAAGAGTGTCATTTGAGAACTCATACCAAATTAACAATCAAAGAAGATTTTAGTTAAAACCTATCTTCTTGCAGAATTGTAAAAGATTTTGCATGATAAAGAAGATTATGTCTCATCTGGGGCAGTCCTATATTTCAAAATTTGCTTAGGAATAGGTCTATTTTCCTAAGAAGCACGAACACGGACACAAACATGGGTACGGATACGACACAACAACATGAGCAATTTCTAAAAATTTATAACATAAAACGGCCGGATTTACACTGGTATGACACCGTTACGATACGGATACAACATAGTTACGGCACCCTAAATGAAATGTTCGTGCTTCCTAGCAGTGTTTTCAGCTTTCATACTCGGGAAATTGTGTGTGGTTGGTGAATTTCCATAAGTTAAGTACTTCAGCTGCTAGAGCAGATCTGCATAGAATGTAGCTACTCTGCTTGTATTGTGTGCTCTTCAGAGTTGCTGCTGAATATATACTTATATAGCTGATTTATCCACACAAACTCCCACCCATGTCCACACACACAGCCCCTTCTTTCCATAATTCATTAGGAAAAAAAAAAAAAAAAAAAAACACAAAATTTGCAGACAATCTCTAAACGGGAAGTGCATAATAGTTGAAATTTCATAGCATGTATCTCTAATTTAACCATCATGCTTATATTCTCATATTGTGATACTAAATTTCACAAAGTAAACAGCTAAAGACGTATTGCTAAAGCTGAAATTCAAACATTAAACTGCTGGCCAGGACTTACCCATAACCAGGCAAATCCACAATATACCAGCTCTTATTCACCAAGAAATGATTAATAAGCTGAGTCTTTCCTGCACAAATTTCAAAGTTTTAAACCCAAATAAGCAACACCCAGAAACCCAAAAAGTCCAAGAAAACCATAAAAAAGTTGGGAAAATTCAAAAACCTGGCTTCTTAGATGTAAGAGCAACTTCCTTCTTGCGAACCAGAGCATTGATAAGCGAAGACTTGCCAACATTAGACCGACCCAGAATCGCAAACTCGGGCCGGTGATCTTTGGGACACTCCTTGGCTTTCCCACTGCTCTTCACGAACTCCACCTCCTTGATCCGAGACTCACCCGCGTAGGGTCCGATAACGATGTTGGAGCCGGGCAGGACCATGTCCTCTGTCACCTCGTCCGGGTCGACCCCGGGCGGCACGAACAGGACGGTCCGGACGAACCGGGCGGCGTCGGAGATTTGTCGGGTCTGGGTAGTCTTAGAGGCTGAAGCTGAGACATGGCGGTGGGTCGGGTTGCGGAGGGTCCAGTGGGAGAGATCTCGGGTTGGGAAAGAGAGTGTGGGTTTAGGAAATGGTAGTAAAGAAGAAGAAGGGTTTATGAGAGAAGCGAGTTGGAGACTCAGGATTCTATTCCTCACTAACATTTTTTTTTTTTTTTTTTTTTGGGTTCAGACTCTAATGTGTTTATTGTTGAACTGAGCTAACTTGCACCAGAAACTGGTCCGTTGGTTTCTGATATTCGTGGAACGACGTCGCTCAGGATTTTTATTGAGATTACAAAGGCAAAGGCGGATAGTTGACAGTTCCCCAATAATGGGCTAAGGGCAGCCCAAAAGGTAATAGTATGGGCCAATTTTTTTTGACTTTGTATGAAGTTCATTAGCCAGTTAACAGAGCAAGAGGAGTCCAGTAGGGCCTTCTAGTGTCATTTCATCTTCAAGGAAAACAGTTTACATCCTTTTTTTTTTTTTGGTGAAAAACATCCAAAACAATATGAAGAAGGAATGAATGACGAATCTTCTTGTATGTTTGAAATGGAGGGAGACCATCCAAAAATATAATGTTAATTATATGACATTTTTAATAAGTCATGCAATTTATTTAAATATATACATAGATAATTGTATAGATTGATACGTAAAAAGTTGGAGATTCTCAAAATTGAGTGGTAAAAATATGTGGATTATTAATTTCTTTCTATATGATATGTTTTAATTCAGAAATGATATGTTTTGATTCCTTACATAGTCATGTTGTTTATGTAAGGAATTAATACATATCATATAGAAAGTTAATTGTGCTAAGAATATTATGACACTCACCTATAAAAGAATGAGAAGGTTATGATGATACAGAAGAACCTACCAACATTATGCTAAGAATGTGACACAATTGTTTATGAAGCAACTCATTTTTCAACATAAACCTTTCATTCCAAAGTATCACTAAAGTAGACCGAAATGGACCTAAGCAGACAAAATGACCAAATAGACCAAAGTAGACCGAAATGCTATGCTTATATGGTTTAACAGGAGCATAGGAATAATAAATTATACACTTTAACTTTTAAATATATATAGATAGATAAAATGAAATTAGTGGTGAACTAGAATAAAAAAAAATTCCCAACTCACATTCGGTAAAAATTCTTATGAATTTCAAACCAGAAGATATAACTATATATATGTGTGTGTGTGTGTAAAAATTATTGTAACAATATACGTTTTTGTACATTTTTTATATACAAGACAAAAATTATACTCTAACATAATTTAAGTGCATATATGTGTGAAGCTCCATCCCTAATACTTAAACTCCGGCCATTGCCTCCCACCCCACAAGAATTTTGTATTTGTGGAGTGGCCATCACGTCAAGGGTGCGCAGTGGTATATATGTTTGTACTTGAAAAGAAGACTTCTGGATATTTGGTGCCAAATTGTCATGCCATTTTAGCATTGAATTTAGAAAATTCCTTAATGTTGCTTGAAGCAAGGTATATCAATTGGCCTTGATTGAAGCCTGATTAAGGACCCCATAGGTCTTGTTTTGTGTAATGTGTGTGTATATGTATACACATTATATAGACCTACACTATACAAACAATACCCCAAAAAAAAAAAAAAAAAAAAAAAAAAAAAGAAAGAAAGAAGAAGAAGAAGAAGAAAGAAAAGAGAGAGATTTTTTTTTTTCTAAACTTTGTTCTTTTTACTCAAACAGAACTCAAATCAAATAAATAAAGTGAAAACAAGTGACATGCAGATCATGGCCTTATTAACTAGCATTTATTAGCAATTGCTAGCATATCTGGTATTCGGAGCTGGTAATAAAGAGTAATTACAATGGCTCATGGGAAATCCACATTTTGAACATGTTATAGCATTCCTTTGGCCTGTACTTTGCAGCTATGTGACCCCCTCCTTGCAAAAGTCATACTAATTACAATTCCACTCACTTTCACTTGGCAAAACACTTATGGTTGAATAGCACTCTTGCCTTTACAGTAGCAAATGTGAGTTGGTTTAAGTATCCTCTTGTGAATCTGCATAAAAATCAGAACAATCACAACTTGCAAAAGAACTCAACATTGTAACATACATTAGTACAACCATAGGATAGGTCTACCCTCCAACTTGATCATCTATCCACCATGGACGCCATTCATCAACAATGGACAAATTTAGAGATTTGATCCACAATTGGGTTCCTATGTATGGAGCAACCATTTCATGATCACCACTACAGGATAGATACGTACAGTATTAATACACTTCAATCCGGTTTTCCTGGCTTAATCTTTATTAATTTAAAATTACTTTTTTACCCACTAGTAATAGCAAGTAACAACTTGCCACATATAATTTGTTGTGAAAATGTTGTGGACATAGCATTTCTCTTTATCTCATACATGTTTGTAGTCTGGACTCTAGATAACTCTATATATAGGCACAAAGTTGTAGTTACTCTCCTTAATTTTAATCATTTTCTTCATTATGACCATGATGACCCATTATGAGGGGGAAATTGCTAAACCCACAAACTATTTTACAATTTTTTTTTACAAACTGCTAATGTGGTGATTGGTTATTGGATAGTAAAAAAGTGATAGTGATGGACCCATATGAGAACTAGTAAGAATTTGCTACGTCAATCATTTGTAAAAATGTTATAAAATAGTTTGTGACAATAGTATTACTTGAATGAACACAACTATTTGAGGAGTTTGATAGATTTTCTCATGCAGACCAAAGGCCATCGCACAAAAATCTTATCAAGATTTTGTTTTTGAGAAGTAGTAAGAGACAATATAGATCACTAACAAATATCATGTTCATTTGTGAGTTTAATTAAGGAAAAGGTACTTGAAGAAAAAAAATCCTAGTATTATATGTTCTTCATTTCGATTCTCGACAACAAATTATGTAAAGATCAGTGGATCGGTCGCAATCTTGTCATCTGTATTTTCTATTTAGTGCTAAATAAGCTCAATAAAATCCTTAGTTCCTTAGAGCATTCATGTCCAGTTTCTACAAATTATCTCATTTTATCATCTCAAAAGCTAGTTTCTCTACTATATTATTTCATTTTACAATACGCCCAACATCTCATTTCTTATTTATATCATCTATTCAATAAAATATTAATTTCATCACCTCTTTCTCTCTTTTCTCAATCATTCTCTCTTTTCTTTCTGTCTCTTTTCCTCTTCATTTCTGTGTCTAAAATACACCATAAAAAAAAATATTTTTAAAAAACCAGCCACTACCACTGCCACTCACATCCGAGCAAACCCACCACTCAAACCAGCAAACCCACCACCAATAACAACAAACACAAGAAACTGCCACCACAAGAACCACCAAGAGGGAAAAAAACACACAAGAGAAGGAAAAAAAAAAAAAAAAAACACAAACAGCCAAATACCACAAGAAACCCACCATAGAAATCACCAAACCCACCACCAATCTGAGCAAACCCACAACTCAAACCACCAAACCCACCACCAACCACAACCACAAGAAACAGCCACCACAGAGAAAAAAAAACACAAAGAAGCCTCCAAAAACCACCAACAGCAATCACATCCACAAGAAATAACCACCACATAATCACCAATAGAAAAAAAAAAAACACACACACACACACAAAAAGAAATTGTCGATCTTGCCAACAACACCATCGCCGATCTCATTGATCTAGAAACCCACCACCGCCGATCTCGCCGATCTTGAAACCCACCACGCCAATCAACAAACCCATTACCCATGGTAGCAAACCCAATACTCAAATCCACCAACCCATGACCAAAACCGACCCATGACTGCAAACCCACCCACGGCGGCAACTAGAGAGAGATAGCAGTAAAGAAGAGAGGCAGACCACCCCAACACCACCAACCCAGACCCACGCCACCACACAACCCACACCGCCACATCAACGGAACTTCTATGCCACGCCTACCTCTGTCGCTACCACCACCACACGGGGTTTTGCGTTTGAGAAAATGTAGTTTCTGGTTTAAGGAGTAGAGAGGGCAAAACAAGAACAAGGGAGAGAGGAGAGATGGAAGATGGAGAGAAATGAAAGAAAGAGAGATAAGGTATAAATTTATATGGTACTGTAGAGGAGGGAGTAAAATATATTAAAAATTACAGAAGGGAGCTACAATACTGTCATATATGTAAGATGGCACTATAGCAAGATTATAAAAAATTTTTAGAATTGGAAGACCGGGTAATGGTGGTTTTTTTGTGCTTTGATGCTAAATTATACCAATATATACCATTTAGAAGACCAGATGTGAATGCTCTTACAACTAAATTTACTTCAACGAATGAAGTAAAGATCGACTTAAGTTTTTGTGGCTTACTCCCAATTTTACGTTCAACTGGCATCAAAACTATCACTGATAACCCACCCATGGGAATGTCTGCATACAATCTTCTTGTTTATTGATCAAATTTCATGGACCACTGAGAACAAATTAATGGTTCCAATAATTTAAGAGAACTTGATATGGATGTCAAATTTAATAGAGAAAATGATAAGGTTGCTAATTTCAAGACTCTCTTAAGTTGTGGCTAGGGGGAAGTCAAGAATGTGTAAGTAAAAAAATATCAACATATATAAGTGTGTGTTTGTGGTTTTTGACATTATGTTTTTTAATCAAATATCATTTTTTTTTTATCATATAAGATTGTATGAAGATCAAAAGGAGATTTCCATACATAATTAAGAATTTTAAAGACTTAAATTGTATACTAAAAAGATTAATGAAACTAAGACATTTGTATTGTCTCTATAATATGCTTATAGCTTCATTCTTATTTATTAGATAACTTTTATTTCCAAGAAAAAATTTTAGACCACTTAAATATTAGCATTTCTTAATTATGCAGATTGATTAATATATATATTTTTTTGAAAGGCAACAACTACTTAACTTCAGATGATTAGGTGATTACAATTTAGATTAATCAATCACGGCCATAGTAAATACCAAATTTAAAAATCAAAGAAACAAACACAAGAAAAACACAAATTCGGTGACAAAATGAAAATTGATGGAGAACATGTCAAAAGAATAACCACTACAAGGGTGTCTTTACCCTAATGAGGAAATTCACTATAGAACATAATTTGTACAATATCTAGTTCAAACCCATGACCCTAGACACTACTTTGTTAATGCTACCACACATCAAATTCAGACTTTTTGAACTCTTTGTACATGAACCCCTTTTCATGAACTTCGGTTGTGATCACAATCAAACTCTCTGATATCGACCCCAAGGACCCTCCTTGAAGGTTTGAACTCTGCAACAACACAATGGGATTGTGAGTTCTTTGGCTTCAACTCTAATCATCAAAAAATATAGAAACTTCCTTGTGAATATTGACTTTGGAACTCACTTATTAATCAAATTCAAATTTAGATTTTCTCTCTTTGATGCGCAATACTAGTTTCTCTAAAACCTTGTGAAGACTTGCCCATAATGCCTATTATATGTTTGTAGATAGGATACATAAACTTTGGTAGCAACTGACTTTGATAAAACACATTAGATTGAAAATTCCCAATTCTTGACCAATCAAGTAGCAATCGAACATTAGTCAAAACCATCTTTCAACCAATTCAGAAGTGATCTAAAGGTTGTCGAAATTTTGACTAAAAGTCTTATCAGAGTTGTGACATCACTAAAAAAAGGTATATGACATCAAGTATGGTCTAATAATGAAAATAGTAAAACAATGATTATCTCCCCAAAATTTTAGCAAAAATGATGAATTTGTTATTTGCTAAGTTAGGATATGTTTGCAATGTGAAAGCATCCATAATTTCTTATAACATATGGTGAATAAATGATTGGTGGTTGGCAAATCAGTCACATGCCTGCAAGAATGAAGAATATATATATATACAATAATATACAAAAGTTAAAATTAAAAAATATACAATAAAACGAAAAGAAAGGGAAGGTAAGAGGAAGAGACAGGAGAGTGAGTAAATACCTAAACACTTCAAGACTTTGATCGCAATGGGTTTAGTCCTGCCCCACTATCAATTTACCCTTCAAACATTTTTACCAAACCCACTAGAACGTCAATAATGAAAAACACTACCAAAGTTCTAATCACGGCCAGTGAAAAGTAATTTTGATACAAATCAGTCGGTAGTGTTGACTTCAGGTTTTTTTTTTTTTTAACGGTAGTGACTTATCCACCCAAGTCAACTGAGGTTTGCTATCTTAATTTCGATAATTAATTATTTTGCTTTCACTTTCTTGGAATCACATTATTAACATATTAATAATGTGTGACCCACCAATTCATCAATGATGTAAATTTTACAAATTAATGAAATATGTAAGGACCAGATTTGAATCCTTAGCCCAAAAGATGGGTGGACTTAGGTCCAAAAAGTCCAAAACAATGAATTTGTAGAGAGTGGGTTGGGAAAACTGGGCTTTAATGAATCAGACAATCACTAAAGTGGATTCAGATCACAAGAGAATGAAAATAGACAAGTTTATACTAAAGAAAATCATCCTCAGCACAGTCCGAGGAGATCAGTTCTTATATATTTCTCTCAAGTTTGGTTACAAATGCAATTCTTGATTGCTACAGTCTTTTTCTCTTAATTTCTCAATCCCTACACTATGAAGGGTCTCTTCCATTATATAGTTCTCTTTAGACGATCTTGAACCTCCACTTGTTGATCATCCAAGCCACTACTTGAGTACTTGTCCCATCGAACACCCTCTCAGGCCCTCTGTGTGTTGGGGCAGCCAAAGCAATACTGTTCAGGGGTCTTCTCCACATTAATGTAGCTAGAAAGTTAGCTGCAGAGTATTCAATGCGGTGATAGTAGCCTTCTCCTTAGATATTTTAGGACTTCTCCCTGTACTATGTTTCTGTAATGCTCATCCATATCAACGGAATTTCCTGGAATGTTCCCCAGGGCGGCAGACCACCCCTGCGGACCCCGGCTTTGGTTAGTCGAGGAGGCATTCATCCTTGGACCACCCTCATGGGCTCTTATGATCAAAACTAAAATCTTCATTTACTAACACGGACTTCTCTGGTGATGTTTACTCCTCCTTGGACGACTTTACATCCTCGGCTTGGGCCCCAGGCCAAACATATGCATAGATAGTGAGCTCCCGGGCCCAATACCCCTACAAAATACTACTATCTATCTTTAAAAAAAAATAAAAAAAATAAAAAAAGAAGAAGAAGAAACAATCCAAATCTCATCATATTAAAATTGGGTTATCCTAGTCATGGATTTTTCCTCTTCATGTCTATATATGTTATGATATTATTTGCATATATAAATATATGTGTGTGTGTGTGTGTGTGTGTATCTAAATTTAATAGATATTTTTTTTTTGAGAAGATTTAATAGATAAAAATTAAAGCTTAGAGTAAATTTAACTTAACATTAAAAACTCCAGAATGGTCGTCTACCACGCAACTATAAAAGGTCTAGAATTTTGCCATGTGTCATTTTTCTTTTATTTATTTTTATAAAAACTCAACATATATATATTTTTTATTAGAAACCAATAAATATTTTGAGTACCTATATATCTATTTGATTTATGATTCATATTAAATGTTATTTTTTTTTAATTTATAAATTTGATTGAAGCAGTTATAAACATATTATATTTCAAAAAAAAAGGATATTTTTTTCTCTACATTGGTATCTTAAAATAATTCGAATATTAATTTTTTTTTCACACGTACATAATTATTCTTTGCTATGTATAAAAATTTTGTTTGAAAAACATTATATCATTACATCATTATTTATTTATTGTTAAAACTAAAAGCATATAAACTTACAATTAAATTAAAAATTTTGATATAAATAAAAGTCTCTTGCATCATATGGGACAATTGCAAGCTAGTCAAATATATATATATATATATATATATATATATATATATATATTAATAGACAAATCTGAGTAGATTTTAATTGGATTCTCAATTTTGTGTCAACTTGTCTTATTTAATTTTAAATTTTGTGTCAAGTGAATTATTGAGTGTAAAAATCAAAGAGTCCAAATTCAATTAGATTTTAAATTGGATTTTAATTGGAATCCAATTTTTCGTCACGTGTCCATCTAAGTTTTTATTTTTATTTTTTTGGCAAGTAAATTATTGGGTGTAAAAACTAAAGAGTCTAAAACCAATTAAATTATAAATTATATATACATATATATATGTTAATAGCCAATGCTGAGAGAAAATTCAATTAAATTCTAAATTGGAGTCTAATTTTGCGTCACGTGTCTCATCTAATTTTTAAATTTATGTTTCATGTGAATTATTAGGTGCAAAATTTAAAGAGTCTAAATTCAATTAGGTTCTAAATTGAATTTGAATTTAAGTTCAATTTTGTGCCATTTGTCCTATCTAATTTTTTAATTTTTGTGGCAAATGAATTATTGGATGCAAAAATTGAAAACTCTAGATTTAATTAGATTCTAAATCATATATATATATATATATATAATTGTGATTGTTTTCAAATGTACCCGTGCATATGCATGGGGTTACACACTAGTATTTATAATGAAAAACCATTACATATTTTAGAAATGTATTGTTTAAAAAAATGTGTAAGTTAATACCATGTAAAATTGGATCCCTTTCTTAAAAAAAAAAGGTATAGAATGAACTGTATAATTAATTATTGATAGGCCAAAAATGAATTGACTCCTTGTGATTAATTAATCAATTAATTTAGCCAAGTATATTAATTAAGTTAATTAACATGCAAACGCGTGGTAGCACAAACAAATCACCAAATAACTAAATATGCAGCGGAAATTAAATGACACGGTGATTTGTTTACGAATGGGAAAAACCTAACGGCAAAAACCCCACCGGGTGATTTTCAGGTCACCAATCCCGAAACTTCACTATTATCACAACAAGCGGTTACAAGTAAAGGAATCCCAAGTACCTTACCAATCTACAGTTGAACCCTTACCCCAATACCCAATTGGACTTGTTCTGTAGTGACAGTTTCCCCCTTTTGATGCACGGCTCCCAAGTATGTGACTAACCAATTGCACGGATCCTAGTAGCGACTTCAACACCAACTAGAAAGAGAGGTTGGCTGCAAAGTTCTTCAGTTCATCCACGATGAAGATCAAGAAGATGTTTGGTCACAAAACTCTTTGGTGCAAATACATAGCAACTTCTTCAAGAATGATGAACTAGGGCAAGAACTTCGTCTTCGGTCACAATTTGCTTGAACAGAGTTTTCTCAATGCTTATGCAACTTGTGAACTCTTTGATGGCCCTTAAAACAATCCTTTTATATGCCTAGGGTTAGGAGAAAAGAAGGCCCAAAGACACATTCACGGATCCCAAGAAATCAGATTAGAATTTCTGATTTTATAAACCTCGACAGATAGCAAGGTGTCGAGCAGCTATCGAGCAGGTGTCGAGCTTTAATGAATGTGCATTTCTTCAGCTTGTTTCTTGGACAGAGTTGATGACTTCAACACTTGATCTTGAAACCTTGTTTCTTGAAGTATTAAAAACATCTACAACTACCCAATTACAAGTTGAGTGCATTTTGTCAAAGGATTAGCCAATTACATAAAAGAATGACATATATTCTTAACAAGTGAACCACATATGTCCTAACAATCTCCCCCTTTGGCAACCCGTGACAAAACCACAACAAACAAATGAATATATGAGAGAAGTCATAAATCACTCAACTCATATTCACTTGTCGAATACAATAAAATCTATCCTAACACAAACTCTTGAAAAACTTTGCAAGAAGAGAGTTTATGGCAAGTAGACTTTGACAACCTGTATTTTTGAAACACTTTAAACAAAACTCATTAAGGCATCTTTATGTGAAACATAAATAATAGATTGCATACAAGTATAAGAAACATGTGTATAAAGATAAAGAAGAAACAACACATGTAAAGGTAGGTGAAAGAAACATACATCCACATATAGAGAAAATAAGTACAATGTATGTAAAAACTGGTCACAAGACCTAATGTACAAGAACAATGTATCTGGTAAAGTAGAAAAGAACAACATACATCAAATCCTCACTACATCCCTCATATCCTCACTCTCCCCCTAACAAAAATGTCCTACACTAACTCTCCCCCTAAGAATGACTACTCTCAATATCCAAAACTACTTCCCCTTTTTGTCATGAGTGACAAAGGATAAGAGTGTCAAGTAGATGTCTCATCAGTAGAGCTAGCATCCCCATCATCATCATCATCATCCTCAGCATCAGAATCAGAAGCCACTGGAGGAGGTGGTAAAGGAGTAGCCTCAGGAGCAAAACCACATATGGTTGCCTGTCGTCATGCAATACAACCAACACGAACATTCACCATATACAACTCAGTGGAGAGTGTATCAAGGCGAGCATCCATGCGCTGCAGTTGTGCCATGATGTCTCCAAGTGACATATCACCCATGTAAGTGGATGGAGCGGATATGGATGGAGCTGAATGAGATGGAGCCGGACGGGAAGGAAGAGTGGAATCCGGTTGTCTCGACCTAAACTGCACTTCACTACGTTTTACGGTAGTGGCGTCTATGGCACAAATGTGTGTGAAGTGGTCGGACATAGGAAAAGGGACAGCAAAATGGCATAAGATCCTCATGATAGCAGAAGGAAAGATGAGCTTATCACGGGTCACCGCATCCAAATGAACATCTATAATAGACAGAATGAAATGAGAAGGAAAATCTATGTTAAGATGCTTAAGGAGGGATAGCAAAAATCGAGCACGAGGCTCTGTGATGGAGTTGTAGTGAGAAAGCGGATGAAGTACAAAAGTCATCACCATGTTTAAGAATCTAGGACCTTTAGCAAAAGGCCGACATGATGTAAACTAACGCTCACCCTACTCTGAAGGGCGCTCACAGAAAGCAGATTTGAGCTCATCCTTGGACACACTCCATAGACACTCACAAGAAGGATAGTCAGGAAACTCTATCCTAAGAACCCGAAGCACATTCGTAACAAACTGCGGTGTGACAGGAATGCGTGTACTTCGAACACGAGTGAAGAAAAGAGATACTGAACGATCAATCCCGTGCATGTTGGAGTAAAACTCTTGAATAAGTACGAGAGGACAAGTGACCGGGACGTCACACAATGATTCCCATCCCCGACTGTGAATGACAGAGGGAAGGTCAGTGTTGGCGAAGTCCGCCAAAATGACTTGGCGTTCCGAATGAACACCTCGTCTAGAGAAGTTCTCCGAGAGAGCCTTCCGAGCATCCTCATCACGGAACCGAATGTTAGAAGCAGTAGGATCAGAAGATGAAGATGTCCTAGAACGCAGAGGGTTCTAGGACGGAGCAGACTTACGTTTAGGTGCCATAGACATAACTAACGTAAACAGAAAGAGAGGGAGAGAAAGAAAGACAATCAGAAAGTCCCAAACAATTCAAATATATCAAATATATTGAAAAGAGAGTACGTATGCATGGGAAATGCATGAACATGTGACATGCAAAAAAAATTACATCATGGGCTCAGCTCAATCCAATCCTACCAGCACATAAGCATATTACACACATCTAAATGCATGAAAATACTGTTATAATACTAATGTGATGCAATGCATGAGATTTTAAACACATGTAAATGAAAACCCATCCCAAAATTTCAATAAACACAAATCAATTTTGAAAACCCCAAAATTTTTCAAAAACCCCAAAACCTAGGTTTCAAAACATGAAATGCATGAAAAATGAAGAGATTAGAAGCTTACCAAGCGTAGAGAAACTTGAAGAAACCTTGAGGAACAAGATTGGAGTGAGATGAGAGTGTTTGGGAGAGAAAAACAAAGAGCTATTGAGAGAGAGATCAAGAGAATTGAGAACCGGATTGCACGAGGGGTTTATATAGAAACCTCAGTAAATCTCGACAGATGAGGTATTGAGAGGTGTCGAGCCATCTGTCGAGGAAGGTGTCGAGAATATGAACGTCGACAGCTACAGGTGTCGAGGAGGTATCGAGGAAGAAACACCAGAACCAAGAATCAGAAGCTCGATCGATCGACCAGGTGTCGAGAAGGTATCGAGGAGATAGAAACTTTCTCGATCAATCCACCAAGTGTCGAGGAAGTGTCGAGATTGCGATAAGAAAAAGCTTGAGAAGCTCGACAGATAGCTAGGTATCGAGGAGGTGTCGAGCTTGCTTTTAAAAACAGTTTTTCGAGAAGAGAAAAACACAATCATGAATGCAATCTAACATGCAACTCAACCAATGATCCAATCAACATATTAAGCTCTCAAAATCATCTCTCAAAAAAAATTTTAAGCACATGGATCTCAAAAACACACATACACACTAAACAAGTCTAACAAATTTTATATTTCAAAAATAAATCAAGACAGTTTAGTGAGCATACATTAGCACATGTAAAACCTTGTGATGGCCAAATCACATTGTACTTGCACATGTATCAAGAGTAGCAAAGAATATTGAGAGTTGTGTGTGAAGAACATTACAAGATTGCATAAGTGTATACATGTTATGATGATTTGAGATATGAGAAATTCACTTTAACTCACACACAATCATAACTGTTTGATGCGGACTATCACCTTCGAGGTACATCCTATAACTCTCACATCTCCTAGAAAACACGCTTGCAATCATATTTAAAACATTTTTGATCTTTTTGCTTTATATTTTCTTTGCATATTTTTTTTTAAGCATATCATGCATGGACATATAAAAGAGAGAAAAGAAATACCCAACATGTTAACTTTTAGATTTGTTTACGAATGGGGAAAATCTAACGGCAAAAACCTCACCGGGTGATTTTCAGGTCACCACTTCCGAAACTCCACTATTATCACAACAAACGGTTACAAGTAAAGGAATCCCAAGTACCTTACCAACCTACAGTTAAACCCTTACCCCAATACCCAATTGGACTTGTTCTGTAGTGACAGTTTCCCCTTTTTGATGCACAGCTCCCAAGTACGTGACTAACCAATTGCGCGGGTCCTAGTACGCGACTTCAACACCAACTAGAAAGAGAGGTTGGCTGCAAAGTTCTTCAGTTCATCCACGATGAAGATCAAGAAGATGCTTGGTCACAAAACCCCTTGGTACAAATACACAACAACTTTTTCAAGAATGATGAACTAGGGTAAGAACTTCATCTTCGGTCACAATTTGCTTGAATAGAGTTTTCTCAATACTTATGCAACTTGTGAACTCTTTGATGGCCCTTAAAACAATTCTTTTATATGTCTAGGGTTAGGAGAAAAGAAGGCCCAAAGACACATTCACGGGTCCCAAGAAATCAGATCAGAATTTCTGATTTTAAAAATCTCAACAGATAGCAAGGTGTCGAGCAGCTATCGAGCAGGTGTCGAGCTTTAATGAATGTGCACTTCTTCAGCTTATTTTTTGGACAGACTTGATGACTTCAACGCTTGATCTTGAAACCTTATTTTTTGAAGTATTAAAAACACCTAGAACCACCCAATTACAAGTTGAGTGCATTTTGTCAAAGGATTAGCTAATTACATAAAAGAATGACATATGTTCTTAACAAATGAACCACATATGTCCTAACAATTATGATTATTTTTAATTACATCTGTGCATATGCATGAACTACACATTAGAGCACCCACAACAAATGTGCCAAATGTCAAATATTTGGCACATTTGACACACCAAACACTAAAAAACACCTCACAACAAATGTTCTATATGTGCCAAATTTTTACCATTTGTGTCCCTACCGTGGCAAGTTTGCAACGGTACGGACACAAATGCCAAACCAGAAAAATAATATTTTATTCGACTTTTCTCTCTCCTCTCAATTCTTTATTTGATTTTTTCTCTCTCTTCTCAGAATCTGTCTCTCTCCCAAGTTCCCAACCCGTGTTCTTCCTCTTCTCACAATCGAACGCGAGCAAGAAGCCCATCTACGGCACAGAAGAAGGCGGCAACAGCGGCCAAGAGAGGAGGAAAGGCAGCTGCGACTTCGTCAAATTTGGTGGCGGCGGCGGATTCGCAGAATGGAGCGGAGAAGTTGGCGAATGGGGTTGAGGCGCTTCTGAATTTTGATCTCTCTCTTTAGCTTGATTTGTTGGGTTGTGGGTTCACAGTTGTATGATGATGATGACTAATTAGCTTAATTTGTTGGGTTTGCCATGGTGGTGAACGGCTAAGATTGCCTCTCTCTTGGGTTCATTGATGGTGGTAGATGGGTTTGCCATGGTGTGAGCTTGAAAGTGGGTTTAGCCGGTGATAGGTTGGGGTTTGGCAGGTGATCTCACCTTGAGGCCGCCGTCGATCTCACCCTCTTCCCTCTCCTCTCTGTCTGCCTTTCACTCTGCCTCTCTCTGGTTGTGGGTTTTTTTTTTTTTTTTTTTTGGCTACAATTTGGGTTGATCTAATATTGGTGAGTAATTATGGTGGTTGGTTTGCAGTAGAGGTGTTGTTGCGGCAGTGGATATTGGTGGCTGGTGGTTGTGCCGTTGATGTTGTTGCTGTTGTTGATGATAATGGGGGGGAGGGGATAATATATTATTTTAATGTGTAGTAAATATTATTTTAATGTATAGAATTGAATGATAAAACATCTGATAAATGGGATGTTGTAAAATGACGTGGTAAAATAATAAAGTAGGCTTTTGATGTGGCAAAATGACATTTTTTATCGAACATCTGATACGGATGCTCTTAGCTAAGAATAAAAATATGTCGTTAATAACAAGGCTTACATGATAGTATAGAAGTCAAAGAAATAAGAAGAAAAAGAAAGGGTTAAAGAGACTTAAACTTTGGGTCGTTATAAAATATTCCTCATCCAATTTCCAAATTACCCTACATGGACCCTTACACACGCAGTTCCTTTGCAAATGTCACTGCCTGACTTGCGACAATGGCCCCGTGAGTTCAACTGAATGTGGATTTTGTATTTATTTTGCTCAGAGCTGCTATAATGTTTCATTAGAATCACGAATCACCACTAAAGGTGGAGACCATCGAGTAGGACTCTTACATGGCTCTTGGCTACTTGCTTTTTTCAATGAAATAATTATCTATTTTGCCGTAATGCTTGTTGAATAACATAACAAAAACTTATAATTCAATAATTCCTACACTTACTATATATCTGTTTCATTTAGGGAAAATACTATTTTAGACCTTATATTTTGTGGTCATAGTTAATTTGGTTAATACATTTTGGCAGTAGTCAATTTAGTCTATGTTATTTCAAATTACAGTCAATTTGGTCCTTACCGTTAACTCACAAATGTAAAATGTCTATCTGGCTAACGGTGTGCCTTGATGGCATACTTGAAGCTTACTTGGTGTATAGAAAAACCTCTGCAATTTATTAAATTAAAAAAAAAAAAACCATGTCAGAAAAAAATAAAGAGCAAAAACAAAATTTTGAACCGATGAAATTATGAAAAAAAGTAAAATGAATTTACCAACGTTCGGGTGACCTAGTTGGTAAAAAACTAGGCCAACAAGTTTTAGGACTTGGGTTCGAGCCTCAAATAACTAACTGTATGTTTGTGCTCCTTATATCTCATTTCTATCCCAAATAGCCAAACTAACTTAACTGACCGGGAGTATGGGGTTCTACCCAGGAGTAGTTAGGGTGCTACTATAGTTACACTTAAGTAGGGAAGCCACATTAGTTGCCTCCCTCTAACCATTTTTTGATTACCAATAAAAAAGTAGAATGAATTAAAAAAAAAAACTCAAAATTCCCTATTATTTTTCTTCCATTTTCTTGCAATCCAAACACTAATTGGCTGGAAAATGAACCAAAACCACAAACCCAGATCAATGGAACTCAGTACAACACACACAAGATTCATAAACCCACAAATACATAGAAATTTAGTAGAACCCACCTTCTAAAAGTACCCAAACCCACAATCAATGGAACTCAAAATACCAAGAAACCAAATCCAAAAACAAACAACCACCATCAATGTTTTGAAAATCAATCAAAAAGCCAAGCCCATAGTAAAACATATCTAGAGCTAAAGGACAGAGGCAACAAACTTGAGGAGCAGTGGCCATGGGTTTCGATCCATTTTGCAACCATGCCCTAATTCAACTCGTCTTTATATCTTCTTCATCTCTCTAGGACTACTATTACTCTTTCCTTCTAATTTGTTTTCGTTTAAAAATTTATTGTTTGGTTTTGTAAACCACAAGTACTATTATAGAATCATGAGGCTGGTTTTGCTGTTTGTGTGAATTTGTTGGATTGCTTTGCTAATTTTGATTTTGAAAGTGGAAGTCAAATTCTACGATGGCGAGTTGTTTCCACTGCTATTTTACACATTGGATTTAGTTTATTTTAGCTTAAATTTTGATTTTGTTGTTTTTTCTTTTTTACGTGATATTTTTTTATTAAATTGTTGAGGTGGCAATTTTAATACTATTTTGTATGCCACGTAAGTTTCAAGTGGATAAAATTCTGATTGAAAACATTATGTTATTACATCATTATTTATTTATTTATTGTTTAAACTAAAAGCATATGTACTTACAGTTAACTTTAAAATTTTGATATAAATAAAAGTCTCTTGCGTCACATGAGACGATTACAGGCTAGTCAAATTAAAAGAGAAATTCAACCGAAAGAAAAATAAGAGGAAAAATACACTGTTCACAACACACTTACATGATAGTTAAGTAAAAAGTAAAATAAGAAGAAAAAGTAGCTCTACACGACTACACCTAATCAAATTACCCAGGGAAAGGGTTAAAGAGACATTGAAATTTGGGTTCTAAAATATTCCCATTTCCCAATCCAAATTCCAAACCACCCCACGTGGGCCAGATTGGACCTGCAAATCTTCTTCTTCTTCTTCTTCTTCTTCTTCTTCTTCTTTTTTTTTTTTTTTTTTTTTTTTTTTTTGTCTTTAAAGATTCGAAGATCTCAGGGAATTTTTTTATCTGAATGACCTCAAAATCTATTGCAAGGGTGATTGAAATTTTTAAGTGATAGTGGCTAAGAGCATTTATATCCGCAAATTTTATCATATTTTATTTTACCATCTCAAAAACCTAATTTATCAATTATACAATAGTATTTTATAATACACCCAGCATTTCAACTTTTATTTTTACCTACAATATATTAAAATAATATAAATTACAGAACAAAATAATATAAAAAAATCTCTCTCTCTTCTCTCTTCATCTCTGTTCTCCTTCTCTGTGTTTTTCTCTCTTTCTCATCCACCCACCACCAACCCAAACCCATGAACATCACCCACGACCAAAACACAACTCAACCACACCCATGAATATCACCCACGACCACCAAAAATCACCACCACCACCACCACCAGGAGGAAAAAACACGGCCAAAACATAACTTAGCCACGCCCATGAACATCACCCATGGCCACCAAAAATCACCACCACCACGGCAACCCTCTCCACCACCACCACCACCACATCAATCACAAATCCACCACCACTAGGAAAAAAAAAAAAAAAGCCACGACCATACCCATACCCATGGCCAAAACCCATCACTAAGAGAGCCACCAACCTCTCTTTCTCCTTTAACCTCTAGTACCGGCCATAACCGGGGAAAAAAAAAAAAACATCGGAGCAAACCCATCAATAAAACCCACGCATCACGATCGGAGCAAACCACAAGCCCACCCATCAATAAAACCCATGCATCAATAAAACCCAAGCCAAATCGAACCCATCAGAGCAAACAACATGCATCACGATTGGAGCAAACCACACCCACATCGGAGCAAACCCATTGGAGTAAAATATCGAATCCACATCGAACCCATCGGAGCAAACAGCACGCATTACCATCGGAGCAAACCACACCCACATCGGAGCAAAACATCAAAACCACATCGGAGCAAAACATCGAGACGCGGCCTAGGCTTGGCGTTGTTGGGCAATGGTGGCCAATAGTGGCCTAAGGGAGAGCAAAGGGAGAGGGAGAAATCTAAAAGAGAGAGAGACATGGGAGACAGAGTTGAGAAAGTGGGAGAGTCAGGGAGATAGATGAGAGAGAAAAGGAATAAAATATTATTTTTGTTTTTACAATTGAGCTACAATGCGATTCTACATATAGAATCGCACTGTATCACAATTGCAAATTTTTTTTGCAATAGTCTACATTTACAATTCCAGATGCAGTGGGGTTTTTGGGCTTTTATGCTAAATTGAACCAACATATGGCATATATCATTCCCAATGTGAATGCTCTAAGGAATTAGATTGGTAAGATCAGTTTGATTCTAGGAAGAAATCATTTCTAGAATCTCACTTCAAAATTCACTATGGTTTATAACATTAGTTGTGTACATTCGGATAAAAAAGTTGGTAATAAATCGACAATTGTACTGAATTTCACAACAAATTTGTAGTGTAGAAAGCCAACCCAGCAAACTTAATTTTTATGAAATCTCATAAGCTTTTGCTTTCGTTTAGGGTCTTAGAGGGTTTACCTATTTAGGATTGACTTGTTGCCAAAATACAGTCTAAACGACTAATAATGAAAGAAGTAAAAGAACGTTGTTGCACAAAGATAGTTTTGTCCAAAATGCTACTCACTTTTTTGTTCCCATTTTTTCTCTACATTTCTCCTCAATTTGGGGAGAATTTATTTTGGGGCTGAAAAGAAAACACTTGGGCTCTACCAGTTTTCATCCCCTTCTTCTCTCCCAACAAAATAACACAAAAAGTAATTTTCTCTCTGCCTCTTTCCATTATCTCCCAAATCTTCCTAACCAAACAGAGTATTAGAGTTTTGAAATGAAAATCAAACTTTTGGTAAAGTTTATGGAGAAAAAGTTTGTTTAGTTAATTTTTTTTTGAACATGAGCCAAGCTGGAGCTCATTACCAAACAAGATTGATAATAATTTAGTATCATATGGACCTATTAACAGACTTATACAATTCAATCTCAACTCTACATTAATATATTTTTAGACAAGTACACATATAAAATATAATATTATATATAGTTAAATCGAGCTCTCATGTTCACAAACACATTGTTATTTTTGGACTTGGCTTGTCTAATAATTAAGCCTAAACTTAAGGTTTAAACTTGGCTTGTTTTCTAAACAAACGAACATAAACAAGCTTTTTCCTGAGTCAAGCTCGAGTTGCTCATGGCCTTCTTGATGGGTTGATCCATCATTACAATGATCGGATGTGCCTTTTTAAAATACAAACGAAGTTTTCTTGAAGCCACAATCAATGCGAAAGAAACCTTTTCCAAACGCAGGTATTTTCTTTCTGCATCTTGGATAGCTTGGCTTGTATAGTACATTGGCTTCTATATCCTGTATTTTTCACTAATCAAAGCTGAGCTTACTACTATTTAGGATATTGCAAGATAGAGATAAAGGTCTTCCCCCTTTATGGACGGGCTTAGGAGTGGTGGTATTGACAAGTAGTCCTTTGGGTTGTAGAATGCGGTTTCACATTCTTTCGTCCATTCGAAAGCTTGCATAAGTGTTTTGAAGAACATTAAACACTTGTCCGTAGCTTTTAAAGCAAACCTATTCAAGGTTGCTACATGGCCTGTCAGTCTCTATACCTCCTTCACTGTTTTGGGCAATGTCATCTCCAAAATGGCCTTTCCTTTCTCAAGATTGGCCTCGATCCCTCGTTAAGAAACCATGAAATAGTGGAACTATCTCGATGATACTCTGAAGGTGTAGTTCGCAAGATTGAGCTTCATTTTATATTTCCTAAATGTATCAAAGGTTTCCTTCAAATCGTCCAGATGATCCTTGGTCATTTTGCTCTTGACAAGCATGTCATCGACATAAACTTCCATGTTTCACCCAATTTGCTTGCTAATCATCAGATTTACCAATCTTTGTTATGTGGCCCTAGAATTCTTTAGCCCAAAAGGCATCACCTTATAGTAGTAGAGTCCTTGGCTCAGTATGGAAAGGGAAGCTATCTTTTGGGCAAGCATGTTTAAGGTTGGTAGAGTCTACACACATCCTCAATTTCCTATCTGATTTTTTCACCATGACGACGTTTGCTAACCACTTAAGGTAGTAGACCCCCCGGATGAAATCTGCTACCAAAAGCTTATCCACTTCTTCCATTATAGCCTGGTTCCGTTTAGGGGTGAATACTTGTCCTCTCTGCTACACGGGCTTCTTTTTTAGGTCAATGTTCAGATGATGCTCTATGATACCTCTATTGATGCCTGGCATGTGTTCATGAGTCCAAGCAAAAACATCCAAATTTTCTTTCAAGAAGGATATCTGGTCGTCTGTTACTGACGATGATAGTGTTGTTCCTATCCTGGTTGTTTTGGATGTGTCTCCTTATACCAACTCCACAATCTTTAAGTCTTCAACTGGTTCTTGTTGCTCTTCTTCGATAATCCATGTGTAATCTTCTTTTCTCGCTAGAACAACTTGGTAGCATTCTCAAGCCAGTACTTGATCTCTGCGGATCTCCCCTATCCCATGGTTAGTTGGGAACTTCATCTTGAGACAGTAGGTCGAGGTTGCAGCTTTCAGTCGGTTGAGAGTTGGTCGTCCTCAAGGTGACTTAAAAGGAAAAAGCCTTTTAGGGTCTATCTTTATTTTTTGGAAGGCCGTCATATACATGATATCCGCTGAGCTTCTATTGTCAATCAGTACACGATGAGTATTGTATCCTTCTATAGAAAGCATGATTACTAGTGGGTCGTCATGGGGCTGCTTCACTCCTTTAGCATCATATTTTAAGAATACAATATCATCTACTCCTATCTTCATGTGCTACGTCATTGGATGTCTAGTGTGCACACTATTAACTTGTCATTAGTGGGCTCTTTGTAAGGATTTGTACGATCCTCTAGTGACTGGCCTCCCATTGATCATTCTCGTCTCACTAACAATGGTCCCTGCACTATTGTATGATTCTCGATGTCTTTCCCTTCCACCTTGTCATGTACCTGAAAAACATCTCTCCTATCCCTTGCTTGGTAGTCTCCAAATCCCTTAGAGTTACATCAATCATGGTATTGAAAATTAATTGATCCACAAATAATTCCACTAGCTTATTCCACACCTTGGTTTTATTTGGATCCAAGTTATAGTACCACCTTGATGCACCTCCCATAAGTGAGAGAGGGAATGCATGCAAAGTTTGTTTCTCATCCAATCCCTTTATTTCAACAATGCTTAGATACCTCTTAACATGTTGTTTTGGACCTCCAGTCCCATCAAACTTTTCCACATCAGAAATCTTAAACTTTGGAGGCAATGCAATGGGAGTCTTGGAGCTTGTGCCACCTATGTTGTAGAGACAATTATCCATCCCTTAAGCCTTATGGAATATTAGTTGCATTTTCTCCATCTTTTCCTTCATGGCCACGATGTCCACGGTGAGCTTCTCAAATTGCTTATTCCTTTCATATTCGGCCTTATCCATTTCATCCCAGTCTTCCCCTTCATCTTCATCATGTATCTCTACATGTATGGGCTTTTTGAGCTTGCCCTCCCCTAGCTTGGTGAGACGTCCTCCCATCTTCTTGAGAGTATCATTTTGTTCTTTTATTGCCTTGAATATTTTTTGTGCAGTTGTGTCATCAATTGGAGTAGCCATTCTTTCTTGAAATACTTCCTCTTGAAATCTTTCTTCTTGATATGCTCCCTCAATTTTGACCAAACACCTTCCGTTCTTTTCTCAGACCCAAATTGGAGTGGGGACGTGCTTACTTGATCTTGGTGGTGCAATGGTGCTTGAAAAGAAGTCCCATTTTATTAAGCCCATTTACCAATTAAAAAGTCCTTTTTATTAACTTAGATGTTCTTAGAAAGTATTTAAGTTCATTTTAATGAAGGCCCAATTACACAATTACTCCCTTTCCTCTCTTGAACCTTCCCCCTTATTTTATTGGGCTTTAGTACATTTACAATAAGCTCTCATCTTACTCTCGTGGGATTTCATTAGAATGTGCTTAAAGATTTTCAACCCTTTGTCTCAAACATGGGCTTACAATGTATCCATCACCTTTGGGCTCTTCCTTTATCATTCATTATCATCATTGTTTTTTGAAGTAGCCCTCTAGCTATAATATATTGTAGTCTTCCTTTCAAAGTCCATGAAATTCTTATCATTTTGGACCTTGTCATACAACAAGGAGGTCTAAGATTAGGGAATTTCATATTGACTTTGTAGGATGTTGGATGCTAAGTCCATAGCATACTTGTTACCTTAGGCCCAAGGTCCTCTTTTTCAAAAGGCCTTTTGATTTGGGCTTATGATAGCAATTAGGCTATGGCTTTATGAACCTTTCAAGTTAGAATATACCTTTGGATTTTAGGACAAGCCTCTTACATGTGAGAACTTCATTTCTTTTATCCTAACATCTTCGGGTATGCCATAACTTTTAGGTCATCCTCAAATTTTTATATCTTTTATTTGTCCTTTACAATAAGGTGAACACAAGCTATATGGTTGAACAAAAAAAAAAGGATATAAAGGGTACCCTCTTATTAATAGGATATAGGATCTCTTTAAGTGTGAGTAAGCTCCCTAAAGCTAAAAGGATAGATCAATAGGTCACTCACAACTAGGCGGGTCATGATTCCAACCTTGGGCCTAAATAGACTGTAGTGGATTGGTGGCAAACTGTTAACGTACTCAAAGCTTATTATAGGCAATGACACAGATTGTGAGTTAGTGGGATGAAATTTGAAAGACTTTGGCCCAAATGGAGCGTACTCATCTTCCCACTCATCACCAATCGGGGTGAAAGGGACAAAAAGTGCCAAGTGAAGTGCGTGCACACAAATATTGAACAAGCTTTTATTGAAATTAATAAATGAGACACATTGGAATCAAACTCTCTATCCCCAGCGGAGTCGCCATTTTGGGCGCAACTAGGGGGAGGGGGGGATTACACCTTGGTCTAGGAACCATATGTACAGAACCCTTTCACGGAAGGACAGATCTTACTACAAGAGCAAGTGTTCGGAGTTTACGTATGGGGATGGGAAGGTGTTAGGCACCTAACCCCACCCGACCTGAAGGTCAACTTCCATTCATTGTGTCTTATGTCTTAATTCTATTAAAGTCATATTCAACATTGTATTCTATACTCACACATACACTAGCATACATCTAAGCATACAACATAACGTTTTCATCCCAAACCCTAGCATACATCTATCATGACATTGCATCACATATCTCATCCAAGGCAGCAAGTAAATCATGGTAGAAACATAGACATGTTAAGATCAAACAAGCATATTTTCTTGTTCAAGGCGAAATGTTGCAAATATACACTTATGTTCATCAAAGTAAGAGCATAGTCAAACAAATGCATGTTCATATGAATGCATGATTTACCTCACCTACCTTATTGAATCACTGCACCTATGCATCAATGCATGGTCTTATCTGAACGGTTTTAAACCCCTTAAACCAATCAGATTAACCTAGTTAATTAGCCAAGCAATTAACTTAGTCAAGTTATGCAATTCTAGGTTATCACAAATATACAATCATATCAAAAATATAAAGCAGCGGAATAATAAATAACACAATGATATGATCACCTAGGAAACCACACGGTAAAAACCTGGGGAAGATTTGACCTAGCTATCCTTAAGGTAAACTTGAATCCACTATATGAAAGAATCGAAGTTCATACAAAAGGACTTACAAGCTCCCCGCTTGACTTCCTAATGCTACCTACCAGTAGAACTTACTGACACGACCACGTGCAAACTCCGAATCCACGGACTCCTTCTTTCTTGGATTCTCCAATCAGCTACAAGCACCCACGCTTGTTATTCTTTAAGCTCCAATAGCAGCAACCGAGTTGATCATCAAGATATTGAAATAATCTCTATCTTGAAAACTCTAAGTTTATGTGAAGGAAAGCTCCTCAATGATCTCACAAGAGATTCACACAAACAGCAATGTATGAGCAACAATGCAACAAGAGCAACTCTAAAAACGTGGCTAGAGTTTTTCCTTTTAAACCTAGGGCAAAAACAGAAAACCCAAAACGTTTAATGAGTTAGGGCTGAGTTGGAAAATTCTGCAAAAAAGCATTTTGGCCGACTTTCGATCGATCGAGCCAGGCCGAAATGCACCAATGCATTTGCAGCCTCTCGATTCTAACTTTACATAAAATATATAACTTTGAGCGAGCCTAAATAAGACTAAACATATTGTTTTGATCATGGTTTGCCAATATTACACATTAGAGTTCTAAATACATAAATTCCTAAATCTTTAGAACCTAACATTATCATATGCATGTTCATGGCATATCAAAGAATTTATTGAAAAGAAACCCTAATCTAACATATGAGGAATAAACAACGAATAAATAGAGAAATAGAGACATATACAGGTGGAAAAAAACTAGAGCAAAGGCATTTTAGATAATTAAAACAAGAAAACAAAAGCACAAAAGTTCAGATGAGGGTTTCTATGCACGAGTATGCTTGCACATACATAGGGCTTACGTACAGAGCCTAGTTGTATTTGTACGCATACTTTGAGTATGCGTGCACATGCAGAGAGCATGTGTACGCATACGCCCTAACCTAAACTCATGAAACAAGAACAGACCAGAACAAAAACTAACAACCTAACATGCTTAAAAATAGAAAAACTATATAAACATAAACTAAGAAGACATATTAGAACATATATAAACAAAACAAACAAGAAAAAAGAATTAAACAAAGAAAAGAAGAGAAAAGAGACTAGAATGTTATACCTCAAAAGCAAAACTCTTTGGCTTGATTTTGATCATTCCCCTCTATAAATCTATTCACAATAAAAAAAAAAAAAAGGTGATTAGTAAACTTAAAACTCTAAGATCAAGGTCAGAATAGGCCTCAATCAGAAAGATATTGACTTTAGGATGTTTTGTGAAAAACTCCATTTATGATTCACTATTTCTAATGAATCTTGTGTTTTCCCTTAGGATTTTCTGTGTGTTTTGAAAAGGTACAATGTATGGCTTTATATAGTGAGAAAAATAGGGGTTTGGAATGGTTCCCAGATGATATGAGATTCATTCCAAACCTCAACTTTAATGCAGAAAAACTTGTCTTTCATAGTTTCTGGAACCTTAGCTTGCACACACATGCCCATGTATGCATACGCATGCATAAAGCATGTGGATGCAAGTTTGGCACATGCGTGCGCATACGCATGTCTAGGGTTTCGGTGGCCTTTCTTTTTCAAAATAGTTTTATTTATTTCATAAAAGAGTTACTTTTTCCATAAATATTTTCCTTAAGTCAATTTAAATTTGATCAAGCCTAAACCAGCCTTGGGCTTTAGAATTTCAACATCATTGGGGAACATGGGCCCGAGTCGTTAGGGTACAAAATGTAGTGTCTGCAATGAATGACGATTGAAGGCCATATGATGACTATTTTGGCCCAAGGACAGCTGCACGAAGAACATGATGAGAGAGGCACTTTTGCCAATTGATTAAGGATACTATTACAGAATTCAAAAGATGTTGACTATAGATATATGGCTTCAGTTAATGTATACCCTTAGAGTATATATTAATCATCAATTTTGAAAATGATTTTATAAAAAATTAGAAAAATTGATAAAAAAAAGTAAGTCATATTTTCATTAAAAATTTTCCTAAAATGATTTACTAATATATGGCCTAAGGGCATATATTAGTAAAACCCTAGATATATAGTGTCATTGTGAGGTGCCTGAGTGAGTAATTATTTAATAGTTTTAGAACAATGCTCCCCCTCTCACATTATAATAATTATCACTAATTAACTTATTGTGAGAGCTCTCATTCATATGAAATGAGGGATTTTTTTTTTAATTTTTTAAATAGAAAACTTTATGGAAAGGAGGGAGAGTTATTACGAAGGGATTGAAAAATATTTTTTTAGCATAAAATATTTTTACTTCTATGAAATCTAAAAAAAAGTAATTGGAAAACAATCTTATTTCAATCAATTTAACAGTGATTGATTTTAAATTTGACTAGCATTTCTCATAACATAAGAGCATTTCTATCCAGGATTCCAAAAAAGTTCTATTTTATACCCTCAAAACCTACTTTATCTATTATACCAAGAGAAATGATATGTCCACAACAGTTTCACAACATTTTTACAACAAATCTTAAGTGGCAGATTGTTACTGGTTGTTATTGTTAGGGAAAAAAAGTAATCTTAGTATTATGTTCAAATTTGAACCAATAAAAACTAACCATATATGATTTGTTGTGAAAATGTTGTAAAAATGTTGTCGATGTAGCACCTCTCTTATACCAACTCACTTTATAATACACTCTATATCCTAGTTTTTATTTTTACATACAACCCATTAAAATAATATAACTACCCAATAAAATAATATAAAAATAAAATAATATTCTCAAACTTCCTCTCACTAAATTTTGATCTCTCTTCCTATCTCTCTCTTAGCCACCCATTGCCACCACCCACAACCACTGCTAATCAACCAAATTACACCACCCAACACCACCGCTGAGCAATTCAAACTCAATACCAATACCTAGTAACCCAACAAAAGCCAATACCCAAACCCAAACCCAAACTCAAACTCAAAACCCAAACCATCCAATATTGTCATCGTAGAGCAACCCACTACCACCACTCACAACCACCACTGATCAACCAAATCGCACCACCTTCCATTGCCGAGCAATTCAAACTCAATAACAATACCCAATACCCAAAAAAAAGCCAATACCTAAACTCAAACCCAAGCTTAAACCCAAAACCCAAACCACCCACTGCCAGAGCAACTTACTGCCACCACCCACAACCACCACCGATCAACCAAATAACACCAACCATCACCACCGAGTAATTCAAACCCAAAAAAAACCCAATACCTAAACCCAAACTGAACTGCTCTGCCACCCACCTTGAAGAAAACTTTTCTAACTCTTCCTATACCCCTTTGCTCTCACCAACTCTTCCTCCTCATCATCGTCATCATCTTCACTGCAGCAAGCACTAAAACCCACCACCAAACAGACCCAGCAAACACTGAAACCCAACACCAAACCCATCGGAACAAATCCCCCAAACCATCAGAACAAATTACAACCATTGAACATAAATCCAACCACCCAATCTCCACCCAAATGCCGACCCAAACGCCACCAAAATCCGAAACGCCCACCCAAACCCACCAAACAACAACCACAACCGAATTGTTTTCTATAACAGTGAGCAAAATGATTTACAAAGGAGACAAGCTAAGAGAGGAAAGATTCAGTTAGTGAGAGGGGTTGAGGGAGAAGAGAGAAAGGAGAAGGGAGAGAGAATGCAAAGAATTGATAAGAGAGAGAGAGAGAGAGAGAGAGAGAGAGAGAGAGAGAGAGAGAGAAAGAAAAAAATAAATATATTATTTTCATTTGCAATCTAATGAACAATTGGTTGTAAATATGGAAACTGATTGTTCACGGATGCTTAACAATTTCAGATTCTCATCGCCAGATGGAGCTCTCTTCTTGGGTTTTGGTTGCTAAAATAGCGAGGGGTTTTACACCCCTAATTCTAGTGCTCTAACATATGTAAGTGATTGAACTCCTATAACTAAAAATACTGAAGTAGTTCAAATGGGATCAAAAATCATGAATGCCTAAAATTTATTACCTTCTACATATATGCTTTGATATTTAGCACTCATATTTCTACAATATATATATATATATATATATATATATAATTTTATAAATACAATAAAATTTTTACTTATGACACTCATTACAAGATGGTTGCTCTTTATAATTTGGCCAAGACATGAATTGATTTTTAGTGTTAGCAAATATTTTATTTGACAACAAAAAACTTTTCTATTTGAGTTAACTAGAATCAATTGCAATATATATCTTTTAAGCATATCCCAATAAATTGTAATATTACAGTTGCTAATATGCTAAATTGGTTTCTTAATATAATTTGGATATTATTATTTTCACACAAATGTTATTATTGATATTATTAATTTTTTTTTGGTGTACAAACAATTTGTTTGAAAAAATTTTGATATTACCTTTTTTTTTTGGGACAAAAGTTATTACTTATTACATCAATATTTACCCATTTTCGTTTAGAATAAAAGTACATATACTTACAATTAAATTTATAAAATCGTTATAACTAAAAGTCTGGTGTATCACCTGGGCCAATAAAGACTAGTCAAATTATAAAAGAGAAGCAAAAGAATATTGATATAAATAAAAATATTGTTCATTACATGGATTATTATTGATTACATGATAGTCAAGTTAAAAGTCAAATAAATAAACTAAGGTTTTTTAGTGGAGTTTGTGACGTGCATATGTGTTAGAACTCATTTTTCTTTTCCTGTATATTTGTAAAAAAAAAAAAAAGTCAAATAATAAGAAGAAAAGTAGCTGCATTTGTTTCTAAAAAATATAAAAAATAAAAAGTCAAATAATAAGAAGAAAACTAGCTGCATTTGTTTCTAAAAAATATAAAAAATAAAAAGTCAAATAATAAGAAGAAAAGTAGCTTTGCGCCTAACCCAGGGAAAGGGTTTCTTCCACGAAAGAGGCAAATTGTTGATGACACAAATCAGACGCTAGTGTTGAGTCTGTTGACGTGAAGAACGTACGTTATCAATTTATTGCTACTGAAATTTAGAAAAAAATTAAAAAAATGAAGCTACTTCTACCACTTATTTGAGTAGAATTTTTGAGGTACTAGACAAAATTAGCATTAAGGTATTACGAGAGTGTAGAGAACCTAAACTTAACCGAGCCTACATTTATACTAACAGAGATAAGTACATTTTACGTCTACCCATATATAATATAATACAAACTTCTGTCTCTAGCTCTACCTCGAGCTAATATTTCACCAGCTTTCTTTCCTGCTTGTCCAAACCAATGAAGCTTCAGAACCCCAATTTTCCTACATTATGCTCTATATTCCTTCGTGGGATTCTACTCTTTACTGTAACCCTTCTATGCTTGCAACCTACCACTTCTTCTGCCACTCCAACAAATGAGACTGATCGTTTGGCTTTGCTCAGATTTAAAGAATCAATCAATGACCCATATGGAATCTTGAACTCAAGGAATCATTCTATCCAGTACTGCAACTGGTATGGGATTACATGTGGCCGCTGGCATCTAAGAGTGACGGCCTTGGAACTAGAAGGCCATAACTTGCATGGAACCATTACACCTTACATTGGCAATCTCACCTTTCTCAAGGCTATCAACCTCAAAAACAACAGTTTCTATGGTAAAATTCCAAAGGAAGTTGGTCATTTGTTCCGATTGCAACACCTAAATCTTTCAAATAACACGTTTGGAGGAGAAATTCTAGCCAACTTGACCAATTGCTCCGCACTAAGGATGATGGAGCTAAGGTGGAACAAACTTATTGGGAAAATTCCCATGGAGCTTGGCACTTTGTCAAAGCTTTTTTCTTTTCAGGCTTCTTCAAACAATTTGACAGGAGGAATCCCACCTTCCTTGGGAAATCTTTCGTCACTTGTGCATTTTCGTGCAACACATAATAATTTAGAGGGAAATATTCCAGAAAGTATAAGCCATTTGAAAAGCTTATCATCTTTCACAGTTGGAAGCAATAAACTGAACGGTATGATTTCAGTTTGCTAGCATTTACAGATAACCAACTTAGTGATAGTCTTCCAGCAAACATAGGCCTCACTTTACCTAATCTTCAAACATTTGACATAGCTCTTAATGAATTCTTTGGAACAATCCCTAGTTCTTTATGCAATGCATCTTGGCTTCAAATACTTGATCTTGGTGATAACAACTTTGCGGGATCAGTTCCAACTAATCTTGGAAATCTACTACATCTTGAATGGCTAAATATAGGTCCTAATAAACTAGGAAGAGACTTGGACTTCTTAACATCTCTAAGAAATTGCAGCAAATTGGGAACACTGGATTTTACTTCAAACCAATTCAAAGATGTTTTGCCCAATTCTATTGGCAACTTGTCAACACAGCTTCATGGATTATATTTTGGAGGCAATCAAATATCAGGGCTGATTCTGCAACGTTGCACAATCTTATCAACTTAGTTATGTTGGGCATGGAAGGGAATCTTTTAACAAGTGTGATACCTACTTATTTTGGGGAGTTTCAGAAGATGCAAAGACTTCGTTTAGGGGGAAACAAATTGTCAGGACAAATCCCAAGCTCCTTAGGAAACCTCACTAAATTGGGTGAACTCTCTTTGAATGACAACAATTTAGAAGGAAGAATACCTCAAAGTATTGGTAATTGCCAAAGTTTGCAACGGTCGGATGTTTCACAAAATTACCTTAGTGGAGTCATACCGCATCAAGTTTTTGGTCTTTCCTTGATATTACTCAATTTATCATACAACTCATTAAGTGGAAACTTACCTATTGAAGTAGACAATTTGAAAAATATGTATTTATTGCATGTCTCCGAAAACAATTTGTCTGGTGAAATTCCTTTGACAATTGGAAGTTGCTTGAGCTTAAATGAGCTATTCCTACAATGGAATTCTTTCAAGGGGACCATACCACCATCCACGGCTTCTTTGAAAAGCCTTGAATATTTAGATGTTTCACGAAACAACTTATCAGGGTCGATTCCAAAGGGTCTAGGGAAGCTTTCATTCCTAAAATATTTGAACATTTCATTCAATGATATTCAGGTTGAGCTACAAACAGGAGGAGTTTTTAGAAATGTAAATGCAATATCAATAATTGGAAACAATAAGCTTTGTGGGGGTATTCCACAATTTCAATTACCAACATGCTTCAAAGCTATGAGATCAAGAAAGCCCCTTGCTTCTAGATTAAAAATCACAATTGTTTGTGTTGTTACATGTATTCTTCTAGTTTCATCCTTTCTTGTTCTTTATTGGAAAAAAAAAAAAAAAAACCATTGTCTATAGTCTCAAATATTGATCTCCTTCCAACAATTTCGTGCAAAATGCTCCATCAAGCGACTAATGGATTTTCTCTTAACAATTTAATTGAATCTGGTAGTTTTGGAGTAGTTTTTAAAGGAGTTCTTGAGCAAGATGAAAGATTAGTGGCTTTGAAGCACCTAAACCTTCAAAAGAAAGGAGTTCCCAAGAGTTTTATAGTAGAATGCAATGTGTTAAGAAATGTTTGGCACCGAAATCTTGTAAAGATCTTAACATGTTGCTCTAGTATAAATTATAATGGTGATGAATTCAAAGCACTAGTGTTTGAATTCATGACAAATGGGAGCTTAGATATGTGGCTACATCCAATGGTAGATAGTGAAAATCAATCAAAAGATTTGAGCTTTCTTCAAAGACTTACTATTACAATGGATGTGGCTTTTGCATTAAATTATCTTCACAATCATTGTGAGCAAAAAATCATTCATTTTGATTTAAAGCCAAGTAATATTCTTCTTGATAATGAGTTGATTGCTCATGTAAGTGATTTTGGTTTAGCAAGGCTTCTCACAAATGCTAATGATTCTTCCCAAAAGCATCCAAGTACAATCGGGTTAAAGGGATCTATCAGCTCTACTGCTCCAGGTATTAACTCTCTTATTTAGTTTTAAATTCGTAACTGTTCAAACATACTGCTTGTTTTTTTTGGTCACTTTATCAAAAGATAGGATTTAACTCCATGAATTTTCAAACATATAGTCTTTCCAATACTCGTACCATTTAAATAAAAACTCTCTTGCTTATATTTCTAGGTTTCTTAGAACACATATTCACGCGGATAAACACACAAGCACATAATTAATTTTATATTTTTCATAAAATTGAAAATTTTGAAGTAAAAATAAGATTTAAATATGACTTAAACTCTGAGAAACGCCTAAGTTGATTTGCTGGTGGACTTTTCAATTTGCAATCCTTTGACTAAGCTTTATATCTTCTTTCTACGCATATATATCCTAAATCAAAATGAAGCAGCAAGGAAAAAAAGAAGTAATTTGACCCCTTTGGTAAAGCTACGAATAACTTCCTTCCATTTTAGAAGTAATAACATTTGTCATTTTACCTTTAAATAGATATTTGTTCTATGTTCTTGACTTTGCTTTTTGTAGACCTTCAATCCATATTTTCACTATATATAGAGAATTGCTAAATTTTCATACATTATATGAGTTGTAGATTATGGCATTGGTGATGAGGCATCAGCTGAAGGGGATGTATATAGCTTTGGAGTCCTTGTATTGGAAATGTTCACTGGAAGGAGGCATACTAATAATATGTTTAGAGATGGTTTGAATCTCCATAACTTTGTTAAGATGGCACTACCAAAAAGACCTGTTCAAATTGTCGACCCACTACTTTTACCAAGAGAAGCTACAGCATTAATGGGAGCAGCAACTGCGACAATAATGGCAAAAGAAGAAGCTGATAACAATGATGACAATGCCAATGAAATTGAAGTAGAAGAAGCTGATGACAATGAGTTTAAGCAAATTGATGCCAACATTCAAAAGTTCTTACTCTCAATCTTTAAAATTGGAATGTTATGTTCAATGGAATCCCCAAAAGAGAGAATGAGTATGGAAGAAGTCATTAAGGAACTACAATTGATAAAAAAGTACTTTCATTAGTTTGGGGAACCTCAAAGGTAGACCAAGTAGATCCCAAGTCAAAGGTACTTAATTTTGATTAAAAGACTGTCCTAGGTAGTGTATCTTAGTCATTTGTTTATGGGTCCTGTTAAGAGATGCACTTAGAGTATTTATTAATAAGAATGTTTTAATATCACCTTTTTTTTTTTTTTTTTTTTTGGAGAGAGTTTTAATATCTCTTTTATGGGAAATATAAAAAGTTGTTAAAAAAGTAAGTTGTTTTTTTCTTTTTCCTTAAAATATTTCTAAAAATATTTATTAAACTAATACTTTTAAGGCATCCGTTAACTTTTCTTTTTGTTTATTTTCTTTAGTTAATTTGCAAGAACTTCTTTAGTACATAAAGCATGCAAATTTTATGTTTACCTTGTATTAAATTTAAAGCTGATGATCCTTGCTAATTGCGCAATTAGATTTTCAATTCTCATTCATAATCAAAAGCAAGATTTTCTGTAATAAAAAAAAATCAAAAAATCAAAAAAAAAAAAAAAATCAAAATCTAGATAGAATTTGTCACCTTGTAAATTTTTTATTTCCATTTTCTTTTTTCAATGATCCATGCAATAGTTATTGTTTTTGATTTTATCAAGGTATGGAATTTGTTGAGCTAACGAACTTTTTTGTGATCCGCAGAGCATGAAACTATTGAAAGAGATTAAATCTCTTTGATAATGCTAGGTTAATATCCGTTGTTGAAATTATCAATGGATTGTTTCCTCTCTCTTCTGGTGAAGGAGTTGTCCTCATGTACATTGACTGGTTCTATTACTGTAATGTGTTTATGTGCAATTCTTAAAAGCCTTTATGGGAAGGGAATGTATCAAAGATGCCGTGTGAGTTTAGAACTTCAGTTGTTTTTATTCTGCATTATTCTATTGTTCAAATAAAAGTGGATCCTGCGTTCTTATTTTCATTTAAACTTTAAGGTTTAAACACCAACAAAATTAGAGAGTGGATTTCAGCAAAAATTCAAGGAAATCAGTTCATCGTATGGTGTAGTTTAATTCAACTCAGGGTCATGATTCGAATTATTTTTCTTCAATTTAAATGCATTAAAATCAACACACTTTATAATGCCAATTACTGATAGTATCATATATTTTGGTATATAAGATCTCAAATCCTCTTATTGTACACCAATAATATCCCACCATATCGTATATTTATATGAATTGCTTTGGCTGCGGATTGAATGACTGCAGATTGAATTACCTAGACTTGCTTTTGTGCAACCACTTATGCTTGCACAGTCAAGCACTTCTTAAATTTGATGGGTACTTGTTCTTTTATTAACCCATTTTTTAATGTGCAGACAATCCAATGCCACACTTGTAGTTTTTTGTTTTTTGTTTTTTTTTTTTTCAATTCACAAATGGTAAGGACCAAATTCATTGCAAATTGAAAATAACAAGGATCAAATTGACTGTTATTAACATGTAGGGACTAAATTGATTGTGACCACAATATGTAGTGACCAAAATGGTATTTTTGCCATCTATGTATGTACAACACAAATTCGGTTCAGCAAGGCTTCAGTGGCAGCAGTGGTAGTATTTGCAATCTGGCTTCTGCTTCACGCAAAGACTTATCCAGCTTTCTCTCACAATACCCGCGCCAAGCTACTTGGATAATACGGGCTGCCCACGTCCTCCATTGTATGGAGTAGAACTTGGAAGTCATCATCGCAAAAATGCATTATGTAGAAGTTTTTGTTTCTATAGACCTACATTTTTTAGACAGCCGTGATAATAATTATCTAAAAAGTTGATAAGCATGGCTTCAATCCTTGCCTGAAAGTGTGCTGGAGCTGCCTGCTATGAAGATGCTGAAACTGAGATGCCACAAACTTCAAGTCATTAGCCATTAAAGCAAAGGCTTCAACATCTATTATAGTCACCACTGTTCTAGTTGAGATGGGGAGATTTGTAGAGGGGTGAGGATCCGATGCCCAAGTAAGAAGCTCTTCTCCACAGAAGTCACCAGCCACGAGAACAGCAGAGTTAAGGAAATCAGTCCTTCCACCATTGGTAGTCATAGTGGATAGGGTTCCTCTCATGATAAAAAGCGTCTCATCCACTGGATCCCCCTCACGGACAATGCAGCTTTTTGCTGTGTATAGTACTGGCTTGAGATGATCACAAAGCGCATCCAATAGTTGTTCATCCATTTTTTCAAACACTGGCACCTAAAAAGATAAAATTGACTGAATGAATGCAAGAGCTAGATGTTGGACATGAAGGGAAAAAAATTCAAAGAAAAACACTCACTCTCTTGAGAAGATCTAAGCAAAGATGTCGCGTTATGTCCCTCCTTAGGTCTTTAGGAAGGTTACGAATTAGATTCTCTTCCTCAACACCTCTGGTTTCTTGCCATTTATATTGTTCGTATCATCTGATCCGCTCCCTTAAGTTCTTAGGGAGCATACGGTGGGACATCCACTGTTCAGCATCAGTCCTTTTCACTCTCATCTCTTCCACTCTCACTGTTGTGGATTGCAGATATTTCTATAACAGCACAGAAACATAATATATTAATATAGCACCTTGGTTCATCAAATCAAGGACTATGAAGATTCCAACAAAAGGTTTCAAGTTGGAGTTAATAACGGATACACTTGTAAGATATCACAGTTTTAACTGCATATTGCCAACAAGTAATGAGAATAATACCAACCCAGAGATTGATATGAAGACAGCAAAGATTATCTCCCCAACATAAGTGCTTATTTTCAGGTTTTGGCCAAGAGAACTGATGAAACAAAAAAAGAAAACACAAGTTAAAAAAAAGCCTCTAGCTGTAAAGTATTCACTCACAATGAGATCATATACAGTTTTGACTGCAAGGCAACTGAGTAAGAATATAATTTGAGGATCATATATTTACTAACCTAAGACCACAAAGACCCCACCAAAAGCAGTAAAAGAATTTCTCTTGAAAATTTATTAATTCCACCACTCCAGATTTAAGAGCATCAGTAAATATTCCAAAGTTGAAGACCATTTTATTTTTAATGTCATTAGGATCAATAGAAGAGCAAATGTAATATAGATTTGCAAAGTTTTTGTTACGGTTCTTTCCACAGTAAAAATCTTTATCTTCACAACCAGTAGTGTTGACACAGAGATTTGTGATCAGAAAATCTCGGAAGTATTGCCTTTAAAAAAAAAAAAGCAAATCTCAGAAGCAGTGTAATTAAGTATTCAAAAACCACCAAATCAACTTACGTGACTAGCGAGCATATACAGAGAAAGATTGTAAGCAGCTCCAGCCCATGCTGTCTGAGTTAGTATGCCCGCGGTTCTTGTTACTTCTACATATAGTGGATAGATCCGGCAAAGTCTTGGCACATATTGCAAGAAGATTACTAACTTCTGTACGTTTTTTGACCCCAGCAAACACAACAGATTAACCTAGTTAATTAGGTCTCGGCACTTTTCAGACCCTATTCCGGCGTTTTTACTTGTGTCGGGACAGCCTTTATGGAAATATGAATATAACCTATACCAGCGCTTTTGAAAGCGCTGGAGTAGGTACTACCTATGCCAGCGCTTTCAAAAGCACTGGTGTAGGTCTTGAATGAATATAATTTAAAAGGCCTATACCAGCGCTCTCAAAAGCACTAGTATATGTCTTGAATGAATATAATTTAAAAGGCCTATACCAGCGATTTTGAAAGCGCTGGCATAGGTAGCACCTATTCCAGCGCTCTCAAAAGTGCTGGTATAGGTCTTGAATGAGTATAATTTAAAAGGCCTATACTAGCGATTTTGAAAGCGCTGGCATAGACAGTACCTATTCCAGTGTTTTCAAAAGCGCTGGTATAGGTCTTGAATGAATATAATTTAAAAGGCCTATACCAGTGCTTTTGAAAGCGCTGGCATAGGCAGTACCTATTTTAGCGCTCACAAAAGCGCTAGTATAGGTCTTGAATGAATATAATTTAAACTAGCGCTTTCAAAAGCGCTGGCATAGGCAACACCTATTCCAGTGCTCTCAAAAGTACTGGTATAGGTCTTGAAAGAGTATAATTTAAAAGGCCTATACCAGCGATTTTGAAAGCGCTGGTATAGGACTTGAATGAATATAATTTAAAAAGCCTATACCAGCGCTTTTGAAAGCGCTGACATAGGCAGTACTTATTCCAATGCTCTCAAAAGCGCTAGTATAGGGCATATGCCCATACCCTATGCCCAACCCCTATTCCAGCAGTTTTCAAAGCGCCGGAATAGGTCCTTTTTTTTTAATTTTTTTTAGCACCTGTAATGTACCTACAATACATATTTTTCAGTACCTATTTTATAGCAACTGTAATAAACCACAATTCATATTTTCCAATAGCAAATACAATACCACATTAAACTAAAAAACTAAATATATTTAATTACACCAAGCTTATCTATTACAACGGTTTTTAAAAGCGCCGGGAAAAAAACGCTGGGACATGACAATTTTTTTGTAGTGCCAATTACTACAGTGGGGGCTGGACTAAATGTTGTGATGATTGCAGAAAGAACATAGAGTTCTTGTAATAAACCAGAGTAATGATACTTCATACCGATCAATTGTCAGATGCATACCCGAGGCAATGGAAGAATTGACAGAATGCCAATCAAGAAGTATGTGGATAAGTATCTTTTTGCAATAGCCACCGTATCATTTATTAGCACACCCCTTCCAAATACTCGAGAAGAAGGAGCAATAAACGCTGCTTGAAACTGTAAGCTTATATGAAGTATATAAAAGACATCAAAGAGTGAACGAAGAACACAAGCAATAATTGTTTGAGTTTCATCTGAATCAAGGCATTTATCCTTGTCATCGATCACTGGGATGTAAAAGAACAAAGGATCTAGGGCAACAGCTATGACACAAGAGAGCACAAATATTTTATTCCAAGTTGGAAGATCTTGACCCTGTGGATCAAGAAGTATCTTCCTAGGACAAGGACCTGACTCTTTACTTGGCTGATCACCTACAGAAGGAATGCCATTAATCTTCAAAACATTGCCAAAAGTTGATCTTGGTTTTCTCAGTTGTGGTCCATCATCAATAGAATATTTTTGCCCAGAAATCTCTAAGAACTCCAATCTTCAAACCTGGATGAAAAAGAAATATAATAATAAAGTAGCAAGCATAAAGAAAGTTTCAACAGTTATTTAAGTACTTGAATGGATACTACCAGAATGAATAACTTATTGGAATCCTTTATAAACTGATACATATGAGTGGTCTCTAACCATGAAAAGGTGCTCTAAAAATGAATAATGAAAGAACAAGTGACAACCCAGTAATTCACCCATTTGCAGCATTACCAATCGCCAAATTAGGTCATTTAAGTTCTCTATATGTTTATAGCCTAAACTAGAATGTCTTTTAATGATCCTAAACAACATGATTTTTTAGATTTTTCCATCTAGTACTTTCTAGAATAGTTTCACTTGCTGTCTTCTTATTATATACCAATTGCATATACAATTTGACTTTGGAATCTAAAAACCCTAATTAAGTTCCAATTGTATCAATGATTCAACGTCACCTACAATTTTAAAATCATTACAAATTAGACCCTTACGGCTTATAGTGAGTGACAAATAAAAGTGAAGGAAATCCAAATAAGTTGCTCTTGATACCTGTCTAGGCATTACAGGTATTCAATATGAATCATAGTATTTTTTTACACTGAAGAATATCACAAAACAGATTATTCATTTGTAAAAGAGAAAATAGAATAAATACAATACAATATAATTTAAACACCATTATTGAGTTGAATTTTTGCACTAGAATACTATTTATCATTTATTTGTGGGGCTTTTTAGTGTAAGATTTAGTCTTAAATGTAACTTACTGATTTTGGTTACTTTTAATTAGTATATTTTATAAGAGTCCAAATTATAACCATTTTCAAACTTTATGAGTAATTATGATAGATATTGATGCAAAACAATAGATATTTCATAACTTAATTAAAGATCTACGTTTTTCATGAAATTACTCCCAAAAATTTTCTTATTCCATGATACCATCAGCACATATAGACCTATAGAAGTAACATAGACACTCTGATAAAATTGTGTGCTTAAAAGAATCAAATTAATAGAAATATTAAAAAAATAAATGGTTAAATTAGAAAATTAGTAAGATCAAATATCATATATAGCTTAATAAGAGTTTTTTATTAAGAGAAGATTATGTTAAAATAAAAGGAAGAAAATAAAAGATTTAGACAAAGAATGAGAGAGTAGACGCAAGACTTATGTGGTTCAACTTGATAACTTACGTTACCAAAAAAAAAAAAAAAACTGTGTAGAACAAAAATCCAATATTGGGTTGGGTACATATACACACAAAAGTTGATTTGTAAGGAACATTTATTATGCTTGAATCAATGATAATTGATATGCCTTGATTCTAGGCATGATAACGGCCTAACATGCCATAACTAAATTGTGTATCAATAAAACATAGAAGAGAAATATATTAAAACACATAAAAGTGATAAAACACATGGCCTTTTTGGTAAAGAATTTTCATCAACTGGTAAAGTCTTTAATGTTTAAATAAGAGATTTGGGGTTCGATCTCCTCCTATACCCAAAATTGATTGGTGTCTTAGTCTAATGTTAAAAAAAAAAAAAAAAAAAAAAAATCATATTAGATGTAATTTAATTAGACAAAACATAAAATTGATAAAATTTTCACTACAGATTGCAATTAGACCTTATTTTACAATTATATATAGAGAAAGAGGGCGTTAATAATAATTAGTTGCAATAACTTATAATTTTTTATTGCAATAGAAGACTTAATACGTTACTGCATTAGAAAATTTTGTTGCAATAATTCAAAACAAAAAAATTATAGTAATAAATTGATATTAATTATTTTTTCCAATATATTACAACAAAATTTTTGAGTGATAACCTATTGCAACAAAGATATCATTAGAATAACCTGATAGCAATTATTTTGCAATCTATTACAATGAAAAATATGAAATAATAAATAATTACAACAAAAATATATTTGTTGTAACTTGACTCGAATTATTTTTATCAATTATTTGTAATTTATTGTAATAATAATCGTGAAACAATAGCATATTGTCATGAGATTGCAAAATAATTAACAAAATTAGTTGCAATAGATTGTAATTAGGCCTTATTTTGCAATTATAAAGAGAGATTGATTACATATTGGTTGAGAATCACATACAATGTGACATTGTGTGTATAATGGTTCATATCATTTCCTTCAAGATCAAACAACTAATTTTATTCATTCAATAAAAAGTAAAAATAAAAACATACTAAAAAAAGGTATGCCTAGACGTGTTTTGTACTTTGTCAAAAAGCGCAAACTAACATTACAAATTTAATTTGCTTGCGATCCATTTTCTTCAGAGCAGAAGTACAAGTTCAAATTTGAGAATCTGTTCAATGAAAACCCAGAATTGTGCATGGTAAAGTAGAAGCCAAAGAGATAATTAAGAGTAACATGTATGCAATTTTATGACTACCATAGATAAATTATTGAGCAAAACCTAGTGCTAGTTTAACATAAACTTAGTTTCATTAGTTTATTTAACTTAAAAATAAGTCAAGTAAATGTATAGATGAATTAAAAAAAGATAACAATCATGCAGAACTTAACATTTAACAAAAAATAACAAATAAAAAAGAAGAAAAAGAAAGACGCGTTGTACTGTACCAAATAGGTAATGTATAGGCAGCATGATGGTGGCCTCTGTAGCGATGTCATGCGAGGCCTCTCTCAATCTCTCCACTCCAATCTCTTTCTCGGACTCTCTCGACTTTCTCTCTCTGTCTCTCTCACTTTTTTTTTTTTTTTAAAATTTTATGTGAATCGGTTTCTTATATAATCCTTGCTTTCTTGAGCAAGCTATTTCACATGATGTTCTCTCTTGATTTTTTTAATAAATTTTTAAGTTTCCTATAAAAAAAAAAGCGCGAATGAGCTGATGCACTATAGCTACAGTGCCCTTTTGGTTTGTTCAATTGGCACGGTAGCTACAATACCTAACGTTTTTTTTTTTTTTTTTCCAGTATTCGGTTTGTGTTTTTTTTTTTTTTTTTTTTTTTTCTTTCAAATATTTATATTAGCTAGCATATATATTGTTATAATGACACAAAAAATTTTAGTCCAAATGCACTATAGCTACAGTGCCCTTTTGGTTTGTTCAATTAGCACTATAGCTACTAGGGGCGTGCATGGATCGGGTTGAGTCAGGTTAAGGGAATTTTTTGACCCAATCCACCATGATGGGTTAAAAAAAATTCAACTTAACCCAACCCATCACATAAATCTAACCCAACCCACATGGGTCGGGTTGGGTTGAGTTGAACCCATGGGTTTGACAATTTTTTTATTACTATTATTATTAAATTGAGCAGAAAAAATATATCACACCTGCCACCTAAGTTGATAAACAAAATATACATTAATATATGAACTAATATTCCAACTCAGTTATACATTAATATATGAACTAATATACATTAATATTGGCTTTTATATAGGATAGGAGGAAGAACTACTTATTTAAAATTTTTTATTAATTATATAATATATTTTAAATTTATATTAAATATATGGGTGGGTTGGGTCGGGTTTGGTGGGTTTGAAATTTTATGACCCGAACTCAACCCAACCGCTATAAAAAAAAAAATTTTGTAACCCAACCCAACCCACCAAGCCCTAAAAACCGACTCAACCCACCAAGCCCTAAAAACTGACCCAACCCGGCGGGTTGGGTTGGGTTAGGTCGGTTTTGGTGGGTCGACAGGTTGGCTGCACACCCCTAGTAGCTACAATGCCTAAATTTTTTTTTCCTAGTAATTTGTTTGTGTTTTTTTTTTCTTTTAAATATTTATATTAGCTACCATATATATTGTTATAATGACACAACAAATTTCATAATATTTTCACAATTATTGAAATGTCAATTTCTTACAAGTCGAAATAAAATAATAAAATGTGAGACGATGACCAAGCACAACCGAAAATAAATGTCTTGAGAAAATGTTACAACACTTATTGTTATCACAATATTTGTGATTAAGTCACTTTTTCTCTCTCTCCTCTTCTTGTTTTCAATTTTGCATTACTTATGTGTTTTGCTTTCTTGTTTTGAGTCAGTCTAGTTTTATGCATTGCTTTGGTTAACATGTTTTTGTTTGTTTATTTTTCAGTTTTGTTTTATTTTGCTTTTCATAAAAAAAAAATACAAAAATAGTGTGTGTTTGTGTACATTGGTACTTGTGTACATTGGATAGCCATTGAAACAAAATTTTCTAAACTTTGTATCTCTTGTAACTTAGATGAGCATCTCAATGCACAACTAAGCAAGTGAGCTTTGTGGCTCGTGGTTGTGATGAGTAAGATTAACTAATCTCTTTGTACTTAACACTTGTATCACTCTTTTTGACGGGAACGACTAGAAAAACCTAAGAGAAAGGCATAAATAACCATTTCACCACTGTTGCCCGCCAATCATGAAATGACATTTGTATGCTTTGGCATAGCAAAAGTAAAATGTTAAATGTTTAACATCATTGGGTATTTCTTTTCTGTCTCTTATATGTCCATGCATGATTTGCTTAAAAGAAAAATATGCAAAGAAAAATGAAAAGCAAAAAGAATCAAAATGCTTTATATATGATTGCAAGCGTGTTTTCTAGGAGATGTGAGAGTTATAAGATGTACCTCGAAGGTGATAGTCCCCATCAAACAATTATGATTGTGTGTGAGTTAAAGTGATTTTCCCATATCTCAAATTGTCATAACATGTAGACACTTATGCAATCTTGCAATATTTTTCACACACAAAACGCAATATTCTTTGCTACTTTTGATACATGTGCATGTACAATGTGATTTGGCTATCACAAGGAATACATGTGTTAATTTATGCTCACTAAACTGTCTTAACTTGTTTTTGAAATATAAAATTGGTTAGACTTGTTTAGTGTGTGTGTGTGTGTGTGTGTGTGTGTTTTGGATCTATGTGCTTGACATTTTTCTTGTTGAGAGATGATTGTGAAAGCTTAAAATGTTGTTTGGATCTTTGGTTGTGTAGCATGCTTGATTGCATTCATATCTATGTTTTTTCTCTTCTTGAAAAACTGTTTTTAAGCAATCTCGACAATTGCTAGGCACCTCTCGACAGCTAGGCTATCTATCGAGCCCTTTCAACTTCTTTTTATCGCATTCTCGATAGCTTCTTGATAGATACTTGATCCATCGAGGAACTTTTTGGATGCTTGATAGATGCTCGATAGCTTCTAGATCCATCGAGCCCCTTTTGCTGTGGACACCTCTCGACATATCCTCGATAGCTCTTCGATAGCTAATTCACGCGTTTTAAAGCTCGACACCTCTCGATCCATCGAGCTTTATGATTTTCTATATATAGGATCAGCGTGAATTTCTCTCATTTCTCCCCGATCACTCTCGACAGAATAGTGTCTCTCCCTCTCCCAACACACTTCTCTTCACACTCTTCATCTTCCCCACTCATTCTTCAATCTGATCCTTGCATTTTTACTTTGGTATGATCTTCTTTCTATCTTTTTATCATACATTTCATGCATTCTGACCTAACTTTTGGGGTTTTTGAAAATTTTTGGGGTTTTTCAAAATTAATGAAGTTTTTGTGAAATTTTTGGGAGGGTTTTGCTTAAATGAGTTTAAATCATCATGCATTGCATCAAATTTACATTATAACAATGTTTCACGAATTTTAGATGTGTGTTTACTTTGTTGTAATGATGTGTGCTGGTAGGTTTGGATTAGGCTGAGCCCATGATGTTTTTTTTTTTTTTTTTTAAGTTTGCATGTCACATGTTCATGCATTTTTCATGCATACGTACCTTCATTTATCTTTATTTTGATATTGATCTATGTTGGTCCTTTTCTGCATGTTTCTTTCTCTCTCGCTTTCTTTCGGTTAGTTGCTCTATGGCACCTAAACGAAAATTCACTCCGTCCCAAAACCCTTTTTGTTCTAGGGCATCCTCTTCTTTCCTTGCTAATTCTACTCCTTTTGTTCGATTCTATGATGATAAAGCCCGAGAGGACTTTTCGGAGTACTTTTCATGACGTGGCATTCATTCAGAATGCCAAGTCGTTCTATCAGATTTTTTCGATACTAACCTTCCCATTGTCATCTACAGTCGAGGTTGGGATTCACTGTGTGGCATCCCAGTCACTTGTCCCTCCATGATCATACAAGAGTTTTACTCCAACATGCACGAATTCGATACTTCAATATCTCAGTTTGTCGAGGTACGCGCATTGTAGTTACTCCAAATCTTATATCCGAGGTACTACACGTACCAAGGGTAGCGCAACCTGACTACCTCGATTGCGATCGTCTAAGGACTATGTCCAAAGACGAACTCTCATCTCTTTTCTGTGAGACACCTTCATCTTGGGGTGACCATCAAAACACCCTTTGCTCGGGCTTTGCAAAAGGTCTGAGATTCCTTAACATGGTGATGACATTCATTCTTCATCCTTTGTCTCACTATAACTCTATCACAGAGCCTCGTGCTCGATTTTTGTTATCCCTCTTAGAGGACATTTCTATTGACTTCCCTTCTCACTTCATTCTATCCCTTATAGATGTCTATAGGGATACGGCAACCCGTGATAAGCTCATTTTTTCCTTCGGCTATCACGCGGATCCTTTGCCATTTTTCTGTCTCCTATCCAGAGTCTACACACTTTTCCGTTATGTGTGCCATAGACGCTGCTACCATTCGACGGAGCAAGGCCCAACTTCTACCGAGGTGGCCACGGACCAAGACGGTGACTCCTCCATTCTTCCACTCCTTCCACCTTTGCTCCTTCGTCTTCTACGGGTGGAATGACTCTCGAAGCCATCATGACATAGCTTGTGCGCATGGATGCTTTCCTTGACACACTCAATGATGAGCTGTGTTAGGTGAACACCCGTGTTGGTCGTATTGCACGACGACAGGCTGCCATGGGTGGTTTCACTGCTTATACCTCTCCATCTCCACCGACTTCAAAGGATGAGAGTGATGATGGCCCCGGTAGTGATGAGGACGATGGTGCTACCTCGCCTAGTGATGATGAGATGTCTACTTGATTTACTTACCCTTTGTCACTCGTGACAAAAAGGGGGAAGTAGTTTTGATATAAGAGTAGTCATATACATAGGGGGAGAGTTAACATAGGAGATTTTTGTGATAGGGGGAATGTTTATACTATGAGGGATGTAGTGAGGTTTTTATGTATTTTCTTTTATTTCTTTTACATTTACCTCATCTATATTGGTCTTGTGACCATTTGACATACATTGTACTTATATTTGGGTTTATATATGTTGATCTATGTTATTCACCTATCTTTACATGTGTTGTTTCTTTTCTCTCTTTATTCACATGCTTCTTATATATTGTATGCAATTTTTTATTTTTGTTTCACACTAAGATGCCATGATGAGTTTTGTTTAAAGTGTTTTAGAAATACAGGTTGTCAAAGTCTTCTTGCCATGAACTCTCTTCTTGCAAAGTTTTTCAAGAGTTTGTATTAGGATAGATTTTATTGTATTCAACAAGTGAGTATGAGTTGAGTGATTTATGACTTCTCTCATATGTTCATTTGTTTGTTGTGATTTTGTCATGGATTGCCAAAGGGTGAGATTGTTAAGACATATGTTCATTGTTAGGAACATATGTCAATATAGAATTGGCTAATTCTTTGACAAAATGCACTTTACTTGTAATTGGGTAGATCTAGGATGTGTTTAATGCTTTAAGGAACAAGATTTCAAGTTCAAGTGTTAAAGCCATGTAAGTCTGTCCAAGAATCAAGTGAAGAAGTGTTGGATTTTAAAGCTCGACAACTAGTATCTATCGATGTTTAAAAAGTTGTTTCAGCACGATGCTCGACAACCGCTTGATAGATAAGTTATCTGTCGAGGTTTATGAAAATTAGTTTTTTAGAGCTAATTTTACTTCAATCTGTGAATACATGTTTGAGCTTTCTTTTCTCACAACCCTAAACATATATAAGGATTGTTTTAAGGGTCATCACAGCGGATGCAACTTAATGCAAAAGTTTTTCACAAGCATATTGTGAACCGAAGACATATGCCCTAGTTCATCTTTCTATTCAAGAAGCTGTTGTGTTTGTAAACCGTAGAGTTTTGTAACCAAGGAGCTTCGTGATCTTCATTGTGTGATGAATTGAAGAACTTTGCAGCCAACATCCTTCTCAAGTTGGTGAGTAAGCTGCGTACTGGGATCCGCATAGCGAATTAGTTAGTCACGTACTGGGAGCCGTGCATTAAAATGAGAGATTGTCAATATAGAACAAGTCCAATTGGGTATTAGGGTAAGGGTTCAATTGTAGGTTGGTATAAGGTACTGGGATTCCTTTACTTGTAACCACTTGTTTTGATAATAGTGAATTCTTGAGAGTGGTGATCTTAAAATCACCCGGTGGGGTTTTTGCTGTGTAGGTTTTCCCCATTCGTAAACAAATCCCCATGTCAATTTATTTTCCGCTACACTTTAACTTAGTTGGTGATTTGTTTATGCTACCACCTTATTGCATGCAAATTGAATTAATTAATTAACTTGCAATTAATTGGTTAATTCATCACAAGGGAGTTAATACATTCTTGGCCTATCATCATCAAAGTTAAACAATGTACACAGACATGAAAGGCAATTTTTATAAGCCGACCTCAATTACACATCTTGAAGGTGCATAATACAAAAACTTTTTTTTTCTATTTTTTAAAAAAAAAAAAAACTGAAAAAAAAAAAAAAAAATCAAAACAAACCTAGAATGCAATGTATGAATGTTATGCAAATGCAATCCTAAAGAAAAACAGTTTTGGTCACAAAAGATAAAAAGAATTAACACAAGGACCATGTCAAACAAACTCACTGAGGTAGAGTCTTTTGCATCTAGACCCTTTTAGATGCAAACTTGGAGTTGGGATTTGTCTTAATTTCAACTCCAGTATTGGTATAAAGGTTAAGAACCTTCACCAACTCATGAATGAGTGCAACAGGATCTTGTGCTTTTGGCGCATGCACTTTTTGTTTAGGAGATTGCTTTAAAGCTTGCAACTTAAAACAATTTGGTTTAGTATGCCCAACTCTACCACAAAAGTGACAAAACCACTAAGGTTTGTGGTTTTTCTTGCTTCCAAATTGATTATACTTTTTAGATTTAGACTCACTCAGATCTACCCTAGTTCTTCTAGAAGCAAGAGACACTTCCTTATGAATCTTAACATCAGAAAGAGTTTGACGAACAACAGAAGATGATGTAGCAGGTACGCACTTAGGAGGATTCACTATAGTATTAGATCCATTCTCAATAAATCCTAGACCATTCTTATCAGAAACAGACTTTTGAACATGTAACATCTCATCTAGTTTAGAGGTAGAAGTTTTATTTATTTGATCTCTAGCAATAGATAATTCTTGTTCTAAACTTTTAACTTTTTCAAGCAAAGACATGTTCTCAATCTTAACAGAGTTCAAGAGTTTATTAGCATCAAACAACTTTAGCAGCAAATTCTTCTTTTCTTGTTCAAGAGTGTTTATCTTTTTCAAACCTAATTCAACACTCATAACATCTTTAGTTGCTATCTTGCAAAGCTTATTGTAAGCTTCCTGCAAATCTTCATTTTCAAAGATTTCCCCATCAAAAGGGTTCTCATCGGCAGTCTCAAGTTCACTTACTACAGCAGTAATAGTGAAAGCTATAAAGTTTCCTTCTTGATTACTTTCAGACTCATGATCAGAAACTTTATCATCACTCAAAGTAACAGCTATAACCTTACCTTTTAACTTCAAGAAAGTTGGACACTCAGATTTCATATGACCATAACTCTGACAACCGTAGCACTGTTGTCCTAAAGAATTATTTGAAGATTAACCCACTCTGTCTTTTGATTTTTCAGCATTATTGTTTTTAGCAGTGTCATTCTTCTTCACATTCCTAGTATCAACATTGTTTCTATTTCTTGCCCTCTTATTATTATTTCTCAGAAATTTTCTAAAGTTCTTTGCAAGATAAGCAATCTCAGTAGATGAGAGTTCATCATCAAATCCACAATCTTCAACATCATCAACAGTTTTTAAAGCCATAGATTTGGATTTATTAGTCTTTGATAAATCAGATTAATAGGATTGAAGAGATCCTACAAGTTCATCTACAAGGATAGAGTCAACATCTTTACTTTCAGTTATGGCAATCACTTTGGGTCTAAAATTCTCAGTTAAAGATCTAAGAATTTTCCTAATAATTTTAGGTTGATCATAGACTTCACCCAAATTAAAAGCAGAATTGACAATATCATTCAACTTAGCAAAGAATTCATCAAAAGACTCATCTTCAAATATTCTAATACTTTCAAATCTGGATGTCAATTGCTGCAGTTTATTAATTTTCATTGCCTTAGTGCTTTCATGCACTGTTTGCAAGATGTTCCATGTAGTGTGAGCAATCTCCACATTTGAGATTCTCTTAAATTCTTCCATAGAAACGACAATGAATATTGCATTCATAGCCTTGCTATTAAAGCTTGCTGCTTCCTTTTGGGCAGTAGTCCATTCACTAATAGCAATGGTTGGTCTTTCCCAATCGTTCTCGACAGATAGCCATACTCTCTCTTCAATAGATTTCAAGAAGGCTTTCATCCTAACTTTCTAGTAAGTATAGTTATTTCTATCAAAGTGTGGGGGGATCACAAGAGAGTGACCGTGTTCCATGACAGCAGGGGTCAAGGATCAAATCTAGGTAAAAATACCTATAGACAAGAGCTAACCTGCTTTGATACCAATTGAAAGTTCGTTTAGACCCCTTAAACAGATAGATTAACCTAATTGATTAACCAAGTGATTACTTAGATTAATTTTCAGATCTAGGTTAAACACAAATATATCATATCATGCAAAGATGTGGAAAAGTAAATAACACCACGATATAATGACCTAGCAAAACCAATGAAACTAACCGTTTTAAGGTAAAAATTTGGGGAGCATTTGATCTATCTATCCTCAAGGTAAACCAAATTGCCTATAAGAGAATCGAAATTTTTACAAAAGATTTAACTCTAAATCTAATGCTATCTCCAGTAGTAACTTACTGACATGACTACGTGCAAGTTTTGAATCCACGTACTCCTTCTCTTCTTAGATTTATAGCAACACAAGCTGCCTTGCTTGTGACTTTGAGATCTCACTCAAAGGTTTCAGATCACCTTCACTTGTTGATCTTGATGCAGAAACTAGTTCTACCAATCCTTGATTGTATTTTTTGCTCTGGTAAATTTTTGTGTATCTTACAAAGAGTAACACATAAGTCTTCTTCAGCACCCCAAAACGTGGCTAGGGTTTTTCTTTTATATGTAAAGAAGTTTAAGTGAAACTCTAAACATTTTCGCAAGCTTGGGCCTATTTAAATTTTTGTAGAAAAAACTAGACCTGCGATTTTCAATCGATCGAGCCTAATTCTCGATCAGTCGAGAAAGGTAGAACTTCACTTTTCTTTTCTGCAAACAGCTGGACTTCAAAACTTGAAACACCCTTATTTAAGCATTGCCTAAACACCTAGACTAGACATGTTTTGATCTCGATTTGCCAACACAATACAATAATGATTTTAAATATTTAATTCTAAATCATTAAAACCTAACACAATCACTAAACTACTGATCTCCCTTTCAATTACCAACATATTTCCTAAATAAGTAACAATATAAAAAAAATGCATTACCTTTTTGAAAAAAATTATCACATAAATCCAGCAAATTCAGCTTAAGGCTAAAACAAGCACTAACAGACTAGCTATTTAAAATGTGTGCTTTTTTTTAAAATAAAAAATAGAGATTTTAAATTATGCCCTTTGAAACACAATTAAATGTTTGATTTGGGCTTTTAGGCTAATTTGTTTGTTTGGGCAATTTTTCAAATTGTTACGTCCACAACATTTTTGAAAGAATTACACAACAAAGCTTAGGTAGTAAGTTTTTACTATTTCTAATTTGAACATACTACTGAAATTATTTTTTTATCCACTATTAACAACTTACTACTTAAGATTTATATTGCAAAAATGTTGTGAATATAGCTATGAGGACGAAGATCCCAAATTTGATTTAAACGGGCAATCAAGATTATTTCCGAGGATGCACCTCGGACCTCGGGGACCAGCACTAGTTATGTGAGGCACATAAAGTTAAAACATCAAAAAAGAAAGAAAGCAGACTTGGCACGAAATACGAGAAGGATGAAGAAAGAAGAGTGTAGAAGCCATCCCCTCCGCATTAAATACAAGACAACCACTCCTTTGGCTGCATTAATGAGGAAATGGCCATGAATAGTGGTGGCACAGCTAAGATTACAGGGGAAAACTTACTAGTATGTTCCGGATGGTACAAGAGTCCTAGGACTACAATCTCAACCCTCCAAGTATAAAATTAAGATGATTTGTGACTGGATATGAAAGGGAAAGGAAGATCCATATGCAAGGGGATGAGAAAAAAGAGAGAAAAAATCACTTTGTAGCCAAGAACTTGAACATTTGTATAAGTAAGAAAGAAACACATATATATCAGAATATACCTTCCTCGGGCTTAACCGAGGAGTATTTTTCTTTTCAAACTTGTTTGTCTTAGACATTTCATTTGCTCCCTATCCTATTGTGATTAACATTTAGCTCATTGAACATTCAGTATCAAACCCACTCTCTAACAAATCTATTGTTGTGGGGTTATTGGGCCATTGTCCAAATCTCTTTTGGGCCGTGGATCAAACTGTGCCCTTACAATAGCATTTATTTCAATTTTTTGATTCAACATTTAGCTAGCGAGCCAAAATTTTGGAGAAGTTGAATTTAATTTTTAATGGGCTCAAATTATTATTTACGGACTTCAAGTTTTTTTTTTTTTTTAAAAAGGATAGTTAAAGGTGTTCAAATTGCCGACCTTACTTTCTAGGAAAAGAATGTCATTGGGAGGACCTAATGGAGAAACCAGCATATCTTGTCAAGTATTCCAACGGAGGTACGTCCCCTTTTCTTTTTGCAACTTCCCACCCTTTAGCGTTACTGATCCTATACACAAATTATTTTGCTTCTCTTAGATAAACCAAAAGCAGCTGATTTAGATAAACAAAATAATATTCAGATAAATCAAAAACTATAAATCACTCGAAAAAGGAAAAGAAACAAAAAAATTATTTCTATGGCCAAATTCCAAATTCTCTAGCACATATATATTCTTCTTGAAGGAAAACACTAGAGTGAAAGACAAAAAGAGAGGAATAGAGTCTTTGGTGTTTTGGTAATGCCCAAGACTTAGGTATAGTACTTATTTGGAAGGATTTTAGGGATAATGGAAAATTTAGGAGAGAAAAGTTTTAGTGTATGTTTGGTTGGGAGGGGGAGTGGAAAATTTTGTGGTGGGACCCTGGAGTTTTCTCCCAAATCTACCAAAAAGTTTTCTCCCCAAAATGGGGAGAAAACTGGGAGGAGGAAGCTCATGAAAATGAGTTGCCAAAAATATCCCTCATGTCACCTGCAGCCTTTTTTTTTTTCTTTGATTTGTTCTTTCTCTGTTACTAACGCATTGGCTTCTTTGTTTTTTTTTTTTTGCTCATATGTTTCTTTTCTCATCAATTTTGGTTGGTTTTTTTTTTTTTTTGTAAAACTATTTTGGGTTAATTTCTCGTGCTTTTTTTTTTTTTTTTTTTTTTTTTTTTTTTTTTTTTTTTTTACTTTAATGAAGTTTCCATCCATACACAATATTTATAAAGTATAATGTGTTACTTTTTGTATTATTTAAAGAGACATGATGGTAAATTTATACAAAAAAGTTTTTTATCCCTCCATTTTTTTCACCATCCCAACCAAACACAAATGAGGGAAAATAAATTTTTTTCTATCCTTCCACTTTTCCATACTCCCAACCAAATAGATTCCCCTCTTAAGATTCTGTAATGTGGATTTTTTTTATGGGATGAAAGTGTATTTTTTAATTAAGTGGCTACATGGCTAAATCTTATGAGAGAAACCTGAGAAACAACACCTAAGGTGATGAAGCGTAAGTTCGTCAGTTAAATTGGTCAGATTGAAGCAATCTCCAACCTGTATGAACGTACTCCCAAAGGTGGTCACCGGTGTGGTGCCTGCCATAAAGCTTCCGATGACAAAGTCAGTATAAGAAGCTCTCTTGGGAATAAACAACGTAATTTGAACAGAATGAAAGAGATCTCTCAGTGTATATCCGTGTATGTACCTTGTTCTTGGCAATGTGTGGGTTTTATATATGTTTTCATGGCTTCTAGCCGTTGGAGTAGTTATGGAGGTCTTAATGCTCCTCTTGGTAACGTTTGGTGCTGTATAATGTGGCTTCAATGTGCTCCAACGGTTCATACAGTTGGTCTTGTAACCGTTCTGGGTTTAATTGGCTGCATTGAATGGCCTAGCTATCTTCGTCAGTAGCGTGGATAATTACTTCGTCTGGCCTGAGGGTGTCTTCGTCTATATTGATGGGATCGTCCATGTGAGACGGACTCGTCAGTCCCGTCAGCTACCCCCCGATTCTATGTTCGTCGTGTCATGACGATCATAGAAAGTGAAGGGTTACATGTTGCAAATGACTTTTGGGGTTTTGCTCCGTATTAAGTATGAAGTGGCGGTGCTCCACAGATCGTGGCATACATGGCACGTGCTGACCGGTGGAGTTAATGCTCCAACTAGTGGGACTATTGGGTTTCCCGCCGGTCTTTCCGTTTTTCGAGCCTTTGTTTTTAAACTCTTCCTCTCCCCCTTTTTTCTTTTCACTTTTCGAAAATCTTCAATCATTACTTCTCCTCTGTTAGCCTTCTTCTGCTATCCTTCTTCGAATTGGTGTGTTGTTTGGCAGTGCTTCCTCGATCCGCCATTGTTCAAGGTATGTTCTCTTTCTTTTCTCGCTTTTTCTTTTCGTCATTTTGCTGTGGTAGTGTTTCTGATTTCCTTCTTTTCCTTTCCTTTTTCTTTCTATTTGCTTTCGATCTCCCTTGGGTTTAGTTGTATTGTTCTTCCCTGTGCTTCTTTTTGGGTTTTTCATGGTTAGTAACTCTGAGGTTAGAGTTGCTTGCCCCTCGGTTTCTTTTCTTTTCGCACGTTTAGGGGGGGTCTTTAAGCACTTTTCCAGGTTTTGAAAGCTTTGTTTTTTAGGGCAGTGGTCTGAGTGTGGTATTGACTGAATTGTTGCCTCTAATACGGCAATCAATTGGCTGGTTCAAGGGTCAGGAGAGAGGGAAAAAGATGATGTCTGAAGTTAGGTCTAGCGATCTTGAGACTGGGTTATCGTCTAGCGGCGATCCAGTGGAGAGGGATACTGCCGTTTCTAGTCCTCAAGTGGTTAGGGCTTTTCATGCTCTTGAGGAGGTCTGTGGGTTGGACACTGAAACGGTGAGTAGATTCAAGGATAGGTTTCAGTTTCCGGAGAGTGTTCGCGTTCGTCGGCCTAGTGACAAGGATAGAGCTTGTCACTTTGTTCTAGGTGAGGTGTGCTTCTACGAGGCTGCCTTCACTTGTGGACTTAGATTTCCCGTCCATCCCTTCCTGATGGAGCTTTTAAATCATTTTGGGATTGCTCCTGGGCAGCTAATGCCCAATTCGTGGAGGATAGTGGTTAACTGTATGGAAATATGGTTGGCTGCTAACGGGGATATGATCAAGGTAGGTGAGCTCGTCCACCTATATCGTTTGAAAGAATCCAAAGAATATGGATACTACGAGTTGGTACCTTGGGAGAGGAGGACCAGGATTGTTAGAGGGTTATCTTCGTCCTTCAGGTACTGGAAATCAATATTTTTCTTTGTGTCCGGGGATAACTTCGAGACCCCCTCCAGCCAAGATTGGGGTGACATTCCGAGGTTGCTTCGTCGGTGGGGAACCCCGACTTTAGGTGCGTCAGTATTTCTTTTTGTTGCTTTAGTTCTGCTGCATTCGTTGTTACCATCACTAACCTCTTAATCATTTCTCTTTCGCAGTGAAGAGACGACCTAGACTTAAGGGCAGGTATAAGGCACGGGTTAAGCAGGCAATCGAGTACGCTAAGACAATTGAGAGTTGGGACGACTTGGTAAATCCACAGACTCTTGCCTTCTACCATCTTGGTCCGAACCCGTCTTCCTTCGTCTTGCGCAACGTTGAGATTGAAGGAAAAAAGAGTAAGTGTTGAACTCATCGGAACCAGTTTTTTTTTTTTTTTTTTTTTTTTTTACAAGTGTTCCCTTATGGCAGAAATGACGACCAAATTTAACAAAGATCTTTACGCGAAGATGAGATCAAAGAAAGATGAGCCCCTGTCGAATTTGGGAAAGAAGACAGTGCGCGTCACTGGAAAGGGAGGCTCTGTTGCTCCAACTCCCTCCATCCATCCGATTGTTTCCGTGGGTGAGATGACGAGGACGGCTTCTCCTACGACATCCGTGGAAGAAATAGGTGCCACTCCCGTCTCCAAAAGGCCGCGGTTGTCTGAAAAGGAGAAGGAGAAAACTGACTCTCGTTCGTCTACCCTTTGGAATGACGAGAAGATGGTCGTGGACCGGGCCCACGAGGTAGTGACGTCTACGGACTTAAGGGCTTTGTCTGGCATCCCTTTCAGTGAGGTCGCGGCTCGTCATGTTCGTAAGCTCGTCCAGGTATATTGTCTTGACTATCTCTCCCTTTTTTTTTCTTTTTTGACTGACGTCTTTTACCTTCTTTTCAGCTGTTAAGGGAGAGTCTGCATCTTACTTCTAAGTATTTTACTCAGGAGGCTAAGGTGGCGTCCCTGACATCTAGGATGGAAGTTTTGGAGGCGGAGAACTCGACGCTGAAGAAGGACCTTACTGCCTTCATGGGTGAGACCAATACTTTGAAAGAGCAGGTTAAGAAACTGAACGACGACCTCAGGATTGAGCGCCAATTGACTACGGAGAAGGACGAGCAGCTTCTTAGAGCCATGGAGAGTCTTAAGACCATAGCTGCCAGGTCCGTTGAAGCCTTTCAAACCACTGATGAGTACAACACTGTACTCCTCAGTTGGTATTTTAAGGGTTTCGAGCTCCTGAGGAGATACCTTGTGAAGCACCCTTCTGGAGTGAATATGGAGAGGCTGGATCTAGAGAAGGTGGATCAGGAGATGGCTGCAGACGAGGCTGCTCAATCTTCTACTACTGAGCCTGACGCCCCTGTTAGTGCTCCTGTTAACGACGCTCCTACTGACGATGCTCCTGCTGACGATGGTGCTGCCCGGACCTGATACTTGACAAAAATTTCTTTCTTTTTGGGATGCCCTTTATGTTTTGGGCAATTATGTATATCTAATTTCTGAATAATTTTACTTTCTATCTATTTTGGGAACAATATTTTTAGCCCAGTGTTTATGGGCTTTTAGTTGTAAAAACAATGGTGATTTGCCCGTCCGTTTCAGGCTTTAATTTAATTTAACTTACTTTTCTGCACTTACTTGCATTCATGATTGCACGTTCTTTAGTTTGAGATATGCTGGTGACGTAATTGCCCACGTTGTGCACTTGACGAACCTTTGACTCTATTAGCACCTCTTCGTCTTTTGTTTCGTTAATTTCTCATAATTGGTACCTCGGCAGTACTTTATATTCATTTAGGAGTCTTTTAGTCGTCAGTAACTTACATCCATCTAGGCGGAATCTTGTTACTTAGCCATTTTTGGCTTTTTGTGATTTACACCCTTTTTAGTGATCTTTTCATCGTCAATAACTTACATCCGTCAAGGCGAAATCTTGTTACTTAGCCATTTTTGGCTTTTTGTGACTCACACCCTTTTTAGGGATCTTTTCATCGTCAGTACCTTACATCCGTCAAGGCGGAATCTTGTTACTTAGCCATTTTTGGCTTTTTGTGACTCACACCCTTTTTAGGGATCTTTTCATCGTCAGCAACTTACATCCATCAAGGCGGAATCTTGTTACTTAGCCATTTTTGGCTTTTTGTGACTTACACCCTTTTTAGGGATCTTGTCATCATCAGTAACTGACATCCGTCAAGGCGGAATCTTGTTACTTAGCCATTTCTGGCTTTTTGTGACTTACACCCTTTTTAGGGATCTTGTCATTGTCAGTAATTTACATCCGTCTATGCGGAATATTGTTATTGAGCCAGTTTTGGCCTTTGTGACTTACACCCTACTTGGGATCTTGTCATCGTCAGTAACTTACATCCGTCTATGCGGAATCTTGTTACTTTCTTGATTCACAATTGTCCAGACCTGTTTGCACGGAGATATTAGCTGAATAATTCATTTATTAATTTCAGTAACGAATACATTCATCTGTTACATTTGTTGATGGTATTTCTTCAAATGCTCGATGTTCCATGGCCTCAGGAGCTTCTGTTCGTCTAGAGTTTCCAGGTGGTAGCTGCCCTTCCTGGAATAGTGGGTGACTCGGTAAGGCCCTTCCCATGTGGGGCCAAGTTTCCTTTGGGCCGGGTCTTTAGTTGCTGTGGTGACCTTGCGAAGGACGAGATCACCTATTTCCAGTCGTCTGAGCTTCACCCTTTTATTGTAGTAGTCAGCCATTTTCTTCTGGTACTCCGTCATTTTGTTGGAAGCTTTCTCCCTCACTTCGTCCAGACAATCCAGGTTGATTCGAAGATGATCTTCATTGTCTTCTTTGCTGAATACATTTTGTCTGATGCTGGCTACCCCTACCTCGACCGGGATCACTGCTTCAGTGCCATAGGTGAGCCTGAAGGGGCTTTCTCCCGTAGGGGTTCTTGCTGTGGTCCTATAGGCCCACAAGACGTTGGGTAGTTCTTCTGGCCAGGCTCCCTTCGCGTCATCCAGCTTGGTCTTAATAATCTTGAGCAATGTTCGATTCGTCACCTTCGTCTGCCCATTTGCCTGTGGATGCCCTGGGGATGAGAACTGATTTTTTATGCCCAAGTTTGAACAGAAATCCCTGAAGCCTTGGCTATCGAACTATCACCCGTTATCTGATATGATCGTCCTTGGGATCCCGAATCTATAAATTATGTTCTTCCACACGAAGCTACGAATTTTTGCTTCTGTGATGATTGCTAGTGCGTCTGCTTCGACCCATTTTGTAAAATAATCAATAGCAACTAGCAAGAACTTTACCTGACCTTTACCCAGGGGTAGGGGACCAACGATGTCAATCCCCCATTGTGCGAATGGCCACGGGGATGATATCACCGTCAGCTTCTCTGCTGGAAGTCGTTGGACATTCCTAAATCGTTGGCATTTGTCACACCTCTTCACGAGCTCCACTGCGTCTACCTGCATAGTAGGCCAAAAATAACCAATTCAAATAACCTTGCTTACCAGAGATCTAGGGTCGGCATGATCCCCGCAAATTCCTTCGTGGATTTCTGCCAGGATGTACTTAGCTTCTTCTTCGTCGATGCATTTTAAATAAGGCATTGAGAAGCCCCTTTTGTACAAAATATCATTAAGGATTGTAAACCTGACTGCCTGCTTCTTGACTTTTTTGGCCTCATCGGCATTCTGTGGGAGGTGCCCATCCTGAAGGAAAGACGCAATGGGAGTCATCCAGCTGTTTGTGCTCTGGATTGCAAATGTTGGAAGCTCTTCAATGCTGGGGTGTTTCTGGACTTCCAGCATCAGAGTTATGCCCGTTGCCTGTTCTTCTGACGATGCTATCTTCGAGACTTCGTCTGCTATCATGTTCTGGCTTCTTGAGATTTGTACAAATTCCACTTTATCAAACTCCTGAGTCAAATGTTTCGTAAGCTTCAGGTACTTCTGCATTCTCTCTTCCTTCGCTTCATATTCTCCCTTAATCTGCCCAATCGCAAACTTCGAATCATTTTGAACTAATAGTTTCTTGGCCCCCAACGCCTTTCCAAGACTCAGCCCCGTCAGTATCCCTTCGTACTCGGCCTCGTTGTTGGTAGCTGGAAATTTCAGTTGAACGCCATATTTGAGTGTCTCTTTGTCTGGGGTGGTTATGACGACCCCTACTCCCCCCTTCTTTCGAGCTGACGAACTGTTGGTCTGTATCGTTCATTTCTCAACTTCGTCGGTGAATCCATCCTCGTCTGGGGAGGTGAATTTGGCGATGAAGTCCGCCAAAGCCTGTGCTTTAATGGCTGTCCTGGGATGGTACTCAATGTCGAATTGGCTGAGTTTAATGGCCCACTGAACCATTCTTCCAGCTGCTTCGGGCTTGTTCATGGACTTCTTGATGGGTTGGTCCGTCATTACCAGGATGGGATTTGCCTAAAAGTACTGTCTTAGTTTGCGTGAAGCTACTATCAGGGAGAACACAATCTTCTCAATTCTTGGGTATTTTGATTCAGCCCCTTGAAAAGCTTGATTGATGTAGCACACTGGGAGCTATTTCTTGGCTTCCTCTCAAATCAGGGCTGCACTCACGGCTCTAGCTGACACTGCCAAGTATAAGTATAGGTTTTCTCCTTCTTTGGACGGGCTTAGGAGGGGTGGATTACTTAAGTAGCGTTTGAGTTCTTGGAATGTCGTTTCACATTCGTCCGTCCAGCTGAAAGCCTGTCTCAAAGTCTTAAAGAAGGGCAGGCACTTATCCGTTGCTCTAGAGACGAATCTATTAATGGCTGCAATCCTTCCTGTGAACTTCTGGACTTCCTCGACGGTCTTGGGTGAGGTCATGTTGATTATGGCTTGTACTTTCTCCGGGTTTGCTTCTATTCCCCTTTGGGACACCATGAATCCCAGAAATTTGCCTGAGACTACACCAAAGACGCACTTACTTGGGTTCAGCTTCATATGGTACTGTTTGAGGGTGGCGAACGTCTCCTTTAGGTCGTTGAGGTGGGTGAGTTCTTCCTTACTCTTGACGAGCATATCATCCACGTAAACCTCCATATTTCTGCCAATCTGCTTGCTGAACATCTTGTTTACTAACTTCTGATATGTAGCTCCTGCATTTTTTAATCCAAAATGCATCACTTTATAGCAATAGAGCCATTGGCTTGTGATAAAGGCCGTTTTTTCCTGGTCTTCCTCAGCCATTTTTATTTGGTTGTATCCTGAGAATGCGTCCATGAACGTTAGCAGCTTATGCTCGGCTGTAGAGTCTACAAGCTGATCTATCCTTGGAAGAGGGAAACTATCCTTTAGGCATGCCTTGTTCAGGTCGGTGAAGTCTACACACATTCTCCACTTCCCATTTGTCTTCTTCACCAGGACGACGTTTGCTAGCCAATCAAGGTAGTACACTTCTCAGATGAAGCCTGCTGTCAAAAGCTTTTTAACCTCGTCCGTGATGCTTGATCTCGTTTTGGAGCGAATACTCGTCGTTTCTGCTGAACGGGTTTTCTTTCCGGATCTACATTTAACTCATGTTGAATAAGTCCTAGAGGTATACCCAGCATGTCGTCGTGGCTCCAGGCAAAGGCATCTATGTTCTCTTTGAGGAACTGGATGAGCTTTGTTTTCATCGTAGGGCTTAGTGTCGTCCCTATTTTCATTGTCTTTGTTGCGTCCCCTTCAACCAATTCCACCGTCTCTGAGGTTTCCACTTTATCTTCCATCTTTTCTTCAATCGTCCATGTATGGTTTTCTTTTGCAGCCAGGACGGCCTGGTAGCATCCCCTGGCCAAGACTTGATCTCATTTTGCTTCGCCTACTCCATTGTCGGTTGGGAACTTTACCTTCAGGCAATAAGTGAACGTGGCTGCCTTCCAGTTATTGAGTGTGGGCCTTCCAATAATTACATTGTATGACGAGGGGCAGTTTACCACCAAGAAATCTGACAAACGAGTCAATTGCATCGGGTAGGTCCCCACTGTTACTATCAACGTTACTATTCCCTTGGGGTAGACCCTGTCTCCACTGAAACTGACAAGTGGAGAGTCAAATGGGCGTAGTCTTCTTGGATCTAGCTTCATCTGCTGAAAAGCAGGAAAGTAGATTATATCCGCAGAACTGCCATTATCCACGAGGATTCTCTTAGTGTTGAATCCCTCTATAGTCAGCATTATGACCAAAGGGTCGTTGTGAGGCTGCTTCACTCCCTTGGCATCTGTTTCACTAAAAGATACGTCCTGGTCCGTCCATCTTTGTTTGCAAGAGGTATCATGTGGACGCTGTTTACCTGTCTCTGGCATGCCTTTTCAAGGGATTTGAACGATCCTCCCTTGAATGGCCCCCTTGTAATCATCTTTATCTCCCCGATCACATCTTGTGAAGGCTGGAACGGATGGTCGTCATTCCTGGATGAGGACCCGTGGTGGTTCTTATTACTGTCTCTGAACTTACTATATTCCCCTTTTTTCACATATTTCTGCAGCTTTCCTTTTCGAATTAACTCCTCTATTTGCTCCTTTAGATCCCGGCAGTCTTTTGTGTAATGACCGTGATCCTTGTGAAACCGGCAGTACTTATTTTTATCACGGACATGGGGGGATGAATGTAATGGCCTCGGCCACTTGAGGCAGTGCTCGTCTTTAATCTACGTTAAGATTTTGTCAATAGGCATAACTAAAGGGGTAAACTTTACCGTTCGAGGATTCTTATCGTCTTTCCTCATGTTCTTGTCAGTGTTCCAACGATTTGGGCATTCTTACTTTTGCCCCCTACGCTCGTCGTCTTTCCTTCCTTTGTCCCCTGGCTTTTCCATATCTTTTATGGCTGCTAATGCGTCTTCAGCATTCATGTACTTCTGCGCCTTCAAGAGCATCTCTGCCATTGTTTTCGGAGGATTCTTCGTGAGCAAAGCCACGAGATCTTTGGACCTTAATCCTGCTTTGAAAGTCGTCAGTTGTACCTTATCGTCAGCTTCGTCTACCTCCAGGGTCTCCCGAGTGAAGTGTTTTACATATGACCTCAGGGTTTCCTTTTCTCCCTGTTTAATAGTGAGTTAGTGGTCTGTTGGCCTTTTTGGATGTTGTCCCCCAATGAAATGACATAAAAAGGAGCTGCTCAACTGTTTGAAGTTGTTGATGGATGACGTTGGCAGCTTTGTGAACCATTCCCTTGCAGCTCCCTTGAGAGTGGTAGGGAAGGAACGACACAATATCTCGTCTGGGGGCTGCTGAAGCCCTAGTGTCGTCTTAAATGTATTAAGATGATCCTGAGGATCCTTGAGCCTGTCGAACGATTCAAGTTGTGGCAATCGAAATTTTGACGGCACGGGACATTCGAGGACTGCCGTGGTGAAAGCCGAATCTGTTGCCCTGACCAGTCGATCCACACTAAGTTCTGTTTTCTCTTTGATGGCCCTTCTTAATTCGTCCATCTCCCTCCTCATCTCTCGAAGAAGGTCTGAATTCTGCTAGGCTGAAGTGTTTGGCCTTCGATGGTCACTTCTTCTGTGGTTGTCTCCCTCCTCATCCTGGTTCTCTTTAGACCGATTATCCTTTTGTTGAAGTCGTTGCTTCATTTCCTGATTTTGCCTGGTAAGTTCTTCGACAGTAGCTGCAAGAGCCTGGACCTGTTGAGCCAAGGCTGCAGAATCTTGATTGGACTCCATCTGATCGTGATAGTTAGTCGGAAACTACTTATTCGAGTCTGAACACGAGAATTTCGTTTCCCACAGACGGCGCCAAACTGATGAAGCGTAAGTTCGTTAGTTAAATTGGTCAGATGGAAGCAATCTCCAACCTGTATGAACGTAGTCCCAAAGGTGGTTACCGGTGTGGTGCCTGCCACAAAGCATCCGATGACAAAGTTAGTATAAGAAGCTCTCTTGGGAATAAACAACGTAATTTGAACAGAATGAAAGAGATCTCTCAGTGTATATCCGTGTATGTACCTTGTTCTTGGCAATGTGTGGGTTTTATATATGTTTTCATGGCTTCTAGCCGTTGGAGTAGTTATGGAGGTCTTAATGCTCCTCTTGGTAACGTTTGGTGCTGTATAATGTGGCTTCAATGTGCTCCAACGGTTCATACAGTTGGCCTTGTAACCGTTCTGGGTTTAATTGGTTGCATTGAATGGCCTGGCTGTCTTCGTCAGTAGCGTGGATAATTACTTCGTCTGGCCTGAGGGTGTCTTCGTCTATATTGATGGGATCGTCCATGTGAGACGGACTCGTCATTCCCGTCATAAGGCATTGTACCTAAATTTTGTCATTTGGTAATTATTATGAGTAATAGCTAAAAACAATAAATGAAACAGTAACTAAATTCTTGGTTAACCATGACTCCTCAAATCCAACGTGACAACATAGGAGAACAACAAAACTTAAAGCTAATCCTCTGTTTTTAAATCTATCATAAATATAGATAATTAGATTTGCAATTAGATTTAGTAATGTATAAGTAATCAGATATAGTTAAATTTTCAACAAAGAAAACTTTAATAGCCACTGGAAGGGTAATGATTAGGAAAATTAATAGTCAAATAACAAATTAAGAAAGGCCCGTTTGGTAGAGGAGTTTGAGTAATGTTGTTTGTAGTTTTTTGAAATACGTGTGGATAAAAATATAGTTAAATTTTCAACAAAGAAAACTTGAATAGCCACTGGAAGGGTAATGATTAGGAAAATTAATAGTCAAATAACAAATTAAGGGTCCGTTTGGTAGAAGAGTTTGAGTAATGTTGTTTGTAATTTTTTGAAATACGTGTGAGTGAAAAGGTGCGTGGAAATGTGTGTAATGTTATTTAAAAATTGAAAATGAGTTATTTAACAACTCTACCAAACGGGGCCTTCTCCAAAAAAAATTTAAGAATTTGTGCTCATAAATAAAAATTAAATCGTGAACATAAATAACATATTAAAGAAATGTGTTTATTTCATTTAAATTTGTAAATTATTATTGAAAAAATGTCAAATATATTAACATGTATAAATAATTGTTTGACACAACCTTTTTTTGTCCATATAACAATACTAACTTAATGTAGGAAGTCATCACATGTCATCGTAGTATACTTCGAGAAAGAAACACGTGTTATCGTTGTATGTATCAACCAATTATAGGATCCAATTTTTATAATATACTATCCGATATCCTGCGCGATGCGTGGTGCTTTTGAAATATTTTGAAAAATAAAAAATTTTATCCCCTTGGGTTCATCAATACAATTATTGTTTTTTTTTTTTTTTTTTTTTTTTTGGTGAGAATCTAGACTAAATTTTGATTAAAAAGAATCGGCTAAATCAACCTGAAGTACAACTGAAAATTGTGGTGGAACATCCTTCATCCACACTAAAAAATCCGAAATGTCAAAAGCATATCTTGCTAAACAATGAGCAACAAAATTACATTCTCTCTTTACATGAGAGTGAAGTAATTGATCGAAATTTTCTGCACTAAACTTAACGTCATCAATCATCAACCCAAACGGAACTAAAGAACTATGGTCACTTGATAAGCTTTCATGATTGTGAGGGAATTACCTTCCAACACAGCTTTGGTAATGCCAATCTCTGCCACGAAAGACACTGCCTTAGCTGCTGCCAAAGCCTCCACTTCATTGTTGCTGTAAGCTTCAGGTAAACATTGGGAACAAGATGCAATAACTTGGCCTAAGTTATTTCTAATTACCAAACCAATGCCTACCGCATTAATACTAGAAAAAACAGCTCCGTCGAAATTTATTTTCATTAAATCCACCAGAGGAGGTTGCCATCTAGTTCTGGGATTGACCCGCCTAACAATCATCGGTGTTGCAGATGGTTGACAAGCCGTGAAGTTAGCAAGCTTCTCTGTTGAAAGCTAGAAAATCTGATGGAGTGGTGCAGCATCATGGTTGAGCCGAGCTTGATTACGTTGATTCCATATCCCCCACACTACCATTGCAAAAAGTTCCACTTCGCTTGGTTGTGTGAGTATCCATGAGAGTAATTCCTTGAAATTCAGGTAGCTGGTTTCTCGGCACATTTGACAGTGGGCAGACCTCTCCCAAACCGTGTCTAGTTCCTTGTAAAGCCAAAGAGCATGCAGTGGAGTCTCATGGTTTTCATGGTAGCGGTCACAGAGCGGATCCTCGATGATTGTACATCGGACTAATGCTTCTTTTGTTGGCATCGCACCTCTGCAAGCCCTCCATAGCATATTTTTAACTTTGTTAGGAATTTGGAGAGACCAAATCCCTTTCCACAAGTTTGTATCCTTACTTGAATCCACTTGCACATAATCCATCTCGGCTTCTTCTTTGAGGAAGCTATAGCCCGTTTTACATGTATACTGCCCATCCTGCGTGTATGGCCAAATGAATACATCTTCAGTCACCCTACGACTCAGTGGAATTATTTTAATAAGTGCTGCTTCCTCTTGTGAGAAAATCCCATCAATCAATTCTTCATTCCACCTCCTATCACTTTCATCAATCAACACTGCCACCGAACAATCATCCATGGACTCAATTGGATATGAAACCACTAAGGAAGAGATTTTCCTTGGAATCCATTTATGCTGCCATATATTAATTATTTCCCATCCCCAACTCTCCATCTAGCCCCTCTTTGTATAACATCTCCCCCTTTAAGTATGCTTCTCCAAGCATACGATCCACCCCTCGAATCCTTGGCCTCCATAATTGAACAATTTGGGAAAAAACGAGCTTTGAACACCTTATGAAATAGAGATGATCTATTATGTAATAGGCGCCAAGCTTGCTTTGCCAACAAAGAATCATTATATAGAGCCAAATCCTGGAATCTCATTCCACCCACCAATTTTGATTTTGTCAACTCATCCCACTTTACCTAATGAATTTTCCTATGGTCACCTCGTTGCCCCCACCAAAATTTTTTAATCATTGCTTCAATATCATGGCACAAACCCAACGGAATTTTGAAGCATCCCATAGTGTATGTTGGGATTGCTTGAATCACAGATTTTATTAAGACTTCCCTTCTAGCTTGAGAGAGTAGTTTACCTTCCCAACCTTGAACCTTTCTCCACACCCTCTCTTTAATATAATTGAAGCTTGATTTCTTTCCTTTCCCCAAAAAAGATGGAAGCCCCAGATACTTCTCATATTGTAAAATCTCTTGCACACCTAGGGTTTGTTTAATACTAGATTTAATATCATCCAAAGTAGATCTGCTAAAGAAGAGAGTTGTTTTATCCCTATTCACCTTTTGGCCTGAAGCTCTCTCATAAGCCTCCAAAATTTTTCCAAGTGGCTTCCACGTGGATAAACCACGTCATTCTCAGAACACGAAAATCGACCCTCAAAGGGTCTAGATATAACTCGAGCCTCTAATACTCGAGTTCTAGGTGGATGCCACGTGAAAAAATGCCAAATCAGAACATGGAAACCGAGTCCTTGAGGCTCGATTTACAAGTCCTAAATCGAGTCTTTTAAACTGGAGATGCTAGATAGAAATATACTTTTGAAACGTTGCCAACTAATTATATAGCTTGGCAATTGGAGTTAATTGCCAATTTTGGCCATAGACCTAGGCTAAAGCTACAAAAGCTGAAGGGCCCAAGGTACTAAAAGGAGCCTAAGCCTATACCGAGCCAACCAAATATAGGCTAAAGGCTAAGGGTTTGGATCTGAGCTTCATTGGATGTGGACCAGAGAGCTACTGGGCTAGAACCACTAGGCTTAGGAGCTGAGTCCAACTCTGGACTGGGTATCTGGATCTTGGAGAATCTTCCCCCTCTCGTCTCTTCTACTCTCACCCAAGCATTCTAACTGAATCCCATGGCCAACCACCAAGGTCAGTCACACAAATCACCAACACCACCACTTCACGGTGGTTCATCCTTCAACCTTAATCTCTCTCAAAGTCTCCCTGAACCTCCACCGGATCTCTCTCAACCTCTGACCACCATAGCCGAAGCCACTCAGGCTCCTCTCTCCAAACATCATTGTCATCACAGACCATGGGAACCTCCTCAAACACCTCATATCCAAATCTATCTCTCTTTAGACCTCGAATTTGTCAATCCAAAGGAAATGGAGCTTTATAGCTCCGCTGTGACAAACACCAGCTACCACCACCACACCTAAGGTCTTCCCCTATACACTTCTTGATCTAAACCTCACTTACTCAGAAATTCTCTCTACCTTTACCTCATTCTCTCCAAGACCAAACTGAGGAAAATCCCAGAAAAACAGCAAAAATAGAGAAAAGTGAAGGAAAGCGAGAAGATGAGACTAGATTTGTGGATATTGCCAATAGAATGACCACTTTTGGGAAGAGACTTCCACCGACTTGGGATGTAACAATCATTAAACTACTCAAAAAAAAAAATGAGGAAAAGCCCCAGCTTTCCCCATATTTTGTTGTAAACACACAAAAAAAAAAAAACCTAGCACTTGCAATGGTCATGCATTTGGAGTTGCTCTGCTAAAGGCTACTTTTATCTATTTTACCATCTCATTTTACAACTCACCAAATATCTCAGTTTCTTTTTTATATACATCTCAATAAAATAACATAAATTACACAATTAAATAATATTATAATATAAACATCACATTTCTTTCTTTTCCTCGCTTTCCATCAAACCCCCGGCCAGCAACCACCATCACCAGCAACTCACCAAAATCAGCAACCTCCTACCACAACACAGCCCAACAATTTGAGCCCACCGAAGCAAGGAATCACAAACCCACTACCACTGCAACCCACCATAGCCAACAAAGCCATCAAAGCCAACAATCACAAACCCAAAAATTTCAACAAAATTTACATACCACCGAACCATAAACAACGACAGAGACGACCCAAGATATGAGAACATAAACGACTAAACAACCACAGACGACCCAAGCCAGCAAATTTACATACCCACAAGAAATCACGACCCAAGATCAGAAACGGTTAATCTTCGGTTGAAAGAGACGAGAACCGTAGTAGCAGCATCGATTCACCCACCCATGGCAATCTACCACGGCGACCTGAAGCCCAAAAGCCGATCTGCCACACCAATCTGAAGCTAAAAGTCGATATGCCATGCCGATCTGAAGCCAAAGGCCGATTTGCCATGTCGATCCTAGCCACCAATTCACTCCATGCTTGCTCACTCCTAAGTGCAGGAGATCGTAGCAATATAATTCTCGGAGTATCAAGGTCGAACCACAAGGAGCAGGGTAAATTCAAAGACAATATAATTAAATAATAATTTGGGTGAAGAAGAAAAGTACTTTTGCTTGGTGATTGTTAACAAGAATAATAATAAAAGCTTATTAAAATCAATAATGTAAATACCAGGGCATCGGGGTGTTTCCCTATATTGATATGAAATTCTTTGTGATCTAAGAAAATATATATTTTATAATTGATTTTTCTTATACAATAAAAAAACTTATGATTCGGTTGAACTGAGACAATTCAAGAACGCATGATAACCTTGATTGATAATGCGGTTAGAAAAGTTTTCAGAAAAAACCCATTCACTTTAAAACCTGATTTCTATTTGAAACTATTAGAAATTAATCTAAACAATAAGAAAAACATGATTGAACTTATTGAAAGCATGGAAGAACTAATACATCAAAAGAAATCTAATTGAACAATCAAATATGTCGTTGATAAAATCCTAGAAAGAATCACATTCAATATTCATACCGTATAGAAGAAACATAACCCCTAGCCCTAGCAAAGAGTTTAGGCTGCCATTAGAGAAAGGAAAATACAAGGTTTTCTCTGCCAAAATTCGTTCTACACAGCCTGCCTTCCAAACCCTAATGTCAAAGTGTCCAAAGAAAATAAAACTTTTACTGTTTTAATTTTCGTCCAAGTTTACAGCAGTAACTTGTGAGTTAATTTCGGCCTTCAAAAATTGAGAATTTTGAAAACCTCAAAACTGGAAAGTTGTAGATATTTAAGTCACGGTTCCAACCCATCTAGCCCTGTGTCAATTGGATTTTGAGGAGAGAGATATGCCCAAAATACTGATCAATACTCAAATCAGATTTTTTCCTTTTCAGATTCTGCCTCTTTGATTTCTTTCCTTATTTGAAGCTTCCAATCATGTTAGACGATCCAAGCATTCCAGCTGCACATCCTTAGACATTTAAGCATGGTCCTTTAGCTCCACTCTAATTCTAGTTTGGCCTCCATTCTCTCACAAATTCCTGTAAACTCATCTTTCTTATATGATTTCCTAAAAGTAAAAAATTACACACAATGAATGACATCTTATTCAAGAAATTATGCAAAGATAAATAATAGGGACTAATGCAAATTATGGCTTAATTATACAAATTAAGCATAGTAATAAGGAGATAACTCCCACATAAATATATAACAAGTATATATTTTAAGGCGTTATCACTCCACCACTGAACCCAGCAATCACCGATTCGGAGAGGGAGAGACCGAGAAAGGGAAAAAAGAATAGAGAAATAGTGAGAGAAGAGACAGAGGTAGAGAACTGAGACGGAGGGTTAGAGGAGAGAGAAAAAGGAGTTAATAAAATAATAGTATTTTTTTATACAACTTGAGAAAAAGGAGTTAATATATGCAACCTCACTGTAGCGGGTTAGGAAAAAATTTGGGTTTAGCAACTCAAATGGAGCTTGTTTTTAAGGAATTAGGATGAAAAATAGCAACTGGGTGTACCAATATTAGTGCTCTTTATGTACTTATGAGTCACATTGTTAGAGCATTCGTAACAGATGTTGCAAAAAAAATGTCATTTTGACACACCAAAAGTTTACTTTATTATTTTACCACATCATTTTACAATATCTCATTTATCAGATGTTTTATAATTCAATTCTATATATTAAAATAATATTTACTACACATTAAAATAATATATTATCTCATCCCCATTGTCATCAACAACAGCAACAACATCAATGGCACAACCACTAGCCACCAATATCCACTGCCGCAACAACACCGATAGCCACCACTGGCCATCACCCCCACTGCCCACCACCACTGCCACTGTCACCACCCATAGCCCACAGCCCACCACCACCCAGATCAACTGAACTACCACCTGCCGCCTACAATTTAAAAAACAAACACAAAACCCATACCACCCCCATAGCCCACCATCACCCACAGCTCGCCCACCATCACCACCACTACAACCCACCTCTATTGCAAACTAACCACCACAATTACTCACCAATATCAGATCAACTCAAAAAAAAAAAAAAAAACCCATAACAAGAGAGAGGCAGAGTGAAAGGCGAATAGAGAGGAGAGGGAAGAGGGTGAGATCGACGGTGGCCTCAGGGTGAGATCGAGCGTGGCTGAGCGATATTGACAGCAGCTGGGCGAGATCGGCAGTGGCGGCTTCAGAGGGTGAGAGAGATTGAGAGGAACAGAGGTAAAAGTTCGCGCGTTTCCAAGAAGCTGTCCTCCAAGCCCTCGTCGTCAGAGCTACGCCGTCGTCGTTGCCGGTGAACATCCCGGACTGGTCGAAGATCCTAAGAGACAAGTACAGAGATAATAACTGGTACAGGGAGAAGATAGAGGGAACTGGTGAGAGAGAAGAGAAAAGAAAAAGTGAAGAGAGAGGAGAGAGAAAAAAGAATAAAAAAATATAAAAATTTATACCATTTATGTTCGTACCGTCTCATATTTGAGACAGTACTGAAGCCGTGTTGCATAATTTTTTAGATTTGGAACATCTGATAAAGCTCCGTTTTTGTGTTTGGTGTGGCAAATGTGCCAAATATTTGACATTTGGCACATTTGCCACACCTGCTGTGGATGCTCTTACAAGTGTGAACGCAACTCTCACGCGTGTATTTAGTTTGATTGTTAGTGTGAAAGCAACTCTCACATGTGAGAAGAATTTGACTAATCATTGCCATGTATGTTTATTTTAAATTTCAAATTTTAAATAATAAAAAAACGTGACTTGCATTAATTTATTCCCATTCTCCCACACCATAGCTTCAAGCCTCCCCATTTCTTAAAAAAAAAAAAAAAAAAAAAGGTTCAAGCCTCCCCCCTTACATGTCATGTCCTGATAGTGTATATAGTGACCCTTCTTTTTTTTTGAATATATGTAACTCTTTCATTAATCCCATTCCCCCACACACAATAGCTTCAGGCCTCCTCTTACATGTCATGTCATCATGAGTGCATATACTATAGTCACTATTTTATTTATTTATTTATTATTTTTATTATGGCCCTTGTTAAGTTATGATTTTTCTTGTAACATTTATATTGGCTTATTCCATGGCAAAAAAGTGTTGTAATTTTATTAATTTATTTTCTTGTATTTTTGTGAGATTTATTTGTATTAGATTTAGTATTAAGTGATGGAGATTTGATCAAGACAATTAAAAGTCATATGAAGAGCACATGCTAGAAGCTAAAGAGTCAATTGCCAGCTGTGGAAGTTGAAGAGTCATGTGCTAACTATGCCAGCTATATCTCGCGACTCAGGTGACCTGCGAAGTTGACTTGCGAATTTTCCCTATTAGCAAAAATGTGACTTTTCGTATTTCCTCTCCACTCATACTATATATACCCTCATTACCCACAAAAATGAGAGGAGCCTATTGAGAGAAAAACCCTAAGAGAGGTTTCTACAACACACTTACCTTATTAGAGAGAGAGCTACTCATTCTTAGAGAGAAATCTTTGTAGTCTCTTCTCCTTCCCTCTCCCATTGTTATACCCATTGAGAGGAGATTTGTACATAAAAACCACCCACACCCATTCAAAGTGTTGAGAGTATTTTTGGAGTTTTGGGAAGTATTGGAAGATGCCAAGGATGGTGGATGCAATATGGAGCTTATTGCGGGATCCAGAAAGTTAGACAAGACACGGTTCCAAGAAGTCTTGTTGGAGTAGAAGCTTGGAGGGCTTAGGTACATCGGGTAGATTAGGCTTGGAGGGTCTCTTGCTATTCATGTATCCCAACTAATTGTTTAGTGGATCATTTTCCGCTTGGAGGGCGGCGGAGAAGTTTTTTGCCGAATTCTTCGGTTTCCTCTTCGATAACACGTGCCGGTGTTATCTTGTGTTTGCATCTCTCTATCCCTTACTCTTTGCTTTTAATTACTGCTGAGTTGTGATTAAAGTATGGCTTAGAGTAGTTTGCCTATTTGAGTATTGCTTATATTTCATATTCCGCACATATATTGTTTGAATATAAGCTTGTATTGGAAAATTTGAATTTAGGGGTCTAAACAATCACTTGATTTTATATACTAAGTGAGCTTTCAGCTCTAGATCATTTTTTTTTTCTTTTTCTACAAATAACGATACACAAATTTCAAAGTCCAAAAATAAAAAAATTTTACCTCAAGGTTCTTAACAACCGCTAAAAGAAGATACTGTGATTTTATATTCTATTACGCCTAAAATTAATACAAATATAATACAAAAAAAGGTATAGATTTCTAAAATAAATTTTAAAAAGCAAAAAAAAAAAAAAAAAAAAAAAAGCATAGATTTTAACTTAAAAAATATAGACTTGTTATCAATATAAATAAATATATATATATATATATATATATATAGAATTAATACAAATACAATACAAAAAAAGAGTATAGATTTCTAAAATAAATTTTAAAAAGCAAAAAAAAAAAAAAAAACATAGATTTCTACTTAAAAAATATAGACTTGTTATCAATATATATATATATATATATATATGCTTTTTTTTTTTTGTTTTTTAAATTTATTTTAGAAATCTATACCCTTTTTTGTATTATCTTTTTTTTTTAAAATACTAATTCTATTCTTTTTATTTTTTTTATTTTTTTAATTTTTATATATAATTAAAAAAAGAATAGAATTAGTACAAACATAATACCAAAAAAAAAGTATAGATTTCTAAAATAAATTTAAAAACAAAATATAAAAAAAAAAGCATAGATTTTTAACTATAAAATAGAGACTTATTATCAAAAATAATATATATATATATATATATATATATTAGTACAAATATAACACAAAAAAATGTATAGATTTCTTTAAAAAAAAAAATAGTAAGAATCATTAGGCTTGCATATTGAAGAAGAAAGACAAAATAGACAAAACAAAATAAACAAGGATGGTATTGAGGAAAAGCCCTGCGGGCTTTCCCCATATTTTGGACTCGTTTGGTAATGTTGTTTTAGTAATGTGGTTTTTATTTTTTGAAAATACATGTTGGTGAAAAAATGTGTGAAAATTGTTGTTTAAACACTAAAATTTGTTGTTTAAAATACACTACCAAACAACTTTGTAAACACACACCACCAAAAAAAAAAAAAAAATTCTAGCACTTGCAAATGTAAGTGCTTGAAGTTCATCTATGGAGCCATAATTTTAGCTACTTTATATCTTTTACCTTTTCACTTTACAGACCACCCAACATCAGTGGTTTTATTTTAGCTTTCAATACAGTAAAATAATATAAACAACACAATAAAATAATATATCTACTACAATAAAATAATATATTCACTATAATAAACAACAATCACAAAATCACTGAAAGTAAAGATAAGTATTGTAATAAATTAGAAACAATAAAATATATATAAACTTCCCAAATTCATAAACTAACATTTACCCCAATACATTAGAAACAAAAAACATAAAATTCTTGCAAACTAAAAATTCCCAAAACAATTTCCAACATGACATTTATGGGAGGAAAATTGGTATTTCCCCAATCAGGTATTGTCCGCTTTGGGTTCAGGTGTGACCCTCACGGATTTGTTCAATCCCATATTGGGGAGAGACGCCTCCTACCTTCAGCTTATAAGCGCTGGGGCTAAATGAAGGTGTACCATCATGTGTGTGATGATAGTTTGCTTTCTTGCTTTGTTGGGTGGTGGCAGGTATGAGACCTTTGTGGGATAGAGCTTGGCTGTGAGCAATGAAGTTGGTTTTGGAAAATTTGTATTTAATTTTTTTTTTTTTTGTTATTGTTTTCATTTGTTTATTCATTCTTAGTTTAGGATAAAAATTGTAAATTTAAATGTAGAATTGTAAGTGTAGGGACAGCAGGCCTAGAAGGGTAAAATGGGTCATGGGCCCTATCCGAGGACATTGAATAGTCTGAGGACAGGAAGACGCTAGTGTGGGAGTGCAAGCTAGTGAATGGGCGAAGGGGTCTGGTTTCAAGGTTCCAAGAAGTATGTCCGAGGACAGATTTCAACTCGGCTTAACAGGGCAGAGGTCAAAAGGGTTGGTCTGACATCAGGGACAATGATTTGGGTGATTCTGCTAGCAGTGATAAGCATTAGGAAGGGATAAGATAAAAAGAAAGTGAGAAATATCTGAGGGAAAGCCGTTACCGCCGCATTAAATGCTCTCTAACTAACTCTCTAACTGCATTAATGTGGAAGTGATGCTTGAACAGTGATGTTCAGCCTTATAGCTACCACTAAAAGCTTCAGGAAGGTGCTGATAGGATAAGGACAATAGTCAGTCATTTGATCTACACGTGAAGGGCTGAGATAGAAGGAAGGAGGGCAATATAAAGGAGGAGGATCCCATTACATTGGGAGATCGGAGAATTAAGGGAAAAATACTGTAACAATTGAAACTAGACTTGTAATCAAATCCAAAAGAAATATATACAAGAACTAATCTTCTTGGATTTTGCCGAGGAATTTTCTTTGGGTAAAACTAGTTTATCTTTGCTTTCTTGTCATCTGGATCCACTAAAATTGTTATCTAACTCATTAGAGCCTAGTTTTCAAATCCACTCTCTACAAATTCATTGTATTGGGCTCTTTGGGCCTAAATCCTTTTACCTTTTGGGCTTAAGAAACAAATTGTGCTCCTACAATAAGTTTGATTGATAACTAATAGTTCAATCATGTAATGTTGCACGTACAAGAACTACATAAAATGTTTTGCATTTTGGTGAATCTTAGATGGGTTTAGGGAACTATAAAGGATTACAATATATAATTGTGTGATTTGCATATACTTAGCACTAAGTGATATTGGTAAAATATAATCCTCTAATAGACCAAGCAGGGGCAAGGCACGTGCTGTAAACACTAGTAATAATAAAGTCTGTAAAATAAATATAAATAAATAAACTAGGATATGAATAGAGAATAGAGAAAATTATGTTATATCTATAAACAAGTTAAAAATATATATTAAATAAATTAAGTATATATATATATATATATGGGTACCCAAAATAAGGCTGTTGGGCTTAACCTCTACTTGGGCTCACAATCTATTTGTTTAGTGGGCATTGGAAATGATTCCCACCTCTGAAGCTTGCTCGGCAGCGATATTACCAAAGGCAACACCGGGAAGCCGAGATATTGTTCTGCCGAGCAACCAGACACCCGACCAAGTTGAGATTGATTGGGAGTGGCTCACTTTTGACGTTCAAGGCAAAGTGGTCCTGTTATGTTTATTGGGCCCACATTAGGTCTCAAGAGAAGTCTAGATCAAGGTCATAAGTCTGGTGGGGAGAGGGCCATGTGTTGTATTTCGAGGTCAAGGCCCAAGGCCCAACGAACTTGGGGCCCTATCCCGTATAATGCTACAAGTCCAGAGTCCACGGCCCAATGACCCCGGGGCTAATCCCCGTACAATAGCCCCCCCTTGATTCGTGACCGGCTACCGAGAGCGAATCAAAGACTATCTGAATATTGGGATCCCCTCGGGAAGCTAGATCGTCAATCATCAAAAGAGAAAAATGGCCATCAATGCTGCTTTAAAAGAAGTTCCGTGCTAGGTTGTCACGTCCGTCAATAATTATGGCTTGACGGTTCGTGAACTGTGCCCACGCGTTTGGGGGTTACCAATAGGGATCAGAGGGGTTTTCCCACCTTCTCCTCCATTAAATGCTTTTACTCTTATAAATAGCTCCTCCTGATTTCTCATATCACTTTTTGCATCCTCTCTTTTTAAGTTTTCTCTCTGCTGAGCACACTTCTTGAGCGTTAGTTTTCCTATGCATAAAACCTCCAGTCCAGATCATCACTTCCTAGAGCCCCGAGTAAGTCTTCTTTACTCTTTCTTATCATTTTAGTTTTCCTTCACTCTTAGAGTTTTAGAATGGGTTATTCTTACCTCATTAATCCTGGAGCGCCTTTGGCTGCCTTTAGAGCAGCCTATGGCGTTCCTAAGGATGTTGATATCGCCTATTGTCACAAAGGCGATATCACCCTCCAAAGGCGTGCTGGTCTGAATGTAGCTTTTTTTTCCTTATATGGCTATTCTTGAGGGTGGGGTTAGGTTTCCCATAGACCCCCTCATTATAAGTGCCCTTAGATTCTACGGCTTGTGTCCTGACCAACTCTCCCCCCCCCCCCCCAACTTTTACCGAGTGGTGAGTTGTGTCAGTAGATTAAACCAAGTGTTTGGGCTAGAGTTGAACCACCACGATATTAACTTTATGTATATTTTGTGCGGCAACATCAAATCTGATTACTATTTGAAAACTAGGGATATGCAGGTACGGCTCATATCGTGCCTTCTCGATTCTAACAGAAATTTGGCGGGAGAATTTGTTCGAGTGAGCGGCAATTGGTTTGCCAATGAACTCCCCTGCCCTCTTTCACTTTGTGAAGTTTGTCGGTACAGAGCGCTTTTACTTGTTTTATGTTTAACACTTATGTTCGGTTTACTCACACATAGACTAACTAGTTCTTTTATAGATTTACTGCAGAAGGAAAAAGATTTAAACCGGACCTGATTGTCGCACACGTGAGAGATCTCAATTTTGTCCTTAGGTCAGAGATCTTCGTGCACTCGGACGGATAGCTCCGAGGATCCCACCTGATACTTGGCATTGATCATGTGTATACCACCTAGCAGGCGTTCAGTCAGGCCTTACTAGTAGACAACCCCCTTCTCTCCTATGTTAACGTCAGGCACACCAACTTCCTTCTGCCCTCCTTGACCGTTGGCCAAACTGGGGACCCCGGCCCCAGATATACCACCGTAGAGGACCGTACGCCGGTGCAAGACAAATCGGCTGAGTGCATATCTCAAAGTCGCAAAGTCCACGTGCTCGTTGAAGTGCTTGATGAACCCGCCCAAGTAGCCGAGCCAGAAGAAGCCGAGGCTAATTAGTAATTAGGAAGTAGCTATGGTGACTAGGCGAAAAATGACCGTTGAACGGCTCTTGCGTAATACTCATCCCACTACCCAACCTCAAGGTGGGGACCGTGCTCCCCCTCCCTCAAGCGCCAGCCATCTGAAAAAGAAGCAGCGCGTTGGAGACCAGCCCCCTAAAGTCCCTAGCGACGCACCTGCAAAGACTCCTTCTCGGGGTAGGATAGTGATTTGGGAACCGGTGGGTGAACCCCGGCCATCTGCCAAGGTTGGTACGGACGTGGCATCTTCATTGCGCCCGAAGAACATCTGGCCGCCCAATTTCAAGCTCAGCAATGTGCCTCTGCCAACGTCAGCCAACATCAAGGCTTGGGCCCAGGGCCAAGGGGGGAGGGTGGCATAAAGCTTGGTGCACGACCTCCTATTACCCCAGGATGTTCATTTCTTCTCGGACAGGACTGAGAAGTCGTTGGCAAGGCAATTACAATGGCATACCATAGCGGTAATGTTCTATCCTACTTTCACATTTATTTTAACGTGTGTGTACTCCTTCCTCTTTCATACTGACCAATACTACAATATTAGGCCGCGCAATTGACTCATATTCTCAACAAGAGGATAAAGGAGCTCACCAAGGATGCCGAGCGGGAGAAGGCCTTGAATAATGTTGCTGCTGCTACGGCGAAAGATAAGGGCAAAGCCGCTGAGGCTGCTGAAAAGAAGGCCCAATCCTTGGAGAAAGCTCGGTTGGTGGCAGAAAGGAATTTAGCTGAGGTAGAAGAGAAGCTGGGGGCCGTAAAGCTCAAAACTGGCGGAGGCGACCAGCCTAAATTTGGCCCAGGCTAACAAAATAGCTAACTTGAAGGCAGCCCTCGAAGCTTGTGAGAACAAGTGGTACGACGAGGGCTTCAAGGGTGCCGAGAACTCTGTGGAGCCTATCGTCCATCAAGCCCGGTCTCATGGGTTCAGGAAGGTGTGGTTGGCAGCCCTCCCAGCTATGAAAGTTCCCAAAGATTCCTCACTGAGGAATCCAACGCAAATTCCATTTTGGCTCCATCTCCCCCCGTTCAAAGCCAAGCTGGTGTCACTGATGAAGAAGATACCACTAGCATGAGGGAGTTGGTCCGCGCGATTTACAATCATGCAGAGAACATTGATCTCGAGGTTATCAACAACCTCAACACCGTCGATGACGTACAAGGCCAGCTACCACCAACCGAGGATACGCCAGGGCAGCAGGCCGACGATTCAACCCAACTCCCGCCCACCGAACCTCCCGTTTGATACTTGCATTTTAGTTTGCTTTTATTTCTAATGCATGTTTACTTTTCTCTTTTACTTATTTGGTTTGCCTAAGTCACCAGGTTGTGGTGATGGAACAATGTTTAATTCTTAATTTCCTAAGTTTTATTTGCTTATAGTCATCGGGCTATGGTGACAAAACATTGGTTTAATCTTCATTTGCTTGCTTTAATTGTGTTTATGCATGTTTGTTACTAAGTTATTCTTTCGGTCATGTTCTTTGATTGTCTTTCCTCTCTCTTTCTCTTTCTTTCTCTTTCTCTTTCTCTTTTTATAGTTTACTCACGGGACTTGCCCGAAAGAGATCATTTGTATCTAGAAAGAATTGGCTCCTCGGCGATAATTACTAAATTTGACATACGTTGACGCTTTAGGAAAATGTAGGATAATTACCTTCCCCGTGATTCAGGTTGTATCCAAGATACTGGTTTCAGCCCCTTAAATAATTTGACATACTCCCTGTGTGCCTAGCGACTAGAATAAAGTCGGGTGGCTTGTTTCTATTCTTGGAATAGCTCAATCTAAGGTCCCCGTCTATCCGGTGATTAAGGTCTATTTGGGAACCGGTTTCTGCCCTTGGATAAAATTTAAGATTAGGTTTGCACCTGCTCAGTGATTGAGATCAAACTGAGAAGCAGGTTTCTGTCCTTAGAAAAATTTAGCTTAAGGTTTCCACCTACTCGGTGATGAAAATCGAATCGGGAACAGGTTTCTGTCCTTAGAAAAATTCAGCGTAAGGTTTCCACCTACTCGATGATGAAAATTGAACCGGAAACAGGTTTCTATCCTTAGAAAAATTCAATGTAAGGTTTCCACCTGCTCAGTGATGTAAATCGAATCAGGAACAGGTTTCTGTCCTTAGAAAAATTCAGCATAAGGTTTCCACTTGCTCAGTGATGAAAATCGAACCGGGAACAAGTTTCTGTCCTTAGAAAAATTCAGCGTAAGGTTTCCACTTGCTCGGTGATGTAAATCGAATCAAGAACAGGTTTCTGTCCTTAGAAAAATTCAGCATAAGGTTTTGACCTACTCGGTGATGTAAATCGAACAGGGAAAATTCAGTATAAGGTTTCCACCTGCTCGGTGATGTAAATCGAACCGGGAACAGGTTTCTCTCCTTAGAAAAATTAGGATTAGATTTCCCTCACGTTTGTTAGCTGGGGCTAGCAACAATTCATTGATAGAACTTATATTATTTAACATACATGTGCGCCAACAGTTCATTGATAAAACTTCTTAAGATTATGGACGTTCCATGGCCGGGGAAGCGGTCTCTCGTCTAGATCTTCCAAGTAGTATGCTCCAGCGCCTGCGATGGCAGTAACTCTATAAGGCCCTTCCTAGGTCGGGGCTAACTTCCCAGCATTAGTGTCTTGCATATTTCCCATTGCTTTCCGCAACACTAGGTCCCTAGCGCCGAACTCCTTTGCCTTCACATCTCGGTTGTAGCGCCAGGTGAGTTTTTGTTGATACTCAGCTAGCTGTATAGCCGCCACCTCTCGGTACTCCTCCAGCAGATCCAAACGCTGCACCATCAATGCTTCATTCTGGGCCGAGGCAAATTCCGCAACTCGGGCACTACATAGACTTATCTCAGCCAGTATTACGGCTTCTGCCCCGTATGTTAGGGAGAATGGAGTCTCTCCTGTAAACCTTCTAGGAGTTGTCTGGTATGCCCACAGAACATTAGGCAGCTCCCTTTGCATCACTAACCTTTTCTTCAATACATACACAATTGCCTTGTTCGTGGCTTCAGCTTGGCCATTGCTCTCCGAATATGCCAGGGTGGAGTACCTGTTCTTGATGCCGAGATCACTGCAAAACTCACGAACGGCTCTGCTATTGAATTGCAACCCATTATCAGATATGAGAGAGTCCGGCACCCTAAATCTCATGATTGTGTTTCTCCACACAATTTTTTTAACGTCTACGTCCCGGATGTTAGCTAACGCCTCTGCCTCTGCCCATTTGGTGAAGTAATCAACAGCTACCAAAACGAACCTTCGATTGCTTGTGGCTCAAGGAAACAGGCCGAGAATATCCAGCCCCCACTATGCAAAGGGCCAAAGGCTGTTGACCGGGTTCAGATAACCTGCTGGCTGGTGGATTAAGGGGGCGTGCTTTTGGCACTGTTCACACTTCTGCACATACTCAGCGGCATCCTTTTGCATCTACGGCCACCAAAACCCCTGGGTCATCGCTTGGCGTGCCAATGAGCATCCCCCTACATGACTGCCACACACCTCATCGTGTAGCTCAGCCAAGAGTTTTTTCAGGGCGTAAACATAAAAGATACAGCCCCCCAAAATATCTCCAGTACAGCTTGTGATCCGTCGACAACCAATACCGGCTAGCTACTCGGCGTACTCTGTTAGCTTTTTTCTCATCATCTGGTACTCAATCCTCAGCCAAAAAATTGATGATTGGGTCCATCCAACATGGCCTGGACGTTGAAACCACTGCAACACCTATCGTGGTGTCAATACTCGATTACACTATGAGCTCTACTTTGATTATCTGAGGTACATCCTCTATCATTGATGACGCTAACGTATCCAAAGAGTCTGCGTGTCTGTTTTGTCCCCATGCCACTTGGACCACCTTAGCCTTAGTAAACTGACTCATAACCTGCTTTACTACCCGCAAGTATTCCTTCATTTGGGAGTCACGGACCTCAAAATTGCCCTGCACTTGACTAACCACCAGTTGAGAATCCGAATAAATTTCGACTTCCTGTGTACCAATATCTAGTATGACTCTCAATCCAGCGAGCAAGGCTTCATACTCAGCCTTGTTATTAGAGGCCTTGAACCCCAACATGAAAGAATGTTCCAGCCGTATTCCTTATGGATTGATGATGACAATCCCGGCTCTAGCCCTATTGCACTAGACGCGTCGTCCACAAACACCTTCCGCGGGCGATAGTCCACATGACAAATTTTTTCTATCTTATTTTTAGGGGAAAACTCTACAACAAAATCAGCAAGAACTTGGCCTTTCACCGAACTTCTTGGCTTGTACCTTATATCAAAGGATCCTAGTCGAGTTCCCCATTTAGCTATTCGGCCCGTGAAGTCGGATCTCTTTAGCAACGACTGTAAAGGGTATTCGATCAAGACATAGTAGGGCAGCAACAACAGTATGAGCTTGAAAATAGTGGGGCAGCTTCCTCATAGCGTGCATAAGTGCTAACACCGATTTCTCCAGGGGCAAGTACCGCGTCTCTGCGTTAACCAGGGTCTTGCTAATGTAATACACGGGTTGTTGTACTCCTTGATCCCTTAAAAGTGCGGCACTCATTGCATGATTTGACACAAAGAGATACATGAACAAATCCTCTCCGGGCTCTGGGGCTATCAAAACAGGTGCCTGCATCAAATACTCCTTCAAGCCTTGGAAAGTTTTTTCACACTTTTCATTCTACTGGAATCCCCTCCATTTCTTTAAAAGCTGGTAAAATGGACGGCAGCGATCGACAAACTTGGAAATGAACCGGTTAAGGGTGGCTAACATGCTGGTTAGTACTCGTACTTCCTTTGGATTACTTGGCAGCTTGAGGCGCTTCACGACCTCAATTTGATCGGGGTTGACTTCTATCCCTCGGTTGGTTATCAGATACCCTAGGAACTTGCTGGCCCCCACCCCGAAAGCACACTTATCCATGTTGAGACGCAACTTATGTCGTCGAAGTACTTCAAACAACCTCTGGAGATCTTCTGTATGTCGTGCCTCTTGTTTACTTTTCACCACCATATCATTTATGTACACCTCCATAGTCTGCCCAATTTTATTTCGGAACATTCTTGTCATCATCCATTGATAAGTAGCCCCGACATTCTTTAACCCAAAGGGCATCACGGTATAATGGTAGTTGGCGTCAGGGAAGATAAATGCTGTCTTTTCCTGATCCTCAAAGGCCAGGGCAATCTGGTGATAACCTTGAAAGGCATCCAAAAAACACATCCTATAGTGCCCATATGTGGCATCCACCAATTGATCAATCTTCGGCATAGGAAATGGGTCCTTTGGGCATGCTCGGTTTAAATTTGTGAAATCTACACAGACACTCCATTTGCCATTCTTTTTCTTCACCACCACGGTATTCTCCAGCCATTTCGGAAAGAAAATCTCCCTTATCGCCCCAGCCTCCTTTAACCTCCTGACCTGTTGCCTAACTGCCTAACGTGTTCCTTAGCCGACCTCTTCGGCTTCTGCTTCTTAGGGGGAAATGAGGGGTCTACATTAAGCTTGTGAACTATGAATTCGAGATCCACCCGGGCACCTCATACGGGCTTCAAGCAAGCACATCTACATTCCACATAAGAAATAATAACGTTTCTATCCTGTCCTCATCCCTCATACTTGCCCCTACTTGAAAATACCTATCAATATCTGGTAGTATCCTTACTCTGATTAATTCTTCGGCACAGGTAGCCTTCATTCCCTCCTGGGACTCCTGTAATTGCTATAAAGGGATCTCCTCGGATGTTTGCCTTTTTTTTTCCTGCTTGTGCTTCCAATCAATCGCGGCCACTAAACATTGCCTGGCCAATTGCTAGCTTCCCTTTACTACAGCAATGCCCTGCTCAGTGTGGAACTTAATCTTCACATGCAGGGTGGATGGGACTGCCCCCGTCTCATGGATCCACGGCCTTCCCAGAATCGCCGTGTAAGAAGAAAATGAGGTGACCACTACTATCACTTCCTTTCCTTCCATATTGACGGGAAGGGAAATTTACCCCTCGAGGATCACTACTTAGCCATCAAACCCAACGAGGGGCGCATCGTACTTTGAGAGATCTTCATTCTTCAGTTCAAGCCCTTTGAGCAGATCCGAATACATCACATCGGCCCCACTCCCTTAGTCTACCATCACCCTCTTCACTATGAAACCATTTATTCAGGCCGTCACCACTAACGAATCATCGTGCGGTTGAATTTTCCCTTCTAAATCATCGTTGTTGAAAGCAATGGGCTCTCGTGTGAACTTCATCTTCTTCTCGGACGGTTGCTTGCCCGAGTAATCTTCCACTGGCACTACAGCCAACACCCCTTTCCTCCTAGTTACAGCAGTACCCTTTGGGGCAATGTGGATGACCTCGATCACTCCTAATGAGGGTGGGAGAGGATTCCCCTTTTGCTGCGCACCTTGCCCGGTACCTCGATTTCCTGAATCCATCGCAAACTCCTTCAAATACCCCGCTTTCACTAGCTGCCCTAGATGATCTTTCAATACCCGGCACTGCTCGATGGTATGCCCCTTATCTTTATGGTAAGTACAGTATAAGTTCTGGTTCCTTCTGGACGGGTCACCCCTCTTCTTGTTCGGCTACCGGAAGTATGGTTTGTTCTTGATTCGGTCGACAATCCTATGCACTGGCTCCTTGAACGTTACGTTTACTTCCCCCTTTCGGTTCTTGAATCCTTAAATCCCTTCAGGGCCCTGACTGAAAGCCGCCCTGCCGAGGACGACTCATTACCGGGGCTTTACCTTTGTTCTGCAGCTGGTCATCCTCTAAGCTTTTGTACTCCTCAATGCGCCTCATAAGTTGTCTCATATCCTCGAGAGGCTTCCTTGTCAGCGACTCACGAAGTTCGAAGTCCTCGGGCAGCCTCATTCTAAAGGTGCTCGCTGCAATTTTCTCGTTGCCCCCACTGATCTCATTGTAAAGTTCCCAATACCAACTGGCATAGCTACGAAGCGTTTCCCCTACCTTCATTTTCATGGATAATAATGTGTCTACGGGTTGCAAGACCCAACTACAGGTTACAAACCGGACATCGAATTCTTGGATCAACTCAGCAAAATTGTAAATAGAGCCCTTTCGTAACCCATTAAACCATCTCAAAGCACTAGGCTCGAGGCTTGAGGGAAATACCTTACACATTAGCACGTCATTGTGAGTATGTAATGACTAACATGTTCTACGGGGTCCGTTTTCCCATCATAAGAATTAAATGGCGGGCGCGTAAATCTGCTTGACATAGGGGCCCGTTCAATATCTTATGAGAAAGGAGACCGGGTTGTTCTGCATAAAGCTCGGCTCATGGCGTCCATGGCAGCATTTCGAGGCCGTTGTTCCTCTGGGGAATCCGAGTCCTGGTCTGCATACTCTCGTGATCGTGAACGGTCCCTACGTCGATGGGAAACGGACTGATTGGACTCGGCCCCATAACAACCTCCCCCACTAGCAGATCCCTCTTCTCAGTCAGCTCGGTCTTTTCTTCTACGCCTACCTTTTGCTTCCAACTCCAAATCCCTTACTAATCTACGTAAACGTTCAAGCTTCTCATCCTTCTACTCAAGCTCTTCATCCTTTCTGTCAAAACGGTTGTGCCCCGAGGTGCCAAACATTGTCCGGTACGTTTGAAACGACCCCTCTCCGAGTCCGGACTATCCCTACTCCTCATACTCCCTATCTTCGCGTCGCTTCTGCCTTCTTTCCAGCCAGGTGGATCCCCAAGAAGATCTCCTAGAGCCATTTTCAGTATGGCTCCCAGATTGTCCTCCATACATTTTCCCGTGCGCGCCCTGGCAGAACCACAGCTTCGTAGGAAATTCCCACAGACTGCGCCAATTATGGGTACCCAAAATAAGGCTATTGGGCTTAACCTCTACTTAGGCTCACAATCTATTTATTTAGTTGGCTTTTGGGTTTTCTACTGTGGGTGGTCCTATGCTCAACAAGGCCAAATACACTTCTGTTTCCTCAAATCTTTCTCTCTTCCTCATAGAGTCGCTCATTTACTCTCTTTGAGTGCTAGTTCTCTTCTCTCAGTATTCTCCCCAGAATTGCCAACCCCCTTTCCTCATCCTCTTCTCCTATTTATAGGCTAGTACTAATTACTCCCCCTTAATAGTGCGAATGGGGGTCCACTTCCATCACCTTTAGGTGGGCGTTTAGGTGGGTGAGGCGATAGTGGCATTAGAAATGATTCCCACCTCCGAAGCTTGCTCAGCAGCGATATTACCAAAGGCAACATCGGGAAGTTAAGATATTTTTCTGCCGAGCAACTAGACACCCGACCAAGTCGAGATTGATTGGGAGTGGCTCACTTTTGACATTCAAGGTGAAGTGGTCTTGTTATGTTTATTGGCCACATTGGGTCTCAAGAGGAGTCTGGTTCAAGGTCATAAGTCTGGTGGGGAGAGGGCTATATGTTGTATTTCGAGGTCAGGGCCCAAGGCCCAACGGACTTGGGGCCCTATCCTATATAATGTTACAAGTCCAGAGTCCACGGCCCAATGACCTCGAGGCTAATCCCCGTACAATATATATATATATATATATACACACATTTAGGGGGCAGCAAGGCGAGCAAAACTAGTCCTCATTCGATCACCTCTTCAAGGTGGGGGAAAAAAAAAACTCATGCAAGATGAAACATGATAAAACAGGTTATTTTTGCTTTTTATTTCTCAAGTTAAAGGATGTGTGTGTGTGTGTGTGTGTGTGTGTGTTGGGGGGGGGGGGTGAAACAATGAAAGTATTGAAAAAAAAAAGGGAAAAATGATATTCCATCCTGGTTTGAAGGAAAATTCCTCAAAATTAGTACACAATGATTGATAAAACCACTCATGTATACTTTTCTTTGGATAGCCTATTTAATGAGCCATGTGACTTGTTTAAATAATACATATGAATGGTTTTAAAAGCTAACATATACTGGATTGAAAAAAAAGTAGTGAAAAACTACATTCTTTTGTATTAATATGTGATATCATATTATTTAAGAAAATAGTTGGTATTTTCTTTAAAAAGGAAAAAAAAAAATGAAGTTAATTTCTTATGTAATTCATAATCCACCAGGATGGTTAGAAATTGCATATAATGCAAAATATGACAAAATAAAAAAATTAGGGATGGCAATTTTGCCTCGCCTTGCTTGACCCACCCTTCCCCGCTTCGCTCCACGTGGGTTTTTCCCTCCCCGCAAAGGTGGTGGGGCAGGGATGGGACAAGATTTTATCCCTACGCCACGGGGTGAGGCGGGGATGGGTTTAGACTTTTTAGACCCAACCCGCCCCACCTTGCCTCACATTTATAAGGGTTAAATTGTAAATTTTTCATACCCTAAAACCTTACTATTTAATCAAACATATCATCAGCTTATTTTAAACTACCCAACAAGAATTTCTACCTCTTTTCTTTTCTTTAGCAAGGTTAGGTAACAATTTTAACATTTTCTTTTGTATTTATTATAAACAAATTTATATACTATTAAATCATTGATTTTGTATTATGAGATTTTTTTATTATTATTATGATATTGTTTTGTTAAACACTTTAATATTATTATTCAATTTTTGCTAAAAATTAGTTTGATTTGATGAGATAAATTTATTTTTAATTTCAAGTATTTTTAATTAGTAACAAAATAGGTTTTATTAAAAACAAATGCAATAGTTGTGGGAAAATTAACAAGAAGTAGAGTTTTACAGGGTAGGGCGGAGCGTTGCAGGGCCCTAAGGGGCAAGGATGAGGTAAGAAAATTTTCACTGTCATATAGGGCAGGGCGGGAATGGAATAAGACAAAACTATGCGGGACAGGGGCGAAGATTCCATCCTTCGGACCCGACTCACCCCGCCCTATTGCCATCCCTAAAAAAATAATTAAAAAAAAGTATAGTGATAAATATAAATTTTATCGATGAAGTAGAGATAAATTCAACTAGAACAATGAGATAATGTACTTATCAAGGACATGTGTTATTTCATTTATTATTTTTTTTTTTTTTTTTAAATCATCAAGGACATGTGGTATAGGTAATGATGTTTGTATCCAATATTCATTATTTTAAAATTTTGAATATTTCGATAATAAAGTTATAGTTAAAATGAAAATTTAAATTTCTTGACAATTAGATAATAGAGTTGTAAGGGTGGACTTTGGTGCTAATGTCCAAAGGATGAATGGATTAAGGCTCAAAGAGTTCAATACAATAAATTTGTAGAGAGTAGGCTAAAAAGCTAGGGTTCAATGAAATGGACAACGACCTTAATGGGCTAAAGAGGATAAGAGAGTAAGGAAAAACAATGAATAAACAAATGTAGTGCACAGAAATTCTTCCTCGACAATGTTCGAGAAGAGTAGCTCTTAAATATATTTCCCTTAGATTTGATTACAGTTGCTGTTCTTAATGCTATGGTATTTTCTCTACAGGTTTTCTGCCCCCTTCTCCTTGGAGGGTCTCTCACATTATATATCTCCCTTCAGGCAATCTTGGTCCTCCATTTGTTGATTGTCCAGTCCACCACTCGAGTGCTTGTCCCATCAGACACCTTCTCAAACCCCTTGTGAGTTGCGGCGACTAATGCAGCACTGTTCAAGAGTCTTCTCTACATAAATGTAGTCAGAAGGTTTAGTGGGATGCATTGAATGTGGGGGCAGCCACCATCCCTCCAGTCATGTCAGAGCTAACCCTTTCTCTGAAGCTTTTTCTCAACAATAGGAACTCCTCTGGCAATGTGCCACTTACGTGGCCTTACTGTTCGAGCGTGTAGCCTACTCGGCACAATCATGGACTCTTCGGCCATAGATACAACACGTGGCATAGGTACCTTACGTGAATTCTTGTGCCCCACAAGAGTTAGGCAAAATTTGCCAAATAATAGAATTTTAGAAAACTTTTTGCAAGAACGCACATGGATCAAACATTTTAGTAAGTTAAACTGTTTTTGTTTTTAAAAAGTGGAAATCAAGTTTAAAAAACTCGAGTTGTGTACAATTGGAACTCGAGTTTCTTAGACTCGAGTTCCACTTTTTTTTTTTTTTTTTGATCCATTTCAGACTTATTGCAAAAGAAAAATGGGTTGGAAGTCGAGTTTCTTAAACTCGATTTTCAAAAACAGTCCAACTAACTAAAATCTTTCATCCGCATGCCATGCACCAAAAATTTTTCTAAAAATCTATTATTTGGCAAATTTTGCCCAAGAGTTATATCCAAATCAAACTATCCTTAATAAATCTTATAATTTAGTTCAACTACAACTTCAAATGTACTAGAAATACAAATAATCCTTATATATATATATATATATACAAATAATAAATCAAAACTGCGTCGTATTGGCAATCTCTTATCCCCCGTAAAGAACCCACTTGCAGCTCAGAATTGTTTCAATACGAATGAGAACATAGAGTCAACCTCAAACATTCAACAATGTCGTGGATAGCAAGGTCCATCGCGAACACACTCAAACTCGACGACGACGACTACGACTACGACAAAGAACACCAACACGCCAATCCTAATGCCGATTCCACACATCCAAATTCACCGCTCAAACCTGAACAACACCACCGCGACCACCAAACCGAATCGCCATCATCACAGTCGTCGAACCAATCGCCACGTGGCGTCAAAGAGGACCTCTCGGAGATCACCAAAACCCTAACTCGCCAACTCTGGGGCGTCGCCTCCTTCCTCGCCCCTCCTCCTCCGGAGCAAACTTCCTACTCCTCCTCCTCTGCTCCGCCTCGCCAGATCGCCGACTCAAACCCCTCTCAACTCTCCGATCACAAAGCGCCCGAAGATGAAGAGGATGAGGACGTGATCTCCGGAATCCGCAGCGATTTCGCGGAGATCGGTGGGAGATTCAAGACCGGGATCTCCAAGCTTTCGAGCACCAAAACGGTGTCGGAGATCACCAAAATCGCTTCCAATTTCCTCCAGATTGGATCGGAGGAGCACGAGATCGGCGTCACCGAAGAGGTGCTGGCTTTCGCGAGAAACATCGCGATGCATCCAGAAACTTGGTTGGATTTTCCTCTCCCTCACGACGAAGATTCCGATGGTAGTACTCTCGTAATTCTTCATCTTTTCGAGATTATAATGCGGTTTGATCTGATTAAGAAATGTTTGATAATCAAGTTGTGATTTTTATTTTTAGTTTGGAAATTTAGAACGCATAGTAGACATTGTGCGTTATAGACTTTTGTTCTGATTGTATGCAATCTTGTGATAATTTTCACCCCAGAGTTTGAATTGTCTGATGCCCAACAAGAACATGCCCTGGCTATTGAGCGATTTGCGCCAAGATTGGCTGCACTCCGGATTGAACTATGTCCAGGACATATGAGTGAAGCTTGTTTTTGGAAGATTTACTTTGTACTCTTGCATCCAAGACTCAATAAACATGATGCCGAACTTTTGTCAACGCCCCAAGTAAGTTAATTTCCGTTTGGTACTGACATAGTTTTAGTTTGTAGGTTTATCATGTTAATTGTTTTTGTTATAATATTTTTTTCATTCATTAATTATGCGACTGCTGATTGAGTTTAACCACCCACGGGTTGAAGAGATTCTTTTCTTCAAGCTCTAGCACAAGGAATCAAGGATTTTTCAAATGTGTGAACTTTCTGTATGCGACATTACACAATTCTGGTATTGTTGCGGGGGTATATGTGAGAGCTTTGCACATGAAGGTTTTTTTAATTCATTTTACCATGCTTATAGAATATATAACTGGCACCAAAACACTTCAATTTTGTTTTTGGCTTTTGAGTTTTGAGGTTTAAGTATCCCAATTTAGTGATGGCTTCTTAGCACTTTAATGAGAACTACTTTGTGAACCAAGTTATTATATATATTGCACAGCAGGATGGGAAAAAATAGGATCATATTGGGGTGTTAGTTACTAAGTTTTACAGGTAGTGAGCTTGATATGTCAAACCCCTTTGTTATTTGTTGTATCTTGGGTTTCCGATAAAGGGAGCGGGAAGTGGTTTTTGACCCTGAGTTTGGGAAATTCTGGCCTTTGGCTTATTTTTCATGTTTTGATTCACTAGTTTACAATGCATTACTAGCAAGTGATGTTTATGTTTGCAGATAGTGGAAGCTAGAATGATGTTGACACAGGAGTTACAGAACCGCAATAAGGCAAAGCAAGAACCAGAATATTCTGGAAGAGGCACTAATTATTCAAATGAAGCTGCTGACATACCACATGAACAGAATCTCTCCATGCCACCAAGTTCCCAACCAGAGTCAGCCCCTCTTCAGATATCTGCTGTTCAAGTGGCCCTGTCCTCAGTGCCAGTTGACATTGAGATGGAGAAGCACCCAGTCCAAAGTACCGAACTTCAAATTGTTGACAAGCCTGTTGTTGAGGAAGGACCAGTGAATCAAAACAAAAATCAATCCTCTACGGGGAATGATGAGGATGATGGTGATGATTGGTTGAAAGAGGAAAGTTCAGAAATGGTTGGTGTTAGTGGAACGTCCTTCCCTGTGGGGAATGATGAGGATGTATCATTCAGTGATCTTGAGGATGATGATGATGGAGATGTACCTACAAGTTACAAGAAAGTAACATCTGGTTCTGATTCATCAACAAAAGACTCACGAGACTGGGTTCAGCTGAGCAGAAGCTCAGTTGACTCAGTTAAGGATATCAGTTCTGTTGAGATCCAACATTCTGGACCTGAGCAGGTAAGCTCTCGTAACCATGAGACCAGGGAATCTAATGACTGGCTTGATCTCGATGACATTGATGTGATTTGATGATGGCCACTAAAAACCTTGCACAAATAATGTGTTGTACTTCCCAAACCTGTTGTGAAGTGCTGGTCAGGTCTATGCTTTTTTTAGTCTGAATCAGGCTTTGAAACTGTATGTATGTACATAAATTCCATTCTAAACTGGATGATTATTTGTCTTATAAATGTATTTATCAAGTTTGGTAAACTCTGCTCCATCTTATATAGTTCTTGCAATAGCAGTTGTAACTTCTGCTCCATCTTATGAACTATGTCTGTTTATTTGAATTCAACTGCATCTTATTGAGATCGTTGGAATTCTGATGGAAAGCATTGTCCTTGATTATTCTCATTTTCAATTCGAGAAGGAAAAGTTTTGTGGGAGAATCATTCATGAACTAGTAGTGGAGATATAATCAGGAAAGGCTTTCTAAACTATGTAATCATTCAAAGAAGACAAAATATTGCAATAATCAATTGTCAGAGAAAATAATCTTTTGGGCTTTGACTGCTGGTGTATCAGTCTCGCAAGTAACCTCAAGTATCTATGGTTACATTATAACTTAATAGCTTGTGAGTTTCAACTTCTTTGCTAGAAAGTTGTTACTGTTATCAAAGATTATTTTTAATGGATCTCCTTATGCAGACATATCACAAACACCTGCATGTATTTAGGGTGAATTTTTTAGCTGTACTGCCTGCCATTTTGCTTCTGTCTATTTCATCTTATAACCAGATTGCTGTTTACCTGAAATCAAGCTTGAATTGTTCTTGTTGATTTGGTCATGTCGTTTCGGGTTATATAGTTGAAGCAAATCAGGATGCTTTCAGAAGCATTATGAATTGTCTTGAAGGTCAAGGTAAAGGAATTTACATGGAAGTAGATTTTAACTTAGTCTGGTGATGAGCTGAAGTGGAGTTAGCAGCATTTTCAGGATCTTGGGCAATGCAGGATCCAGAACCTAGAGCAAGAAACTGCAATGTGTCATTTAGAGGTTTTAGTTGTTTATCTATGGAGTTGGGCATTTAATGGAGTATCATGCGATTTGGAATTGGATCCTAGAGTACTTAGGTAACTCCACTTTGGAGCTTAAATTTATATCCATCCATGTTGAAACGAGTGGATTGGATTTTGCTACGTTATTAATATTTAAATGAGACTTCTTAAAGCTCCATGGCCGAGTTATCTTAAAGCCATACTGCTATAGAGGGATAGTAGGGCCCCAAGAGGCCAGTTGATGCACAACGATTTCAGGCCGATAAATCTGTAGTTTCTGACTCAATTATTTCCCCTTTGCTTTGTAAGCTTGCAAATTGATCTTTCGCCCAAAAGCATTAATAATGTAACAGTTGTGTAAGGGGATTCATCACTGCGCATAGAAGAAACCCAAGTTATAATGGAAATGATTTTCAGCCAATTTTCATTAAAATTTGAGTGTGGGTCGGTGTTATTCGTGCGGCTATGTGCAGATACTATCAAAAGGAGATATCTATCTAAATTGTTTACAGGACATCATCGTGCTGGGAAGAAAGAAACTCTTGTTATGAAACATAACCTATTTACAGATGTCAATTGAGTACATGCATGGAAGGTTCCTGAGTTAGGAACTCATGATGTGGCCAAAACTGCTTGACAAACGTTCAAGCTGAGACCACAACAAGTTTCCAAGTGAGAATCTCGGCTTATCCTCTATGCTGCCATGGGTGCTTCGGATAGTTCTTGATGAAGAAGACTGTGTAGCCCATCTTGGGGACTTCTGAACTGCAAGGACGGATCCCCCAATCTCTTCTTTCACGACTTCGACTATGTTTGGATTCACATCATACCCCGAGGCGTCTTTAACATAGAATGATCCAACTGCTCTGTCGCCTTGGGTCCCGACCTCAACCCTTGATATTGATATCCCATTCTCTCGGAGCACTCGTGTGACATCTGAGAGTAGTCCCATTCGGTTCTGAGTGCAGACCTCAAACCTCAGTCCCTGCACATGTATCATAAAGAGTTAATAAACCTTCGTTTTAGTTAATGTGTTAATCTCAAAAGCAGAGAAAAGTGCATCATCTCAAATGCTAGTAAAAATGGGGCACATATTACTAGTCGAAAATGGCATTAAGAGTATGAGCAGGGTCTTACTGGACATACATGTGAGACTCGTCTCTCTATAGCAGCAACCAAACATTGTGTAAGCATATGCCTTTCGCTCTCTGTATCCAACGTGCAACCATCCTTTTGCCGTATAAAGTACTCCTGTGTTATCCACATCGAATCAAAACATAACGAAACAAACACATTAGCAGATTCAAAAATTTATGGCAAATTTGGCCGAGAGCACCAAACAGTGTCAAACAAAGATGATGCATTATTGCTTAGTCAGAACCAGATGCAATGTAACACATAAATTTTCAAGATATGATATGCTTGGAAATCATTTAAATGCAAGAAGAAATGAAGCTAATTAAAGTAATGATTTGATGTTTACAGACTTAAGAAATAGTAACGGGAAAAAGACTATTTATTAGTACCTGATCAGCCATAGAGCCCTTGGAGGCAACCACAGCATGAAACACCACGTACTCCAAGTCAGTGAGAGCACAAACAGTGTCAAACAAAAGCTTGGGACGATCTCTACTCTTCACATTCACCACCGAGTACCCTTTCTCCTTGCAACTCTCAATTGTGACGTGGGTCCCATCACAACCCATCTTATGCTCACCACCGCCGCCATCACAACCATGACACCGCTCGTAATCCAAATCCGCATGCATCAACTGGTGGAGCCGCCGCTCCGTGTGGGTCTGGGCCGTCTGGACTGCTTCTGGGCCCATCAACCTTACACTCCTTCTCTCTCTCTTCCCATCATGGGCCTCAAACACGTTCTCTAGCTGCTCTTCCACGTGGGCCAACCGAATTGGGTCTGTAATGGGCCCTCCTTTGGATGCATCTTCAACGTAGATTATGCAGGCCGCTCGTGTGTTGTGGGTCCATCCCACGGCAGAGGTGATGCTGCACCCAAGCTGAAGGAGAACCGCTGATATCTCAGACATTAGACCTGGTCGGTCTGTGCCAGTCATCTCTAGAGCTGTTTGCTCAGTTGACACGTGGCGGTGTTTCACCTCTCTTCCCAACCTTGTTTGTACCTCCTTTGACATCTTCTCTTTCCTGCTTGGACATAGTGCCTGCAATGTTGCATTCATTAGTGACAAAGTCTAGGGACCCAATTTTTGAAGAAAATAGGGTACTAAATTACTACAGTTTGAGTTTGACATGACCAAAAAGAGAAGTAAAAACATCTAGCGGTTTACATTGCACTCTTCTTACGATGTAGACTAAACAAATATATACAATATTATACATATTTGTATAATAATGTATAATGTTATACATAATTATTTAATCTATACTGTAAATCTTACCTGGATAGTACAATAAAACATAATAATTTTTCAAAAAAAAAATTGTTTATATTTGTTTATGGAAGGAAGAATAGAGCAGCCTCAATTGTATTGGGAAGTAGAAATCAAAGTGCTTATGTCAACAAGTGACAAGGTAAGCAATTGGTGCATGCAAGACTATGCATGTACGAATGAGTCAGTTTGCCAATGTTGTAATCCATTTTGCTAGTTCTTGACAAATTTTCAAGCTTTATATTATTTAACTAATCAATTGCAATAAAAAACTCAAATTTAACTAATTCATTTCGACACTCAATAACAAAATCCTTTGTTTATTTATAAATAAGCCAGGGTTTGAGATTATTTTATAAAAAAAAGAAAAAAGTTGGGGATAATTTTGGGATTTCTTAAAGAAGGTAGTGGCATTCATACAAAGATACCATTTTAGATTTAAGGCGAAAAAATTTAGAAGGCTAGTTTTTATTTTTTATTTTTTTTTATTTTTATTTGCGGCATTTTTACTTAGTTTTTTGTTATATTTTATTTATTATTAATAAAAAAAATTAAAATAGGACCACTTCATTCTCTTAATATTTTTAAGTAATTAATAATTTACTTTAAAGTCAAATTAATAATAAATTTTAACATTAGTTGTATATAAATCAAAATATAAAAATATTAATAAATAAACTTACTTATTATATGTATCATTTAAGGGTAAGAGAGAAAAAGTAATTTGATGATGACTTGTTGAAAAAAGAAGCTTTTAGAGATAGAAAGGAATGGTTTTATGGCATCTGATTGTCAGAGTTATTTCGAGAGAGAGAGTATTATATTATAAAACTAAAATTATGAAAGGAAAAGGCGATCGTAATTTTGTTTAAGAATAAAATTATAAGCGTAAAACTTGAGAAAAAGTAAGTCCAACATAGACTAAACTTGTTAATAAGTCTTGATATAAAGTTGAGAAAAAAAAAAAATCTAAGTATGTGGTTTACATCATCTTGACTCATTAAAAACCTACATTTACCTAAGAATTATTACTTTTACAATTTATATTCTTTATATGTTATGTAATTTATATGATCTTTCATTTTTTCATTAAATTTATTTATTTTTAATTGCTTGAAAAAAACTTATTTGCAAGATTGAGCTTGATTTTAGCTCATACTCAGTTTGATGCTTAACTAATGAAGCTAATTAAACTGAGTTCAAGCTACTTAAATTTTTAATAAGCTCTTAGTTCAAACATAATAAGTGAGTTAGAACTAGTTTGAACATCTTGGCTAGGCGTAGCTTTGACTCAGTTAGGCTAAAGGGTATAACTAAATTTCAGAAAATTACCAAGCTAGATAAACAAAAGAGAGAGAAAGAGAAAGAGAGAGGCCTGCTGAATGTAAAGTATGAGGCTTTCGTCAGTGAGTTTGTTGCCGAGCTGGTCTGTCACGTGAAACACTGCACCACCATGCAATCAAAAGATACCCAAACCACATGAATCAGCCACAGGTTCAAGTCGTAAATGACTTATTATATATATATATATATATATAGAGCTCAGAAACAGAAAGTGATCCTTTATAATCATATTCTAATTCTTCCTTTTTCTTTTTAATAAGTAATCAGAGTGATAAAATGGTGTAACAGAGACATTTATTATTATATATAATATAGGTGATGTAAGATTGAATTGAATGATTGATGCTAGGGTGTGTGTAGGCACTGACCATCCATGAACCAACCACCATCGGAGGAAATGTATGATTTGGAAATAACAAGGTCCAGATCTGTCAAGACTTGGACCATCTCTAGTAGAATCCCGTGCTTGTTTGCACTGTCAACCTGTGCCAAAAAAACAAAACATTTGTTAAAGGGTTTCTTTCATAGGTCATTTTCTTACTTTTAATAAGCCTCTGAACCCTGGTTACAAAAGAAGTAGAGGAGCAACTAGGCAAGGGTAGAGAACCATGAAATCAAGGAGAAAATTTCTAGGTATTTTGTATTTTGCTTATTGAATTGAACCCTGTGCTTTTTAATGGTTTCGTGGTCTTTTCAGACTTGTTTCATTCTTTATGAACTAGATTGTCTAGATTTCGACATTTCGTTAGAATACTGTTGCATAGAAAAGAGAAGTGTTTTCTTCTATACAATTCCAGGATTCCTTGCATGAATCAGCTACTGATCAGGACTTTAAAATCAAAGGGAAACAATTAATGATAACTTTAAAAGCTTCCCCCCTTCCAACATGTGACTTCTAATGGCTCTCCACCCGGTGGGACAGAAAAGGACACAAAAATAGCTCTCCATTCGGTGGGTTCAATATTAAAATTACAATATATCTAATACATACTTAACAAGCCGTTTTAAAAGTTCGGTTCTCAATATTAATTACTATTAAAATTAAACTAGGGTTTAAGTAAATCTTTAGATGTTCATTAATCATTTTTCCGGAGGTGGCTGTCAGAAGGACCAACGATGATGGAAGAGGAGTAGTAGGAGTAGAAGCTAATTTAAACTTAAAATTAAACAAGGGTTTAGGTAAATGTTTAGATGCGCATTAATCATTGTCACCGCAAATATAACTAATTAAAGTGATCATTATCTCTAGTTCTCTATTCTTACAAAATTTGAGATGTATAGAATTTCTCACAGTTGTTTATACAAACATTGATGGAATTTCCAACAGCTGGAATTCCACTTCTCAATCCCCCCACCCACCAAAAAAAGTATATAAAAAAAGGAGAGAGGAGGATAGATTCCATGAAACATGTCTATTCCCAACTAACAAGATTGATTAATTTAGATTCGATACTATGAGATACTAAAAATCTAACCTTCACAAGAGTGCAGTCTTCGCATGCGTCATTGTCTATGCAAACCCTGCAACGCCAAACGGGAAAAGTGATGAGTTACTGATTTATATGAAAAAGGAAGAACCAAAGAACTGAAAATAGATAGCATAATTAGAACAACTAATCACAAGAAACACAAGGATGAGTAGTACTGAGTTCTATGATTAATAATACCTGGGAGGGTACATTCTTTCTATGAGAGATTCAAACTCTGGATCGATATAGGGTTGGTAAATGATCTCCATCTTTTATTCTTCTTAGCAAAGCTGCTTAGAAAAATAACATCACCTATATATATATATATATATATATACACACTAGTTTGTATATATATGCGTAAACAGAACAGCATATCGTGGAGGAGATAAGAAAGCCAGCGTAGACTAGTTTGTTGCTGAAGAAATATTGAATGATTTGAAAGAATTACACGCTACAAAATATGACCATTTCATGGTAGGCGTTTGTTCCAGAACCACGTGTATATATAGCTTCTTTCTTCAATTGGAAGAGAGACAGAGACTTTTGTGTCTGTCTACGATTGAAATAAAACGATGATTATCTATGCAGTTTACAGTGACAAGAATTCTGAAACACAGATGTAAAAAGAAGAAAAACAATTTTTTATTTATTTATTTATAATTTTATAAATGATTTGAGTTGGAAGAAACAAATCGATTGGAGTAGAACAAAAGACATGGAAGTAGCCACACGATAAATTGGTGAGACCAGAATCATTGAACGAAAACAAACAAGGAAACCGAATCTCCATCTTAAACTGCGGACTATACGGAGTCAAAGAGTTCTAGGTCTAATAGGACTGATATTCTTTGATTGGAAATAACCTGAAAGATTGAAATTTTGGATGAAATACGAAGCTTTAAAAAGCAAGTATTTGACAAAAACTTTAAACAATATTTCCATCAAAGAATTCAAGATGACATGAAAGTTGAAACCCAGTATTTTAAATACCTTAATCTATTGAAAAAATATCAAAAAAGAGTTCAATAATAATTACCTGTTATATTATATACGACCCAACAAAACTCGTAGAAGTTCACAAATTCCTTCTTTCTGAGAATATGACATACGCGTACATTAGAAAAGTCCTGGAGCTTGGCAAGAAAGCTTTCTTGGTAAACCAGATACAAATGTAGCCGAAATATACGGGTTCTGAAGAATCTGATTAGCTAGTGTATAACAGAAACTACTACCAGCAACCATGGAAATCCAAACCCAAACTCCGAACCCGTAACCGATCGAGACCGAACCAAGATTCAAGACCCACATTCAATTTGGCTGGCTTTTTCTTGGCTGAGTCATATAATAATAATAGTAATATAACCGCCACAGTCAATCTCTCTTGAGCTCTTTGTGAGGAAAAAAAACGAAAACGTGTTAGCTTAGGGTTAAAGTACCTATTCAGAGACTCTCAATGAGGATTCGCCACGTAAGGGTTTCTGATAGCCAAGTGGCGAATCGAGCATGCTGACATGCCTGTCAAAGTGCGGTGTCTCGCATCTACAACTCTATAATTATCAAACCTGGTGAATCCAAGTGTTGGTTATGAGTCTCTTTCGGGATAACAACGCGTCTTTTTACGATACATAACTTTTCTTTTCTATTCACTTTTTTTTTTTTTTTTTTTTAAGTTTTGAACTCTTTTACTTAGTCAACTGAGCTGGAAACCATATATGGGTTCAGCTCCTAGGAAGAGAACATGTAATCGATTGTAGTGTCATCAGGGATGTGCAGAAAACTCATCAATCCGTTAAATCTGACTCGAACTAACCTAACCCGTTGGGTTGAGTCGGTTTTTAAGGCTGGGTAGGTTGGGTTGGGTTAGAAATTTTTTTTATAGCATGTCGGGTCAGGTTTGGGTTATAAAATTACAAACCCGTCAAACTCGACCCAACTCACCTATATTTTAATATATATTTAAAATATATTATATATTTAATAAATTTTAAAAAAAAAATAGCTGTAAAGCACTTTCTCAGTTCCTACTATCAAATATTATATAAAATTCTATTAGTTCTTTTAATATATATTTAAATATATTATATAATTAATAATAAAAATTAAAAAATTATAGATATATTTTGTTTATAACTAAGTTAGGAACTCATATATATTTTGTTTATAAGTGAATTAGGATATTAGTTCATTTATATTTTGTTTATTATCTCAGTTGAATACTTAGACATATTTTGTTTACAACTGAGTTGGAATATTAGTTTATATATTAATGTATATTTATCAACTCAGGTGACAAGTGTGATATATTTTTTTCTTCTCAATTTAATAATAATAGTAATAAAAAAATTTGTTCAACCCATGGATCCAACCCAAACCATTGGGTTGCGTTGAATTTTTTTTAACCCACCATAGTGGGTTAGGTCAAAAAATTTCCTCAACCCAACCCATGTACACCCCTAAGGCTGCGTTTGAATTGGGTGAAAATCATTTCCGGAAATGGTTTTCTATATTTTCGGGTGTTTGGTTGCGCCGGAAAATGCAATTTTTCGGAAATCATTTTCAGTTGACCGTGAGTCAAAGGTGAAAATGATTTCCGGAATCATTTTCACTTCAAATGACTTCCGGAAAACAGAGAGAAAGGGAGAGCACGAAGAGAGAAAGAGAGAAAGAGAGAAAGAGCACCGCGTCGAGGAGCCCAGACACGCCGGAGTCGTCGCCGGCGAACCCCGAGCACCGCGCCGATCTCGCCTTCGATCGCACTACACCGATCTCGCCTTCAATCGCCTTTGATCACCTCCGCTCGATTTCGCGATCTAGCCTTCGATCTCGCAATCTCACCTTCGATCTCGCACCGGCGAACCCAAAAGCCGTCGCTGATCGTCGATCTCCTTCGAACCCAGAACCTAGCACTCTTCGCACCGGCGAGTCGCACCGCGCCGCGCCGTCGATCGTCGATCGTCTTCGACCTAGACCCATCGGTTCCGCTTCCTCGATCTCTCAATTTTTTTTTTTTTAAGTTTGATTGTTGTTGTTGTTTTTTTTTTTGATGAACTGATTGTTGTTGTTGTTGTTGTGGTTGTTGTGTTGTTGTTGCCGGAATTTGCTGTTGTTGTTGTGTTGTTGTTGCCGGAATTTGCTGCCAGAATTTGTGGTTGAATTGGCTGTGATGTTTAAATTTTTTGTAATAAAATTTGTTTGGATGCTGAGAAAATGTGAAAAAATTGTAGGAAAATAGCATTTTCCTAATAGAACCAAACACATGAAAATATTTTCCACAACAATTTTCATAATACAACCAAACACTTGAAAATATTTTCCTTTTCCGGAAAATAGCATTTCCGAAAAATAGGTATTTTCTGAAAAATATTTTACGGCAACCAAACGGACCCTAAGTGTCATAAAAAAATGTTGATTGCGTGGCAATAAATGGGTGAATAAAACTATGAGAGTATTGGTTTGGTAATTGAGATCATCACTTGCAATTACTTTCGATGATTGGGATCTGAGAGTTTTTTCCATAAAAAAAAACCACTTGCAATTACTTTCAATGATTGGGATCTGAGAGTTTTTTCCATTAAAAAAAAAAAAATTGAAGACTAATTCCAGTAGATTTCTTTCTAGAACATTTACCACAGAATTTTTCGGCTGGGCCAATTAGAGCATCATTTGATCAAACCTAAAATGTAGTCCACTAAACTTCATGCTTCATGGGTTGGACCAATGACCAAAAAAAGATAGACTGGACCGGGCCTAATGCAGAGGCATTAGTCCCTTTTTGTAAAATAAGAAAATTGAGTGGTTTTCTTGTCTATATCAACTACCAAGGCGGCAAGGCAACCGTTAGAGGGTACATTATCATGCCCATTTTTATATAAGCATGAAAGAGATTTTTAGGGTGGGCTAAACTTATTTGGGAAATGTGGAAAAGGGAACTTAAGAATTAATCACCATCATGAGTTTTGTGGGTTGAAAAGATAAGAAATAATGAATTATAGAGTCCAAAAATATTTAGAAACCGTTTAATTATGACTTTATGAGATAGTTTGAGTTTGTTTAGCTGCTTGATAGTTGGCTTGGGTGTGGGATTCGAATTATTACTACTAGCTTCATCACGCGCTTCACGCATGCAGTGAAGTTTTTTTTTTTTTTGGTTTAGTGTCATAATAAAGAATTAAAGTATAAAAAAAAAGTATATAAAATAACTTGTTTTACTAAAAGAGTCTCCTTTATCAGATGACTAAGAATGTCACAAAAATTTATCAAAAATAAAACTTTTAAACTTTGCATTTCTAACAAAGGAGACCTGGGTGCTGGTATTCACATGTGTACCATTTGATTTGGCTGGACCTTTTGCTACTGAAGAGGTGTGTTGAATGCATTGGCTTGGTAAAAGTCTCTCAATAGTCATACCGCTTCCTCTAATAATTCAGCAAGCTGTTTTTGAATGCCATCATGGATGAAGAGGTTGAGGGCGTTCCATATGTGACGGTTTGAAAGCTTGTGGAGCGTATTCTTGGTTAAAGAGAAAAACTCCTCTACCATTTCTTGCCAATGAACAAATTACAAACTGAGTAAAAAAATTGAACATAATAAATTTGCAAACACAAAATTATTGAAAAAGCCTTTAAATAAACTATAGACCGTAGCACTTAGATGAATCACCCAAAATTCCAAGATCCTTTGCTTTTCTCTCACATTTTCGAAGAAACATAAAGAAAGAACAATAGACCAATTTTATTATCATTTTTTCGAAAGAGATAGAAAGAGTCTACCCAATCGATCTTATATTGGGGTTGAGATCCCAAAAATTCTAAAGTAGCAGTTATCTAAAAAGTTTTAGTTAAAAAACAAAAGAGATAGACTAAAGAAATTGTGATCATTACATACTATGAAAAAAAAAGGATAAAGATAAAAAAAAAAAAAAAAAAAAAAAAAAAAAAAAAAAAAAAGTATAAAAATAGGGAGTTAAGAGCGGTTTAAATTTAAAAACTTATGAATGAAATGGTAAAAATTGACATAATGTGGTTAAACATGTGATCTTATGGAGGAAATTTAGAATTTTGAAAATTATTAATTGGAGAGAAAGAAACGTGTATGGGAGAAAATGTTTTTTTTTTTTCAAATTTATCTAAAATTTAGGAGTTTTTAAATAAGTAATTTTACGTGTTTAACTTTATTATCTAAACTTTTTAGGGTACTTTGGGCTTATAAAAGTAGGAGTCAAAATAGTAGAAACCCTTAAATAGTAGTATAAATAAAGAGTTTTTGTAATTTCTGTATATCCCTTTCCCCTAAATTTTTTTATACAAAAGTATTTATTAACTTGTTGCATCCACTTTATAATGATTGCTTTTTATCATCAATTCAACACATCAATTAGTTTTTAGTGTAGAAGAGATTCAAACCTTAAATACCTTATTCAAATTCTTTGCAGAACTCTTTATTTATAAGACATAATTCCTATTTCTTAGTGGACAAATAATACATTACTTTATTATAAAGGGATAAACATTTATTTTCATTCAAACGAATAGCTTTTTATTCTGCACTAAGGTAATCTAAAAAATAAACAAATTAATTTTTTTTAACAAAAAAATAATAATTAGTTTTCCAAATCACAATAAGAATTTGAGGCAATTTCTCAAAAAATTCCCCTTCCCCCTATCAAATGGACCTTAAAATTGTGAATTATAAAACACAACATTGTACACAAGCCCAAAGTTTATAGCCCATAAATCTCTGTTCCACACGGACACTAAGGCCTACTAAAAATAATTCAAAAAACTGTTATTCCTTAGCCTGAAGTCGAGAACCAGAAGTTCAAATTCACTATTTTGTGCACTAAATTTAAACAACTAGTGGTAGTTAAATTTGGAAAATAAACCACATCATTGCCTTGGTCCTCTGTGCTGTTTTCCTTTTCCTGTCTTGAAGGACCAAAACCTAGTGTCTATCTCTCATCATTACTTTGTTATATCTTAGGTTTCAATCATATTCACACGAATCACATGTTCCTCTACTTCATCAAATTTATTTAGTTTTGAGCTTCAAAATTTGTTTGCACTCACAAAGTCTCCGTTCTTTCGGGTTTCGTATTCATGATGGACCTGCAATATTTGGTAAAAACTGGTTCCGATTTCACTCGTAAAAGAAAGAAGTTGGTTCTTCTATTCGCTGCTTTCGGCTTCACCGGTTATAGTCTCTACTCGGTTTATCATCTACCTTCAGTAGCTCGCAAGCGAGAGAGAGTTTCAAAGCTTTTTTCAGCTTTGCTTTCTGTAGCTGAAGCTGTCTCTGACTCCGCTGAGTCAGTTGGGGTTGTCTCCAGAGATCTCAAACGGTTTCTTCAATCCAATTCCGATCAAATTCCCAATAGTTTGAAGCAGATATCGAAAATCACAAGGTCCAACGAGTTCGCCGAGTCTTTGACACGGCTCACACAGGCTTTAACTGTTGGAATTTTGCGGGGTTATAGATCTGTGAGTAGCTCTGATGGTGGTGCTAATTCAGGTTTTTCTGACCAAGTTATGGACAAGCTTTTTACTACAGCTGGGTCTGGGTTTGCTTCTGTTGTTGTGGGAAGCTTCGCTAGGAACTTGGTCATGGCGTTTTTTTCAGATGGACAGTCTAGTGAAGGATCAATTTCGAAGGGTTCGGAAATGAATCAGATTCCACAATGGGTCAACGTAGTTTGTGATGGTAAGTGTAGAGAGCTAATTGGTGATTCTATCCAAATGTTTGTGAGCACAGCGGTTGCTGTTTATCTTGACAAGACCATGGATATGGACTTCTATGATGAATTGTTATCTGGGTTGACTAACCCCAAGCATGAAGTTCAAGTGAGAGACATGTTGGTTTCAGTTTGTAATGGTGCAGTTGAAACTCTTGTGAAAACATCTCACCAAGTGTTGACAAGTTCGAATTCGAATTCGAGTCCAAGTCCTCGTTTTTTGGAAATTGAAGAAGGCTTAAGTTCGGGTAAAAATTGGGATTTGGGGCTTAAATCAAGAAAGTTGTTTGCTGAGAAGAAAGATAAAGGGTGGGTTGGTAGTGTGTCATCCACTTTCGCAGTGCCAAGGAATAGAAGATTTGTTCTTGATGTTACTGGGAGGGTTACTTTTGAAACTGTCAGGTCTTTCCTGGAGGTTTTGTTGGAGAAGCTATATGAAGCTGTGAAAAAATGTGTTAATGTTGTTCATGAGGAAATTATTGACAGGGGTCTTGAAGTTGTAAGATTTGCTTCTGCGAAGTCCTCTCTTGTTGCTACCACGTGTCTCTCTTTGTGTATGCAGATACTGGATGGTGTTTGGATTTTAGTGCCAGCTTAAGTTGAGGATACTCTCATCCAGTAAGTTCATGTGATTGGATTCCCAAAAATTCTTGTTTGGAGGATGCAGTTATGTTTGTTATTTCTTTGTGTATCTTAATTCAAATATGTATTTGTCTTCAAAATTGAAAAGGTTACTCTGGTATGATATTGAATGATGCTTGTCCTTTGTCATTTTGACATCATAGAAAATTCATGGGTTTTGGACACCTTCTGCATGGTTAAAGCAATTGTCTTTATTGGGTACTTTCATGAGATCAAAACATCTGGAAAATTTGGAACATACATATTGATATGGTATGGAAAGGAACTCCTTGTTCATTGGACAGTCGTTTGAAGATGTTTCGTTATTTGAAAGTGGGAAGAGACAACTGTCCATAATTGAAGTTTGTTTGGTAGCTATAATATGGCGATTTACCGGAAATCCTTCCGATTCTACAACCAAGAGAGCATCATGGCCTCCTGGTGATTCATGGTGAACTTGCTGCACCTACATACAGTCAGTGAACTTGGCAATCGCTGGTTATCAAATTCCTGAACTGCATGGTCACCTTGCCTTTGAATGTTATTTGATAAATAAATTGTCTTTAAATGTAGAACAATACGTTTACTTGTTTGATTCATATGTATTCCTCCAACTTCTGTTGTGATTTAGAAAAACAATCTTAGAATACAGATAAATCAGTAGATTCTTGGTAGCTTCGCTTGGCACTAGAAGCTTCCTGAGCACTTGAAGTTTATCCCAACTTGCCTAAACTGATAAAATTAATGATGGGAGCCAACTACTACACGCAAAAATGGATAAGGCTCATTATTAGTGGGCAGCATGGTCACTCGCATGACTTGTTGGTAAGAAACAAAAGTAATTCAGATAAGACTGTTTTTGCAGTTAGTCAGTTATGCCACCCCCATACATGATTATCCTTTTTCAAAGAATGGTGTAAGATATCAGTCTGTTCATGGACTCAACTTGATATATGTGGCCAACACCCCAATGGCCGATACAATATTTCCATGTGCAAAATGTTTGGAAACCATTGGAATCAAGAAAAGAGACGGTTCCCAAGAGAGGACGAAAATAACTTGGTACAAAATTATCTTGTAGATACATTGTATCCAAAGAGAAGAAGAATAGCGAGTTCAAAGGCGGGGGAGGTTGAATCAAAACAAGAAGAACATTCTCTTTCACTTTCCCAAGCATTCATCTCCCTCACAATCTGATCAAGAACAAACCCCACTTAAGAAATCTGCTGATTCCATCTCAGGCTCAAATATTTTACATTCTATGCAAACTCAAATATTTTTCGATCCCTCTATGCAAATTCACTACTCTTTCACGATCTCTCTCCCTCTCTCTGCTCAAATATTTTACATTTCTTCATGAAAAGAAGATCAAAGCGACTACTCAGGCCTTTCCCAATGGGTCGATCTCTCTACTCTAAACGAACCCATTGACGATCAAGCATGGTTCTGCAATCTAGGTGTGAGAGTGCTTTTTTTCTTAACACACAAGCCCAAGTAGAGACAAGGATCCTGGGCCAAATATTTGTTGTTTGGTGGACTGAGCTTGGTTCACCGTAGCTAAATGGGGGCTGATTACGAACCAAGTTGTGTGCAAGTCACATAAATCTCCTCAAGGCAAAAATGTGATTCCTCATAAGCAATAAAATATCATTATAAGTGTTTTAGTGTCATAAAATGATCATTTACGCTTACGAAATAAGTAAAATAAGTATTCATAATATTCACAATGAGAAAGAGATTGAAATAGAATATTTACTTATCTTTTATTGTATAAACATTTAAAAGAGTTCCTTCACTTGGTACCCTAGGCGTACTGTCGTGGGACCCAAGCATACTGTCATGGGATCCCGGGGCATACTAGGCCTGTAAGAATCCAGAATGCTGGTTCTCTGAATTATATGATCTTTCTCCATATTTATTATGCAATAGAGTTTTGTCATTTCCCTTTACCTCTATAGGTGCTACATAAAACACACTATACAATACACATATCTTCAAATAATTGTTAGTTTCTTAGATTAGGATATACATTTTAATACATATACATATATGTAAATGAATTTCATGAAAATGATTCAGCCACGAGGATCCTAGCCCCAATTCTCACAGACTTAATGCTTTTATACAAGACTTGTGAGATTTGGAACTCAAGTCCAAGTGGCTTTGCTTGGGCTTTGCCTTCTAAGATAGTTAGGTGAGAAGGATTTTTGTGGGAGAGAGTGATATCTAATGTGTGTATGTTTTGACATATGTTTCTTTGGAGGCTAAGTGTGTCCAAGGCCCAAGTTGAAGTGAGGACTCCGGTAATAGGACTCAGTTTTTGGCCGAGTAAAAGGAAAACTAGCAAGCAAGAATATATGTATTGAGCAGCAAGAAACAATAAAGGAAGACAATGTAATAAAGAAATACACGAAATAATTGTTAGAGATCCTCAAATCAATATGAGATATTTCATTATTTTTCTTAATTGTGAATTACAATGTGCTCACTAAGATGCGTTACAAGGTCCAAATAAGCAAAAAAATTACAGACTTAGATGGCTATCTAAGCCTCTAAGACTTGTAAAGTTTGAATCCTTTTTAATCGAAGTACGTTCTATAGTGGTTGTTTCTGGGATACCAGGAACTGTTTTTTACTTTCTTTGAGTTTAGGACCGTGTTTTCTCAAAGATTCTGCTATGATTTTCTGTTTCTGCATAATGCCCCTTAATGTTGGTTGCTTCCCCCCTTTTATAGTGTCATTTTAGGATTTGGATACCATTGATTCTTCCTCCTTGACTCCCTGGGTACCAGAGCCCCTGTCATGTTAGCCATTCTGATGGCTGATTATTTCCCTGTTTCTCATAATTTTCCTCTTTTAGTGTTGTTTTCCTAAAAGCTACTTACTGACTTTTCATTTTGGAGAACTGACATTTACCCTCTCTTCTTTCAAGGCTTTTTACCTCTTAGACTCAGCTTTTTGGTTATCCTTCTTGCTGTCATTTTTCCCAAGTGAGCAGAATCCATTTCTACTAGGTTGAAAGTTTTCCCAGTCACTTCCCCTTATAGTTCTTCATTTTGGGTTCCCCGAGGTACCAGCATTTTGTTCATGAATTGTCACTCTCCAAGCTTTTTGATTCTTTGCTGCACCACTGGGTGCTTGAGAAGGAAATATCTGTTCTTCATTTCTTGTATTTCGTGGTACTCCTTTTGAGCTGTCTCAATCCTACTTTAGCTTTGCTGCACAACCCAAGGATCCCGAGCCTCTGGGTATCCCGGTTTAGTTCTTTCACTGGATTTTGTTGGATTTTTTAATGGCATTTTTTGCTAGAAATCTGAACATACATAAGGCCTTGATGTCGATTCTTCTTGCTGCACAAATTGGGCCTTCTTTACTTTTCATGAAATGGGTTTTCTTGTGAAATTTTGGACCTTAACACCAGGTCAGACCCACTTACTCCATGTTCGTTTCCCAAGAAAGCCAAATGGAAAACGAAAATTATGAATCTGAAATGGGTTGTGGGAAGAAGGGATGAGTGAGACAGAGAGAGAAATCAGAGATTGATAGAGAGATGCGAGTGAGATAGAGAAATGATGAATCAAATGTGTTGGCCTGTCCACTTGATCTTGTTTTGATACGCATCTTGTTTCTCTACAAAACCCCCTCTTTGATCTTGTTTGTTTGAGTTTTTTCAGTTATTTTTTGTTTTTAGAGGAAAGAGACATAAAGATGAAGATAAAATACATTTTTACTCTTGATTTTAACAGATGTGGGTAACGGATTGAAATTCAAGTGGGTAAAGTGCAAAATTTTAAACCACGGGTAGGCAAAATGAAAACGGGTCATACCACAGGTGGGTTTACTGTAATTATTCCAAAAAAAAAAAAAGGAGCATTATTTTGCCATCTACGCCAGTTCTAATGGAACAAGGCTAACCTAGGTATAAACATAGAATGCAAATATGTTACAAGTTGTATTATTGACATGATTTTTGAGTCTTGTTGGAATGAGAATCTTCCTTCGCCTAGAAAAATGGTTTCAATGACAATAACCTTCAATAACCCTGGAGAGGAGAGGGAGGGTGATTGCGTTTCCTTGCTTTTGGTGGATATTCCACCAGGTGGGGTTTGTAAGAAACTAGGGTCCAAATTTTATAATATATATAAAATTTAGGTACAATACCAATTTAATTATGGAAGTACTGCATCTATGTAATTGTACCTAAGTTTTGCCATTTGATACAAAACTACCAAAGTGCAAGTAAAAATACAGAAATGAATGATATCAGGCAAATCATCTAGAAATGAAAAGGAAGGAATGGTAGTTTCAAATCTTTACAAGGTGGTTAATCACAATGTCAATCAGATTTTCCTATAAATTTTACAATGGTGAATTTCATATGCATGAGATATTGAAATTCTACAAGCAGCATTTCCTAGATAATATTACCAAGGTTCAATAACAGTATTCATTGTAATGTAGCAACTCAAAAACAATTGATCAAATACAGAACTTGTGTATCGTTTTTCTTTAACCAGAAAGACAGATGAAACTCACTGTATCTTTTCGTTATGGGGTCAGGGATTTGATGCATCCAATGTTATTGGCTTTTGCCCTATTCCGAATTTTATCATGACAATATCAAGAACACAAACACATGACTTCGCTTCAGCTTTCTTAAAAAAGCAAACTGGAAGAGTAATCCCCTGGCATTGCTCTTTCACGAAAGGACCAAGCATGAGGAAATTCACTTTAATATCTGCTAACTTGAACTTACATCAGTCTCCTTTGCAGCTGCCTCTTCCTGAAGCCTTTTTTTCCAGTACTCTTCAAGTGGGGGTCCAAATATTGCCTTTCCAGAAACAACTCCAATTCTGCAGAACCCACATTATCATATAAAGCAAATCAATTAAGTACTCTGAAAAATTTATTCAATCAGAATCCACCAGGCTATGATGTAAATTTGAGAGTTCAATCAGAATCCACCAGGCTATGATGTAAATTTGAGAGCAAAATTTATGGGGGTAGCATATCTGAGGCACACTAACAGCCGATGAAAACCCCCAGACCCAGAGGGTATTAGTATTGCATTTTAGAACACACAAATATTAACCCACATTATTATCCAACTAAGACCTGAAAACTAATGCCAGCAAATTGAGCATATTTTGCATTGTTTTTTCCACTAAACATTCCACGTTGAAGGTTGGCCACAATGTTATAACATGTAACATTAATCCAGAGGGTTTTAGCATATTTCCCGTGCTAAAATTAAAACAAAAGAATAGCAGAGATTGCATGCTACTTTTGCAGTCAAGTACAACAGATGTACTCTAAAAGCAAGCGTTGGATACACACTTGTGAGTGAAGTCTCACATTGAATAATAATGCAAAGAGTGAACGATTAATATAACATAACTGGGCCAAACTCATAGGTTTAGGCTTTAGGGTTAAGTGGTGTCCCTACGGTTCTTCCCCAACAAGAAGCCAGGCAAGAATAATATCTAAACCATTTTGAAGCCAAAAATAAACAAAATAAAGATAAAGACGAGTGTTTCCCATTTTCTATTTATTTTTCTCTTTTAATTTCATTCTATGCACTTCCTTACCAGAGTGTTGTTTAAATAGAAGCTGAGGAGCTACAAATTGATGCAAACAAATTCTATAGACCATCCATCATCTCCAAATTTTGATTGAATGTGAAATTATGTCAATGGTGGGTGAAGGATATTGGATACCACATTCTCACAACATTGATCAACACTTACATATTGGAAATTAAACACGCACCTAGCGGGATTTGAACCCACGACCATACCCTCCAGTCCACCCATTCTTATGGGAGAAAGAAGTGGCATTTAAGTTAGAGCTCATTGGCTACAAGCAACATAAATGAACAATGAACATAAAAAACCTATCATTAGAAGAATTCGATTGTATTTTCTCCTGAACTTTCACAAGCATATTCAAATTCAAGAGGTACGGAATATGGACATCCTTGAGCATAGTATTGCACATATAGTGTTATGACTTCTCACAGCCTATATATATATGATATAAAGACTAAAGAGGAACGGCACAGCCTATTCTGAATAAATTATAACAGGGATAAAATAAAATTTAAAAAAAAAAAAGAAAAAGAAAGTGGACTGTGGGTTGGTTCGAACTGAACATATTGTTATATTGCTATTTTCATATAGTCTAGGAAATCCAATTCAAAGAAAAGTAGGTCCTAAAAAACTAAAACTCATAAGCTAGAAACCCAAAATCAAAGCATATGAAGTCAAACTAGAGAAAAATATAAACAGAAATAGTAAAGCGAACTTACATGACTGCTCCAATCACCAGCGGAAACGAGAGGAACCTGCTTCGACCGAGCATTTTTTTTTTCAATTGAAGAGCTCTCTCGATTTGCTTGCGATTTGTGCGCTTTTCAGGTTCTGGGTGTTCTCAAGGGTTTTAGACTTTAGTTCTAGATCGGCTATAGTTTTGGATCTTGGAAAAATAAAATTAAGCTCAATATGAAAATAATCATGCGAAAAGGCCCATTGAGTAGATGGGGATGTAAACTGGTCAAGTGAAGCTCAGTCCAATTGCGTGTGCTTGGGCTTGTGCTTGGGCCTAATACTGAGTCAACACAGTCTCAAAACAAACCCAAACTCTAGACTTGGGCCTAGTACGTAACATTATTGCCAAAACAAACCCAAACTCTAGACTTGCTTTCTTTGTTTTGGCGATAATATTTTTTAGAAAAAGTGTTATTTTTAAGAAAATATTTTTTTATAAAACTATTATGTTTGGTAGTGACTTTAAATAAGTTGAAAAACGATTTTCTAACTTCTTTTATTTAGCTTATCTGAGATAAAGTTGGTTTTAAAAAATATTTAGTGGAAAATAATCTCTAAAAATAAGTCATACTATTGACTAAATATAGTTTTCATTTGACTCGTTTTTTCTAATACTATCAAATACTAAAAAACACGAAAAACAATCTTTACATGAGATTTTCCATCTAAACAAATGGAGCAAAAAATCTTTTGTCTCACTTATTGTATTTATTTTATGTTTGACCAATCATAATTCGATATATATTCTTTTTTTTTCTTTCTTATAAAAAATCAAAATTTAAGATGAAATAAAAAATCAACACCGATACTATTATTTCTAACAAAATGTAGCAAGTATTATTGAGGCTAGTGATATGATTCCCTAATCTAAGGGATGTAAATCACATGACAAGGCCAAGTGATAAAATTCTCTAATCTAAGGGATGTAAATCACACGACAAAGCCAAGTGATAAAATTTCCTAATCTAAGGGATGTAAATCACTGACGAAGTCAAGTGATAAAATTCCTTAAATGGATGTAAATCACCTAAAAATGGCTAAGTGATAAAATTCTTTAAATGGATGTAAATCACTAATGAAACCAAGTGATAAAATTCCTTAAATGGATGTAAGTCACTGACAAAGCCAAGTGATAAAATTCCTTAAATGTATGTAAATCACTGACGAAACTAAGTGATAAAATTCCTGAAGTGGATGTACATCACTTAAAAATAGCTAAGTGATAAAATTATTTTAAACGGATGTAAAATCACCTGAAAAGACAAGCTAAGTGGTACGACCCCTAAATGGATATGGATCACTTCAAAGAGGCTAAGGGAGGTAGACCATATGGCAAAGGTCAAACAAAAAACAAAAAGTTCACGTAGTAATTAATGGAAGACAATCATCATAGCCTGAGCAACTTCATTGGCCTCCTTTTCTTTATGGACTCAAAGTCCAGGTTCTCCAATTCAACCCCTGGACCATTCTTCACCGAGTACCTCCTCAGCAGTTCAAAGCCTTTGTAGTACTAGTTGAACAAAACAATATTGTATTCTTCAGTGAGCTGGAACGCTTGGACGACCTTGGTAGCCACGGTCTTGATCTTCTGATTGGCAGACTAGAGCCATGCATTGTTAATAACTTCTTGGTCAGAGCTTTAACTTTCTCATTCCACAAAATGCAAGACGAACAACAACGGAAAACATCAAGTCTTCCCTAAAACCTCACCGTCAAAACAAAAAATGGCGCGGCCAAGGTAATATAAACACTTTAGGATTAAAATTTAATTGATAGAATGAAATTGTGCAATCAAAGGATGATAAAAATTCTTCACACAAGAATATAAATCTTGGAAGAATAACATCATCCAAATATCAAAATTCTTCAAGCTACAAAATAATGATGAAGGGATCCAAAGAGGACACTAAAACCTCACACAGGTCATCCAAAGAAATCAGCTCACTTTTAAGCTATGATCCCTCGAACATCCAAAAAGACCTTGAAAAGGTAGATACTAAGAGGTCGTCATAGAAATACTAACATTCCTGAAGAAGAAAGTAGTTGAAAATAAAGAAGCCTAAATCTAAACAAGTGAAGAATATTCCATACGCCTGACCAGCATAAAGCAAAATCAGACTTAAGAATGGGAGGTAACTGATGAGTCCAGAAAAATCATTAAGGTCGTCCATATTAATGGACGACCTTGCATCATTAGTAGGTCATCAAAGATAACTGCTCAATATATTCAATAACGACCATCAAATGTCTTAAACTCTCATCAAGACAAAGAACATTACAATCAAGGTAATAATCACCCTAATTTATGTACAACAGCTACCTAAGTTATCTATAAAATGGACAACCTGTCTCACTAGCTAAGGTACGTAAAAAACCACTACAAAACACTAATTATATACGTAAGATATGGGATGATACTAACTTAAGCATCAGAGGCTCCCCCACTAGGAACAATCCGATGGTCTCTTCGATCAACTCTCTTTATCTTGCAGGTTCTACAAGATCGTCTAAAGTTTCGGATTGGACTAGTGATCCAACTGACGATTTTGACATCATCAAAAATCATATTTATCACGCAGTGGCAGGGTGCTTAGGAATGCATCATATGATCACAAAGCTTTAGCCTTTGATGCAATGTTAGAAGCTTCCAATATATGGTAAAGTTTGGGTTTCAGTTAGCTCAACTAGTAAAATCTCTGATAATTAAATAAGAGATCTAGAGTTCAATCTCTGCCTACATCAAAAACATATTAGTGTCTTGGTTTGATAATAACTCTTCTGATGATAAAGAGTTATCATCAGAAACGGACGTCATAGGTTAAAACTTCATTATTAAAAATAATAATAAATAATAAATAATAAATAATAAATAAATAAAAACTCCAATATATGACAAGTGAGCTTCAAATGGCCTCGTTTGTATGCATCACATTATAGCATTTGAATTTAGTTCACTTAAAAATTCAAAATACGACCCATTGTTTTACCAGAAAGGTTTTTCTGGATTTGGGAAATACTTGTCATGATAGCATCATTTTTAGCCACTTTCACTCAATTTAGTATGTTCTGAATCACATATATGGTATATTAGAATTAGGGGTGGCAATTTTTATCCATATCCATGAACCGCCCATTACCCACCTTATTTGGATAAGTCTTAACCCAACCCATTTGAGTATTTTGGTTAAATGGATAAAAACCCATTTGGATAATTAATTAGATGGGTCTAAATGAATAAATCCACTAATACCCACTAAACCCATCTAAAATTTAAAATTAAATAAACCCAATAATACCCACTAATCCCTTCTAAAATCTAGAACTTAAATAAAATAACCTCAGTCTCACTCTTAGTCCCACTCTATCTCAAATTTTCTCAGTAACCAAACATAAACCCAAACACTTTCCCTCATTTTCTCAGTAACCAAACAAAAATTCCCTTTCACAATCAAAACCACAACCACAAACTCTCTCGAAGAAGTTGCTGAAGCAGCAGAGGTACAAAGCGAAAAAGGCAGAGAAGAAAGCGCACAGAGCTAGTGTATCAGATTCGTCTCCGGCGAAGCTGGTTTTAATCGAACCCTTTAACGGGTCGGGCAATCAAGTCAGCTGGAGACTTGAACCCGAAAGTCACGGACTCTTCGCACACAACGACGCCATTTTCTTGATTCCCCAAACAAACGGGTCAGGCCCATGTTCTCCATACTTCTCCCTTTCGATTAGCAACTCCTTGACCTGATTCTCGTACCCGACCTGATCCACGATTGGCGAGAAGGCGATTTGGCTCTCAATCCCGGCGTTGCGTCGGAGAAGCATAACGTTCTCCTGGACTTTCATTTTCCCTGTCCATCTCTCTCTCTCTCTAACACTTTGTTTGGTTGCTGAGAAATGAAAGGAAAAAAAAATGATCTTTTTAATTTGATGGGTCTTTTGTTGCAGAGAAAATGAAAGGAAAGAGAAGAAAAAAGATTTTTGAACTCTTTTTTTTTAAGGGGGGGAAAAAAAAACAGAGAAGAAAAAAGTCTTTTTTTTTTTCTTTGTGGTTTTGTTTGGTTGCTAAGAAATGAATTTTTGAAGGAAAAATGAAAGCAAAGAACAAAAAAAGTGATTTTTGAACTTTTTAATTTTTGTTTTTAAAGTTTTTAACAAGTTATTTATTTATTTGGGTCATATTAGGTTAAATGGGTGGGTTACTAATTAAATGGATTGGGTGGGTAATGGATAATTAATTTATATATAAACGGGTCATAAATGGATAAATGGATAATTACATACCCAACTCATTTATAACTCAACCCATTTATTACCCAACCCGCTCATTTGCCACCCCTAATTAGGAGTAATAAATTATATGGTAGAAAGAGCCCTTGCATTTGACATTTATGTCGGCGTGGGCGCACACAGCCAACTTTCAATTTGCTACTAACAGTTTAAAGCATTTTACTAGAATTGGGTTGGTAGGTATGATAATATGAGTATATCCTCTTCAACATCAGCTTACGCGGCATTAATACTATATCAACTAGGGGTGTGCGCGGTTCGGTTTAATCGGTTTTTTTCTAAATTTGCTACCGAACCGATAGGGATCGGTTTTGTAATAATTAAAACCGATGCATACCAATTAGGGTCGGTTTTTCGACCTATAGCGGTGCGGTTTTTTGCGGTCGGTTTAGTCGGTTTGGTCGGTTTGAAATATTAAAAAAAAAACAGTTTTTTTAATAATAAAAAATTGGGCTTTCAAGCCCAATATCAATAGATCAACCTGATCAAAATTTCAAGTAAATACAAACTGTTTTTTTATTTATTTAGCAAGCCATCAAAAATCTAGTCACATATAAAACAGAAGCAAAAGAAAAGTCAAATTAAAAAAAAAAAAAAAAAAGTAAAAATGTCAAATAATATTTTTCTACATCCAGCCAACACACAAAAGCATATTCCAACTCATACTTATACTATAATTACACATTACTCAATCAGACACTAACAATATACATTACTCAATCTCAATATATATCAACTCAATAGAGAGGCAGAACCTAAACAACTAAAATCAGAATGTGCAAATAAAATTAATATCGACTTCCATGTAAAAATAAATAAATAAATAATTTTTTTGACCAAAGAAAAGCTTTACAATTAACATATATTATAACAAATAAACAAAAGCCAATGCCTAATAGGTAGTATGGTAGTACCGCAATAGTTCCACTAAGTAGCTCAAAATCCCAAAGTCAAAAAATATAAAAATAAAAATACAAAAATATTGAAAAAAAAAATTGAAAATACTAAGCAATATTTTGAATCATTAGTGATTATAGCTCAAAATCTTTCTCAGTGAATGATTGAAGAGTGATAGCTCTCTCAATCTCTCTTAAAATCAAATTGCTGGAAAAAAAGAAAAAGAAAAAGAAGATGTCAGTACTCGTGGACTTATAGAGAGAGAGAAGAAACAGATTAATTGTTTGTGACTATGAAAATCACCGATGGCGTTGCGGCGGACTGGCAGGGGTTGAGCACTGAGCAGTAGCTTCAGTGTTGCAGCAACAGAGAGGCGAGAAAGAAAGAGAGAGTTGAAGGATTCTGAGACAAAAATAATGAATTTATACTAGGGGCAGAATCTGAAAACCTAGAATACACGCACCGTTTTGCTTTTGTATTTTTTTTTTTTTTTAATAACACCCCCCATACGACAACGTTTTATTAAAAAAAAGAAAAAAAATCAGAACCTGTACTAGTTACCAAACTTAGGGAGAGAACGAAGAACTTTTTTTGACTAAAAGGGTAGAGGGAGAACAAAGAACTGAAGAACGTATAGCTTAGCTGCCCTTAATCGGTTCGGTTCGGCATATATCGGTTTCAGATTTCCAGCTCCGACGACTGCACCGCACCGGCATCGGAACTCCCTTCTCCCTCCGATTGCCGGCATCGGCTTCGTCGGTCGGTTGCAGTGGCGGTGCGGGACGATCGGTGCCGGTCGGTTGGATCGGTGCCGGTGACTTTCTGCTCACCCCTAATATCAACGTTTCACATGTCCATGAAGTTTATTGCCACCATTAGCCTTAGTTTGTTGCACTTTCTATTAATGTTTATTATTATTATTATTATTATTATTATTATTATTAAGGTATACTATATGATGATAGTTCTTTATCATTAAGTCAAGATATTGTAATTAGTCTTTATTATCATGTCAAGACAATAATTGATTATTGGTGTAGACTAAGATGAACCTTAGATTTTTTATTTAAAAATAAAAAACTTTATCAACGGAGCTAATAAGAGCCCATCAAATTGACATGACTAAAATCTTTATATAATACTTTTATAAAATAACATATGTATATACCAATCTGTGTGTGTGTGATACTGATATATTGTGGATAACAATTATATACGCCAACTTAGGTTGGCTTTACTCAATTTTTTTATTATTATATAAAAAAATAATTATAATACACGCATACATGTCTGTAGATCTATCATCTATTTCTATGTCGGTATATACATTTGTAATAAATTTTGTCTCCTTAAAATCAATTTTTGGCTCCACCACTGCATATAATCGTTGACTTTAATATGCCTAAAGCAAGATGTACTTAATATTAATGTCTTTCTCCTATACTTATTATTATGCTTAGATCATATTAATGAGTACTGTAGAATATTGGTTAACAATCCAATTAAAGAAAGTCTTTATGAAAAAAAAAAAAAACAATTAATATTTTGACAATTTTTTTTATTTTTTATAAAAGTAATGTCAAAACTTTTTTAAAATAAATTCTTAACCAATGATCCAAGGACCACAAATTTTGGGTGTGCAAAGATAGTCAAAAGCTAGTGGGTTAGATAGTTAATTAGCTAGGGTCCATAAATGGGATAGTCCGAATTCCGAAATCTGCATTCTCCTCAGCTTTTCTAGAAGGGAATTTTCGTGATAGAAGGTTCCCATGACAATATAATCAACACGCAAAAATTGCAGAAAAAGAGCACCAGAAGTAGAACTATATATAGCTTTAAATTCTGAATCTCAAACTAGAATTCACGCTAATAATAGCAGGCCTTTCAAAGGTGTTCCATTATTTGCAGGATTTGCATGCCTCGGTATCACTCACAATCAGGGGCGGAGCCACATAGTGGCTTGGGGGGGCCCCGGCCCCTGCAAAAAAAAAAAATTTCCATTAGAGTAGGTAGAAAAAAAATTGGGCCCCCCCAATATTAGACAGCCGGCCCCCCCCATGCCTAATTCTTAACTATTCTCCCAAGCCCAGCTCAAATATTTTCTGAAACCCAGCTTTAGTTTTAGGCCTTATCAATTTATGTACTCCAAATAAAACAAGCTGGCCCGCTCAAGTCCAAACACTAAAAACAAAACTTCACTTTCTCTTCATCTCAAAAAATTCACCCACTGACCCACGAAATCCCTTTCTTCTATACTATTATTTAAGGGACTTTTACTGTTTGGATTCCTCATTTTTTAGTTCAAAAATGCCCCTACACTCCTATATTTAAATAGAGACAAAACTAAATGACAATTTAGTAAAAATGCAACTCTAACTCCCACTAAAATATTATCTAAAAAATAGGATTACTCTCCTATTAATTTTCAAATTAATTTATTTACTTATAAATTATATTTTCAAAATAAAAATTATATATATAAAATAAAAAGACATAGTTTTTTTCTACAAAATAGGACCACTTAAAAAAAAAAAGCCTCATCGCACGCGAAGCGCGTGTGATGAGGCTAGTTACTTCTTATTCTTTTGTTTTGTCTTCTTTGATACACTTTCATTTGCACTGGTACCATTACCTACTTACCAGCCCCCAAAACTCCAGTCCTCTATACTCACAGTTCGAAAAAAAAAAAAAAAAAAATCCTGACCAATTTTTTCTTTCTTCATCAGTTTTAGTTTTGAAACTTGGTGACTACTTGGTGACTGGTGAGTTTTCTTTTCTTTCTTAAGCATTAGTCATTCATCTCTTTTTAGTGTCTCTTTTTGATTTTCTTAACTATCTACACCTAAATATTCACATGCTCTTTATATTTTCATAGATTTTTAGAGAAATACATGATTGAAGGCATGAGGAGATTGTTTGTGATGAGTCTTGAAGGGAAGATCTAAAGTTGGAGGTAGTTAGGCAAGGGCAGTAGGCATTGCCACACGGGTGACCCATCTTTGTGAAGAGAAAGTTTCTAAGGTAAAATTGTTTTGATTTATTACCTATTTTTGATTAGTTAGATATCATGTGGTTGTGGATGTGGCTGTGGGTGTTGTTAAATTGTTTGGTTTATATTGTGTACCAATACTTATGTGTTTAATTTTTGTTTTTATTTGAAGGGTTATTATTAATTAAAGTCGTATTAAAAATGGGTTGTATGTTTAAATTATAGTGGAAATTTTGTTTTTTCTTGAGTATGAACAACATCCATATAACTAAGTAAAAATTTCTAATTAAATTTTTTTTTAAACTTCTTTTCAGGTTAATTTTTGAGGCATATTCTTAAAACTCAAAGAATTATAAGCAAACGAAAAACAATTGATGCATTCTTTAAGAAAAAAGATGTTAGCAATTCAAAAATTAGGACACACGTGGCTGTAGAAACAAATGTTGATACTTCAATGTCTGATGAACATCCTGACCCTTCCAAATGTTCAAGAATTCAATCTGAAGAGATAGATCGTGATCCAGGATCACGTAAACAAATATGTAAATTCTCTATCAACAAACAAGATGAAATCCGATGAGCTTATCTAAAAAAATGTCCATATCAACCTAAAAATATAGACTATCCATACAATAATGATACTCATCGTCGTTGATTTCAACCTTTATGGTTCGAATCGGCCCCCCCATGTAAAAATTTCTGACTACGCCCCTGCTCACAATCTTAAAGGTTGCAATCAAATTTATGTTTTATTACTCAACTGTCAACCAATATCAACCACCAGTAGCTTTAAGTTTTATCTCATCTTCCCCAACTGAACTCATACGAGTTGTTGTTTACATTGAATTCTGAATATAAGAACAAGAGGCTAGTAATAGACTAGCATTAAATCCACAAAAGTTCCGCTAAACTCAATAACTTTTTTCTTCTTTCAGTTACTTATTTGGTGATTTGGTGATTCATGTTTGCGTGTAATAAAGCAAAAAACAGTTGAATCGGCAGTTAGCTATAGGCGTTGGCAGACCCTGGTAATTAAGGTTGGCTTTTCATCATTACATGTTACAAGAAAATGGGTTGGAAAATTGGTTGCCCTTCTCGAATTAACAATTTCAGCTCGAATGGATTTGAATGGCCGTGGGGGTGGGTAATCCTATGATAACTACTACTTCTTTCAAGAATTTTGTAGTTCATTGATATTATTTAATTCTTTTCATGTAGAGAACCCAAGCACAAAATGTTTGTCCATTCATCCTAATTTAACTAATAAAAAATCTTAAAGATTGCGGTCCATTTATAGCCAACATTATAATGTTGAAGATTGCAAATCCTGATTTTTGGACCCAAGGTAATTTAGGAAGGAGAAAGGAAAATGAAAAATTGCATTTTGTTATTAATATTTTTTTTATACATGATAGGTTACGGAGGAGAATTTGAATTCAAATCTTGAAGAAATATGAAGAAGTATTAATTTTTTTATACCAAAAAAAAAAAATTATCAATTGACCTAAAAAAGTCGTTGATGAATTGAAAACCAAAGTTGAGGTATGTAGACTTTGTTATATAATATTATACCTAAACCTATAAATGCTTATTCTAAATCCCTAATCCTTATAATCATTAACCTTTGACAAACAATTGTTCATAACATGTCAACAGGGGCTTTTTTTTTTTTTTTTTTTTTTTTTTTTTTTTGGGTTGAAAAAAAAAGGTAGAAATTTTAGTGCCAAGAAATCTATATGAATAGCAACAGGGGTGATGTCCCTGATCTGAAAACTTGCAAACAAACCAATAACATATATGTCAACAATATTAAAGCAAAAAGTTACATAATAATAGGGCATATATATATTATAATCCAAATAACATCCCGACTCGCAAGAAAGAAACAGTTAGGAATGAGAGTATCACTCATCCAAAAGGAGGAGAGAATGTCATATTATTAGTAGTGATAATTAGCATCACATAAACTGTACAAGTAGTGCATAATTAATTTTCATGGATCATGGCTTGTCCTTCTGGGTATAGATATAATCGAGATGGGCAGCCAGGGTCCTCCTCTCTAAGCACTCATCCTCTGAAAGTCCATGCATGTGACAGCTCTCAATCAATGCTTCAAGACTATTACGTGCCGCTACAACCTATTAAGAAAAGAATAAAAAAATACAGAGCACCCATGAATCAAAACTCGTAAAACCCAATACAAATTCTATTTATTAAGAGACTCAAAATGTGAGAAACATGTAAACAAACTGGACCAACCTCATGTGGGGATTTGGTTTCATCTATGTTCGATTTTGGGTCTGGACGAGCAGCAAAGGTGAGAGTCGTGGAGCAGAGAACTAGGGATAACATAAACAGGGTAGCGAAAATCTTGGCCATTTTGGCTTTCGATAAGAGTGTAGAATCTGGAAAATGTATGGCTTTCAATAGAATGTGACTTTGGGAGGGACAAGGAGAATAGAGGGTGTGATACTGAATTTATAGAAGAGATTGGAGGAAGCCCAAGACAGGTAGTGTGTGAACGTGTGGAAGGAGAGGGTGATCGACTTTTTTTTTTTTTTCCTTCCAGAAGGAAGTATATTCCTATATTAGTATCTTATATAAAATTAAAGTTTATGGCCCCTAATATTCTGCTATATTGTTAAAAAAAAAAAAAAAAAAGATATGGGGTATACTTCAATTAAGGGAGAAAAGTCAAAGACTTAAGGGTGACCACTGAAATTTAACAGGAAAACAAACTCAGAAACTATTGGCTGAAGTCCCTCGTTGATAACGCTAGGAATTTGCTTTGTTTGCCTAATAAAAATATGGGATGAACTGTACGTAACCAATTACCAGCTAATTGATATCTCTAAGATGTTATTTGGAGTTTTGGACGAAAATAGTAAAAATTTAATGCCAATTCATTCCCATTTCAAAAAAAAAAAAAAAAAAAAAAAAAAAAAAAAAACTGTGTTATTTTTTAAATACTAAACTGGTAAAAAGTTATTAAATGATGCAACATTAAAGAAGAGTTCTAAATAAAACTTGATTTTAATCTTCTTTATATAAGTACACTCATTCCATAAGAGTGGGTTAGACAAATTTGAACTCACCTCTTTGAGGAAGCCAAAGGTACAGCTAGGCTAAAATTGATCAAGTGAAAATGACTCATTTCATGTACATTATAGAAGTGAAACCTTGACCATATTATTTGGGGTTTAAGTGATAGTCTGGTAATTTGTCTGTTTATTTGAATTCTACTTCCCCTTCTTTACTATCTACCTATTTTATAAAAATTTCATTGTGCATTTTAAAGATGGTACCTAGTGCACTTTTAGGAAATTGATCAAGTGAATATGGTGTGGACTTTCTGTGCAGGCATGAAATTTCCACACTTAGTAAATGATATTGCTAATGTAAAGCAATTAAAACCAGTGGTAAACGACATATTAGGATTGAGTGCAATATCTAGGGTATTGCATCAGTACAATTACCCCTCTCACTCACAAACATTTTAATCATATTTACTTTAAAAAAAAAAAAAAAAATTGGGTAGATAACTAGATATGATAGGATTTTGAATGGGGTTTGTTCACCGTCTAGTCAAGATGAGATTTGAATCAAAATCCTATATTCGAAAATAAAAAGTTTTGTTAATTGAAAACTCATTATGTTCTTAATATAAATAAATAAATAAATAACGCTCACTCTGATAATTTTTCAACCCTTAATCATAATAATGGGGTGACTATAGTCTTGACTTTATTCAATTCTCTGTTTAAAAGCAAAATTACTAACTTTATTTCTTGTGTACTAGCAAAATTAATCTCCTCTAAAAAAGAAAAAAAGAAAGTGAAGTTAGTCAGCACTAGAAGGTTTCACAGCCAGAATGGGAGGAATCCTCCGCAGTTACATGCTGTGATGAAGTTGCTAAAACAAAATAAAACAATTTTAATAGGAGGTAGATTCCATAATTCACAATTCATAAGGTGGTAGAATAAAACAATTTATAAAGAAAATCCTATAAAACCTTCTATGTTTACATCATATATACTTTAAATGTTTGAATAGGTTATGAGTTCCAGTTAACTCAACTGGTAAAATCTCTTACCGTCAAATAAAAAATCTGGAATTCAATCACCGCCTATACCAAAAAATCAATTGGTGTCTTGATCTAATAATAAAAAACAATTATCAGAAGGATATCATAAGTTGAAACTATCTCAAAAAAAAAAAAAAAAAAAAACTGTTACTTTCATATGTTTGTGGTATAATTTGCCACATTCCTTAAAAGTTATCATAACTTTTGAGTGAAGTGTGTAATGTGTTTTTGTGTTATTAGAACATTCTCTCCTCTTATGTGTGTGCGCGTTTGTTTCTAAAAGAAAACAATTATTACTTTTATATACAAACATAAACATATATAATAAACTTCTATTGATAATTACTACCATAATTAACTAAATCTAAATTTAGGGATGGGGGAAACAGATTGGGAAGATCAAATTTTGTTGAATTTTCTGGTGCATTGTATTTTGCATGGGTAATTGACTAGTAAAACATATAGAACCAAATACATTTGATGCCTCACAATTTTGATGCATTTTCGGTGCATTGTATCATATTAACTTTTGATGCCTCACAATTTTACGCCTTGTCACTAACTGTTTGGGTTATTTTGTTTAACCATATAAAAGCACAATTTTATTAAATTCATATTAATAATTATCATAATTATTTAATTTAATATTAAAAAAAAACATATTTTATTGAATATTGTAAGACCGTGTATATTTAAATGGAGCATGCTACTTTCTTTTTTGCTTCCGTCGGATACAAGTTGGCTTCTTCAGTTCTTCACCTCCTTTCCCATAGGTAGGGGGGAAATCTTTGGTTTTAAAGCTTATAAGAAAACAACTGCATCACGTAAGATCGATCCTAATATCAATATTTAAGTCATTTTTGCCAATGACATATCACAAGCCGTACCAGTTGATATTTTTAGACCAAGTCTTTTTGTTTTTTGGGATAGAATATAGCATATAGCAGCCTAGCAGATACAAGTTGATTATTTGTAAAGATTATTCAAATGTTAGATCATTTTATATAAAACTCGGAATATACCCCCTTCTCCCAAAAAATAAAAGGGATCATATATACTCTAAATGGCAATAAACTAAAAGCCATTCTTGTAAATGCTAATAAGCTCGTGATTTATCCTTCTAGATTGCTGTTCACATGGGTTATAGAATGTTAGTCGACTAATACAAAATTTTAAAAACAAGAATTGAGAACACACATGGAAATGGAACAAATATAAGTAAGAAATTTGGAGGGAATACGATTACACTAAACAAAAATATTCATGTGACCGTGTCTCATTATATTTTAGAATGTACAACGATAATTTATTATCACAACTCACAAGTCGACATCCAAGAAGATTATGCTGGTGCATAACACATGGAGTCAAAGGATCTAAGGCTTTGTTTGCGGAAGATTAGCCAAAAACGAAGGCATATTAATGAAATTTAAAAAAAAAGTTAATAAAAGTAAAAGGCAGAAAAGAATACTTGAAAAATGCAGTCAAGAAGTGTGCAAGGAATGAAAAATGTTCCTTTGTAACAAATTTCTTTGTAACCGGCCGAAAGCCTATATGGTTGAATGAGTCAAAAAGATCTTCATGCTGAAATTCTTTCGGTAGGTACAGCCGAATGTTGAGTTGGGTTTGGGCATGTTGGATCTTTCTTGATCTAATAAGATTCTATACTCCAGCTCATTTATTGACTTGATTCTGTTTCTTTTCTTTGTATGTGCATAAATCAGCGGTTGCAATCCAAAATGTTCAGAAACTATGGTCAAACTATATGCACAACCCGATAAAAGTAGCACTGTATTGCAGTAATATGTTACCACGTAAGTTAGAATCTTCTTTTTCTACTGAGTTGCCTATAAAAATTCTCTGTCAGCACAATTTTCTGAGTAAATTTTCTGCTTCCAACGCAATTAAAAACTTCTAATTATGACCATACACATTAAAATTTTGATAGGCTGAAAATTGATCTTAAGGTCATGTGGCTATCAGCCTTAAATTTGATCCATGTTCACTATGAATGACAAGAAGTCACAGATTTTCTCTATCTTCAATTATTAGATCTTGGGCTCACAATTGGAATTGCTTTCAATTCAAATAACATTATGAGTTTGCTAGAATGTCGTCTGGGCTCCATATATATTTATTTTACTCAAAAAATATAGGACACCAATTATGGATCTTTATCCTTCAGCTATACATATAGATGATTGACAATTCTGATTGAGAATCCACGATATATGTTTCTTCTTTATTGGATTGCTTTATTGATGAATTTACAAAAGTTTCACTGATAAATCTTTATGGTCTTGTTATATGACAATTGCCTTGCTGCAGCAAGTAAATATAAAGCAGTAAACAGATGACTAATTGCAAAGGCTTTCCACATTTTTACAAGAGTTGTGGGCTCCATAAAAAAGAAAATTCATGGACAAATAATTGATGCATAGTACAAGCTTTCCCACTATTCTCGATTCCATATGAACAAGTCGAAAAGAAGATTTGACTGCAATATGTAAACGCATGTCTGTCTACATGTGCGTTTAGTAACTTGGTTTGCTTAATTGTTCATACACTATAAGCAAATAAACAAAGCAGTAAATAAATCAATTCAAATGATATTGTATATTATATTATGTTCTTCCCCAAACTGTCACTTCTAAGAGGCTAATCTTTGCTTGAATTGCAAGGAACTATACGGAATGATAGAGTTTCATCCTCAAATTCATCATGCACCTGTCCTCTAACCCTGAAATAGTCGGTGGAAACAAGTCTCAAATTTTGTACTGGATGTAGAGTTGCAATCAAACAAGAACCACAGTTTAGAAGAGACCAAAAGAAGGGTCCATCAAATGGACACAAAAAATCGGCCGGCCTATTAATCATGAAGGAACGGTGTGGAAGCAGTGTAAGGCAACCGACGTGCAATAATTATTTGGAGAGTGTTGAGTGTTTGAAGGTTTGGATTGGAGATTGATGTAAAATTTTGCAACAGATAGTCAAAAAGAGCATAAATGAGTTTGTGCTTTTCTAGTGTGAAATTGTGAATACAACTATACAAGTGACAATATTCTGCTTAAAAAAAATATGCGCTATTGTATTTAATAATACAAAGTGCGAGCGCCAATAATGGCGAAAAGGATTTATTTTGACAGGAATTTTTGTCACTTGCTGTGTCCCACCAATATTAATAATCAACTCAGCAACTGACTTTGAAGGGAATTGAAGGAATTATGAAGAAGAGCTTACCTAGGTAGCATGTTAGAGACCATCATTTTGTTTCGCAATGATCAACGAATTGTGAGGCTATCAAACGTGCCTATATATATAGCCTATAGTACGTTGCTGTTCATGCAAAGTCGTTCTCACAAACGCGGTGGAAGTGGAACCGTGGAACCAATTCTTGTACTGAGCTAAGGGAGAAAATCTATGATCACAACTTTGCCACAATTGCGATGTCGTAGACTGTGAATGGTGAAGAAAAAATGATAAGTTTATATGAAAGAGATATATAAACTACTTATCATCTGCTACATCATAATTACAGCAAAGTAATGGTTCTAAAACCACTTAAGCTAAGGTTATACCAAGTATGAATCCGGCGTAGAAAAATATGGTGACAATCTTTTGCTTATTTGAATGTTCCAACACTTCAAGATTAGCACTTATATATAGTGTTATCTACTTATTTTTCTAAATACGGTATTATTTTATAGATATGATACTATAGCACTTGATGTTGTCTCTAGAGCAACAAAAATTGTGATTAACACATATTACTGCATGCACCAACAAATCAAGTGCTTTATAGATAGTTTGAGATTAACGGATTAAGAAATTAAATTAAAATTAGCCAAGAAACTGAGTAATTAAAGTTGGATGCAAACTTTATTTTTACTTTTCCTATCAAAAGAGTCTCGCCTGATCATAAATTAATTGATGAATTGCATTCAAATTCTAAAGTCGAAACTCGACTCTAGCTTGAACTATGCTTCAATGGAGTTCTAACAAGTCAAGGCTTCATTATTACTGATTCCTCCCCCTTGGTATGATAATTCAATTCGAGAGATTGAAATTGTTTGATACTCTGATGAATCTGCATCAATAAGAGGCACAAAATTGAAGCCTTGGAGCTAGGTAACCGTCATGGCTTGCGAAATGACACGCATGCATGCGCACAAACTTTGCTATCTACTAGCACCGTCCGGAAAAGGTTGAAAATCACTTCACAAATAAAATTTGAGTGTGACTACTAATGAATTAGGAGTGTTCAGTGGACACTTGGCTTTTTTTTTTTTTTTTTTGGAAAAGTATCTTGTAAGAGAGGCATTTTATATCCATCTCATATGAAAGGTATCTTATAAGAAAAACATCTTATATTTTTCACACACCCGTCTCATATGAAAGGTATCTTGTAAGAGAGGCATTTTATATTTTTCTCTCTTACTCTTGGTTCATAACTCATTGTTTTGGGATTAAATTATAAATCAGCTTATTGTTTATTTTTCTTACTACTTGCGAATTTCATGTGAATTATTTACTTATTTTAATTAAATTTAGCTTCTTTTTTTTTTTTTCTATTTTCGGACCCACATGAGTTACATACTTACTTTATTTAACTTTTACTTTTTATTTATAGTAATTTCAGCAAAAAATTAAATAAATTTTCTCCAAAAGGAACACTAAGTCATGACTGAAAAGGAAAGAATGAACTTGATTTGAGTTGGGCCTTCATGACCATCAACATGTGGCTTATTGTCTCATTGGGTCTCTAAAAGGGCAAAATAATTACCTTTGTACTGGACCAAGCCTGGCTCATCTAACATTGGGCTTTTATTTGACAATATAGGCTGGCCATAAGATATTGAGCCCAAGTGGGCCCTACGGTCTAGAAGGCCATTAGTCAAGCGGGAAACACTTCTCTGCGACGGGAAGGAAAAGATAGAAAAAAAGAACAAACAAGGGAGCCACACACAATCACAAAGCTGTCAATTAGTTACTTTGTTGCTTTGTATATTTTGTGGGCCAAAAAAAAAAAAAAAAAAGAAAAGAAAAATAAGATACTATAAAGTATGAACCTAGACATTTCTGACCGTTCAATCTCACTGTGCAAATGGCCCATTGGCCCATAGGTCTCAACCAATTGGATTGGCTGTTCATTCTTTTGCGAAAAAAAGTCTCTACAAATTATGTAATACTACTCTTACAAACTAAAATATACTTTTAAGCATTCATTTATTATATCATTTAAGTAAAATCAATTAAATCCTCACTATATTAATTTGTAAATTTTTTATAGTAAATTTTGTAGTAGGTTTACCATGTCTTTTTAGTTAAATGATTGATTGTTTACTGTGCTACGATGCAATTGACTGAACAGTATTGGCTAAACCTTTTTTACAAAAAGCAATGGCAAATTTTTAACTGCATAATTATGACTCTGTCCATTAACTTTAACATTATGATAGGATCACCTTTTGTGCATCTCATTAATCCTCCAATAACTTTAATTTCTAATGGATGGCTTTGAACCACTACGATAAACACCTTTAAGGACAATCATGACGTTTGACCCATTAATTCTTTTTTTAAGTTCAAGAAGGTATCAAATGTTTTTCTTGATAACTATTGTAGTGTGTAAGCTCAAGTCCAAATAAAATGGTAGAACTCCATCAATCTCAAGGTTTATTCGCTAAGTAAGTAAAGTCATATGCACTTCAGCATTCAGTATCTAAGTCTTTTGTGCTGCTTTTTTATTCTTAAATCATTTTGTGGGCAAGGTATTGCTTCATACCCATCTCTCCTAAATTATTCAAATTTATGGTATTAGATTCTAGCTTAAATTCTTTAGATAGGTATGCAGGTAAGCTATCCTTTTCTTGATTTTTTTTTTTTTTTTTTTTGGGTGATTTTATAAGTACTCAACGGTGGTAGCAACGATGAGTGCTAGTTACACATGTGATTTGAAGCAATTGATATCCAATTCCATTGCAAATTATTGAATTTTCCCAACAATCCACTCATCCTGTAATGCACAGTTTTAAATTGAAAGTGGGATAATCATTTGAGAATTAGCATTATCTAATAATTAAAGTTAAAATTATTATACCAATTCTTTCATATGAATAACGGATTCTACTATAAATTTTATTTATGAGCGAGATTCACTATTGTGTAAAAGGGAAAATCATGTTTAAAGGATATTGAATACTTACTCAAAAATCAAAATTTCTTTATTATAAAATAGATAAAAATGAATAACATTACTCTAGAGAGTGGCAATCGTTATCATGATGATTTTATAAAATTTAAACACCTATAATTTCTTGACTTGTTGAAACTCATCACTTACCACTTAGTTAAATTATGTTACCTACTTTTTGTCATGGTTCCGTTTGTTACAATGCAATTGTGTGAAGCAAAATAGAATTGGAGCCAATCAATCCAATTAAACCAAAATGCTTCCCTTTCACGTCGTGACATAGCACGCTAAGATTGGGTAATCCTATGAACAGAGAGATAGGTGATCCTTGCCCACTAAATACATCATAACCAATCCACCAAAGAAATTACATGCGTATTGAAATTATAAACTATATAAGTCCCTTTCACCATCATTTTCTTCCACATATATGTTTTCTCCTCCAACCCTAGTTAGCCAAAAGCAACTGAAATATCAAATATTGCAACTGGGATTTGTTAATTATCCAAAAGAGACTTACACCTTGAAAGTTGTAATTAACATATTCTTTAACTCCAACAGTTCAAATTAACCCCTAAAAAAAGCCTATCCACCCGGTCTAGCTAGGTGTGGCTAGAGCCATATCTAATCCAATGGAGGATAATATTTCTACAACTGGTGAAAGCAGCAACAACTTGCGTTATCGAAAATTGAGCCTAGTTGAGCCGAGGGTCCATGCGCCTACGACTTGTGGCCATGCATGTAGAAAGATTGATGGTGTGGCTGCATGGCTCTTACAAAGTATTGCAACAGCTTTTTTCACATCTTTAGAGCTTTGCTCGTGCGTTTATGTTGACACCAAAGGCGACCTTGATGATTCATGATAATTACAGTCAACTGGTTTGCACTGATGGGCTCGAGAAGGAAACTTAATTAGGACGGAAATCCAGGAAAACGATAGTGGGATGGGAAAGGGACAAGATGGAAGTAAATATTATCTGCTTGTAAATTTCATTATTAATAAGGCTATATATTACTGCCTTACAAAATTTGAAAATAACGTGAATTTGATTTATTGTAATAGATATATTCATATGTAAATAAGCTTTTTCAAAATAGCTTATTACGTTTGCCAAATGAGATAAATTTTTTGCAAGTGGGCTATGAAAATAGATGTCAGCTTTCTGCTAGGCACATATGCTCTGGAGCCACTCATGTTATAAGGTGTAGCTTTTGGTTGTCTATTCCAAGCATATGTTTGTCCAATATGTAGGGTGCTCAATTATTAATTAGCTAGGAAACTGCAAAAAATGGAAATGTATAATTTGTTTTTGCTTTCCCTTTTTTCTAACAAGACATTTCAAGGTTTGTTGTTGAGTAATTTTGCGAGAAAATTTTGAATTATGCTTATTATAGTTGACTTGAACTTCAATAGAAGTAATATATAATTGCAGATTTCCAGAACCTGATATGGAAATTGGAAACAAGTTCTTGGAGAGAGAGTAATCTAAAGGAAAGTGCTACTTAGGCAAAATTTTCTATAATTTCCTAAACACTTGATTTTCACATGATAGATGCTGTGTTATTTAAAATTCAACTCCCATTTGCCATATGAGGCGGAAATTAAGGCGCACAATGAAAATTGTTGGTAGGTATTGCCAGCCTGAACCCACAATGATCCCTTTTTGGTTAAGTATCAACCCATAATAATCACATTAGCAGAATTCTGGTCAATATATAGCATATTGCAATGCCTAGTTGTCAGTGCAATTGCATTGAATTTAACCTTTTGTTCCCCAAGTAGATGAATTTGTGGATATTTTGGCACCACAGACACAGTAAACAAACGAAGCAAATCTTGCTGGATCTTACACTATCAGAAAGTGAAGGACTACTTTTCCAGCACTTACAAAAGAAAGTTCTCTTGCTCTGGATATATAAAACGACTTTTCTAATTTTCATTTTCATTGGATCATCATCTGAAAAGGATAGGGCAGGTCTGGAACACGCTATTAGTCTCTATAACTCAAAGCCACTCCATTTTATCTAGAGTATATATAATTTAACATGTACCGACAGGACCGTTTTCTTTTCATCGCACAATTCATATATATGACTATTGCATAGTGGCCTAGTGGGGTCTGAATGAAAGTAAGAGGAAGAACACTTTCTTCAACAATAAGAATAAGAACCCCCGACTAGGTGAAAGACAAGAAAACTGTAAGGGAATATCTATAACTTAACGACTGTGGTCACTCTAGCTAGAAAGGCTTCTCAAAGCAAAGACATTACTAGATTCCATGAAATAGAAGTCACAAGAATTTATATTATTATATCTATGATTCTATATACAAAGAATAAGAGTAGGGGCACGTTAATTTGGTACACTGTAATAGAATAATTATTTCTTAGAAATAGGTATTCAATTGTTTTCGTTGTGTTTGCGTTACAAAAAATAGTAATTCTTTAGAAATGATTGTTCTTTAAAATGTAGAATAATTATTTCTTATAAAAATGTGTTTAGTAGCTATTCATTGAGTCACATGATTGTTCAAAAAAATTTCCCAAAATCCATAATTATGGAATAGTTTTACCATTATTATTCAAAATAAGAATACGTATTCCCTAAGTAATCATCATTAAGTGTATTAAATGTGTCCCAGGTGTTTTCAGCTTTTAATTAAAAAAAATTTAAAAAAAAAAAAAAAAAATGAACCGTAACAATCTCCAGTGCTCCGTGGAGGTACATGGGATACCTTCTTGCTTCTTCATCAATAAAAGATCTAATTAAATAGTTAAAAACAAAATAATAAATATGATTATGATGAGACTAAAATTTTTATTAACATATTAAAAAAAATCCTTAAATTTAGCCAAGCTTGAGAAGAAAGAGCAGGATGAGTTTTTATTTATTTATAAGAATTATATACATATATTCTTAGATTAGACTAAAATATATTTTTATCTTAAATTTAAATATATATATATATATATATATTTACAAACATATACACTTTTTTTTAGAAGCCACACACATATAATTTTTTTTTTTTAATGAAACACACATATACACTTAAATTAAGTTAAAATAGATTTCTATTTTAAATAAATAAATAAATAAATAAAAGAATTATACTATCCATAATTATTTTAATGAAAAAATTAGCATCGTTGTAATTATTTTTTCCAATATCATTGTAATTTAAATTGATACAAAATGTTTAAAATGCTTCAACCAACGAAAGGCATACCAGTTGAACCAATCTCTGGCCATGCAACAATCGTATGTGAAAGTTCAAAAAGGGTATGAAACACCTTTGAACGTTTAGACCCCAAATTACAAAAATACCAATTCAAGCTTTATATCAAACAATTAATGTGTGGAATATGATAATAAGCTTATAACAGAATTGATAGAACAATCAATACCAAATATAAACACATCCACAGCAGTAAATATAAGGCAAAAATAAAGGAAAGAACGATGCAAACATATGGACAACACACGATGTGTTATCGAAGAGGAAACCGAAGTCCTCGGCGTAAAACCTCTCCGCCGCCCTCCAAGCGGTGATACAATCCACTAAAGAATATAGTTGGGATACATGAACAGCAGAAGACTCTCCAAACCTAATCTACCCAAGTACCTAAGCCCTCCAAGCTTCTTACTCCAACGAGATTACTCCGAACTTATTTCTTCTCTAGCTTCCCGGATTCCGCTACTTGACCATAGTATCAACCAATGTATATTGGTTCCTTCCCAAACTGCTTCCCTAAGCACCAAATGGACCTTCTCACAGACGTGGGTGTGGTGAGATAAGGATTTGGTAAAAAGCCTCTCAAGGGTATGACAATGGAGAGGAAGAGAGTAGAGGAATTTGAAGAGTCTCTAAGGTAAAGATTGGGGATGAGGCAATCTTGTTTTTCTCTAGGGTTTCTCTCACAAAATTCTCTCTGGAAGCTCTCTCAATTTAGTGGGTATAAGGGTGTATATATAGTAGGGTGAGAAGGGAATGCAAAACGTCAGTTTTTGCCAAACAGGGTTTACTCGCGGCTTGACCTCACGGCTTGTCCAAGTCGCGAGTTCCAGTCGCGACGTAACGGCCTGGACAGCCTGGAACTTTTGTCCTGTAGCGTGACAGCTGGCGCGACCCTTCAGCTTCCCAGTGTGCCTCTCACGTGCCTGCCTTTCGCGGCTTGTCAGTCGTGATCCACCCGCGAGCCCTAGCCATGAGACTCTGTTTTCTTGCACACTCTTGAGCTTTTCTTTACATCTTCTCACACACTACCCTTACAATTTTTCCACCTAAATACAGGGTTACTATGTGCTAAATTACAAGCAAATTGGTCACAGAATAAAGCCAATTAGATGGTTGATTAAATTCAACCTTACAGTATGTGATGCTCAAAATTTGGAAGAAGCTTGTTAGAAATACATTATAGACTAAGAAGAGAATTAAGCTCTATTTAGGCTACTTTTTTGTTTGTTATATACTTTAAAAAATAATAAGTAAAAGTAGTGCTGTACTTAGAAACAAAAGTGAAATTCCAAAAAAATTGTACAAATAAAATTTTTTTTTTCTTTTAAAAAGCAACGAACACTCTCGTGCCAAGCTTCCATGGAAACTTATTTATTGTGATTTGAGAGTGACACTTATGGTTCATAGACAGCCTGAGCAGAAAAATTGGGTACATGAGAACTAGCTACTTCATTCAGGCGGACTTGTTACATACATAACTAGTTTGACATAGCTAGGGTATAAAACTTTTGACATATATATACGTGAATTTGTAAAGCTCATGGCTAAGTATATATTAAAACATTCTTTTATGTGATGGATACGGTAATGATTTCTAGGCAAAAGGAAAAGCAAACCTTGAAAACTCTTTTTGCTAATGATTTTTTTAAAACATGCCTAGTCCTTTGCCTTTATTCCCTTCCTCTACAAGACTGGGATGCATGTTCAAGTTTTACCTAATATATTTCGAAATTATACACTCCATTGTCAAAATAAATACTAAATTTAGAAATAGGTTGGCATGTCCTTCCGAAGGGCCAGCATGGTTGGCTGGTTGCTTTATTAGTTTTACACACTTCTCTCCAAAATTAGGCTATAACATCTTTTAGTCAAGACGAGTAGTGGTCCTTCACAAGAGGCTAGCTAGTCCCAAGTCTAGCTATATAGTGTGGTGCAATTGTGCAAAGCTCTCTAAACCAGTACTTTAGCTCTTGGAACAAAGTAGTTTATATGGCAGTTTCAGCTTTGCCATTGAGAAATCTAATATTAGAATATTCCACCAATTTATAATAAATTAAAGGTCGTAATTAATTACATTGTAACATGAATGGAGTGCATGAGAAATATTGAAAAGTGAGCTATACGTGCCAATCCTTTCTTGGAAGTTAGGGCAGATACACCTGGTTTGTTTTCTTTTCCTTTTGTTGGTTTTTTTTTTTTTTTTTTTGGCTAGTTTGTGTAGTGGAGTGGACATCTGTTTCTCTTCTTTCACACAATATATATAGTTCAATTTTTTTTTTTTTAATATAAAAGTAATAGGAAAATAATGAATCCCTAGCTTGATGATAGAAAGAATGAGGGTTTTTTATAAACGAAAGAGAAAGAAAAGAAAAAACATGAGCAACCTTTTGGCCATGTTTTGTGATTAGAGCTGAACCTTTTGATGTCGGCCTCGTGCTAACCATTGAACTGGTCATTCAACACCACGAGTTTCGCTTTGTTCTTTTGTTCCATGTCTTCCTTTTCCAACCCTAAAGATGATTCTACGAAGCTATAGATTCTCTAATTTTATTTTTTTATTGTGAATCTCTTCCATATGAATGATGATGTTCTATCTAAATCCCGTCTTCAAATCCTTTGTCTACTAACTTTTATAATAGCCCTTCTGTCGATCTCCTCGCCTCCCCAATCCCAAAAAAAAAAAAAAAAACCAGTTCCTTTGAAATAAAATGCTATGTATAGATTTAAGATTTTCCCTTGTGATTTTGCAGCAGTCTTTATCAAAATCTCCTTCGCCAAGTGTTTTATTGTGCCAGGAAAAAGACGAAAAAGAGAGGAAAAAGATAGGGAAAATAACATTTTGCAGGGTTAAGTTATTCTAATTAATCTAGGCATGTTAATTTTAAAGGATAGAATAGCACAATTAAATTGGCAAGAAGTTATAATCATATATTTTATAAAAGAGAATATCGTCGGTTTGAATGTCTCTCTCTTTCATGAAATATGATTAACATGGACGTCATTGTCACGTACATTAGATAATTACCCCAAAATATGTGACCTGACCTAAAACAAATCCTCTCCACTAAAGATGTCAAAGTCATTCTTAAACAGTTTTCCAAATTTAAAACGGGAAAAAAGAAATGCAATTGGGATGTCAAAGTTGTAGAGCAAGTGAATTAAAACGGGAAAAAAGAAATGCAATTGGTATGTCAAAGTTGTAGTGCAAGTGAATTATCACGAGACTTCAAGTCTGTTGATCAAAGCCCCTAGAAACCAGCTTGGCACTAGCTCATCGGTGGAGCCCGAATCGTAGCCATAACTCAACCTATTTATTACAATTTTGTTAGAGATTGTGCCCAAAAATTCAATTTATTGGCATATTATAAATAATTAAAATGTTTAATTATATAAGACTATTTGTATATGAACTAATTGGACATTATCATAGTCCTTGAGATGCATTGTATGTGATTTAGTTATATAAGATATAAATTACAAGTTCCTTATAAATTCAAAAATGTAGTTCGTAGTCGGTGATAAAACTGAGCGTTTCATCTGCGAATACTATAATATGTTAACTAAGTGTGTAAGACACATTACACAAGACCACTGTGAGATTAATTATTCAATTAACAATTGTTACTTAAATAATAAATCTCACGACTTCTATTTTCATAAACTCTCAATCCTAAGAGGATTGTGAACCTGATCATAAAATGTAGGTTTTTTTGATATATTAGAAATGAGATCTAAATTTAATGGTTAAAACCTTAGTATTTTGAGTAATCGCACGTAGTGTTGAGCGAACACATATTCTCAATATGGAATCCACCATCTCTTTCTATAGAGACATGAAATATCCCCTTAAGATACATTTAATGGGGACTAGTTATTCAAGGTCGGCCACTTTAGTAAAGAGTTATTAAAGTTTATATTTAATAAAATTAGATTTCATAAATATAAATAACTAAAAGATTAAGCCGAAGACTCAAGGAATAAAATAGTTGTTTACAAAGTGATAGTTTATTATGGCTTTGTTTACTATAAATATTTCATGAAGGGGTCAAATGATATCATATTAAAGTCTTAGGATATAATTTATTAATAAGTCTTAGAATGTAGTTATATTTTCATAGTGATACTTTTTATATAATTAATGGTAACTTTATGCTTGTCAAGAGTTAATAGATAAGCCTAAAGCTCATAGGAGCTAGAGCCTTATTTGTCACTTTGGTCCCATCTCAAGCCACACACTAAAATTCAATTGAGCTGGCCCAAAGAACTAACTCAATTAAACAATCAGTTATTTATTTTATAAGAATTATTAAATAAAGTAAATGCTTAGGCAGTTAAAATGTACATATAATTAAAAAAAAAAAAATTTCTCTATAACATCTTTCGTATACACTATTCCATAAGGAAAATCAACGTAGTTAAGAACTGATTAAAAGACTACACATTTTGGGCATAACATGGAATTAGAATGAAGATTGAAGGTATTCTCAAGTCTTATTTTTAATTTCACTGCATCAATGTACGCTTTTTGTTCTTTGTTCTAGAATTCAAAGTTATATATTATTTCTCAGATCTTACTTTTGCTACTTATTTTGTATGAGATATAAAACTATATATTCCAACAAATTTTTTTAAGAGCATACCATTTATCGTCATTTTTATCTGATGACATGAATGTATGATTGTGATCGATGAATCATGACTTTTACAAAAGCCCTCAAATTGATCTCCCGATTACCTATAGTCACACGTCTAAACTATGGTCATGACACATAAAAAGTTATGTCGAAGGACTTTCTCATCTAATTATAGGCTCGGCTAGCCGCTGGCACAAGCTGAGTTAAACACATGGTCAGCAACTTTTCAAACTATTGGTCCCTCGTACGTGCTTCCAATCACAAACCAACAAATTTCCCAAGGTGGACCCCAACCATTTTGTATCTTCGTGACTAAGCATAAAAACCCAATCTTTTCGAGGGACCCACGGGGCTTAGGTCACACCACAAATGCCAATGCCCCTTTAATTAAAAGAAAGCGAAGAGTGTCACATTTTAACCCCACACCATAGTGCCACCTGACTCAAAAGCTCTTTCCTGTACACATACATTTCTGCTCGTAGTCTCATACAGACAAGTATATGACCAAAACACCCCTAACAGATTGCCAAAATTTACCTCACTGCCAACAATCTCATTTTTGATATAAATATGAAGCCCCGTATCTTCATTTCTTCCCTTTCTCCTTCTTTCCTTCCTCCTATTACTATTAGAGAAAATATTAAGCTTTTTTTAGCGTTTCTTAATATTCTTTTCTTTGATTTCCAGCCATGCTGTCTGCTTTTCCGATCCAACCCGATTCTCTGTTCGGAAACCCATTTTCGGCTTTCGAAACCGGCTTTACGCCGTGGGACTGTCCGGAATTCTTCCCAACCATCCAATCCCCAGAACCCGTCCTTTCAAATTCCGATTCCGATGCTTTGCAGTCCACAAAATCGGAACCGGACGTTTTTCCTTCTCTGAACCCGGTCATTTCATGTTCCGGTTCGGGATCGGACGAGCCGAACCGAAACCACGGCGACTCGGACGGTCCGAAACATAAGCGGGGGGCGGAATCCGTGACTGAGGTGGACGAGCGGAAACGGAGGCGGATGATATCGAACCGGGAATCGGCTCGGCGGTCACGTATGCGTAAACAGAAGCATTTAGAAAACCTAAGGAACCAGGCGAACCGGTTTAGGGTGGAAAACCGAGAACTTTCGAACCGGTTGCGTTTCTTTTTGTATCACTGTCATAGCGTACAAACAGAGAACAATCAGCTGAGGTCCGAATATGACATGCTCCGACAGAAACTGTCTGAGATTCGACAATTTTTGGTGTTCCGGCCACTCCAACCTCTGACTTCTGCATAGCCATGCAATACTACTACTGTTACGTCGACCCAATAAACCCCATCATTAATCCAAATGAATTTTAACTATAAACTCATGGCCTAAAACGAGAACTATGAGACCTCTCTCTCTCTCTCTCTCTTTATATTAAGTCAAAAAGTAGCTAAAGGAATTAATTGGTGGGGGTTCTGAATCTGATCAGTGATTTTTGGGAAAATGTCACGTTATGAGTAAAAACTTTAGTTATTACTATTATTATGTAAAAACTTTAGTTATTAGTGTACTTGTGGTCTTAATAGTTATTAAGTATATATTTTTGGTTGTTTTGGTGTTCTCTCTAGTTTTAGTCATCTACTTAAATAAAGGTTCGATTTCGTTTTCATTTACGATCTGGTCCACATATAGCGCAGAATCGCTGAGTTTAACATATACCAAAGTGCTGCCAAAATTTCCTGTGTTCATACTTTCTTTGAGAAAAGTTCGTTTATATTATTGGAGTCAATAATTAGAGGAACATGGAAGTCCGAAATGTCCTTCGCTATTCAAATAGAACTAAGGTGTGTACAAACCATTGGAAAGGGCTGATATTGTCCTTCCAAAATAACATACGGACCCAACCAACAAAGAATAATTGAACATTCCAAACCCAATTATCAAGCAATGGTTTTGTACTCTTACTATAATCGACGTATGATATGATTCCACTAGTCTTTGCATTTTGTAAAAAGAACAGACAGCCAATGAGTGACAACTGCCACTGTCCTTGCAAGAATATAATAATTGTTGTTATTATTAATAAAAAATATATAAAAAATGAAAAGTGACAATACTCATTGATATGACTCAATCATTTTAAGTTGATTCATAGCCCAAAAAGATATTCAAAAAAAAAAAAAGGAAGCCATCAACTTGGCAGCGAATATGTCTTTCTCAAGAGTTTTCTCGATCTTATACATATCATCAACATCAAGCAAGCTTTTCTCACCCAATATAAGTGTATGTATATATATATATATATATATATCTTTACTAACTTCGATAGGGTTTTGGATTAAGTACAAAGAAGATTGGTGCTTTAGTGTAGATTAATAAAGTGATTAATGACTTTATACTTGATTTGAGGCAAGGGGGCCACAAATGGTGTTCAAAAACCTAATTTATTAATAATCCCATGACGAAACAAAGATGCCTTCATCACTGCCATTTATTGAATTGCCTTTCAATAAAAGTATAGTTTTAAAAAATAGACTACCTAGATTGCATTTTAGCTTAAACCATTTTTTATTCTGCAAGTAACTCTCAAGCTTTTTGTTTTTTCGATTTTGGCTAATTATTTTACTCGGCAACCCAAATAGCATGAAGTTAAGGTGCAATGGATGTTTCCCACATATATATTACAATACTAAATATTTGCCACTAAATCCAGCAAACAAAACAAGAATGAAAGAAAATATGCACCTACCATATCCTGTAGTGTAGCTAACACACTTGACTTTGAAATTCTAAAATATTCACCAAAAGTTCTGTAGTCAAATAGTTGTAGAGAAGGTTAAAAGCTAGATCCATTGTAATGAGTGAGAATTTGTGTCGACTTATGAGATTTTAAGGTTGGGTTTAGATTGCGATGAAAAGAAAAAAAAAATGCACATATGCGTTTTTTGTGTGGGTCTCGTGCACTATTTGCGGGACCCGTAAATACAGATTTCAGTAAATTTTTCTCTAAAACTGGATTTCACGGCACTATTCACACATTTAAAAATTATTTTGCTATAATGTTTTCAGTTTTCAGCAATAAGCGGTATCCAAATAGATTCTAAGAGAGAAAAGAAAAGCATTATACAATTTATTGTGATTAGAGCAACAGCATTTTCATTGAGATCCATCATTGCAACACTTTTATAATGTTCTAATCATAATATGTCGTGTCAATTAATTGCTACCTAAAAAACAATTTGAGCAAAAAATTGTATTCCTAATCTTATTGATAAAATATGCTTCAAAAATAAATTTTCTAGAGCTTTTAATTTTTTTCGCAAGCCTATATAGAGACTTCCAAAAACTTATTTTTCAAATAAAAATATTCCTAAGCATATTCTAATTGATATAGTACCAAAATAGGCCTCTATTTTGACTAAGGAAAATTACTTAAACATTTCAAAAATTAAGAAACAATAAAAATTATCTCTCATATCTTAGTCCTATATTAGATCCTTCTATTTGAATGAAACTTGACCTCGAGTTTTCAACTGAAAATTGAAATCTTCCATACCAAATAAAAATGTTCTTCAAATACTTCAATAGCTTGATTCAATTTTGAAACATGCATCCTTGAGATGGTGTAACATAAGATTTCTTCTCATCCTTCAATTGATTTGTAACATCAATCAATAATGGATTTTAAACAAAATGAGAATTTTCTATTCTAGGAAAATCAATCAGCTTTGATGGATGTTAAAACTTGAGAGCTCAATATCATATTTAATTCTAACAATCTCCAACTCATTATTTTTGTCATTCTCTTCAATCAACTCAATTTTCTTTTCTTTAACCTCTTCATCAAACTTTTGAAATTAAAAGTGTTATATATCTTCAAGCTTAAATTCCTCAACATGTTGTAAGACTTGATCCTTTTTAACCACTTCAAGCTTTTCCTCAAAACTTGGCCTTATATTGTTGATCCCCAATGTTATATATTTTGTCTTCATGGTTTAATGCATATTTCATCAATATAATTCCTTTATTATAAAATTTTCAACCAATTATTTTGCTTTGTATATGAAAAAATTACATCACAATCTAAGGGGGAAAAAATTCAAGTGCAAGCATTTTTTTTTCCACCATGAATGAATTCTATTTATAACTGGATTTTTTGAAATTGTGCTCGTTCCCACCAATTTAAGACATATCAACTAAGTTTATATACAAACTAAATGTAACCTTTCTATTTTCACGAATATTCAGTAGTAATAATAATAATAATCATCATCATCATTATTTAGATCAAGTATTCAATTGAGAAAATCCTCCTTATAAAAAAATCCTTTAAATTTTGCAATTCTTTCATAAAATCTTTAATTCTTATGAATATCATGAAAGAAATCGTGCTTACCAAATAGGTTGCCCATAAGTTATATCTCCACGACAATTATCCCTATTGTTAACAAAATTTTCTTTGGTATTGATAACACCTTAAAATATATATTTGTCATATATTTATGTGGGCATTATCTCCTTATTACTATACTTATTTTGTATAATTAAGCTATTATTTACATTAGTCCCTATTATTTATTTTTACATAATATCTTGAATAAAAAGTCATTCATTGTGTGTAATTTTCTTCTTTCAAGAAATTATGTGAAAAAATGAGTTTACAAGAGTTTGTTGGAGAATGGAGGCCAAACTAAAATTAAAGAGGAGCTAAAGGACCATGTTTAAATGTCTAAGGAGGTGCAGCTGGAGTGCTTGGGTCTTTTACCATATTTGGAAGTTTCAAATAAGAAAAGAAATAAAAAAGGCAAAATCTGAATAGGAAAAATCAGATTTGAGCACTGATTAGTATTTTGGGCGTATCTCTCTCCTCAAAAATCCAATTGACTCAAGGTTGGATGGGCTAGAACTCTGACTTAAATATATACAACTTTCCAGTTTTGAGTTCTTTGAAATTCACAATTTTTGAAGGCCAAAATTAACTCACAAATTGCTGCTGAAAATCTGGACGAAAATTAAATAGTAAAAGTTTTATTTCTTTGGACACTTGGACGTTAGGGTTTTGAAGGGAGGCCGTGGAGAATGAATTTGGCAGAGAAAAAACTTGTATTTTCTTTTCTCTAATGATAGCATAAACTCTTTACTAGGGCTAGGGGTTAAATTTCTTCTATACAGTATGAATATTCAATGTGATTCTTTCTAAGATTTTAGACAACAACATTTATGATTGTTCAATTAGATTTCTTTTGATGTATTAGTTCTTCTATACTTTCAATAAGTTCAATCATGTTTTTCTTATTGTTTAGATGAGTTTCTAATAGTTTCAAATAGAAATCAGGTTTTAAAGTGAATGAGTTTTTCTGAAAACTATTCTAACTACATTATTAATCTAGGTTATCATGCGTTTTTGAATTGTCTCAATTCAATCGAATCATAGATTTTTAATTGTTTAAGAACAATAAATTATGAAATATATATTTTCTTAGATCACAAAAAATTTCATATCGATATAGGGAAACACTTCGATACCCTGGTATTTACATTATTGATTTAAATCAATTTTTATTATTATTCTTGTTAACAATCACCAAGCAAAAATACTTTTCTTCTTCACCCAAATTGTCGTTTAATTATATTGTCTTTGAATTTACCCTGCTTTTTGTGATTCGATCTCGGTACTACGAGAATTATATTATTACGATCTCTTGCACTTGGGAGTGAGCAAATAGGTATTCAAACCCAAATTGATGAGCACATTGCAAATCTCCTAAACTTATTTTTCAAGTAAAGTATTCCTAAACATATTCAAATTGATATATTGCCATAATGGGACTCTATTTTGACTAACAACTCCTCAAGAACACTTATAAAATCAAGGAAATAAAATCTTATCACTAAAAATAATGAAAATTACATAATTTTTTTAAAATTTAATAAACAATAAAAATTATCTTCCATATCTTACATCAATTTTATAGCTGAGAAAGTCTAACTGTGCAACAAATTTTAATAGTATTTTCACAACATTGTTGTTTTGAGTTGTAGTGGATCTCAGTATAATTTTTATTTTATGTTATTTTGATCTATGGTGGACTGATGACTCAACTTATTATGAAAATGTTGTGAGATTTTGTTGAGGTTGGAAATTCGAATCTTGGGTTTTTTTTTTTTTTTTTTAAATGAATAGAAAAATGTGGTTTTTTACACAAAGTGGATGCTAGTTGTCCATCAAATTAATATATGGTTTCCCAGAATTAATGAACTGTGTACTTTATTAATCTTTATTACTAGATGTTGACAAGACTTTGAATGCACTTGTAAGCCTTACGGAGTAATTAGGGGGGGGGGGGGGGAGGGGGGAATTTTGGGGCGGGGGGAGGGGGGGTGGGGGAAATGAAGGGATCTTGAAAGTGTATGGGAAAACCGTTGGCTATAGGTACCTCACTTTCAAACTCAATACCTTGTGGAAACCAGTGGCAAAAATGGATTGTGTTGATCTTGGAAAGGATTTCTTTCTCATCAAGTTCAGTGAGGATTCTGACTATGACAAAGTGCTCCGTGGAGGTCTTTGATTTGTAGGGGAACATTTTCTCGTGATTAAACCATGGGAGCCATATTTTAAAGCCTCTGAAGCGTCCTTTTCTTCAGTGTCTGTTTGGATCAGATTCCCAGAGCTTCCTATAAAATTCTATGAGCCTTCAGTACTTACTACTTAGAGAAGTTGTTTCAACTATTGGACCTGTCTAGAGAATTGATTTGTATACTGCATCGGGCTCAAGGGCAAGTTATGCTTGCCTTTGTGTTCAAATTGAACTCTCCAAACCACTGATCAACATGATCAAAATTGGACATCTAAGGCAAAAGGTGATGTATAAAGGGATTTCTTCTTTATGCTTATGTTGTGGGAGACTTAGGCATAAGCAAGAAAATTGTGGATATCGTGTGAGTCCAGCTAAGGAAACTAGAAACGAAGAAGGTACGGAAGGGAAGTCGGCTCAACACTTTGAACAAGCTATTCAGTCTGGTCCTAACTTTGGTGAGTGGATGCTTGTTACGAGGAAGAAGAATCCAGTTAGAGCTAGACGAAATCATGGGTCAAATCTGCCCCATCAGCAACTAAAGACCTTTTCCAAGGAAAACAAGGGTAAAGAAGGTAATTCACTCAACCTGACACCTACTAACCTTGATGTAACTTTTCAATTCAAAGCCGGTCCATTATTTAGAGCCATTGGAACTCCCAAAACCTCTGATACAACACTCACATCATAGAAATTTGGAGAGATCTTCACGCAAGCTGATCATGGGGAAAAACAAAAAGATATGTTTGCTGTCAGCCCTAGCCACTCTTACTATGATTTGGGCTCTCCCTCTGCCCAACCGGCCACCCAAGGAAATAAGAACGTAAAACTTTCTAGACCAACCCGTGAAAAGAAAAACCAAAACGCTAAGAGAACTAACACCTTGAAACGTTCCAATCCAGAGCCCGATTCCAGTCATGGCTCACCCCTCACCCTCGGTCCTTCCCCTGCCCATGGTGGGGTGGGTAATTTGGCACAGGAACAAAGCAGTAGTCGTACCAGAAGAAGTGATTGCTCAGATCAGGGTAGTCCCAACGAACACGCTGGGATGGTTTGAAGAGGACCTAGCTGTAGCTTGGAAACACATCTTCCCGATCACACCAATCAGTGTACGAACGGGAAACCTTCCTTTGGACCATCAGGCATGGGGAAGGACGCCAAATCCATGGTGGAAGTTCCTTACGGATATGCCACTGATTTCGAAGAAGGAAACACAAGAGTTGAACAAGCTAAGGCGGCCATTGGTTGTGCCCCACTTGGACGAATCCGGATGGCTTGTCCAGGAAAGGAGAGTGATAGATTTCAGGGGGTCGATGATAGAGTTTCATGGAATATGCCTATAATGAAGTTGTTCCAGATTCTCAATCCAGTCAAAAGGTGCGATCTGCTCATATGCTGCAGAGAAGAAATTCAGGGGATCTTGAACTATATGGTGGTGTGGAAACCGGATTGGGTGGCTTCCAAGGACTTGTTGAGGAGGCTGGGATGGAGCATGATTGCATCAGCCAAGATGGGTCTAATCCAATGGAGATACCTAACATCAATTGTTCCAAAATGAATATTCTATTGTGGAATTGTAGGGGTGCCCTGAATGGGGACTTCAAGAGAAGAATTTTTGAAATGGCGGTGAACTATTTTCCATCCATTATGGTAATCACAGAGACTAGAGTAGGCAGTGACAAGGCTGCCAAGATTATTGAGGGTCTCCCTTTCGATGGTTTTTTTGTAACTGAAACCATTGGATATGCCTTGCCCGGAGGGGGGGGGGGGGGGGGGGCTTTGGCTTCTCTGGAAAAAAGAGGAAGTGGAGGTTTTTGTGCTGGCTGCCACAGAACAAGAAATTCACCCAACCATCAAGGTATGCAACTCGAACCTTACTTGGTTAATTACTGCTGTTTATGCTAGTCCTCGATTATGTGAGAGGAAAACTTTATGGTCTAATCTGTCACAAGTTGCTTTATTACATAAACTTCCTTGGTTACTCTTAGGAGACTTTAATGAAATTTTGTGTGGGAATGATAAGCTGGGGGGCAGGCAGATCAATCTAAATAGAGCTTTAGAATTTAAAACATGCTTGGATGATTGTAATTTCTGGACCTTGGGTTTTCTGGACCTAAGTACACTTGGTCTAACCTTAGACAGGTTACTGATCTTATTTTGGAGTGCATTGATAGATGCTTTGTGAACCCCTCTTGGAGAGTTCTATTTCTTGAGCTTCGGTGGCCCACTTGCCCAGGGTTTTTTCTAATCATTGCCCTGTACTACTTGAGCTGAATAGACCTCCACCATCTTCAGCCGAGAAACCGTTCAGATTTCATATGATGTGGATACACCATCCAGAGTTTCCTGAGGTAGTTAGGAAGGCTTGGGATTCTGAATCCAACCTACATTTAGCCATCAAGAATTTTGTTGACAGTGCTAAAGTCTGGAACAGAGATGTTTTTGGTAATATTTTTGCTCAAAAGAAAAAAGTGTTAGCCAGACTAAATGGGGCCCAAAAAGCCCTGGCCAACGGCCCCAACCACTTCCTGGTCCAATTGGAAAGAAGGCTCATTGAGGAGTATAATTTAATTATGCAACAAGAAGATGAGTATTGGGCCTTGAAATCTCGGCTTAATTGGGCTACTTATGAGGATGCTAACACCTCCTATTTTCATGTCTCTACTCTGGTTAGGAGGCATAGAAAGAAGATTCGAAGTTTAAAAATTCAGTGGGGGAGTGGATAACTAATGAAGAGGATATTAAAAATCTTATTCTCTCAGGTTTTCAAGAAATTTTTCAGACTGGTCTAGTTGAAGCCCCACTTGAATCTAAGGTGCAATCCTTTAGTTGTTGCTTTTTGTCTGATAAGGAGAGGGTTTCTTTGACTGCCCCTGTCTTGGATAAGGAAATTAAACAGGGGCTTTAGTCTCTAAAAGCATTTAAAGCCCCTGGACTTGACGGGCTGCACGCAGACTTTTTTCAATTTTTCTGGGCGGATGTCAAACTGGCTGTCTATAGGGAAGTCTCAAACATCTTTGAGTTGAGACGGGTTCCAAATTTTTTTTAAATGAGACTCTTATTTCATTAATTCCTAAATGCCCAAACCCGGAAAGCCTAAACAACTTCAAGCCGATTAGCCTATGCAACTCCATTTATAAAGTGGTGACAAAGATTATTGTGAGTCCTCTCAGACCCTTCTTGGACAAACTAATCTCTCCCAACCAGACCGCTTTCGTGCCTGGAAGGAGAGGATTGGACAATGTGATTGTTGCACAAGAACTTATCCACTCTCTAGACAAGAAGAAGGGTAAGGTGGGATATATGGCAATTAAAGTTGATCTTGTTAAGGCCTATGATCGGCTTGAATGGTCTTTCATTCGAAATGTGCTTATTGCGTTTCGGTTCCCTACTGTGCTGATCAAGCTTATTATGAATTGTGTTTCATCAACAACTATTGTCATTCTCGTCAATGGTGGCAAACTAAACTCCTTTAAGCCCACGAGAGGAATACGACAAGGAGACCCCCTCTCTCCATATCTGTTTATTCTTTGCATGGAGTATCTTGGTTTTCTTATCAATGAAAGTTGTAGAAAGAAAGAGTGGACCCCGCTGAAAGCTTCCAAGCAAAACTTGGGAATCTCGCACTTGTTTTTCACGGATGATCTAATGCTTTTTGCCAAAGCTAATAAGGAAGGTGCTGAATCCATTAAGAAGGTTCTAAACAAATTTTGCAAAGAATCTGGGCAGCTGGTTAGTGTTGATAAGTCACGCGTTTATTTCTCTCCAAATGTGCTTCCTAGTGTCAAAGATAATATATGCGAGGTGCTTGACATTTGTGAGACCTCTTGTTTAGGGAAATACTTGGGTTTCCCCTTAAACCACAGGGGAGTTGCTCGGAATAGATATAACTTCATTGTAGAGAGGGTGATCTCTAAACTCTCAGGTTGGAAGGTGAAATTCCTCTCCTTTGTAGGTAGGTCCGTCCTTATTAAGTCGGCCATGGCAGCAATTCCTAACCATATAATGCAAGGGGTTGCTCTTCCAAGTCATTTATGTGAAAAACTTGACAGAATAAACAAGGATTTCCTTTGGGGTTCTTCCACGGAAAAGAAAAAACTTCATCTTGTGGGGTGGAGCAAAATTATCAGGCCTAAAGAGGAAGGAGGCCTCGGTATACAGGCAGCACGGGCAAAGAATATTGCCTTACTTGCGAAGCTCAATTGGCAATTATACTAGGAGAAAGATTCTATGTGGGCGAAAGTTCTATTGAGCAAATATTGCTTTCATCAGCACGGACAATCCCTTGATCCTGACAAGCTGCCTTGTTCTTCGAATTGGTATGTGATTAAAATGGGGTTTCCTATCTTTAAGCAAGGATTTTGCTGGAATGTGGGCAATAAGTCTGGTTTGAGCTTTGGAAAAGCAACTGGTTGAAAGGCAACGCTATTCAAGACCTTATTGAAGGCCCTCTTACTCGGTATGAGGAATTTCGGACTGTAGCTGAAATGCATCAAGATGGAACATGGAAATGGGAAAAAATCTCTTTTGAGCTCCCTAGGCAGATAGTAGATAGAGTTCGAGCCATTCATATACAGGCTTTTGGTGAAAAGGAAGACTCCTTGATGTGGAAACTCTCCCATGATAGGGATTTTAATATGGCATCGGCTTACCTCTTAGCCATTGCTGATCTGCCAAAGCCCCCTCCTTTCACGAACTGTTGGATTTGGAAAAGGTACATGTTGCCAAAAATCAAACATTTCTTTTGGCTGTGCAGCCATGGGAGTGTACCGGTGAGACATGTCATTAAGGCAAGAGGCATCAATTGCAATGGCTTATGCCCTTTGTGTTTTGTACAGGAAGAAACCATTTTACATGTCCTAAGAGATTGTCCAGCTGCTAGAAATTTTTGGCTAAGTATGGGTGTTCCTCAAGCCTTAAATGATTTTCTTTCCCTTGACTTGATGAGTTGGTTGAGGAGCAGCAGCTTATGCAGCAACAGTATACAAGCAAACGGCCTTCCCTAGAGCTCCCAATTTCCTTTTGCTATGTGGTTATTGTGGAAACAGCGTAACAAGGCTGTTTTCAAAAATTCTCCTATCAACCTGGAGCTAAAAAATCTGTGCATTCAGATTGCTAGAGAGTATTTCTACTGCGTTAGCAAAGGCCAGAAAAGTAAGCGACAAATTCCGATTCAAGTGCGCTGGAACAAGCCACCAGTGGGATGGTTTAAGTTGAATACAGATGGTGTATCCTTTGGCAATCCGGGCAAGGCGGGTGGGGGTGGTCTTATATGTGATCATCATGGAAGTTGGGTAAAGGGATACATGAAAAATATTGGCTGTACATCCAACATTGTTGTTGAGTTTTGGGCCTTAAAGGATGGTTTTTTGCTTGCTGCTGAACTCGGCATCACTCAACTCCTTGTGGAGATGGATGCTAAATTGGTTGTGGACCTGATGCTCTCTTGAAAATCCTCAAATAACTCCTTTTCTGCTTTGCTCAATGATTGCAGGTACCTCCTTCATCAATTCAGCCAAGTCAGGATCAGCTATATTTATCGGGAAGCGAATAGATGCGCAGATCACCTCGCCAAAGGAGGTTGCTCCCTGATAGGGACTTTTGTAGTTTTAGATTCTCCAAACTCAGATGAACTTTGTATTAATTTAGAATCTGATGCTTCTGGTTTGTACTCCTTAAGACTTGTAGCCAATACTTCGCCTTTTATGACTAGCTAGTTAATGCAGATCATCTATCTTAATCCAAATATATATATATATATATATATATATATGTGCGGTACTGAGTTCGAGATTATTTACATCCATGACAGCCTAATAAGTAAATATAAACAAGGGGGGGAAAAACACTATAAATTAAATCTCATATTTAAACAAATAAAGAGAGAGAGAGAGAGATAATAATAATAATAATAATAATAATAATAATAATGAAAGCAATATAAGGGGAGAAAATAACTCAAATGCTATGAAACTGTTGGCACAATTTATTTTTTTTCAAAGGATAAAACCATTTCTATTTTCTACTTCTAGAGCAGCTCGAAGAACATTTCTACTGGAAGATCAAAAGGTTAAAGGTCCATGATGGGCAGGGTTGGCCCAGTTATTATCAGTGGGGTTAGGTATGGATCGAAACCGATATCGACTTGCTTTGGAATGCAATGTATTCAAAGGGTATGGTGTCCTTCATTTTCTCCTTTTTTTTTTTCTTTTTTTTTTTTCTTCTTTAGCTGCCATTGTCTTTGTCTCTTCCTTTCTTCACTTCTAAGTTATATCGATGATTTTGGCCATAACTTTTTCACTTCTTTATTGATTAAAAGAAATCGACATGTGCCTCATGGTCATGGGTACTCATTAATTGGTTCCCATATCTGGACTTTGTCACGCTCTGTAGATTTATTCCAACATAAAATAAAATCAATAGGTTCCATGTTTCTTAGTATTCTCTCTAAATATTCCTAAACCAAACAAAAAATAATGGCCCAAAAGCTCTATGTAATCTACCTGGGTCCCTGTCCCAATCTAAGTTGGGTCCTCTTCCTATACCAGCTGTTTATAAGTAATTAAGTTACATTGCATGTTGACGTAATTATCATTCACTAAAATAGTTACTAAGTTGGAAGTGCACTTTGTATGATTGGTAATGCTTTAAACTATAATGACAATAGTTTAATTTATAAACTTAGAAAAATCCATTCTTCACTCATTCTCTTATATGGTCCAAAATTTTCAATTAAAGCCTAACATGTATGTTGTCTTTCAGTCCAAGTGTTTGCAAATCTTTGGGGACTACTAGGCAGGAAAGTTTGGAAGAATGTATATAATAAGCTTAAATGATTCAAGTAGGCAAGTTCAAGTTAAGAAGTAAGACAATATCTTTGGCAAAGAGTGCTTAATTATTATGATTTTCCACTACATCTTTAGATACTCCCCAGCAATAGGAACTTGATTTCATAGGTCCACATTGGGTGAGATGAAGGGATGTGATTCTTTTGCTATTGATGGGACCGACGAACTCTCTTTCCTTGGACGAGCTCATCAAATATACTTGTCCACGTTGGCATGGCACGGACGAAGGCAGGCGAGTCATTAATAAGAAGATTCAATACCTCGGACAGTTACCAATTAGTTGGCAGACCATTGGAGGCTCATGAAAACCCGCATTAATAAACCCTAAGGCTTTACGGAAAGAGCACTAAAGCCACAATTAAGGCCCCAATGGCTAGAAGGTACATAAATTCACCCAAAAATACTCTTACAGAAATATCTCTGATATTCATAACTTTCTCATTTTGCTTCCATATACTAACTTTGGCATTGGAGATGTTGTGGCAGGCACCACACTGGTGACTACCTTAGGAGAGTCTTTATTCTGCGTTTGCAGGAATAACTGACAAGGATTCGACTCCGTCTGGACGAACCTACAAGACTGACGATTTGTTCATCATCAGCTATTAAAATTTAAGACATATATATATATATATATATATATATATATATAATAATAATAGGTGAAGCTGAGAGAAACTCAAATTAAAATTTCAAATTAAAGTTCCAATTTTGCGCCATGTGTCCTAAATTATTTATCTTAAAGAGTTTTATTTTTTAATTTTAGAATAAAATGTGGGATCTCATCATTAAATATTCATCTAAGTTATTAAGTACAAAAATCAAAAAGTCTAAAATAAATGAATCGAAAAAAAAAAAAGTGCTTCACAATAATTTTAAAATATATATATGGACAATTTACATTTTATACCTAATAATATCCTTACAAAATTTTGTAAAGAGTTAATAAAATATAAAAATGACTATCAATAATATTTAAATTATATATATAGGAATCATATTATGCATCTTATTATATATCTTTAAGTGTATTCATGCATATGCATAGGGTTACATACTAGTTAGTTATAGAGTAAAGAACTAAGAATATGATTAGACTATCGTGCATTCCTAGCATGATAGTCACTCCATAAATACAAAATTTTTGTAGAGTGTGGGGAGAGTAAGGGGCAGGGTTCAAATCTCCAAAATGAAACTTCATGCACATATACACTTAAATAAGACTAACTAGAGTAATATTTCTATCTTATATATAATAATAAAAAAAATAGATATTTGTGTTTTAAATGCAAGACGTTTGCACTATCTTCTGCAACTTGTACAATTGTATGAGTAAATTAAATTACTTCAGGCAACTGGATATTCTTTAATTGGTACCTTTCAGCTATCAGAACATAACAAAAGAAACGAAAAATAAAAATAAAATCTATATAGAGTCTACCTAACATGAAAAAAATCCCTACATCCAACTACCAAAATAAACTAAAACAAAGTACTTTCCCATAATCTACATTGGTGACTGATAAATTAGTTATTATAAATTATTGACAATTTGATAATTTTAAATTACCAATTAATTAAAGGAGGTTAAGCTTTCACCATCGAATGGGGATTAAAGTAATGTTATGAGCATTTTCATTAATTGCTACACTTAATAGCCCATGTCTCTCTCTCTCTCTCTCTCTCTCTCTCTCTCTCTCATACAAACCAATTTTGAAAATAAAAAATTACTGTAGTAGTGCAATAATTTTGTACTCCTTCCTCTTAAATAAATAACAAGTCATGCTAAAAATTTAATTATGAAACTCACTCTTGCGTGAGATGAAAGATAGTACAATATACATTATTGTATAGTTAGAATATTGTATAATTTACTCTCAAGTTTCTTTGTAAATTTTCTAGAATAGAATGGTTAGAAATTAAGGTGAACAGGGACGAAACTAGGATTCGAAGTCGAAGGTGGCAAATATAATTTTATTGAGAGGAGCAAATATAATTTTTATTGACTTATTTTCTAAAATCTTAAGTATATACCTATTATTTAATATTTTAAAAAAATTTGAGGGAGGCCAGCCCCCCTCTTCTTCTACATAGTTCCGTCCCTAAAGGTGAATCACATTGTAATTCATAATTTCATTCCAATAACCCTAACTTTTATGCCTATATTTAGACTGAAAAAAAAAAAATCATTTTATTTCTTTAATTAAGTCATTCGGCATAGTCGAAAAAAATTGAAAATTATTGTTGTAATTTTTTTTCAGATAATTTTGTGAGAGCTAAAAAAAATGTTATTTGTGAGAACTGTCACTCCATTACAAATAGTTAAATCACATTCCAAAAAGGTTACTTGCATGGGTGAGTTGTTGTCGCAAGCCATCACAATTAATGGGGTCACTTAAAAAAATATTTTGTGGGGGTCCTTGAAAAAAGTATAATAATATGTGTAAGTCTCCGACTTCGTTACCAACTCCGTCATTTGACACTTTAAATTATGGAAAAGATCTTGATCACGCCTTGAAATATGTGTGTATGTGTGTCTCTTTATTGTTTATTTTTTTATTTAGATGATTTAAATTTTAAAGGAGTTGTCAGACCGACCATTGACTTTCTATGATGTGATTTAGCTTTTACATAGTTATTATCTATCTATAGTATTTGATTTTACTTCCTAATGTAAGCTAAAGAAGAAACCTATGGATTCCTAACCTAAACTACAATTTAAATTAATGTCTCATGAATATCGCGGTATTAGACTTTCAAAAACAATCAAATGAACAAATTAAAATTTCAAAAACAATCAAATTAACTTCGGTGATGGTTTTGAAAAATATGGATAATGATTAATGATAGAAAAGGTTTAAAGCTTGTGAAGGGCATTGTCATTGGATGGAAATATTTGAAACTTTATTCAAGAATTTTTTTTGAGTTATTTGAAAATTTGAAAGAATTTTTTCTTTTTGAGGTTGGCTGCCCGGGGCTTGACTCTTTTGGGCTTTCTCACTTTTTAATCCAAGGGAAAGTATCACAAGAGATAGAGATAAGCCTAAAGCTAACAAAACTTCACGAAGGTTTTTATTTACATGTTGAAATATTGGGCAAGTTAAAGTTATGAGATGAATGATTTATAAGGCTCAAAATTTCCTTCCTATCTTCTCCTTTTTTTCACATTTCTTTACTTCACTTCGGTGTCCTTGTCACACTTTGCCTTCTTTGTGCTTGTCATTTCCTCTATCTGCACATTGATCATTTGTGTCAATTTCTCTTACTAGACTAATCCCGCACTTTGCACGTGCGATGAGATTTTTTTTTTTTTTAGTAAAATAATGTTTAAAAGAGAAATAAAAACAGTATTCTAATTTTTAGGATTTTTCTCTACGTGAGAATTGATAAAAATTAGAAAGCCTAAAACTTAGGATCTTTTTTTAAAATAGTAAATTACTTTTTAAACCAGTTTATGTTTTTTTTTTTTTTAGCCCTCACCTTTACACCCCACATGAATTTATACTTGTAAAGTGACTATTGCACCAAAGGTATGCAGTGGTACTAGTTTGTGTTTTTAAATTTAAAATTATCAAACTAAAAGATAAAAAGTATTTTATAGAATTTAATAATTTGTGTAAAGATATAATAATACACAAAATAATGAAACCCAAATAAGGACTCCAAGATACTTGTTTTTTTTCTTTTTTCTTTTTTGTTAGGTTCTCTTTATATTTATTTATCTTGAAGTTTACTTAGGAAACTTTTCTGGACTGTCAGATTCTTCTTCTTTTTACACGTGTCCTAGCCGTCCTTTTCGGATGTTTCTCTTGCAAAAAAAAAAAAAAAAACCGTCCTTTTCGGATTTTTAAGCCTAATTGGTTCAAAGGTCTTCACCCGATTGGTTCATGGGCTTCTACTTCTTCGGCCGTTGAAATTTCTTGGACTGAAATCTTTAAAGATTGAGAGTTGATACTTGGTGGGTTTTGAACCTTGACTAAAAGCTTTGGTCTTTATTGGGCTTGAGCATTCATAAAAATCTTGGTCTTTGATTATAAGTTAATACCCTAAACTTTTTATGGGCTAAATGTTGGACTTATTATTATTCATAACAATGAAGGTTCAAACAATGGCTTTTTTAATCAGGTGGGCCGTGGGCCTAGGTGTTGGATTTAGGCTCACCCATAAGGCCATAACAAACAAGGTTCAAATAACTATTCCCTCTCTCTCAAATGGTAAATCTTGTTTAGAAAATCTAACTTTTTAAGAGGATTTTTTTTTTTTTTTCTTTTGAGTTAGAATTATACTCTAACTTAATCTATGTATATGTATACGGAACTCTCTCTTGAAAATTTAAACCTTAACTCTTGTCTCCTATATTCCACAGATACTTATACAAGTTTCTAAAACTACCCTCATCAATTTAAATTATAGTGGAAGAATAATATTGACATTGACATTTTGAATAAAGTAAAATGGTAAGTTAAGAATTTTATTTATTGATTTTTCAAAGAGAATTTTATTTTGAGACATCCCAAAATAGAATTGAAGACCAACAATTTAGAATGAATGAAGTATGATGGACTCATGCGTTGAACTTAGGCTTATCATAATTTAAACAATGGGGGGAAAAAAAAAGAAATTATGCCATCCACATTATGGATTGGACTGACATAGGGTGGTGAAGGCTCCTACATGTAGGTAGAAGGTGGGCTACAGGTTACTCACAAGTTGGTCAATCAACATGTCAATCAAGAAAGGATCATTTCCTTCTAAAATCCTCAATCTTTAAAGTTGTTGTATAATCCACTATTTGTTAAAGATTATTTCATGATGATAGTGTTCCATAAGTAATACCCTATTATCTTTCTTATGAGTCAAAATTAATCGAAAAGTAGAAAGTAAATCTTCCATAATTTATCAATGTCTTTTAAAGTTCAAAAATATCATATATATATATATATATATATATATATACCTCAAAACCTTTATTGAAATAATTACGTGAGTTTGGAGATAATTAAATAATAATATAAATTTACGTAAAGTCATATTTGGTGTCTATCTAATAATTAAAAACCATCTTCATAAGTGGAACTTTAACTTTAAAAAATAATCTAAAAATGGGTTCAAATTAACCTTCTCCTCCCTTGATATATAAAATTTATATGTATACGTATACATGTGAGTTAAGTTCAAATTACACTCAGTATAACTTTGGTACATGGCTGTTGTCAGCTTGTACCATAAGGTGTTGGGTTAAGTCCCGCAACGAGCGCAACCCTCGTGTTTAGTTGCCACCGTTGAGTTTGGAATCCTGAGCAGACTGCCGGTAATAAGCCAGAGGAAGGTGAGGATGACGTCAAGTCATCATGCCCCTTATGCCTTGGGTGACACACGTGCTACAATGGTCGGGACAAAGGGTCGCGTATTTTGAGATTTTTTTTCTTATATAGTTCTTGCATGCAAAATTTCAAAATAATCATAAATCAATAGTTATTTCATATATAAAATGTTTAAGTTTTAAGTTTTTTATACTTAATAATCATGCATAAAAATGAATTTAATTTTTTTTAATCAAAATATCATCTAAAAGACATGAAATTCAAAGTGCATATTAAAAATATAAAAAAAGTGTAACTCAACTATGAAAATTTTAAAATATTAGTTCAATAAAAAAAATTATTAGGTTGTGTAATTTTTTTTTTTAAATGTATATCAAATATAACTTAATTCTAACCACTATATATATATATATAGAGTAAAGATATTGATTCTCTCACACTTGTTATTGCATATTATTAGTACACATCACCCATTTCATGTTTTAAATGTGGACAATTATAAAATATGTGGATATTATGTACAAAATTATGAATAATGTGTATTTGGAGTGTGCATCAATAAGCGTGAGAGAACAATTACTAACAGAGTAAAAGTAAAACTTAAATACAATTTCTTGCCTACACATTAGGTTTCAATAAACCAAACATATATTCTTTATTTAAGGAAGAAAAATAAATAAAGCATTCGTCCCACTTGTCATTATAATCACATATGTAATACTAAATCAAATCTAACATTTTTTTTTTCGTATAAAAAAAAAAATCTAACATTTTTTTTTCTCCAAAAAAAAAAAAAAAAATCAAATGTAAAATTTAACGCCGAAGCTGATAATTTTACCTATTTAACCAAAAAAGAGTACATTAGAGTTCCTGAAGTAATGCTCTATGTAATTCTTGTCTCTCTTGCCTTGACACACCAAATTTATCCGTAGGAAGAGGAGGGAGCTTAGAGAACTTCAAAGTATTATCTTCTTGAACTTCACATGAATTCTTGCAGGAAAAAATGGACTTATTCTTCCTTAGTCTGGACTCAACAACCTTCTTACTTGCACTTGTGGCCTTACCACTCTCCACAGGACTTTTGGTGCACTCCTTGTAGGCCACAAGAAAAGGGTCTTCCTGCCATCTGTGTCCCTTAACAGAAGTGCTTCTGCGAGGAGGTTGTAGTTGTGGGCATGGTGGAAGAGGGATCTTAATGTCTTGAGCCGAAACCTTAGCAGTAGTGGTACTATCTGAAATACATGGAGTAGGTGGTGATTGTGATGATTTTAGTTTGAGGGCATGTAGTCTTACTCTTATATCTGTAGGGCACTCTGTGTTAGCCTTGCAGATCCCAGGCTTGTCCTCCCATGAAAAGGGAATGCTTCCTTGTGAATGAACCTTTCTGTGACTCATCTTTGAAATGAAGAAATTCTTTTTTTTTCAAACTTTTGGGAAAGTGGAAGAGATGGGTTAAATAGCTGATTTCATGTACATTGCACTCTCCAACCGCAGATGTACCTAAAGGGTAAAGCAAGGAAAACGTGTAGAGGAATTAAGCTGGCTTGTTTTGCTTTTAAACAAAATATTCAAGATAGCAGATGATGAAAGAGGAGAAAAACTAAAAAGAAGAGCAAATTGTTGAAGCTAATGCCCAATAATTTGGTGGACGAGTTATTAGCGTGTACACAAAATTAATTTACATGGGTTGACAAATTAAATAGTACGTTATTAGTTAGGTAGGGGTGGATGATGCACTCAATAACTAATTTAGTGAACACAATATTACACATCCTTGCACAATTATCCATGACTTTTAAGGTCGTATAGTGACACATCAACAAGAAAGACAAGCAATATATAGAGTCTATTTCCCATGGAATGTTTTTATATACATGCATTTCTTGAAAGTTGAAACATTGTCATGGTTGGCCGAGAGGTTCTTTCCTGCATTTGATTGAATTGATTATACATATACGTAAATTTATTGCTTTCTGCATATATAGTCACAGAATACGTGAACTTTGATAATGACAACATGTCATATATATATGCGTGCATCATAACTCACAAGGGAACCCAATTAAGTAGTACAATAGAGACGTTTCAATATTTCAAAAACTTATATCGTGTTGGATCGGCTTAAAAAACCATTCTTTGGAGTAGGTAAACAGAAAAATCATATAAGACCTTGAAATCAAAATGTTCATGATGATGTTATCGAAGAAAGGCATCAGTCTGTTTCCTTCCTAAACATATTGCCAAAATCATTACCATTTTCGTCAAATCCAATAGGAGAATTGTGCATTGAGGTTGAAGCTATGACAACCGATCACCTAGATAGATAAGTATAGACCGTTGGCTTGAGGGTTAAAACAACAGCAAAGTTTTTCTGGAGTCAATTGCAAGGAAGGTTGTGACTGTAATTAAGGCAAGTTAAGGAAATTGATCATTTTTATTTAGATTAATGCTACAACTATAAATTATTTTACTACATTTTTACAGACTATTGCTATGGCCAATTCTAACTGGTTTTCATCTAAGTCCACTACTAACATCATTTTTCCACTTACCAATAACTACTTATCACATCAACCGTTTGTTAAAATTTGGTAAAAGAGCTTATATCTTTAGCATTTTCATTTTACTTATATAGGGTAGTGCAGAATTGCAACTAATTAAAATAGTGCATTTTTTATTTTTTCCGTTTTTGGGTGTACAGAAAAGGAGGAAGTATGGCAAGGACAAATGGGGAGCATAACATAAAAAGAGAACGTGATTGAAGGTGGAAGCTTGACATTTTGTAATCGTTTGAAAAATGTCAATCATTATTTAATAAATAATAATTTAATAAAGAAGAAAAAGAAAAAAAAAAAAGGAATATGTCAATCATATCTTTTCCGTAAGTAGATCATGTTGTGTTTTAAAAGAAACCCAATGAGTTTTTTCTCTTCTCAAATAATCTGATATGAAGCCCTGCGGCAACTCATGATTACCTACAAACTACAACTTGAAATGGGAATTTTTATTATATTTCTCTAATAACATGTATAATCAATCTCCTTCTTCTAGCTTCTTATTTTATTTCAAAGGGATCTATACTTATTCCATAATTTTAGGGAAATGTATGGGAATTTTAGGTAAGATATCCTAAAATTTTTTTTTTTTAAGAGTTTCAACTTATGGCGTTCGCTCTTAATGATAACTCTTTATCATCAGACAAATATACCAATCGATTTTTAATATAGGTGGAGATTAAATCTCAGATCTCTTATTCAACTATCAAAAACTTTATTATCAGATAAAGATACCAATCGATTTTTAGTGTAAGTGGAGATTAAAACTCAGATCTCTTATTCAACTATCAAAGACTTTTCCAATTGAACTAACTGGAACCACCCTAAAAATTATCATTGGATTGTTTGTAGGTTTTTTTTTTTTTAGGTTGGTTAGGTGGTTGGATAGTTTAACAGATTTTCAAGTCCAGGCACACCAAGTTTACTCATATTCTAACTTTTCTCCGCCAAAGAAAAGTACAGGCCCATAAATTTGGGCCCACATGATTTAAAAACTGAGCCGAGGCAATTACTGCATTGGGTCTGTCGTGAATAATCAAGCAGCCCGAAGTTTAGGGCCTTAAGACCCAAAACCTTAAAGATACTGATGAAAAAGTGAGGGATAATAATGTCATTTAACATAAACTTCCATTTAGGCTATAAAATTCTCTCTTCGAATTAGGGTTTCGTTTCATAGATCCAAACTGATAGAAGAGAACTCTATAAAGTCTAAGTTATCGACCTCTTAGTTTCAGCCTTGTCTTTTTCGTTTTCTCTGTTTGCTTTGACTCCAATTTGATTCTTGTAGAGCTTATTGATTTTTTTTTTCTTCATTATTTTGAGGAATTATGAGGCTGTGATGACGAACAACATTTCTCGATTCTGATATTATGTACTGTTTTTAGTATTGGACCAGAGCAATTATATTTGCTCTCTGATGACTTCGTTTATGCGTGTCTGAGCCTTTTTTACGTTTTCAATTCACTGTGTTTATGTTTTTGTGTGTGTGTGTGTGTTTTTTAATTTGGGATTTGATTGGAGGTGGCGATGATTATAAAAAATTCCTCGTACTGAATGCTCAATTTTATGAAATTGGGTATGAGTATGACAGACTCTTATTAACACCCATAGAATCTGAGCCCTCTCCAACTCTTACTACCATAGTTTTTATGTGTTATTAAATTTGATTTGTTTTGGTCCCGAATGTTACCTGTTATATCCAGTTTTCTCTACTGTGGTTTTTGTTAGATTTTAGTTGTCTGGAGACTTCTATATATTCATGGTCTATTTCTTCTTTGGATGTGTATTGTTCAAGGATTTAATAATATTTTAGGAAAAGCTAACGTGATTCATTTTATGTTGGTATAATTGGATGTTGTTGTTCAGGTCGATTACTTTTTCAATTATGGGTTTGCATTAGTCTATATTTAATTAGTGTCATATATATTGGCTGCGGGTGATGCAGTGAAAAGTGGGCAAAATAAAGCATGAAGAATGATGATAATCTCTATGCTAGCGCAGCACCGTTACATCGGTGCTATGAGCGGCATTTTTCCACACGAGATTTCTGACTCAATAAACCATGTTTTCAAAGAGTCGTCTGAATAGCCATATTATTGTACATTTAAAAAAAAAAAAAAAAAAAAAAAAAACTATTTCTGATCTGAACTTGTGTGAACCTAAAATCTCTTGGATTGCACAGTTATGCCTTTGCAAGTTTCAGGTGCCTATATCTTAGGCTATGCTTTCTGATTTCATGGAGCTAATAGATAAAATCCATCTATCAAAGAAAGATAAAATCTCTCTTGTTCAGGTAATGCACACCTTGTGTTTTTGATAAACTTCAAATTTTATTCAAACAGAAAGTGCAGAGAGACAATCTCCCAAACAGGCAGAGTAGACAACTCTAGAGAGATTATCCTTATTAAAACAAAAGGACTCACTAGTAGCAAGAGATAATTTTGCAGTGACATGAGCGGCAGAATTACTCTCCCTTTTAACCCAACGAAAACTGAACAAAACCTATTTTAAGATTTAAAATACTATAAACTAAATTAGCAGTAGACCAGTCTGGAATAACATCCTCAATGGACGGGGTCAAAACATCTCATTGTATCTCCTTCAATAATGATATGTGACCATCCTTCTTGGATTGCTAACTGGGCAGCCCACAAAATTGCATTGGCTTCAGCTACAATAGGGGGACAAGGATGGTGGGTCTGGAGCTAATAGAAAAAATCTAACAATTGTGCGGATTCATTAGCTAAGAGAGGATGCCAACCGTTGGAGTACTCTCTCTTTTGTTCTTTGAACCGCCATTGAACCTTCAATTTTTATTTAAGGGGGGAAAAAGTAGATACAATTGGTTGCATATGGTTACATAGAGTTTTTTTATGTGTTAGGTTCTTCAATTATTTCAAACATATAATTGCATTGTGTTAGGGCTCTGTTAGACTGTTAGTAAATTGGAATGAAAATGGGTTGGCCACTTCAAGGGGGCTTGGCCTCCATGGAAGATGAGAGAGAGAGAGAGAGAGAGAATGAGCAATGTATTATTCATCAAAACAATGACTCTATTCTGTTACACATTTCCTTCCTTATACCCGAGTAATCCTAACTAACCCACAATACAACTAACTCACCCTCTTAACCACTCTTCACCTTATTAACTAGTGTGGTAACCCTTAACTCCAAAGTAACTAACTAATAACTTCCTATCTATTACAATCAATAAAGTCCACATGTACAATTACACTGCAGTTGGAATATAGGTTCCTAACATTACCCCTCCCATTCAAAGCACCTTGCCCACAAGGTGAGGGAAAGAGAGTTGTAGCTGATGAAGGGATTCCCAAGTTGCATCATCAGGAGAAGCACCTGACCACTGCACCAAGACTTAAGTGATGACCCTAGACCTCAAAGACTTAGTCATTTTCTGCAGAACAGCCATAGGTTCAGTAAGCACTTGACCAGACTCATCAATAGGAGGCAGAGTAGGTAGGGGTGTGACATGCTGGCCCAACTTTAGCTTCAGACAAGACACATGAAAAACAGGGTGGATTCTTGACTCAGAAGGCAAATCCAACTTGTAAGACACACTACCAATCTTCTACAATACCTGAAATGGCCCAAAATATCTTGGAGATAACTTCCACCTACCCTTAGAAGCCAATGACTGCTCTCTATAGGGCTACAATCTCAGGAAAACCCAATCCCCCACTGCAAAAGACCTCTCCTGCCTATGCCTATCAGGTTGGGTCTTCATTCTAGCTTGAGCAGCAGCCAAATGAACCTTTAAGGTGTCCATAACAACTTGCCTTTGACTTAACAATGAATCCAAAGCATCCACCCTAGTAGTACCAGGCACATAACCTTGGAGCTTAGGGGAAGGAAAGCCATACAAAGCTTCAAAAGGAGTTAGCTTCAAACTAGTATGAAAGGAGGAATTAAACCAAAATTCAGCTAATGGTAGCCAAGAAGCCCACTGGTGAGGTCTATCACCAGTGAAAGCCCTTAGATATTGCTCCAAACTCCTATTCACAATTTCAATCTGCCCATCTGTTTGAGGATGATAAGCAATGGACATGGCCAAAACAGTGCCTTGCAATCTAAACAATTCAGACCAAAACAGTGAAGTGAAAGTGGCATCCCTGTCATTCACAATAAAAGAGGGCATGCCATGTAATTTAAAGATATGATGCATGTAAAGAGAGGCAATCTTGGCTGCATTATATGGATGAGAAACAAGAAAAAAATGCACATACTTGGTTAATCTGTCTACCACCACCAAGATAACCTCATACCCCATAGATTTAGGAAGAGCCTCCATAAAGTCTAAGCTCACATCAATCCAAGGAGTAGTAGGGATAGATAGTGGTTGAAGTAGTTCAGCAGGGAAAGATGTATCAGACTTGATCCTTTGGCAGATATCACAATCCCTGATGAACTTCTTGAGGTCAAACTTCATTCCATGCCTATAAAAGTTACTTTCAGCCCTCTGATAAGACTTCAGGAATCCAGAGTGGCCAACCAAGGGGCTGCTATGAACATGATGCAAAAATTGAAGCTTAAGAGGACAAGATGGACCAATAAAGAACCTACCCTTGTAAAACAATAACCCATTCTGAAAAGTGAAGCCCTTAGGAGAAGTACCAGCTTAGACAGCAGCAATAAGCTATTGGATAGAAGCATCTAATGAATAGCTATCCTTTAATACATCCAACCATGTAGGGCCAGGGACTGTTAGGAGCATTAAGCAACTTGTCCTGCAATCAAAACTAGAAGCAGGTAAGTCAGAATTAGTTCCAAACTGTCTAGACAAGGCATCAGCTACCCTATTATCACTACCCCTTTTATATTCCACCACAAATGCATATCCCAAGAGTTTAGCAAGCCACTTCTGCTGAGATGGGGTAGCAATTCTCTGTTCAAGCAGAAACTTAAGGCTCTGGTGGTTAGTTTTAACCATAAAAGGCCTTCCCAACAAATAAGATCTCCACTTTTTGACTACAGAAGCTAAAGCCATCAATTTAGTCTCATAAGTGGATAAATGAAGGTATTTGGCTTTCAATGCTTGACTATGGAAAGCAATAGGTCTCTGATCCTGCATTAGTATAACCCCTAAACCCCTCCCTGAAGTATCACACTCAATTATGAATGGCTTAGAAAAATCAAGAATAGCCAACACAAGAGGATGAGTCACAGCCTCCTTCAACCTTGTAAAAGCTTCCAAAGCCTTATCACTCCAATGGAAAGAATCCTTCTTCAGTAGATCAGTTAAAGGTTGTGCAGTGATACCATAACCCTTAATAAATTTCCTATAATAGCCAGTCAGCCTTAAGAAACCTCTCAAAGCCTTGACAGAATCAAGTATTGGCCATTGCACCATAGCTAATATTTTCTGAGGTCTACCTTAACACCCTCACCAGTAGGCCTGTCCACGGGTCGGTCCGGGTCGGGTTTATGCCCAACCCGGAACTGACCCGACCAGATTGGGTGGTGAAGATTTTAACCCGCCGCCGACCAGAGTGGTTGATCAGATCGGGCAGGTCGGAGCTTCCACAGATGTCGGGCGGGTCGGTTGGGGTTGATTATTTGGAAAACGGTGAGAATTCAGCCAAGAAAAGATGAAAAACGACAGAAATTCAGCGAGAAAATTTTGAAAAATAGTAGAAATCCGGTCAAATCTTGCCAGATCCAGTGAAATCTTTGCCATTTTCGGCAAGATCTTAGCTAGATCTAGCGAAATCTCTCTGGATCTAGCTTAAATCTTCCCAAAAAAATCTCAAAACTCACCGGATCTACACCTTCTCGCTGGAAAAATGATGGATCAGTTGGATCGAGTTTCTCAGATTTAAGAGGAGGAGATTCGATCTCTGACCTGTTGATCTCAGATTTTGGAGAATGAAATCCATCGCCGACCACCAAAGTAGTCAGTTCGGTCGACGGCGGGTCGGGTTCGATCAGCGACAACGAGTGGGTCGATTCCGGCAAGTCCTTGGACAACCCTACTCACCAGAAATGATATGACCCAAATACTCCACCTTAGGACACCCAAATACACACTTAGACTGCTTAGCAAATAATTGGTGTGACACTAAAACCTCCAAAACAGTCCTAAGATGAGATAAATGAGCATTCATGGACTGACTGTAAACCAAAATGTCATCAAAGAGCACTAGGACAAATTTCCTTAGATAAGGTCTAAAGATAGAATTCATTAAAGTCTGAAAAGTGGATGGTGCATTAGTCAACCCAAAGGGCATGACTAAAAATTCATAATGCCCTTCATGAGTTCTAAAAACAGTTTTAGGAACATCCTTACTCCTCATCCTAGTTTGATGATAACCTGACCTTAGGTCCAACTTAAAAAACACTGAAGCACCTGCCAATTCATCCAATAACTCATCCACAACTGGTATAGGAAATTTATCTTTAATAGTGGCCTTATTAAAAGCCCTATAATCTATACACATGCACCAACTACCATCAGCCTTCCTCACAAGCAAAACAGGTGAAGAAAATGGACTCTAGCTAGGCTATATTGACCCTACGTCCAACAACTCATTCACTATCTTTTCAATTTCAGACTTTTGGAAATGAGGGTACCTATAAGGCCTTTCACATACAGGCAGGGTGCCCTCCTTGAGATTGATGCTGTGCTCATGACCTTTGATAGGAGGCAGGCTAGTAGGAACAGCAAAACTGTGGTGAACTCACCCAACAAGGCAGCCAACTCTGGTGGAAGATGTGACTAGACAGAAGCAACAGAATCTATAGCAGTGATTTGCAACACCAAGCCCTTTCTAGTTAACCCACTAAAAAGCTTGTTAGCATAAAAAATGATTGAAGAAGCAGCAGGCTGCAACCCTTGGAGAAATACACTTTTACCCATATATAGAAACCTTATAGTCAACAAGTGAAAGTCCCAGCTGATTACCCCTAAAGTACTCAACCATTGTGTACCCAAAACCACCTCACAACCACCCAGATGCAAGATATTAAAATCCACAACAAACCTATGCCCTTGTAAGGTGATAGTGACCCCATGACAGCTCCCTAAGGTCTTAAGAACTGTGCCATCAGCTACTCTTACCTCCAATATCTGAGATGTATCCAAGTGCAAATGTAAAACTGGTAACACAACAGCATCCAGGAAATCATGGGTGCTCCCAGAGTCAATGAGAGACACCACATCCTGATTTAGAATCCTACCTTTTATCCTCAGGGTATTAGAAGTAGGATTCCCTACTAGTGCATACAATGTAATCTCAGCAGGGTCCACTCCACTCCTTAAACTGACATCCTAATTATCAAGCAACACTTCATCCTCATTAATCTCCACCAGTTGTACCCCAGAAGGTTTAGGTTCCACCTCCATTATTTCTTCCAACAAAAACAATTTAGCACATTTACATTTATGCCCTATCTGCCACTTCTCATCACAATTGTAACAAAGCCCCAGTTTCCTTCTTTTTCCTCAATTTGTGCTCCAGTCAACCTTTGTAAAGGAACTTTAGTCCTAGACTCCGCTCTAGCCTCCAACTTAGGTGTTCCCAAAACTAAAACTTTACCAGTATCCATTAAATTCCTAAATCCCTTCTTACCATTAGTTAGGTATTCTTCTTGAATTTTTGCCAACCCAAAAGCTTCATTAAGAGTTTTAGGGACTAACATCCTAACTGGTAGTCTAATTTCATCCTTCAATCCACTTAGAAAACAACTCAATTTGTGTGACTCAGATAACCCAAAAATCCTATTAGACAGGATTTCAAAGTTACCTTTGTAAGCAATCACAGTGGATGTTTGCTTGAGTTTGGTGAGTGCTTCCATAGGATCATCATAAGCCGTGACACCAAAACGAGTCTGCAATGCTTCGATGAAGACCTCCTAGCTAGAAAAACCACCTGCTTGCTCTGCATCTTGGAACCAAATGAGAGCTTCTTCCTTAAGATGATACAAAGCCATCATCACCTTCTAGTGCTTAGGGGTATTGTGATAGGAAAAGAATTGGTTAGCTTTATAAACCCAACAAGTTAGGTCCTCTCCATGAAACCTTGGAAAATCCAACTTCAGATTCTTGAGGGAACTGAGAGGTGAGGACTCTAGGTTTCCTCCATTATTGTTGATGAGAAGAGCTCGAGAATTTGAATTGGGAATTTGGTGCTTATCCTCTACTTCAACAATTCTTTCCATGAACCTAGTAATGGTTTGCAATTGCTTCTGGATTTCTTGTAATGCATGTTTGTGATTTTCAGAAATTTTAGCTAAAGCTGCAATTTTCTCTGAATTTTGTTTCTCGGAGTTTTGTGAATGGGAATTTTGGGAAGTGGAACGAGTTTCTGTCATGGTGGTATGGAAGGATCAGATGCTATGATACCAAATGTTAGGGCTATGTTAGAAAATTGGAATGAAAATGGGTTGGTCACTTCAAGGGGACCTGGCCTCCATGGAAGATGAGAGAGAGAGAGAGAGAGAGAGAGAGAGAGAGAGCATGAGCAATGTATTATTCATCAAAACAATGACTCTATTCTGTTACACAATTCCTTCCTTATACCCGTGTAATCCTAACTAACCCACAATACAACTAACTCACCCTCTTAACTACTCTTCACCTTATTAACTAGTGTGGTAACCCTTAACCCCAAAGTAACTAACTAGTTACTTCCTATCTATTACAATCAATAAAGTCCACATATACAATTACACTGCAATTGGAATATAGTTTCCTAACACATTGAACATGCAACACAAACGGTATTATCTTTTGTAAAGACATTTAAATTCAACTATATGGTTTATTGATCAATGCAATCATACGATTGAATATATTTGGGGATGCCTTAGATCCTTTAATTAAATTCGTAAGTGCAATTATGTATACCATAGATTCTTTAATTAAATTCAACCATGTGCCATATAGATGAATCTAAATATCTTTAAAGAAAATAATGTTTTTTATACTGCATTGCTCAATACAACAATACATTAAATTTTAATTGGATAAACTAAAGCAAGTACCAAATTAATTAATTAATTTTAATTGGATTTATCTAATTTGTATTTTGAATCTTTGATAAACAAATTGTTGTTGAATCCACTCAAGTATTCTTAATGAACTCTTTATGTACCAGGGAATAAAAATGAAGCTACAGCGAAAAGCTCTTTCCGCAGAGCCAAAAAATTAAAAAAAAAAAAACAGAGCAATTCATTATTCAGGTTGAACGTCAGAGCTAATAGAAGTTCTTCATGAACCGGTATATTTCTTTCACGATTAACCCAACTACAAGAGAATCGAAATTGATTTGTAACTAAATTTTGTACGTCTTCCCCAGCTGGAGCTTCTAATTTAATTTCTAAATATTTGATACGAGTTGTAATGTAGCCTGTAGGTCTACTGTCAGAACTCACATCACCAGCTTGAAAAGCATTTTAGATTTTTTTTTTTTTTTTTTTTTTTCATGTGCGGTCCGAATTTCGATATTTATACAAACAAAATGTCGAAAAATATATGGAAAGGCATATGATAAAATTTCTGAAATATAAAGAAAGGTTGGTCGGTTGCTTTCTTTCCTCCGGAGTTGGGACCATGCCTTTATTTGTTGGAAAAAAAGAAACACATTTGTATGATGCTATGACGTTAATAAATAATAAGCCATTGTTAACCAGATTGATTGTCAACTGTTTACTAAGTGGAGCTAGATCAGACAATGCTACAGTAAGTATAGGCTTATCAATGCAAAGTCAATGCTCTCACTGTATCTTTGCTGTCAATTCTTTTTGCAGTGTATTTTAACAGTCAGTGACAATGGATCTTTTTCCCTTTATAAAGTGGGACTAAAAAGTAAAGTGGGGTTTTATTTTTGCTCATGCAAGACTTGTTTTTTAATCTTGCATTTGGCCCTATAAATCGCCCTTTATTGTCCTGGCAAACCAGGCTTGCCTCCCCTAAATTATTCTTGAATCTTGAACATCAATATGCAAACAGAATTTGGGAACCAAACAAGCAAGTATGAAGTGTATATAACATTTGGGGAGGGCCAAAAAGGTGGGGTGGTTTGTAAATAGAATGCTGCAATTTCAAGATCATGCAGGGGTGGCCGTGGGCCAAGGTAACCTTGAGTTCTTACCGTTGATTAGTTTCATGTTGACATGTTAGTGCGGTCCTGGCTACATGTTCAAGCTCTGCTTGATTTTCAGACCCTGCCAAGCATTATAAATGATTGGTCATCTGATTTGATAACTCTGAACTGGTATTTACTATTTACTCCCAGTCTCCAAGGGCCAATAAAAATATAAAATCCCATCTGATAGGGAGATTTTTTCTTTTTTTAGTTACTAATGGGGAGATAGTTTTTTTTTTTTTTTTGAGAATGATGGGGAGATCGTTAAAGAGGTGATAAAGCATTATACTTTTCATTACAAAACCATAAAGTTGGAAAAAATATGAATTATTTTGCAAAATAAATTTTGGACCTATAAAAAGGGGGATTTGCTATTGTAGAAATTATCAAGTAATCGTGGATGAAAAAAAAGATTCAAAAGTTTGTGAATAATGTCGAGTCGAATTTGTGGATATGCTGATACAAATATACCTAACAATTCATATCAAATTAACATGTCCAATAATTCATGTGTGGTATTTGAAACACCTTCCTAATTATATCATGAATCTTTTAGATAAATCTCTTAAAGAATTAGAAGGATTAGTATACTATCATGTGTGATTTGATCAAAATTTTGATTTTACAACTTCAAAATGAGAAACTCTCATACCATTCAATGAAATTGGTATACCCTAGATCTGACATGTCTCTTGATCATTTTAGAAATTTTAGGGGTATTTCTATCATTTTAGTGGTTTTTAGGGTAGTTTGTTATTTTTCATATTTGATGTTTATTTTAAAGATTTTTGGACATTTTTTTTTAGTTTTTAGGTATGCATTCTCTTCAAATTGAGAATATTTTACAGAGTGCACAACATATATATCAATATATCAACTTCAAAGGAAGGTTTTTTTGAGGTCAATTATTTCAGTTTGAGTAAATTTTTCTGATTTTCAAACAACAAGAAATGAGAAAAACATATGGAAAGAAATATTATTAGTAAACAATTTTAAGAAATTTTTAACATCACTTTCATAAAAAAGTTTCTAAAAATATTTCTTAAATTAATGTTCTTAAAGTATCAGTTAACTTTTCTCTTAAACTAAATATATCACTTTCACTTTCAGATCAGTTAGTAAACAGTTTAGGAAACAGTTTTAGGAAAGTTTTTATAACACTTTCATGAAAAATATAAATAACTATTAGGGGAAAAAAAAATTCTCATAAAAAGTTTCTAAATGTATTTCTCAAACTAATGTTTTTAAAGCATCAGGTAACTTTTCCCTTAAACTAAATCTCTCACTTTTAGATCTAGCAAGTCTTCACTGTTTCAGCTAAGAAGAAAAAAATAATGCAAAACTTTTGTCAATGGTTGGCTAGTCTTATCCCATGGCCCCATGGCTAATAACTGAGCCGGGGAGCAATGGCTCCTTCTGCCTTATGGGCAGGCCACAAGAGTGCCCCCTGCCTGGAGTCCAGGGTACTCCTACCTAATTCATTATTCTGATTTTTATGATTCCAATACTGTTTTGAGCAATCTCCCAACTCAAGATGCTTGCACTGGGGTCTATGTCTTATCACAGGATGGCCCAATTCAGAGGGTCAATGTCTCAACTATCAGTATCTATATATGTATTTTGGATTGGAAGCCATGTATATATGTTATGTTATTTGATAATGGAAGTTTCGCCACCCATTATTGCTCTATCTTTTCCCTACCATTTTTGGAGGCTAGCCTGTACAAACAGTTTTTATAGCTTGTTTCTTATTGTTTCACAGTTTCAGCACAGGCTTCCCAATCCCAAATATCCATATTTCATATCCTGTGAAGTAGCGTAACTTGTGCCTGTCTGAGCGATCAAATTGTTGTAGCAGAGGAAAGTCAAATAGCTAATAAAATCTGAGGCATCAGGCATACACAAACACAGCATAAATTGATTTTACTGGTAAAAAACTATAGATGGCACTATGACAGCAAATCTTTAACAGTCAAAGTTGTCAATAACTATTGAAATTAAAATAAGCCAACTCCCTAGTTGGTACATTTAAATTAACCATCCAAATCAGATAAACAAGAAGTTACTCCACACTTCTTGGCTCTCCTTCCTTTTGTTTCCACCTACTACTTAATCTCCATCCTGTTCTTCATCATCTGTTTCTAGCCCAGGTCAGGTCTGTTCTTGATTACAAGGATGGAGTTGAGGAACTTACAAGAGTTGAACCAAGCACATCCTCAAACAGACTAGCTCCCTCTCGGCTCCTTTTGTTCTCAACCCTCGGGCTACTGCCTGAACTGCTATTTGAGAGTGAACCAAAAGGCGCCTTTTGCAAGACACCTGTGGGGGAAGACCCCAACTGAGGACTGCCATCCCACCCTTCTGTCAAGAGGTTAAGAGCTGATGAGTTGTTGCAGGCTCTTGCAGTGCTTGTGGTGCTGGACAAGACCTCACCCAGAGGACCCCCCATTGAAGTACCCCAAGAGATTGGTATCCAGTTAGTTTGCTTCTGAGTCGGTTCACTAAAGTCAGTGCTCATCCCCAAGTTCATTTGAATTGGCTCAAACTCACGAGATAACCTTAGAGGTAAGAGTTTGTCTTGTGTCGGTGAGGATGAGGATGATGAGAAGTCTGAGGGTGCCATAGGGATTGACATTGAGAGCTGAGTCCAATCTGATTTCAGTTCTTCTGGCCAGGACATGACAGAGAGATCTGACTGGTCCTTAGGCGATTCATCAATGAATTGGCGAAGTGGATGTTGATCTTGGCATTCCTGGTCATTAAAGTCTAGGAAAGAACCATAGCTTTTAGAATTTAGGAAAGAACCCCTATGTGAAGGATGAAGGAGGGAATCAGTGGAAACTAGACCAAACTCTGATTGAGAGGATTCTTCTAATGGAATCCCTTGTTTCAAAATGGTAAAAGTGGGTTCATTAGATTTCAGGCTGATAGTGGAGGACATTGTGGAGAGGCCCCGTGGATCTTGCATTCTGGCACAAACATTCTCTCTGTTCCAGAAAAGGAAAGAAATATCTATATTGAGAAAAAAGAAAAAAAAGTGTCCAAGGAAAAGGAAGCAGCTTACAAGTATCATTAAGTATCATTATAACCTCTATAATGTCTACCATAAAGGCCTCTATTCAATTATCCAAAGATATTGGAAACGGAGGATATATAAAAAAAGGAATCCTAAGCCTCAACCATAAGGACTAGTCACTTTCACCAAAGTAAAGATAAAACGATGGGGTCTACTTTAAAGTAAAGTGAAGCAAGTAAATAAAGTGCAAGTATGCAAACTGTTTTAAATTAAATGTCTTCTTAGCTCAAAACTTAAAAGGTATACTAAGAACTAAACAGATAAAGGAAGCTCTAATTCACAAAGTATTTTTATTTTTCACCTGCTGACAAGGGCATCCGCAGAAGGATTGGAAGCACCACCAGGCTGCAAGTTCTTGAACTGGTGCTGTGTCATAGCAAGGTTGTTGGATGCACCACTGCTGGGAATTACCACTGTTGACAGTGAGGAGGTCCCCGGTACAACTTTTGAATTAGTGGCCCCAGGGGCAGCATGGCCAGTTTGGCCTTCCACAGGCTTTCTTGAACGATGGCGGCCCCGATTTATGTGCCTTTCACAGTACTTCTGGTCGGCAACAGCATCTCTTGAGCACCGCCATTTCTTTCCATCTGTTCGACGACACCTTCCAGGCTCAGGATCGGTATTGCCAGAGAAACCTAGATGGAAAGAGCCCCAACCCACTGCATAAAATTCAAAATGAAAAACACCAGTAAAATGATAGGGATTAAGGAAAAAGACTAATCAGACAAAAAGGGGGGAAAAAAGAAGAAAATGAATTCTGCATCAAAGACAGTATCACTTTATAGCTTAAAAACACAGCATATCTTGAATATTGGATAAAACTTTCTACCAAAAATTAGCTAAAAGCTTGGAGATCACTGCTGATGCTGTAATATATAACAGTACAAGAAATAGCAGCCGATACTTAACATATAACAGTAAAGTAAGATGACATACACAAATGGGGTACCAAAATGTAACGAATATATAAGAAATTACATGAATTGTAAGGCGAAGATCCAGTAGCTGAGCCAGACAAGCCATAAGGGTAGAGGGATCTCTTGAGAGGGAAGAGCAAATTGGAGGGCACAGCCACATTTGATGTGATGTACTTGTAGATCAAGGCCTGATGCTCTAGCTCTATCCACTGAGATGGAGTAAATGGTCCCCTAACTCCAGCAAAACTCCCATGCATGCTTGAATTCAAGCTTCCAGAACCATAAGCTGAAAAAAGACAATGTAAATAACTTGCCCATAACTAGTACGGGAATCACACATAATATGAAGAAAACACACACACACGCACACACACTAAAGAAACAGAGAAAACCAAGAAAGTCTTATCCACTAGTCCTAATATTTTTCCTATCCTTTCTTACCCTTTTCCCCTTTGGTTTCCATCAGTCTGAGAGCGTTGAAAATTACACCTAAACTAATTTAAAGCAGAAGTACCAAATATATAATACAAGGAAAACTCCACCCTTTTTTGCTTGACAAGACTCAAAACTAAAATTTTCCAACAAATAACAATGAAAAAGACCCGCACCAAACATGAAAATGAAGCCACCTAATAACTTTTTTAGCAGAACCCATCTTTTGTACTAGAATAATGTGCTTAAATCTGTGTCTTCCCCAAACCCCATCTCACAAAACCAAATACAAATCTTCCCCAAAATACGAAGCATACTCAACTCAAACCACACCAAAGATCGTGTTAGAGGATTACCTGCATTTCTAGAGTAAGCAGAAGGTGTGCGTTGGTAGTAAGGGAAAACTGAGTTGTGTGTGGCTTTATCCACTAGTCCACCATCCTTACTTAGAAAAGGAACCTCTGATTTGACCGAAGAGAAGCTCAGCATAAGCTCCTGTTGGCGATTATCAGAAATGGGCAAAGTATTAGATCTCAATAAAGGAGTGCCCTGGTGCAATGACATTGTCTTGTAAGCTGAAAGACTATCACTTTTAGCCATTTTAGAACTCTTCCAGTCATCTTCACCAGCCCCAGATTTGTGTTGCTTAACTAACCCAGATCCAAGACCCTTTGGCTTGGTTTCAGGGTCTGAGACCTTGGAAGAACCTCCTCTACCTTCAGGACCTACCAAATCCTCCAAACCCATTACCCCAAAATCCATTTTGGAGATACTACCATTCTACAAGACTCTATTAAGCATCATGAAGAGGAGGAGAGAGGTTAAGCTTCAAATAGATGGAAGAAAGAGGAAGAGCGGCGCATCTGATGAAGCGTGGGTTTTGTACTTTGTTGAGCTGAGCTTTTTAAGTAAGCTTTGAGAAGGAAAAAAATAATTGGAGAGAGAGAGAGAGAGAGAGAGAGAGCGTGTGTGCGAGAGAGTTGAAACTTAAACCGAGCAGCAGACAAAGCAATAGTACCAAAACCAACACTCGTTCTCAGACATATATAACATATTATTGTGCTTTTAAGTTTTAATAGGCACTCTCACAAGTTTATCCATTTTTTATTTTAAGGATATTAGAAAGTTTTAGGGTCAAAAACATTCTTGGTAAAAATAAATATGTTTGGCCCAGTTTTTTTTTTTATATAAAAAATTTAAAACATTTCTATTTAAATTATTTTTTAAATAAAATAACATTAAGAATAAGTTGATTCAAACTCAAAAAATATCATTTATACGCACAAAAAAGAATTATCTCCATTTCAAATGGGTCTATTTCATGATTGAGATTAAACACTAGTATAAATTTAAAAATATATATAGTATCATACTATTTTAAATTTTAAATTAATTAAAGAAAATATTATATTAAAAAACTCCTCTGTATCTGAACTAAAATGGAAAAATAAAAAATTTATTGAGAACATATTTATTATTGGGTAAAACTTGTGTTTAGTGCTTTAAGTATTCCTAAATTAATTTAAACATCTAGTTATATGAACTATGAACCAATTAAACATAAGTAACACTACTATCGTTTAGAAAAAATAATTAAATTCAACTATATATTTGACTCTAGCTAATTAAGAAAATATTTAAAAAAATCTTAGGTTACATAAATCTGAACTGGGCAAAAAGTAAAAGAGAATGACGAATCTCCCTAAGCTGGTCATTGTTTGGACTTTGGGGTATACGTATGTTGCTAATGGACTGAGAGATTGACTAAAATACCCCTAGGCCTTGACCGGATTGGAGAATGACAAAGGCGTACAGTAAACCTACTCTTGTTATTCTCATCCCAACAAAGAATCTGGAGTTCTTCCAAAATTCGCTCGCAAAATATCAAATCTAATATTTCACAGCTACTACAACAACAAAGATTCTTGGACAAGAAATGGCATGACAATATCCTTCATGTCATACTTAACTTGGTTGATTTCCACAAAAGTCCTTGCTAAAGATTCATGTCTTCTTTCTTTTTTCCTTTTTTTTTTTTTTTTATAAATAATTTCAGTATATTTCTATAAAATTTTGCAGTTCGAACGTTTTCACTCTAAACAACAAACCCTCAATTGCTTTGTGTGTGAGGAAGTGTAAGTAAGTTTTAAAACTCTTGACAAATTCATGTCTTTTTGTTCTTGCTGTAAGAAGAAATTGCGATATCATCTTTATTAGTTTATTTCTTATGTATAATTTTTTAAAACTTCATTTTTTCTAAGAACAAAAGGATAATCCAGACAACCTATTGTGTAAGTTTTGGATTAGATTTAAAAATAAAAATAAAAACTAACTTGTTTATATAAGGGTTTTTTTTAAGTGAAAAGGAGACTAATAAGAAGACGAGCAAAAGAAATTAAGGGGAAAAAAGGTAATAACTTAGAATGTTGAAGCATCATTGATTATGTAGTAAATCTACAAAGATACTTGCTGAAATAGTATATCCTTTAATCCTTTTAAAACTCATGAGTCATGAAGATGATTGTATCGCCATTTTACATCATCTCACGAAACACTAGGATTAAAAGTTACCATGTACATTTGGTTGATGTTGCAATTTTGAAAAAGCTAGTATTGGTGGTGCCAAAAATTTAGCAATTTAGCACCACAAAAAATTATTTTATATATATTACCATCTTATTTAACAAAAACCAAACATTAGTGATTGTATTTTAGCATTCAATACAATAAAATAATATATCTACTATAATAAACAATAACCATTACAATAAATAATCTGAGTTACAGTGGTGACACAATAAAATATTGTTTTTTTTTTTAACATATGAGCTATAGTGGACAGGCAAAGATGTGCATTGTAGCTCAGCAACAAAAAATTATGCCATTTAGCACTACTAATGTCCTTGACTTTTACTATATTTTGATGGTAAATTTAGCATTTTAGCAAAATGCTTCCACCAATTATAATGCTCAAGCAAAACAATTGGCTTAGCCTTTTTGCGAAAAACTTGTTGTTGGATATTATTAGGGACAGAGTTGTTGTGGAGGCAAAGGGACTTTGGATGAGAACATGATGAATCGAATGGCCTGTCATGACTCATGACTTATGAGAACAGAGACATTGACCATAATGATATCATCATCTATCTTTATGTTCATGCCCATGGCATAACGAAACAAATTGATGAAATGCGAATATATGGGTGTAGATGGTATATGGAAAATGTAGGGACACGATTCGTAGCCCAAGCTCAAAAGTTATGGGGAGTGAGCCCAAAGAACCCAACAGAATGAATTTGTAGAGAATGGGTGAAAGAGCTGAGCTACTTGTGAATTGGACAACGGTTAACAAGGATTTTTAAAAGATAAATAAGCACAAAAACATACTTAAAACTTGATCAAATTGGAGTCCGAGCAGATGAATTACGAACTAAAAATATTATTCATGAAAATTAAGTCCTTAGTGCTACAGTAAATCTTCTTCTCTTCTATTTTTCTCTCTTTTTCTGATCCCCTTCTTATGGGAGGTCTTTTACATTATATAGCTTCCTCTTAGATCATTTTGATCGTACACTTATTAAGCATCTAAGCCTTCACTTGAGTATATGTCCCATCAGTCATCTTCTTTGGCTCTCTGTGAATGGTGGTGGTTGAGATTGCACTGTTCAGGGTCTTCTCCACATAAATGTGACCAGAAAAGTGGTTGCAGTGCATTTAATGCAGTCATAGCAGCTTTTCTTTTAGATATTTCTGTATTCTTATCACCTTTGTATGTGCTTGAAGTTCATCCTTATCGTTCGAACTTCCTAGAAGGTCACCTAAATCGCCCAAGTACTTGCTTGACTGATATTCATCGTATCCGAGAAGGATACACTCCTCAGATTATATTCCCTTATCATTTCCTTACGTGATTCTCCACTCTGGGGCCTTTTCCAATAGTCCACTCTTCCTCGGATGTACTCACATCTTCAAATAGGGCCCAAGGCCCAATATACGAACTTGGGCTTTTATCCCCACAATAACCCCTCAAAATTTTAATTTTTCCCTCATATCCGAGGAGAAAAAATAGGATTTTGATCTACTACAGAAATAAGGGCTAGAAATGTAAAAATACCTGAATTTACACGTGTGGAATCATAGATTTAGACGCTTCATCACTGCTACTGACGTTTCGGAATTCGCAAAGCGTCATTAATTGATCCAGGCGGTGCTGTGTCTTTGGCATCCAACGGTGAACTATTGATCCAACGAACGACATTTTTCTTCAGGGTTTGGGCAGGATAACTCCCACTCATTTTCTGGCCCCTATATAAAGCCTCCAAGGAAATCATTTTTTCTTTACTTCACAATTCCTTAGACTCTCCAACGAACTCAAGCATTCAAAGTCACAAAGATTTTCAAATCATCAGTCTTATTTCTTTAAACATTCTTGAGAATTCTTCTGAGGATTTCAAGGATCATTTTCTAACCCAGTTTGTGTAAGTTCCAATTTCTTCGAACCCTTCTTTCTCTCCTCGGCCAGCTTCCTTGGCCTTCAAATTCTCATTTCTCAGTTGTCACTCTTAGTGTGTCCCTTTTTTTGCTTATCCGAAGCGGATAGATTTAAGTATTTAGTGGATAGTCTTGCCCTGATAGAGATATTTAAAGAAATGTACCATATACCCTAGGGCCTAAACTTGCGGTACTGTCCTCCAGAAGGAATAACAACTGACCAAGAGATGGGAGAAGTACAAATCCCTATGATAGCTTTCATAGAAGGAGGGATGACTCTCCCCATGAGTCCCATTACAAGAGATTACCTTCGTAATCATAGGATCTGTCCCCACCAGTGTGCACCTAACGTCTTTAGGATCCTAGGAGCAGTTGAGGCTTTGAACCAACATTTGGGCTTGGGTCTCACCTGGCTAGACGTAGTCCATATATACGAATGCCACCAACAAAAAGGGGCAGGATTTTACCTTAAATCCCTATCCAACATCGTTAGGCTCATTTCCTGTCTTCCCAAGTCTAACAAGAGGATGAAAGATGACTACTTGATCGTCTCGGGAGCGTGGCATGACGGTCTTCATTGCCCAACCTAACCGGGGAAGCAAGGTGGGATATCCTAGATTTAGGTTCCCTAACAATAGATTTAGGGTTCTCATCATTGGCATTGTTTTTCTTCTCCTCCTATTAATAATTTACTTTAAGTTTCTGACTATGCTTAGCTCTGTTGTGGTGTTAACAGATAGAAGTCACGTTGCTCCTCGGCTCAGCCTAACTAACGTTGTTGCGCTTAACTATCTATTGAGATTAGAGATTTTGTAAGTGAAGACGGGCAACTTTGGGCCGTCCACCTTATTCTGGATTTCAAGCATCTCTTGGACGCGTTTCAACCGATCGGCAAAGCTATAAGGCAGGGAGACTATCGGCTAAACCGGATAGATGTATCTCGGCCTAACTTTTTAGCTCCATTCGATCTTCCCCCCTAACCACATCTGGTCCCACAAGGCGTACCATTGCTCGCCCCTCCAGCTCAACAGATTCCCCTTGAAGTAGCCGCAACAGGGGAAAGAATTGCTTCCTCGACCTCTTCACTAGAGGAACAGATTGACAAGTTCTGTTTCGAAGGAGAGGCATCTAAGGAGGTTGAGGTTATTACCCTCTTGGAAGCCGAGGAAAAGACTGATAGGCATTCCAGCGTCCATGCCCCTGTTTTAGTAATAGCCCTTCCAGACGACTCTTCGGAAGAGGAAGAAGAAATGGCTTTGAATACAAGGAGCAAAAGTCTAAGGGATCTGATGAAGGCAAGGAATAAAACACCTGCGTCTAAAGAAACCAATAAGTCTCAGCCCACTGTTAGTCTTCCCCCACCCCCTCCTCAAATTCCTGCTGACCTCGGCTTAAAGCTAGTCCCAGAGCTGAAGAAGAAAAGACCTAATACAGCTCTTGAGGAAGGTGAGGTGGAACCCTCAAAAGGGCATAAACAGCAAAAAGTGGTCAAGGACCAACGGAATAAGAGGCCTTCGTCTGTTGACAGCCGAGATGACTCTCTCGTAGTTGACATGCGCCGAGGACCGTGCACCTGGTCCCCTAAGCTGGAGTTGGACAGTGCCCCCTTCTCTTGGGACACTTCGGTGCGAAACTATCAAGGAGGGAAGGCAGGCTATATTGCTGAAGTCCTGGAGCAGCCACTTCTCCTACCAACAGATATGGCGTCCTACAGGCGCTTCAGTCAACAAGAACTTTTCCTATCCCTCAAGAGGTATCTGACTATGGTAAGTGATTCGATCCACCCTTCTATGTAAATATTTGATCATTTTTACTCATTTCTTTTCTTTGTTTTATATATATATATATTTTGCGCAAATTACCCAACAAATTTACGTGGCTGAAGAATGGGTCAAGGATGCCCGTAACGAGGTAAGGGCAGAGACCCATCATCGGTCCGAGGTAGAGAAAACCTTGGGCAGCCTCAAGGAGGACCAGGCTAGGCTTTCCAAGAAGCTAAAAGAGGCTATTCAACAAAGGGACAGTGCTGACGCTGGCCTCAAAACTGCGGAGAGGCAGGCCGAAGATCAACGTAAGCAACTGCATTTCACTGAAATCAATCTTGCTACAGAGAGGCAGTTTGTGAAAGATCTTCGTGCCAAGATTTAAAGAGTTAAAGAGGATGCCTAACTGTTTAAGGAGGTAGCTGAGGTTGAGAAGTTGGCAGCATATAAGCTCATGGTGGAGGAGACTCAAACCAGGCTCATTGAGGAGCTCTCTGGGGTATACAGGGACTACTGCGATATTTCTTGGGGTAAAGCCCTCGATGCTGCAGGAGTTCCTACAGATTTTGTCCTAAGGCGACCTGAGAGCATCTACTATGATCCAGAGATTCGTGAGCTCCCAGGTCCTAACTCGTCCCACTCTGAGCTAGCTCTCAGAATGTCCAAACAGCCAATGGTGGACCAAGCCCCTCCAGCTCCCCTTGAGGCGTCTAAGGAATCAGTCCAAGTTAGTGGCCAGGAGCGGGGAGCTGAGGATATTCAGGACAAAGGCAAAGGTCTAGACAAGAAGAAAACTCATTCTAAACCCCAGGACCAAGCCCTAGATACTGCTGCCGCCTTGTCCAGTCAGACTATTGACCCTCTTGGCCTCAAGACACAACCTTAGATATTAGGATCTTTGTTTTTTTTTTTTTTTTTTTTTTAGTATAAGAAGATGTAAAACACTCCTTCTCGGATTAATGAAAGCACTCTATTTTAACTTTCTATGCCTTTATTGTGCACACTATTTGATTTATTGTTGCTGCAAATAGTATTGACCTCTTGTTATGTTAATTTGAGCAACATCAATAACAACCCCTTGCTAATGATGCCACTAATTTAACAAGAATTAATAATGAACTCAGTAAACCATGGAAGAGAAAGATGTCTTTTATGCTCTTTAATACCTAAGTACATCATTAAGGATTCTACTTCATTCAGAATTATCAGCCTAAAAACTTAGTTAAAGCTTTAGGCATGTTCTGGAATTTCATAACTTTACTTGGGTTGGGCTATGTTTAATACTTACCAGGAACACTGCTGAGTGCTAATTTCACCTGACTACGTGGTCTGAGAGAGTTACATAATTTAAGATCCATTTAAACACTCATGGAAATTTTAAGAGTATTAACCAGCTCATATCATCTGGTCTGAGGACTTTAGGCGTGATTGAATTTAAGTTTAAACACTTATAAGAATTGTAATGGAGTGTAAACTAACCTATATCATCTGGTCCGAAAACTTCAGGCATGATTGAATTTAAGTTTAAACACTTATAAGAATTGTAACAAAGTGTAAACTAACCCATATCATCTGGTCTGAAGACTTCAGGCATGATTGAATTTAAGTTTAAACACTTATGAGAATTGTAACGGAGTGTAAACTAACCCATATCATTTGATCCGAAGCCTTTAGGCATGATTGAATTAAGTTTAAACACTTATAAGAATTGTAATGGAGTGTAAACTAGCCCATATCATCTGGTCTGAAGACTTCAGGCATAATTGAATTTAAGTTTAAACACTAATAAGAATTGTAACGGAGTGTAAACTAGCCCATATCATCTGATCCGAAGACTTTAGGCATGATTGAATTTAAGTTTAAACACTTATAAAAATTGTAACGGAGTGTAAACTAGCCCATATCATCTGGTCCGAAGACTTCAGGCATGATTGAATTTAAGTCTAAACACTTATAAGAATTGTAACGGAGTGTAAACTAACCCATATCATCTGGTCCGAAGACTTCAGGCATGATTGAATTTAAGTTTAAACACTTATAAGAATTGTAATGGAATAAGATACAAAACCTTTATGTAATAAATAAGCATATTGATCATGGGAAACACTCGTTAATAATAATACCTTTTAGGGTTGTTTACATTCTATGGGCGTGGTATTACATGACCATCCAAATCTTCTAAAAAATATGCCCCGATACCAGCCCTTGAGGTAATACAGTATGACCCTTCCCAATTGGGTCCTAACTTTCCCCAAGCTGGGTTGTTTGCAGCGCCCACAACTTTCCTTAACACTAGGTCGCTAGGTGATAGAGGCCTTAACTTTACGTTGGTATCATAACCTTGCTTGAGCTTTTGTTGGTAATATGCTAATTGGACCATTGCATTTTCCCTCATTTCTTCAATCAGGTCCAAATTCTTCTCTAGTTGCTCTTTATTGCTACTCGAATTGAATGAACTAGTTCTTAATGTTGGAAACCAGTCTCCAGTGGGATAACAGCCTCAGCCCCATAAGTCATTGAGAAGGGGGTCTCCCCAGTAGACCTACAAGGCGTAGTTCTGTACGTCTAGAGGACATGTGGTAGTTCTTCCACCCATTTGCTCTTCGCATCATCTAGCCTTTTCTTTAATCCATTTACTATGACCTTGTTAACAGCTTCCGCTTGCCCACTCCCCTGGGGGTAAGCAGGAGCAAAGTATCTATTTGTGATCCCCAATTCACCACAATAACTTCTGAACGCTTTGCTGTCAAACTGAAGGCCATTGTCCGAGATGAGAGTATAAGGAATCCCAAACCGAGTGACAATATTTCTCCAGACAAATCTCTTCGCGTCCACATCTCTGATATTAGCTAGAGGTTCGGCTTCAACCCATTTGGTAAAATAATCTGTGCCGACTAGCAGATACCTCTTGTTTCCCACTGCCTTAGGGAATGGACCCACAATATCCAAGCCCCACTGAGCGAATGGCCATGGACTGGCTAATGGATTATGGATTCCCCTAGATTGATATATGTTTGGTGCGAACTGTTGGCACTGATCGCACTTTTTCACGTATTCTTGGGCCTCCCTTTGCATGTTTGGTCACTAATAGACTTGGGTAATGGTTCTATGCGCCAAGGATCTACCCCCAATATGACTTCCACAAATTTCTTCGTGTAATTCTTCAAGGATTGATTCAGTCGTATCAAGATGTATACATAACAAATATGGTCCTGAAAATGAACGTTTGTATAACTTCTGGTTCTCGGACAGCCAGAACCTAATGGCCTTCCTCCGTATCTTATCAGCTTCTAACTTTTCTTCAGGCAAAATATCCACCTTCAAGAATTGAATTATAGGGTCCATCCAACTAAGCCCTACTCTGATCTGATGAACTAAGACTGTGTTAACTCTTATATCCATGGGTTTGTACAAGTCCTCAACAAGGATAACCCGTGGCAGATTTTGCGTCGAGGATGTTGCAAGCATGGCTAAGGAATCAGCATGCGTATTTCTACTTCTTGGGATATGTTGCAAGTTCAAAGACTCAAACTCTGATTGCAGGTGTTTGACTTGACTCAAGTACTCCTGCATTCTTTCATCCTTCGCTTCAAATTCTCCAGTCACCTGGTCGACGACTAACTTTGAGTTCGAGAATACATCTACTGACTTTCCACCCATTTTTTGAACCATGGCCATTCCCATCAACAAAGCTTCATATTCGGCCTCATTATTTGTAGCCGAGAAGTCCAGCCTCAATGACTTTTCAATGGTGATTTTCTCAGGGGATATCAGCACTAGCCCCACTCCGGAACCTTTTTGATTCGCTACGCCATCTACGTACACTTCCCAATATGAGGGGCCTTGTTGAGAAATCATACCAACTGATTTTTCATCCATGACTTGTGTAGGCGTTACTTCTTCTAAATGGGGTTCAGCAAACTCAGCCACCAAATCCGCGAGGACCTGGCCTTTGATGGAAGTGCGAGGCATGTATTTGATGTTAAAAGCCCCTAGGACTGTGTCCCATTTAGCAATCCTCCCAGTGTAATCAGCACTTTAGAGTATTGTTTTAAGTGGAAGTTGGGTGAGGACAACGACCATATGTGCTTGAAAATAATGAGGTAGCTTCTGTGTACCAAGTACTACTGTCAGGATGGCTTTCTCTAGTGGCAGATAACGAATCTCGGCTTCATGTAGCGACTTGCTCACGTAATAAACTGGCTTTTGTATATCGGCATCAACTCTTATCCACACCAAACTTACTGCAAAAGGAGCCACAGCAATATAGGCAAATAGGACTTCATCTGGCTCCGGACTAGACATGATTGGTGGCCAAGCTACATAGTCTTTAAGTTGTTGAAAAGCTAAAACACACTCTTCATTCCACTCAAACCCTTTCCACTTATTGATTAACAAGAAAAAAGGTCTGCACCTATCCGCTGATCGAAAGATAAATCGGTTCAGAGCAGCTGCCATTCCAGTCAATCTCTGGACCTCTTTAAGATTCTGAGGTGGTCGCAAATTGTTTAAAGCCTTTATCTGGTCGGGGTTGATCTTAATCCCCCTATGAGTTACCATATAACCTAAGAACTTGCTTGATCCCATGCCAAATGAACATTTGGAGGCGTTTAAACGCAGCTTGTGCTTTCTAAGAACTTCAAAAATATTCAAAAGGTTGCCCACATGTTCAGAGACTACCTTGCTTTTCACAACCATGTCATCTATGTGGACCTCAATGTTTCTGCCCAGCTGTGGTTCAAACATCCTCGTCATCATCCTTTGGTAGGTAGACCCCACATTTTTCAAGCCAAATAGCATCACCTTATAGTGGTAGTTCCCAATGGGGGTGACAAAAGCAGTATTTTCTTGATCATCCAGGGCTAGAGGTATTTGATGGTAACCTTAAAAGGCATCCAAAAAGCTCATCCGAGGATGGCCTACAGTCGTATCCACTAGCTGATCTATTTTAGGCATGGGGAATGGATCTTTGGGGCATGCCTTATTCAAGTCTGTGAAATCTACGCATACTCGCAACTTCCCACTTTTCTTTTTCACCACCACGATATTAGCTAGCCATTCAAGATAGAACACTTCCTTAATAGCTCCAGCTTGCTTAAGCTTCGTCACTTCTTCTCGTATTGCGTCAGCATGCTCCTTGGATGGGCACCGAGAAGGTTGTTTCTTAGGGATGATTAATGGGTTGACATTCAAGTGATGACAGATGAAGTCTGGATCCACTCCCGGGGCTTCATAGGCATCCCAAGCAAATACATCCAGGTTTCTTCTAAGAAATTCTACTAGCCAACTTGAAAAACTTCTCTGGATCATCCTTGATAGCAACCTTGACCAAATCTTCATATTTAGCCTCCTCGGCTGATTTGTCGATGGGCAACGTTGGGAGCTTTAATTGCTATAAATCTTCTCCTAGATGGGCCGAGGACTTAACTTCAGGATTGTGCTATATGGCAGTCACCAAGCACTTTCTGGCCACAGATTGATCTCCGAAAATTTCCTGAACCCTGCCTTCAGATAGATACTTAACCTTCTGGTGCACAGTAGAAGAAACGGCCTCTAATGCATGAAGCCAAGGTCTAGCCACGATTGTTGTATAGGGTGAATATGCACCTACGACAATGAAATCCACTTCCACTATCTCCGAACCAGTTTGCACAGGTAATCGTATTTGACCCTTCGGGACAACAACCTTTCCATCAAAACTCACCAGAGACGAACTATAGGGAGTTAAGTCCTCGGGTTTTAAATTCAGCCATTTGTAAAGGTCGGGGTACATTATCTCAGCTCTACTGCCTTGGTCCCCTATGACCCTCTTCACGTCATACCCTCCAATTCTGAGAGTAACTACCAAAGTGTCGTCATGGGGTTGGATGGTTCCAATCTTGTCCTCATCTGAGAAGCCCAGTACTGGTGGAATTTCCCTTTTAGCCCTCTTCGGATCCTGATTAATGTCTCTTGTGGATAGACGGGCCACAGACATTATCCTAGATGGCCAGGATCCTGTTATCCCTGGTGCAGCGAAGATGACATTGATAGTTCCCAAGGGGGGTCTTGAAGAATCATCTCTTCGAGGCTCCGAGTTTGCTTGGCTCCATTGGCCACTGGAATGATGCAAGAGTTGTTTCAATTTACCCTCGCGGACAAGTTGGTCCAAATGATCCCACAAACTTCTACAATCCTCTGTGGTATGCCCATGATTCTAATGGTATTAGCAATAAAGGTTATGATTGTGTCTTTTAGGATTTCCCACCATCTTATTCGGTCGTTTAAAGAACAGCTCGTTCTTAATCTTCTCCAACACCTGATGCACTGGCTCTTTGAAAACAGCGTTGACTGCTTGAAGATTTGCTGATCCTGACTGTCCAGCAAAATCCCTACACGACTTGTTATTACTGTATCGATCTAACCTTAAATCCCTCCTCTCTTGAGGGATAACCTTATCCTTTCTCTTCCCTTGCTGTTGGTCCTCCTCAACTCTTTTATACTTGTTAATCTGATCCATGAGCTGACGCACGTTGGTAACGGGCTTACCAATCAAGGATTTTCTTAAACCATGCTCGGACGGAAGGCCGAGCTTAAATGTGCCAATGGCCGCATCGTCGAAGTCACATTCAATTTTATTAAACAACTCCCAATATCTGCCGAAGTACGTTTTAAGACTCTCACCCTCTTGCATGCTCAAGGACAGTAGGGAAGTTAACGACCTAGGAACTCTTCTGCAGGTCACAAACCGGGAACCAAATGCTTGAGTGAGTTCATGGAAGGAATTTATAGATTCTGCTTTCAGGCCATCAAACTACCTCATCGCAATAGGCCCGAGACTGGATGGAAAGACTTTGCACATTGCCTCGTCCTTAGAATAAATAGCCATTCTCTGGTTGAAATGGCTCACATGCTTAACAGGATCTGTTCGCCTATTGTAAATGGTGAATGTTGGCTAATGAAAACGCCGGGGAAGTCTTGCCCCCTCAATCCTACGCGTGAAAGGCGACTTAGAGATTTGGTCCAGGGCTTTACTCATAGCGTCGTTTCCTACGGCCCTATGTGGCGAACTTTTAAACTGCTGCTCATTATGGAGCTCTTCTTCATAAGAGAAAGACTCACTGGGCGGAGTCCGAGACCTTCGTTTGTAACTTGTGTCCCTTCCATCATCAGAAGAGACGTCACTGTCAGAGGAATCTCGCTTCCTTTTTGCATGGCGTAGCTCCCTCTTCAACTGGTCAATCTCCAGCTGCATGCCCCTGTTGCTCCTTGCATGGGAGACAAGACTACCGCCTCGTGATTGGCTCCTCTCAGCATGTATTGTGTGTACACTTCCTTCATGATCACCTCTCCGCTCGAGGTTGAGGAAAGAATCACCATGTTGGGATGCCCTCGACTTTGCTTGCTATGGAACTGGTTCTGCCATAGTTGGCCGTTGCATTCACTATTGCTCAAGTTCTTCCCACAGACGGCGCAATTGTAGGGACACAATTCGTAGCCCAAGCCCAAAAGTTATGGAGAGTGAGCCCAAAGAGCCCAATACAATGAATTTGTAGAGAGTGGGTGAAAGAGCTAGGCTACTTGAGAATTGGACAACGGTTAACAAGGATTTTTAAAAGATAAATAAGCACAAAAACATACTTAAAACTTGATCAAATTGGAGTCCGAGGAGATGAATTACGAACTACAAATATTATTCATGAAAATTAAGTCCTTAGTGTTACAGTAAATCTTCTTCTCTTCTATTTCTCTCTCTTTTTCTGATCCCCTTCTTATGTGAGGTCTTTTACATTATATAACTTCCTCTTAGATCATTTTGATCGTACACTTGTTAAGCATCTAAGCCTTCACTTGAGTATATGTCCCATTAGTCATCTTCTTTGGCTCTCTATGAATGGTGGTGATTGAGATTGCACTGTTCAGGGTCTTCTCCACATAAATGCGGCTAGAAAAGTGGCTGCAGTGCATTTAATGCGGTAGTAGCAGCTTTTCTTTTAGATATTTCTGTATTCTTATCACCTTTGTACGTGCCTGAAGTTCATACTTATCGTTGGAACTTCCTGGAAGGTCACCTAAATCGCCCAAGTACTTGCTTGACTGATATTCATCGTATCCGAGAAGGATACACTCCTCGGATTATATTCCCTTATCCTTTCCTTACATGATTCTCCACTCTTTGGCCTTTTCCAATAGTCCACTCCTCCTCGGACGTACTCACATCCTCAAATAGGGCGCAAGGTCCAATATACGAACTTGGGCTTTTATCTCCATAGAAAGGTTTCAAAAAAAAAAAAAAAAAGAGGGTATATGGAAAACCATATGCATAAATATAATAGGAAAATTGTTGGAATATTCATATGCAATTAGTATGGTTGATAATAGCTACCTAGATTTTAGTTGTTAATTTTTTTTTAATCAACAATAAACATTAAGGTTGGAAGAGGGTTCTCCATAGGTTAAATGGTAATATTTCTTGTCGTCAAGTAAGAGACTTGAGTCATTCTCAAAAAAAAAAAAAGTAAGAGACTTGAGTAGGAGTTTCTCTTACACTAAAAATCAATTATATCTTAGCTTATTAATAAATACTATTATAATATCTATCAAATACTATAATCCCAAAATCAAATCCTATTGTGTTTATTAAAAGAAAACAAAATTTAAGGTTGATAATATCTATTACTTCGCTAATAGCATAAATAAAAGAAGGCGTAAATGCACTTTTAGTCCCTAAATTTTGCACTTTTTTCATTTTGGTCCCTATATTTTATTTTTACCACTTTTAGTCCCTAAACCAATTAATGCCTGACATTTAGGTTATTTCCGTCACCCAACTAACAGCAAAAGTTGACGTGACTGACGGTGGAATAAAAAAAATAATATAATCACACATTAATTAATCAAATTAAAAACAAACATTAAAAAAAAAAAATCATTAGTTTTTGGGAAGAACATGACTGTTCATATTCTTCGTGTTCTTCCCTAAACATATTTGATTGCCTAGAAATTTAAAATATCGAAGATTTAAAATAACACATCAATGCCCTTGAGTCCTCTCTCCACCATTTAAAAAAACCTACTTTGTATAAATTTATGATCTTTCCTTTTCTTCTTCCATTTCAATACCAGAGCCTCTCTTTCTCTGTCTCTTTCTCACGATGCATGTTTGTGTTTGTATCTTTCTTTGATCTAGCTGTCGATCCCTCACTCTCTCTTAAATCTTAATCTCAGACTCTCTCTCTCTCTCTCTTTGTTGTTTGGTCGATGATGGTGGTGTGGGTTTGATCAACAATGGTGGAGTGGGTTTGATTGGATTTTTTTGGGTTTTTGTGGGGCTGGGTTTTTCTAGCTTGATCGGCGATGGCTATGTGGGTTTGATTGGGTTGTTTTGGATTTCCGTGGGGCTAGGTATTTTCGGCTTGATCAGTGATGGTGGTGTGGGTTTGATCGGATTTGTTTTGGGTTTTCGGGTCTAGGTTTGATCGGCAATGGTGGTGTGAGTTTGATCAGGTTTTTTTGGGTTTCCAGGGTTGGGTTTGATCAACAATAGTGGTGTGGGTTTGATTAGTTTTTTATGGGTTTCCATGGGGCTGGGTTTTTTCCGACGATGGTGATGGTGTTTGTTGCTTTGGGAAATGGGTTTGATCGGCGGGGTGGTGTTGTTGATGGAGGATTTGGGTCAAGGATGGTGAGTTTGGTTTCATATTTACAGGTTATGGGTCTTGGATTTATGAACCTTGTATGGATGAACGTGAAAGAGTATTTGGTTATGGGTTTATGGGTCTATTTCTTGGATTTATGGGTTTGATTTACTAGAGGTTTCAATGTTGAATGTGTTAGAATTTTCTGTGTTGAGATTGATTATAAATGTTGGCCAGTTGGGTTTGTCTTGATTTGGTGAAGAGCATGAAGTTCATGTTTAGAAGAAGAAGAAGAACATGAAGATTATTAACAGTCATGTTCTTCCCAAAAACTAATGAGTTTTTTTTTTTAAAAATTAATTAATATGTGTGATTATATATATATTTTATTCCACTGTCAGCCACGTCAGCTTTTGCTGTTAGTTAGGTGACAGAAATGACCTAAATGTCAGGCGTTAATTGGTTTAAGGACTAAAAGTGGTAAAAATAAAATGTAGGTACTAAAATGAAAAAAGTGCAAAATGTAAGGACTGAAAGTGCATTTACGCCATAAAAAAAATGTGGCTTCCAAGAAAAAATTAGGGTTTAATATTTTTTTTATCATAAAAAAAAGTAGAAGGTGGCCACAAAAGGAGTTTACATACATAAAAATTATTATGGTAGTATCTTACCACTAAGTTCAAGCCTACAAACAAAAAAATCAGTGAACCATAGCCTTGTGAGAGTGCCTTTTTTCTTCAGCACTATGGCCCAAGGATCCTGGGCCGAATAAAATGTTCTTGGTGGACTGGGCTCGATTCACCGCAGCTAAAGGGCTATTTAAGAACCGAGTGGTGCACAAAACAAGCTTCCTACAATACAAATGGCTAACAAGCAAGAATATTTGTATTGAATGACATTTTAACAGTAAAGGAATGCACAACAAGTAAAATACAATGTAAGAAAAAGATAAGGGATCCTCGAATTAGTGAGGTGCATTTTATTGATTTCCCTTAGTTATGATTACAATGCTCACTAAGACGTGATACAAGGTTCAATTAAGTTCAACAATTACAGACTTTGATAGCTATTCAAGCTTCCAAGACTTGCAAAGTTTGAATTTGTTGAATCCGAGCATGTGCTATAGTGGCTGTCGTTGGGTACTGGGAACGGTTCCCTTGTTTTCTCTTAATTTTACAGAGTTCTTTCTATAATTTTATTAGACTTTAGAAAATGACTATGAATGCCTCAATGATCTAATCGAAAATGAATCTTTATCTCTGAATTCGAATGCCCTGTAGCATGGACCCCTTCCTCCTTTTATAGCACAGCTTCGGGCTCCGGGGTACTAACGATTTCTCCCTTTTGCCCCTTAGAGTTCGTGCCATGCCAGGTTGCTCAGGGTCATGTCGTTCCCTTTTTCTCTCATAGTTTCTTGCTTTTGGTGCGACCAAATGAAAGTCCCTTAGCTAGCTTTCTATTCCCAGACTTCTCTGTTGGCTGGTCTGAAGCTATTTGGCTTTTTCTTCTCAACGCTCTAGCTTTTTCAGTGTACCCTTCCTTGTCACTTTCTCCAAATGGTCAGAACCAGGCTCCTGCGTTTTTGCTTCGTACCTCTTGTCTCCACTACATGTCTGGAGCATGAGATCCACATGCCCTTTGTCTTTTTATTTCTCTTTGAATTTGCTTCAATCTTACTTTGCGCGTCCAGGGATCCCCTGACTTTAGTGACTTCTGGGATCCCGGCCCAGTTCTTCTTACTGGGCTTTCTTTGGTTTGCTGGTTCTACCTGGTTTGGGCTTTTTTGTTCTTTCATGGGTCTCTAGATTCCAATCCTCTAGGCCCTTTGCCCTTTTTTTCTTCTTTCTTTTCTCTTTTCTTTATGGTGTGAGCCCATCCTTCCCTTTTCTCTCTTAGTTTTATTATTTATTTATTTTTTGTGTAAAATGAGCCCAACGTTTTACTTCTTTGGGCTTTAGTTTGTGACCAATTAATTTTGAACCTCAACATTTAGCCCCCCGAGCTCATGGGTTACCTGCAGCCCATGCGTGAGTTTCTGCAGGATTTTCTCCCGTTTTGATCTTTCTACGCGAATCCTGATCTTCAACTTCTTCGGTATCCTGGCTCCTTTACTTCTTCTTTTTTTTTTTTTTTGTAACTCTTCATTTTTTCGTGGGACGTGGCAGTTGAGTTGAAATAAAACTCCCACCACCTACTTTTACGTTTCCCATAACACCCATTAATAACTGCTGATAACTTCTCCCTATTCAAATTTAATTCCTGGCAACTGGCGCGTCTTTCCACATGTTGTCTTTTCTAACTGCTCTTATTTCTTCATTCTAGCCTTTTCACATTACCCTTTTCTTGTCTGCCTGAATCTTCTGTTCCCAGCCTCTTTTTTCTTTTCTGTCGATCAGTCTCACTGCTACCTGCTTTCTTCTTTCCAAATACCCATTGCTTCAAATGGCTTCTTCCTCTTCTCGAAAAAGAAAGGAGCGTACTCCTAGTCCCTTTGAAGGTGAGGGTTCCTCTAGTTCTGCGCAAGATGAGTCTTTCGTTGGGCGCCCTACTTTTCCTTTGCAAGACCCCTGGTATACTCCTAGCTTATTCTTCCCTCGGGTGTCCCATGGCGAGACCCCTCCATCCCCTTATGCCTGGGTATTCTCTGGTCAAGCGGGTTTTGTTGGTTCTGCACAAGTTCCAGACCCTAGGGAGATTTTTGATCTCCAGATCAGGCAAGGACTTCGAGAGGCGGTCCCCATCTTTTTCGATTTTGTCGCTGGAAAGATCCAAGGCTGGCCCATTTGGGTGGATAATGAACTTTCTAACAGGGAGTTTGTGGGCCGCTTGGAGCGTGCCGGTGTCCTGAAGGCAGTGGCTATTTCTAGGAATCTTGAGGGTTTCAGAGATGCCAAAGGCCTTAGGCATTTGGTGCACTGTTGGTGTCCTGCTCTGCAAACTTTCTCTTTTTCTATTGGTGAACTGATTGTTACCTTGGAGGACGTGGTCAACAATTTTCTTCTTCCGGTGCTTGGGGATGAAAACCCCTTTGATATTAATCTTTCTGATGAGGATCTCGAGGTGGAAGAAAAATTATTTGCTCACTTGGGTGGATGTACTGCTTCTTCTGGTGGGAAACCAACCAGGATGGGTAGGTGGGTTATGAATCTTTCGTGCGAGAAGAATAAGGAAGTCAGGCGTGCTGGGTTCCTCACATTCTGGCTTAGCAAGTTTCTGTTCAGTAAGTTCCCTAGGTATGGAATCAAGTCCACTCTTTTTCCCTTGGTGATTAAGTTGGCTCAGGGTGCTCAATATCCTCTAGCCCCTATGTTTTTGGGCCATGTCTATTCTCAATTGGATCAGCTTCATGGAGATGAAGTCGAAGGTGATTCTTGTTATGGTATTACTTCTTCTCTTCATTGCGCCATTCTCCAGGTATTTATGTGGGATCGTTCTTCAGTTACTTTAGCAAAATGTAGGAATTTAAAGTTTGTAAAAGATAAGTTTCAGGGATCCCCTGATGTGGTAAAAGGGTTTTGTGGCAGCTCAACTGACAGCCACCTTATTATTTTTCGTTGGCTGAGTCTGAAAGGTGGCAGCTTTAACTTGGTTGAATTATTTGATCAAGTAGGTCATTTGCATTGGTGGTCTCCTTGGGAGTTTGGCCCCGGTTTTGTTTGTGATTCTGTGTTATCTCATTTCCTGACTTCTACAGGGAATACTTTTGATTTACGTCGTGGTGATGAAGGTAGCTTAGACTACTTGGCTTGTATTAGTCCTTCTTGGCTTCCTGTACTTTCCTCGAGTGGCCCACGGTACACCCATTACTCGGCGCATCGAGTACTTCGGCAGTTTGGCTTTGATCAGGATATTCCCCCAGTGTTTAATGACATAGTTCCCTCTCTTCCCTCTTTGGATCCCTTCATGAGACTTCAAGCCTTCTCTTATTGGTCACGAATAAGTCCTCAGTTTGTAGTGCCCAACTTCCAGAGAGGAGTTTTTGCCTCCAGTGGTTATGCTGGCTATTGGAGGAGGGTTCAAAAGTCCTTTGCTGATTATGCTGGTTTTGACACGATTGGGAGAGTCCCCAACCCTGGCATTTCTTCTGCTCCATCACCCAACAAGCGTCTATCTCTGCCTACTGCTGGCGTTGTTTCTGCTGCTGTAAGCAGCAAGAATGGTTTTACAGAATGGCATGCTTCCAGGGAAGGCTGGGTGACTTATGCGCAGGATTTCCCGGAGACCTAGTTGGGGTGTGACCTTATTGTTGGTGCTTCTGCTGAGGTACCAATTAAAAAGGGGGCAGTAGAGGCCATAGTGCTAGTACTCCCATTGGCATGAGTAAAGGAAAAACAGTTATGCAAGAAAAATTGAAGGAGGCCGCGGCTGAAGAGAGTGTAAAGGATGTTGGCCCTAAGACAAAGAAGAAGAAAACTGGGAAATCCCAGAAACAGTTGATACTTGCTGAGGAAAAGGAAGTTGAGCAACCTTTGGCCATAAGGGGTCAGGTGAAGACTAAGGTAGAGTCTTCTTTTCCCCAGGTTCCTGTGAGTCCTTCAGTTCATGGTTCCTTGGGACCCTCTGGACGCACCCGTAGTAAACAACAGAGACCTGGAGACCCTGTTGAGAGAGAGAGAAGGGCAACGCCTCTTTCCTTCTTTTCTCTTTTAGGTTGCAGTTTTGTTGTTTCTTTCCTTTTTTTTTTTTTTTTTTAAACTAATGAGTGATTGTCTTTCTTGCAATCCAAGCGTAAGTTAGATCCCAGGAAGGGTAGAAGCCAATCCTCTGGTGAAGATGTGGTATGGTTTTACTTTATCTGTGTCTTTTATTGCTTGCACTTATTTATTTCACAAGTGTTGTGTATCCGTGCTGCCCTATTGTTCATGCCCTTCTTACTTTTTTGTTTCTCCTTCTTTTTTTTCTTTAGGTGGAGGTTTCTCCCCTTGTGGTTGGCAAGACTTTGGAGGAGGAGGTGGCTACAGCTGCACCTCAGAGTATGGAAGAGAAGGCTCCTAGTGGTGGCATAGCTAGGGAGACTGGGCAACCAATGCAAGATGTTCAGGCTGCCCAGGATCCTGAGGCTCCCAAGCTTCCCGCATCCCCAAGTCCTCAATTTAAACAGATTCCTAGTCCTGTCAAGACTGTGTTACCTCAGACTAGGTTAAGTACAAGGACTTTGGGAGGCGCATCATCATTCGGGCAAATAGGTGAGCCTTTCTCTTTTTCTTTTTCTTTTTTAATAGCGTTTTAACTTTATTTCTTTCGCACCCCTCCCCCCTCTTTTTTTTTGAGTTCTTTTTTTTTCTTTTTTTTCTTCCTCCTTCCAGGCCAAGCCATTTTGAGATCTGTCTCTGGTGCTGCTTCTTCTTTAGGATCGGAGGATTCTGAAGGTGGGTGTTGATTGTCCTTACTGCATTCTCTCTTTCTTTCTTCCCTTCTCTTATATTTTTTTTATGGTGAAACCCCCTGTATCCTTGCCTTCTTTTAGCCATTTTGTTGAGGCTTCCTCACCTTTTCTTCAACTTGTCATGTGTTCTTTGTCAGAGTCCTTCAAGAAGTCAGAGGAGCAAAAGGAGGAAACTCCGCCCTAAGAGGTCGATACTGGTTTGTCCTCTACCCTATTTTGTTCTTTATCTTTCTCCTTTTTTTTTAAGAAGAAGCTAAGTCTGCCCCCCCCCCCATTTCTCTCCCCTTTTTTTTTGCAAGAGTTGATACTAGTGTCAAAAATCTTGAACTTGTGATTTCTGAGGGGGGTGTAGGATCTGCTCACGCTGCTGGCCCTCATTCTGTTCAAAGGGTTGAAGGTTCCTCTGGGACTTCAGGCGGTAATGCAGCAATGGGGAAGGTTCCAGAGATGGTTGTTTTAGATCCTGTTTCAAGGCCCCCTACCTTTCTGGCTCGCTTTGATCTTCTGGAGTTCAACAGCCTCCCTGCCAATCACTTTTACCACTTCGGGCCCTCCTACGGCAGCTTCTTACAATTCTCTGTGCTTGTGGAAGGTCTGCCACTGCAAGAAGGGCTGTTTAAAAGTCATGGGGATTTTACCATTAGTTTCAGAGGAGGAGTATTTTTGGGAAACATTCTGATGGAGCTGTTGTGTGCCGTGTTGATTTCCTTGAGAGATTCTTCGCTAGACTTTCTATCTGAGGGAAAACTCTTGGAATGGAGGGGAGTGGTTCAGGATCTCTTGGAAGCTGTGAGAGTGTCTTTTTTCTTCAGCATTATGGCCCAAGGATCCTGGGCCAAATGAAAATGTTCTTGGTGGACTGGGCTCGATTCACCGCAGCTAAAGGGCTGTTTAAGAATCGATTGGTGCACAGAACAAACTTCCTACAATAAAAATAGCTAACAGAGAAAGCATATCCATATTGAATGACATTTTAACAATAAAGGAATACACAATAAGTACAATATAATGTAAGAACAAGTTAGGGATTCTCTAATTAGTGGGATGCATTTTATTAATTTCCCTTAATTGTAATTACAGTGCTCACTAAGACGTGGTGCAAGGTTCAACTGAGTTCAAAAGTTACAGACTTTGATAGCTATTTGGACTTCAAAGACTTGCAAAGTTTGAACTTGTTGAATCCGAGCATGTACTGTAGTGGCTGTCTCTAGGATACCGGGAATGGTTCCTCTGTTTTCTCTTATGTTTACAGAGTGTTTTTCTACAATTTTATCAGACTACTGAAGGCAATTGTTAACGCCTTTAATTGTCAATGAATTCTCTATCTCTTCCTTCCAAATCCGAATCCCTTGTAGCATGGACCCCTTCCTCCTTTTATAGCACAGCTTCGGGCCCTTGGGTACTAATGACTTCTCCCTTTTTCCCCTTAGAGTCCGTGCCGTGCTAGGTTGCTTCAGGGTCATGTCGTTTCCCTATTTCCATAGTTTCCTGCTTTTTGTTGCGACAAGATGAAAGTCCCTTAGCTAGCTTTCCATTTCCAGATTTTTTCGTTGGCTGACCTGAGGCCTTTTGGCTTTTTTCTTCTCAGCGCTCCAGCTTTCCCAGTTGTACTCTTCCTTGTCTCTTTCTCCAAATGGTTGGAACCAAGCTCCTGTGTTTTGCTTTGTACTTCCACTGCGTGTCTGGGGCATAAGGTTCACGTGCTTTTTGTCTCTTTTCTCTCTTTAAATCTGCTTCAATTTCACTTTGCGCATCCAGGGATCCCCTGCCTCTGGGGGGCTTCTGGGATCCCGACCCAGTTTTTCTTTCTAAGCTTTCTTTGGTTTGCTAATTCTGTCTATTTCTTGGGCTTTTTTCGTGGATCTCTGGATCAGATCCTCTGGGACTCTTCCCCTTTCTTTCTTTCTTTTCTTTTCTTTATTATGAGAGCTCAGCCTTTCTATTACTCATTTATTTTTTGTGTGAAATGGGCCCAATGTTTCTTTACTTTCTTTGGGCCTATTTATGGCCTTTTAATTTTGAACCTCAACATTTAGCCCCCCGAGCTCATGGGTTGCCTGCAGCCCATGCGTGAGTTTTCTGCAAGATTTTTCTCTTATTTTGATTTTTCTACGAGGATCCCGATCTTCAAACTTCTTCGATATCCTGGCTCCTTTGTTTTTTTCTCCTTTTGTAACTCCTCCTTTTTTTTCGTGGGACATGGCAGTTGAGTTGAAATAATACTCTTACCACCTACTTTTACGTTCCCCATAATACTCATTAATAACTGTTGATAACTTATCTCCTTTCAAATTTAATTCTTGGCAACTGGCGCGTCTTTCCACATATTGTCTTCTGTTCCTATTTCTTCATTTTCTCATTACCCTTTTTCCTTGTTTGCCTAAATCTTCTGTTCCCAGCCTTTTTCTTTTCTTTCTCTCAGTCTCGTCGCTACCCTCTTTCTTCTCTCCAGATACCCATTGCTTCAATGGCTTTTTCTTTTTCTCGAAAAAGAAAGGAGCGTACTCCTAGTCCCTTCGAAGGTGAGGACTCCTCTAGTTCTGTACAAGATGAGTCTGTCGTTGGGCGCCCTGCCTTTCCTTTGCGAGACCCCTGGTATACTCCTAGCTTATTCTTTCCACGGGTGTCCCATGGCGAGACCCCTCCATCCCCTCACGCCTGGGTATTCTCTGGTCAGGCGGGTTTTGCTGGTTCTGCACAAGCTCCAAACCCTAGGGAGATTTTTGATCTCCAAATCAGACAAGGACTTCGGGAAGCGGTCCCTATCTTCTTCGATTTTGTTGCTGGAAAGATCCAAGGCTGGCCCATTTGGGTGGATAAAGAACTTTCTTACGCGGAGTTTGTGGGCCGCTTGGAGCATGCCGGTATCCTGAAGGCAGTGGTTATTTCCAGGAATCTCGAGGGTTTCAGAGATGCCAAAGGCCTCAGGCACTTGGTGCGCCGTTGGTGTCCTGCTTTGCACACTTTCTCCTTTTCTGTGGGTGAACTGACTGTTACCTTGGAGGATGTGGTCAACAATTTTCTTCTTCCAGTGCTCGGGGATGAAAATCCCTTTGATATTAAGCTTTCTGATGAGGATCTCGAAGTGGAAGAAAAGTTATTTGCTCATTTTGGTGGACGTACTGCTTCTTTTGGTGGGAAACCGGCCAGGATGGGTAGGAGGGTTATGACTCTTTTGCGCGAGAAGGATAAAGAGGTCAGGCGTGCCGGGTTCCTTGCATTCTGGCTTAGCAAGTTCCTGTTCAGTGAGTTCCCTGGATATGGAATCAAGTCCACTCTTTTTCCCTTGGTGATTAAGTTGGCTCAGGGCGCTCAGTATCCTCTAGCCCCCATGTTTTTGGGCCATATTTATTCTCAATTGGATCAGCTTCATGGAGATAAAGCTGAAGGTGATTCTTGTTATGTCATTACTTCTTCTCTTCATTGCGCTATTCTCCAGGTATTTATGTGGGATCGTTCTTCAGTTACTTTAGCAAAATGTAGGAATTTAAAGTTTGTGAAAGATAAGTTTCAGGGGTCCCTTGATGTGGTAAAAGGGCTTTGTGGCAGCTCAACTGACAGCCACCCTATTATTTTTCGCTGGCTGAGTTTGAAAGGTGGGAATCTTAACTTGGTTGAGTTATTTGATCAAGTAGGCCATCTGCATTGGCGCTCCCCCCCAGGAGTTTGGCCCCGTTTTTGTTTGCGATTCTGTGTTGTCTCCTTTTCTGACTTTTACAGGGAATACTTTTGATTTACGCCGCGGTGATGAAGGTAGCTTAGTCTACTTGGCTTGTATTAGCCCATCCTGGCTTCCTGTGCTTTCCTCAACTGGCCCGCGGTACACTCATTACTCGGCGCATTGAGTACTTCGGCAATTCGGCTTCGATCAGGATATTCCCCCAGTTTTTAATGACCTAGTTCCCTCTCTTCCTTCCTTGGATCCCTTCATGAGACTTCAGGCCTTTTCTTATTGGTCACGACGGAGTCCTCAGTTTGTAGTGCCCAACTCTCAGAAAGGAGTTTTTGCCTCCAGTGGTTATGCTGGTTATTGGAGGAGGGTTCAGAAGTCCTTTGCTGATTATGCTGGTTCTAACACAATTGGGAGAGTTCCCAACCCTGGCATTTCTTCTACCCCAACATCTAACAAGCATTTGTCCCTGCCTACTGCTGGTGTTGTTTCTACTGCTGTGAGTAGTAAAACTGGTTTTGCAGAATGGCATGCTTCCAGGGAAGGTTGGGTAACTTATGCGCAGGATTTCCCAGAGAACTGGTTGGGGTGTGACCTTGTTGTTGGTGCTTCTGCTGGTATACCGATTAAGAAAGGGGCAGTAGAGGCTATAAATGCTAGTACTCCCATTAGCATGAGTAAAGGAAAGACAATTAAGCAGGAAAAGTTGAAAGAGGCCGCGGCTGAAGAGAGTGCAGAGGACGTTGGTCCTAAGACAAAGAAGAAGAAGAATGGGAAATCTCAAAAACAATTGATACTTGCTGAGGAGAAGGAAGTTGAACAACCTTTGGCTATAAGGGCCGGGTGAAGACTAAGGTAGAGTCTTCTTTTCCCCAGGCTCCTGTGAGTCCTTCGGTTCATGGTCCCTCGGAACCCTTTGGACGTACCCGTAGTAAACAACAAAGACCTAGAGACCCTGTTGAGAGAGAAAGAAGGGCAAGGCCTCTTTCCTCCTTTGCTCTTTTAGGTGCAGTTTCATTGTTTTCCTTCCTTTTCTTCCCTTTTTGAACTAATGAGTGATTGTTCTTTCTGCAGTCCAAGCGTAAGCTAGATCCCAGGAAAGGTAGAAGTCAATCTTCTGGCGAAGATGTGGTATGGTTTTCTTTATCTGTGTCTTCTGTTGCTTGCTTTTATTTATTTCTCAAGGTTTATATATCTGTGTTGTCCTGTGGTTCATGCCTTCCTTCTTTTTTTCCTCATCCTTTTCCTTCTTTAGGTGGAGGTTTCTCCCCCCGTGGTTGGCGAGACTTTGGAGGAGGAGGTGGCTGCAGCTGCAGCTTAGAGCATGGAAGAGAAAGCTCCCAGTGGTGACATAGCTGGGGCGACTGGGCAACCAATGCAGGATGTCCAGGCTGTCCAAGATCCTGAGGCTCCCAAGCTCCCTACCTCCCTAGGTCCTCAATTTGAAGAGACTCCTAGTCCTGTTAAGACTGTGCTACCTCAAACTGGGTTAAGTACGAGGGCTTTGGGAGGGTATCATCATTCGGGCAAACAGGTGAGCCTTTCTTTCTTTTAAAAGCATTTTAATTTTATTTCTTTTGCACCCCCCCCCTTTTTTTCTTTCTTCCTTTCCTCTGAGTTCTTTCTTTCTTTACCTCCCCCTCTCCCCTTTTTTTTTTTCAGGCCCAGCCTCTGCGAGATCTGCCTTTGGTGCTGCCTCTTCTTTGGAATCAGAGGATTCTGAAGGTGGGTGTTGATTTTCCTTACTTTATTCCCTTTCTTTTTCTTCCCTTCTCTTGTGTTCTTTGCTATGGCGAAGCCCCCTGTACCCTTGCCTTCTTTCAGCCATTTTGCTGAGGCTTCCTCACCTTTTCTTCAACTTGCAATGTGCTCTTTCTCAGAGTCCTCCAAGAAGTCAGAGGAGCAAGAAGAGGAGACTTCACCCCAGGAAACTGAAACTGGTTTCTTCTTTACCTTCTTTTGCTCTTTTTCTTTTTAGAAAGAAGCTAAGTCTGCCCCCATTCCCTTTTGTTTTTTGTAGGAGTTGATACTGGTATTAAAAGTCCTGATCTTGTGATTCCTGAGGGGGGTGTAGGACCTGCTCAGGTTGCTGGCTCCCAATCTGCTCAAAGGGTTGAAGGTTCCTCTGGGACTTCAGGTGGTAACGCCACCATAGGGGAGGCTCCAGGGATGGTTATTTCGGATCCTGCCTCAAGGCTCTCTACCTTTCTAGCTCGCTTTGATCGTCTGGAGTTCAACAGCCTCCCTGCCAGTCACTTCTGCCACTTCGGGCCTTCCTATGGCAGCTTCTTGCCGTTCTCTGTGCCTGTGGAAGGTCTGCCTTTGCTAGAAGGGTTGTCTAAGTATCACGGGGATTTCACCATTGGTTTCAGAGGAAGAGTATTCTTGGGTAATATTTTGATGGAGTTACTGTGTGCTGTGTTGATCTCCTTGAGGGATTCTTCACCGGATTCTTTATCAGAGGAAAAACTCTTGGAATGGAGGGGAGTTGTTCAGGATCTCCTGGAAGCCAAATTCAACCTGTCATTTTTGCTGGAGTATCTGCAATCCTTGGCCCAAGTGCTGTTCCAGAAGCAAGCTTCTAAGAGCATTGATGCTGAGATTGCTGTTGCTAAGGAAGTTTTAGCCCATGCTCACAAGACCTTACAAGACTTGAAGATTAAAAGGCAGAGGGTTTTATCTTCTTCGGCTGTCCTCGCTTTCTCCTCGGATAGTTCTTTGCTGGCTGGCCTCCTTTCTTAGTCTTCCCCCTTTTTTGTTTAGTTGGTTTGGATATGTATGAACAATTTGGGGTTGTATAAATTTTCTATTTCTTTGTTTGAACATTGCTTCTGGCTCTCCTTTTTTTTTAGATCTGTACTTGTGCTTTGAGACTGCTTCCATGTACTTGTGCTTCAAGATGGTTTCTAAATATTGCTTCTAATCTCTTTTAATGGCATGTGGATCTTCTTTTCTTATCTTTTTTTTTTTTACTGAGTTCTGGTTTGTGATTCCCACAAGCTTTGTTGCAGGTTCCAGCTAGGTACCCACTCCTTTTCTTCTTGATTGCGCAAGTACTGAGTTGGGTACATTGGGCATTATATATATTTTCTTCAGCTCATGAACTTGACAGGTTTTTCTTTTATCAAGTACTGGGCTAGGTACCCTCGGTATATGCTTGAGATCCTAGACCATGTATTTGAAACCTTAGCTTCTTTGCAGCTATCTGTGGGGTGATCCTTAGGTCATGCATCAAAAGATTTCCCCAGGTATCCTCCCTTTTCTTCTTGGTTGCGCAAGTACTGAATTGGGTACATTGGGCAATGTATTTTATTTGTCCCAGCTCATGAATCTTGGTGAGTTTCTTTTTTTTTTTTTTTTTTTTTTTTTCAAGTACTGGGCTAGGTATCTTCAGTATATGCCTGAGATCCTAGACCATGTATTTAAACTTAATTGTTTTGTAGTTATCTGTGGGGTAATCCTGGGATATGCAAGAAGATTTCCTTAGGTATCCTCCCCTGATTCTTGTCTGTGTTAGGACTTTGTGATACTTAGGATTTAATAACTGAGAAAAAGAAAGAAATTTCATTGAATTTAAAAAAAAAAAAAAAAAACATAAATTTCATTCAAGGAACACAGCAAATCCAACAAAGATAGTAAGGATCATGGAATGTCCTTCTACCACGAGTCTGTGAACAAAATTACTTAAACAATAAATACATAAAAGGAAAGAAACACTTAGTGGGTTGGGGAGCTTGGCAAAATGATTCCAATGTACTGAGACCTCTCCCTTCTCATGCGTAGTATTGTTTCAGCCACTTTCCATTTATGGGCTCTATCAGGATTGTCCCATATTCCTTTGTAAGGTAGTAGTACCCACTATCATGGGCCTCTCTGATGATGTAGGGTCCTTCCCACTTTGGGGCAAATTTGGAGGGTCCCGGTAGGTTTCTTCTCACACGCTCTGCTGTCCTTAGTACCAACTGCCCCTTGGTGAAAGTCCTCGGGCGTACTGCTTGTGCGTATGCTCTTGTCATTCTTTACTGGTACCTCTGGCTTCTTCTCTTGGCTAGCTCTCTTTCTTCCTCTATACCTTCGAGGTCTGCTAATCTCTTTTCATTGTTTGTGTCCTCGGTGTCCTCTTAACTTTCTTCAAGTACTACTCTTGGTGTGGGAACAATTAACTCCACTGGGCTGATGGCTTCTGTCCCATAGACCAGAGAGAATGGTGAGAATCTCGTGGCTGTTTTCATAGAGCTCATGCATGCCCAGAATACATCTGCTAGGTGGTCACTCCATTTTCCTCCATACTATTGCTTCATTTTTTTAAGGATCTTCAATATCACCCTATTAGTAGCCTCTGCCTGGCCATTTCCTTGTGGGTAGTACGGTGTAGACCTTCCATGTTTGATGTACTAGGCCTCAGTTAACCCTTTCATGTCTTTATTTATGAATGGGGTTCCATTGTCACTGATCAACCTCCTAAGGATCCCAAACCTTGTAATGATATGGCCTCGAATGAAGTTTGCTACAGCTGTTCTAGTGGCCTTCTTCAAGGGGATGGCTTCTACCCATTTTGTAAAATACTCAGTGGCTGCCAAGATCCATAAGTACCCACTGGATGGAGGATTTATAGGCCCTATGAGATCAAGCCTCCAAGTGTGGAAGGGCCATGGGGTTGTCATATCCTGTAATGTATTTGGGTGAGTATGGATTGCATCTCCGAGGACTTGACATGCATGGCAGGTTTTGACTATCTCCTCGGAGTCCCTTTTCATTGTTGGCCAGTAGTACCCCAACAGTAGTAACTGTTTGTAGAGTCTCCTTTTTCCTGGGTGGCTCCCATAATCACCAGAATGGACTTCCCTGGCTACTTCCTTGGCTTCCCTTGGTCCCAGGCATCTTAGGGGATCCCCGCTGTATCCCCTTTTAAATAGGATCCCGTTTTGCAAAAAATATCTAACTGCGAGCTTTTTAAGCTAGTGTGCCATTGCCCTGTCAGTTGGTAGGATCCCTTGAGCCAGGTATTCCATGAAGGGAGTCCTCCAATCTTCTGTAACAAATATAGCGTAGCTTTCTTTCTTGTCCAGCAAGGATTGGCATTCTTGACATTTCTCCTGTATAGTTGCTGCCTCTTTGTTCATATTTGGCCAGTAGTATCCCATGCGCTGCATCCTTCTATATAGACTAATCTTTTCTGAGGTCCCACAGACTTGGGTATGTAGCTCTTCCAACCTTAGCTTCCCCTCTTTTTCATTGATACACCTGGATAGGATCCCTCCGGGCAGCCTCCTGTATAGTTCTCCTTCTATTAGAGCGTAGCCCCTCAGCTCCTTGACACTTCCTCCAGATCCTGTTTCTTTCATTTTTTCTTTCACTTCACTCCTTCAGTCCCATTGCTTGGACTCTATCGAGGATATCTTTTGGAGGATTTTTAAGATGGAATGCTCCTGCCTTCCTATTCTGACCAGGGTGTCTTTTCCCTTGAATGGTGCTTGGGACCCTAGGGTGGCAAGCGCATCTGCGAACCTGTTTTCACTTTTCTGTGTGTATTCTATGCTGAAGGTCAGGAATTCTTGCTCCAGCCTCTGCGCCCAAGTCCTGTAGGCTGCTAAACTTTGTTCCCTCAATGCAAAGTCACCTTTTACCTGGGAGACTACGAGATTGGAATCTCCCAGTACTCTCATGTGTTTCAACCCAATACTGAGTGCTATGGTTAACCTGGTCAAGTACGCCTCATACTCAGCTGCATTATTGGAGCAGGGGAAACCGAGCTTGAAAGATAGAGGTATGGTGTCCCCATTTTCACAGCTAAGTACAACTCCCACCCTATTTGAGGTTACTGTAGCTGACCCGTTGAGCCTCATTGTCCATTTCTTTCTTGGGATTTCTGCTACTACTACCTCGCTTGGGGTTTCTTCACTTAGTGAGCTTTCCTCCTTCCCTGGGAATTGTGCCAGTAGGTCAGCTATGGCTTGACTTTTGACAGCCTTGGAGGTTCTGAGGCCTATGTCGTATTGAGAAAGCAGGACCAACCACTGTGCTATTCTTCCAGTTAAGAGGGGTTGATGTAGGAGTGCTTTTATGGGGTGTGACTTAGTCACTAAAAGGATTTAGTGAGCTGAGAAATACCTCTTCAGTCTCTGGGATGCGTAAATAACTACTAGGCAAGCCTTTTCTATACTGGGGTACCTGGTCTCGGCATCCTTCAGCGTCCTGCTTACATAGTAAACAGGTTGTTCATTTCCCTGATCATCTTCTTATGCCAGCAAGGCTCCTATTGCTTAGGTATTTGATGCTAAGTACAATAACAAGGGTCGCCCACGTACTGGTGCCTAGAGAGTGGGCAGATGATTCATAATCTGTTAGACCCTTTGGAAGGCTTCCTGTTGTTCTGCTCCCCAGATGAACTTGATTCCTTTCTTTAATAGCTTGGACAAGCCTACTGTTGCCGAAGCCAGCCCTGGCACAAATCTCCTGATGTAGGATACCCTTCCTAGGAAGCTTTTGAGCTCCTTCACTGTTGTTGGTCTTTTCATGGTGGCAATGGCTGCAGCTTTGGTTGGATCTACGCTTATGCCTCTGTGATGTACCAGGAACCCGAGGAACTTTCCTGCGGATACTCCAAAGGCACATTTCATGGGGTTCATGCGTAGCTTGTATTCTCTGCATCTTTTGAAAACTTGTTCAAGTATCGGAAGGTGTCCTGTCCTAGTTTTTGACTTAACCACAATATCATCCACATAATCTTCCATTTCCTTATGCATCATATCGTGGAAGATGACTGTCATGGTTCGCTGGTATGTGGCTCTTGCATTCTTGAGGCCAAAGGGCATTACAGTGTAATAGAAATTTCCAATTGTTGTCCTGAATGCTGTCTTTTCATCGTCCCTGGCAGCCATACGAATCTGGTTGTACCCACTATAGCCATCCATGAATGAGAACATGAATTTCCCGTAACTGAATCCACAAGGAGGTCAATGTTAGGCAGAGAGAACTCATCTTCAGGACATGCTTTATTCAGGTTGCGGAAGTCTACACAGCAACGGATCTAGCCGTTCTTTTTCTTCACAGGTACTATGTTAGAAAGCCATTTGGGGTACTGAATGGGCTTGATAAAACCAGCTGCTAGCAGCTTCTTGATCTCCTGAGCTATCTGGGCTTCTACATCAGTGTGAAAGACCCTGGCTGGTTGGATTACTAGTTGAACTCCTGGGTCTACATTGAGGGCATGGACCACTAACCCAGGATCCAGAACGGGCATTTCATCAGAGGTCCAGGCAAACACATCCGTGTATTCTTTGAGCAAAGCCACCAGTGGCCCCCTTTCTTGTGTTGCCAACTGACTGCTGATGAAAACAGGCTTCTGGGATCCCAGCCCAGCCCCCAAGTTTACCTCCTGTAATTCTTCCTCAGGCTGGATTTGTGCCTCTTTGACTGGTTCCTCTGGGACTTCCTCCTGGGCTATCATACATTCTGGTGGTTCGGGACCTTCCTGCACGATGCACTCGGGTCCCGCGCACCTTCACAAACGATATATTAACCTTCCCCCGGGTTCCCGTACTACTACACACTCCCGGGATCCTGAGGTGCTGGGCTCCTTCTTTTGCCTTTTTCTCTTCAAGAGGTCTCTCAAGTCATGGGCACCTCCTCCTTCTTCTTTTTCCAAGATAGGTGTTCCTGGGGTTCCCGGCATGGGATTCTCATCATCGGGTTCTAACTCATCATAGAACATTGTTTCTACAAAGTTTACTTCCCCTTGGCTGAAAGGGTTATGGTTGGCAGGGATCCTTACAGGCCTCTCATTCAATCTCCCTTTAACATACTGATGGTATGTAGATGGTATAAGGCGGTGCTTGTGGAGCCATGGTCGTCCCAGCAGTACATGGTAGGACACTTCCGAGTTGATTACATGAAATTTGGTCAAGGCTACTATTGGCCCCACTCTTAGGGCCAGCTGTATATATCCTTTGGTTGATTCTGCTGATCCTCCAAACCCGGTTATCTCCATGGGAGCCCCCAAGATCCTCCTCCCAGCTAGGCCCACGGCTTCCAAGGTACTCAAGGCTATGAGGTTAAGTGACGCCCCTGTGTCCACTAGTGCTCTTCTGATTTGGACACCGTTTATGGTGGCCATTAGATAAAGGGGTCTACGGTGGTCTGGATGCTCGACCTCCATGTCTTCATCAGTGAAGGTTATGGCATTGGTTGTCTCCAAGAAAGCTCGACTGGCATGTGATTCTACTGTGAAACATTCCATTCCTGAATCTGCTGCTATAGTCATGAGAGATTTCGTGGCCACCCTCCTTGCTTCTGGTCCAAATCCCAGCTGATTGAATAGTGATCTAAACTTGGGATTCTTCTGGAGGGTTCTGACTGTATTTGGGTGGAAGGATCCTTCTGGCTCTTCTGCTTCTGCCGAGTTCCCGTGGATTACTACAGCCACCACCCCCTTTCCTTTGTGGTTGGGCAGGGGGTTTCTTTGTACTTCTGGCTCCTTCTGGGTGAGCTCCAGGGTTCCTTCTCTTAGCTTCCTGTGAAAGAGCCTGCGGAGGGTCCAGCAATCCTTGGTGGAATGCTTAACATAATTATGAATCCTGCAGAACAAAGGATTTTTCCTTTCTTCCTCTGTTGGTGGTCTGGATACAGTGAATGGCCTAACCACTCCATCCCCAATCCATTTGTCCAGGACATGGTTTAACTCTTCTATAGTGCATGGGATCACCAGTGGTTCCTCGAACATTTTCCCATAAGGTCTCTTTCTTTTTTCTCCCACCGATGCCGTCATGGCTTGGGATGCTGGCATCCTTTTCGCCCTCATAGTTTGTGATGTTCTTCTAGTCCTCTGTAATAAGTCAGCGAACTGTGTGATACATAAATTTTCGAGGTTGAGTCTGTAATCGAAAAGCATGTTAGAGATGCAAGTCTCTACGAGTTCTTTTTCTTCATGGTCCCCATAACAGTCTAGGGACACATCTTCAAATCTTTTGATGAACTGGACAGGGTCCTCTCCAGGCCTCTGCCTTACCATTTGAAGGCTTTGGAAAGTGACCTTGTCCTCGCCAGGGTAATATTTTGCACAAAATCTCTCCATCATTTCGTCCCAGGTCTTAATGGACCCAGGTCTCAGTGTGATGTACCAAGTGTATGCCCTGTCCACTAAGGACTTAGCAAACTCTCTTAGGCACAGCTCTCGGTTTCCTGCGTAGGGGCCTATAGTGTGGACAAGCCTACTCATGTGCTTTACTGCACTTCCATTCCTTCCATCAAAAGGATGGAACTTTGGTGGCTCATATCCCTTGGGGTATGGCTTGCCAAGGAGTTCTGGTGGGAATGGGGGATCCTGAGAAAATTGCTTGGGGATTCCGGAAAGTTTTTCCCTTTCTTGGTCCAGGAGGGCGCTGACATCTGCCAGTGTTAGGTATTAGGGGTTAGTTCCTCCTCCCACTGCTGACCTTCCCTCTGGCTGGGTTCTATCTTGGTTGCCCACATGGGGGGCATTGTCTCTGTCTTCCTGCGTCTTACCTTCTTTGAGAAGGCAAACTTCTTATCGCAAGTCTTTCAGCATTGCAGTCATCTGAGCCATAGGGTCCAGCTCCTGCCTTGCGTTTCTTTGTTCTGACACGGCCTCCCGTTCTGTTAGGGGCACCTCGCCTCTTTGCCTGGAGGCCACTTCATTTTCTCCCACGGGCTCAGAGGCCGCGGGTGGCGCATTAGCACCTTTACTGTTCCTTTGTCTTTGAGGCATGTTCTGCGAAGGGATTGCTTGTTCCCTTATCTTTACCCAATCCTCAGCGGAGTCGCCAAAATGTGTGAGTGCCTTTTTTCTTCAACACTATAGCCTAAGGATCCTAGGCCAAATGAAAATGTTCTTGGTGGACTGGGCTCGATTCATCGCAGCTAAAGGGCTGTTTAAGAATCGATTGGTGCACAGAACAAACTTCCTACAATAAAAATAGCTAACAGAGAAAGCATATCCATATTGAATGACATTTTAACAGTAAAGGAATACACAATAAGTATAATATAATGTAAGAACAAGTTAGGGATCCTCTAATTAGTGGGATGCATTTTATTAATTTCCCTTAGTTGTGATTACAGTGCTCACTAAGACGTGGTGCAAGGTTCAACTGAGTTCAAAAGTTACAGACTTTGATAGCTATTTAGACTTCAAAGACTTGCAAAGTTTGAACTTGTTGAATCAGAGCATGTACTGTAGTGGCTGTCTCTGGGATACCGGGAATGGTTCCTCTGTTTTCTCTTATGTTTACAGAGTGTTTTTCTACAATTTTATCAGACTACTGAAGGCAATTGTTAACGCCTTTAATTGTCAATGAATTCTCTATCTCTTCCTTCCAAATCCGAATCCCTTGTAGCATGGACCCCTTCCTCATTTTATAGCACAGCTTTGGGCCCTGGGGTACTAACGACTTATCTCTTTTGCCCCTTAGAGTCCGTGCCGTGCCAGGTTGCTTCAGGGTCATGTCATTTCCCTTTTTCCATTGTTTCCTGCTTTTTGTTGCGACAAGATGAAAGTCCCTTAGCTAGCTTTCCTTTTCCAGATTTTTCTGTTGGCTGACCTGAGGCCTTTTGGCTTTTTTCTTCTCAGCGCTCCAGCTTTCCCAGTTGTACTCTTCCTTGTCTCTTTCTCCAAATGGTTGGAACCAAGCTCCTGCGTTTTGCTTTGTGCTTCCACTGCGTGTCTGGGGCATAAGGTCTGCGTGCTTTTTGTCTCTTTTCTCTCTTTAAATCTGCTTCAATTTCACTTCGCGCATCCAGGGATCCCCTGCCTCTGGGGGGCTTCTGGGATCCCGACCCAGTTCTTCTTTCTGGGCTTTCTTTGGTTTGCTAATTCTATCGGTTTCTTGGGCTTTTTTCGTGGATCTCTGGATTAGATCCTCTGGGACTCTTCCCATTTCTTTCTTTCTTTTCTTTATTGTGAGAGCTCAGCCTTTCTATTACTAATTTATTTTTTGTGTCAAATGGGCCCAATGTTTTTTTTACTTTCTTTGGGCCTATTTGTGGCCTTTTAATTTTGAACCTCAACAGAAGCCAAGTTCAACCTGTCCTTTTTGCTAGAGTATATGTGGTCATTGGCCTAAGTGCTATTCCAGAGGCAAGCTTCTAAGAGCATTGATGCTGAGATTGCTATTGCTGAGGAAGTTTTAGCTCATGCTCACAAGACTTTGCAAGATTTGAAGATTAAAAGGCAGAGGGTTCTTTGTTCTTCGGCTGTCCTTGCTCTCTCCTCAGATGGCTCTTTGTTGGCTGGCCTCCTTTCTTAGCCTTTTTCCCTTTTTTTTTTAGCTGGTTTGGATGTGTATGAACAATTTGGGGTTGTATAAATTTTCTATTTCTTTGTTTGGACATTGCTTCTGGCTCTTTTTTTTTAGATCTGCACTTGTGCTTTGAGACTGCTTCCTTGTATTTGTGCTTCAGGATGGCTTCTTTATGTTTCAAGATTGTTTCTAATCTCTTTTAATGGCATGTGGATCTTTTTTTCCTTTTGTCTCTCTTTTTTTTTTTTTGTACTGAGTCCTGGTCCATGATCCCCACAAGTTTTGCTGCATGTCCCAACCAGGTACCTACCCCTTTTCTTCTTAATTGTGCAAGTACTGAACTGGGTACATTGGGCGATATTTTTTTTGGCCCAGCTCATGAACTTGGTAGGTTTTTTTATTTTTTTTTATTTTTTTTATTTTTATCAAGTACTGGGCTAGGTATCCTCAGTACATGCCTGAGATCCTAGACCATGTATTTGAAACTTAACTGTTTTGGAGTTATCTGTGTGGTGATCCTGGGTCATGCATCAAAAAGATTTCCCCAGGTATCCTCCCTTTTCTTCTTGGTTGCGCAAGTACTGAATTGGGTACATTGGGCGATATTTTATTTGTCCCAATTCATGAACTTGGCAGATTTTTTTTTTTCAAGTACTGGGCTAGGTATCCTCAGTATATACCTGAAATCCTAGACCATGTATTCAAAACTTAACTGTTTGTAGTTATCTGTGGGGTGATTCTGGGTCATGCATCAAAAAGATTTCCCTAGGTATCCTCCCTTGATTCCGTCTATGTTAGGACTTTGTAATACTTAGGATTTAATAGCTGAGAAATAAGAAGAAATTTTATTGAATTTAAAACATAAATTTCATTCAAGGAACATAGCAAATCTAACAAAGATAGTAAGGATCATAAAGTGTCCTTTTACCACGAGTTCCTGAACAAAATTACTTAAACGATAATATATAAAAAGAAAGAAACACTTAGCAGATTGGAGAGTTTGGCAAAAAGTATTCCAGTGTACTGAGACCTCTCCCTTTTCATGCGTAGTATTGTTTTAGCCACTTCCCATTTATGGGCTCTATTAGGATTGTCCCATCTTCCTTTGTGTTAGGACATATATGTTTTAACTTGTTTAAGAACATATGTCACTTAGTTATGTAAATTGGCTAATCCTTTGACAAAACGCACTCTGCTTGTAATTGGGTAGTTCTAGGTGTTTTTAATACTTCAAGAAACAATGTTTCAAGGTCAAGTGTTGAAGTCATCAAGTCTGTCCAAGAGAAAGCAAGCTGAAGTGCAAAGTTTTTAAAGCTCGACACCTCTCGACAGCTACCTCGACACCTGCTATCTGTCGAGATTTAAAAAATCAGATTTCCAATCTGATTTTCTTGGGATCCGTGAATATGTTTTTGGGTCTTCTTTTCTTCTAACCCTAAACATATAAAAGGATTACTTTAAGAGCCGTTTTGGGTGACACAAGTTGTATTATCATTGAGCAATCCCTATTTAAGCAAATTGTGATCAACAGACGAAGTTCTTAACCTAGTTCATCTTCCATCAAGAAGTTGCTGTGTTTGCACCATAGGGTTTTGTAACCAAGCATCTTCCTGCTATTCATCAAGTGGATGAACTGAAGAACTTTGCAGCCAACCATTCTTCCTCAGTTGGTGTTCTGAAGTCGCGTACTTGGATCCGCGCATTGGTTAGTCACGTACTTGGGAGCCGTGCATCAAAGGTGGAGACTGTCACTACAGATCAATTATGGTATTTCTTTCTCTAATACTGCTTCTACTAGCAATACTGTTTTTGTTCCTCCTGCTAATAACATTGAAATTGAGAACATTGATGTTAAGACTAAATTAGCTAGTGAGAACTTAGACAAGGGAAAATCTATCTTAGGAACACCCCCTAAGCTAAATAAGAAAGATGCTAAAAACCCTAGGGCTAAGAAGGCTAACTCTCAAAAGCCTAAACAAAAGAAGCAGCATCTCTGTCATTATTGTGGGGCTACTGGTCACACTCAACCAAATTGCTATAAGTGGTTAGCCACTCAACAGAGCAATGGCATGATAGTAGCAGGAAGCCAAAATCAGCATCAATCCTCTCTTGCTCCTCTTGGAGATCTTCTAAAAGCCCTCATGTTCCTTTCGAACTTGAACGGTTTAAATTCTTCCCCCTCACCGCCTGTTCAAGGATTCTATCAAAGGAAAGGTTCTTCCAAGGAGTGGAAGAAAAAGGACTCTAAGTGATTTCATCACTTTCTTCTCCCTTCTTGTTTTTTTTTTGTTTGTTGCATTGCTTGTGTGTCTTTCTTTTCTGCTGAGTCAGTCTAGTTTTTGCTTTGCTTTGATAACATGTTTTTGTTTGTTTATTTTCAGTTTTGCTTATTTTGTTTTTGATATAAAAAAAAATAAAAAAATTGAAAAATTGAAAAATACAAAAACAGTGTGTGTTATGTGTACTTTGGTGCTTGTGTACCTTGGATGGCCAATGAAACAAAGTTTTCTAAACTTTGTATCTCTTGTAGCTTAGATGAGCATCTCTATGCACAACTAAGCAAGTGAGCTTTGTGACTTTTGTTTGTGATGAGTAAGATTAGGTTATCTCTTAAAACTTAACACTCATATCACTCTTTTTGACGGGTAGAACTAGAAAATCCTAAGAGAAAGGCATAAATGACCATCTCACCACTGTTGCCCGCCAATCATTGTATGACACCTGTATGTTTCGGCATAGCAAAAGTGCAGTGTCATAGACACCTGTATGCTTCGGCATAGCAAAAGTGCAGTGTCAAAGACATCCGTATGCTTCGGCATAGCAAAAGTGCAATGTCAATGCTTAACATCTTGGGTATTTCTTTTCTCTCTTTTATACACCCATGTATGATATGCTAAAATAAAAGAAAATATGCAAAGAAAATAAAAAGCAAAAAGATCAAAAATGCTTAAATATGGTTGCAAGTGTGTATTCTAGGAGATGTGAGAGTTATAGGATGTACCTCGAAGGTGATAGTCCCCATCAAACAGTTATGATTGTGTGTGAGTTAAAAGTTATTTTCTCATATCTCAGATCGTCATAACATCTATACACATATGCAATCTTGCGATGTTTTTCACACACAACACGCAATATTCTTTACTACTTTTGATACATGTGCAGGTACAATGTGATTTGGCCATCACAAAGGTTTTACATGTGCTAATGTATGCTCACTAAACTGTCATAACTTCTTTTTGAAATATAAAATTGGTTAGACTTGTTTAGTGTGTGTGTGTGTTTTGCATGATCCTTGTGCTTATTTTCTTGTTGAGAGATGTTTTTGAGAGGTTTAAATGTTGAGTGGATCTTTGGTAGAGATGTGTGTTGGATTGCATTCATGTCTATGTCTTTCCCTTCTCGAAAAACTGCCTTTTTCAGCTGGCTCGACACCTCCCTCGACACCTCCTCGATACCTGGTCATCTGTCGAGCTTCTCAAGTTGTTTCTTATCGCAATCTCGACACCTTCTCGACACCTGATGGATCGATCGAGAAAGTCTCTGTCCTCTCGATAGATTCTCGACACCTGTTGGATTGATCGAGATTTACTTATGCTGTTTGAGTCTTCTTTCTCGGCACTTGTCTCGATATCTTGTGGATCGATCGAGATTTTTTCTGACTCCTCGATACCTTCTTGACACCTGTCTCGATATCTTGTGGATCGATCGAGATTTCTTCTGTCTTCTCGATACCTTCTCGACACCTTCGCGATCGATCGAGCTTCTCGTATCTGAATATCTCCTTGCATCTCGATACCTCTCGATACCTTTATCTGTCGAAGGGTAATTCCTCAATACCTTCCTCGACAGCTTCCTTGATACCTCTCGACACCTCAGCTGTCGAGATTTACTGAGGTGCCTATTTAAGGATCTGTCGCGATTTTCTTCATTTCTCACTCGATCTCTCTCGATCTCTCCGTGTCTGTTCATCTCCCTTTCACTCAAATCCTCCAACCTTCTTGGATCTTGCTCATTCCTTGCCTCAATCACTTGGTAAGATCTCTTGTCTCTTCCTTTTTCATGCATTTCATGTTTTGAAAACCTAGTTTTTGGGATTTTTCATAAAAATTTGGGGTTTTTCAAAATTGTTGAGTTTTTATTGAAATTTTGGGTTGGGTTTGTACTTAGATGATTTCAAAATGTCATACATTGCATTTCATTTGCATTATAATGATATTTACATACATTTAGATGTGTGCTTTATGTTTGTGTGCTGCTAGGATTGGATTGGGCTGAGCCCATGAAGTTTTTTTCCTTTGCATGTCACATGCTCATGCATTCCCATGCATACGTACTTGTTGTTCAACATATTTGATATATTTGAACTGTGTTGGGACTTTTCTGATTGTCTCCCTCTCTATTTCTTTCTCATTCTTTTACGTTAGTAGTGTCTATGGCACCCAAACGTAAATCCACTCCCGCTCGGAACCCTCTGCGTTCTGGAGCTTCCTCTTCTTCTGATTCTGCTCCTCTTAACCTTCGGTTCCGTGATGGAGATGCCCACAAGTCATTTTCGGAGAACTTTTCTCGACGAGGTGTTCATTCGGAACGCCAAATCATTCTGGCGGACTTCGCCGATACTGACCTTCCCTCTGTCATTCACAGTAGGGGATGGGGGTCACTGTGTGACATCTCGGTCACTTGCCCTCTCATGCTGATACAGGAGTTCTACTTCAACATGCACGGGATTGATCTTTCAGTACCTCATTTTGTCACTCACGTTCGAGGTATGCGCATTTCTGTCACACCGCAACTTGTTGCGGATGTGCTTAGGGTACCTAGGATAAAGTTTCCAGATTACCCCTCTTGTGAGCGTCTGAGGACTGTGTCCAAAGATGAGCTCATTTCTGCTTTTTGTGAGCGCCTTGCTGATTGGGGTGAGCATCAGTTCACATCATGTTGGCCTTTTGCTAAAGGTCCTAGATTCATTAACATGGTGATGACTTTTGTTCTCCATCCTCTTTCTCACTATAACTCTATCACAGAGCCTCATGCTCGATTTTTGCTTTCTCTACTTGAGCATCTTACCATAGACTTCCCTTCTCACTTCATCCGGTCTATCATAGAGGTTTATCTTGATTCAGCGTCCCGTGATAAGCTCATCTTTCCTTCTGCTATCACGCGGATTCTACGCCATTTTTTCGTTTCCTTTCCTGTGTCCGACCACTTCACACACATATCTGCCATAGATGCCGCTACCGTAAAACATAGTGAGGCGTAGTTCAGGTCGAGACAGCCAGGTGCCACTCCTCCCTCCCGTTCAGCGCCATCCAGATCAGCTCCATCTACATCTACTCCTTTTTCCTCTTCGAGCGATGTATCCCTTGGTGATATCATGGCGCAGCTGCAGCGCATGGACACTCGTCTTGATACACTCTCTGCTGAGTTGTATCAGGTGAATGTTCGTGTGGGTCGTATTGCACGACGGCAGGCGATCATGGGTGGATTTGCTCCAGAGGCTACTCCTTCACCATCTACTCCAGCAGCGTCAGATTCTGAGGATGATGAGGATGATGATGATGATGATGGGGATGCTAGCTCTGCCGATGAGATGTCTACATGACACTCTACCCTTTGTCACTCGTGACAAAAAGGGGGAGTAGTTTTGGGCTATGAGAGTAGTCATCTTAGGGGGAGAGTTAGTATAGGACATTTTTGATAAGGGGAGTGTTGTCATTTTTTTTTAGGGATGTAGTGAGGCTATATGTATTTTTTTTCTTATCTCTTAGATACATTGGTCTTGTATATGAGGTCCTTGACTATTTTTACATACATTGTACTTATCTTATCTCTTATATATGTTGATGTATGTTTCTTTCACCTCTCTCTTCATGTGTTGTTTCTTTTCTATCTTTATACACATGTTATTTATACTTGTATGCAATCTATTTATTTCTTTTTCACACAAGATGCCTTGATGAGTTTTGTTTAAAGTGTTTCAGAAATACAAGTTGTCAAAGTCTACTTATCATAAGCTCTCTTCTTGCAAAGTTTTTCAAGAGTTTGTGTTAGGATAGATTTTATTGTAATCAACAAGTGAATATGAGTTGAGTGATTTATGACTTCTCTCATATGCTCATTTGTTTGTTCTGGTTTTGTCACGGATTGCCAAAGGGGGAGATTGTTAGGACATATATGTTTTAACTTGTTTAAGAACATATGTCACTTAGTTATGTAAATTGGCTAATCCTTTGACAAAACGCACTCTGCTTGTAATTGGGTAGTTCTAGGTGTTTTTAATACTTCAAGAAACAGTGTTTCAAGGTCAAGTGTTGAAGTCATCAAGTCTGTCCAAGAGAAAGCAAGCTGAAATGCAAAGTTTTAAAAGCTCGACACCTCTCGACAGCTACCTCGACACCTACTATCTATCGAGATTTAAAAAGTCAGATTTCCAATCTGATTTTCTTGGGATCCGTGAATATGTTTTTGGGCCTTCTTTTCTTCTAACCCTAAACATATAAAAGGATTATTTTAAGAGCCGTTTTGGGTGACACAAGTTGCATTATCATTGAGCAATCTCTGTTTAAGCAAATTGTGATCAACAGACGAAGTTCTTGACCTAGTTCATCTTCCATCAAGAAGTTGCTGTGTATTTGCACCATAGAGTTTTGTAACCAAGCATCTTCCTACTATTCATCAAGTGGATGAACTGAAGAACTTTGCAGCCAACCATTCTTCCTCAGTTGGTGTTCTGAAGTCGCGTACTTGGATCCGCGCATTGGTTAGTCACGTACTTGGGAGCCGTGCATCAAAGGTGGAGACTGTCACTACAGATCAAGTCCAATTGGGTATTGGGGTAAGGGTTCAACTGTAGGTTGGTAAGGTACTTGGGATTCCTTTACTTGTAACCGCTTGATTTGATAATAGTGAAGTTTCGAGAGTGGTGACCTGAAAATCACCCGGTGGGATTTTTGCCATTAGGGTTTTCCCCATTCGTAAACAAATCACCGTGTTATTTATTTTCCGCTGCATATTTAGTTGATTGGTGATTTGTTTGTGCTTCCATAAAATTGCATGATTAATTGATTAATTAATTACTTGGCTAAGTTAATTAATTAGGGTTAATTACAAGGGGTCATTCAGATTGTGACCTATCACTTTGTAAGGTAGTAATACCCACTATCATGGGCCTCCCTGATGATGTAGGGTCCTTCCCACTTTGGGGCAAATTTGGAGGGTCCCGGTAGGTTTCTTCTCACATGCTTTACTGTCCTTAGTACCAGCTGCCCTTTAGTGAAAGTCCTCGGGCGTACTGCTTGTGCATATGCTCTAGTCATTCTTTGCTGGTATCTCTGGCTTCTTCTCTTGGCTAGCTCTCCTTCTTCCTCTACCCCTTCAAGGTCTGCTAATCTCCTTTCGTTGTTTGTGTCTTCGATGTCTTCCTGACTTTCTTCAAGTACTACTCTTGGTGTGGAAACAATTAATTCTATTGGGCTGATGGCTTCTGTCCCATAGACCAGGGAGAATGGTGAGAATCTCGTGGCTATTTTCACAGAGCTCTTGCATGCCCAACGTACATCTGCCAAGTGGTCACTCCATTTTCCTCTATACTCTTGCTTTATTTTTTTAAGGATCTTCAATATCACCCTATTAGTGGCCTCTGCCTGGCCATTTCTTTATGGGTAGTACGGTGTAGACCTTCCATGCTTGATGTAGTAAGCCTCAATTAACCTCTTCATGTCTTTATTTATGAATGGGGTTCTATTGTCACTAATCAACCTCCTGGGGATCCCAAACCTTGTAATGATATGGCCTCCAATGAAGTTTGCTATAGCTGCTCCAGTGGCCTTTTTCAAGGGGATGGCCTCTACCCATTTTATAAAGTACTCAGTAGCTGCCAAGATCCATATGTAACCACTGGATGGGGGATTTATAGGCCCTATGAGATCAATCCCCCAAGTGTGGAAAGGCCATAGGGTTGTCATATCTTGTAACATATTTGGGTGAGTATGGATTGCATCTCCGAGGACTTGACATGCGTGGCGGGTTTTGACTAACTCCTCGGAGTCCTTTTTCATTGTTGGCCAGTAGTACCTCAATAGTAGTAACTGTTTATAGAGCCTCCTTTTTCTTGGGTGACTTCCACAATCACCGGAATGGACTTCCCTGACTACTTCCTTGGCTTCCTTTGGCCCCAGGCATCTTAGGGGATCCCCGCTGTATCCCTTTTTGAATAGGATCCCGTTTTGCAAGAAGTATCTGACTGCGAGTTTCTTGAGCTGGTGGGCCAGTGCCCTGTCAGTCGGTAGGATCCTTTGAGCCAAGTATTCCATGAAAGGAGTCCTCCAATCTTCTGTAACAAATACAGCGTCGCTTTCTTCCTTGTCCACCGAGGATTGGCATTCTTGACATTTTTCCTGTATAGTTGCTGCCTCTTTGTTTATATTTGGCCAGTAGTATCCCATGCTCTGTATCCTCATATATAGACTGATCTTTTCTGAGGTCCCGCAGACTTGGGTATGTAGCTCTTCCAACCTTAGCTTCCCCTCCTTTTTATTGATACATCTGGATAGGATCCCTCCAGGCAGTCTCTTGTATAGTTCTCCTTCTATTAGAGCGTAGTCCCTCAGCTCCTTGACACTGCCTCCGGATCCTGTTTCTTTCATTTTTTCTTTCACTTCGCTCCTCCAATCCCATTGCTTGGACTCCCCGGGGGATATCTTTTGGAGGATTTTTAAGATGGAATGCTCCTGCCTTCCTATTCTGACCAGAGTGTCCTTTCCCTTGAATGGTACTTGGGATCCCAGGGTGGCAAGCGCATCTGTAAACCTATTTTCACTTCTCTGCGTGTACTCTATGCTATAGGTCAAGAATTCCTGCTCCTGCCTCTGCGCCCACGTCCGGTAGGCTGCCAAACTTTGTTCCCTTAGTGCAAAGTCACCTTTCACCTAAGAGACTACAAGATTGGAATCTCCCAGTACTCTCATGTGTTTCACCCCAATACTGAGTGCTATAGTCAACCTGATCAAGTACGCTTCATACTTAGCTGCATTATTGGAATAAGAGAAACCAAGCTTGAAAGATAGAGGTATGGTGTCCCCATTCTCCCAGCTCAGTATAACTCCCACCCCATTTGAGGTTGCTGTAGCTGACCCATCGAATCTCATTGTCCATTTCTTTCTTGGGATTTCTGCTACTGCTACCTCACCTGGGATCTCTTCACTTAGTGAGCTTTCCTCCTTCCCTGGGAACTGTACTAGGAGGTCAGCTATGGCTTGACTTTTGATAGCCTTGGGGGTCCTGAGGCCTATGTCGTATTGAGAAAGCAGGACCAGCCACTGTGCTATTCTTCCTGTTAGGAAGGGCTGATGCAGGAGTGCTGTTATGAGGTGTGACTTAGTCACTAAAAGGATTTGGTAAGTTGAAAAATACCTCTTCAGCCTCTGGGATGCGTAAATAACCACTAGGCAAGCTTTTTCTATCCTGGGATACCTGGTCTCGGCATCCTTGAGTGTTCTGCTTACATAGTAAACAAGTTGCTTGTTCCCATCATCATCCTCTTGCGCCAGCAGGGCTCCTATTGCTTGGGCATTTGATGCCAAGTACAATAACAGGGGTCGCCCACGTACTGGTGTCTGGAGAGTGGGCAGATGATTCATAATCTGTTGGACCCTTTGGAAGGCTTCCTGTTGTTCTGCTCCCTAGGTGAACTTAGTTCCTTTCTTAAATAGCTTGGATAAGCCTCTTGTGGCCGAAGCTAGTCTTGGCACAAATCTCCTGATGTAGGAGACCCTTCCTAGGAAGCTTTTAAGCTCCCTCACTATTGTTGGTCTTTTTATAGTAGCAATGGCTGCAGCTTTGGTTGGATCCACACTTATGCCTCTGTGATGTATCAGGAACCCGAGGAACTTTCCTGCAGATACTCCAAAGGCACATTTCATGGGGTTCATGGGTAGCTTGTATTCTCTGCATCTTTTGAAAACTTGTTCAAGTACCTAAAGGTGTCCTGTCCTTGTTGTTGACTTGACCACAATATCATCCACATAGTCTTCCATTTCCTTATGCATCATGTCGTGGAAGATGGCTGTCATGGTTCGCTGGTATGTGGCTCCTGCATTTTTGAGGCCAAAGGGAATCATAGTGTAAGAAAATTTTTTGATTGGTGTCCTGAATGCTGTCTTCTCAGCATCCTTGGCAGCCATACGAATCTGGTTGTACCCACTATACCCATCCATGAATGAGAACATAAAACTTCCCGCAGCTGAATCCACAAAGAGGTCAATATTAGGTAGAGGGAACTCATCTTTTAGACATGCCTTATTCAGGTTGCGGAAGTCTACACAGCAACGGATCTGGCCGTTCTTTTTCTTCACAGGTACTATGTTAGAAAGACATCTAGGGTGCTGAATGGGCTTAATAAAACCAGCTGCTAGCAGCTTCTTGACCTCTTGAGTTATCTGGGCTTCTACATCAGTGTGAAAGACCCTGGCTGGTTGGATTACTGGTTTAACTCCTGGGTCCACATTGAGGGCATGGACCATTAACCCAGGATACAGACCAGGCATCTCATCATAGGTCCATACAAACACATTCGTGTATTCTTTGAACAAAGCCACCAGTGGCCCCCTTTCTTGTGCTACCAACTGACTACTGATGAAAACAGGCTTCTGGGATCCCAGCTCAGCCCCCAAGTTTACCTCCTGTAATTCTTCCTCAGGCTGGATTTATGTCTCTTTGACTGGTTCCTCTAGGACTTCCTCCTGAGCTATTATACATTTTGGTGGTCTGGGACCTTCCTACACGATGCACTCAGGTCCCGCACACCTTCACAAGCGGTAAATTAATCTTCCCCCAGGTTCCCGTACTACTACACACTCCTGGGATCCTGAGGTACTGGGCTCCTTCTTTTGCCTTTTCCTCTTCAGGAGGTCTCTTAAGTTATGGGTACCTCCTCCTTCTTCTTTCTCCAAGATAGGTGTTCCTGGGGTCCCTGGCATGGGACTCTCATCATCAGGTTCTAACTCATCATAGAACATTTTTTCTACAAAGTTTACTTTTCCTTGGTTGAAAGAGTTATGGTTGGCAGGGATCCTTACAAGCCTCTCATTCAATCTCCCCTTAACACACTGATGGTACGTGGATGGTATAAGACGGTGTTTATGGAGCCATGGTCGTCCCAGCAGTACATGGTAGGACACTTCTGAGTTGATTACATGAAATCTGGTCAAGGCTACTATTGGCCCCACTCTTAGGGTCAGCTGTATATATCCTTCGGTTGATTCTGTTGATCTTCCAAACCTGGTTATCTCCATAGGAGCCCCCAGGATCCTCCTCCCAGCTAGGCCCATGGCTTCCAAGGTACTCAGAGCTATGAGGTTGAGTGATGCCCCTATGTCCACCAGTGCTCTTCTGATTTGAACACCGTTTATGGTGGCCATTAGATAAAGAGGTCTACGGTGGTCTGGATGCTCAACCTCCATGTCTTCATCAGTGAAAGTTATGGCATTGGTTGTCTCCAGGAAAGCTCGACTGGCATGTAATTTTGCTGTGAAACATTCCATTCCTGAATCTACTGTTATAGTCATGAGAGATTCCGTGGCCACCCTTCTTGCTTCTGGTCCAAATGCCAGCTCATTGAATAGTGATCTGAACTTGGGATTCTTCTGGAGGATCCTAACTGTGTTCGGGTGGAAGGATCCTTCTGGCTCTTCTGCTTCTGCCGGGTTCCCATGGATTACTACAGCCACCACACCCTTTCCTTTGTGGTTGGGCAAGGGGTTCCTTTATACTTCTGGCTCCTTCTGGGTGAGCTCTAGGGTTCCTTCTCTTAGCTTCCTGTGAAAGAGCCTGCGGAGGGTCCAGCAATCCTTGGTGGAATGCTTAACATAATTATGAATCCTGCAAAACAAAGGATTTTTCCTTTCTTCCTCAGTTAGTGGCCTGGATACAGTGAATGACCTAACCACTCCATCCCCGATCAATTTGTCTAGGACATGGTTTAACTCTTCTACAGTACATGGGATCACCGGTGGTTCCTTGAACATTTTTCCATCAGGCCTCTTCTTTTTTTCTCCCACCGATGCTGTCATGGCTTGGGATGCTGGCATCCTCTTCGCCCTCATAGTTTGTGCTGTTCTTCTAGTCCTTTGTAACAAGTCAGCGAACTATGTGATACATAAATTTTCGAGGTTGAGTCTGTAATCAAAAAGCATGTTAGAGATGTAAGTCTCTACGAGTTCTTTTTCCTCATGGTCCCCATAACAGTATAGGGACACATCTTCAAATCTTTTGATGAACTGGACGGGATCCTCTCCAGGCCTCTGCCTTACCATCTGAAGGCTTTGGAAAGTGACCTTGTCCTCACCAGGGTAATATTTTGCACAAAATCCCTCCATCATTTCGTCCCAGGTCTTAATGGACCCAGGTCTTAGTGTGGTGTACCAAGTGTATGCCCTGTCCACTAAGGACTTAGCAAACTCTCTTAGGCACAGCTCTCGGTTTCCTGTGTAGGGGCCCATAGTGTGGACGGACCTACTCATGTGTTCTACTGCACTTCCATTCCTTCCATCAAAAGGATGGAACTTTGGTGGCTCATATCCCTTGGGGTATGGCTTGCCAAGGAGTTCTGGTGGGAACGGGGGATCCCGAGAAAATTGCTTGGGGATCCCAAAAAGTTTTTCCCTTTCTTGGTCTAGGAGGGCACTGACATCTGCCAGTGTTAGGTATTGGGGGTTAGTTCCTCCTCCCACTGCTGACCCTCCCTCTGGCTGGGTTCTATCTTGGTTGCCCACATGAGGGGCATTGTCTCTGACTTCATGTGTCTTGCCTTCTTTGAGAAGGCGAACTTCTTGTTGCAAGTCTTTCAACATTGCAGTCATCTGAGCCATAGGGTCTAGTTCTTGCCTTGCGTTTCTTTGTTCTGACACGGCCTCCTATTCTGTTAAGGGCACCTCGCCTCTTTGTCTGGAGGCCACTTCATTTTCTCCTACGGGCTCAAAGGCCGTGGGTGGCACATTAGCACCTTTAATGTTCCTTTGTCTTGGAGGCATGCTTTGCGAAGGGATTGCTTCTTCCCTTTTCTTTACCTAGTCCCCATTGAAGTCGCCAAAATGTGAGAGTGCTTTTTTTCTTCAGCACTATGGCCCAAGGATCCTAGGCCGAATAAAATGTTCTTGGTGGACTGGGCTCGATTCACCGCAGCTAAAGGGCTGTTTAAGAACCGAGTGGTGCACAAAACAAGCTTCCTACAATACAAATAGCTAACAAGCTTGAATATCTGTATTGAATGACATTTTAACAGTAAAGGAATTGCACAACAAGTAAAATACAATGTAAGAAAAAGGTTAGGGATCCTCGAATTAGTGAGGTGCATTTTATTGATTTCCCTTAGTTATGATTACAATGCTCACTAAGACGTGATACAAGGTTCAACTAAGTTCAAAAATTACAGCCTTTGATAGCTATTCAAGCTTCCAAAACTTGCAAAGTTTGAATTTGTTGAATTCGAGCATGTGCTATAGTAGCTGTCGCTGGGATACCGGGAGCGGTTCTCCTGTTTTCTCTTAATTTTACAGAGTTCTTTCTATAATTTTATTAGACTTTAGAAAATGACTATGAATGCCTTAATGATCTAATCGAAAATGAATCTTTATCTCTGAATTCGAATGCCCTGTAGCATGGACCCCTTCCTCCTTTTATAGCACAGCTTCGGGCTCCGGGGTACTAACGATTTCTCCCTTTTGCCCCTTAGAGTTCGTGCCGTGCCAGGTTGCTCAGGGTCATGTCGTTTGCCTTTTCTCTCATAGTTTCTTGCTTTTGGTGCGACCAAATGAAAGTCCCTTAGCTAGCTTTCTATTCCTAGACTTCTCTGTTGGCTGGTCTGAAGCTATTTGGCTTTTTCTTCTCAACACTCCAGCTTTTTTAGTGTACCCTTCCTTGTCACTTTCTCCAAATGGTCGGAACCAGGCTCCTGCGTTTTTGCTTCGTACCTCCTGGCTCCACTGCATGTCTGGAGTATGAGATCCGCATGCCCTTTGTCTTTTTATTTCTCTTTGAATTTGCTTCAATCTTACTTCGCGCGTCTAGAGATCCCCTGACTCTGGTGACTTCTGGGATCCCGACCCAGTTCTTCTTACTGGGCTTTCTTTGGTTTGCTGGTTTTACCTGGTTTGGGCTTTTTTGTTCTTTCGTAGGTCTCTGGATTCCAATCCTCTGGGCCCTTTGCCCTTTTTATCTTCTTTCTTTTCCCTTTTCTTTATGGTGTGAGCCCATCCTTCCCTTTTCTCTCTTAGTTTTATTATTTATTTATTTTTTTTGTGAAATGAGCCCAACGTTTTACTTCTTTGAGCCTTAGTCTGTGACCAATTAATTTTGAACCTCAACAAGCCATTATCTCAATCTCACAAAAGTACTAGTAAACATTGAGCCAAATTGTGGAGTTTTTTCTCGAACGTTTTTCAATATTGTAGATATAATCATTTATTAACATGGTAAATCATTTAAAGATTACTCTAGAAATAATTTCCACATAATGCTATATTTGTTTTGGGTTCACAACTAAAGATAAGTTTTTTTTTTTTTTTTAGAAGATAAAGATGAGTAGATTAATAACCAACTGTCCACCGCCATTGTTCTAAATTCGAAGTTAATAAGGTAGTTTCTCGCCATAAATGAAGACCAACTTTTTGTTTCTTTTAATTTAGTTAAGAAAAAAAAGATTGTAAATATCCTACCTCCTTTTACTACATTGTACAAGGGCATTTATGTTACTTCAAACTTTTATTTTTCCCGAAATAGAAATTTCTCTGGGGATTTTAATGGGCTTTTGTCCTTATATGGAACAGCATGCGTTGTTTTAATTTCGCTTGCAAAGTCTTCTGGCGGTTTCATAACTCGTATTCATATATAATTCATGGGAAATGTTACCGAGGGTCTTAATAATTTAGTTAAAGAAAATTTTTATGAGAAAAAAAAAAGTAACTAATATTTTGACATTTTTTTTTATTTCTCATAAAATTGATGTCAAAATTTCTTTTAACAGGATTCTTAACCAATACCCTAAATACATTTGTTAGCATGACCTATAATATATTGCTTTTATCTATCACTATTCAATATTTCTTTCTTTTTCTTTTTCTTTTTTCTTAAAAAAAAAAGGTTTTCGGTGTGAGCTCATCGATCCCATGCCATGTGATGCTAATAAATAATACTACATATATAACATGAGCCTTGTTGAAGTTATTGCTCGAACCACTCATTTCTCAATGCTGAAATAAAGACTCCTACCATCAAGTTATACCCTATATAGTGTCACTATTCAGTAATCCGGACATGGCCATTGGCGTACGGTTCAAAAACCTAAATCAATGTATTACCACGTGCCCCCCAAATCTATGTCCAAATGCCCTTCCAAAGATAAAACAAAATCCGTTTCCACCAAACAGTATGGTATTGGGCTAATAGAATTTAATAAGGCCACGATATTTATGAGCTTTTGCATTTAAAATATTGAAAATGCTTAAATACTACTGTGAATTTATATAATTTTTTTTTTTTTACAAAGATGTGTCATAAAATGCTTAAATTACTATTTATAAGTAGGGATGGTAATGGAGTAGGGCGGGGCCGAAGGATGAGGTCTTCGTCTCTACCCCGTATAATTTTGTCTTGCCCCATTCTTGCCCCGCCTCGTGTGATGGAAAAAACTTTCTCATTCCATTCCCACCTTTTAGGGCCCTGCAAAGCCCCGCTCTATCCCGTAAAACTCTATTTTTTGTTAACTTATCCTACAACTGGTACAATTTTTTTAATGAAACCTATTTCATTAATAAAAATATACTTGAAATTACAACTAAATTTATCTCATCAAATCAAATCATTTTTTAGAAAAAATTGAATAATATATCCAAATGTTTAACAAAACAATCATAAAAAAAAAAAAAAAAAAAAAATCTCATAATATAACACATAACAAAATAACGGTAAAGAACCACATTGGGTAGAATAAAATAAGCTAATATTGATATGGTTGTTTAAATAGTAGGGTTTTAAGGTATGAAAAATTTACAATTATAACTCTTAGCAACTCGGGGTGGGGTCGGGACAGGGAGGGGCTGGGCAGGGTGGGTTTAAAAATTCTAAACCCATCCCCGCCCCGCCCCGTGGTGCGAGGCTAAAATCTTTCCCTATCCCGGCCCCACCACCTTTGCGGGGCAGGGAAAACCCGCGTGGGGCAAAGCGGGGAGGGGCGGGTTAAGTGGGGTGGGAAAAAATTGTCATCCCTATTTATAAGTGACACATTAATTTGTAAAATCTACTAAAGAAAATTTATAATATTATAGCATCACTCTAAAATTTTTAGTCAATATCTTGAAATTAAACCACTTTCGAAGAATTCATCTGTATAATTATTTAATATGGGTATAGAGAAATACACACACTTTAATAAATAAAAAATTGATTATCACCTTGCATGTGGTATTAGTTCATTTTTAGAACTTCTAATTATTAATAATCTAGTATGTGTAATATACTGTGAAATGGGATAGTCATAGTATATCACACATCACAGACAAAATAAAATGAAATACAACCAAGTTTAAAATATGGCCACTGAATGGGGTCTAGAAGTTTTGGTACAATGATCATTGAATTTGGATTTGAATTGTAAAAGAGCCGACATGAGAGGAGAAATGTTGGTTGGGTGACTTTCCTGCTGAATTGTTGGATTCTGTCTAAACTGATAGATGGTATATTTTAGTGGGAATTGATTAGATCAATTTCTAGGTATTTTGTTAGTAAGTGATTCTTGTAACCAAGCAAATGTGGCGTTTTTTTATATATATTTATTTTGAGTCCTCCTACTGAGAACGGTTTTGGTCTCCAAATAAAGAAGAAGAGAGAATGAGCCAGTGTGCCCCTAAGTAATACATATTTACCTCTTAGGATGGCCTTCCAAGGCATATGATCCCTTCCTAATATATGGTCAAATACTAAAATTTTGGCCTTCAAGGAATATGATCCCTTCCTAATATATGATCAATCACCCAGACTTTTTTGGCCATATAGGTTAGGCAAAAAGAAAGAAGTATATTGCCAATAAAAATTGTCAATCAGCCCATAGGTAGGAGCTAATAAAAATTATCAACTAGCTCATAGCTTTGAACTAACAAAAATGAAAACGATCAGTATTGGATTGGCCATGGGCCATTTGTCTGACTCATTTCATATCTCCCCCCTTCTAAACCTTTATAAGTAGAAAGGAAAAGAGCATATCATACTACTAAGTTATGTATTTTAACTAGTTGGCATTCCTTAAAGCGTTCATAATATCTAAAATTTAAATCTTCTTGTAACTATTAAATTTTATATACATACACACAAAACAAAACAAAGTTACAAAACAAACAAAAAAAATATGTAAGTTGTACTGGTCAACTCTCTCCTTCAGGACACAAATCAAGGAATTACTAAAATAATGTGGTGATAGGCTTTTTGTGTCATTAATAACGATGTTTTGACGGTATGGACTATTTTGACACAATATATGATACTAATATTAGATTACGCACTTGGGACTAAAATGTCATTTTTAGATGGTTAGATAATGAGAGAATATGATTTATAGTTCAAACCATATATGTGGTGCCCAAACCCAGGGGTGCTTCCTTCAGGGACTAAGAATTTGGGCTCCCAATTTATTTGTTGGTGGGTTTTCTTACGCTCCTATTGGTTGTTGCCTCAAATGCTACCTTGATAGCATAACCCCCTCACCTTTGTGGTCATAAGCCTAGTTCTAACCTACCCTCTAATTTCCTTTCTCACTTGAAGTATTGCTCTCTCTCTCTCTCTCTCTCTCTCTCTCTCTCTGTGTTTGCCAACCCCCTCTCCATTCATCCCACCTTCTCTTTTATAGTCTCCTCTTAGTAGGGGTCCAAATTATTACTTTTGCATCAATTCCCACGCGATTTCACTTCTGACTAGAATTCCAAGGAAAATGGTTCTTTCTGAGAATTCTCTTGAAACTTGTTCCTGACGCCAAATAACGTTCGGTAGCAAACTTCTCAAAGGCACTAACTATGCTCAGGAATAGACTTGAATTTGACCATCCCCTCTTTGCCCTCCCTTGGCTTGTTAGTCAATATTGGACCAAACCCGACCCAGACACAGTAGTTTTTTTCTGAGCGCCAACCTTACACCCTTGCGCATTTGTCATTGGGGTGAGCCTATCCCTACAATGTTGGGCCAATTTCAATTACCTGGGATAGCCTTGATTACCCAGGCTAGCCTTGAGCCTTGGTTGTCTAGGCCATTCTTGTTCACCTAGGCCCAAGTCCCCAAGTCCCTACAATATACACGGGACACACATAAGACTTTTTTTTTGCAGGGGGAGGGGGGGATAAAAGGTTAGAAAACCAAAAATAATGTATTTAAATTTCCAAGGGTACATGTGCAAAAAAAATAGTGTGTAATTAACCTTGCCCTTTAAATTAAGATAATTAATATCATAATTTGAGATAAATCAATGGTACAAGATTAGAAGGAAAAAAAAAAATCCGCGCCACCCATTGTTCTTGGCATGGAGCATGGTGGTAAACTTGACTTAAAGCTAGTCTTCCTTGTCTTTCCCTAATTATTTAGTACCCTAGTCTTGACTCTTGAATCTTGACCTCTGGCTCTCCTGTTATTTTAATTATCGAGTTCCGAGTTCCGAGTACCGACCTTTGTCAAAAAATCCGAAGCCATGGCCTTAATAGCAATACCTCCACAGCTAACAACGTTACAAAACCTGTCACCTAGACCTTTTACTGCTCCACCATCCAAATTTTCCTTAACCTCTCCTCCTACTCCTAATGCTTCCTCCACCTCCACTGTTACCTTTTCCTATTACCCAACAAAATCAGCCAACTCTGTCTCTGTCAGCAATACTACTAGTACTAGTAGAAGATCGAGTCTCGTTGTGAGGGCCTCCACTTCGCCGTTCGGCCCAAATATCGCTGACACCCTAGGTGATGTTAGCGTTTTCACCGCTGCTGGTGACCCCGTCTTCTTCAAGGACCTCTGGGATCAGAACCAGGTGTGTATGGCGTATGCGTGTGATTTTGTGTGTGTACATGTATATACTTTTTTGAGTTCCATTTCTGAAGATTGGAGCTTGATTTATTTTGCTTGCAGGGAATAGCTGTTGTTGCACTTTTGAGGCACTTTGGATGCCCTTGCTGGTAATTACTAATTAGTCTTCAACACCTGCTTATTGACAACAATGTTTTTCTTTTTCTTTAAAACCAAAGAGCTTGACTTTGTTTCTGACTTGTTAGCTATTTTGGTTGTTTTTCTAAGTTGGGAACTTGCTTCTTCTCTGAAAGAAGCGAAACCAAAATTCGACGCAGCTGGTGTCAAATTGGTGGCAATTGGTGTTGGCACTCCTAACAAAGCTCGGATTCTTGCAGACCGGGTCTGTTTCTTTCTCCTCACATTTTACCTGAATGTATTTTCAGCACTAGTTTGATACTCTAATCGGCACTTTTGATAAATAGTGGGGGAGGGCGGAGGTGGGGTTCGAACCACATACATCAGGCACCACAAAGGGTGCCAGATTCACTAGGCTATCACTTAAAACCTCTAATTGACACTTTTTTTTAACTCTTATTTATACTTTTAATTTAGAAAATTGGAAGCTTTGTCGAGATAGCTATGTTTTTGCTCTGAAAATTTGAGGTTAGAAGAATAGAAACCCAGCTGAACTACTCTAAACAAATTTATACTCTTCAATAAGTTAGGTATAAACATATTTTGTCATTGATTTTGAATAGACTTTCTATCCTTCATTTGATAAAATCATTTCCCATTTTTTAGTTGGATGGTGTCATCACTACTCTTGCAAATAGCACATTCACCATGTTAAGTAGGGGCTAGTATTATTTAAATGTGCCTAGTATCTTGAGTGTTGGTGCAATGGAAGTGCTTAAGAAAAATGGTGCTAGCCTTGACAAACATAATTGGATAAAAATAAAATAAAATAAATCAATTCTATGGTAGGCAGGGGCTTAGATGTTTCAAAACTAATAAGTATTTAAAGTGCCTATGAATAATGAATTGTGCTTAAAGATCAGGGTGGCTGTCTCGACTCTTTGATATTATTTCTAAGGTAGTGAGTTTGTCCTGTTTTGGCATTCATTTAACTTTCTTGCAATGAAAAAGCATGAAGTCATATATAGCCAGTCACTATCACGTCTTGTGGCTTGCTTGTTTAATAAAACAATGACACTAAAAAATAAGCATGATTGAATGACTATGATCGTTGGTGTTGTTCATATGTTTGAAAGGTTTCTTCAAAACTTTTAAGAACCGTATAATGGGCTGAAAGTCATCTGGTTTCATCTCATCAAGCACGGCTATTATGGTGGACTCATATCTGTTTAAATAAGCATACCATGTGACATGACAATGGCATACATCATTAATTGCTTTACTATTAAATGGAGGTTGTTTTGAGCTATTATTACCAATAAAGCTCAGTATTTACAGCTTCTTTGGATGGAAGAGAAGAAGAGGAATAAGATTTAATAAACCTTGTTTGGTTGGATGTTATTTAAGGGGGGAGGGGGGGATGGATTTGAAGGGGTATCATATCCCTCCTAACCTCTTTTTTATAAATATCCCCAAATTCAAGGAATTTGGAGGACTTAATATTTAAAAAAAAATGTCAATTTTCCTTTGAGTCAAATTATATCTATTTCTTTAAAATTAACAAATGAGGACCATAATTGTCAATTTATATAATCACTTCCTTCCCTGATTTAATTTTTAAAACATCAAAAAAGAGGGGAGGGATATCTGTTCCCAACTTAATAAACATCCAAACAATGGGAGGGGCTAACCATTCCCCTACTCTCTCCTCTCCTTCCCCCTCTTAACCTCTACTCTCCTCTCCCATACACTTCTAAATACGCTATTAGTCTGCTTGGTCTAGTTTATAATAAAGGACAGGTCCTAAGGTAAAGTTTTTTCTTTTGTTAATGGTCACTGAACACTTGCATGTCTAATTTATCATAGTGAAATTTGTTACAGTTGTTCATTATTTTCATATAGTTGTATCTCGCATCACAATTCTTGGAAAGATGCATCAAGTCAAATTTGGACACTTGATTAAAAAACATCATTTTGCTGCACTTCAGAAGTTAATCTAGCATGGTAGCATGTTTCATTTATCATATTGGGTAATATGCCTGCCTCAATCCAACAAAAAAAATGCTTTCCTCTTCCTGAAAAAATGAAATGAGTTTTTCCTCAAAACAGATATTCGGTCAATCAATGTTGGAGATACCGAGATATTGAAGTTTCAATGACATAGTTAAAATACCAACAAGGCTTTAGATTATAGCAGAATGTTTCAGATTGGAGATGTAATTGCCAATAGATTTTTAATACAATGGAAATGGCAATATTTCTGCTGACACTACTGGCAGATCTGAAGCCATCATTGCATTTTGTTTCTTTTAAGGTAAAACAGTTTTACGATTGGCCTTTACTTGATCTTTGAAGCTGATTCTTCTCCCTGATATTCAGTTACCATTTCCAATGGATTGCCTTTATGCTGATCCTGAGCGCAAGGTAAAATGTTGTGTAGTAGTACATTATGATTTCCATACGTGATATCTCCTCATTTAGCAATTGTAAAGTGTGACTGAAGTGTAATTTATTTCAGGCATATGACATTTTGGGCTTATACTATGGTTTTGGCCGTACATTTTTCAATCCAGCTAGTGTAAGCATTTTTTCAAGCTTTTTGTAAAGTTGTCTCTTCTTGGGAGAGTAGGATTAGCTGCGGATTTGCATGGTGTATAGGATGATGTTTCTGCCTTAATTCTGATGCATCAGGCCAAGGTGTTCTCAAGATTTGAGGCTCTGCAGAAGGCAGTAAAGAACTATACCGTTGAAGCCACCCCAGACGATAGAAGTAGTGTACTGCAACAGGTTCAGTTATTCTGTTCAATAATCAAGCATTGACCAACTATTATGTCCTTCAATTTATTTACTCAAGGCATTTGCATGTATTTATTTCTCTGTTTTGTTTATATTAGGGAGGAATGTTTGTATTTAAAGGGAAGCAGTTGCTGTATGCACGGAAAGATGAAGGGACAGGTGATCATGCCCCTCTAGATGATATTTTTGAGGTCTGCTGCAAAGTTCCTGTTGCATAAGGCAGTGCAAGCTTTCGCTTCATATTTGATCCGGTGAAGCGTATTTTGAAATGCTGTTGATAAGTTTTTAGTGGGTGACACTTGCATAATAAAATAATGGGAAATGCTAACGAGTGCCTTTAATTAATAATCCATTTAAAGAAAGTTTTTATGAGGAATGAAAAAAAGTAATTAATATTTTGACAATTTTTTTCATTTTCTATAAAAGTGGTATCTAAACTTTCCTAAAATGGATTATTAAAGAGTGCCCTAAGGGCACTCGTTAGCATGACCCTAAAATAATTTATGCCTAGTAGAATCATGGCAGCAATCATATAGTATCTATATATAGGTCTGTATAGCTGGTCAAATGCATATACTCTGTTGTGATTATAATGCTGACCAATAGAACGAATAAAACTGTAATTAAATGGAATAAACGAATTGCATTAAATAGTGACCTTGTACTATATAGTGTTGTTGCATCGTCAAGAATATCTGCACTCTTACTACCCGGAGGACGTACAAATCACTTAAGATTTCCTTTCGAATACCCATAAATCCTTTCGAGTATGCAACATGTACATCAAACAAGGTACACAACTTGCAGAGTTGATCTCTTTGATGAGCTTAATAATATGGGATGAAGTACCTATAGATCATAAATATGTATTTGAAGCGGTTGTTATATCCTTAAAAGATATCCTATCAATCAGTGATCCGAGCTTAAAAAATACTCCATTCAAAGGAAAGATTATACTTCTTGGAGGATGTTGAGGAATATTTCTACGAGGCCAAAAAGAAATCAACTGAAGTTAGTTGTCTGACTAAACTCTAGTTGTCTGACAGGGTCTAGTCGTCTGACTCCAGGAACTCAACTGATAGGGTCGATCAAATGACCAACTGATAGGCATCCTAGTCATCCAACAACCCAAGTATATGGATGACCCCAAAGATAGTCTCACAAATGTACAGCCCGCCTTCCACTCCAAACTTGTGTATGTGGAAAGTCATGTACATGAGAGCCGTCATGTCGCCAAGGAGTGCTCATTCCCTATGGGTCATCAAGTACCTTTCCTGACACCATGTGATACAATTCACCCTGATAGATGTCACGTACCTAGGGGTCGTCAAGTACCCTCATTGACACCATGCTATACGATTCGCCTTGATAGTTGTCATGTATCAAGGGGTCATCAGGTATCCATCCTGATTCCATGCGATACAATCCATCGTGACAGTTATCTATTTTACCTTTTGAGTTCTTAAAGTCAAAGTACAATCAAAATCTAAGTTAGCTTCTAATTGTAATAATATAATTTTACACAAAGTGTTCATTTTAATGCTAAATGACTCATTTATAATATTCAGGGCGAAAGTCGAGATAATCACCTTATCCTTATTATTATTGACTACTAGCTGTAAACCCATGTGATGCGTAGGAAATTTTGACATTGTTTTTTTAAAAGTATTTTTATTGATAAGTGAAAGAAGAAATAAGTACATGGAACTTATAAGTATTAGTCTTAAACTCAAAATTATATATTTGTTTTTCTAATGGAGTATAATTGATATAATGAAATAAATATTTTGTAAGCTAAGCGGTCAATGATTGTTGACTTGAATTATAAACAGTTTGCTTTTATAAATCCCATTTATAAACAGTTTGCTTTTTTAAAAACTCAACTTAATCAAGACAAAACTTTTTATAAATGTCCATGTTTTTAACTTGAATTTTTGTAGGAAAGAGAAATGAGACCATGGTCAAAGCAACATTTTTTTTTTGAGAACCCAGTCAAAGCAACATTTAGATGTTTACATATGAACATGATTTAGTTTGCAATTGATCATACAGTCTATGCTTTTGTTAGTTTGTAAAAAAAGTTATGTAAATTATGTAAATATCTAGATCATACATATGCTCATATGCTAAATCTGGTTTGACAGCATCGTTTATTTTTGTAATGCCATGGAATAATGAAGAATCACTTCATTATGTTGAGGTACTACTTGGAATATCATCTTAATTTCTAGGGTAAATTATAATTTACACCCCTCAAGTTTGGAGGTGATTGGATTTTACACCTTGGATTTTACCCCTTATAGATTTCTAAATACATGAAATAATTGTAATTAATTGAAGCAAATTTGGAGGAAAAAAAGGAGAAGAAGAAGAAAGAGACAAAAGCTAAATGCAAATTACCCTATTAAAGTGCCACATGGCAGAACCTCATGCTCTCCTGCACAGGGTCTTTGCTTTTATATAGATAAATTGATGATTAATTTCCGATACTTAAGACCGAGTTACATGCTAGTTCACTATCAACTATGGTAACATAACATTTGTAAAGCAATCTAAACAATAAAACTTCTATAATTAATTCTTAACTAGTAGCAGACCCATGAGTTGTGCTTGATGATTTTTTTTAGGGTGGTCTCATTAAATTTATTTTTTAAAATTTGAACTAATTTAATAAAGAATAATGTATTTCATAATCATTTTTTCATTTATTATAAGAACAATCACAAATGTAATATATATATATATATATATATATATAATTTTCGTACCGAAATGAAATGAATACAAATTTTCTTAGAAATTTAAAAGGTAAGTTAGCGAATATATTTATTTTTTAATAAAATTTATTTATAACATTTTGTGCAGGGGCGGAGCCACATAGTGGCTTGGGGGGGCCGTGGCCCCTGCCAAAAAAAAAAAAAAAATCATTAGACTATGTAGAAAAAATAATTGCCCCTCCCCCCCCCTCCTCCCAATATTGGACAGCCGGTTCCCCCTACCTATTTCTCAACTATTCTCCCAGCCCAGCCCTATCTTTAGTTTTAGGTACTCTAAATAAAACAAAAAGTTGCTGGCCCACTTCATTTAAATACTCAAGTCCAAATAACAACAAAATTTCACTTTCTCTCTATCTCAAAAAACCCACCCACTGACCCACGGAATCTCTTATTCCCTTTTTACCTCTTATTCTTTTCTTTTGTCTTCTTTTTTGATACACTTTCAGCACTAGTACCGCTGCCTACCAGCCCCCAAAACTCCAGTCCTCTGTCCTCACAGTCATAGTCCAAAAAAAAAAAAAAACAAAATTCTGACAAATTTTTTCTTTCTTTATCAACTGATTCAGCTTTAGTTTGGAACTTGGTTATTTTATCTTCTTTGATACACTTTCAGCACTGGTACCGCTTCCTACTAGCCCCCAAAACTCCAGTCCTCTGTCCTCATAGTCTGGAAAAAAAAAAAATTCTGACCAATTTTTTCTTTCTTCATCAGCTGATTTAGTTTTAGTTTTGGAACTTGGTTGTTTTATCTTCTTTGATACACTTTTAGCACTGGTACCACTGCCTACCAGCCCCCAAAACTCCAGCCCTCTGTCTTCACAGTCCTAAAAAAAAAAAAAATTCTGACCAATTTTTTCTTTCTTCATCAGCTGATTCAGCTTTAGTTTTGGAACTTGGTGACTGCCTGATGAGTTTTCTTCTCTTTCTTAAGCATTAGACATTCATGATTCATCTCTTTTTAGTGTCTTTTTTTTTTTTTTTTTTCTCAACTATCTACACCTAAATATTCACATGCTCTTTATATTTCCATAGATTTTTAGAGAAATACATGATTGAAGGCATGGGGAGATTGTTTGTGATGAGTCTTGAAGGGAAGATCTAAAGTTGGAGGCAGAGGCAGTAGGCATTGCCACACGGGTGACCCATCTTTGCACTTTGTGAAGAAAAAGTTTCTAAGGTAAAATTGTTTTGATTTATTACCTATTTTTGATTAGTTAGATATCATGTTGTTGTGGATGTGGCTGTGGGTGTTGTTAAATTGTTTGGTTTATGTTGTGTACCAATACTTGTGTGTTTAATTTTTGTTTTTGTTTGAAGGGTTATTATTAATTAAAGTCGTATTAACAATGGGTTGACTGTTTAAATTATAGTGGAAATTTTGTTTTTTCATGAGTATGAATAACATTCATATAACTAAGTAAAAATTTCTAATTAAAATTTAATTTTTAAAGTTCTTTTCAGGTTAATTTTTGAGTCATATTCTTAAAACTAAAAGAATTATGAGCAAACGAAAAATAATTAATGCATTATTTAAGAAAAAAGATGTTAGCAATTCAGAAATTAGGACACATGTGGCTGTAGAAACAAATGTTGATGCTTCAATGCCCTGATGAACACCCCTCCAAATGTTCAAGAATTCAATCTGAAGAGATAGATCGTGATCCAGGATCATGTATACAAATATGTGAATTCCCTATCAACAAACAAGATGAAATCCGACGAGCTTATCTCAAAGAAGGACTATATCAACCTAAAAATATAGACTATCCATACAATGATGATACTCATCGTCGTCGATTTCAACCTTCATGGTTTGAATCACATAAGGATTGGTTGGAATACTCACCTTCAATGGATGCGATATATTGTCTACCTTGCTACCTTTTTAATAAGAAACCCATAGGTTGTCTCGGATCAGATGCATTCATTTCAACAAGTTTTAATAATTGGAAAAAGGTGAAAGATGGAATGAATTGTCCTTTAATTCGTCATGCAGGAAAAGATCCAAACTCCCTACATAAAATTGCTGTGAAATGTTGCGAGGATTTAAAGAATTATTCACGACATATTGACAAGCTAATTAAGAAACAAACGTCAAAAGAATTAGAGAATAATCGGTTGCGGCTCAAAACCTCAATAGAGTGTGTTCGATGGCTAGGATTCCAAGCTTGTGCTTTTAGAGGTCATGATGAAAGCCTTGATTCAAAAAATAGAGGTAATTTTATTGAATTGATAAAATTCACATCAACTTTCAATGACAAAGTAGCTAGTGTTGTCTTGGAAAATGCTCCAGGAAATGCCAAATATACATCACTCACAATTCAAAAGGAGATTTTGCATATTCTTTCTAGTAATGTGCAAAATGCTATTCGTGAAGAAATTGGGGATGCAAAATTTTGCATTATTGTTGATAAAACCCGAGATGAGTCCAAGAGAGAGCAAATGGCCATTATTTTGAGGTTTGTTGATAAAAATGGTTTCATTAAAGAGCGTTTCTTTCATGTTGTGCATGTTAGAGATACTACTGCGTTGACCCTTAAGAAGGAGATATGTGCTGTCCTTTCTTGTTACAACCTTCACATTGAGAATATTCAAGGTCAAGGGTATGATGGAGCTAGTAATATGTGTGGTAAATGGAATGGATTACAAGCTTTATTTCTTAAAGAATGTCCATATGCTTAATATGTACATTGCATGGCTCATAGGTTGCAATTGGCTTTAGTTATAGCATCTAGAGAAGTAAAAGTTGTTCATCAATTCTTTGATCATTTAACTAATATTATCAATATTGTCGTTGGTTCTAGTAAGCGTAATGATGAATTGCAATATGCTCAAGGGGAACAAATTGAGAATATGATTGCTTCTAATGAAATTGAGACTGGAAGAGGAGCAAACCGAATTGGTACTTTGCAACGGGTTGGAGATACACGTTGGGGATCTCATTTTCAATCTATTTGTAGTTTGATAAAAATGTTTGATGCAACTTGCAAAGTTATCAATACTATCTCTGAGGAAGGGGCTAATTATAAACAATGTGGTGATGCTGAGGGAGCTTATCAGGCATTAACATCATTTGAATTTGTTTTAGTTTTGCATATGATGAAAGGGATTATGGGAATTACTAATATTCTTTGCCAAGCTTTGCAACAACATTCTCAGGATCTTTTAAATGCCATGCATTTAGTTTCAACTACAAAATCACTTATTCAAAAGTTGAGAGATGATGGATGGGAGCCTTTACTTGATAGTGTTACATCATTTTGTGGACAACATGAAATTGATATTCCTAATTTAAATGCTCGTTACACTAAAGCTCGAGGTAGATACCGTCATCAAGATGAAGCTTTGACAACAACAGAACATCATTTAAGAATTGACATATTTACAGTTGCAATAGATTTTCAATTGCAAGAATTGAATAGTAGATTTTGTGAGCTAACAGTAGATCTTCTCACTCTTAGTTCAGCATTAAATCCTAAGGATGCTTTTAGATCATTCAAAATTGGTGATATTTGCAATTTGGCTGAAAATTATTATCCTCAAGATTTCACTGAGCAAGAAATTTGTATTTTGAAGGATCAATTGCAACATTATGAGCTTGATGTAACAAAGCATCTAGATTTTCAGAATATGGGTACAATATCTGAGCTATGTAGGAGATTAGAACTTTCAGGGAAGTCTAAATTCTATCATTTAATTGATAGACTGATTCGTCTTGTGTTGACTCTTCCAGTTTCTACAACAACTACAGAACGAGCTTTTTCAACTATGAAACTATTAAAAACAAGACTTCGCAATAGAATGGAGGATGAACTTTTGGCAGATAATATGATAGTTTATATAGAAAAGGAAATTGTCGGGAATTTCACCATGGAAATGATTATGGATGAATTCTATTCCATGAAAAATCGTCGTCAGACATGATTTTGATGTGAAATGTTTTTTTTGTGTGGATATTTTTGTATATGTCTATAGTGAACTAGACAGTTTTTGTATGTTCATTAATGTTTAAGATATATCAAATGAAATTTCATATTCAATAGACTTATGATTTATGTTTTTTATATCAATACTTCGAATCGGCCCCCCCCATGTACAAATTCTTGGCTACGCCCCTGATTTTGTGTATCATTAAAAGTATATAGAATTTGGAAATTATTCTTTTAGTTTTAAATAAACTTTCTCAAACCTAGTTTTTTCTATCCTACAATCCAAAATACCAAAAAATATATCTTAAAAATTAATAAAAGTCAACAAAAACTACAATTCAAAATAAAAAAGAAAGGGAAAAATAGAACTCACGTCAAAGTCAAACTCTTTCTCCCGAATATGTAAAACATATTAAATGTAATGTGATTGTGGGTTCTTTTTCTTTGACATAACACAGGTCCAAGCAGAAATAAGGATTCTGGGCCTTATGCTTAAATTTAGTGGACTGGGCTTGGTTTGCGCAACTAAGTTGGGCTGATTACGAACCAAGTTATGTGCAAAACATGGATCCTACAATACATACACACTAACACATAGAAAATATATACGTATTGCACAATAAGGAACAATAAAGAATGATATAAGTATAGGGAAAGTGAATAGAAAATGCTTCATCATTTTCTTAAGTTTTTAATGCATTATGCTCTTATTGCACTAGGATATATTACAAGGTCCAAATAAGTTCAAAATCACAGACTTAGATTGCTCTTTAGGCTTCTAAGACTTGTGAGGTTTGAATCCCTTTGAATCTAAGTGTATTCTCTAGTGTCTGTCTCAGAATCCCGGATGGTGTTTTCCCTCTCTTCTCATTTTTTGAATTCTGAAGGAGTTTTCTAAATGATCTTTTCTCTCTGATTCACTAATGTCGAATGTCTTTCACTATTGGCTCCCCTTCCTTTTATAGTGCCCTCTTAGGGTTTTTGGTGTACCACTAATTCCCTTCATTTGCTACACTGGGTACTGGAACTAATGTTGTGTTAGCAACATTGGTGGTTGGTCCCTTCCTTATTTTCTCACTATTTTCCCATTTTGAGGTTCCCTCTCCAAAAGTCTCTAGCTGGCCTTCCTCTTTTGGGAGGTCCTAAGGGTTGACTTCCAACTTTTCTTTTCCCAAAACTTCTATATACTACTTTTCAGACCCAATTTTTGACTGCTTTACCTTTTGTCATTTTCTCAAAATGGGCAGATTCCTTTTTGATGAGTTAGAAATTTACGATCGTCATTAAGATGATACCGTCATTAACCAAGAGATGACGCCAGGCATTTATTACGCTCATTGATGACAACACGTAACGGACGAAGCAACAGTCACAGAATGAGCTGTGAACTTCAGACAAAGATTCTGTAATGCATTAGCCGTTGAACATAAATACAACAATTCATTGCCCATTGATTAGGCAATCAACTATAAAAGAAAAGGCAACAGAAGTTAAAGGTACACATAAAATACTTTACAAAATCACTATCTAGTCTATTTCTCTCTAAAATCTTTCTCCCTTACTGACTTAAGCATCAGAGGCGGTTTGGCTAACACCAGACCGGCGTGTTACTCTTCTACCCAATTCATTTTGTAGGTTTTTCCTCCAACAAAGACGACCCCAATCACAGCTTCGTCCATCCGCTAAGACAAGGAGCTCAACTGCTAATTTTTTGCATCATCAGTTTGGCGCCATCTGTGGGGACACTAATCATTCAAGCTATCTTTCCCAATGACAAAAGAGTTCCTCGTAATACGAGATGGAAGCAGAGATTGCACCTCAGCTAGACGCTGTGCAACAACAACAAATCCAAGCCCTCTTGGCTAATGTGGAAGAGCTAACTCGCTAGAACGAAGAATTGCGAAAGACAATGGAATCCCAAACGCAGAACGTCGGTGAACAAGCGAAAACCAAAATGAAGAAGAATTAAACTCTTAAGCCAACAAGCGAGACAGGACCTCAGGAGAAGATTCCGCTAGGGTGGAGAATGAGCTTCGCAACATGAGGAAGGAGATGAATAAACTGAAAAGTGCTATGAAAGGCAAAGGCGGAGAGAATTTGGATATGATGATTTGAAGGACGGACTCACCATTCACTACTGAATCGTCCCCTTCCACCAAAATTCCATCTCCCACAGTTGGAGTCGGATGACGGTTCTAGGGATCCTTTGGATCACATCGAATCATTCAAGACGCTGATGCTATTGCAGATGACCCCAGATGAGGTGATATGTAGGGCATTCCTAACAACACTGAAAGGAGCAACCAGGGTATGGATTAGTAAGATACCTTCAGGAACTATTGCAGATTTTGAACAACTTAGCAAGGGTTTTGTTTGTCATTTCATTGGGGGGGCAAAGACACAAAAATCCAACTGGTCATCTTCTCAACATTCAACAAGCAAAAGGAGAATCACTAAGACAGTACGTCACCCAATTCAATAAGGAGTTGTTGTAGGTAGATGAAGCTGAAGATCAAGTTATCTTAACAACCTTCTAAGCAGGGTTGCTGCCAGGAGATTTCTTCTTCTCAATCACTAAAAGTCCACCAAAAACAATTGCGGAGTTGCTCCGTAAAGCTCAGAAGTACATGAATGTAGAAGATACAATGCTCGTAAAAGAAATGAAAGGAAAAAGGAAGAGAGATAAAGGAACAAGCAGCAATCGCGATAAGAAGGAGACACGAAATGTTAGGCAGACCATGGGGAAAAAGAAGGAACTTCTAGATAGGAAACCTAAGTTCATTAACTTCACTCCTTTAATAATGCCAATTGAGCAGGTCCTTATGCAGATAAGAGATGATCTCTCCTTGCGATGGCCGAAGCCAATTAGCATTCCAGTAGTAAAAAGAGACAAGAACAAGTACTGTAGGTTCCACCAAGACCACGGGCATTGTACTGATGAGTGCAGGAATTTGAAAGACCAAGTGGAGACTTTAATCAGGCAAGGGAAGTTACAGAAGTACTTTAGAAAGATGGAGCCCCACAGGTACCAACAAAAGGACTATCAGGACAAAACACCAGAGGTAGGAGATAGGAAACCCCTTGCGGGAGAGATAAAGACGATCTCAGAAAGACTAACGGCAGACGGAACACTGAAGTCCCTAAAAAAAGCACATGGGAGAGAAGTAAACAGGGTCCATTCGCGGCCCCTTCCAATGAAGATGCCAAAGAATGATAAGCCAGATATTGTCCTCTCATAGAAAGATGGTTGCGGCATCAGGCAACCTCATGATGATCCATTGGTAATCATGCTTAGGGTATAAGAGTTCAATATCCACTGGGTGCTACAACGAAAACTCAGCAGATATCATTTACTTGCCTGCGTTTCAGCAGATGAAATTGGATAAGGAAAGGATCAGGCCTTTCACCTTGCCTCTAGTAAGCTTCACAGGAGATAGAATTGTCCCTAGGGGCATCGTCACCCTAACCGTAATTGCAGGAACTTATCCAGCACAGGTCACCAAGGAAATTGATTTCCTCATAGTTGATTGCCCTTCAACATATAACATCATCTTGGGAAAACCTGCACTCAACAGACTAAAAGCAGCAACGTCAACGTATTACTTGAAGGTGAAGTTTCCAATAGTCCATGGGGTAGGAGAAATCGGAGGAGACCAAGTACTAACAAGAGAATGCTACCAAGCTGCCTTAGCATCTGGAGAGAACCACACCTGGGTGATCAATGAACTAGAGCCCATTCTTGAATCATCAGAAATACCACAAGAAGTTGAGATCATCCCAGGAGGTTTGACGAAAGTATTGAAGATCGGAACAACACTCCCAACTTCAAAGAAAGAGAAGATGATTTCCTTCTTACGGGCAAACCAAGATGTTTTCGCTTGGAAACATGAGGATATGCCCTGGATTGACAGGAAGATCATATAGCATCGTCTCACTGTCAACCCAGAATGCAAACCTGTACAGTAGAAATGGAGAATATTTGCACCAAAACGCAACAAAGTTGTAACTAAAGAAGTAGAGAAGTTACTAGAAGTTGATTCCATCAGGGAGGTCTTCTATCCAGATTGGCTAGAAAACATGATAATGGCAAAGAAGAGCAATGACAAATGGAGAATGTGTGTCAACTTTACAGACCTGAATAAGGCCTGCCTAAAAGATAGCTTCCCCTTGCCGAGGATTGACCAACTGGTAGACTCAACTGTTGGATACAAGCTTTTAAGTTTCATGGACGCATTTTTTGGATACAACCAGATTCTTATGGACATAGACGATCAAGAGAAGAACTCGTTCGTTACTAGCCAAGGGTTGTACAGTTACAAAGTTATGCCATTTGGATTGAAGAATGCAGGAACCACCTACCAAAGATTGGTGAATTGTATGTTCTCTCACCAGATTGGAAGGAATGTGGAGGTGTACATAGACGATATACTGGTGAAAAGCAAGGACGAAGCCAACCACTTGGACGATTTAAAAGAAACCTTTAGCACACTACATAAGTACAATATGAAATTAAACCCTGCAAAGTGTGTTTTTGCTATTGCTTTAGGAAAGTTCTTGGGATTCATGGTGTCCTAACAAGGTATAGAGGCAAATCCAAAAAAAAAATGAAAGCAATAATTGAGGTCAAATCACCAAAAACACTGGAGGAGGTGCAGAGTTTGACAAGAAAAGTTGCAGCCCTAAACAGATTCGTCTCTAGGGCAACGGACAAGTGCATGCCATTTTTCAAGGTATTGAAAAAAGCCTTTCAGTGGACTGACAAATGCGAGGAAGCCCTTGCCAAGTTAAAGGAGTATTTGACGAAACCACCTCTGTTAAGCCCCCCAGTGATGGGAGAGAAGTTATACCTCTACTTAGCAGTATCCAACATAGCAGTAAGTTTGGCACTGATCAGAGAAGAAGGGAACGTCTAGAAGCCAGTCTATTATACTAGCTAGGCATTCTAGGGAGCAAAAGCAAGCTACCCAAGGATGGAAAAGATAGCTTTTGCATTATTGGTCGCTTCTAGAAAACTCCGTCCTTACTTCCAAGCACACCCCATTGTTGTCATGACAGACTAACCCATAAGAAAGACGATGAACAAGATAGATGCAGTAGGATGACTCATTCAATGGGCAATTGAATTCAGTCAATTTGACATCGAATATTGGCCTCGAGCAGCAATCAAAGCCCAAGTGCCAGCGGACTTCATTGCAGAATTCACTTAACCCTGTAAGGAAGAAGAACCCCTTTATGGAAACATGGACAATCCAAACGGATGGGTCAGCCACGAAGAAAGTGGGAGGAGCAGGAGTAGTTCTCATATCTCCAGAAGGAGAAATGTTGAAATATGTAGTCAGATTGCAATTCACAGCAACAGATAACGAGGCAAAATTCGAAGCACTGCTAATAGGGCTAAGTCTAGCAAAAGCTCTAGGAGCAAAGAGTCTTATCGTCCAAGCTAATTCTCAACTAATAATTGGACAAATGAAGGGAGATTACGAAGCCAAAGAAGAAATAATGTAGAAGTACTTGAAGATCGTCCAACTATCACAACATTTTGACAACCTAGACTTTGTGCAAATCCCGTGGGCCAAAAAATGCAGAAGCTGACTTCCTAGTAAGATTAGCCTCGTCAAACGACTATAATGTGACCTCTGAACTATGTATAGAGATTAAGGGGCAACCAAGCATAGAAGGTGAGCAGGTTTTGAAGATAAAGGAACAGGATGAGTGGATCACTCCCATCATCTGTTATTTGAAAGAAGGATGACTCCCTGAAGATAAGGCGGAAGCAGGGAAGATACAGATCAGGGTAGCCCGCTTCGTCATCATTAACAACGTGCTGTACAGGCGAGGATATTCACTCCCCTATCTAAGATGTGCTAGCTTAGAAGAAGTGGATTATGTGCTCCGTGGGATCAATGAGAGAATCCGTGGAAATCACGCTGGAGCAAGATCTTTAGTAGGAAAGGCGCTCAGAGCAGGATATTACTGGTCAACTTTATAAAAGGACGCATACGACATCGTCAGAGCATGTGATAAGTGTCAACGCTTCGCAAATGTCCAGATGAGACTAGGAAAGACGATGACACCCATATCTTCACCATGACCCTTTGCCCAATAGGGAATTGACATTATGGGCCAATTCCCTCTAGGGAAGAAGCAACTTAGATTTCTGATTGTTGCAATTAATTACTTCAGAAAATGGGTAGAAGTAGAACCAGTGACAATGATAACGAAGGATAAAGTCACAAGCTTTGTATGGAGAAACATCATCTGCAGGTTTGGAGTCCCACATGTCATAATATCATAAAATGGAAAACAGTTTGACAATCCCAAGTTTTGAAAATTTTGTCAAGACTTAGGAGTCAAGAACCACTATTCTTCTCTAAAACACCCTCAGGCCAACGGCCAGACAGAAGTAATGAATAGAAACTTGCTCAAAATTATCAAAACTCGGCTTAAGGGGGCATGGCCTAAGGAACTAAAAAATGTCCTTTGGGCATATAGGACAACCACAAGAGTTCCAACAGGAGAAACACCATTCAGATTGACATTTGGCATTGAGGCTGTCGTACCAGTGGAAGTGGGACTAACGAGCTTCCAAGTCAAAACTTATGAAGACAAGAAGAACCAGCAAGAGCTTAACGGTAACCTGGACCTAATTGATGAAGTTAGAGAAGAAGTTATGAAGCGAATGGCCAAACACAAGGAAGCAATGGCCAGATACTACAACAGAAAGGTTAAGGTAAGAAGGTTCAACACAGGAGACTTTGTCCTTAGGAAGGTATCACAGGCAACAAAGGATCCATCCCAAGGAGAACTAGGACCAGCTTGGGAAGGCCCCTACGAAGTAATCCATCACTCTAGAGAAGGCTCTTACTACCTAAAGTCTTTAGACAGCCAGGAATTACCTCGACCATGGAACATAGAACACTTGAAGAAATACTACCAGTAAGGAATGCTTTACATTTTAAGTTGCATACTCTTCATATCAGTATGTACGACAGTTATTACTTTCTTCATTCATAAGATCAATAATACATGAAAGCATTATCCATGAGTATTTATCATTGATTATCCATGAGTTATTTATCAATGAAAATGTGTACAACACCTAGGAGTTATCCTTGGGAGACGTCCTAAGAATCCCCGTCATTAAAATTTCAAATCAAAAGCTGTCCACACATAGCCTACGGCATCATAGCCATCAACGTTGTTAATACACAACTAAATCAGAGTTGTTTAAACACAGCTAATACGATCGTCATTCAAGGACGAATAAACAAAAAAAAAAAAAATTGTTAACCTAAAGACGCTCTAATAGCACGACTTTAAGTCATGAGTACAGTGCAATATCGTCATTCAAACATGACTCAATAAAAAGTTGTTCAAACACAACTAAAAAATACTAAGTTGTTCAAACACAACTAAGATCATCATTCAAACATGACTCAATAAAAACCTATTCAAACATAGCTAAAAAAGTTAAGATGTTCAAACACAACCAACATCGTCATTCAAACATAACTCAATAAAAAGTTGTTCAAACACAGCTAAAAAATGTTAAGTTGTTCAAACACAACCAACATCGTCATACAAACATGACTTAATAGAAAGCTGTTCAAACACAGCTAAAATACTAGATTGTTCCAAATGCAACCAGAATTGCCATTCAAACATGACTGTTCCAACATAACTAAAGAAGAAGAGTTGTTCTAATACAAGCTATGTATAAAAGAGTTGTTTCAGCACAATTAGCATCATCATAAAAGGTTGTCCAAACATAACCTAGCGTAAAAGGAGTTATTTGCTACGACTAAAAGCACAAGGTCCCTAAACCTATCTGTCATTGTCAAAGAGATTGTTCAATTGCCTAAAACAACGGGCCCAAAGAAATTGTTCAATTGCCAAAACAATGGACCCAAAAAATGAAGAAATAAAGATTGAAGAGAGACGAGCTCATCAAAATCCTTGACTGACTCCAAATATTCCTTTACTTTCTTAGCACGATGCTGATACCTCTTCTTTAGACGAGGACTTTGGGAAACTACAAATGAAAACACAAGTATGTCACATACCAACATCACTCATAAAAGAAAAGAAAAACAACAGAAAGATGAGAAAGACGACTAGACACGGGAACTCCCCAACTATGAAAAAACTTGGGGGCTTCATCCAGGTCCTCACCAGGGACGAACTCCCAACCACTTCTAGAAACAAAAAAAGAAGTTTGGCTTCCAATTTCGAAGAGACGATGGGTAATCGAGTATCAACCTAGAAGCCCTATCCCATGGCTTAAACTCATAATAGTCGGGGTCCTTTGACTTTCTCAGACGATAAAAATGAAGGAATTCGTCCTTCCTGATGACATCACCATCATTGGCAAACATCCACATTACCATGCAAGAGACGATAATCCGCCAAGAGTTGGGCATTAATTGCGCTGGAGCAAGATGCAAATAAGAAAAAAAAGTTCCCTAACAAAGGGATGAACAGGGAAATGAAGGCCACTAGTAAAATCGGCCTCGTAAAAACAAACCTCGTCAGCATAAGAGTGACAGGCTCTCTCTTCATCACTCGGGATCTTAATCTTTTCGGAATCAGGGAATTGAAATCTATCCCCAATCCGTTTTTTTCTCCTTTCCTGTGAAGGAACACGAAATTGTCCAGGCTTTATAGGGGGTGGAAGGAGAAGTAGCCTCCGAAATTACACGGTTATCAGACGAGGATAACCCCGTCTCCAAGTCACTAGACCTAACCTCAGACATCTTTAACGACCTAGCTACCTTAGCAGAATGGGAAACTAGAGGGAATAATGAAGAAAGGACAAATTTGTATGGATAGCCCTTCCCTATGAAGAGACTGGCCCACTTGAGGCACTCTCCCTCTACACAGGGCCGGCTCCATGAATTTGGGGGCTCTAGGCGAAAACTTTAAACGGGACCTTTTATTATATTTAATTATAAATTCATATTTTTTTTTCAATTAAAATTTATTTTTCTTGCTTTTTGAGAGGCAAAATTACTAATTAAATTTTTGCATTCAAGTTCCGCTAACATTTTCTTTTCAATTGATAATATGGCTAATCCACTTAATCTTTCTTGTGACATAGTCGATCTTAAATAGGATTTTATTAATTTTAATTTTGAAAAACTTCTTTTTGCAGAAGCAACTGTAACAGGTATAGTTAGTAATATTCTGAAAGCAATACATGTATTTGGAAAAGATTCTAGCCTCTTTATATAATTTAGTACATTAATTGGAGAGTTTTCATTTATTTGCAAAACTTCTTTTAAAACTTTTAGTTCTGAAAATAAATCTAAGCCATCAATATCAAAATAAGTTTCATGTGTGAGAAAACATTCAAGATTAAGACAATTTTTTTTTCAAACTATCCTCATCTAGTGATTTTAGTTTTTCAAAATTAAATAAAAAACCAAAAATATTTTCATATATTTGAAATTGTTCAAACCTACCTTCAATTGAAGAAATAGCTTGATCTACTATATATAAAAAATAATTAATTCTAAAATATTCTTCAGCAGATTTTGTTGTCTCATCATTGACATTCTTATCAAGCTGTTTCTTCCTACGAATTATATGTTTTTTACGAAATGTTAGGTTCTAAGGTCTTAGGATTTTATGTATTTAGAACTCTAATTTGTAATGTTGGCAAACCATGATCAAAACATTGTATTTAGTCTTATTTAGACTTGCTCAAAGTTGGTTTATTCTTGTAAAGTTGGAATCGAGTGGCTGCAGAAGTACTTGGGACTTTCGGCCTGGCTCGATCGATCGAAGAATAGACTCGATCGATCGAAAATCGCACAGGTTGATTTTTCTGCAGAATTTCCAACTCAGCCCTACTTCATTAAACGTTTAGGGTTTTATGTTTTTACCCTAGGTATATAAACGAAACCCTAGCCACGTTTTTGAAGGTTGTCCATATTGTATTGTTGCTCATACATTGCTATTTTGTGTGAATCTCTTGTGAGATCTTTGAGGAGCTTTCCTTTACACAAAACTTAGGGTTTTCATGGTAGAGATAATTTCAACATCTTGAAGATCATTACTGTTGCAACCATTGGAACTTAAAAGAAAAGCAAGCGGGAAGCTTGTAGCTGATTGAGGAATTCAAGAAAGAAGTAGTCCGTGGATTCGGAGCCTACGCGTGGTCGTGTCAGGAAGTTCTACTAGTGGGTAGCATTAGGAAGTCGAGCGGGGAGCTTGTAGTCCTTTTGTATGAACTTCAATTCTTTCATAGTGAATTCAGGTTAGCCTTGAGGATCGGTGGGTCAAATCCTCCCCAGGTTTTTACCGTGTGGTTTCCTGGGTGATCATATCTTGTGTTATTTATTTTCCGCTGCATTATTATTCTTGATATGATTGTTTGGATTGTTTTAACCTAGAATTGCTTAATTTGACTAAGTAACAACTTGGCTAATTAATCTAGGCTACGCAATCTGGTTGTTTAAGGGGTCTAAATAACCTGTCAAGTGGTATCAGAGCAGGTAGCTCTTTTTGAGATTTTTAATCTCTGAGCTGATCCTTGACCCCTGTTGTCATGGAGCATGGACACTCTCTGTTTGTTCCTCCTCATTTTGATGGGAACAACTATGCTTATTGGAAAGTAAGGATGAAAGCATTCCTGAAATCCATAGATGAAAGGGTTTGGAATTCCGTTGAATACGGATGGGAGAAGCCCGCTACTCCTGTGAGTGAGTGACAAACTTCTCAAAAAGAAGCAGCAAGCTTCAATAGCAAAGCTATGAATGCTATCTTTAATGCTGTTTCTATGGAGGAATTTAAGAGGATCTCTAATGTTGAGGTTGCTCATACTGCTTGGAAAATCCTCCAAACTGTGCATGAAGGCACAAAGGCAGTTAAGATAAACAAACTGCAGCAATTAACTTCTAGGTTTGAAAGCATTAGGATGTCTGATGATGAATCCTTTGATGAATTTTATGCCAAACTGAATGATATTGTTAATTCTGCTTTTAATTTGGGTGAAATCTATGATCAACCTAAGATTGTTAGGAAGATTCTTAAATCTTTAACTGAAGACTTTAGACCCAAAGTGACTGTCATCACTGAAAGCAAGGATGTGGACTCCATCCCTGTTGATGAGCTTGTAGGATCTCTTCAATCCTATGAGTCTGACCTACCTAAAGTGAACAAATCCAAATCAATGGCTCTTAAGTCAGTTGATGATGTTGATGGTGGTGGATTTGATGATGAGCTCTCTGCTACAGAGATTGCCTATCTTGCCAAAAACTTTAAGAACTTTCTTAGGAATACAAATAGAAAGGCAAGAGGTACTTACACTGCTGAACCTAGAAATTTTAGGAAGAATGATCCCATTAAGGTTAACAATTTTGAAAAACCTAGAGAAAATTTTGGTCAATCTTCTAATAACTCTTTGGGTCCTCAGTGTTTTGGCTGTCAAGGGTATGGTCATATGAAAGCTGAATGTCCTATATTCTTGAAGACTAAGGGTAAAGCTATGGCTGTAACCCTTAGTGATAATGAGGTTTCTGATGATGAGTCCGGTGGTGACGAGGATGGAAACTTCATTGCTTTCACGGCTATTGCTATAGTCAATGAAAGCATATCTGCTGAAGAGAACCCTTCTGATGGGGAACTCTCTGAAGATGCAGATCTCCAAGAGGCCTATAACAAACTTTGCAAAATTGCTGCAAAGGATGCTATGAAAGTTGATCTTGGCCTAAAGAAAATTGATTCTCTTGAGCTTGAAAAGAGAAATTTGCTTGTTAAACTGTTTGATGCTAATGAGCTTTTGAACAATGTTAAATCTGAGAACATGCTTTTGCTTGATAAAGTTAGAACTTTGGAACATGATTTATCTGTTGCTAGATCTGCTAGTTCTAAACTTGATCACATGCTGAATGTTCAAAAGTATCCTTCTGATAAAACTGGTTTAGGATATGTTGAAAGCATCTTTGAGTCTGGACCACATTCCACTACTTTTGTTCCTTCTTCTTCTTCTGAGCCTTCTGTGAGTGAGGTTGTGAGTGAAACTGTCAAACCACCTGTGAGTGAGGTAGCTAAACCTGTAGAAGTTTCACCACCTAAGAAGATTAGGGTAGACTTAAGAGAATCTAAACCTAAGGAGCCTACCAAATCTAAGGACAAGATGCATGGTAAACCTGCTTGGGTTTGTCATTATTGTGATAAGTCTGGACACATTCGTCCTAACTGTTACAAGATTCAAGCTGATAAGAGAGCAAATAAACCAAAAGTGCCTGTGACTCAAGCACAAGATCCTATGACATTAATTGGTGAATTGGTAAAGGTGTTAAACCTTTATTCCACTCCTGGAGTTGGTAATCACTCGAATGTGAATAAGAACTCCAATGCTCGTGGTGCATCTAAAAAGTTTTGGATGCAAAAGACTCGAACTAATTGAGTCTTTCTGACATGGTCCTTGTGCTTCATTGCTCTATTCTTTTGTGACCATTGTTCTTTGTTTTTTTTTTTTTTGTTTTTGTTCTAGGACTTGCATTGCATTACATTCATGCATTTCATTCTAGGATTTATTTGTTTTCTCTTTTAATAAAAAAAAAAAAAAAAAGGAGGAAGCAAAATTTATGTTGAACATGATGTTTCTTGATTTTTGAAAACAAGGTTGGTCAATTTATTTACACATAACATGTCTTATGTACCTTGTTTAGCTTTGATGAGCTTATTTATTGCACTTTACTAGTTGAAGCTTTGTAGTGCATGTTGTGTGGGAAAGATGTTTATGGTTATTAATTACTTTGTCTTGATCTTGAAGTCACATGTTATTTGACTGTCGGACTTGATCCTATTGAGAAAGGAATAAATAACCATCTCACCACTGTTCACTAGCCAATCATGAACACCTTAGTGCATATCATAAGATTTTGTGCTCGAGAAAGTGTAGCACATGCACAAAAAGAACATAAGGTGTAGCCTCTGTTAAATGCTTAGTAATTAAAACCGGTGTGTACTATTAGGCTTGATGCCAAATTTCACCTAAATAATGGGGCAAAAATACAAGAAACTTACATGATTGCAAGCTTTTGTTCTAGGAGATGTGGGAGTTATAGGATGTAACTCTTTAGGTGATAGTCTCTTTTAAATTCTATGTGATGAATTTTGTAGACTTTGTGATTGATTGCTATTCACATATCACCTTACATGTATCTCAAGTTTTTGCTAGTATCACACACGACACAAGTTACTCTTTGTTAAACATTGTACATGCTAGTGTGTGTTTTTGGTCTGACCAACCAAGTTTGAAAATATCTTGAGATTTATGCACAACATTTTTGTTGCTTAAGAAAATTCAATGAGAGAATGATTGAAATATGTTTTGAGAAAATTGGGTTTAAAATTTTGGGTTTTTGAAAAAGCATTCCATCTCATACTCATGCATTTTGTTTATTCAATTTAATGCTTTGAGGAGTTATTTTCAAAATTAGGCTTGTGTTTTCAAAAACTGTGATTTTTTCAAAAATTTAGTGAGCCTCTGCCCATTTCGATCGATCCAGCCTGTTTTTCGATCAATCGAAAAAGTGCTCTCATTTGTCTTAAAATGACTGTGCTTTTCGATCGATCGAATATCGTGGAAAAGCTTTTTAAAAAAAGATCAAATCTGACTTTTTTAAATACTTTTCAAATCTTTTTCAAACTTTTCCTTTCTCTCTCCGACGAGGCAAGCCAAATTTTTCCAATTTTTGTCGTTTTCCTCCGAAGTTTTTGCAAAGAATCTCTTTCCTCAAGCCGGTAAGACTCTTTTGCCCTTCCTTTTGAATTTATTTTCATTATTTCATGCATAAATCCATGCATTTAAGGGAGATTTTCGGACTTTACATTTTTGGGATTTTCTGTTGATTCAAGCCTTATTTTATGAAATTGATCATTGGGTTTTTGTGGGGACACATCATACTAATGATCCTTTGTGGTTAATTTGATCAATTTTGAGTTTGATGAAAAATTGAAAATTCTAGGGTTTGTTCTTGATCCGAATTGGGGCTTTTGTTAATTTGAGTAGAATTTGCTGAAATTGGCTTGTTGTATTGATGAAATTGATTATTCTAATCTATTCTTCAACCTTGTGTAATGATCAATTCATCAATTTGTTGCAAAAATTTTTCAAGTGGTTTCAAATTTTTGGGATTTTTGATAGAAATTCCTTGTTCAAGCCAATTTTGTCAAATTACTCTCAATTAAACTTCATTGATCACTGCATTTAGATCATGCATCACAACATTTTATTGTTCATGCATCATATAGATTTTTGTTCTATATTCTGTATTGTGCTAATTTGCAGTCTGCCCTTGGTTTTGTTTTCTCTTTGTGGTTTTCTCTTTGTGTCTCTGTCCTTTCCTTAGCACTATGCCTAGGAAAACTAGAGCCCGTAGGAATGTTCCCTCACCTTCTCCTTCACCCCCTCCATCCTTTGATAGTGAGAAGTTTTCGAGTGAGAAAAATCAAGAGATTTTTGAGACGCTAAACCTTAAGAGAAAGATTTGGGCTGAGCGTTCTGTGCGGTTAGATGAACTTGATCCTGCCATTAGGGCAAATTTTGAGCGTCGGGGTTGGTTACCCTTGGTGGATGTTTCTGATCCTCCTCCACCTTCTGCCTTGATTAGAGAGTTCTATTCGAACATCTCTATCCGCATCTATGATTCCAACACTCTAGTTAAGAGTTGGATATGAGGCGTAGAGTACACCATTACTCCTCGGGTAGTGGCTGATGCTCTAGGGGTACCATTGGTCCAGCATCCTGTCTATCCATATGATGAGTCTCCCGAGATTAGCGATGTTTTGTCTTACATCACTGGTACTGCTGTCCAATGGGGTTCTGATCCTCGGATCACTTCTGCTGAGCTCTCCGGGTTACACTATCTATTCTTTAGGATAGCTTGTCATTCGATCTGGCCTATTTCCCATGTTCACACCATTCCTCTTGAGAGGTGTGTATTTCTGTACGCTCTAGTTACTGATGCTCCTATTAGTTTTCCCCATCTTTTTCTTCGTTCTTTGAACGAAGTTTATAGGAGTTCATCTACTACTCATGCTCTTGTACATCCTATTTTCATTCATAGGATTCTTCTCTATCTTGATCTTAGTGGCTTTCCTTCCTCTGAGCCCGTTCATGTGATAGCTCCTATAGGTGCGTCTTTTCTTAGACAAAGGGCCGCTCATCTTCGAGCTGGTTCTAAACACCCTAGGTCTGAGCCCTCTAGTAGTGCACCTCCTCCTCCTTCTTCTTCTGCAGGTCTTGCTGGTGAGGATATTACTGATCCAGTTGGTGATGATGATGCTGCTGCTGATGTTCCTCCACCTCCTTCGGCCGACTTCGATGTTCATCGTACTTTGGAGATTGTCATGACCGTTCAGGCGGCTCATGGTCAGATTTTGGTGGACTTGATGGACGAGATTCGTGCTCTCCGAGCTGATTTTGCACGTCTTCATTCACACTCACCACCTCCTTTTGATGGCGACTTGTGATTGCCCTTTGGCATTCCGTCACAAAAAGGGGGAGTGGAGTTTTTGACTTGTAGTGTGTTTTTGTAGTTAGGGGGAGTTTTTCTTGTTTTAGAGGAGCTTGTGGAGTTTTTAGATTGTATTTAGGTGCTTCACTTTGTATATCATTTTTGGGGATATTCATGTTAGGGGGAGTAACATTGATTGATATACATGTCATATTCATTGATTCTTGTTGCTTTGTGATTCACTGCTTATTGACTTATATTTATGAGTTGTTCATTCTTATATGTCTTTATTTTGTGTTGTGTGAATCTTACAAGAATGTTATACCTGTTGTTTTACTCTTTTCTGTCACATATGCGTTTATGTGTTTGTTGAGTATTTCAGGATTATACAGGTTGATTCAACTAAGCTGCTGTCTACACTTGCAACTATGGATAGTAGTTAGGCTGAATTGAATTTTATGAGCATTATTTTTGTAAAGGGCTTTTCATTTGTAAAACTTTGAGCTGTTAGTTAAGGTTTTGTCACGGATTGCCAAAGGGGGAGTTTGTTAGGTTCTAAGGTCTTAGGATTTTATGTATTTAGAACTCTAATTTGTAATGTTGGCAAACCATGATCAAAACATTGTATTTAGTCTTATTTAGACTTGCTCAAAGTTGGTTTATTCTTGTAAAGTTGGAATCGAGTGGCTGCAGAAGTACTTGGGACTTTCGGCCTGGCTCGATCGATCGAAGAATAGACTCGATCGATCGAAAATCGCACAGGTTGATTTTTCTGCAGAATTTCCAACTCAGCCCTACTTCATTAAACGTTTAGGGTTTTATGTTTTTACCCTAGGTATATAAACGAAACCCTAGCCACGTTTTTTAAGGTTGTCCATATTGTATTGTTGCTTATACATTGCTATTTTGTGTGAATCTCTTGTGAGATCTTTGAGGAGCTTTTCTTTACACAAAACTTAGGGTTTTCATGGTAGAGATAATTTCAACATCTTGAAGATCATTACTGTTGCAACCATTGGAACTTAAAAGAAAAGCAAGCGGGGAGCTTGTAGCTGATTGAGGAATTCAAGAAAGAAGTAGTTCGTGGATTCGGAGCCTGCGCGTGGTCGTGTCAGGAAGTTCTACTGGTGGGTAGCATTAGGAAGTCGAGCGGGGAGCTTGTAGTCCTTTTGTATGAACTTCAATTCTTTCATAGTGAATTCAGGTTAGCCTTGAGGATCGGTGGGTCAAATCCTCCCCAGGTTTTTACCGTGTGGTTTCCTGGGTGATCATATCTTGTGTTATTTATTTTCCGCTGCATTATTATTCTTGATATGATTGTTTGGATTGTTTTAACCTAGAATTGCTTAATTTGACTAAGTAACAACTTGGCTAATTAATCTAGGCTACGCAATCTGGTTGTTTAAGGGGTCTAAATAACCTGTCACGAAATATAGGCTCTATTTCCATTTTGGTTGCAATTTCTTTAGATGAATTCATAGCAGATGTAAATCCATCTTCTCTATATTTAAAAAAAAAAAAGACATGAGACCTTTTAATTGATCTATAGCAACATTAATATGCATGTCTTTCGATTGTAAATTTTTACTAACAGAGTTAATAGCAAATAATATGTCATACCAAATAGTCATAGCTAGCAAAAACTCAAAACTTTCAATCTCATATGTTGCTAAACAATCAGCTTCACTTTTTGTTTTGGGATCTTCACTTGTTTTTGCCAATTGTAACAAAGCATCTCTTATTTCTAGAACTTGAAATTTTATTGCTTTCACACTTTCAATTCGATTTTCCCAACGTGTTTGTGACAATGGCTTAAGAGTTAAACCTGTCACATTATCTTGTAAAATTTTCCATCGCTTTGTGGAAGAAGAAAATAGTGTTTATATACGTTGTACTACTCCAAAAAAAGATATAGCTTTAGGACAAGAATTAGCCATATCACGTAGGACAAGGTTGAGATTATGACAACCACATGGTGTGTAAAATGCTTTAGGATTTATATCAAGAATTCTTTTTTGTACCCCTTGTTTTTTCCCTTTCATATTAGACCCATTATCATATCCTTGTCCACGTACATCATTAATATCAAGTTCAAGATTTTTTATTGCATTTATAATTTCATTGAAAATACCTTTTCCAGAAGTATTATCTACCTTTAAAAATTCCACAAAATGTTCATCTATTTTTATCGGACTTATTGAAATATCCACACATCTTAGTATGAGAGTCATTTGTTCTTGATGACTTACATCGGGGGTACAATCAAGTATAATTGAAAAGTATTTTGCTTCTTTAATCTTTTTTATAATTTTACTTTTAATTTCATTTGCTAATAATTGTATCACTTCATTTTGTATATTATGTCCAAGATAATGATTATGGATTGCACCATGTTGAATACGTCGAACATGTTCTTGCATTACTGGATCAAATTCCGCAATCATTTCAATTATACTTAAAAAAAATTTCCGTTATTTTCTTGATAAATCTTTTCATTTTTTCCTCGGAATGCCAAATTATTTTTACCAAGATTTTTTGCCACCCCTATTATTCTTAATAAATCTTTTTTCCAATGATATTTCTCTTTCTTAATTTGTTCTTGGACATTTTTATCAATTGTTTTATTCTTCAATAATCTTAGTTCTAAATCAATCCAAGTATTCATATTAGTAATATGCTCATTGGTTGTTTCATGATTTTTAAGAATAGAACTAATAATTTTCCAATCCTTAGTTCCTCCATTAGCTAGTTGATTTGTATTAGATTTTGAATTAAACAACTTGCAACAAAAACAAAATACTTTATCTAGGTCTTTCGAATACAATAACCATTTTCTATCATGTTTCTCCCCATTTGGTAATTTTCGAATATAATGTGTAGTAGAAAAATGTCTAGAGTTCTTATCTATAGGAAAGTTTAGATCATCAACTCTTATTGGACCATTTTCTACTAACAAATCTCTTAATTTTATATCAATAGTTTTCCATTGACTTGGATCGAAAATATTTGTAGGAATATAATTAGGTTGATCATTAATATTTTCACTCTCCTCTAAATTATTTTGAGCTTCATTATCAAGAATGGTGACATTACATGTTTGAACATTATCATGACCACCTTTGTTATTATCATTTTGTTGTATATTTTCATTATCTTCTAACTCTTTTTGATGAATTTCTTGTTCATTTTTGAAACCTTCACTCAAATTTTCTGCAAGATTTTGTTTTTTACTAGTAATAAATTTGTCCATAGCTCCTTTTTGAGATTCAATTAGTTCTTCTCTTTGTCTTTTTTTTTTTAGTTTTTCATATCCAGATGGATATTTTCTAGTAGATATTTGTAATTAAAAAATATTTATGAATAAATGAAACACAATCTATAATAAAAAAAATTACAATTTAACTAGAATAATATAAATTTAATGTATAAAACAATAGAACCTGGTTTATCAAAAGCACAATTGCAGCTTTACTTAATATTATTGTAATTAATTCCGTTCCGTTCCGGCCGGAACGGCCAGAAAATACCATTCCGGTATGCAAACCGGAATGAGAAACCCCCCTATTCCACCTCGGATTAAATTCCGGGTCATTCTGGTCAATTTCGGGATATTTCGGTGAATTCCAGCTGAAAGCTCAAAAATGTGTTGAAAACACAAAGAGCTGTTTAGACCAAAAAAAAAAAAGGGTTATGGTTTGATTGATTTTACACTAACTTAATACTAAGTGTGGAATAGTGTAAAAGCGAGCGGATAAACAAACAAGCTATTCTAATCCATATTCATAACAACACAACAGTAAAATGAAAAGAAAAAAGAGTAGGGAAGAAGAATGCAAACACAAGATAACACGCCGATGTGTTATCGAAGAGGAAACCAAAGAACTCGGCCAAAAACCTCTCCGCCGCCCTTCAAGCGATAATCGATCCACTAGACAATCAGTTGGGATACATGAGTTAGCAAGAGACCCTCCAAGCCTAATCTACCCGATGTACCTAAGCCCTACAAGCTCTTGCTCCAACAAGGCTTCTCAAAACCGTGTCTTGTCTAGCTTTCCGGATCCCGCAATATGCCCGATTGCATCCACCAAGCTTCACCAGCTTCTTTTGGCAAATCTCCAAAGCTTCCCAAGCTCCAAAACACTCTCTACACTCTAAATAGGTGTGGGTTGTGTTTGGATACAAATCTTCTCTCAATGTAAGACAATGGAAGAGGGAAGGAGAAGAGGCTACAATGATTTCTCACTAAGGATGAGTAGCTCTCTCTCTAAAAGATAGATGGGCGTGTGTGTGTTGTAGAAAACCTATCTAGGGTTTTTCTCTCTAAATGGCCTCCTATACATTTGTGGGTAATGAGGGTATATATAGTATAGGTAAAGGGTAAGAAAGTCACACATTAAAATCCTCCAGACAGAATGTTTTGCGACTACCTCACAGGAAGGTCTTACCCGCGAGACACTCACGAAAACGACAGCCTGACACTACTCTTTAGCTTCCAGTCATGTGTTTCTCACATGTCCTTTTCATGGGAACCCTTCTCGCGAACTTCTCACGAGTTAGTTGCGAAATGCACTGATTCTTCAATTCATGTTCGATTCTTCACCAACTCAATACCAAACCCAATACAATAAAATCCCACAAAATACAAGGAAATAAATTAAAGCAATTACAACACTTTTTGTCATGGAATAAAGCCAACATAAAACATAATTGTAAATTACAACTTTACACCAGTCGAAATTGAAGTTTCGGTTGGAATGAAGTTAGCCTCTCTTTTTTTTTTTTTTTTTTATTCCTTCACCATAAATGTGAACTCCATATCAAACCTGCTACCAAATCATTTCAAAAAAAAAAAAAAAAAGAAAAGAAAAAGAGAGAACAAAAGCTCAAGTTTTGGCTACAGTAACCCGTTTGAAATGGTCTTCTTCACTTCTACAATCTGCACTACTTTGAAATTGGTCTTCTTCAGCTTTGCAATCTGCACTACTGCTGCATCTATAAACTTTCTAAGAAATAAAGTGAGGAATGAAATATAAGTGATAAGATTTTGAAATGAGGAATACGAGTAGAGAACCAATGATGGACCTAGCAGATGGTGAGTGGAGTTTAAGTTGAAAGGAAGCTTCTAGGAAGCTTCATGGTTTATAAGTATCCCACTATGTTTGTTTATTTACCAAAAAAAAAACCAAATTTGATTTTTTTTAATAATTAACCTAATCACTTTATATCTTCTAAAAAAAATCACTTTATTATTATGATTTTCCTTTAAAAAACTATATTAAATTCATTAATTTATAACATTTGGCTTAATAATAGAAATGAATAATAAATCTTTTTTTATTAATTACTATATATATATATATATATATATTTATAAAACAGTAAATCCCGAAACGGTACCCGAAATAAGCCGGCACCGAAATATTCTGTTCCAATAGACAAACCGAAACGGGCACCGAAATGGTATTCATAACATTGCTTAATATGATCACTTTACACTTTAAACCTGCACAAAAAAATTAAAATTAAAATTAAAAATTTAATACAAAGTAAATTATTCTAAATTTATAATTTTGTTATTAATACTCTTTTTTTTTTTGTGTAGCAGTAAACCTTTTTTTTTTAGCAAAATGTGTATGACTCAACTTGATCCACTAAGACTAAGACCAGCCCACTATCCCTCCATGGCTCCATCCCTCTAAATCTGATTTCTTAAAAAAAAAAAAAAAATGTGTAGGACTAGGATCACTGGATCAATACTTTAACTTCCATACCACTAATCTGATTTCTTTAAAAAAAAAAAAAAAGTGTAAGACTAGAACTTAGAATCAATACTTTAACTCTTTAAGTGGGTCTATTTGGACCATTCCATAGCCTTATAGAGAAATCTAAAGAAATCAAAATTTAAGAGAACAAACAAAAAAGAGTAAATAGTACAAGTGTACAACTAAGCTAAAGTCCAGCCAAAAAGAAGAATAAAAACCCAGCAGCAATGCGCAAACTCCTCTTCAAAAGAAAAAAAAAACCCAGACACCCAGCAGCAAAGATGAAGAAGACGAAAGAGGCAAAGGAAGAGAAAACAAAAAACAAATCTTCAGTGAACACGCCAAGTCTATTGCCAACACCAATTGATGAGTAAGCTAACTAATGAGTGTTTTTTTTAGAATCAAGATGGAGAGAGTCAGAGAGTGAGTTTTTTTTTTTCTTCTTTCTTTTTTCTACCTTTTCTTATTTGTCTCTTCTTTCTGCCTTTTGTAATCTTTTCTTCTACAAGCTAAACATTTCTACCGTTTGTAGTCTTTTCCTTTGCATGCTAAAGATTTGGTGATGGCCTGATGGGATTAGCCTTCATGTCACATTGTCACTTCAGCTTTTTTCTTGTGAGTAATGGGGCTTTGTGAGAAACGAGCCTTCATGGCTTGATGGGATTTGGTGATGGCTGTTTGTAATCTTCTTCTTCTTCTTCTTCTACTTTTTAATATTATATAATATATTATTACTATTTGGGGGCCCTCTTATAAGTGGGGGCCTTAGGCGGTGGCCTAAATGGCCTAAAGCTTCAGCCAGCCCTGCCTCTACAGACTCGAGTAAACAAACTAGGCGAGAAAAAAGAAAAGCTATTGAAGGACAATTAACCCTAACAGCAGAGTAATCTACCATGGAAGAACAGGAAAAGAAGCAAGAGCATGAAGAACTTTCCAAGGAATGCAGGATAGAGAAAGGAAGCTTGAAGGAGAGACAAACCCTAAAATAAAAACTGAACAAGGAAAGATTGTAGAAGAAAGGAAACAAGAGGGAAAAATGTGAAATTAGTGGCCAAAGCACGCGTGAGAAAATCGGGAAACATCTGCATGTTGAGAGCATCTTGACCGTACACGTGGCACTTAACTACTCAAAAATCAACTGGTCATAAATGCGTAGTACACAGAATACGAAGGGTCAGACAAATATGTTCTCATCTCGTCCAACAGACGAAGATTTGAACAAGGGGGCAGCTGATGAGTCAAAAATTTACGATCGTCATTAAGATGATATTGTCATTAACCAAGAGACGATGTCAGACATTTATTACACTCATTAATGATAACACATAATGGATGGAGCAACAGTCATAGAATGAGCAGTGAACTTCAGACAAAGATTTTGTAACGCACTAGCCATTGAACATAAATACAGCAATTCATTGCCCATTGATTAGTACTCAATTATAAAAGAAAAGGTAACAAAAGTTAAAGGTACACACAAAATACTCTATGAAATCACTCTCCAGTCTGTTTCTCTCTAAAATCTTTCTCCCTTACTGACTTAAGCATCAGAGGTGGTTTGGCTAACACCACACTGGGGTGTTACTCTTCCACCCAGTTCATTTTGCAAGTTTTTCCTTCAACAGAGACGACCACAATCACAGCTTCGTCCATCCGCTACGAAGAGGAGCTCAATTGTTGATTTTTTACATCATCACTTTCTATCGGGCTGAAAGATCCCCAGTCACCTTCCTTCATGGTCCATCTTCCTGGGTTCCCCAAGGTACCAGACCTTTTTTCATGAAGTGCTGGTTTCCAAGTCCTCTACCTTTTTTTACATCATTGGGTGGCTGATGGGACATATCTGCTTTCGTTCTTTATGTTCATGGGCATGCTCCCTTGAGCTGTCTTAATCTCAACTGGTCTTCTACTGCATATCTCGAGGATCCCAGGTCTCTAGGAATCCTTAAGTATCCTGGTTCAACTTTCTCACTGAGTTCCCTAGCAATTTTCTCTCTTAAGGGCTGGGCTGAGCTGAGCTTCTTTTTTCTTTGTTTCATAAGGCCCAAAGCTTACCTGTTCATAGGTTTGGGCCCCTTCGTACTTATTTTAGTGAATTTGGGCCTTACCCTTTCCTTGAAAGCCCAAATGGTTCTTAAATTTCAATTTTTTGTATTGTTTTGGGCCTTGATACAATATTGTGATATTTTGGACCTCAACAGTGATCAAGCCAAATATCAAATGCGTAATCAAAATTTTAACTTGTGATTGGGCTTTGAAGTCATGCTATAGAAACATGTGGTTAATCCCAAGTAAAAGTGATGGTTGTAACTTTATATATGATGATTATAATCTAATCCAAGAGCACAATTCCAAAGAGGAAAATAGTAGTATTATGTAAATATTTTCATAATCTAATCCAATATATGAATCATTAATAGATAAATAAATAATTTAAACACAAAATTGAATTTATATTCTTATAAATCTAAAAAATACACTAATGAGATAAGGAAGATAAAGAGAAATATAAATTATTCTTGAACGCTTAAAACAATTACTTAAGTATCTAGGAACATCATATAACAAAGACATAACAATTTGTTGCTAATTTGTTAAATAAAATATTTATAAATAGCGTGAGCGGACAAAAATTGGTCCCCGAGGTATTCTCCACGGATCACCACTATAATGTCTCACAAAACTAATTATAAGTAACAATAGGGAATAAACACTCCACAATAGGAAACTTAAACAGTTGATTTCTTTGACCACATGTGTTTCAATTTCTACTAAGATGTTACAACAGGAAATTCTTTCATTCCCGTGGTGTTACACACACTTTCTCTCTATCTTTCTTTTAGATTGTTCCTTTTTCTTTTTCTTTTCATTTGCCTCTCTCCCCCCCTTTTATAATGACATTCTTTGCTCTTATCTCTACAACTATCTTATTGCCAGCCAGATTCTCAGGGATATTTTCCTTTACGTTATTGGTTTCTTCCCCACCTTTATCTTGGAACTCTAACTTTTGGGGGTTGTTTGTACTGTTCAAGCTATCTCATATGCATTCAATGCAGCAGAGGTTAGGTAAGAATCCTATCATTAATGCGGAGGCAAAAATCTTCAACCTTCTTGCGTGTTCTGGAAGTTTCTCATGGTTCCAAGCATCTTTTGGAATCCATATGTGGTTCATCCATGCACCATTCCTCGGGTAAGGCTAGTTCCTTACTATCTCCACGAGAATGACTTTCCTATGTCGCTCTCTTCTTCTGTAGTACTTAGGATGGCCTAGCTTTCTTTCTTTCTTTCACAGCCTCTTGTCCCCTGGGCCTTCCTTCTATTATATAGGCTAGGCCCAATTCGTTCCCCGCGGCCCAGTTACTTCTTAGACTTAAGGCTTAGATGGGGACTCTTCCACTCCTCACAAACAGTGAAAGGAAACCGCATAAATATCATCTTCTTCAACTACACAAATTGTTATTCATTATACTTTATTTATAACATGATTAGATTGACAACAAACATCATTCATTAAAAGTATTTAGTATTGTAAATAAAATGATAAAAAAAAAACAGTTGCATCAAGGAACACATATAATAAGTTAATAATAAGATAATTGGGGTACAAACCTCTTTTAATTTATCAAAATAGGGGTACAAACCTCCAGCAGAAGGTCTATAACGCACTTGATTTAGACACTTCTTATGTGGAAGTTGTTAGGTTGTATCTTTTATGCTATTAAAGATTAAACAGGATTTGTAATTACTTTTTTAGAGACATTTTTATTATTATTCTTCATTGTTTTCATTTTTCAATTATAAACATTTAAATTAAAATAGATGGACACATAAAGATAAAATTATATCTAAAATTAAAATTTCCTAGATGAATATGAATAAACAATATTTTTTTTTGTTTTACTTTTTTATTAATTTATTATTTAGTTATAGCATTAGAATTAAAAGTAAATGAATATTTAAAGTTAAAATCGAACTAAATAAATTTGTAAAATTAATATATTTATAAATTTAATATTATAAATTATTTAAAAATAAAAAATAAAAAAATAATGATGTGACGGAGAACCATATGGCTAGACAACGGTTAGCAAATTTAAATGCAGCATTAAATTCTACGGCTTCCGCTTTTAAATCCGCGCCACCCATTGTTCCTGGTAGAGTGATACACTTTAAAGCTAGTTCTCTTGTCTTTCTCAATTGATAGTGTCCTGGTCTCTGCCTCCTGGTATTTCAATTATCTTCCAAGTTCCAACCTGGGTCGAAAAATCTGAAGCCATGGATGTGAGGGCCTCCACTTCGCCGTTCAGCCCAAATATCGCTGACACCCTCGGTGATGTTAACATTTTCACCGCTGCTGGTGACCCCGTCTTCTTCAAGGAACTCTGGGATCAGAACCAGGTGTGTGTGTGTGTGTGTGTGTGTGTGTGTGTTCATAATCTCACTCCCTTTCTTCGTTCCATTTTTGGGTTTCATTTCTCAAAATTGGAGCTTATTTTTTTGCTTTCAGGGAATAGCTGTTGTTGCACTTTTGAGGCACTTTGGATGCCCTTGCAGGTAATTACCAATTAGTCTCCACACCTGGTTGTTGGCAATGCTTTTTTTTTTTTTTTTTAATCCAAAAAGCTAGACTTTGTTTTGACTTGTTAGCTATTTTGGTTGTTTTTAAAGTTGGGAACTTGCTTCTGCTCTGAAAGAAGCGAAACCAAAATTCGAAGCAGCTGGTGTCAAATTGGTGGCAATTGGCGTTGGCACTCCTAACAAAGCTCGGATTCTTGCAGAGCGGGTCTGTTTCTTTCTCTTCTCATGTTACCTGAATGTATTTTCGGCACTAGTTTGATACACTTGTGATAAATAGTGGGGGAGGGCGGAGGTGGGGTTCGAACCACATACATTGGCACCACAAAGGGTGCCAGGACCAATGGGCTAGGGCTTGAACCTCTAATTGACACTTTTTTTTAGCACTTATTTTTACTTTTAATTTAGAAAATTGAAAGCTTTGTCGAGATAGCTATGTTTTTGCCCTGAAAATTTGTGGTTAGATGAATTGAAATCCAGATCAACCACTCTGAGCAATAGCACATTCACTTGATAAAATTTGTCGAGATAGCCTTCATTTGATAAAATCATTTCCCATTTTTTAGTTGGATGGTGTCATCACTGCTCTTCCCAATTGCACATTCACCATGTTAAAGGGCTTGTATTATTTAAATGTGCCTAGTATCTTGAGTGTTGGTGCAATGGAAGTGCTTAAAAAATGGTGCTAGCCTTGACAATCATAATTGGATAAAAGAAAAAAAAATCAATTCTATGTTAGACAGGGGCTTAGATGTAGAGAAGATAAAAATTAGTTGAAATAGTACAGCAAGGTCCATAGATAATACTAAAAAGTGCAGTGAGACCCATAAATAGTAGAAAAAATAAGCTGAATAATAAAATAATTTTAAAGTGCCTATGAATTGTGCTTAAAGATCAGGGTGGTTGTCCTGACTCTTTGATATTATTTCTAAGGTAGTGATTTTGTCCTGTTTTGGTATTCATTTAACTTTCTTGCAGTGAAAAAGTATGAAATTGTATATGGCCAGTCACTACCATGTCTTGTGGCTTGCTTATTTAATGAAAGAGCGACACTAAAAAATAAGCATGATTGAATGACTATGACCATTGGTGTTGTTCATATGTATGAAAGGTTTCTTTAAAACTTTAAAGAATTTTAGGCATAATGGGCTGAAAGTCATCTGGTTTCATCTCATCAAGCATGGCTATTTTGGTGGACTCATATTTGTTTAAATAAGCATACCATGTTTCATCATTAATTGCTTTACTATTAAATGGAGGTTGTTTTGAGCTATTATTACCAACAAAGCTCAGTATTTACAGCTTCTTTGAATGGAAGGGAAGGAGAGGAATAGGGTTTAATGAACCTTGTTTGGTTCATCTGGTTTGTCTCATCAAGCATGGCTATTATGGTGGACTCATATTTGTTTAAATAAGCATACCATGTGACATGACTGTGGCATACATCATTAATTGCTTTACTATTAAATGGAGGTTGTTTTAAGCTATTATTACCAACAAAGTTCAGTATTTACAGCTTCTTTGGATGGAAGAGAAGGAGAGGAATAGGGTTTAATAAACCTTGTTTTTTGGTTGGATGTTATTTAAGGGGGAAGGGGCCATAATTGTCAATTTATATACTTACTTCCTTCCCCGTCTTAAATTTTAAAACATCAAAATTAAGGGGAGGGATATCTATTCCCAACTTAATTTTAAAACATCCAAACAATGGGAGGGCTAAGCATTCCCCTACTCTCTCTCCTCTCCTTCCCCCTCTTATCCTCTACTCTCCTCTCCCATACACTTCTAAATACACTATTAGACTGCTTAGTCTAGTTTATTATAAAGGACAAGTCCTAAGGTAAAGTTTTTTCTTTTGTTAATGGTCACTGAACACTTGCATGTTTAATTTATCGTAGTGAAATTTGTTACAGTTGTTCATCATTTTCATATAGTTGTATCTCGCATCACCATTCTTGGAAAGACGTGTCAAGTCACATTTGGACACTCGATTAAAAAACATCATTTTGCTGCACTTCAGAAGTTAATCTAGCATGGTAGCATGTTTCATTTATCATATTGGGTAGTATGCCTGCCTCAATCCAACAAAAAATTGCTTTCCTCTTCCTGAAAAATGAAATGAGTTTGTCCTTAAAACAGATATTTGGTCAATCAATGTTGGATATATTGAAGTTTCAATGACATAGTTGAAATGCCAACAAGGCTTTAGATTATAGAATAATGTTTCAGATTGGAGACATAATTGCCAATAGATTTTTAATACAATGGAAATTGCAATATTTCTGCTGACACTACTGGCGGATCTGAAGTCATTATTGCATTTTGTTTCTTTTAAGGTAAAACAGTTTTATGATTGGTCTTTACTTGATCTTTGAAGCTGATTCTTCTCCCTGATATTCAGTTACCATTTCCAATGGATTGCCTCTATGCCGATCCTGAGCGCAAGGTAAAATGTTGTGTAGTAGTTCATATGATTTCCATTCGTGATATCTCTTCATTATCAATTGTAAAGTCTGACTGAAACGTAATTTATTTCAGGCTTATGACATTTTGGGCTTATACTATGGTTTTGGCCGTACATTTTTCACTCCGGCTATTGTAAGCATTTTTTCAAGGTTTTCGTAAAGTTGTGTCTTTTTGGGAGAGTAGGATTATACTCAGTTTCGCATGGTGTATAGGATGATTTTTCTGCCTTAACTCTGATGCATCAGGCCAAGGTGTTCTCAAGATTTGGGGCTCTGCAGAAGGCAGTAAAGAACTATACCATTAAAGCCATCGCAGACGATAAAAGTAGTGTACTGCAACAGGTTCGGTTTTTCTGTTCAATAATCAGACATTGACTAACTATTACCTCCTTCAATTTATTTAATCAAGGCATTTGCATGTATTTATTTCTCTGTTTTGTTTTTATTAGGGAGGGATGTTTGTCTTTAAAGGGAAGCAGTTGCTGTATGCACGGAAAGATGAAGGAACAGGTGATCATGCCCCTTTAGATGATATTTTTGATGTCTGCTGCAAAGTTCCAGTTGCATAAGGCAGTGCAAGCTTTTGCTTCATATTTGATCTGCAGAAGCGTATTTTGAAATGCTGTTGATATGTTTTTAGTGGGTGACACTTGCATAATAAAATAATTTCTGCCTAGTAGAATCATGGCAGCAATCATTAGTATCACCTCTATATAGGTCTGTATAGCTGGTCAAATGCATATACTCTGTTGTGATTTTATGTATCTTATTTTTATCTAGGTAGTTGACCAACTGAACAAAGAAAACTGTAATTTAATGGAATAAACGAATTGCATTAAATAGTGACCTTGTACTATTTAGTGTTGGCTGTTGCATCTTCAAGAATATCTGCCCTCTTATTACCCTTAGTGCGTACAACTCACTTAATATTTTGAGTACCCGTAAATCCTTTCGAGAATGTAACATGTATTAAACAAGGTACACAACTTGCAGAGTTGATCTCTTTGACAAGCTTAATAATATGGGATGAAGTGCTTATGGATCATAGATACACATTTGAAGCAGTTGATAAATCCCTAGAAGATATCTTAGTCATTTGACAACCCAAGGAGATCGACGACCCTGGACATAGTGCCGCAAATATAAAACCAGCCTTCCACTAAAAGCTTGTGTATGTGGAAAGTCTAACACATGAGAGTCATCATGTCGCTAATGAGTGGTCACATACCTATGGGTCGTCAGTACTTGACGACCCTTCTTGACACCATGTGATACAATCCGCCCAAACAGTCGTCACGTACTCAGGGGGTCATCAAGTACCCTCTCTGACATTATGCGATACAATTCTCCTTGATAGCTGTCACGTACCTAGGGGTCGTCAGGTATCCTTGTTGACACCATGCAATACAATCTGCCTTAATTATCGTCACATACCTAGGGATCGTTAGATACCCTCCCTAACAATCGTGACAATTATGTCCTTTACCTTTGGAGTTCTTAAAGTCAAAGTACAATCAAAATCTAAGTTAGCTTCTAATTGTAATAATATAATTATACACCAATTATTCATTTTACTGTGAAATGACTCATTTATAATATTCAGTTCAAAAGTCGATATGATTATCTTATCCTTACTAATATTGACTATTTCTAGTGCATACGGACGAGTTATATGCTAGTTCACCATCAACTACGGTAACATAACATCTGTAAAGCAATCTAAACAATAGAACTTCTATAATTAATATCTTAACTAATCGTGGACCCATGCGTTGTGCTTGATGATTTTTTTAGGGTGATTTCATTAAATTTATTTTTTTACAATTTTGACTAATTTAATAAAGATTAATGTATTTTATAATCATATTTTCATTTATCATAAGAATAATCATAAATGTAATATATATATATATATATATATATATAATTTTTGTTGTACTGAAATGAAAACAAATAATCTTTTTTAGGAATCCAAAAGGTAAGTTAGCAAAAATATTTATTTTTTAATAAAATTTATTTATAACATTTTGTGTATCATTAAAAAAATAATAGAATTTGGAAATTATTCTTTCAGTTTTAAAAAAACTTTCTTAAACCCAATTTTTTCTACCCCACAATCCAAAACACCAAAAAATATATCTTAAAAATTAATAAAAGTCAACAAAAACTACAATTCAAAAAAAAAAAAAAAAAAAAAAAAAAAAAGAAGAAGAAGAAAGAAAGGGAAAAATAGAACTCACATCAAAGACAAACTCTTTCTTCTGAATATGTAAAACATATCAAATGTAATGTGATCAAGCCAAACATCTAATGCATAATCAAATTTAAAATCCCAAGCAAAAGTTATGGTTGTAGCTTTATATATGATGATTATAATCTAATCCAAGAGTACAATTCCAAAGAGGAACAAAGTAGTATTGTGTAAATATTTTCATAATCTAATCTAATATATGACTCATTAATAGATAAATAAATAATTTTAAATACAAAATTGAATTTATTTTCTTAAAAATATAAAAAAAAAAATACACTAATGAGAAAAGGAAGATGAAGAGAAATATAAAATATTCCTAAACACTTAAAACAATTACTTAAGTATCTAGGAATATCATATAACAAAGACATAACAATTTATTGCTAATTTGTTAAATAAAATATTTACAAAAAATGAAAGAAAACCACATAAAGATCATCTTCTTCAACTGCGCAAATTGCTATTCATTATATTTTATTTATAATATTATTTTGTCCCAAATTAGATTGACAACAAATATCATTCATTAAAAGTATTTAGTGTTGTAAATAAAATTAAAAAAAAAAAAGCTACTTCAAGGAACACATGTAATAAGTTAATAAGAAGATAATGGGGGTAAAAACTCTAGTAAAACATTTATAACGCACTTGGTTCAGACTCTTCCTATGTGGAAGTTGTTAAGTTGTATCTTTTATACTATCAAAAATTAAACAAGATTTGTAATTACCTTTATAGAGACATTTTTATTACTATTCTTTATTAATTTTATTTTTCAATTATAAAAATCTAAATTAAAATAGATAAACACGTAAAGACAAATTTATAAGTTAAATTAAAACCTCCTAGATGAAAATGAATATACAATATTTTTTTGTTCTAATTTTTTATTAATTTATTAATTAATTATAGCATTAAAATTAAGGTAGATGAATATTTAAAGTTAAAACCGTTTGAGATAAATTTGTAAAACCAATATATATATATATATATATACAGGGCCGGCCCAAGGCCTAGGCCTAAGGCCCCACAATAAAATAAAAAATTCCCTTTAAAAAAAATGTCTCATCTCCCTTCGTAAAAGGCCCAAAATTTTATAAAAATATAATATTTTTTAAATAATTGATACTTTTTTTAAAGAGTAATGCTAAAAATATTACAAGTTTTACTATAGATTTAATTGACGTATAACCAATCACATAAAAAAGTAATTTAAATACAAATAAATTAAGTTGTTGAAATTCATCAATTACAGTTATCATTATATTGTATTGTGAACATTTTGTAATATCTTTAGTATTTTTTTTTTCATTTCTAACAAGGCTTCTAAAATAGGAGACCAATAGAAATTTAAACTAATTGAAACCCTAAAATGTTTTAAAAAAGATGTTGCAAATGTGATAAATCATCAATGGTGACTAATCTCCTCTAATAGTTTGAGAGCTTAATTTTTGTAAACTAATCTCCTACAAAGCCACACAAAATAATATCTATCTATCTCTGTCTCTTAAAAAGAATATATAAAATTAAAATATAGATTATAACTATACTTAACTATGCATAGTCATATATCCAAGTTAAAGTAAGCTTATTTAAAATATATATATATATATATATATTTTTTTTTTAGTTATTTTTTTTTTTAAATTTATTGTTCAACTATGATATTCAATCCCTATATGAAATTAAACTTAGTTTAGTAAGTATTATTCATCGATTTCTGTATTTACATCAAATTAGTCTTAATTTAATTAGTATTATATAATTTTATTTAATTAATGTGTATATGTAAACAGGCTCCATATAAAATTTTCGAATAAGGCTCCAAATTTTCTTGGGCCGGCCCTGAAAATATATATATATATATATATATTTAATATTGTAAAATATTTAAAAATAAAAAATAAAAAATAAAAATAAAAAATAAAAAACAAAAAGAATAACTATGTGATGATGACCATGTGAGGGTTTGGATTGTGCTCAATGTTGCGTTGCGTTGCGTTTTTTAAACTGCGTTTTTCAGTTTTTTTTTTTTTTACGCCGAAGTTATTGACTTTTGAAGGAAAAAAGTACTGTGTATGAACAGTATGTGCACTGTTCATGCACTGTTCGCTTATTAAAAAATATTAAAAATGAGTCCCACGATACTATTTATATATTTAAAAATTATTTTGCTACAGTGTTTTCAGCAACAATCAATTTTCAGCAATAATAAATTGTATCCAAACGGACCCCATATGTTCGACAGAAGTATAGCAAATTTAAACGCAACTTTAGATTCTACGGCTTCCTCTTATAAATCCGCGCCGCCCATTGTTTCTGGCAGAGTGGTACACTTTTAAGGCTAGTTCTCGTCTTTCCCCATTGATATCCAGTGTCCTGGTCTCTGCCTCCTGGTATTTCAATTATCTTCTAAGTTCCAAGTTCCAACCTGTGTCGAAAAATCCGAAGCCATGAATGTGGGGGCCTCCACTTCGCCGTTCAGCCCAAATATAGCTGACACCCTCGGTGATGTTATCATTTTCACCGCCGCTGGTGACCCCGTCTTCTTCAAGGACCTCTGGGATCAGAACCAGGTGTGTGTGTGTATGTGTTCATAATCTCACTCCCTTTCTTCGTTTCGCTTTTGGGTCTCATTTCTGAAGATTGGAGCTTAGTTTTTTTCGCTTCCAGGGAATAGCTGTTGTTGCACTTTTGAGTTTTGAGGCACTTTGGATGCCCTTCCAGGTAATTACCAATTAGTCTCCACACTTGGTTGTTGGCAATACTCAGCTATTTTGGTTTTTTTTTCAAAGTTGGGAACTTGCTTCTGCTCTGAAAGAAGCGAAACCAAGATTCGACGCAGATGCTGTCAAATTGGTGGCAATTGCTGTTGGCCTGCCTAAATCCAACAAAAAATTGCTTTTCTCTTCCTGAAAAATGAAATGAGTTTGTCCTCACAACAGATATTTGGTCAATCAATGTTGGATATATTGAAGTTTCAATGACATAGTTGAAATGCCAACAAGGCTTTAGATTATAGAATAATGTTTCAGATTGGAGACATAATTGCCAATCTGATGCATCAGGCCAAGACATACTAAAATAATTTCTTCCCTAGTAGGATCGTGGCAGCAATCATATAGTGTCACCTCTATATAGGTCTGTGTTGCTGGCTAGACGCATATACTCCCTTGTGATTATAGGTATCTTATTTTTATTTATGTTGCTGACCAATAGAACAAATAAAACTGTAATTAAATGGAATAAACGAATTGCATTAAATAGTGACCTTACTATATAGTGTTGGTCGTTGCATCTTCAAGAATATCTGCACTCTTACTACCCGGACGACGTACAACTCACTCAAGATTCCAAGTACCCATAAATATTCTGGAGCATGCAACATGTACATCAAACATGGTACACAACTTGCAGAGTTGATCTCTTTGACAAGCTTAAAAATATGGGATGAAGCACCTATGGATCATAGATGCACAGTTGAAGCGGTTGATATATCCCGAAAAAATATCCTATCAATCAGTGATCCAAGCCTAAAAAATACTCCATTTGGAGGAAATGCTATACTTCTTGGAGGAGATTTCAGACAAATATTGCATGTTGCCTCAAATGGGAGAAGGCAAGATATTGTATTGGGCTCCATCAATAGTCACATTTATGGAATTATTGTCAAGTTTTTCTCCTTACCAAAAACATGAGACTAAATGAAGAATTGACTACCACTGCATCAAGAAATAAAATCTTAGAATTTAAATTAAAAATGGGTACTTAATATTGGATATGGGATTGTACCAGCCATTGCCAAAGATGGGGAAATTGAGGAGACATGCACTACAAAAAACGCGCCGCAGGGCTGTGTTTTGGAGTTGCATTTTTCAAAAACGCAGCCTTAGGGTACTATTTGAGCTGCGTTTTTAAAAGACGCAGCTCCACCACTGGACGTATAGCTGTGTTTACTAAAAAAACGCAGCTTTAGACCCATCCGGAGATTTTTTTTTTTTCAAAATATATCCCAGAGTTGCGTTTAAAAAACGCAGCTTAAACTGATATAAAGCTGCGTTTTATTAAACGCAGCTTAAAAACGTTTGGAGCTGAGCTGCGTTTAATCAAACGCAGCTCTAGGATTGGTAAAAATTGAAAAAAAATCCTAAATTTCAACACAATTGACCCGAAACCTTTGAAAAACACTCTCAGCTCTCTCAACCTAGCTCCCCGATCCCTAATCCTGCCACTGTGCCCTCACAACCTCTCGCCGCCGTGCTCTCAAACAACCCAATACACCCATCTCATCACGCGCAGAATCTGATCTCCATCTTCTCCCTCTGCATTTTCGGCACTTCCCCGCTCTCCGCCATCGCCTCTCTCAACCCACGCGTCGTCATCCTCTCCAGCAGACCCTACTCCATCCACACCCCCGATTCCCCTTCGTTTCCGCCTGAGTTCCCTGAATGGGCCGAGGCCAACGACGTCGTGGTTTTGGGGATTTGTTATGTGCTGCAACTCATTGTTCAGAGGCTCGGCAGCGAGGTCAGGGTCGGAGAGAAGCAGGAGTGTGGGAGGATGGAGATTGGGTGGAGAAGAGCGCCGCACTTTATGGGTCGAAGTGGGTTGGGGATAGGCAGCTTGTGTGGATGAGCCATGGGGATGAGGTGGCTAGGTTGCCTAATGGGTTTGAAGTCGTTGCGCGGAGCCAGCAGGGTGCGGTGGCTGCGCTTGAGAACCGGGTTAAGAGGTTTTATGGCCTCCAGTACCATCCGGAGGTATAATTTGGCTTTGTGTGATTTTGTATTTCAAATGTTAATTGGGTTTTGCTTGTTGAATTTGTGAAATATATGCATGCATTGTTTGAGTAACTGGGTTTGCTCTGCTTTTGTGATTGAATGTGTTTTTGGGTGTTTGCTTTGTAAGTTCATAAGAGGTATGGAAATTGTTGTGGTTATTTTCTGTTCGTGGAGGAACAGGTTTAAGTATTGGGTTTGCTCTGCTATGGTAATTGAAAGTCTTTGGCATGTTACTTTACATACATGGGCTCTGTGTGTTTTATTTGCTTATTAAATGATGATATAAACTATAAAAATTTGATCTTTTGTACTTTGTAATCTTACAGGAGGACTATTCTTTGTAACCCAGTTGGGTATTTTGATTATTAATCAATGTGACAAATCTCTAGCTTGAGAATTAATGATTTTCACTTTGTTCAACTATGACTATGAGTGTGAATGTGCTTGAGATTTTGTTTTTATATGTAATAATGTTAACCCTTTATGCAGGGTTTGGGTCCGTATAATACAAGTATCAAGAAAGTAGAGAAAGAAGTTAAGAACTTGGCTAGGAACGTCAATGATCTGTGTGGTATATATGCCTCCCTTTTTGAAGTTATTGATCTTCACTTGTAAAGAATTTATTTATATTTTTAAGGTGGCTGTACACATTTTTTTATTTATTAAAAAAATAAAGATTTCAATGTGATAATACTATGATGACTATATGAGAGGTGTAGTTTGATCAACAACTATGACTATGATGACTATCGTGTTTGTGTGTTACAGCATGGGTCTATATGTATCTTGTTTTTGTGTTTGGCTTCTTTCTGTTCAATGTCTTCACTGGCTTAGCTGCACCAAGCCAGTGGGATCTAGTATCTTATCAGCAATTGTTGAGGGAGAAGCCGCTGGAGGTGTGTATTTTGCTTATATAAGGTTCTCTTTGGCAATAAAGTGTTTGTACCAATCTGAGAAGAATTATTTACTTTGTCAACTAGGTGGCAAGATGCACACAGATCATCAGTCCAAACACTGAAGATGCCAAATATGTTATAAATTTTTGTTATCCTGGAAAGGTATACTTCAATTTGGCCATCACCTCATGTAGTACATTTTTTTGGAGGTGTTTGAAATATGAAATTTTTCTTCACCCACCAAAACTAATACCACCATTTTTCAAGTTTTGTCCATCTATTTTCATATTTTTCAACTTATTTTTAAGCTTACATTGTCCCTATCAGTGCCTTTTCTTTTCTTTAGTTGAAATATGAACAAGTGGGAAACATTTTTGTTTTTAAACTTAAATGTTCAACTATGTTTTCTAATGATATATGCATTTTGAATTGCTTCAGTGTCTTATATTTTATGCCCTGCAAACAGACAGTGGGATTTTATATGGACATGGCATTTTAGCTTAAACATACTGAGGCTGAATCTTAATTTTGTTTATTAACTCATTTAGTCATGCATGTAACAATTGGATCTGATATAATTCTAATTTATTGACTGCAGTATGCTGTTGCTCTAGGTGACACAGTTTCCCCAACTGACATTGAAGAAGGCATGCGTGTGGGGTGAGTTTCTTATTTGTTACATTCTCATATTTTACTAAAATATTTTGAAGGGTGAGCTACTAGAAAGTATTACTGTTGGAGATATGGCTTACAAACCTGCATACTTTGTGCCCGGTAAGCTCTAATTTTTATGTCAACTTGGGGTGAGAATCATATGCTCAGTATAGTGAAAAAAATCTGAATAAAGGTGGATAGCAGCCTTAGGTAGAACATGTAACTTTCCCCCAAAGTTTAACCAACACAAACCTGAAAAGAAAGATGTTTTATTTATCTTACTCAAATACTTTAAGGTGTTTCCCTACTTCTTTCAGATCTTTCGGTGCAATAGGGTGGTGCCACCTCTTTGGAATTTTATGCTATAGATGCCAACTTATCCAAAAATTAATTGACTCAACTAAGCCTCAATTTTTATTTTATTTTTTGGGGGTGGGGAACCCTTTAGCGTCGGCTAGAACTTGTAATCAACAGCCAAGGATTGCACACCCTCTAATGAAAGCATCTTAAAAATCAACCAAATAGTTGCTACATCACTTGAATTTCCATTCTTTTACATTTTGCATGAATTGTCTGATTTGTTGATCAAACTTTTGACTGTCCTGTTCCACGGGTCAAAATTTTTCATTAATATTCTGTTTAGTTGACAGTTGTGTGACTCTTCATTTCAGTTAGTTTAATTCAGTTATTAGTATTTATTGGTGTGCACCATAATTTTAATAGACTGTCAACATTATTTTGATGTGTGTGTGTGTGTGTGTCTAAGCTATAAAGTTTCAGTGTATTATATCATATTTATTGGTTTTGCAGATTCGATGTCAGTCTGGAATCTTCTTAGAGAGTTCCGAATCAGGAAAGTTCACATGGCTGTTGTCCTTAATGAATATGGTGGAACTGAGGGAGTGTTTGATGTGGATGCAAACACTTCTATTGATCAGCTTTTTGAAGATTTAAACATCAAAATGCCTGAGGTATATTACAACTCTATTGATTTAAATTATTATTCTGAAAAGTAAAATGTCAGGGGTACATTATTCTTTTTTAAATGCTAAATTTTTTTTCTTGGTCTGCATTATAAAGTATCAGTGCCCATGCCTATTCCCTCCTAGTTTCTCTAGTCCAACTACAATTGGTTGAAGGAATCTATCTAGTCCAGCCATTTCTTTGTGGTAGTTCACCTGTTTAACCATTATTTATGAATTTGTTACTAATAGTTGTAACAATTGTTTTGAGCAATTTAAAGAGATTTTTTTTGTTGAAATGTCTAGTTGAAATGAGAATATTAAGAAGGATAAGTGAGGAGCAAAAAATGGCAATGAAATTATTGTGATTGGGCAATATTGGGATTGGGCTGGAAAAAACAAAAGGAAAAAAACCTATAGTTGCGTTTTCTACAAAACAAACGCGGCTATAGACAAAAATCCTATGGGAGGCTGTAGTCGTGTTTTAAAAATGCAGCCCAAACATGGACCTATAGCTGCGTTTTCTACAAAACGCAGTTATAGGTCCCGCATCTGTGGCTATGTAAAAACACGGCTATAGGGTTTAAAAAACGCAGCAATAGACCCGGTTTGGGCTGCGTTTTTAAAAACGCAGCTCTAGGGTCCCGCAGGGGGCTATAGTCACACAGGATAGGCCGTGTTTGAAAACGCAGCTATAGCCTATAGCTGCGTTTTTAGGGTCTATAGCTGTGTTTTTCAAATGCGGCTATAGCCCTCTTTTTTTTGTAGTGATGGCCAATTTTACTTTGCTTTATCTCAAGTAACAAATCCTAAGAGTCTAAATATTTTAATAAAGAACAACAACAAAGAAAAACAACAATACACTCAAAGGTAAAAACTACTTTTAACATTTTTTTTAAATCATTAATATTATCGTTAATGAAACTGCAAATCACTTACAAAACGCTTTACTTATATTGCAGATCAATTTCATAAAAAATTCAGATGCAAACAGTTCGATACATATAACTGCAAATGTCATTATAATACAATTGATATGTTAGAAGATAATTTTTTTTTATTGAAGTGTCATTATTTTCTATTTGATGTTTGTTACACCAATGCAATTTATTCTCAAATAAAATATATATTTGATAAGTTTATGATAAAATAGTACTTAAATAGTATATTTTAAAACTAGAGTTTCTATCCTAACGAACAAGTCACAGCATCAACATGACCTCATTTTCCTTAGTCTCAAAAATGTATTATCTTACATCAAGTCTCATATTTTGCCTGGGCAAATTCCCATTGAGAAAACTTCTTAAAAATTGTTCATAATATTTTACCTTCAGACTAAGTTGAGTGCCACAAACATTTTTACAACTTTGCCATAACTTTGCTACGTGGTGAGTTGTAAGTGGTAGAAATAAAATAGTGGGTCCATGATTTTACCACTCACGAGTCACCACCTAGCAAAGTTGTAGTAAAATTGTGGAAAATTTTGTGGCACTAGACTTAATCTTTACCATCCCCTCCCTTGTTGATTCCTTTGAAAACCCAAGTCAACTCTACTATGGTTTATCTTTATTCCTTTACTCCATAATCTTTCATAGAGGCTATTTGTGCAAGAAGATTTTCGGGTAATTTTTCAAATTCAAGCAACGAAAATTGCCCAAAATTTTTATGCATGTGCGGAGGAGTTTCTTCAAATTTGAGGACTAATTTCAATATCTCTAAGAATTGGCTTAAAAGTCTGTTTGGTTGCTCAAAAATTAGAAGAAAATGAAGGAACCTTTAGAAATTTATATTATATTGTTTTTTGTTTGGGAACAGAGTCTATTAGGTTATTTTGTTTAAGACCTTTGTTTATGTTTATTATTGATTACATTTATTATTATTATTATTATTGCATTTTCTTATATTTTGATATTTGCTTATTCTCTCAGGAGTCAGAAAAAAATTGTTAACGGATATATACAAAACGGTGTCGTTCCATATAATAACACAGTCGCGTCTTATGTGACATCAAACTAAAATTCTGTTTTAGTAGTCTGTAGTCAGTGAGTTACAATCTGTGATGATTATATATAGATAAAAAACTGTTATACACACCCGGTTACAAACACAGCTTTGAACTCTTCGATGACTTCCTTTACTTCAAATCCTTTCAACCTCATTCCAGTTCTTCTAGATACTTCAAATTACATTCCGTGGAGGTATCAGATTACTTCCTATAATCTGCTCGGCTACGTGGGTGCATCTATCCCTTGCCCAGACAAATTCTTCAGAGATGAAACTGGAAAAGTAGTTAAAACTCTGCACTTTGATCGATCGAACCAATGTGTTGAATCTGGAGATGGAATTGTGATGAAAAGCAATGATTCAATTTGAAGTTTTCCTTCAACGGTTCAGGTTTGCCTATCACTCGTTCTGCTCAAACTTGGTGTCTCATACAATTGTTGAACTTTGCTTTTTTTTTTTTTTTTTTTTTTTTTTGTGGTTGTCTTAATTTACTGAAGTTTTTATAGGTTGTTTTAGAGTACTGTTTGATTTGTTTTAGGAGTTGGAATGGAGGTTACGGAGAATACAGAGTCTCTTACATTGGTAAATAGTAGTCATTCTGTAGGGAGATTAGGAAAATTGCCAATAGAAACAAATGTTGGTTGTTCGTTTCGTACTGCTCCATCTAAGCCTAGGAGGAGTATGGTTTCTGCTGTTCGCGATTTTCCACTAGGATGTGGACCGCTTGCTCATCGAATCCAGTCTTCCGAGGTTTTAGAAACTTTGGTTCCCGCGAAGGTGCTCGAGCAAGAAAATGTGGTTGAATCTGTGAAAGATGAACCTGTTGAAATATGCTCACTAGTGTCGGAAGCTTTGAATAAGGTAGTGCTGAGTGAACCTGTACGAGATTTGGAAGATGCAGCCTTTGATTTGTCGAAGATACATGTGGTAGGTGCTTCTGCTTCAAAGGAAGAGATGGTTTCACCGAGTAGTTTAAAATCATCTGATGTTTCCACTGGCAGTGGTTTGAAGAAGACTATGGCTAAAACTTTTGCTCCCCAAAGAACAGTTTCAGCCATCAGAGACTTCCCGCCCTTGTGTGGAAGAAATGCTCCACGTCTTGGTGAGGAAGAAAGTCTGGAAGTGCATGCTTCTATGAAGAACAAGAGTTTGTGTCAAGATGAGTCCGATATAGCTGACAGGCCCTTGGAAGATATGAGAAAAGCTAATGTAAAGCAAATAGGAGAGAATGTTCAAGATGGAGACGCACATAAGAGTGATTTATGGGGGAACGTAGCTTCTCTGAAGAACAAGAGTTTGTGTCAAGATAAGTCTGATATGTATGACAGGCCTGTGGAAGAGACTAGAAAAGCTGATTTAAGGCGAATGGTAGAGGATGTTCAAGATAGGGGTGAACAGAATAGCGAATTATGGGGGAATGTTGCTTCTCTGAAGAACAAGAGTTTGTGTCAAGATAAGTCTGATGTGTATGATAGACCTATGGAAGAGACTAGAAAAGTTGATTTAAGGCAAATGGTAGAGGATGTTCAAGATGGGGATGAACAGAATAGCGAATTATGAGGGAATGTTACTTCTCTGAAGAATAAGAGTTTGTGTCAAGATAAGTATGATGTGTATGACAGGCCTGTGGAAGAGACTAGAAAAACTGATTTAAGGCGAGTGGTAGAGGATGTTCAAGATGGGGATGAACAGAATAGCGAATTATGGGGTAATGTTTCTATGATAACTGGAGACAAAATCAGGGCTAAATCTGATAGATGTGCTACTATAGAAATCAGGAAGCAAGATGAATTTGGAATGGCTTCTAAGGTGAAGGTGGAACAGGATGATACAGGAGAAAAGTGCACTAGACCTTCTTCTCAAACTGAAAGTAATCAACATCAGTCTGACCACAAGTCCAAGACAGTTGTTAAAATGGAATCTAGGGACATTGGAGGATTGGAGGAAAAAAAGGGGAATGAGATTGTGGTTTATGAAAAGGACTCAAGTCTAAAGAGAAAGCTGTCTAATATATATGGTTATCAGATCCAATTGCAGGAGGATTTTGGCAGTTTGGAACCTGCGATGGAGAGTGCCATGGTGCAAGGTCTGATGGCTGTGCCACAGCGTTGTTGGAAGCAAGGTAAAGGGGTCTACAAACCATATACAGCTGGTGTTACAAGTCAAAGCATGGGAAACAAGAATAATTCTCTGCATCTTGGAAACTATAAGTCAGATATCACAACAAAGGATAAAGCTGAAGGTTCTGGAGTGAAGTTAAAAACACGTAAGCCATCTATTATAGAAAACACTGCTAATCATGGTATAAGTAAAATGGTTAGTAGAGATAAGGGGGGTTCTCTTGAGGATGATGATGAATGTAAAGACTTTTAGGTGGCTCCAAGACCATGTAGTTTTGGTGTAAACTTTCCACACTCTGAAAAGAGTGTAAGTGTTAAACATCATGACAGTGATGCAATTACCCGAAGCAAAGTGAGGGAGACATTGCGTCTGTTCCAAGCCATCTGTAGGAAGCTCTTGCAGGAGGATGAAGCAAATGGGAAGGAACGAGGCCGTGGCAATAGGAGGTTTGATTTACAAGCGTCAAAGATTCTTAAGGAGAATGGCAAATATGTTGACACTGGAAAACAAATCTTGGGATCTGTCCCCGGAGTTGAAATTGGTGATGAGTTCCATTACAGGATTGAGCTTAATATTATTGGCCTTCATCGCCAGATTCAAGGTGGTATTGATTATGTGAAACATGATGGGTTGATCCTTGCAACTAGCATTGTAGCATCTGGGGGCTATGCTGATGATTTGGACAATTCAGATTCCTTGATTTATACAAGTCAGGGAGGAAATGTGATGAGGTTATTTAAAGAACATGAGGATCAGAAGCTTGCACGAGGGAACCTTGCTTTAAAGAGTAGCATGCAGGAAAAGAATCCTGTTAGGGTGATTCGTGGCTATGATTCAGAAGATGGAAAAACGTATGTTTATGATGGGCTATATTTGGTGGAGAAATGTTGGCAGGATTTGGGGCCGCATGGTAAGCTGGTTTTCAGGTTTCAGTTGGACAGAATTCCTGGTCAACCAGAGCTTGCTTGGAAAGAAGTCAAGAAGTCTAAAAAGTTCAAAATAAGGGAGGGTCTCTGCGTAGATGATATCTCTCAAGGGAAAGAGTTAATTCCCATTTGTGCTGTGAACACCATAGATTATGAGAAACCTCCACCGTTTAAATACATAACTAGCATGATATATCCCAATTGGTGCCGCCCTCTCCCTCCTAAGGGTTGTGACTGTACCAATGGATGCTCAGATTTTGAGAAAGTGTTTGTGTGCAGTCAAGAATGGAGGAGAAATCCCATATAATCGTAATGGGGCTATAGTTGAAGCAAAGCCCCTAGTCTATGAGTGTGGTCCTTCTTGCAAGTGCTCTTCTTCTTGCCACAATAGAGTTTGTCAACATGGTATCAAATTTCAGCTTGAAATTTTTAAAACAAAATCTAGGGGATGGGGAGTGAGATCCCTTAATTCCATCCCTTCAGGAAGTTTTATATGCGAGTATATAGGAGAACTCCTTGAAGAGAAGGAGGCTGACCAGAGAACTGGTAACGATGAGTATCTATTTGACATTGGGAATAACTACAATGACAGCTCTCTTTGGGATGGACTCTCGTCCCTTATGCCTGATTCGCACGCAGGTTCCTGTGAAGTTGGGGTGGGGGATTGTAGCTTCACTATTGATGCAGCGCAGTATGCCAATGTGGGGAGATTTGTCAACCACAGCTGTTCTCCCAATTTGTATGCTCAAAATCTCCTTTATGATCACGAGGACAGAAGAGTTCCTCACATAATGTTCTTTTCTGCTGAGAACATTCCTCCCTTGCAAGAGCTGACATACTATTACAACTACACGATAGATCATATTCGTGATTCGAATGGCAATATAAAGAAGAAAAGTTGCTTCTGTGGTTCCATAGAGTGCACCGGTAGGATGTATTGATGCAGCGTAACTGGAGAAGGTTGGATTTATGAAGACCGTAAGTCATCAACAATCTCCCGCCTCGACAAGGACTGTAAGTCACTTCTCTACCTCAGGGCTGAGGCCTAAGGGTTGTGCCGAAAAGGTGACCAAGTTCACTGCTGAGGATATCATCCAGAACGTTGATTAAATCGGTGAAAACTGATAACCTTTGTCCTAGATTTCCTCTTTCTCGTTTGTATTTTTTGCTTTCAGATCCTATGTTTATTGGCTTTTTGAGTATATATCTATCTTTTTTTGTTTTTAGTAAACTGACAGTTGTACAATGACAAAGCAGAAATGAGAAATGAATTCGCTCAGTTTGCTTAAATTCATTTCGAAAATCAGGGGGAAAGGGGCAAATTTCACTCTCTTGAAATGATAAATTTGTCATTTTATTTTGGTTTGGAATATTCTATGGAATATTGCATGATTTATCATTACTGACATTGTAACTGTATTGTTTTTGGATGTTTGATCATTGGTTGGGAATACCATTACTACCTGAGAGCTTTTCTACATTGTTTTTAAGAATAATTGCATTATAAAATTATGAGAAAGTCTAGGGACACAAATTTTTCTTTGAGTTGCACCACTGTCAGGCCAGCCTTCCACCGAGGTCCGGTTAAATTTCGATTTTGGGTCCTCCTTTTCAGTTTCTTTTGGTAAAATCTCTCTCCCTTTTTTTTTTTTTTTTTTTTTTTTTTTTTTTTTTTTTTTTTAGATTTTAATGTGACCATTTTAATGGGTTCAAAGTTATGTTGAAAGATTTGGAATTGTTGGTGGAAGTCTGTATACGAAACAGTGCATCAAACAGAACCCGTATAGCTGTTTTATTAAATTTTTGCAAATGAAAAATTTCACTTTTGAGCAAGCTATTAGCTTTATGGTTGTGTTTTTATTTTTATTTTTTAAAATGAATATAATTTGTCTTTTTAATATGGTGAGATAGAAGACATCAAACACAATGGAACTATGGAAGGACCGATATAAACCAAGGGAGTCAATCTCGTACTGGAGGCTGTACCGGTTTGACCAGTGGAACGATATATTTCAGTACCAGTTAATACTGGTGTACTGTTTTGGATTTACCATTATTTTTTATATTTATAAGTATATATATATATGTATATATATATATATGTATGTATGTACGTGTGTGTGTATATATATATATTATAATAAATATAAAAATTTACCATAAAACATTATCTCAATTCAGAACAAATTACTCATGGTTTTAAACCTTAGCATCAATTAAAAGAAAAGAAAAAAAGAACACAATATAAAAAATAGAAAGCTTAATTATTCTTTACATACTAAGAAAACAAATAATATTAATAAGTTAATGCAAATAAGTTACTATTCTACCTTTATAAGAATTCAAAAATTATAGAACTTAAAAAAAAAAAAAAAAAAAACTTTTTTTTTTTTGGTACTGGCCGATATGCACGGTATTGGCCGGTATTTAAACCAGTACGAAACATTGGTGTTTCAATACCGGTATACAGACTGGTACCTACATTAATATAAACCCACAAAAGCAAATCCTAGAAGAACAGTACCATCAAAAATGGCAGAGCCCATATATGGCCAAAAACCACCATGAACTGCTCCATCCTCTATTATAAACCTCTGTTTTTATGTATGTCTTCCTCTCATTTTTGTGGGTTTAGATTGAGTTTTTGAAATTCACTTTTTTAAATTAAGTGTTGTTATTGGTGCTTTGTCTCATTCTTTTTATTATTTTCCTTAGAAGCATTTCAAGATGTTTTCTTGCCATTGCAATTGACTTTCTCTCGAAATATGTCTTTTGATCAAATTACGTTGCAGTATATACTTGGATATCTTCATTTGATAACACTAATTTTAGGTGATTTAAATGGAGGAACAATAATGTCTGGATCTCTTTTGAGACCGTAAGATCCTTAGGCCTCCCTTCTTTTGTTGATTAAGATTTGTTTTGTTTTTGCATTTTGGATGTCCATGTACTTCAACCTGGCTTATGTATCATAATTTTTTATTTAGGAAGTCTGGCATTAAATGGATTGCTCCAAAAGCTAATGGTTCCTTTACTGATACTTGAGGAGATATCCTAATTTCACATAACTACATCATTGTTATTTTTTCTTATGTTGCCTTTTAAATAACCACAAAAATACAAACGTCTTGTCTTGACAAATACACAATTCAGCAAAACAGAATTTGATGCAAAGAGTGTCATGCCATTTATTGTCGATGGATTTGAGTTGGATTTACATACATCTGGTCATGAATATTCAGTTTGATATCTTCTTGTCCTTTTGACTCTTCAAGGCTGTGTTTGAAAGCAATTGGAAGGATCAAGTTTCAGGGAAAGGTATTTTGTGGGCAAGAAATTGGCTTCAACAATATATTTATGTTTCCATTCTACAATTATTACTTTGGAATGGGGATTTACAGTGGTCACTATATCTACAGTTTTTATATCTATAATGATATATACATATGGTGTATCCCTAACTCTAAATGTTAGGACATATGTATAACTTGTTAGAATATATGTCATATAGAATTGGCTAATATTTTGACAAAACGTACTTTACTTGTAATGGGATAGATCTAGGATGTGTTTAATACTTCAAGGAATAAGAGTTCAAGTCTAGTATTGAAACCATGCAAATCTGTCCAAGAATCAAGTGAAAAAGTGTTGTTCATTAAATCTCGACAGATAGCTCGACAGATGTATCTATCGAGATTTAATACGCGATTTTCGACAGCTCTCGACAGAAGCTGTATCTATCGAGAATTACGAAATTCAAATTTCCAGATCTGTTTTTTCACGCATATCCAAGCTATTTGTGTAGGGTTTCTTTTCTTATAACCCTAGACATATATAAGGATTATTTTAAGGGCCATCTAAGATGATGCAACTTGATGAAAAGTGATTATTCACTCAAATTATGACTAGAGACAATTTGCCCTAGTTCATCTTTCTCTTGAAGAAGCTGCTGCGTCTTTGTGCCGATGGTTTTGTAACCAATGAGCTTCTTGATTTTCATCATGTGTATGAGCTGAAGAACTTTGTAGCCAACATCTTTCTCAAGTTGGTGTGTTAGTCACGTATTGGGATCCGTGCATCAATTGGTTAGTCATGTACTTGGAGTCGTGCATTGAAAAGAAAGATTGTAACTACATTACAAGTCCAATTGTGTATTGAGGTAAGGGTTCAACTGTAGGTTGGTATAAGGTACTGGGATACTTTTACTTGTAACCGCTTGTTTTGATAATAGTGGATTCTCGAGAGTGGTGACCTTAAATTCATCCAATGGAGTTTTGTTTCGATGGTTTTCCCCATTCGTAAACAAATCACCCGTGTCAAATTTATTTTCCGTTACATTTAGTTATTCAGTGATTTGTTTGTGTTACCACGTTTATTGCATATAGTTAAACCTAATTAATTCACTTGGCTAATTAATTAGTTAATTTACCCAAGAGGTCAATAAATTCTTGGCCTATCAAGTGGTATCAGAGCGGGCAGACTTTGATTAAGGTTAATCTTTGTTGTGTGATCCATTGACCCCTGTTTGTCATGGATTGAGGACAATCTTTAATTATCCCTCATTTATTTGATAGCACTAACTATGCATACTAGAAAGTACGCATAAAAGCTTTCTTGCAGTCTTTAGATGAAAAAGTGTGGTAGGTTGTGGAAATAGGCTAGACCAAGCCAAAGGAAGTGCTAGCTGATTGGGATGATGCAAAGATCAAAGCGGCAAACTTCAACAGCAGAGCATTAAATGCTTTATTCAGTGTGGTCACAAATGAGGAGTTCAAGAAGATATCCTCCATTGAAATTGCTAAGGAAGTATGGACCATCCTCCAGACTACCTATGAAAGAACTAAGGCTGTCAAGGATTTAAAACTTCAAAGGCTTACCATGAACTTTGAAGAGATTAAGATGGAGGAGGATGGGTCATTTGATGAGTTATATGCCAAGTTGAAGGACATAGTGAACTCTGCATTTAATTTTGGGGAAATCATTCCAGAACCCAAGATTGTAAAAAAGGTGCTCAGATCTTTTCGGAAGAGATTCCATGCCAAGATCATCGCCATTGAGGAATCAAAAGACATTGACCAAATTCCTTTGACAGAGCTGGTTGACAATTTGCAAACCTATGAGTTGAGTTTGACTAGGATCGGGAAATCGAGCAAAAGCAAGAGCATGACACTGAAGGCCAAAAGCAGTGATACTGACGAGTCTTCTGATAATGAAGATTCTAAGATGAAATCCTATATCACAAGGCAATTCAAAAAAATTCATGAATAATGCCAATGCGAAAGGATTCAACAAAGACTGTAAGTAATCTAGTTCTTCATAGTTCAAGAGCCAAGATAAAGGGAAGAAGGATGTTAGGGATGGCGGTCAGTACATTGTTCCCTCCAGAGGAAAGTGCTTCGGATATCAAGGTTTTGGACACATGAAACAAGAATGTCCAACTTATCTCAAGACTATTAGGAAAAGCAAGGTCGTTGCTGCTACCTTGAGTGACATCGAGCTTGAGAATGATTCAGATGATAATGATGACAAGGGAATCTTGAATGCCTTCACTATCACAGTAAATCCTACTGAAGGGATTGTTGAAGAGGTAGATGAAGAAAAAGACTTGGTGGAATCTAAGTTTGAGAAGATGGATGAGCAAGATGACATCCATACAGCCTATGCAAAATTATACAAGGTTTTTGAAAAGCATGCGAAATTGTATAGGTTGGCCACCAAGAAGCTGAGTGATGTGGAATTTGATTGAGAAGAGCTCTCCACAAAATTTGATAAAGCTAATCAAACCATTGGAGCACTACGGTTTGAGAACAATTTCTTGGTTGAAAAGACTAAGAAGTTTAAAGCGAAGCTGTTTCAAGTTAGAACTCAATTGAAGAGAACAATTGCGGTTTGGGGTATGATTTCTCTTCTCCTAATATTGCTTCTTCTAGTACTACTGTGTTTGTTTCACCTGCTAATAATGTTAATTCTGAGAACAATGGTGTTAAAACTGTTTTAGCTGGTGAAAAAATAGACAAGGGTAAATCTATCTTAGGAGCACCCCCTAAACTTGATAAGAAAGAGACTAGAAACCCTAGGACTAAGAAAGGAAATAATCGAAAGTCTAGCCACTCAACAAAGTAATGGTATGATCTCGTCCGGAAACTAGAATCAGTTCCTATCCTTTTTTGCTCCTCTTGGAGATCTTCTTAAGGTCCTCATTATCTTTTCGAACTTGAACGGTTTCAATTCTTCCCCCTCACCGCCGGATCAAAGGTTCGCCAAACGAAAAGGTTCTTCCAAGGTATGGAAGGAAAAATGCTCAAAGTGATTTAGTCACTTTTTCTCTCTCCCTCTCTTTTTGTTTATGCATTACTTATGTATTTTGCTTTCTTGTTTTTGAGTCAGTCTAGTTTTATGTTATACTTTGTTTAACATGTTTTTGTTTTTCTTTTTTCAGTTTTGTTTTATTTTGTCTTTCATAAATTTTTTTTTGAAAAATACAAAAATAGTATGTGTTTTGTGTATATTGGTACTTGTGTACCTTTGATGGCCATTGAAACAAAGTTTTCTAAACTTTGTATCTTTTGAAACTTAGATGAGTATTTCAATGCACAACTAAGCAAGTGAGTTTTGTGACTTGTGTTTGTGATGAGTACGATTAAGTAATCTCTTATACTTAACACTTATATCACTCTTTTTGACGAGAAGGACTAAAAAATCCTAAGAGAAAGACATAAATAACCATCTTACCACTAAAGTCTGCCAATCATGAATAACATCTGTGTGCTTCAGCATAGCAAAATTATGATGTTTAAAGTTTAACATAATTGGATATTTCTTCTCTCTCTCTCTCTCTCTTATATGCCCATGCATGATATACTCAAAAGAAAAAAAGAAAAAGATATGCAAAGAAAAATCAAAAGCAAAAGAATCAAAATGCTTCTAAATATGGTTGCAAGCGCGTCTAGGAGATGTGAGAGTTATAGGATGTACCTCGAAAGTGATACTCTCCATCAAGCAGTTATGATTGTGTGTGAGTTAAATGGATTTTCTCATATCTCAAATCGTCATAACATGAGACGGTTATGCAATCTTGCGATGTTTTTCACACACAACACACAAAATTCTTTGCTACTTTTGATATATGTGCAGGTACAATGTGATTTGGCTATCACAAGGAATACATGTGTTAATGTATACTCACTAAACTGTCTTGACTTGTTTTTGAAATATAAAATTGGTTAGACTTGTTTAGTGTGTGTGTGTGTGTGTGTTTTGGATCTATGAATGCTTTGCATTTTTCTTGTTGAGAGATGTTTTTGAGAGCCTAAAATGTTGTTTGGATCTTTGGTTGAGTAGCTTGTTTGATTGCATTCATTTTTTGTGTTTTTCCTCTCTTTGAAAAACCTGTTTTTATCAAGCCCGACAGCTTCTTGACAGATCTCAATAGCTAGCTATCTATCGAGACCCTTGGGCTTCTTTTCTCGACAGATCTTATCGGGTCTTCGATCCATCAAAGCTTTCTGGAATTAGTCTCGATAGCTTTTCGACAGATTCACAATCCATCGAGAAAGTTTCTGTCTGGCCGATAGCTTCTCAATCCATTGAGGTATTTTGCCGTTGATAGATTCTCAACAGCACCTCGACAGATTTATTTGTCGAGAATTAGTGCTCGATAGAATCTCGATAGATCCTCGATCCATCGAGATGTGATTTCTTTAAATAGATCCAACGCGAAATTTGATCTTATTTTCTTCGATCTCTCTCGACAGAAACACTTCTTTTTCTCTCCCAAACACTTTTCCCTTAACCCATTCATCTTCCCCACTTGGATTTTGGTCTAATCCTTGCTTTTTCCCTTTGGTATGCTTCTCTAATCTCTCATTCTTCATGCATTTCATGCATTTAGACCTAGGTTTTGGGTTTTGTGAAATTTTTGGGGTTTTTGAAAATTGATGAGTATTTTGTGAAATTTTTGGGTTGGGTTTTGCTTATTTGATGATATATGCTCATGCATTGCATTACATTTGCATTTTCACAATGTTTCATGCATTATAGATGTGTGTTTCTATGTTTGAACCTTGTGTGCTGTTAGGATTGGATTGGGTTGAACCCATGATGCAACTTTCTTTGCACGTCAAATGTTCATGCATTGTTCATGCATACGTACCTTTTCATTTCCATATTTGGTACTCTATGTTGATGGTGTTTCTCTGTTTGTCTCCCTCTTTGTCTCTGTCTCTGTCTCTCTCTTTCTCTCGGACAGTCTGCGCATGACACCCAAGCGTAAAACTACTTTGTCCTGGAACTCTTTTCATTCTGGGGCATCATCTTCTGATCCTACTCCTCTTCATGTCAGGTTTTGTGATGAGAAGGCCCGTCAGGACTTCTAGGAGAACTTCTCCAAACGTGTCATTTATTCGGAATGCCATGTGATTCTATCAGACTTTTCCGATACTACTCTACCGCCTGTCATTCATAGGCGGGATTCGAAATCTCTATGTGAGATACCCGTGAGTTGTCCCTCCGTGATCATATAGGAGTTTTACTCCAATATGCATGGTTTTGATTCTTCTATGCCTCGGTTTATTACTCATGTTCGAGGTACACGTATAATAGTCACTTCGGAGCTTATCTCTTATGTGTACATGTTTTGAGGGTATCGCATCCTGATTACCCCAGATGTCCACATCTGAGGACTGTGTCCAAAGACGAACTTCTATCTCTATTTTGTGAAACATCTTCTTCATGGGGTGATCACCAAAACACCTCGTGTTCGGGCTTTGCAAAAGGTTCGAGGTTCCTGAATATGGTGATGACTTTTATTCTTCATCTCTTGTCTCACTATAACTCTATTACCGAGCCTCGTACTCGATTTTTGCTTTCCCTCATTGAGGACCTTATTATAGACTTTCCCTTTCATTTCATTCTTTCCCTCATAGATGTCTATAAGGATACGATGACAAATGATAAGCTTATCTTTCCTTCTGCTATCACGAGGATCATTCACCATGCCTCTGTCTCTTATCCCGAGTCTTCTCATTTCACCGTCATGGGTGCAATTAGTGCGGCGTTTGTTCGACTGAGTGAGGCCCAGCTTCCACCAAAGCGGCCATGGACTAAGACGGCGACTCCTCCAGCCCATTCTACTCCATCCACCTCCGCTCCTTCCTCTTCTTCGAGTGGTGGTGTGACTCTTGAGGCGATTATGGCATAGCTTCAACGCATAGATGCTCGCCTTGACACTCTTATTGATGAGATAAGTCAAGTGACCACCCGTGTGGGTCGTATTGCACGACGTTAGGCTCACCTTGGTGGCTTTGTTGCTTCTCCCTCTCCTTCTCCCGAGGTTTCTGAGGATGAGGATGCTAGCATTTCCAGTGATGAGGAGATGACCGCTTCTTAGTGACTTGCCCTTTGTCATTCATGACAAAAAGGGGGAGTAGTTTTGGGTATGAGAGTAGTCATGTACTTAGGGGGAGAGTTAATATAGGACTTTTTGTTAGGGGGAGTGTTTAATTTTTTTATGAGGGATGTAGTGAGGATTTATGTATATTTTCTTTTCTTTCTCTTTTAGATACATTATCTTTTTGTACATCAGTCTTGTGACCACTTAGTGATAGCAAACATTGTACTTATCTTTGATATATGTATATATATATATATATGATGATGATGTTGTTGTTATCGTTTTCACCTATCTCTCCATGTGTTGTTTCTTTTCTCTCTTTATATACATGTCTCTTATTATGTATGTAATCTTTTATCTCTGTTTCACACTAAGATGCCTTGATGAGTTTTGTTTAAAGTGTTTCAGAAAGACAGGTTGTCAAAGTCTATCATGCCACGAACTCTCTTCTTGCAAAAATTTCAAGAGTTTGTGTTAGGATTAGATTTTATTGTATTCAGCAAGTGATTATGAGTTGAGTGATTTATGACTTCTCTCATACTTCATTTGTTTGTTGTGGTTTTGTCACGGATTGCCAAAGGGGTCAAAGTAATGGGATACATGTCAATGACCCATTGGTTCAATTGGCAGCTGGTGGCATACCTTTCGGTGACGTCCAAAGTTTGATCTCCCATCCCCAAGTTAATGTAGAAAAAAAACAAAGTAATGAGATACATAGCATTTGAGACTTGTGATGATTATAAATGGAAGTTTGTAATTTTTCTACACATTCAGTTTCTTCAATTCATTAATTCAACATTCAATTTTGTTACATTTTTTTAGTCCTGCTCATCATTATTCACTTTCTTCAAGTCATTAATTTATATCGCAATTTTATAACACTCATGTTGATCTCCAATTATTGTTTAGTTCCTAAAATTATTTGTAACTAGCTGATATGCGGGTATGTTATACTTGTTGATTCATTTTGAAATATATATAAGAAATTATCTTTTAAGACCCATGAATAGGCCTATTTTTCTTAATAATTCATTTTTAAATATTATTTGGTAAATCCTACAACCCAAACCTGCTCCACCATCCAGATTTTCCTCAAGTTCAATCTGGTTTTTGTGGTGCAATCACCTTGATAATGGTGGGAGAGAAATAGAGAAGCACAATTTCAATCCTTTGTTTTTTTGTGTGTGGATAATTTAAATATGTTTAGTCCTCCTCTTGTGTAGATTTGTGTGATTATTGGATCTTCAGAAACATGGGAGCAAATGAATTTACGTATGTTTGGTTAGTAAGAAAAGGCAAGAAAGAATAAAACAAAAAGAAGATAAGATTTTGATTTTTTTTTTTTTTACCCAAGTTAAAGGTAAACCCAAAATAGTAATTTCGCCTTTCTCTAACCCAAGAGATTTAATAATGTGATGTATATATTATTTATGTTTGAATAATTTTAAAATATCAATTTTATAATGTATATCATATGATTCAATTTATTAGATTTTAATGGAAAAAAATATCAATATTTTTTTTGATCTTTGAGATTAATTCAAAAAGTCTTGAATCAACGTCTAAAGGTCAGCTCATATAATATATAATAAAAGTTTGGCCTAGAGGCAATGGTTGCGCCAAATATCCATACCAAATTGAAAAATTTTAGATTAGAAAAAATAGCTTATTTGTTTCTATCAACTAGTGTTTTTCTATATATAAACAAAAAACTATTGTTAGTGTTTTAACAAAACATGCAACCTACGCATAGCAACTTCATTTTTTTTATTTACATTTTCAACGGCTTATTTTTTTTTTTTTATCAATAATATATATTTTTGGTTCTATCCTATTTGATTTTACATTTGATTGATAATATTTTGATAGACACAATGGTATTTATGTTTTTTTTTTCTTTTTTAATAACTTCTATCCTATTTGATTTTATGTTTTATTGATATGTTATTAACATTTAAAAAAAAAAAAATATATATATATATATAGAGAGAGAGAGAGAGAGAGAGAGAGAGAGAGAGGTCTTGTGTTTTTATTCGACCTATGTTCTAGGATTTGAAATTAAACAGTCACATTAGTATCAACTCAAAAATCTTATTTCCCTCTAAATAACAAAACCACATAAGCGATAAAATATCTTTCAAGATTCTCACCTGCAATTATATAGGAAAAACTGCTACCTAATGTAGTTTTTTTTATGGTAAATTCAGATTTATAAAAGGTATTCTAAAAAATGATTTTAAAAATCACATCGGAGCAGCTGATTCAATTAGTAAAAACTGGAAATTAGACCATTTTTCAGTTCCTAAACTGTTCCAATTTTTGAAACCATGCTCTCAACTCAAACTTATCTTTTCCTATTCTTAAATAAGTGCACGAAATGGACTAAAATAGACAGAATTGACTAAATATGATTGAAATGGACCAACATGGACCGAACTAGACCTAATGGACTGAAGTAGACTAAATGGACCAAATTAGACCAAATTAACTGAATTGGACCGAACGGACTGAATGCACCAAAGTGGACCAATTTGCTCCAAACCTTTTGAAGGAATCTCCTCCAACCCACTACGTGGCTATTTATAAGATTTTTCATGTTTATTATTTAAACAAGTCATATAACTCATTAAAAAAGTTATGTGATTAAAACTACACATAAATAATCTCCTTAATCGTCATTTAATGAGTTGGAGTACCAATGGCTCCAAATTTGGATCTAAACTTTTTTCAATCATAATACCATATAGGTTGGTCCCTGGTCCAACACTATTTTTGTTTTCCTACAGGGACGATCATAATCAGCTATCCATGTGAACTAATCATTTCTCAAAAAAAATAAAAAATAAAAAATTCATGCTCTAATAAAATACAAATAATATTTCTAATATAAAAATGTAATTTATATTAATGTAATCTGCAACATCGATATGAATAAATCCCTATAAGTAGAGAACACCCTCGTAGTTGTGTGATCAAACCTAATGAATGCCCTTGAGTTTGATCTCAGACAAAATTTTCTAATAATGGTCTAAATCTTGTTATTTTATTTTGGAATGAGTAATGTTACAGACACAAATTATTTTACAACATTTTTACAAACTGCTGATGTGACTTTAGCATTTTCCAAATAATAATTGGTAAGCAAAAATGTAATGTTAGTGGTGGACTCATATTAGAACTAGTAAGAATTTGTCATATCAATAATTTGTAAAAATGTTGTAAAATAGTTTATGACGGTAGCATTACTCTTATATATATAGCCAAAGCTCAGAGAAAATTCAATTAGATTTTAATTAGATTCTCAATTTTACGCCACATGTTCCATTTAATTTTTAAATTTGTGTCAAGTGAATTATTGAGTGTAAAAATCAAAGAGTCCAAATCCAATTAGATTCTAAATTATATTTCAATTGAAGTCTAGTCACATCATGACTAATTTTAAAATATCATTCTTACAATGTATACATCATATGATTTAATTTATTAGGTTTTAATGGAAAATACTAAATTTTTTTTTTATCTATGAGATTAATTCAAAAAGTCTTGAGTCAGAGTCTAAAGGTCAATTTTATAATAATTCCTGTTTTTTATTAGGACATAGGGATAAACAAGGTGATTCATCATAAGACAATTTTCTGAAGATTCCTAAAATATAAGGAAATTTCTAAGTTAAGCCTATCACTTACTTAATAAATCACAACAGCCAAATATTAGCTTTAAACTTGTTTGAAGGAATCTCCTCTAATGTACTATGTGATGATTAATAAAATTATTTATGTGTATTATTTAAACAAGTCGTATAACTCATTAAAAAAGTCATGTGATTAAAACTACATGTAAATAATCACTTTAACCACCACATAATGAGTCAGTGGATGATAACTCCAAATTTAGAGCTAAACTTTTTTCAATCACGATACCACATTGGTTGACCCCTTTGTCCAATACTATTTTCTTTTTCCAGGAGGAGCGATCATAATAGGATGCCCATGTAAACTAATCGTTTGGGTAGTCCCCCCACCCCACTCCCCAAATTTAAGCTCTAATAAAATACAAATTATATTTCTTGAAAAAAAATTGTAATTTATATTAATGTAATATGTAGCACCAATTTGAATAAATCCCTATATTTGAGAACACCCTCATGGTTGTGTGATCAAACCAAATGAATGCCCTCGAGTTTGATTTTGTTTTAAACCCCACTTAGACAAAATGTTATAATAATGGTCTAAATTGCATTCCTTTTATTTTGGAATGCTATGCCAAAAGAATAGAAGGATTTGAAAAGAATAACTACCTGTGCCTAATTAACTCAAATATATGCAGAAATAATTATATATGTATATGGACCTACTTTCTCAAAAAAAAAAAAAAAAAAAAAAAAAAAAAGAAAGTATATGGAGCTGGCTTTTTAACTAAAACTTGATTAAATTGGATTTAAAAAAGCGAAAACCAAAAATAAATAAAAGGAATTGCTTGCCACTAGGGCTGATAAACTTCAAGGGCGTTTTCGTAATATTAACCCTAACAATAAATTAACGATAAAAACCTTTTCCCTCGCATTTTGAGCTCTCCCTCACTTTCCCTCTCTTTCTCTTCTCATAATCTGTTTCTTTGTGCTTGTGCCGGCGATCTTTCGAGACTCTTTCGACGATTTCAGTTTCCCTCAACTTCTTAGGATTAAATTTGCTCAATTGGGTATCTTTGAATCCATCGTCATTCATTTTTTTTTCCAAGAAAAATAATCAAATACGCACAGGTACTCATTGATTTCTCATTCCTTCTCTCTTTCTCTCTGTCTACGTAACTAGTCAATCTTTATGTTCTATTTAATTCTTTGTAAATTTTATTTTAATTTTTGAGTTTTTGAATACTATCTTGGACTACATACGCACTTATTTTCTTTCTTGGTTAATTGTAATTTTTATATACAGTACAGGGCTCTCTGTTTTTGGTTCTTTTAGTATTGTTCTTCATTTGATTTTGTTTTAAGTCCCTATTCTAATGTTCCTTGTGTTTTATTTCATTCTCAGTTGGGATTTTGAAAGTGTTTTAGGGGTGGGTTTTCCATGGAATCGACGAACGGAAGGTTGAGTGAGGATACTCTGAGAAAACACTTCAGCAACTATGGTGAAGTGGAGGAGGCTTTGATTCTCTCTGACAACGATAGGGGTAATGAAAGAGGGTTTGGCTATGTTACCTTTAAAGACCCATCTGGGCCTATTCACGCCCTTAATCAGCAACATTACATTCTTGATACAAAGGTTCGTTTCTTTTTTCTTTTTTGGTTTCTTTCTGCGTTAATTGTTTTTATTTTTATCCCGGTTTTTATTTATTTTTTCTTTTATTATTAGCAAGTTTCTTTTCTTTTTGTCTTTCGTTTCATTGAGTGTATAACAACACATGCTTGGGTTCTGGTCGTTCTGATTCTGAGACTTATGGCCCTTATCATCCACCTGCTCCTCAGCCTCCTTATGCACCACCTTATGGGAATTATTCAAGGCCTAGTGGGACATTCCCATATGTAGTTTCTTGGAACGGACTTCAAACTAGTGGAGGTCTGTTGCCTTATGCAAACCCTGCACCACATGACAATTCAACTAAGGATGATAATCAACCTCAGATGGAGGATAAGTCAAGCATGGGAAACAATGATGTAAATGACAAATAGAAAGAGAGTGACAATCAAAATCAAAGTAATGTGATACTTGTCCATGACCCATTGGTACAATTGGCACCTCCTGTTTTTTTTTGTAGCGGATTTACCACTGCCAGAGTTAATGTAGGAAAGGAAAAAGTAATGTGATGCATAGCACATGAGACTTGTGATGATTGTAAATGGAAGTTTGTAATTTTTCTACTTGTTCAGTTTCTTCAATTCATTAATCCAACTTTCAATTTTGTTACATTTTTGAGCCCTGCTCATCGTCATTCACTTTCTTCAAGTCATTAATTTATCTTGCAATTCTATAACATTCATGTTGATCTCAATTATTTGTTTAGTTCCTAACATTATTTATAACTAGCTGATGTGCGAGTATGTTATACTTGTATATTCATTTTGAAATATTTATAAGAAATTATCTTTTACGACCCATGAATAGGCCTATTTTGCTTAATAATACATTTTTAAATATTATTTGGCAAACCCTGCAACCTAGACCTGCTCCACCATCCGGATTTTCCTCAAGTTCAACCTCTCCTAGGCTTATAACAGTTGTGAGGTTTGAAACTGAGAACAGGAATCAAAGGCCGATATACACTCATGATTGTAACCATGGCGGCAATCATATAGTATATACATTTGTATAGCTGGTCAAATCCATGTACTCTGTTGTGATGATGAGGATCTTAATTTTATCTAGGTTTCAGACCAATAGAACAAATCAAACTGTAATTAAAGGGAGTAATTGAATTGTATAAAATAGTGACCTCATGTTTGTGCACTGTTGACTGCCTTCAGAAATATTTTGCTTTTTTAGATGCACTAGAGTTCCACAAACGTCCACGGATTTGTTGGGGTGAGAGGATTTAATTGACAGAAAAATTCTGACGCCATTTTGACAACTTGGAGTAATTGACGGGGTTCTTTAGTTTGTTTAAGAGTCTGTTCCATTGTAAAATTGTTCAAAGCCTTCAAGCTTTTTTTTATTTTTGATTTTGACTTGGTTTTTTGTTTTTGTTTTTGCTTATTGCTATGAATTCAAAGTCTTCAATCTGATAGGATTATGGTTGAAGTCTAATACTCTTTTCTATAAGTTTTTATTGAGTAAAAGAGTATATATTTTAAAATATTGGGAAGTCAACTTCACTTGCCCGTGTGTCACAGGGTCAATTTTTCACTCAAATTTTCTGCCTATGATGGCCCTAAGTCCCTGACTTAGTCTCAGCCAACACTACACACACATTGCAATAACACTTATAACAGATTATCTAGGGACGTTTAAACACACAGCACATACAATATTTACAGGGAACCCACTCCCAACCTTTATTACTTAATCTCAAGTACAAAGGAAGCCCTTTTACAAGTCTAGAGAATTACATAGAATTTCCCCAAGGCCAAATACACTCTGCTGTTGACACCCCCAATAGCCTTAGGGTTAAATACACAGAATTAACTGCTATGGCAGTTACTGCCTAGTAACTGCCTAGGTCTTGGACAATTTGCCACTTGTGGTTTGACTTAGGACACCTTCAACTAATACTATCTTGGCTTGCTCTCCAAGTTTCTAGCCCCTACACAACAAGTCTGATCATCAGGAAAGCTAGGAACTACTTGGTAACTGCTTAGTAACCACCACTGCACATGCTACACATGCACAACCCAGGTCTCAACAAATCATGGGGCCTCTGTCCATCCTCCAGCAACCCCACAATTAGTTCCCACACATTTTAGAGAGGCTTGGCCCATGCTCAAGGTCTCCCATCAGCATTACAGCCCACACAGCATGCCCATATGCAGCACACAAAGTAACTGCCATCAGCTCACTAGCACTTGTTCATGCATTCAGCTAATCCACACTAGCCTAATGCCTTGCACACAATATTCAATCATCATAGCAGCCTAGCCCTGCCTTGCACTCCAGCCACCAAGCCCACACACAAGGAACCAACAACTAAGCCACCAATGCCATGCACCACGTAGGGCCAGCACTACCTGCTACTACCCATCATCAAAACCATCTCTGCCCACTATAGCCCTCCTTTGCCATGGCCTTGGGGCACCATGTGGAGCAAAGTGCCTCCACATGTTGCCCTTTATCACTGCTCATCGATCCAACTTGAGTAGTGAGACTGGGTTGGTCCCCTTCAAAGAGCCTTTAGGAGCATCACTAGTTAGGCATGAGGAGCCATGAGTGTGTTGAGAAAACATAGAGCCAAATGATTGACTCAATGCTGCCCAAGCACCCTCATTCCTCATGCCATCATCAACAACACATAATGCTCCTAACACCATGTCTGCTTCAACTTCACCTTAGCCTCGTCGGATGAATTTATGAATGAACGAGCAACTGAATCAATCAAAACTTTCTATTTTCTTATTCTTCCTCCACAGGTGAATGAAGTCTACTATACAAGTTTGTTGGACGGGCCTTCAATTGGGGGCGGGGGGGTGTTAATTTAAATTTAAATTAAAACTCAAAATATAGAAGAAAAGAATAGATATTTCAAGTAATTCAACCACTTCTCTACAGTTTTTGTCTAGTGTAGAAGGTCATTTTGTATATAGTAGGCATATAACTGCGAAAGTTGTAAATGTTGAGAACTAAAAATCAGGCACCCTTCATTAATGAATCACAATAGGCAAAGACCAACTCTAAACCAATTTAAAAGAATCTCTTTTGACCCATTACGTGACGATTTATAAGACCATCCAAGTGTATTATTTAAATGAGTCACATGCATGGATGGTCTCTTTAATCGTCACAAAATGGGTTAGAGGACAATAAAATCTTTACAATCACAATACCTTATTGCTTGATCCCTTATCTAACTCTATTTTTTTCCTAGTAGGAACGATCCTAATCACACAATTCTCTCTCTCTCTCTCTCTCTCTCTCTCTCTCTCTCATGAAATGCAAATTATATTGATGTAATTTGCAATGATGTTGTGGAAGTTAGAAGAAAGCACACACGATGCTCTATTTGATGAACAGAAACTAAACTATTAGTTTTTTGGTAGTGATGTAGGACATGGTTTAATATTTAAATTTTGTAATTATTTAATTATATTATTTTTATATAATTTTTGTTATTTTAGGTTTCGGGTTATTATTTCCTTTTTTTAGGTGCTTTTAATGCTTTTTAGGGCAAATTTGGTTCCTGTTATGGTTAGGTATCAATTAGGAGTTATTTTAGAATATATTTTCTTGTCTGTCAAGAATATATATCTCGCATCAGTTGGTATCAGAGCCTTAACTTACCCTGGTCTGATGGCTAACCGACGAGACGGTGACCACCATAACAATGATGGCGGTGACGACGTCCACAACCCAATCCTCACTAGGGATGAGTTCCTTAATTTTTGTGATGAGAATCACCAATTTTGCGAAAAGAATCAGCAAATTATAGGTGAAATCGAGCAAAAGACTGCTACTCTTCTTGCTATGAAATCATCTCACAGTAACAATGATCAATCTATTCAAAGATGCACTCCTAACTACAAGAAAATTCCATTCTTTGATGGAGATATGTGTAAGTTGGATTTTATCGACTAGCTTCTTGATTTGGAAGAGTATTTTAATTTTTGGAAGATTTGTGATGAAAAAAAAGTGCGGCTTGCATCTAATAAATTGGATAATGAAGCAAAGGAATGGTGGGAAGAGATTCAAATCGATAGAAAGCGGCGAGGTAAGCATCCAACCTACTCTTGGCAAAGAATGAAAATGGTATTAATTGATTTATGGCTTCCTAATGACTATTATGATATACTTTATTATACAAGTGTTGATTATAAATCTATTTATTCATATGAAAAGCAATATGTTCAAAACGTGAAAGGTCAAAACCAAAATTATCACAGCCAAGTCTATGTGTCAAATAAAGGAAATGGTTTGAGGGTTGAGAAGAAGCAGCCTATTTCAAAAGAAAATTTTGAAGTGGTTAAAGAAGATCAAGACTTGCAACAAGTTATTGAATTGAAGATTGAAGATACCACTTGTCAAAAGTTTGATGAAGATGTCAAAGAAAAGAAGGTTGTGTTGGTTGTGGGTAATGATAGAAATCAAGAGATGGTAATTATTGAGAATATTGTGGAAGATCCAATTGAGGTTAAATATGATGATGATTCTATCATTCGTAACCCTCAGGTTCAGGTTGATTTGTTGAAGATGACTACACAATATGTTGATTTTCTTGGAGTAGAAAATTTTAATTTTATTATCAACCCTTTGTTGATTGATGTTGCAAATAAATTGAAGGTAGATGAAAAGAAATTGTATTCTACATTTTATGAAAAAATCAAGTTTCAAAACCAGATCAAGTTATTGAAGCATTCAAAGTATTTGTTTATTTGGAGTAGAAGATTTTAAATTTCGACCATCAACTCGACGATGAGTTTGTTTAAAGTGGACGGGTCTGATGTAGGACACGGTTTAATATTTAAAATTTGTAATTATTTAATTATAGTATTTTTATGTAATTTTTGTTGTTTTAGGTTTATATTATTTATTTCCTTCTTTTTAGACGCTTTTAATATTATTTAGTCAAATTAGGGTTTTATACGCTTTCGTAGCTGCCTTAGGGTTTCTAGCCACCCCAGATTTTTTTTTAACTATTTAAACGCATTGTAGCCTTTAAAGGCAATTCAGTTTTTAGATTTATAAAAATACAGACTTTGTCTATTTCTTTCTAGTAGATTCCAGAACCCTATCACCTTGTGGATTCGAGGTTTACTACTAGAAATTAACATTTTGGTTTCTGTTCCATTAAGGGAGCGTCGTATGTGCTTTCTTCAGGCTTCTGCAACATCAGGTGGTGAATCTCAAATCCACGAGGGGTTTCCTCAAATCTACAAGGAGATAAACTAGAATCCACTAGAGAAAAAAATTGACAAAAGTTTGTAATTTTATTGATTGAATAATTGTTAAAAAATGTAACAGACTTAAGGGCCTATTTAAGGGCTCCATAAAACTTGGCAAACTATAAAATATATTCTAAAATAACTCCTAATTAATACCTAACCATAACATGAACCAAATTTGACCTAAAAAAATATTAAAAGCACCTATAAACAAGGAAATAATAACCCTAAACCTAAAATAACGAAAATTACAAATTAAATACCAAAATTAATAAATTACAACAATTAAATAGTAAATTGTGTCCTACATCATGCAACAACAATTTGAGCAAATCTCTAGAAGTAGAAAATTGCCTCTTTGTTGTGCAATCAAACCTAATGAATGCCCTCAAAGTTTGATTTTGTTTTAAAACCCCATTTAGACAAAATGTTACAAAGATGATGGTCTAAATTGTGTTCTCTTTATTTTTGAATGCTATTTCAAAAGAATAGATGGATTTGAAAATAATTCAATATGGTTTTTGTGGTGCAATCATCGTGATAATGGAGAGAGAGAGAGAGAGAGAATTGTGTGATTTTTTGTAAGAATTTGTGTGATTATTGGATGTTAGGAACCCCAACCTATACTATATGCCTTGTATTCTCCTAATAGTTGCTATATTCCCTTTAGGTTAGTTAGTTATTTAGATAGTTGAGATAAGGATGAGTTAGTTAGTAATTAAGCACATGTAGCTCATTTAACACATGGCTTAATTCTTAGAGCACATGTTGAATTAACTAGCCAATTATCGTAAGCCAATGAGATTAGAGGTAGTCTCCTATAAATACATGATTGTAATTTCAACATTATATCATTGAAGAATAAACCAATTGATTGTTTAGTGCATTCCCTTTCTCTCTCAATATTTCTCTATGGAATGTGACTACCTCGAATTAAGTCAATTTTCCTATAATTCTCATACATTCCCCTACAATTCCCATCCATCCCAATTAGGAACCACATTGGATCTTCAAAAACATGGGAGCAAATGAATTTAGATATGTTTGGTCGGTAAGAAAGGGCTAGAAAAATTGAAAGAAAAAAGAAAATAATATTTTGATTTTGATTTTTTATTCATTTTAAATGCTAATGTGAAAATTTATTATGTCAATTAGAATTTATTGTTATTATTATTTTAGTCACCATGTAAGCTTCAAGGGTGCCAGCGGTGAGATTAATTCAAAAGTCAAATCATATATTATACAGTAAAAATTAGGCTATAACTATAAGTAATGGTTGTGCCAAATAGCTGTACTAAATTGCAATTTTTTAGATAAGAACTAACAACTTATTTGTTCTTATCAACTACTGTTAGTGTTTTTCTCCAAAAAAAAAATCTATAGCTAGTGTTTCAATAAAACATGCAACTTACATTCATATCAACATTTTTCATTTTTTACATTTTCTATGGTTTAATTTTTTATTAATAATTTTTTTTGTTGGTTCTATCCTATTTGATTTTACATTTGATTGATAATATTTTCATATACAAAATAAAGTATTTACGTTATTTATTTATTTATAAATTCTATCCTATTTGATTTTAGGTTTTGTTGATATGTTATTAATATTTTAAAAATAAATAAATAAATATAGGACTCTTTTGTTTTTATCCAACCTACATTCTAGGATTTGAAATGAAACAGCCACATTAGCATCAACTCAAAATCTATTTTGCGTCTAAATAACAAAACCACATAAGCAGTAAAATATCTTTTAAGATTCTCATCTGCGATTATATAGGAAAAACCGTTACCTAATGTAATTTGTTTAATGAATTCGGACTTATTAAAGGTACTCTCAACAATGGTTTTACAAATTGGATCAAACCAATCGGTTCAATCGAGGACTGAACCCTAGTTTGGTCTGATAAAGATAGGGAAAACCGATAGTTCAACTCGTAAAACTAGGAATTGGACCCTTTTTTTATTCTTTGACTATTTCGGTTTTAAAATCACACTCTCAACTCAAACTCGTATTTTCAAATTCTTAAGTGCACCAAATGGATTGAAAGGACCAAAATGGACCAAAGCAGACAAAATGGAGTGAATTGGACCAAATTGGACTAAAGGGGACTAAATTGGACCAAACGACTGAGTAGACTGAATGGACTAAATTGGACCGAACGACTGAGTAGATCGAATGGACTAAATTGGATGGAACATACCGAATGCACCAAACTAGACCAATTTGAAACAAATGAACCGAAATAGACCCAATGGAACGAAGTGGACCGAATAGACTTATTAGACCAAATTGGACCAAAATCATGCAACACATTGGACTAGTACTAGTTTATCCTCTTTTTTTATTAGAACTTAGGGATAAACCAGGTAATTCACCATAAGACAACTTTTGATGATTCCTAAAATATAGGGAAATCTCCAAGTTAAGCTTATTGCTTACTTAACAAATCATAATGACCAAAGATTAGCTATAAATCTGTTTGAAAGAATTTCCTCCAACCCACTAAGTGGCAATTTATAAGATTATTCATGTGTATTATTTAAACAAGTTATATGACTCATTAAAAAAGACATATGACTAAAACTACACATAAATAGTCTTTTAAATCACCACGTAATAAGTTAGAGGACGATAGCTCCAAATTTGGAGCTAAACTTTTTTCAATCACAATACCATATAGGTTGTCCCTCTCCAACTTATGAGAGTTGTGCGTGGAATTATTCTAGTTTGCCTACTTATTAACCCAATTCAAGGCCTAGTGGAATTGGTTATAGGGCATTCTTGAGTGTAGGAGATTAGAATGGGCTTGAACCTAGTAGAGGTTTGTTGCCTTATATTTGCACTCCATCACAATTCAACTAAGGATGATAATCCACCTTAGATGAAGGATAGGCAGAGTATGGGAAAAAATGATGTAAATGACAAATAGAAAGAGGCTGGCAATCAAAGTAATGTGATAATTGTCAATGACCCATTGATTCAATTGGCACTTCCTAGTATATCTTTTGTTGACATCCATAGTTCGATTTCCCATCCCCAAGTTAATGTAGAAAAAAAGAAGAAGAAAGTAATGTGATACATAGCATTTGAGACTTGTGATGATTGTGATGAAAGATTGTAATTTTTCTAATTATTCAGTTTCTTCTGTTCATTAATTCAACATTCAATTTTGTTACATTTTTTAGGCCTCTCATCATTCAATTTCTTCAAGTCATTAATTTATCTTACAATTTTATAACATTCGAAAGGATTTCAAAAGAATTTACGAAGTGTTGCCTAATTAACTCTATTAAATATTTATGGAAAGATTTAAAAAAAAAAATAGAGCTGGCATTTTCACTAAAGTTTGGTTAAAAAGAGAAAAAATTAAAATTAAAATTAAAAAAAAACAAAACAAAACAAAAAAACAAAACAAAACAATGCTTGCCGTTAAGGCTTAAGGTAAACCTCAGGGGTGTTTTCGTAATATAATCCCTGACTATAAATTAACGAGAATAACCTTTTCCCTCGCATTTTGAGCTCTCGCACTTTCTCACAGAAAAATTTTCACTTCAAGAAACGACTAAATCGCGTTCTATCTTTTTCTTCTCCGATCAATCTCTTTATTTATGCATGTACTAGCCTTTTGGTGCCGATTGGTCATTTGGGTTTCTTTGATTTCATCCTCATATTTTTCTTTCCAAGAAAAAATAATCAAAGAGGTACTCGTTGATTTCTCTCTCCATAAATACTCAATCTTTGTGTTCTATTTGATTCTTTATAAAATTTTCTTTCAATGTTTGAGTTTTTGAATACTATCTTGGACTACATACATACGCTAGAGAGTCCCTGAGAGGCCGAGATAAGTATTTTCTAAATTCCAAATATTGTTCTTGCGTAATACATACTCTATTTTTTTGTTCTTTTGGTATTGTTCTTCATTTGATTTTGTTTTAAATCCCTATTTTAATGTTTCTTGTAGTTTCTTTCATTCCCAGTTGGGATTTCGATAGGATTTCTATTGTGGATTTTCCATGGAATCGACTAGTGGAAGGTTGAGTGAGGATGATTTGAGAGGACACTTCGGCAACTATGGGGAAGTGGAGCATGCTGTGGTTCTCTCTGACGAAGATGGAAGAGGGTTTGGCTGTGTTACTTTCACAGACCAAGATATTCTTAATGTAGTCCTTCAAGGAAATTTTCGGTACGTGCTCGTTTGAGAGGACACTTCGGCGAATATGAGGTTTGTTTCTTTGTTCTTGTATAATATTCTATCTTGCTATTGTGGTTCTTTCTGCATTAATTTTATCATGCTTATATCAGAATTTTGATTTCTTCATTCTTTTGTTATCAGTGCGTTTCTTTTTTGTTTTTCGTTTCATTATGTGTATAAGGTACGCCAATATAATTTTACAGGTAGATGTGGAAGCAGCCCTGTGCATTAGTGAGAGTAACCAGGATCAGAACAACTGCACAATAATCAGGGGCGGCTCCAGTTGGAGCCCAGGGGGTTCAAATGAACCCCCTGTAATGAAACCAATATATATATATATATATTACATACACGCACAAACAACAACAAAAAAAACCAATCACAAACCAATTTGATATAAAATTTGGAAAAAAATTAATAAGCTTAACAACAAAAGTAGAAATTTTTTAATCTTAAACCTTAGAAAAAATTCACTTAGATCTTAAAAAAATTGAAATAAATCAATAAAATGAGAGATCAATTGATAAATGATTGTTTGGCTGTGTACATTAAAAAAGATATAGTTTGTAGAATTAATAATGAAGATATTATGCAACAAATTCAAAATATAAAATATCATAGAAAGCAATTGTAAAACTTTATATATATATATATATTTGTGATGTTGATATATTCAAGTTCTATTTTATTTAAAATTTTGTATAATTTATGTTTCTTATTGACCCCCCTTAAACATAATCCTAAAGTCATCACTGACAATAATGGAACTAGTATTAATAAGAAGATTTTTGTAGGTCGTCTTCCAAGTGATCTGACTGAGCTGTAATTCAAGGACTACTTTGAGAGTTTTGGCACGGTTACTGATGCTAGCTTTGTGTATGACAAGAAAAACCACAAACCGAGGGGCTTTGGATTTGTTAGTTTTGATTCAGAAGAAGCTGTGGATAATGTGCTGCAGAAAGGGTTTCACAAACTGAAAAATCTGACTGTGGAGGTTAAGAGAGCAAAATCTAAGGAGGACAGGAATCAGGTACTGCACAATAATGGAACTAGTATTCATAAGATTTTTGTAAAAGGTATTCCAAATGATCTGACAGAGCCGGAATTCAAGAAATACTTTGGTAGTTTTGGCACGGTTACTGAGGCTTTCTTTATGTATAACCAACAAACGGAGGGGCTTTGGATTTGTTAGTATCGATTCAGAGGAAGCTGTGGAAAGGGCATTGCAGAATAGGAGTCACAAAATGGAAAATTGGACTTTGGAGGTTGATAGGGCTGAACCTTGTAAGTATGCGAAACGATTATGTAAATGACAAATGGAAAGAGAGTGACAATCAAAGTAGTATAATACCTGTCAATGATCCATTGGTACAATTGGCACCTCCTGGCGGGTGTAGTTTATGGTGACATCCAAAGTTCGATTTAATATTGATAAAGTTAATGTAATGTGACACATAGCATTTGAGACTTGTGATGATTGTAAATGGAAGTTTGTAATATTTCTACTTATACAGTTTCTTCAATTCATTAATTCAACATTCAATTTTATTACAAATTTTTTAGTCCTGCTAATCATCATTCACTTTCTTCAAGTCATTAATTTATCTTGCAATTTTATTAATTTAACATTCAATTTTGTTTTCAAATAGCTATCTCGTTCACATCTCAATCCTTGAAAAGACATTTGAAGTCACATCTAAACACTTGGTTAATTGAATTAATTAACTGAGGTCAATCTGTAACCCAACACTTTGACCGTTTCAGTTTTTAAAATCATGTTCTCAATTCAAACTTGTATTTTCCCATTCTTACAGAATGGACCGAAAATACCAAAATGGACCAATGCGGACAAAATGGAATGAATTGGACCGATGTGGATTGAATGGACCAAATTGGACTACATTGGACCTAAATGGACCTAATGGACTGAGTAGACTGAATGAACAAAATTAGACCGAATTAACTGAATTGGACCAAACATACTGAATGTACCAAAGTGGATCAATTTGGACTACATGGACCGAAATAGACCCAATGGACAAAAGTGGGCCGAATTGACCAAATAGACCTTGTTAGGACATATGTGTTTCACTTGTTAGGAACATATGTCACTATTTTATGTAGTTGGCTAATCCTTTGACAAAACGCACTTTACTTGTATTTGGGTAGATCTAAGTTGTGTTTAATACTTGAAGAAACATGTTGTTCAAGTTTAGTATTAAAGCCATGAAGATTGAACCAAGAAACAAGTGAAGAAAAGGTGTTCAATAAAGCTGGACAGATAGTTCGACACCTGCGGACAGATAGCTCGATAGCTTCTCGACACCTCCTCGACACCTGGCTATCTGTCGAGATCTTCAACCGATGCTTATCGCAATCTCGATAGCTTCTCGATAGCTGGTCGATCGATCGAGAAAGTTTCTGTCCCCTCGACACCTCCTCGATAGCTGCTATCTGTCAAGATTCATTAAATCTCGACACCTGCTCGACACCTCCTCGATAGCTGCTATCTGTCGAGGTTACGGAAATTCAGATTTCTATTTTTGGGCCAGGCTTTTGTATTGTGTGGGGTTTCTTTTCTCGCAACCCTAGACCTATATAAGGCTTATTTTAGAGGCCGTCACATAAGAGAATACAAGGAGAACATGTGCAAAATGTGACCGATGTCTTATTCTCTCTAAAAGAAGTTACTGCGTCTTTTGCGCCTTAGGGTTTTGTAACCAAGTGCTTCTTGATCTTCATTATTGATGAAGTGAAGAACTTTGCAGCCAACATTCTTCTTCCTCAAGTTGGTGAGTGAGTCACATATTGAGATTCGTGCAAAGGAGTTAGTCACGTACTGGGATCCGTGCAACAAAAAGGGTGGCGTTCATATATTGAAGAGTTCAGAGGTTCTGAAGCGGTAGAAGGTTTCTGCTGTGAATTCATCTACGGGGATTGTAGAGTGTAGGGACAAAGGTTTTGTACTAGATCTGAAACTTCTCTTTACTATAGTGGATTGCTTTTCGGGAAGGTTTCCCCCCAGGTTTTTTACTGTAAAACTGGTTGGTTTCATTGGTTTTCCTAGGTCATCATATCTTGTCTTATTTATTTTTCCGATGCATGATATTGATGTTTATTTGTTTTTAACAAGTTTTATTCATAATTAATCTAATTAACAACTTGGGTTTAAAACTTGTTAATTCTATCAACCGGGATCTAAATTTCCCAACAAGTGGTATCAGAGCGGGTTCACTCTGATTGGATTAATTTCCTGAGTGTGATCCATTGACCCCTGTTGTTATGGATAGAGGACAATCTTTATTTATACCTCCTTTATTTGATGGAACTAATTATGTGTACTGGAAAGTTCGTATGAAAGTTTTCTTGCAGGCCCTAGGTGAACAGGTATGGCAAGCTGTTGAAGTTGGCTGGATTAAGCCAAAGGAAGCACTTGTGGATTGGGATGATGCAACAATTGTAGCTGCAAATTTCAACAGTAGGGCTTTGAATGCTTTGTTTTGTGGGGTGACCAATGAGGAATTTAAGAAGATATCATCCACGGAAGTTGCCAAGGAAGCATGGACCATTCTTGAGACCACCCATGAAGGTACCAAGGCAGTAAAGACTGTGAAGCTTCAAAGACTCACTAGTAGTTTTGAAGAAATAAGAATGGAGGAGGATGAGACCTTTGATGAGTTTTATGCCAAACTTAAGGATATTGTGAATTCTGCCTTCAACCTTGGAGAATGTATTGCAGAATCCAAAATTGTGAGGAAAATCCTTAGGTCCTTACCTGAAAGATTCCATGCCAAGATCACTGCCATTGAAGAAGTAAAGGATGACAAAATTCCTTTGACTGAGCTTGTAGGGAACCTTCAAACCTATGAGATGGGATTGGGCTCAATGAGAAAAGGTGGAAAGAGTAAAAACTTGGCTCTTAAGGGTATAGAGGAAGAGATTGAGGACTCTGAAAGCGAAGATGAAGATGAAGATGATGATGAGGATGAGGATCTATCATTCATAACTGATGAGATTATCAAGCTTCTTCAGTTTAGGAAAAAGGATAAGGGCAAACCTCTTAAGAAACCTAAATCCTTTAGGAAGGGCAAGAATGAAAAATCCCTTATTCAATGCCATGAGTGCAAAGGTTTTGGTCATATGAGGATAGAGTGTCCAAACTACCTCATAAAGGAAAAGACCGAGAAGCCAAAAGAGAAAGGGTCGATTGCTACTTGGAGTGATACTGAGGATGACTCTTCTGATGAGTATGTGGATGAATGTCGTCACGTTATGGCCTTTATTGCCTCAACCGATAAGGTGATTGTGGAGAGTGCTAGTGACAGTGAAGATTCTTCTGATGATGAAGTACCTAAGAAGATGACCCTTCAAGAAGCCTATGATAAGCTATGCACTGAATTCATAAAATCTGAAAAAACTTCTCATCTTTGTAGAAAAGAGCTTAATGAGGTAAAAACTGAAAAAGCTGATCTGTTAGTCAAACTAGATGAGATTACAAGGTTAGTTGAGACTCTTGTTATGGAGAACACCTCATTTGAAGAGAAGGTCAAGAATCTTGAGGTTGAGCTTAGTCAAGCTAGAACTCAGATAGAGAGGATGTCTAGTGCAAAGCTTGATGAGGTATTGAGTACTCAGAAGTCTAGTTCTGATAAGACTGGCTTAGGATATGCTGTTTCCTCCAACCCCTCTTCTTCCACGGCTTCTGGATCAAGGACTGTCTTTGTGCCACAATCTGAGAAAGGTAATAAAGATATGAAATCCAAAACTGATTTGGCTAATTCTAAATCCTTTATTAAACCTACTGTTTGTCATCATTGTGGTGTTGCTGGACACATTCGTCCTAATTGCTTTAAGTTGTATCCTCATAAGCAATTGTCTAAACGGTCATAGGTTTCCTCTCAAGGACCTACACCTTTATTTGGAGAGTTATTAAAAGTCTTGAGCTTTTTATCTCAATTTCAGGAGAATTCTAATTCTTCTATGTCCTTTAGTAGATATACTAGGACACGTGCCTTTTCATCTTCACGGCCAAAGACTCGTGCTGCGTGGGTGAAAAAGGAGCCTAAGACTTAATTGTCTTTTATGTTTGTCCTCTGCTTTAATTCTTTCTATCTAAAGTAGGACTTTTTGCTTAATTTCTTATCTGCTTTTGGAATCATGCTTTCATGCATCTGCATATTTCTATCATGTTTTCATACATATGCATTTTTCTTTCATGCATTCATGTTGTTTATCTGTTTTTGTTTGGTTGTTTATTTTTTATTTTGTTTTGTTTTCAAAATAAAAATAAAAAGGAAAATCAGAAAAATACAAAAACAATGTGTGTTTGTGTACATTGGTACTTGTGTACCTTGGATGGCCATTGAAACAAAGTTTTCTAAACTTTGTATCTTTTGTAGCTTAGATGAGCATCTCTATGCACAACTAAGCAAGTGAGCTTTGTGGCTCTTGTTTGTGATGAGTAAGATTAAGTTATCTCTTAAAACTTAACACTCATATCACTCTTTTTGACGGGTAGGACTAGAAAACCCTAAGAGAAATGCATAAATGACCATCTCACCACTGTTACCCGCCAATCATAGTATGACACCTGTATGCTTCGGCATAGCAAAAGTGCAATGTCATAGACACCTGTATGCTTCAGCATAGCAAAAGTGCAGTGTCAAAGACATCCGTATGCTTCGGCAGAGCAAATGTGCAATGTCTATGCTTAACATGTTGGGTATTTCTTTTCTCTCTTTTTATGCCCATGCATGATATGCTTAAAAGAAAATATGCAAAGAAAATAAAAAGCAAAAAGATTAAAATGCTTTAAATATGATTGCAAGCGTGTTTTCTAGGAGATGTGGGAGTTATAGGATGTATCTCAAAGGTGATAGTCCCCATCAAACAGTTATGATTGTGTGTGAGTTAAAGTTATTTTCTCATATCTCAGATCATCATAACATGTATACACATATGCAATCTTGCGATATTTTTCACACACAACACGCAATATTCTTTGCTACTCTTGATACATGTGCAGGTACAATGTGATTTGGCCATCACTAGGTTTTACACGTGCTAATGTATGCTCACTAAACTGTCTTGACTTGTTTTTGAAATATAAAATTAGTTAGACTTGTTTAGTGTGTGTGTGTGTTTTGGATCTATGTGCTTAACATTTTTCTTGTTTTTCACATGTTTTGCATCCTTCTATTATCTTGTCATCCATAGCATCTTGTTTCATTACATTCATGCATTTATATGGATTTCTTTGTGCCCCCTTGATCATCTTTGATCAGCTTTATGTTTCTCGGGTGAAGCTTCCTAGCTTTCTGTACCCTTTGTCAATCATGACAAAAAGGGGGAGAAATTGTGGAGTATTTGTGGTTTCTGTTTAAGATTCTACAAGTTAAGGGGAGAAATACATTCATTTGTAAGGGGGAGATGTGTTTCATCTTGTTAAGGGGAGTGCTTACTTCCTTCTTCTTGTACATTGGGTCTTGTGACCATGTTTACATACATTGTGTTTATCTTCTTTATATGATGATGTATGTTTTCTTCTTCACCTACCTCTACATGTGTTGTTTCTTTTCTATCTTTGTACACATATTTCTTATTATTTGTATGCAATCTATTATTTCTGTTTCACACTAAGATGCCTTAATGAGTTTTGTTTAAGTGTTTTAGAAATACAGGTTGTCAAAGTCTACTTGCCATAAACTCTTTTCTTGCAAAGTTTTTCAAGAGTTTGTGTTAGGATAGATTTTATTGTATTCAACAAGTGAATATGAGTTAAGTGATTTATGACTTCTTTCATATGTTCATTTGTTTGTTGTGGTTTTGTCACGGATTGCCAAAGGGGGAGATTGTTAGGACATATGTGTTTCACTTGTTAGGAACATATGTCACTATTTTATGTAGTTGGCTAATCCTTTGACAAAACGCACTTTACTTGTATTTGGGTAGATCTAAGTTGTGTTTAATACTTGAAGAAACATGTTGTTCAAGTCTAGTATTAAAGCCATGAAGATTGAACCAAGAAACAAGTGAAGAAAAGGTGTTCAATAAAGCTGGACAGATAGCTCGACACCTGCGGACAGATAGCTCGATAGCTTCTCGACACCTCCTCGACACCTAGCTATCTGTCGAGATCTTCAACTGATGCTTATCGCAATCTTGATAGCTTCTCGATAGCTGGTCGATCGATCGAGAAAGTTTATGTTCCCTCGACACCTCATTGATAGCTGCTATCTGTCAAGATTCATTAAATCTCGACACCTGCTCGACACCTCCTTGATAGCTGCTATCTGTCGAGGTTACGGAAATTCAAATTTCTGTTTTTGGGCCAGGCTTTTGTATTTGTGTGGGGTTTCTTTTCTCACAACCCTAGACCTATATAAGGCTTATTTTAGAGGCCGTCACATAAGAGAATACAAGGAGAACATATGCAAAAGGTGACCGATGCCTTATTCTCTCTAAAAGAAGTTACTGCGTCTTTTGCGCCTTAGGGTTTTGTAACCAAGTGCTTCTTGATCTTCATTGTTGATGAAGTGAAGAACTTTGCAGCCAACATTCTTCTTCCTCAAGTTGGTGAGTGAGTCACGTACTGGGATCCGTGCAACAAAAAGGGTGGCGTTCATATATTGAAGAGTTCAGAGGTTCTGAAGCGGTAGAAGGTTTCTATTGTGAGTTCATCTACGGGGATTGTAGAGTCTAGGGATAAAAGTTTTGTACTAGATCTGAAACTTCTCTTTACTATAGTGGATTGCTTTTCAGGAAGGTTTCCCCCCAGGTTTTTTACTGTGAAACTGGTTGGTTTCATTGGTTTTCCTGGGTCATCATATCTTGTCTTATTTATTTTTCCGCGGCATGATTTTGACATGATATTGATGTTTGTTTGTTTGTTTTAACAAGTTTATTCATAATTAATCTAATTAACAACTTGGGTTTAAAACTTGTTAATTCTATCAACCGGGGTCTAAATTTCCCAACAGACCTAATGGATTAAATTAGACCAAAACTGTGCAACACATGGGACTAGTAGTAGTTTATAATAATTCCTTATTTTTATTAGAACTTAGGGATTCATCATAAGACAACTTTCTAATGATTCCAAAAAAATTGGGAAATCTTCAAGCTAAGCCTATCGCTTACTTAACAAATCACAATGACCAAAGATTAGCTCCAAACATGTTTGAAAGAATTTCCTCCAAACCACTACGTGGCGATTTATATGATTATTCATGTGTATTATTTAAACAAGGCATATAACTCATTAAAAAAAGTCGTGTGACTAAAACTACACATAAATAGTATCTTTAATCACCACGTAATGAGTTAGAGGACGATAGCTCCAAATTTGGAGATAAATTGTTTCGGTCACAATACCATATAGGTTGACCCCTCTCCAACTTATAAGGGCGTTGCATGGAATTATTCCAATTTGCACACTTATTAACCCTATTCAAGGCTTAGTGGAGTTGGTTATAGGGCATTCCTATGTGTAGGAGATTAGAATGGGAATGAACCTAATAGAGCTCTGTTGCCTTATGCAAACCTTGCACTCCATCAAAATTCAACTAAGGATGATAATCCACCTCAGATGTAGGATAAGTTGAGTATGGAAACAATGATGTATATGACAAATAGAAAGAGGTTGACAATTGTTCGGGGGCCTTTTTTTGGAGCTTGGCCACGTGTTATCCGCTGGATTAGTGACCTTGCTGGGCTTGGGTTGTGTTTGGGGAGTTGCGTCCGGAACTCAACATTGGGCTATGTGGCCCGACTACTGGCGTACTTTTAAGCCTATAAAACCATTAAAGCCAAAGTATAAGAATCATGATAATGGTTGAATAAATATATAATATGCATTTGATATAATAGCTTTGATTAATAGTTGTAATAGTGGTTGAGATAAAGTAATATGTATTTAAATGTGAAGTAATTATGTACTCAATGATTTAAATTTTAGGATATGGAAGCAAAGTCACTTATATTTGTATGGTTTGTAGTTCCAGCTGTGTAGCATCAATAAGCTGATAGTATTCCAGTAGAATGACTCCAGCAGTAGAAAGGCAGTTTGACATGATAACTTCAATATTAAAGGGAAAAAATGGGTGCAACTAGAGGGAGAGAGAGTATGTCCAGCTGTGTATAGAGGCTGGTTAAGCTTGCCCCTCTTATCGTGCATTTAAATGAGTTTAAGCTTTGATTAATAGTTGTAATAGTAGTTCGAATAAAGTAATATGTATTTAAATGTGAAGTAATCATGTACTCAATGATGTAAATTTAAAGATATAGAAGCAAAGTCACTTATCTTTGTATGATTTGTAACTCTAGTTGTATAGCATTTATGAGTTGATAGGATTCCAGCAGAATGACTCCAACGGTGGAGAGGCAGTTTGCCATGATAACTTCAATATTGAAGGGGAAAAATGGATGCAACTGGAAGGAGAGAGAGTATGTCCAACTGTGTGTAGTGGCTGGTTAAGCTTGCCCCTCTTATCATGCACTAAAATAAGTTTCCCCATTGACAATGCTTTTTTAGTTGTTGTGAAGTTATAAATAGTGTTGCCTTCCATGAGAAGGGCTTTTGTATGGAGTATTTGTGCCTTTTAAGAGAAGGGCTTTATGTAAGATGGATTTGTGCCTTCTGAGAGAAGGACTTTATATAAGATAGATCTATGCCTTCCATGAGAAGAGTTTTGATATGAAATCTTGGTGCCTTCTAGGAGAAGGGCTTTAGTAAGAAGTTTATGCCTTCCATGAGAAGGGCTTTTAGTATGAGTGTTTGATATCTTTTGAGAAGTGTGGAGATGGTAAAAGATATAGATGTTTTGTGAGATGTAGTATTTGTAATATGTAATAGTGTAGTAAGTGTGTATAGGATTTCGGAGTAAGAAAGTATGAAAGTGGAGCTTAGAAGAGTTGTGGTGTGTTATAGTGTGTTTAGTAATGCTGTTGGGATTTTCTGCTAGAGCATGGATGAGGGCTTATGAAGGCATTTATGAGCTAAGGACTGAAGAGTTTAGCTCCTAATTTAGAAACTAAAAACTCAGAAGCTCAGAACTTTATTAAGAGCTTAAGAAGATAATTAAAGGGAGAAAGAATAGGGAAGTTTATGAGAGAGTTCTTCTCCATTGGTCTCTCCCTGAGGTGTTGATGAAGGGTTCTGTTTATAGCTGAGTTTAAGGGGGTATTTTAGCAAAGAATCTCAGCCAAAATCTATCTCAATTAGCAATGAATCTTTAGAAAATCCATCTTAAAATTTGGCCAAAAATGGTATGTTTAGCTTTAAGGTATTCTTGCTGTTTTAGATAAGAGTTGCTGGGTAAAGAGTAGCAGAAAAGGAAAGTATTTTAGTAAGAAAAAGATAGTTACTTTACTTGGTTTTGGTTTTTAGCCAAATGAGGAAGAATTTGTAATTTCAAGGCTGTTGGGTCAACTGTTACATTTATTCTAAAAAAGCTGTCCTAATTGTCAGGAAAAGCTGTGACAGCTATCATGAGACAGCTGTCATAAGACAGCTGTTGCTTGGGGCAGAAGCAGATGAGGTCAGATGTCAAGTTGATGGGATTTCAGCATTAAATGACTGGTGATGTCAGTTTCAGCCAAGTGTCAAATGCTAAACACACTACTGGAGTTCTGCTAGAAATGTTTCTTTTTTTGGGTGTTTGTGTTTTTGGTCCAAGATTCTATTATAACAAGTTTTTAGTAAGTGATAGAAGGATTGGTTGAAAGTTAATGAAGTTTTAGAAATCTAGTTAAGGTTTCATTATGTTGTGACTTAATCTTGGTGAGCAAGAAGAGTATTTAATGCTCTGCTTTAGTAGCTGGCAGAGAAATATTTGGTCTGATTGTGGCAGACAACAATTGGATATTAGAGATATCATGAATATTCTATGTACTTGGAGATTAAAGATAACCAATCAGATTAGGTCATGTGTTTGAGTTAGATTTTAGCTGAAAGTAGTAATGTAGTTTATGTATAATAATATAATGAAGTTTCTAAATTTGTATAATAACAGCTGGAGGTTGAATGAATAGTTAGTTTCTCAGCATTTAGATGGCTGGAGATATTGAGTATTTGTCATATGATAAATATTAAGTTTTAGGAAAAGAGCAATGGGGAATTTTATCATTTTAAGTGCTATGTGATAAGAGATGCTTACTATATGTTACCCGCTACACACGGACTCGTCAAAGTTCAGGGAGTTGGAGAAGACATGCCAAGTAACATATTTCTTTTATCAATTTTAAACTACTGGATCTTTACTGAACATACCTTTTGGCCCTCCAAACCACGACTCCCAAAGTTTCCTCAAAGAGACTCATGAGCTTGGATCATAAGCCGAAGATGAGATGACATACCTTGGGTTTTGTTGTAAATGTGGGCTTTTGTTGGAGAAGCCGCTTGCCATGAGTGTAAGAGTGGTAATATGGGTTATAAGCTTTGATTCATTGCTTCAGCTTGATCCATATGTTGATATTGATGATGTCATAGGGTTATGATCCCAATTGATAAAGAGGAAACGTGGACCATAAATTCGCCTCTTGAAGTAAGGATCTTATAGGCCATGAGAGCCCAATCCATGTAGTTGAATGAGATATGAGCTTATTTCGGGTTTTAAAGAGATTTATCCAAAAAAGTCAATAATATGTTGATGTGGCATAGGTTGCCAATGAAGTAGTGCTATGTAGGGTGAAAAAAGAGTCCTCAACATTTAGCCTCCCAAGTGCATGAGCTTGTACTGCAAGGGCATGCACGAGTAATGGGTTTGCTTGAAGACTTTTTGAAATGCGCTAGTTTGAAATTGTTGACTGCTGGATTGAGAGCAGCAAGGTAATGTTGCAACTGGTCAGGATTGCAGCTGGATGTGGTGCTGCTTTGATCATGATTGAGTTTGTTGAAGTCAATGCATTTGGAGCTGACTTCATTCTTGTAGTTACGACCGTGGTTGGTCCATTCAAAAATAGTATGAGCACAACTTTCAATGCTACGACTAGAGAGGATACAACTCTTGATTCAGCGAGTTAAAGTTGTTGTTGTTGAAAGTCTGAATACTAAGCTTACTGCTGGAGCAGTCCAAAATGTAGTTTGATATCATAGCAAATGAATATTTCGCTGATATCGTTGATTGTAGTCAATTCTTGAAGAAATTTGATAGAGATGGCCAAGATAATATGAGCTTCCCATTGAGATTTCGTCCTTGTTAGAAGAGTTGCTTTAGGAAGCATAGAGATTGAATGGCCACTTGTAGGATTGGTTGCATGATCATGATTGTATTGATGGAGTCATAAGTGATGATCATATTGTTGGATCTGATAGTACTGCTGGAGTAATAAAATAGGTGCTGTTGGACATGTGCATATTCAATGTAGCAGAAAGTTCCATGGCTAGAGCAGTAGCCTTGATTTAATTGGTGGAGTGACTGGTCTTCATGTAGATCTATATGTAGTCTTCTCAAATGGATAGTGAGAGACCAAGCCCTCCAAGTGTAAGATCACTGCAACTTTGATGATGACGTTGTAAAGATTCCAGCGGTGTGATGCATAAGACCGCTATGATTCCAATAGTGTAATGCGTGGGACTACCACGACTTTGAAGAGGGTGAGTGGGATTGCCACAACTTGATATAATAGTACTTCAATGGATAGAGCTCCATTTGTTGCTTGTAATTTTGTGAGAGTGTCAAATTGATGACTAATGTGTTCTTGAAAGAAGTTGGCCGCTGCTGGACCAATAGACTTGTATAGTGGAAATGCCTCCATCGATATTATCGTACTTTGTTGTGATAAATATCCAATTGCAGCCCCCCAGAGATGGAACCTTTGGATTGATAAGACCAAGCCCCCAAGTGTAAAGAGGCCTTGGATAAGCATATATTAGCAAGTGAGGAGTACCTTGACAAATTCAGCAGTGAATTTGGCATTTTGCGGCTTGAAATAGTGTAGGTACTTGTGGTCATAATCTTGTATGATGATTGCTTGATTGAGCATGCTAGATCAGTAAGTCTGTCTACTGGAGGCATCTGTATAGATAAATGGATCTGCTAGAGTTCTGAACATGGGTAGCTGGAGTTTGTTCTATCTACCCAGGCAAGCCACTGGGTGTGTGTCAATTTATTGCTGGAGTAATCTTTTCTTGATTTGAATAGGTAATTCATCATTCTGGATGACTTTCTGATTTGCTAAATGTAATGACTATTAAGTAGATGATAATGATTGAAATATTTGATCTTTGTGTAATTGTCTATGAAGGAAATAGTATTGGCAGCTTCTAGGAAAGTATGGCTGGCATAAGTTCCAGCGGTAAGATAGGAAATACCGGATTGATAGCGTTGGTCTGGATCCAGCGATAGAATAGAATGGTGGGAGCTTTCCCCTCGTGTTTAAGAAGTAAGTTCATCTAAACCTCTTGTTGCCCTTAAGTAAGAAGCAAGGGTGCCACTTGGAAATGTTGGTGGATGATCCTTTGTTGGACTTAGATAGTTTGGAAACTACTTCATCTTTTCCAGCGGTAGGTGAATTCTTGTCAAGTTGCTGGCCATTGGCTTCTTGCATTTTTCACCATTCGCTGGATCATGATTAGAAGTAACAAAGACTATGGAGTACTCATCTTGCTTTCCAGTGATGCAAGGCTTTTACTGATGTAGTAGCTTTTCAGACCTTTGCAGCAATTGGGTAGATTGTGTAATGTGAAGATACAGCAGTAGGTAGTTTGGAATAGTGCCATGAGATTACTGGATGGATTCAAGTAAGACTTGGATCTTATTTTTTCTTGTGGAGGGCAGCAAGAGTGATCCTTAATTCTTCATGAGAACATTTTTCAGCAAATGATTCCCCGTGTAGCAATGGAAGTAGGTTGAATGGTGATGAAGTAAAATGTTGGCATGATCTGTGATGGATTAAGAAAGTTCTCAATTTCTTGGATGTAGGTCTTGAATGATAACCTGAATGTTCGTGAAATAAAGATAATTGTCATGAGATTTACCATGGGCTTTGATAAATAATTGACATGGGCTTAAACCATGGGCTTTTAATACGGAATTGAATTTCATTGATAAAATGGTTTTGCCATGAACTTGAATCATGAGATTTTGAAATATATTGTTGCCAAAGCATTAACTTTGGGCTTTGAGCATAATATAATATTATTTGCCAAATAATATTTGGGCTTTTATAAAATAATTATTTATCAAAAAAGTAGTAGTTTTGGGTTGTTGATAAAATGTTGTGAAAATAGTATTGGACTTTTGTAAAGTATTGCCAAGTATTTGGGCTTTCAATAGCATTTGGGTTTTTGTAAAATTTTGCCAAAATATTATTTGGGCTTTTGATAAAATATCGCCAAGGATAGTACTTGGGGTTTTGAGTATTTGTAAATTTTTGCCAAAAAAAAGTGTTTTGGGCTTTTGATAAAATATTGCCAAGGATAGTAGTTGGACTTTTAATAAAGTATTGCCAAAATAGTATTTGGGCTTTTGAAAAAATATTGCCAAGGGTAGTACTTGGGTTTTTAGTAGTTTTTGTAAATAGTTGCCAAAATAATATTGGGCTTTTTGCAATATAGTTGTCAAACTAATATTGGGCTTTTCGAAATAGTTGCCAAAATAGTATTTGGGCTTTTATAAATAGTTGCCAAAAGAAGAAGAAGGGGAGAGAGAGAGAGAGAGAGAGAGAGAGAGTAATGTGATACATAGCAATAGCATTTGAGACTTGTGATGATTGTAATGGAGGATTGTAATTTTTCTACTTATTCAGTTTCTTCTATTCATTAATTCAACATTCAATTTTGTTACATTTTTTAGTCCTGCTAACCATTCAATTTCTTCAAGTCATTAATTTATGGGTAAATTACAACTTACCCACATGTGATTTGGTCAAAATTTAAGTTATCTACTTGTGGTTTGAAATTTGACATTTTACCCACCTGAGGTTAGCTTAGTTAAAGTTCCGTAACCCACCTCTGTTAAAAACAGGGCTAAATATGTAATTTTGTTCCACTTTTATGTCTCTCCTTTCCAAAAACACAAAATACAAGAGAAAATAAATCAAAAGCTGGTTGGTAAAAATTTTTATTCAATATCTTAGCATTTGATACTTGCTTTTACATTCACTGCTTCAAATGCAAAAAAATCCTAAACTAGAAACTTCCAAATCAACCTTAGACCCAAGCACACCTAATGTCTTTGCCATTGCTCAAAAGGAATGTGTGGATTCTTTCTTTCCAAAGAATTATTTTATTGGCTATGAAAATTTGCATAAACTTGGAATTTCCCAGCCTGTTCAATTCTTGCAGATATCCTGAATGTATTCCTTTAGTCTCTATGTTTGTTCACCCCTCAATGATTGAGATGTTGGATGCCGCTACTGAGGATGCTCTTGAGCGTGGTAGTTGGATTGATGCTCTTTTTGTATCACTTGCATCATTTGAACCTCAGGACACTTTTAAAATTATTTTCCCCTGTCCATCTGTTCAACTGGCTCTCAAGTCTAATAAAGGACTCATTTTTGGGGAGTCTTATGTATTTAGTAATGGCTTTGTCAAGGCTATGTATGATTGAATGGAGAAAGAGATGGAACACTTTAGTGTTTTAGGGTCTTCTAGTATTATACTATTTGATGATTCATAATTTCTCAACGCAGCTAAAGTTAGACATGATCTAAGTAGGTCAATTCAATCATATGACACTGGTAGTGAGACTGGTAATAGTAAACAGGTTGTTAAGAAAGGACCAAAAATAAGTACCATCAACACACAATTTACAACCCAATTTGCAAAAACCTAGCAACTTATTGTTCATAAGAAAACCAAACCCATCATTCTCATCTTAATAAGGATTTCTTCCCATATATAGCTTTTGAAACATGGACCATCACGGTTCAAAAGCTTTTGATTTGCTTGTAGGAAGTTTCTTTATGGACTGAATTGAAGAATGAGAGTCCATAATCTGTTGAGTTGGATGATGACTTTAGTTTAGGCAAAGGAAGCTTCTTCTTTTATCTTTACCAACATCCTTTTGATTTTATTTTATTTTCTTTTTTTATGTTTTTTGTGTTTTTGGAGGAGAGAGACATAAAAATTAAGCAAAATCATATATTTAACCATGTTTTTAACAAATGTGGGTTATAGAACTCTAACTGAGCTAATCTCAGATGAGTAAAATGTCAAATTTCAAACCACAGGTAGGTAACTTAAATTTCAACCAAACTACAAGTAGAAGTGATATTGGGTCGAGTCGGGTCGAGTTTACTATGACCCGAAACCCGACTTGATAGAAATCAGGTTTGGCTGCCTGAAACCCGACCCGACCCGAAAAATCGGGTCTATAATCTTGTCGATTTTCCGGGTCTTGGGTCGGGTCTTAAATTAGACCTTTTTTTATTTTTTTTTTTTTAATGTGAAAATTTTTTAGTGAAACAAGGGATGTGATGTTGAACAAGAACAGCTTTCAGGAATTCTCCAATAATATTTTTAAGCTTAAAAGCCTCCTTGGCTCATTGAATGCCAAGAAAAATCTATCAGACTAAAAATTGTTGACAGACACTTTTTTGTGTGCCATACTAAATCCATGTGTAAATTCAAGGGAAACGTGTGAGACTTATGGCTTGGAGGGTGAAAGAGAACTTTTTCTTCACCAATTTTGGGCTTTATGGGAAGTCTTGCAAATGGGCTAGGAGTGTTTGCAAGCCATGAGTCCACATTAGGCCTTTGACTCCAAATTTGCAATTAATGTTGTCTTCATCAAATTAATGTTTATTTTCCCGAACCCACAAGCTTAGTAGCTTCAAGAACTGTTGTTCATTTTGTAGCAACAAACCGAATTGAACTGTTCTTCCTTCTTTCTAAGGGATGTTTATAGTAGCCCGAAGTTATCATAACAAGCAGAATATAGTATAAAGCAAAATATGAGACATGTATCCATAAGGTCACAAAAGCTAACAGTTGAGAGTTCCAAGATTTAAATCTTTGTAATGAAAATGCAAAATTCATTAAACATATTAAAATAGCTAAGATGAACGAAGTCCTTCAAAGGAAACAAAAGAGTATTCGCGTATTTGAGCTCTTGCTATGTGTTCATCAGAGATGTTACACTTCTTACTTCTTAGATTTTTTTGCTCCCCTACAAGGAAAAAAATCATCAAATAGAACTGTGTCAAATTCAGACAATACATCTACTGCTATAGATTGGATGTATGGTAATATTATTATTGTGACTTGAACGTGCCAGTCCAGCAAAAATTTATAGAGTATACAAGCAAAATGTCCAAACAAACAATATCTGCATGTCATCAATGGTTAATTCAAAAGATTGAGAAGATAAATCACAATTTAAAAGATTTAGGCAGAAGCAAAACTCACCAATGTATGTAGGCAGATCAATAAAGATTTGTAACAATGCTTGATGGTGAAGGTGATGCTGCTAAAGGTGAAGCTAACTTTACTTCCAAAAAAGATTCAAAACATTTTAGAACAACAATATATATTAAATTCCATTTAATACACTAACAAGATATATTAAATACACAAGATATATTAAATTTCAGTTAAAGCACAAGTTAATAAATTTTAAGAACATTACATTTTCCATAATCTTCAAATAGCTCAACATCATCCATGGCTTGTCGAATCAAAATTTGCACTGAAGATTGAAGCCAATTTTGAGTACATATGAGAGATTGTACCATCTCAGGGGTAAGTGAACTACGGAATGGGTCTAGTATACGTCCTCTCGTACTAAATGCCGACTCAGAAGCCACAGTAGAAACAGATACAGCCAACACATCTCATGCCAATCGAGATAGTATACTATACTTATTAGTATTATACTTCCACCAAGCCAGTATATTAAAGATTTTGTCATTTTCTCCTTCACTATTCTCCATCAAGTATTTTGCAACCTCATCTACACACCTAACAGATTGTTTTCCTTGCCTAAAAGCCTTGTATTGAGAGGCAATAAATCTATCTCGATCATCATCATCATCAACATCAACACCAACACCAACACCTTCCATCCTTGATATCTCACTCGCACTTTGTATAGACACATATGATGAATGAGTTGAATTATAATGCTCATACAAGCGTTCCAATACACATTGCACAAGGTCAGTAATAACCTTAGCAACATTCTCCTCATACAAATTTGATAAACAATAATTCAAATATTCCAACTTCTTTCAAGGATTAAGCACCACAGCAACATACAAAAGCACATTTCCCTTCTTTGATGATCCTCCCCGCTCCCCCAATACTTGTCAAACTTCTCTTTCATTGTTTTTGCCATTGAGTACAAAAAATGGTCCTCACTCCTAGAAAAGAGATCTATCTTTCTTTTAATCATATATATCTCATCAAAGAAAGCATTTGATGTCACATACAAGGAACAAGAAAACCTCATTGTAGCATTATAAAAAAGTTTCAAAAACTTAATAAATTTTCTACAAGTCTCCCAATCATCCTCATTTGGAGATCTCCTATCATAGTCCCCATCCCGAAAGTGTAGAATATAATCAAGATCTTCATATTCCATCTGCTTGAATGCATGTTCAAACTTTTCAACATTTTCCAACATTTTATAGGTGAAGTTCCATCTAGTGGCCACATCCAAACATAGAATAGCCTTTGACTCTATTTTCACTTTCTCCACACACCTCTTGAAGGTTTGTAACCTATTTGGAGAGCTTTCACATATCTAACCGCATGACGCACCCTATCAATTGACTTATTATGATGTTTTAAGCTATCGGTCACAATAAGATTTAGGATGTGAGCACAACACCTCACATGAACAAATTCATTCCCCAAAACAGTACCTTTCCACATATTAGTAGCTTCTTTCAAGTAACTAATGGCTACGTCATTTGAGGAAGCATTATCCACCATCAAGGTGAAAATCCCCTCAATATTCCACTCTTCTAAACAAGATTCAACCATTTTGCCAATGGTTTTCCCCTTATGGTTATCAATAATACAAAAATTCAAAATTCTTTTATGTAACCTCCAATCATCATCTATAAAATGACAAAACACATGTAATTAAAATTTTGTATTGAACTCCATGTGTCAGTGGTAAGGCAAAGCCTACGGCCTCTCAAGGCATTTCTCAACTTATCCTTCTCTTCAAAATAAATTCGACTCACATCTTTAGCTACCGTGAAGCGAGATGGGATATTGAAATTAGATTGGAAGACATTACAAAACCTTCTAAATCCTTGATTCTCTACAAACCTAAATGGAAAATCATCCAATATGATCATCTCAGCAAGAACTTTTCTACCCACAACATTTGTAAAAGTCCTAGGCAATAGATTTCCCTCCTCTACATCCTTGGACAATGGGTCTTGTCCATCATGCAATTCATTAAAAAGATATTCAGGACAAATGGGTGTATGGTTTTTTAAATTAGATGTCCCATAAATTTTGCTATCAGCCATGTACTCTTTGCTACAATATATACATCTTGTCTTAGTTCTACCTTCCTCATCTATAAACTTCTCAAAGTGGTCCCAAGCCGTTGATGGTGATTTTCTCTTATTAGGATTAGAAGAAGATATCACCTGCGGTGGACGAGGAGGTCTCATGGTTGGTCTTGTAGTGGCAACATCAAGTTGTGTAGGCTCCATTGAATCCATGACCTAGTACCACACAAAACAAATCATTAAACAATGCATTCACAAAAGAAAAACATAGAGATATATATGTATAAAAGCGTAATCATTTGTTTATAGTTCTATTAAAGGAGTAACAACTATTACAACCAAAGAAAAAAAACCCAAAAAAAAAAAAAAAAAAAAGATCCAAGAAAATTACATTTGCAATCCACACAACAATTTCATAAACAAATTACAAAAACATCAAACCTTACAACACCAAGGTATTGCATGTAGTAATATTTTGTGTATTGTGGAGAATTTGGCAAAGACAGAAACAACAGAACTTTTGATGCACAAATCAGATTCTTAAGCAATCTATTTTAAGATCTTTGTATGATTAGATAATTTATAATTTATAATTTAGGAATCGAAATCTATTAGAGTATACTTGTGAAAACTTCACATATAGCTACCAATAGCTTATAAATACATCAAAAGAAACATGATTATAACACACTAAACTAACAAACAAAAAGCAAACTACAACTACAGGTGAATTATAAAAATTCCATTTAATCAATAAAGCCTAATAAAATTGGCAAAACAAATAAAAACTTAATCTTAATGTAAAATGTAAGAGTAAGTAAGACTATCAGAGGACCTACAAGTTCTTCCTTCCTACCAAAAAGAAACGTTTTGCTCTATTGCTCTCTAACCTCTTCTCTCAGGGATAATACTAAGACAAGTGGTGGAAGTCCATATGTCAATTTTCCTCAAACTTAAAACAGGAGGCCAATAATATTTGAGCATGTACACCAAAGAAAAAAAAAAGAACAAAATATTTAGCACCTCTAGTCCTTTATTGTCTTCAAAGCTCTCAAATGAAAGACTATTTGCCAAACAGTAACTGACAAGTGAACCCGTATGAGAAAATGGCAATTTTTACAACACTAATGCTAACCCAGATAGGAAAAAGTTCACATTTTCATGCAGAAAAAGAAAAGTGAAACAAAAGGACAAGTGAGGTGGCCATAAAGCTAAAGAGGGAGACAGTATTCAAAAGAGGAATGAAAACCTAGATGACATTTCTTGAAATGGATAAGTGTGGATAGTCGGCAAAATTAAAGGGTCCAAATCCAATACTATGTATAATGAGTGAAGAGAGAGTAAACCCAGAAAGCAAAAAAAAAAAAAAAAAAAAAAAAAAAAAAAAAAACTTGAGTGCTTTAGCCACAAACCCATATAGAATATATGGAAAAAAATTGAAACTTGAAGGCACTCAGATTGAACTTGATGAAGTAAAATTCGTCAGTCCTTGTAAGTGCGTCCAGATGGAGCTAAGTCCTCGTTGGTGTCCCTGCAAATATGGAAAGATGGCTCCCTCAAGGTGGTCACCGGTGTGGTGCCTGCTACAACGTCTCCGATACCAAAGTCAGTACAAGGAAACCTTTAGAATAACAGAATAACAATGAGTGATTTTTGGAATGTCTATATACCTTGTGTTGGTGTTGTAAGGTTTTTATATAAGTTTCCACAGCTCCTAGCCATTGTGGTTGTTATTGTGACTTTTAATGCCTCTATTGGTAACGTCTCATGCTCAATAATGTGGGCTTTGATGAGCTTCCAACGGTCTGTACAGCTGGTTTTGTAACTGCTTGGGTTATCATTGACTGCATTGAATAACTTTCCTACCTTCGTCAGTGATGTGGATTTATTGACGCAGATATTTGGTTGTCTCGTCTGTGAAAGAGATCGTCAGTGCTGTCAGAACTCATCCATAAGTTCATAAACCCATTATTGAATATTGCTCATGTAACGGAATCTAAAACCAAAAATCAAAAATACATTCAGCATACAAAAAATCAAAAGGAAACCCATGTAACAAAGTGCGAGTGAACATATCACACACACACACAAACACAACAACACCATCCAAAATCTAAAACCAAACACAAAACGAGAAGGATGACTTACACAAAGATAACTGAGGCCCTGAGGGAGGCAGAGAGAGAATAACAACAGAGTAGGGTTTTTTTCAACAACAAAAAATTTGGGTTGAAGTAGTATATTTATATGACCCGACGCCAACTTGACACCAACTCGAACCCGAAATTAAGACTCGAAACCCGACCTGAATATTCTCAAGTCTGCCCAAAACATGTCGGGTTGGGTCGAGTCGGGTTTTCGGGTGGGCCGAGTCCTTGCTCAATCCGAACTACAAGTGGATAAGTTGTAATTTGTGCTTAATTTATCTTGCAATTTTATAACATTCAAAAGAATTTACGAAGTGTTGCCTAATTAACTCCATTAAATATGCATGGAAAGATTTTTTTTTTTTTTTTTTTTTTTTTAAATAGTGCTGGCTTTTTCACTAAAATTTGGTTAAAAAAAAAAAAAAAAAAAAGAAAAAAAAAAGGGTGGGGTGGGGGGGGGGGAGATAATGCTTGCCGTTAAGGCTTAAGCCAAACCTCAAGGGTGTTTTGGTAATATAATCCCTAACTATAAATTTACGAGAATAACCTTTTCCCTTGCATTTTGACATTTTCTCTCAGAGAAAATTTTCACTTCAAGAAAGGACTAAATTGCGTTCTATCTTTTTCTTCTCCAATCAATCTCTTTATTTATCCTTGTGCTAGCCATTTGGTGCCGATTGCTCATTTGGGTTTCTTTGATTTCATCCTCATTTTTTTCTTTCCAAGAAAAACAATGAAAGAGGTACTCATAGATTTCTCTCTCCGTAAATATTCAATCTTTGTGTTCTATTTGATTCTTTATAATATTTTCTTTCAATGTTTGAGTTTTTGAATACTATCTTGGCCTACAAACATACGCTAGATAGTCCCTGAGATAAGTATTTTCTAAATTCCAAATATTGCTCTTGCGTAATTGTGCATTCTCTGTTCTCCTAATGTCGATCTTTGTATTCTATATCATTTTATATATAATTTTCTTTTAATGTTTGAGTTTTTGTTTACTATCTTGGACTAGTAGATAATCTAGATTGTCCATCCCTGTCTCTCAGATATTTTGTAAAGGATTCAAAATATTGTTCTTGCTTAGTTGTGCATTATTATTTTCTTTCTCCGTTGGTTTATTATTTTTATATGTAGTATAGGCCTCTTTGTTTTTTTGTTCTTTTAGTATTGTTCTTCATTTGATTTTGGGGTTTCTTTCATTCCCAGTTGGGATTTTGATAGGATTTCTATTGTGGGTTTTCCATGGAATGACGAGTGGAAGGTTGAGTGAGGCTGATTTGAGAGGATACTTCGGCAAATATGGGAAAGTGGTGCATGCTTTGGTTCTCACAGACAAAGATTGAAGAGGGTTTGGCTGTGTAACTTTCAAAGACCTAGAAACTATTAATTTAGTCATTCGAGAAGAATCTTCGGTACGTACTTGTTTGAGAGGACACTTCGGCGAATATGAGCTTTGTTTCTTTGTTCTTGTATAATATTCTATCTTGTTATTGTGGTTCTTTCTGCATTAATTTTATCACGCTTTTATCCAAATTTTGATTTCTTCATTCTTTTGTTATCAGTGTGTTTCTTTTTTGTTTTTCGTTTCATTATGTGTTTAAGGTACGCCAATCTGATTTTACAGATAGATGTGAAACCAGCCCTGTGCATTAGTGAGAGTAACCAAGAACAGAATAACCACTCAGAACAACTGCCCAATAATGGAACTAGTATTAATAAGAAGATTTTTGTAGGTCATCTTCCAAGTGATCTGACAGTGCTGGAATTCAAGGACTACTTTGAGAGTTTTGGCACGGTTACTGATGCTAGTTTTGTGTATGACAAGAAAAACCACAAACCGAGGGGCTTTGGATTTGTTAGTTTTGATTCGGAAGAAGCCGTGGATAATGTGCTGCAGAAAGGGTTTCACAAACTGAAAAATCGGACTGTGGAGGTTAAGAGGGCAAAATCTGAGGAGGACAGGAATCAGGAACTGCACAATAATGGAACTTCATAAGATTTTTGTAAAAGGTATTCTAAATGATCTGACAGAGCCGGAATTCAAGAAATACTTTGATAGTTTTTGGCACTGTTACTGAGGCTTTCTTTATGTATAACCAACAAACGGAGGGGCTTTGGATTTGTTAGTTTCGATACAGAGGAAGCTGTGGAAAGGGCATTGCAGAATAGGAGTCACAAACTGGAAAGTTGGACTTTGGAGGCTGAGAGGGCTGAACCTTACAAGTATGGGAAACGATAATGTAAATGACAAATGGAAAGAGAGTGACAATCAAAGTAGTCTAATACTTGACATGATCCATTGGTACAATTGGCACCTCCTGGCGGGTGTACTTTATGGTGACATCCAAACTTCGATTTACCATTGCCAAAGTTAATGTAACGTGATACATAGCATTTGAGACTTGTGATGATTGTAAATAGAAGTTTGTAATATTTCTACTTATTCAGTTTCTTCAATTCATTAATTCAACATCCAGTTTTGTTAGAAATTTTTTAGTCCTGCCAATCATCATTCACTTTCTTCAAATCATGAATTTATCTTGCAATTTTATTAATTTAACATTCAACTAGGTTCTAATCCTGCCCACACAAAAAATTAATTGGTATTTTGGTTTAATGGAAAAAGTGGTCATCAAAGATACATTGTTTACCATATATAGAAAAAGAATATATTAATTGAGTATTTCATGAACAAACTTGAACTTGTTCAATGAGAAAATGAATTAAATTCGAACATATAATCTATATTATGATATACTCGAGCTCAATCTGTATGGAAAATTTTAATAGTCGGATTGGAGTAATCACATTATGTGGTTTATCCTAGCAAAATTGTAAGCAAGTCTTAGTACGTTACCAAATATTGCTTTGCCCCTAAAAGAAACAGGGCTGATTGCTATCAAATTTCCTGCAAACCAGTTCATTAGTTTAACTCGGCCCTCACACTGTAAGCCTAGTTTTGGTAAGAAGCCGTTGGGCTATGGGCTTCTAGTTCAAGCCCATCTCCCAAGCTTTATAATTTAAGCTTGAGACCGAGCCCATCACATCAATGACGACCAGATCCTCTATTAGTTCGATTAAGATTTTGATTCGGGTCGACCAAAAATTTATTATGCTCGAAATTTTTAGAGCATCTGATTAATTGAGGATGACTTTAGTCTCTCTATTTCACACCCATTGTAATTATAAGGAGGAATTCTTCGGAATAGCCCAAATATGATGAAGCAATATATAAATCTTCATACGCATGAGGCAAAAGAATGTTTATGGTAAGTAATCATGTTAATTTTGCTTCGTTTGTCTGAATACAATACATGAAAGCTTGTAAATAGTGTACATATTTTAATCAAACAAAATAAATCTAATATATTTTCACAAAAAAATAATGAAGATCAACTGATAAATGCGAGTGTAAGATCATTCTAAACGTACATATGGTCCAGTTAAATGCATTTTCGGAAAATTATTATATATCTTTTATTTCATTAAAATGTGTGTCATCTCACAAAATTCCATTGGATTAAACTTTTCTTTTATAGAGTTTTTAGGTTAACTCCACCTTCTAAAATATTATCCATTGAAATAAGTAGATTTCATTTTTTTTCACATTATCAATAATTTAAAATAAATATTGAAATGGTAATAGTTAATATGCATATTTTTTTGTTTTTGATAATTTAATAGTTGGAAGTAAAGGATTTGAACTCTAGATATTTTTATTAGAAAAACTAAAGAAGTGCCCATTAAGCTACAAAGGTCTTAAAAATAGACAACATTTGTTTAAATATAAATAATATAGCAAAATTTAATCAATCGTATATTAGGAAGGATTGTTAGTAGAACGATGGCAAGAAATAATCTTGACCAGTGGTATTATAAAAGAAATGTAAAGATTAAAATAATCTTATATGTGTATCCTTAAATCCTAAAAAACAAATTAAATGAATAAGTTGAAAACTACACCTAGTTTAGGGGTGTTTGGATTTTACCTTATGAAATTTTATTTCATTTGTATCAATAATCTCTTCATCCATATTTCTTTGGGATGATTTTACCCCATGAAATAATGGAAAATTTCATTTTATTGAATACACTAAACATGCATGACAAGTTTATATAGCACTTAACAAAAAATATGGATGAATGGACTATTGATGCAAATGAAATAGAATTTTATAAGGTAAAATTCAAATTCTAAAATTTTATGGTATAAAATTCAAATACCCCTAAACTTTCGAGTGTAATTTTTAACTTTTTTTTTCTTTTTTTAGGATTTAAGGATACATATTATAAGATTATTTTAATCTTTACATTTCTTTTATAATCAATAAAATGATTTCATGTCATTTAATATCATCCCGATTTAATAAAATGATTTCATGTCATTTAATATCATCCCGATTTTCGGTGAAATAATGGGAAATGTCAAGTCGGCTAGTCTTCTTATTCTTTTTTTTTTTTTTTAATGAAAACGATAGCAGCTACCATGTCATTAAGTTAAGCCAATTGGGTGGCTGTCATTTTCAATTCAATATATCCTCCTAACCAAAAACAGTTGATTAAAGGAATATTGATATCTTAAAATTATTTGTTAATAGATTATCTTTAAAAATATTTAATACTAAAATATTAAAAACTGTCAAAAAAGAGATAATTACTTTTTTTCATTTTTCATACAAAATTTTTAAAAATATCTCTTCAACCACAGGTTAACTTTTTTTTTTTTTTTTTTTTTAAATTTAAAGCCCCAATTAAAGGCCACAAATAAACATATTAATTCCGTGTGTGCTGTGAATGATGAAGACAGAGCAAAAGCGGAAAGTAAATTAATCCATTTTTCCGGGACCTTGTAGCTGAAACGAAAGACACCAGTTGAACTTGAAATCAAGGTTTAATTGGATTCTTCTTTGAAAGAAGATAGAGAAACCCCACGGTCCCCACCAGCCCCCTCATGTTGGCTATATTCAAAACTTTCTCTGTTTATAATCTTATAGACCCTGCAGAATGTGGATATTTTGGTGATTGGGCTCTGATGACTTCACTAAGTTAATGGAAAAATGGGTTTGGCTATTGCCTGCTTTCCTCCTATATCTTTCGGTTTTCACTGTCCGTGAAAGCAAAATCCAGTGGGTCTCTTTGATTAAGGCTGCAAGTCTAATATGTGTATCATCTATAGGGGTAGTCCCAGGCTACCAGCCTTTTCCAACCTCAATGACCTCGTAACCATGCGAACAAATAAATAACCCTATATGCATTTTTCTTCAAAAAGAAAAAAGGAAAAAGAAATTACTGGATGCATTGACCATAGTAGGGCTACAGAGAGAGACAGAGTGTATAATTTTGAACGTGACATGTCACATTTGAGAGAGAGAGAGAGAGAAAGAGAGAGGTGTAAAATAGAATAGGTAAATTCAAGTTAATGGGACTGAGTTGCAGAAAAATGGCATTGGATCCATGGAGGAGGCACTTTAAAGGTGAGAAAGGTGCTCTCTCTCTCGTTTATCAAAAAAAGGTGCTCTCTCTCTCAAAAAGGAAAGAGTAGACCTCGTAGACCTTTTTAGTCCCCATGCATACAGTATGGCACAAATAAGGCTATGTGGTCGATCGCTCTCAGTTAGGTTGATATTGATGTTTACTTTTTCTGTTGACCCGTTGGCCATTTCAATGATTTTGTTTATAACATGTATATATGGATATGATATTGTTTCTAATATTTGTAAGTTTATATACGTATCTCAGGCAAAAAATAAAAATAAAAAAAAGTTTATATACGTACGTGGGTATTATGGCTTAATGGCAATGCCTAAAAAAAAAAAAAAAAAAGATGAAGAAGAAGAAGAGAAGTTAGGTTTGACTCCCCTCCTGCCTCTCAGGAAAAAAACAAAAAATCCCCTCCTTCTCTAGCTTGTTATAAACAAAGATGCGCACGCGCACATAGGTGGTGTTTAGATACATCATTTTCCATCCCTCATATTTCAGTTTTCTTAACTCATATCTCAAAAATGGTAGGTCCCACGCATCACAACTCTGTTTAGCTCAATTTCCTTCACTCAATTCATTAACTCAATTCTTAGTTTTTTGAGTTCATAATCCGGAAACTGAGTTAAGTGAAAATGTTGTTTTCAAAACACCAAAACTGAGTTTCAATGGCAAGCTCGTAAATACTCACAAACCCGTGGGGCTCATGGCAGAGTCTTGTCCCATCAGATTAACCATTCTCACATGCTTTCCAACGGTCACATGCCTCTCTCATCACTCCCAACCCTCTTCACTCTCTCATCACTCTCATCAGATCACCTCTCAAAGAACATTTCATACTCTCTTGCAAAGGTCGAATCTGTAATAAATGTATTCAACACCATGGCAGATTTTGGGAAAATTATAACATTTATTTCAAGAAATTGCAGATGAAATAGGGGGGAAATTGACATACAATGGTGTCCTTACCCACCACCAATCACCCTTGCAGAGTAGAGGAGGGATGGTGGATGTTTGGGCTCGATTTCAGGGGTGGAGGTGTGGTAGAGGATGGCACTGTAGCTTCATTTGAGAGGTGATCGCAAGATGTTGGGTTCACTGTCAGGGACGACAAGGGGGGAAGCTGACGGACGTGGGTCCCATGGCGGCGATGCAGAGAAAAGAGGATGGAGGAGTTTTGAACAGCGGTGGTCGGCGAGTTTGGGAGTTGAGAGCAGTGGTGTGAAAAGGAAGAGGTGCCTTGACTTTTGTGGTTGGGACTTAAGGGAGGAGAGTGCAAAGCAAATAGAAATAGGGTTCCATACACGGGTAACCTAATTGTGCGCATTGCACAGTGGTCAGCCCCTGGGTCCCACAAAAAAGTGAGTTTTTGTGAGTTTTTAGGCCAAAAACAGAAGTGGGTTTGGTTGCCAAACTAGGGTGGGAGTGTTTTGGGAATTTTTGAGTTATGAGAAATGAGTGATAAGGTAATAAGTGTTGAGTGATGAGTTAACACCCACTCAGCAACCAAACAAGGTCATAGCCACTTTAAAATTAAATCTTGACTTCATCATTACTATCAAGACTCATTCTAAGTAGACTGTGTAATATAATTACAAGTTGGAACTCGTCTTAGCATCATTTGTGCTAAGATTGTTGATACTCTAATCAAATTTAATATCTGACTCCTTTCTTTGGAGAACAATTACATGATTACAATCATTACTGGCAATTGGTTGTCAATCTACTATATTTCTTAGTCACTTGTGCATGAGTGCATCTCCTAAACCATTCATCAAATAAGTTAGTTCATATCTGCTGCACAATTGACTCTTTTTTTCTTTTTCTTTTTCTTTTTTTGAAAAGAAACTGAAATATCATTCAACTGCAAGAAAACAGAAACAGAGGCCACTGGAAAAACCATAAAAACAACAAACACAAGTACAAGGAACCAGCAACAGCTTAGACCAAAAACACTACTCCGCCTAACTAGCTCCCTCAGATCTAGCTATCTCAGACAAAAAAAATCTGGAATCTCCATTCTCCACATAACAGTTTCTCTGATTCTTCTAGCATGCTGAGCTAGTTCATGGGCTATTTTATTGCTAGTCCTATTAATGTGTCTGATTTTTTACTCCTGAAAACTGCATAAACTTTGCACAATGCCCTTCACAATGTGGCCAACAGCTCCTCTAACATCATTAGCTTCAACAGCTTGGACAGTCAAGAGAGAGTCACTCTCTATGATAACTCTCTCTAGGCCAAGCTTTTTTGCCTGCACACATCCCTGCTTTACTGCAGTTGTCTCAGTTTCCTTGACAGAATATCCTCCTTGGAGGGGCAAAGACATGGCTACTACAAATTTGCTATCACTATCTCGAACTATAACTCCAATCCCTGAATGTCCATTGGCCAAAGGGATAGCACCATCCACATTAATGGTGTAGAAGCCCACAAGAGGAGGTTCCCAATGATCCTTCTTATCCATCATGTGTTTAATTTTCAGACCATTTGCTTCTTTGAAGTCTTCAATCGTACAGATAGCAGCCCCCCAGATGTGAGCTTCCGAGTTTCCATTTGCCTCATAAAGTACCTGGTTTCTATTGTACCAAATCCTCCAAGCCACCCCAAAAAATTTCTCTAGGTCCTTTGGGTTCCTTGGTGCAGGATCTCAATAGCCAAATCTGGAATATCCATGTTGCTTCCCGTTATACTAATAGGACAATCATCCCACATCCTCCAAACATTACTAGCTATGTTGCATCTTAAGATAGCATGATCAACTGATTCTACTCCACAATTGACTCTTTGACTCATTATGTTGTAGTATTGCGCATACTTCAATATCTTAAGGACACTATTTTCCTTGACCTACACTTCTCTACTCAGGTTACCCACCGATTGACAGTCCATCATTGGCTACTACTTCCTCCTTGGCTCTTTTTGATCTCCTATCGAAGTAAGAACTAGATTGTTGTGGCCTGTTCTAGTACCATGGTTGAATATCATGCCCGACCGAGGCCACATCTAAATCTTTTGATTACATTGATTACTAAAGGATTTAGGTGTGCCTACCTTCTTTGCCACTCCTACCTATTGCGACAACTAGAATGTCATTTAAATTGATGTCTTCCATGTATGGACCAAGCACATCAATATTGACCATCATTTTATTTGACATCAATTATTTCAGGGTTCTCTCCAATTGATCAATTTTCCATCTCAAGATCGACTTGTCAACATCTTTATCGAGTCACATCCCTCGACATGCTTTCAAATTCAAGTTAATCTTTCATGCTCCTTGAGTTTGAGAAGGGGTGTTGTTGTACAAGTCCAAGGGCCTTTAGGCCCATTGAGCTTTATTTTCTTGAACTAGTATTACTTGTGCTGCGCGAATAGTGTAGCACTAGCCCATACTTTTACTCCACTTATATATTGGTCTCTATAAAGGAGGGTCTTATATTGTTTTATTAATTGAATACAATAGAACTGTTCACAGAGCTAACAATCTCTAATAGACCGCATTAAGATTTGAGTTATGTAATGTGAACTCTAGTATTTCTTCGTAAACCAAAACTGATAAATTTGACTCCATCAGCCCGCCCTTCTTCCCAAAAAAAGAAGAGATAAATGATAAATCTGATATTCTTGAACAAGATTTGGTTGAAAACAATTTCCAACCTGGCTTTTGAAGAGCTTGGATTGCATTAATTGGATCTCGTCTCTCTTACTAAATCTAAACCACCCAAAATGGCTCCCATTGGCCATAGGCCCATACTCTTATGCAAAGGGAAACGAAGCTACAGAGATGCATCAAATATTGTAAATTCCAAAGCTGAAATCGTTTGCGACACTAATGACCATAGCATACGAGCCACAGCTATAGTCGGCTGATCTTGATGGATAAAGTATATTCTTTGGAGCATATTCAACAGGCTAGACCGAAATCCGTAAACAAGAAATACCTTGGCGGATATATCATAATTCCTTTTTGAACCTATACAAGAAAAACAAATGGGTGACAATAAGGTTGTTTTGGTCACTGGCTGTGCTAAAGGTGGCATTGGTTATGAGTATTGCAAGGCATTTGCCGAGCAAAATTGCCATGTCTTTGCCTCCGACATCTCCCAATGTATGCATGACATGTTAGACCTCTCATCAGACAATATTGAAAAACTTCTGATGAGAGTGTAGCAACAGCAGTCAACAATATTGTATCCAAGTGTGGCCGCATTGACATTCTAATCAATAATGCTGGAATTGGAAGTACAGGCCCTTTAGCTGAGCTTCCACTTGACACAATTAGGAAGGCTTATCAAATTAACACATTGGGGCAACTAAGAATGGTGCAACAAGTAGTGCCTTACATGGCTTCAAGGCAAGTTGGGAGCATTGTAAATGTTGGAAGCGTTGTGGGGAGAGTGCCAACTCCATGCGCAGGGTCCTATTGTGCTAGCAAGGCTGCAGTGCATGCAATGTCAAACACTTAGCGGGTTGAATTAAGGCCATTTGGTGTAAATGTTGTGCTAGTAGTGCCCGGAGCCTTGAGATCAAACCTTGGTCGTGCTAACACGGACAGAGTGGGGAACTATGATTGGAAACTTTATAAGGAATTCAAGGAGGCCATTGCGGAGCGAGCTAGGGCTTCACAAGGTGGTAAGGCAACGGATGCTACGATATTTGCAAGACATGTAGCGAAGAAAGTTTTGAGTCCTAGACCACCAAAGCAAATTATATTTGGGCACATGACAGGTTTGTTTGCCATGCTTTCATGGTCTCCACTTTGGGTGAGAGATCACTTCTTTGCAACTCGTTTCAACCTAAAGAAGGTCTAAGAATTCATCCTTATAACGTTTGTTATATCTTTATCTTGATTTAAAGTGTGTGACGTAAGAATTTGAAATATTATGTAACATAAAGAGAAAATAAGAAAGAATCAGACATTAACATGGTTCGGCTACTAATTAAGATCTATGTCCACAACACCAAAAACTTAAGAGTTACCTTTTTAATTCACCTTGATTGATAACACATTACAAGGGAAATTATGCTTATAATGAGATTTATGGAATTTGAAAAAGATCAAATTATTACTTGTATATTTTGATTTTGAATTTTGTATCAACATAATTGTTTGCTCAAATCTCTTGATTTACTCCAAGCAATCAATCCTTTAATTGTGTCTTCAATTTGTGGAAAGTGTTTTCAACACTCCCTCTTGAGTTGTGTATTAATCTTTGATGAAATGCTCAACTTGCAAAAATTGAGTCCAAAGCTTGAAAAGTTGAAATTTATCTTCCAAAATTTTTGTACTTCATCTTTTTATAGTTTGAATTAAATCAAACCAATTTCGATGTTCAAAGATCGTATAAAAATATCGATGCTAGACTATAGAGGAAGAAGAAAAGAAATTAATATGAGATCAATTACTCAAATTTAAGTCCACAACACCGAAAGCTAATAAGGTTATATCTTTCATTCACTTAATTTATTAACATATTACAAGGGAATTCATATTTAAAATGAGATCATTACAAGGAAAAAATGTTTATTACAATGGAAAAAAATGTTGCAATAACATCTATGTCAAATTAATAGTTGATACGAGTTGTTGCAATAGAATTTGAGATAATAAATTTGTATAACAAGTTTGTGGAATGATTTACACTCAAATTCTCCTTATGTAGAGAATCGAGTAATACTACTCAAATATAAGGTTCTTGACTCATGTATTAACTTTTTGAATGACAAAAAAAAAATTGAAATTCTATAATAAGTTGCTATAGCATTAGAACAATATATGGAACTTTTTTTTTTTTGAAAGGATATGGAACTATTGTGGTACTTGTGTATTGGAGTTTGAACCAATCAGCTTCTTTCCCCATTTATATATTTCTATTCCTTATTTATGTACGGCATTAAGAGTGCTTGAGGTGTACTTTTGTGTTATTGATTGGTGTAATGCATAGCTAGTTAGGGTGCCCTCTACATCCATTATATATTTCTAAAGAAAAAAAAAAAAAAAAAGAGAGAGTAAGACAGAGTCCCAAAGTTGGACCTCTGCTTTGATTCGCTAGAAGAGGATATTTCACATACAGACAGAGAGTAACGCAGCCTGGAGCATCTGCTTTCGTGCACTAGAAAAGGAAATTCAATAGGCAGTAAGAGCTTGGAAAAATCCCATTTCTTCCAGCATCTGACCGACCAAAAGCCACAGGATCGAACTATTACTTGGACTTTAGGAACAAACCATGCATTTGATTTGAAAATTTACTAGATTCTGGAGGAATATTTTCAATTTGACGTTGGACGGTGCCATGTCTCAAATCTCAAGTTTGTAAACAAACCAATTAAGCTGTAGATAGCATAGAACCATGCAAGTTTGACAAAATATAAGGAAACAGTGTAACGTAATTGTGAATTTGTTAAAAAAAAAACCATATTCAATAGAAATTTATTAAATGATAAAATATTGAAAAAATTTGGGTCAAAATGCAAAATCATCCTTGGGATATGGATTTATTGTAAAAACACCCCATGAGATTTCAATTATTTCTTATAACTCTATGAGGTTTATATATTCTCCGAATTGACCATTGATACTTTCTTTCATGAGCTTTTTGTGGATGGAAAAATGGACGTAATTACCACATGACCACATAAAAAAACTTACCAATTAATTCACATATATTATTAATAACATGATGGTCATATGATTTTTCTATTCATAAAAGCTAATGAAAGTTTGTCTCATTAGTTAATCTAGCAGATATAAAAATATCATGAAGTTATAAGAAATAATTAAAATCATATGTGGTGTTTTTGCAATTAACCCAAACTCTAAGGGATTTTTTTGCATTTAGACCTGAAAGTTCTATCAAATGTAACTGGAACTCAACCCAATCATGTTACCTTCATAAAATATAATCAATCATACTATATCTAAATAGTAAATATTCGAGTAAAGTACGTTTTTTCCCATTAAAGTTTGAGATTATTTTCATTTTGATCCTTTATGTTTTAAAATTTTTGTTTTGATCCTTCATATTTGATTCCATTTCATGTTGCCTACTTCTGCTAATAATTTGACCATTAAATGTCATTCATGTTTATCTATTTATAACAAACCGAAATAAAAAGAACCCCCAACTTTAATAACAAAAATTGTACTTTAATTTAAATATTCAATATTCGCCTTGGTTTAAAACTTTGAAGTTGGATCACACCTATGTTTTTTCTCTGAATCCAAGTCCCAAAGGGCATAACGGTCTGTGCATTGAAGACAAAAGGGTTAAGCACATTGCTAATAAAGAATTAGTGACATCAAAAGAAGACAGTGCAGAGTTAAAAGGCATCACCAAGCCTTCCCCATCTGCTTCCCACCTAAAAATATTAAAGAAAGCAAATTTTCCCGAGGGAGTACGGAGCACTTTTATTAGGTCAGTCATGCAACTATTTGTAGCAAAATCTTTTTGGCCTCAGTGCTATGGTGGGTGGATTTACTCATCATTACTTCAATCACAAAAGAGTCTCTCCACAATCCACATATATTCTCTACCTCTTTCACTCCCAAACACTTTCAACCAAATCATTCCCTTCAGAAAATCTGTCTCCATGAAATTGGTCATGCATATTTGCATGCAAAACTATGATGAGTTTAGTTTATCAAGGTCAGTTTGGATTGAAAATTGAAGCTCCCTACAATATAAATAATTAAGGGAAACTCGTACTGATTGCATGGCCCAAGTTTAATTTTCTGCACCCCTCAAAAAAAAAAATAATAATAATAATAAATTCTGCACTTACAAGCAAAAAGAGATTAATTTGAAGAATATTGTTAATGAGGGGATCCATCTTGGATGCTATTTTTCATCATAAAAAATATATTCTAGGAGGAAAATTAAATCCAAATTTTAAATACTATATATTCTTATATTATTTGGGATCTAGGCCTCCTAACAGAAGTTAATACTTCTACATGGGTTAACGTGGATGTCATTTTAATCTTAGAGAGGAAGAAATTAAGAAAAACTTATATTTAAAATAATAATAATAATAACTGAAAATTTGGACTTTTTTTTTTCCATTAAGAACCTTATAATACAACGGCATCTTTTATTTCCAAAGAGAAACATTAATAGTTCAAATCCCTCCTATATCTATCAAATGATAAATAAATAAAAAATATTTCCCTTTTTTCTTTCACATTTGTCAACAATTAAATGTTTTCCATGTATTCTCGAATACATTACTAAAATATGCTGCCTACTATGGGTTAGTCTTGACATGTAACAACATTCAGCAAAACTAATTCGGCTTTTTAGGACTTCCCCAGAAGTGTGCTAACTAATTTTAGTGGCATCACAAAAATTTTGTGGAGTGTTTTTTTTATAAAAAAAACGTTTATGTTTGTTATTCTGTCAATCCTTGGTTTGTTAAAAGCGTTTAATTGTTCAGTCACAACTAAAACAGTTGAAGCGTTTACAACTTGAACAGATATATAAATTTTGTGGGTTTTAATTTAGTTCAATTAATAAAATTTCTTGTATTCGAATAAAAAATATCAATTTTAAATTTGTATTTTAACTTGATGATAAAAAGTAATCATCAATATCATAGAACGAACACAATAAATTTAAACTTCTATTATATCTATCAAAAGTAACATAAATTTTGACCCAAAAAAAAAAAAAAAAAAAAAAAAAAAAAAAAACACATTATGCCTAATCTCAAGAGAGACATAAACTTTTAGTAAATTAAAATGTTAAATAATTAAGTATCCGTTTGAAATCATTATCACTGTCATTAGACCTTTTCCACTGAGCAAGCCATTTTCTTGAACGAGGAGGAAGCAAATTCCAGCGAGTTGGAAATAAAATGCGTTTCCACGTACAATGTTCATATTTGGGCCATTAACTAATCATTCAGCAACGTTCTTTATGCAATAGGATCAAGATCGTCTCAACCTTGCATTCTTGTAGCGAAGTATGATTTTTTTTTTTTTTTTTTTTAATGAACTTAATAAATTTGTCCAATTTATGCACAAAATTTTCTAAAAATTTATCAATTTTGTTTTCTTCAAGAAGTATTCTAAATATTTCAACCAAAAAACAAAGTATATGCTAAAACCCAATAATGCAATGGATTTTTATTTATTTTTTTAAAAAAAGGTGCAATGGATTTGTTCAATTTAAGCACCCAAAAAAAAATAACAATAATTATATATAATGGCGATGCCAATGCCATAATACCTTTTGAGAGGTTAGCTTAGTGACTTTTTAGGATGAGGATTACTACTATTATCAGAATCTCTTATTACAAGTTGTATGTCACAACTCACAATGACCCACCTCTCACTTTTTGTCTCTCACCAGGCGTTGACTATATGAAAGGCTAGGCAAATCGAATAGAAACTCCCCCCCCCCCCAGTTATTCATTTTAACTCATATATGGTTGCGATCCACTTGAGTTGGGCCGAAGTATTAAAATTTAAAAACCTATTAATTTGTTTACTTTTATTTGACTCGAACTCATTATCTAAGTAAATTTTATATCAAAACTGGATTCATTAATTTTTCAAACAAGTTCAAATTTGTTCAGATTCTACTTAACTCTCAAGTCGAGTCAAATCAAGTAGTAAAATTTAAATGTTGATTAATTTATTTAAATTTTTTTGGGTCAACCAAGATAGGTTATATATTTATATTTGTTTCATTTATTTTTCAAAATACGTATAAGTTTGTTCATGAGTTGTTACATTTACTTCTTCTCAAAAAAAAAAAAAATTGTCACATTTACTTGTCAGTAAATACCATGACTTATATTTTGCACTCCCTTGAAAATCCATAGAAATGATAATTTACTTAATTATAATTTATATTTTATAGTTGTAAAGTTGTGATTTACAACTATGTTTTATGTTAGCTTTATTTCATGACAAAATGTGTTGTAATTACTTCAATTTTGTTCCTTGTATTGGATTTAGTATTAAGTTGGTGAAGACTCAACATAAAATGAAGAATCAGTAGATTTTCGCGAGTGTCTCGCTGGAAGCTAACCCGCGAAAGGGTCACGTGAGAAGCACATGACTGGAAACTGAAGAGTCGTGTCAGGCTGTCGTTTTTGCGAGTGTCTCGCGGGTAAGGCCTTCCCGCAAGATAGTCGCGAAACATTCTGCTTTGAGGATTTTTAAGAGTGACTTCCTTACCTTTCACCTATACTATATATACCCTCATTACCAATAAATTGTAAGGAGGTCATTCAAAGAGAAAAACCCTAGATAGGTTTTCTACAACACACACACCCATCTTTTAGAGAGAGAGCTACTCATCCTTAGAGAGAAATCATTGTAACCTCTTCTTCTTCCCTCTCCCTTTGTCATATCTTGAGAAGAGATTTGTACCCAAACACAACCCACACATTTTCAGAGTGTAGAGAGTGTTTTGATGCTTGGAAAGCTTTAGGGATTTGTCAAAAGAAGCCAGTGAGGCTTGGTGGATGCAATCGGGCGTATTGCGGGATTCGGAAAGCTAGACAACATACGGTTCCGAGAAGCCTTGTTAGAGTAGGAGCTTGGATGGCTTAAGTACATCGGGTAGATTAGGCTTAGAGGGTCTCTTGCTAACCCATGTATCCTAACTGATTGTCTAGTGGATCAATTACCGCTTGGAGGGCGGTAGAAAGGTTTTTCGCCAAGTTCTTCGGTTTCCTCTTCGATAACATATCGGCGTGTTTTCTTGTGTTTGCATTTTCTCTTCCCTTACTCTTGTGCTTTACTTTTAATGCTTGATGTTCATGCTTATGCACTAGAGTAGTTTTATCGATTTATCCGCTCGCATTTACATTATTCCGCACTTAGTATTAAGTTAGTGTAAAATCTATCGAGCCGTAACTTTAATTTGGGGGTCTAAACAATTCTTGTGTTTTCAACACATTTTCTAGCTTTCAATAGTTGTGTTAAATTTAATTGTCTTAGCTCTCAGGATACTAATTAAATTCAAACACATAGTTATACTAAATTAAATGGTTATTTATTGTTATATTGAATTCAATACAAATATCATTTCCCACTATATTCATAACACTCATTTTCCGATGATGACTCACTTAGAATTGTACCTAAGTTGTCCATTGAATTCATTATATCATGTGTTAATGCATTTATTTCTTATGAATTAATCATCTATAGGTGATACACATCTATAGGAGACACGCTAATTATTTATATCCAAGGAATTATGGGGCATGCATATCAAAAACACTAAGAACATGTAACCCAATGATAGGTTTAAAATATTAATCCAATAAAAAGTTATTAAGTGAGATAATATTATTACTACACTGGGTGTAACTTGACTCAATATACATGTGTGGACAAAATTAAGTTACACCAAATGTAACTTTAGTTAATATTACGCCATTCAATAACTTTTAATTAGTTTAATATATTCAAAATTGCATGGTTAGATTACAAATTTTCAATGTCTTTAACACGTATGTTGAATTTCTTATTACTTGGATGTTCTTTACTATTTGTTCCGTAAACTCACTTTTTATAATTTTTAAAATATATAAGGAAAAAAAAAACTTAAAGTATAAGGAGGCACTATATATAATGGTTGTCTTGATCAATTAAGCACAAAGAGTAAGGCACAATACATCAAGCTCTACAATTAAATTCAAATACATAACGATATTGAATTTAATTGTTTTTGGAAAAGATAACAGTCTTTGTGTTTCATTAATTGGTTAACGCAACCATGTGTTTGAATTTAATTTAAAAACCTAAGGTACATATCTAAGTCACTATAGTTAGTAGTTACTATATCTAAAATTTTCCCATATACATAAAGCACGAACACGGTTGTAGACTTGTAGTAGCCAAAATTTGTGTTATGCTATTAAAAAAAAATTAATGAGGTAAATGAATTTATTTATTATGAAAATTATTTCATATCTCACAAGAACATAATACTAATAATTACGGCCGTTTGAAATATTAGGGACCAAATTTGACGCACAAAACAAACATTAGGCACTAAAATAATAATTAAACCTTTAATATATCACGTTGGGACTTTTTTATTTTGGTAATTGAGGCTACATATATTAAACAAAGATCACGTTTGGGACATGGTTGCATAAAGAATACTTCAATAAGCGTTTTTTTTTTTTTTTTTTTTTTTTGAGAAGAATACTTCAATAATTAAGTTCGGTGTAAAAGTAGGACTAAGATACACCATTTTTTTCCTTTTTTTTCTATTTTATTGTCTTTTATGCTGGACTTTCCTTCTTTTTCTTTCTTTTCTGGTGCACTTGTTACAAACAACTTCGATCCCCTCCCTTTTCCTTTTTGTCTCGACTTAGGCCACCACATGCATGCCCCAAAGTACATCCATTAAATCGCAAACGTACAGAATGGTTATTTTTGAGAAGAGAATTGAAGTTTACGTTGCAGAATTGCTCTACTAGTCTACTCCCTCAAAAGCAAAATAAACAAAAAAACAAAAACAAAACAAAAAACAAAACAACTATTAGTGTGATTGCATTGATAGATTATGTCAGGATTTTTTGAGTAACCCTTTCATATAGAGTCTTGCTTTTCTTCTTATTATTGAGCATATACACACAGAGAAAGCACTTTTAGGGTAATGACCACACAATATATAGACTGTAGAGCCCAAGGAATGAAATACATGGACATAACATAAGTTCTGATGGTTGCAATTCATACAAGAACGGATTCTGATAGCAATTTTTATTTTTTATTTTTCAATTTTCTTAGAGCATTCCTAGCAGCCTAATCAAATGCTATTAATTTTTAACTAAACATGTTAGTTAACTAACCAAAAAACACCCCATGTCAGGCTCAACAAATTATTAACAAAAATATTAAGCAATGAACAATACCTAAATAACAGTATTGAAATATAAATACAAATATATAATATAAAACACACACACACATATATATCATGTGTGTATTTACACATGGACAATTACACTAGCCTCCCTTTCTCTCAACACAAGCCAGCCACCACTACTAAGGACAAGCACAACCCACCACCAACCACTCAAAATCCAGACCAGGAAGAGGAAAAAACCGCCACCACTACTTCATTGCCACCAAAATCCACCAAAACACTACCACAACAACAACAAAATTAGAGATCAAAGAAAAAGAAAATCGAACAGAGAAGAGTGGGGGGTTTGGCTCGGGTTAGAGAGAAAAAAGTGAGATGAGAGGGAGAAGACCATCGTGGAAGGGTGTTGGCTGGGGTTTGTTGCAGAGGAGACATGGAGGCTCCACCTTGTCGGATTGAAGAGAAGAAGAGAGGGAGGGTGAGACTGATCCAGATCGAGTAGACATTATGGGTTTTGGTTTTAGAGAGAAATTGAGGTTGAGATGTAAGGCCACTACCAGTAGTGGTAAGGTGGTCGAAGTTAGGGCCACGGACGGTGCCTGAGCCTCTCTCTCTTCGGGTAGTTGTTGTGAGTGAGACCGAAAATGACTTGAAAGTAAAATGAGCATGTAAAACATTTTACAAGTCTAGGGGCTCTATTTTATGGTCAACTGAAATTTATTTTCAATTTGACCATATTTTCATGTGTATCCAAACATCCTCGAGGGTGTAAAATATTTTCCCAATTTCCTTTACACCTAAAACAAACACAACCAAAGTAGAGACGAGCACCGATGATTGACCTTGCCCTGATGTTGTCCCTACCACTCCACATTTTAAAAATAAGTGGTATAAATAATGTAAAATTGGAACACACACATTTTGGCGAAAAAATAATTCAAAATAGTTTACTTGCATTATTGGTTGAAGGATTAAATGTATGGTCGAATTGGAGGAATCGATAATTTTTTCATGACCCTTGTGGTTCAATGATGTTCTTTGTTTCTTTACATAGGTAAAACTTATGTTTGAATCCCCCTACCCCCTGTCCTTAAAAAAATAAAAATCATTTAGAGTGTACTAGCATAATACTATATATATATATATATATATATACATATATATGTTAATGTGGGTATCCAGAACTTTTCGAGTATTTAACTATTTATCAAGTGTGTGTACTCTTGTTTCACACAATAAATTTGATCTCTTTGCACTCATATATAATTCCTTATGAAGCTTTTTAAATCTTAGGATGACGAAAAGTGGTTAATATTTAATAATAATAATAATAATATGGTTTAATTATAACTTTGGTCCATAAAAGTTGCTTTATGTGTCAAAATGGTCCCTAACGTTTGAAGAATAAAAATTTAGACCCTAATATTTTGGTATTGTTTCAAAATAGTCTATGGGGGTCAGAAACTCAATAAAATAAACATCAACTGGTCTAAAAACAGTTTAATCCTTAGGTAACTGACTTGCACAATTCATTTATCACAAGAGCAGGATGGAAATTCCATAGTGGGAAGCTCAAACAACTGATTTTGCAAAGCAAGATTCAAGAATGAGAAGATAAGTAATACAATTTCTTTCCCAAGGTGTAGGGATTTAACAAGAAAAGAAAAATCTCATTATATCTCTCTTTTCTAGGCTTTTTTCTTGATATTTCTCAACCTCCTTTCTGTGGTAGCCTTCACCCTTTTTATAAGCATTTTTCATTCCCTTATCTTTCCAGTTGGCCTGCCTCCAGCCAGATTTTTTGGAGATAATTGTCACATCCTCCCTTGGTTCTCCCCATTTTCATCTTGAAACATGACTTTTAGGGGTTGTTTGTACTATTCAAGTTATCCTATATGTATTTAATGTGGAAGAGATTAGGTAGAGAACCTCTCATTAATGCGAAGGTGACAACCTCTGTGATTCTTATCCTTTCAGGAGGTTTTTCGAGGTAGTCTTGGTAAGAGTGTCACCCCGACCAGAAAAATAAAAAGTGTGGGGTCGATCTCCCATGGTACTTCTTTTGTTCATCAAGGAATTACTCGTGCTTATGATCTCAGGAAGGCATCTCAAGGTTGGTGGCATACTTGGGACTTCGATGAAATAGTCTTGGGAGATTTCCCTTTACTACTTAAGCATGATTTTCTGAGCATCTGGGCTTTTAACATAGTATCAGAGTAGGAGTGTTAGAAGTAGGTGATTAAACGATTAAATTATCACGTGTTGGGCATCACCACATGAGGGGAAGTGTTAGAAGTATGTGGTACTTCTTTTGTTCACCAAGGAATCACTCGTGCTTATGATCTCAGAAAGGCAGCATCTCAAGGTTGGTGGCATGCGTGGGACTTCGCAAGAATAGTCTTGGGAGATTTCCCTTTACTACTCAAGCATGATTTCTGAGCATATGGGCTTTTAACATAGTATCAGAGTAGGAGTGTTTGAAGTATGTGATTAAACGATTAAATTCTCACGTGTTGGGCATCACCACATGGGGGGAGGAGTGTTAGAAGTGTGTAGTTAAATGATTAAATTTACCATATTCCAATAGGTTAAACTTTTAGAACAATTTAACATTAACCATGTTAGGTACTGTTTCAAACAATATCAAAATATTAAGGACTAAAGAAAAAGAAGAATTTGGGACCAAGATTCAATAGAATTTTGTACAGAAATAACTCTCCACTTTATTGTAAAACAAACCTTGATGCTTATTACACATTTGGCTGGGACCAAGATTCAATAGAATTTTGTACAGAAATAACTCTCCAATTTATTGTTAAACAAACCTTGATGCTTATTACACATTTGGCAATGAAATAAATATGTTCTCTTTTTCTCTTTTCTTTTTTTTTTTTTTTCCTTTTTTTTTTTAGAATAATGCTATAAACACAAACTATTTTACAATATTTTTACAAACTGTCATATGATCAACTTCTTCCTAGTTTTCATCTAGACCCACCACTAACATCACTTTTTCATTTACCAATAATCACTCACTACATCTACTGTGGGGGATAATAGCCTAACCTCATGTATTGGGCCCGGAGCCCTATTCGAAAACTACTAGGTGTCCGAAGAGAGGAAAATATCTGGGAAGGAGTACACGTGGAAGAAACATACCTGGAAGTGAATGAGGAATGCATTCTGAAGAGGTCATCTGTTGTCCGAAGAGGTCTTTCTCCTCGGATACGAATAGTCTTGATCAATCAAATGTCTGGAGGGTCCGAATGATCTTCCTAACAGTTCCAACAATGAAGATAAGCTCTGAGCATATTTGGAGATGATAAGAACGAAGAAATATCTAAAGGGAAAAGCTGCTAGAACCGTGTTTAATGCGTTACAGCTACTTTTCTAGCCGCATTTATGTGGAGAAGACCCTTGAACAGTGTAACCTCAGCTACCCCCACTCACCAAAAACTAAAAAGGAGACTTGACATGACATATACTCAAGTGGATGCTTAGATGAAGACCAAGTGGACGATGAAGATGAAGGGGAAGGATGCTATATAAAGGGAAGAAGTCTCTGATAAAAAGGAAAAAAAAAAAAGAGGCAAGGAAGAAAAATACAATTTTACTGTAGCTCTAAGAATTGTAATCATCTTTTATTCAATAAAATACCTCTTCAGATATTCATTGTTTCAGTTGTTCAAGCATGTTTGCATGTTAATTCATCCTTAACTACCCTGGTTGATCATTGTTTGATTCACAACTAGTCTAGTTCTTTCACCCACTCTCTACAAATTCATTGTTCTGAGTTCATTGGGCTCATAATCCATACTTCTTAGGCTTGAGTTACAAATTCTAACCCTATAATTGGCGCCGTCTGTGGGAAGAGCTTGTGCAGGAGTGAAAACAACAGTTAATAATGGCCGAATCAGGACAACAACCAGTAGAATCTAGGGCATCCCAACACGTAGACCCTTTCCTTAATTTGGAGCGGAGACAAGATCGTGAAGGAAGCGTGCACACTGCGCATATTGGTCGAAGCCAACCGCAGGGGGGAAGTCACATGTCTCACGCAGAAGAAAACCAAAATTTGCAACTAGAAGTTGAAAAACTAAAACGGGAGTTGCGCCATGCAAAGAGGAAACGAATTTCTTCGTATTCCGATGAGGATTCCGATGATGAACAGGACGTCATTTACAAGCAGAGATCTCAAACACCAGTCAGTGAGTTCTTTTCCTATGAAGAGGAGCCTCATCATAAGAGGCAACCTAGAAGCCCATCACGTGGAGGCGTAGGGAACGATGCTATGAGTAGGGCCTTGAATCAGATCTCTAAGTCACCTTTTACGCGCAGGATTGAAGAGACGAGACTTCCTCGGTGCTTTAACCAGCCAACATTCACCATTTATAATGGTAAAACAGACCCAGTTGAACATGTGAGTCATTTCAATCAAAGGATAGTTGTTCACTCCAGAGATGAAACTTTGATGTGTAAGGTTTTTCCCTCCAGTCTTGGACCAGTTGCAATGAGGTGGTTTGACAGCCTGAAAGCAGACTCCATCAGTTCCTTCAAACAGCTCACTCAAGCTTTTGGGTCTCGTTTTGTCACATGCCGAAAAGTGGCCAGGCCTTTATCTTCACTGCTATCCTTGAGCATGCAAGAGGGTGAGACACTGAAGGCATATTCAGATAAGTACTGGGAGATGTTTAATGATATGGAGGGCAACTCTGATGCAATGGCCCTCAGCACGTTCAAGCTCGACCTCCCTATTTACCATGGTCTAAGGACATCCTTATCTGGCAAACCAGTTACTAACATGCGTCAGCTTATGAACCGTATAGAAAAGTATAAAAAAGTTGAGGAAGATCAGCAGCAAGGGAAGGCAAAGAACAAGGTTATCCCCCAGAAGAGGAGGGATTTCAGGTTGGATCGTTACAATAGCAGCAAACCGCGGAAAGATTTTGCTGGGCAATCAGGATCGACAAATCCTCAAGCAGTCAACACTGTATTTAAAGAGCCGGTACACCAGGTTTTGGAAAAGATCAAGAACGAGCCATTCTTCAGGTGGCCGAATAAGATGGTGGGAAACCCTGAAAGGCGTAATCATAATCTCCACTGTCAGTACCATCAAGACCATGGGCATACCACAGAGGATTGCAGGAGCCTGTGGGATCATTTAGATCAACTGGTCGGCGAGGGTAAACTAAGACACCTCCTGCACCATTCCAGTGGCCGAGGAGGGCAGATGAGTTCAGAGTCCCGAAGAGATGATTCTTCAAAGCCGCCATTGGGAACTATTAATGTCGTCTTCGCAGCACCGGGAAGAACAGGATCCTGGCCATCGAAGGTTATGTCAATAGTCCGATCACCGGCAGGGTATTTCGGCCATAGTCCGAAGAGATCTAAGTCGGATGCTCCATTGGTTATAGGATTCTCGGACGAGGACAAGATTGGGACTATCCATCCCCATGATGACGCTTTAGTAATCACCCTCAGAATTGGAGGGTACGATGTCAAGAGTGTAATGGTGGACTAGGGTAGCGCGGTAGAAATAATGTACCCCGATCTCTACAAGAGGCTAGGCCTAAAACCTTAGGATTTAACACGATACGATTCCCCCCTTGTAAGTTTCGAAGGAAGGTTGGTCACCCCAAAGGGCCAAATACGATTACCCGTGCAGACCGACTTAGAAGTGGTAGAGGTGGATTTCATAGTTGTGGATGTGTATTCCCCTTATACGACAATTGTAGCCAGGCCTTGGCTTCACACACTGGGGGCCGTTTCCTCTACCTTACATCAGAAAATTAAGTATCTATCTAAAGAACGAGTTTGTGAAATTCGGGGAGATCAGTCTGCAGCCAGGCAATGCTTAGTAGCTGCCATCTAGCATGAACCCGAAGTTGAGTCTTCGTCTAAGACCGAAAGGGATTTATAGCAACTAAAGTCTCGGGTATTGCCCGTCGAAGATCCAGACAAGGGCGCTCGATGCGAAGATCTAGTGAAGGTTGTTATCGGAGATGATACTGAAAAGTTCTTTCAAGTCGAATCTCAGCTACCTCTTCAAGAGAAGGAAAAGCTGATAGAGTTCCTCAAGAGGAATCTTGACGTATTTGCGTGGAATGCTTTCGAAGCCCCAGGAGTGGATCCCCAGTTCATTTGTCACCATCTTAAAGTCAACCCATTGATTATCCCCAAGAAGCAACTTCCTCGGCGCCCATCTAAGGAACATGCAAATGCAGTGAGAGAAGAGGTAGCAAAGCTCAAACAAGCTGGAACTATCAAAGAAGTCTTTTACTCGGAGTGGTTAGTGAATACTGTAGTGGTGAAGAAGAAAAACGGGAAGTGGCGAGTTTGTGTAGACTTCACTGACCTAAATAAGGCTTGTCCTAAGGATCCATTCCCCATGCCAAAAATTGATCAGCTTGTGGATGCCACTGTTGGCCATCCTCGGATGAGTTTCTTGGATGCTTTCCAAGGCTACCATCAGATATCACTAACCCTGAAGGATCAAGAGAAGACTGCTTTTGTTACCCCTATTGGTAATTACCACTATAAGGTGATGTCATTTGGTTTGAAAAACGCGGGATCTACCTATCAAAGAATGATGACGAGAATGTTTGAACTACAGCTGGGTAAAAATATCAAAATTTACATAGATGACATGGTGGTGAAGAGTAAGATTTTTGTTGAACATGTGAAGGACCTTGAAAGTACCTTTGAAGTTCTTAGGAAGTACAAGCTGCGCCTAAACGCTTCCAAGTGCTCATTCAGTGTGGGGTCAGGCAAGTTTCTAGGGTACATGGTGACTCACAGGGGAATTGAGGTTAACCCCGACCAGATAAATGCCATCAACAATTTGCAAGCTCCTCGGAATCCCAAGGAAGTCCAGAAACTGACTGGAATGACTGCTGCCCTGAACCGATTTATCTCTCGATTAGCAGACAGATGTCGGCCCTTCTTCTCTCTAATTAACAAGTAGAGGGGATTCGAGTGGACTGAAGAATGTGCTGTGCCCTTTCAGCAACTTAAAGATTATCTAGCTCGGCCACCAATCATGTCCAGTCTTGAGCCAGATGAAGTCTTGTTCGCCTACATTGCTGTAGCTCCCTATGCTGTGAGCTTGGTGTTGATACGAGCAGATTGTGGTGTGCAAAGACCAGTTTATTACGTAAGTAAGTCGCTGCATGAAGCTGAGATCCGTTATTTGCCACTAGAGAATGCTATCCTAGCAGTAGTGCTCGGTACACGAAAGTTACCTCACTATTTCCAGGCCCATACAGTCATTGTCCTCACTCAGCTCCCACTCAGGGCTATACTCCAAAGTGCTGACTATAATGGAAGAATTGCTAAATGGGGTACGATCTTGGGGGCTTTCGATATCAAATACATGCCTCGCACATCGGTCAAGGGCCAGATACTTGCGAATTTGGTAGCTGAGTTCACGGAGCCCCAAATAGAAGAAGTAACGCTAACATCGGACATGGATGAAAAATCAGTTGGCATGGTTTCTCAACAAGGCCTCTCCCATTGGGAAGTGTACGTGGATGGCGCAGCGAACCAGAAAGGTTCTGGAGTGGGGTTAGTGCTGATATCCCTCGAAAGAATTATCATTGAAAAGTCGTTAAGACTAGATTTCTCGACAACAAATAATGAGGCGAAGTATGAAACCCTACTGATGGGAATGACTATGGTCCGAAGAATGGGAGGAAAGGCAGTAAAGCTGTTCTCGGACTCAAGGTTAATCGTGAGTCAAGTACAAGGTGAGTTTAAAGCGAAGGATGAAAGAATGCAGGGATACTTAAGCCAAGTTAAATATCTACGATCGGAGTTCGAATTTTTCAATTTGCTGCACATCCCCAAAAGCGGTAATGCACATGCTGATTCTCTGGCCACTCTCGCTACTTCTTCGGCGCAAAATTTTCTAAGAGTCATCCTCGTCGAGGACTTGTATGGGCGTACCGAGGCAAGAAGAGAAGCAGTCCAAGTCCACCAAGTTAGGACCGGGCTTTGCTGGATGGACTCCATTATTAAATTCTTGAAAGAAGATATTTTGCCTGAAGAAAGGGGGAAAGCTGACAAAATTCGAAGGAATGCGACATGATTCTGGCTATCTGAGGACCAAAAATTATACAAACGCTCCTATTCAAGACCGTACTTGTTATGCATGCATCCTGAAGCGGCTGAGTTGCTACTAGAGGAATTGCATGAAAGAATCTGTGGGAGCCACACCGGAGGTAGGTTCTTGGCTCACCGAGCCATTACTCAAGGTTATTGGTGGCCGAACATGCAAAAAGAAGCCCACGAATACGTTAAAAAGTGCGATCAATGTCAGCAATTTACCCTAAACATTCATCAACCAGGGGGAACTCTTAATCCACTATCCAGCTGATGGCCTTTCGCCCATTGGGGCTTAGATATCGTGGGACCATTCCCTAAGGCTGCAGGAAACAAGAAATACCTTCTGGTCGGCACTGACTATTTCACTAAATAGGTCGAGGCTGAACCTCTGGCCAACATCAGAGACGTGGATGTACAGAAATTCCTGTGGAAGAATATTGTCACTCGATTTGGGGTTCCTTATACTCTCATCTCAGATAACAGCCTACAGTTTGATAGCAAAGCATTCAGGAATTATTGTAGCGAACTGGGAATCATAAACAGATACTCCACTCCTGCCTATCCCCAGGGTAATGGGCAAGCAGAAACTGTTAACAAGGTCATAGTAAATGGCTTAAAGAAAATGCTAGACGATGCGAAGGGCAAGTGGGTGGAAGAATTGCCACACGTACTTTGGGCCTACAGAACTACACCTCACAGATCTACTGGAGAGACCCCCTTCTCAATGACTTATGGGCTGAAGCTGTCATACCTTTGAAAACTGGGTTCCCAACACTGAAAACCAGTTCGTTCAATCCGACCGGCAACAATGAGCAGCTAGAGAGGAGTTTGGACCTGATTGAAGAAAGGAGAGAAAATGCATTAGTTCGACTGGCACATTACCAGCAAAAACTCAGGCAGGGCTATGATGCCAATGTAAGGCTAAGGCCTCTAGAACCTGGTGATTTAGTGCTGAGAAAAGTTGTCGGCATCACAAAGAACCCAGCTTGGGGAAAGTTAGGACCCAATTGGGAAGGACCATATCGTATTACTTCAAGAGCTGGCATTGAGGCTTATTTCTTAGAAGACCTGGATAGTCATGTAATACCACGCCCCTGGAATGTAAATAACCTCAAAAGGTACTATTATTAATCTAATATTTTCTTCAATCAATATGCTGATTCTTTATGTGAGTAGTTCTCCAAGTGTTTAAACTTAAATTCAATCATGCCTGTAGTCCTCGGACCAGATGATTTGGGTTAGTTAACACTCGTTCCAAGTTCTCCAAGTGTTTAAACTTAAATTCAATCATGCCTGTAGTCCTCGGACCAGATGATTTGGGTTAGTTAACACTCGTTCCAAGTTCTCTAAGTGTTTAAACTTAAATTCAATCATGTCTGCCTGTAGTCTTCGGACCAGATGATTTGGGTTAGTTAACACTTGTTCCAAGTTCTCCAAGTGTTTAAACTTAAATTCAATCATGTCTGTAGTCCTCGGACTAGATGATTTGGGTTAGTTAACACTCGTTCCAAGTTCTCCAAGTGTTTAAACTTAAATTCAATCATACCTGTAGTCCTCGGACCAGATGATTTGGGTTAGTTAACACTCGTTCCAAGTTCTCTAAGTGTTTAAACTTAAATTCAATCATGCCTGTAGTCCTCTAACCAGATGATTTGGGTTAGTTAACACTCGTTCCAAGTTCTCTAAGTGTTTAAACTTAAATTCAACCATGCCTATAGTCCTCGGACCAAATGATTTGGGTTAGTTAACACTCGTTCCAAGTTCTCTAAGTGTTTAAACTTAAATTCAATCATGCCTGTAGTCCTCAGACCGGATGATTTGGGTTAGTTGGCACTCCTTCACATGTTTGTAGCCTTCGAACTAGATGATATTTGCTAGTCAGCACCTCCCTACAGTTATTATTATTGAAATTTAACCTTATAATGAATCATGCTTGAAATTCTTAAATGCATTTGACTCTAACTCACAACAAGACTGTTCAGTTAAAATACGATTTGCACACCTTCAAGAAGGCCTATGAAACTTCCATATCACTTATTGTTTTCAGTACTTACTAATAATTCTTATATAAACCACTCTCTTTGGTATTAAGTTAAGACTATTTGCTTCATCAGCCTGATATTGCGGTTAAGTTTACCTACACTACTATGCTCACAAGTTATGGTTATTTGTAATAATAGTAAGCCTGGTGATACAGGCAACAAGGACATCAAAAATGAAAGAGAAAGGATTGCATTAATTAAAATAGAATGGTGTACAAGTCCTTACATTAAAAAAAAAAAAAAAACTAACTATATAACAATACAAATACTAAGGAAAAACTACTAGATATTTAAGCCTTTGTCTGAGTAGCCGAAGGATCAACTGTCTGAGGGGGCTGAACAGCAGCAGCGCCTGGGATTTGTTCTTTGTCCTTTTCTTGAGTACTCTCAGACTCTCTGGGTGCTTCAGTAGGAACAGGAAGGGTCTGGCTGACTGCGGGTTGCTCCGGAGCTTTTGGGATTTCACGAATATCCGGGTCGTAATATATGCTCCCAGGCAATCTTAGGTGTGAGTCCGTAGGGACCCCAGCAGCATCCATTGCCTTCCCCCAAGTTATGTCGCAGTAGTCTCGGCTGACTGAGGCAAACTGCTCTGTGAGATTGACTTGGGTCTCATCCACCCCTAGTGTGTATGCAGCCTGCTTTTCAGCCTCGATTGCCTCCTTGGCCAACTGAGCATTCTACTCGGCCAATCGGGCATTCTCTTTGGCTTTTTGAAGCTCAGCTTTAAGTCCCTTCACTAGCTCCCTCTCTGTCGCCGAGTTGATCTCTGCCATGTTCAGTAATTTACACTGCTCTTCAGCCTGCCTCTCACCATTTTTGAGGCTAGCATCGAGGCTATTCTTCTGGTTGGTCATGTCCTTCAACTGCTCAGACAGCAGAGAATAGTCCTCCCTCAGGTTGCCCAGAGATTTTTCTACCTCAGATCGAGATTGGGCTACTGCTTGGGCTTCAAGATAGGACTTCTTGTTCCACTCCTCGGCCACATATACTTGCTGAGTAATCTACACAACAAGGATTTTCAACAAAGAGTAAAGAAAAGGGGTAAGTAAAAATCAGCACCTTAGTTAAGCGAACCAATTCACTTACCATAGCTATATCCCTCTTAAGGGATAGGAAGAGCTCATGTTGGTTGAAGCGCCGATAAGAGTCCATGTCCTTGGGAATGAGAAGGGGCTGCTCCAAAGCCTCGGCAACAAGACCTACCCTCCCCCCATCGTAGTTCCTGAGGGAAGTTTCCCAAGGGATTGGAGCGCCATCCAATTCTAGCCTTGGGGACCAAGTGCGAGGTCCTCTGCACACATCAGCAACGAGGGCCTCATCTCGGCTCTCAATGGATGAAGCCCTCTTACTCCGATAGTCTTTCACCACCTTCTGTTGCTTGGTCCCTTTTGAAGGAACCACCTCCCCTTCCTTCGGGCCCACAAGGGGCTTTTTCTTTTTCAGATCTGACAATGGCTTCAAGCCGAGATCAGGGGCTTGAGGGGGTGGTGGAGGAAGACTCGCAGCTGGTTGGGATGTACTAGTCCCCTTAGGCTCGGGTTTCTTACCCCTGTTCTTCATCAAGCTCCTTAAGTCCGCCATGTCTTCCTCTTCCGAAGAGTCCTCGGGAAGAGTAGTTATTAGAACAAGAGGGTGGACAACAGATTACCTGTCAGTTTCCTCCTCGGCGTCAGGAACTGGTATCACTTCAACCTCTCTTGAAGCCTCTCCTTCGAACTTGAACTTGTCTATCTGCTCCTCAAGTAAAGCGGTTGAAGAAGCAACTCCTTCACCTGCTGCTACTGGCCCGAGGGGAACCTGTTGAATTGGTTGGAGGAGCAATGGTACACCCTGAGGATTTGGATGTGGCACAGGCACAAGATCAAACGAAGCCAAATAGCCTTTCCGAGCTACGTCAATGCGTTTGAGGCGGTAATCTCCTTGTCTTATTGCGTTGCCGGCCGGCTGAAAATCCTTCGGATTTGATGTATAGCCAAGAATAAGAGGAACCGACCAGAGCTGCCCGTCCTCACTTACGAAGATTTCTGATCTTAATAGGTAATTAAGCGCGGCAACGTTTGTAAGACTGAGCCGAGCAGACACGTAGTCTTTATCTGTTAAAAATCACAGTAGAACTTAGTAAAAAACGTGAAAATAATGATACAAAAAGAAGAAAAAATTGTTAAAATGCGAAGATCCTAAACCTACTGTTAGTGAACCTAAATCTAGCATGTCCCACCTGGCTCTCCTAACTTGGTTGGGCAATGAAGACCGTCATGCTACACACCCGAGACGATCACATAGTCGTCTTTCATCCCTTTGTTAGATTTGGGAAGGCAGGAGAGGAGCCTAACAACGTCGGACCTGGATTTCAGATAATATCCCGCCCCTTGCTGGCTATGACATTCGTACATGTGTACCACGTCGAGCCAGGTGAGTCCCAGTCCTAGGTGACGATTCAGATCATCAACTGCTCCTAAGATCCTAAAGACATTAGGCGCACACTGTTCAGGACTAAGCCTATGGTTTCAGAGGTAATTTCTGGTGATGGGGCCCATGGGGATAGTCATCCCCCCTTCTAGAAAAGCGATGATGGGAATTACAACTTCGCCCGTTTTTCGATCTGTTAGTATTTTTTCTGGAGGGCAATACCTTAAACCCACACTTGGAGGTATGTGATATGTCGCCCTAAATTCTTCCAACTGGGCGGGGCTATCTACCATATACTGGAATCTACCCATCGCAACTAAACAAAAAGATCGAACTACTACGTGAAATGACTAAGGAGCGATTATTCGAAAGCTGAAGAGGTTGGCCGAAGAAGGAGACGAGAAGTTTAGAGGTCGAAACTTACGCAAACCAAGTCGGAGAATGATCCTTGAACTCGTAGAAAAATTCTTACAGACTCTAAGAGGGGCTAAGATCGGTAGTTGGAAGAACTTGGAGGATTCGAGTGCTTGAATTCACGGGGCGCTCTGAGAATTTGCAAAGTGAAGAAGAAATGACCTGTCCTGAAGCTTTATATGGGGCCAAGCGAAAGGGCAGGAGTCATCCCGCCCAAATTTTTAGGAAGAATCACGTCCGTTGGATCCATAGTCCACCGTTGGATACAAAAGACAAAACGGCGCCTAGAGTAATTAATAGCGCTTCAGGAATATTGAAACGACAGCAGCAATAATAAAGCGTTTGCATCTATGCTCACGCACGTGTAAATTCAGATATTTGTGTACTTTTTCAAGCTTTTATTTCGTGACAGGTCAAAATCCTATTTTTTCTCCTCGGATGCGAGGGAAAAATTAAAATTTTGAGGGGCTACTGTGGGGGATAAAAGCCCAACCTCATGTATTGGGCCCGGGGCCTTATTCGAAGACTACTAAGTGTCCGAAGAGAGGAAAATATCTGGGAATGAGTACACATGGAAGAAACATACCTGGAAGTGAATGAGGAATGCATTCCGAAAAGGTCATCTGTTGTCCGAAGAGGTCTTTCTCCTCGGATATGAATAGTCTTGATCAATCAAATGTCTAGAGGGTCCGAATGGTCTTCCTAGCAGTTCCAACAATGAAGATAAGCTCTGAGCATGTTTGGAGAAGATAAGAACGAAGAAATATCTAAAGGGAAAAGCTGCTACAACCGTATTTAATGCGTTACAGCTACTTTTCTAGCCGCATTTATGTGAAGAAGACCCCTGAACAGTGTAACCTCAGCTACCCCTACTCACCGAAAACTAAAAAGAAGACTTGACATGACATATACTCAAGTGGATGCTTAGATGAAGACCAAGTGGACGATGAAGATGAAGGGGAATGATGCTATATAAAGGGAAGAAGCCTCTGATAAAAAGGAGAAAAAAAAAAAAAAAAAAAAAAAAGGAGGCAAGGAAGAAAAATACAATTTTACTGTAGCTCTAAGAATTGTAATCATCTTTTATTCAATAAAATACCTATTCGGATATTCATTGTTTCAGTTGTTCAAGCCTGTTTGCATATTAATTCATCCTTAACTACCCTGGTTGATCATTGTTTGATTCACAACTAGCCTAGCTCTTTTACTCACTCTCTACAAATTCATTGTTCTGGGTTCATTGGGCTCATAATCCATACTTCTTGAGCTTGAGCTACAAATCCTAACCCTACATCTACCATTTGTATTTTTTTTTTTGTAAAATTGTTGGTACATTATTCTTTTTTTTAAATGAAATTTAGCAAGCTTTGTCGTTATCACTTACAGAAAACACAAGAGCCTGGCATGAAAAAGGGGGAAAAACCAAAATCAAAATCAAAATCGAAGTTATACAAAATCGAGCTTAAATGGTCCTGTCTTCTTCATTTTTAGGCTGGTATTAATGTCATCACTTCATTTTGCAAAGAAGAATAGTAGTAGACGCTCGCTGCACTGCACTGCAGGCCAAGGAAGGACAGTCAACTCAAAGCGTGGTGACTTTGCCTTAGCCACAACAACACTTGTCGTGGTATCCAAGCAGGGTTTTGAAAACGGTGTCGTGGAGCCTTGTCTTATATGCATATATCTGTATCACAGATATTAGATAGCTATCCCCTTGCTGCTGCATAGTTGTAGGTCAGTACAGATGCTACGTACAGTTGTGAAGTGGACGGGAGGGACAGTTTGTCTCTGCCCGTGAATCTAATTTAAGATTTGAAGGTCCTCACTCCTCACTCCTCGCTCCTCAGACCCACGAGGCTCAGAGAGACCATCACAGCAAAAACCAGTACTACGTACATACCATTAATATGGTGCATTCACTAAACCCATTTACTTAAAAAAAAAAAAAAATTTAGACAGACTTTGGTTATGACTTCAGGGTTTTTTTGGGTATCGAACAGCCTATCCAAATAAGAAAATGAGGTATCTTGGGTTGGGGTGCAGGTTTTTCATTTTTTTTCGTTTATTTTGCTTGTATTTTGTATTTGGGATATTGATATTTAATGAGGCTTTAACTTTTGAGAGAAAGGGGGGGGTCTTAAATTAAATAAATAAATAAAAATAAAAAGTAAAAGAAAGACCAAAGGAGCGTAGGGTAGTAAAGCAAAAGAAGAGGTCTTTCTCATACACAGATCCCTATGAATTATGGGAAGGTTGCCAAGGCATTGCTTGCTGGAACTCATTCTTTTTGTTCAGTTTAAAGGAAGTAGCTTTGTTCTCTTTAGAAATCTTTTCAGAGAGAGGGAGAGAGACAGAGCTTGCAGGTGTTGGATTTGTTCAGATGAGCGGTTAGATTTTGTCCAACCAATCTGTAGGTAGCAAACAAAAAAAAAAAACCCAGTTTTAAAAATGGAGGGAAGCAATAGATGTTGCTATGATTAGTTTATTTGTTTCCCAATCATTGAGTTGCCTTGTCTTAAGAGAAACTTGCTAAGAATCTCTACTTAGAACTTAGTGGGAAAAGGAGCAACATTGAGAGAAGATGAAATCCATGGAAAATGATGATAACAACAACAATAATAATAAGTGGTTGGGTTTTTCTCTCTCTCCTCACATGACCATGGAGGTTCCTTCTGGCCCTTCTAACCAGCACCAAACACACCCCTCTACTGGTGCAGTCCCAGCGAACTTTTTCAATTCCTCACCTCACCTTAACTATGGTATTTACTATGGAGCTGAAGGAGAAAATGCTAGCTTTTATTCTCCCTTGTCTATGATGCCACTTAAGTCTGATGGGTCTCTTTGTATAATGGAAGCTCTCAACAGGTCACAACAACCACAAGGTTAGTTCATAGTTCAAACCTCTATTATTCTTTTCTTTTAAAGCTTTGGTTTTTGCCTTGGGAAATATGTTATTCTTAAACTTCTGGACTTTTCTGTGTTTGACTTTATTTTTTATGTGAAGCAATGGTATCAACTTCAACTCCAAAGCTAGAGGACTTCTTTGGAGGTGCAACCATGGGGACCCATCATTTTGACAGCAATGACAGAGAAGCTATGGTTCTTAGCTTAGACAGTATGTTCTACAGTCAAAACACAGACCAACAGCCTAACAACCAAAATTGCTTGGATCATTTTCAACCGAACTCTAGGCACCAAGAACAGCCACAGCAGATTCAGGAGCAACAGTATTCATATTACTCTGGCTTTAGAAGCCATGATATGATGTTAGGTGAGGCTAGGGAGAACCAGTTTGCAGATTGCAGTCTCCAGCTTCCAACAGTGGCAGATGATGGGGTTCCTGGCATGAAGAACTGGATCTCGAGGAACTATTCAGCTAATCATTCAGTGGAGCAGAAGATGATTGGTTGCATGGGTGACAATGGAGGTGAATCTGGGACCATTGGTGCTGTGGCATATGGGGATTTACAGTCTTTGAGCCTTTCCATGAGTCCTGGCTCCCAATCAAGCGGTGTTACAGGTTCACAGCACGTCTCACCCACTGTGACTGACTGTACAGCCATGGATACAAAGAAACGAGGGCCTGAAAAGGTGGATCAAAAGCCAATTGTTCATAGGAAGTCCTTGGATACATTTGGGCAGAGAACCTCCCAATATAGAGGTGTTACAAGGTTAGTTCTTTCCTGTTTCTTTGATCCCTTTGATATCTTAGTATGTCATATTATTTTTTATTGTTCCAATTGAAAAGCTTCCCTGGCTTTGCATATTGCTCTGCTCTTTCTTTAATAGATTTTGCTGCCTAATTCTCTACTGTGTCATCCTCAAATTTCAAAAATTATTTTTTAAACGATGTCCTTATTTTCTTCTGATTTTTAATTCTGTTTCATTAGGCATAGATGGACTGGTAGATATGAAGCCCATTTGTGGGACAACAGTTGCAAGAAAGAAGGCCAGAGCAGGAAAGGAAGACAAGGTTAGGAAAGAAAACACAACCTATCTATATCTATGTCTATCTTACTTTCAATGCCTCCGCAATTTTTGGTCACTTTGTGCTGTTTTCCTGACACATACCACATGTGACTGATTTTTTGTGTTTCTTGTTGGGTTGGGGATGTCATTTCCAATGAAACGATGATTCTTAGTTTACCTGGGTAAGCCTTATTACTCATGTACAATGACTAAGTGAATTAACATATTCTGTCATTTTATTGTTTCGTCAAGTCATTCCAAAAATTCAATTTCAGGGGGTTATGACTTGGAAGAGAAAGCAGCAAGAGCTTATGATCTTGCGGCACTCAAGTATTGGGGACCCTCCACTCATATCAATTTCCCTGTAATGATTCTTTCCGCTTTATCTTCCACTCTGTTTATATTGAGGTAGTCTATTCTTTCTTTTACTAATTGAAACCATGATGTTTTGGTAGTTGGAAAATTATGAAAAAGAACTTGAAGAAATGAAGAACATGACCAGACAGGAGTATGTTGCTCATCTAAGAAGGTAATTACTTTTTTGATTGTACAACCAGTGCATGCACTAGTTTTTTTTATTTTTTCCTTTTTACCCTCATTCATTAATGTATTCAACTTTATCCTATGCAGGAAAAGCAGTGGATTCTCTAGGGGAGCTTCAATGTACAGAGGAGTAACAAGGTTCTACTAGCCTGCTTTAATGTAGTAGTATTGTAATTTTTGTATTATGCTTACCTTATATTATATATAAGATGAATTCCTTTTCCCTGAAATCTCTGTTTTTGCTTTCATATCTGGCAGACACCATCAACATGGACGATGGCAGGCTCGTATTGGCAGGGTTGCGGGGAACAAGGATCTTTATCTGGGGACATTTAGTGAGTTCCTTTGAATCTTGAATTTCCAAAAGTAAAATATATAATCATTTATTGAATTATTCGAGTGAGTTATGCAATTGTGTAATATTCAGAGTATAAAATCAAGAGATTTTAGCCATTTGAACCCATATCCTGTGAAAGTAGAAAGCCAATCTTTGAGGCACTCTCAGCGACAATAAAGCTGATCAAGAGCCACTTTAATGTTTGTACAGGATTTCTGGTCAGTGGGACTAAGCCTTTGCTAAGGCTGTTCCTGTTCTTAAAGACAAACACAAAGAAACCTTTATCTCAGTGCTATATCCTCATCTGATCTACTGTATTAGAACATAAAGTCCTGTGTATCTCTTACTAATCCGAGTTACAAAAAAACTAATTCTAGTCCTTAATGATCTGAAATTTTAGGCACCCAAGAGGAGGCAGCCGAAGCCTACGACATTGCAGCTATTAAGTTTCGGGGGGTTAATGCTGTTACTAACTTTGACATAACACGGTACAATGTGGAACGCATCATGGCAAGCAGTACCCTCCTTGCTGGAGAACAAGCTAAACGAAACAAGGAGACAGGATCGACAATTGAGGTTTTGAACAATCCTTCTACTGATAGTAGCAACGGGGAAGCCTTTCTATCACAGAAGAACAATGAATGTGAATCTGATTGGAAAACGGTTATCAATCAGTCCTCCCAGGAACTTAATTACAAGCCACTAAAATTTGAAAATTACAGAACTCAATCTTTCTCAATGTCCTCACACAATATGATTCAGCTAGAGGTAGAAGACTCAACGAAGATGGGAGCTCATGTGTCAAATGCTTCATCTTTGGTGACTAGTGTAAGCAGCTCAAGAGAAGGCAGCCCTGATAAAACTAGTCTACCAGTGCTCCTTGGATTGCCTCCAACTGCGTCCAAGTTGTTCACTAGTCCAACTGGTGCTGTCAATTCTTGGATCCCATCAGCTCAACTAAGGCCTGCACACTCGGTGCCTCACATGCCAGTTTTTGCTGCTTGGACAGACACATAGGCTCTTGATAAAACTAGCATATGTTTTTGCATGACACAACGAGAGAGAGGTTTCATGAGGGTTATCTTAGTGGAGATAATTGGGTTTAATGGAGGTTTAGCCTTTTTTCCGGAACAAGAATTTTAAAATATTCAAAGTCATCTTTTTAGTCTTATCTTATGTAGTAGGTCTTTATATAAAGGAAATTGGTGGAGGGAAAGTTTTAAAGATATTATGATGAAGTCTATGGAATGATTGTAGCAATATGGGATGGATGACCTACACACCCATAATTTGGTCCAGCTTTATTGATCATATTAAGTACAGAACCCGCTCAGATTGTGTCCCAGCAATGCATAGATTTGATCTTTTGCTTTGAGCCTTTGACCATATAATCTCTCTCATCTCATCACCATATAGTTTCTTCACGTTCATAACATCATCATTGCTTATATTCCCTTTATTATCTAATCTTCTCAAAAGGTAACAGATATTCCATTCTTATGGTTCAGGGAAAAGTGAGTTGGTGGTGGAAATGCATTCATACAGGACTTTTGGTGGTTTAATTTATGATAACATGGCCCATGGTTACTAGGAATTGTCTGCATTTTGTGGAAAAGTATCGCTCGTTGGAAACCATTCAGGTCTTTTAAAGCCAACCTACTGTTAAATAATGATGCTGTGCAAAAAAGCATTCTCATGTCCTAATGTGGGCTGCTATGACCAATCAAACTCCACCATGGATGTGTTCACACGTGATTTGTGATCTGCCCCTTCCACGTAAATGGGCGGGCTCAATTTCATGATTTATTCATTATGTGCTAGCTTCACTATAATGAGCCGCATGAATGAAAATTGGTGAGATAGTAGAAGCCTTAATACTTATTGTGACTTGACTTTATGTGTAAGAAAAAATAGTGAGTTTATGCAAAATAAAAATAGAAAATTAGAAGAAACAATTTCATGAGAAAAACAAAGATTATTGTGAAATTTAGACTTCAATTGTTACTAATAATTAATTAATCAATTTTATGTGAAGTTTCATACAACCATATTGTAAATATAACAAAGAAAAATAAACAATACATGCGATATGGTTACACCAAAAAAAATCCCTTGGAGTTTATCACCAAACCTCAAGAAAATAGATCCACCAATAGAATTAAAGTCTTCCAAAAGAATTAACCCTAATTTTAATGTTACCATTTGCAATATTTACTAACGTGATTGCATGCAGCTTCAAAACCTTGGACTCTTTTACCGTGGGCTATGTTCAACATGAACACTCCACTCCTGACTTCAAGAATTGTTTTGAAGGTTCTTCACAACATCAACCCTGTGTTCTAAGTGCAGTAACTTCATCTTGATCATTGAACCTTGAATCTTCAATCTCTAGGTAATAGTAATACTTTGAGAGAACTTGGCTATATAAACGCTACGTGTGCAAAACACAGCTCTTAAAAAGTCTGTTTAGTTGTCTAATAAGTATACTTTTATACTTTAGCTTTAAGGTCATGAAACCCTAGTTGTTGGATGGCAAATAGAGCTTGATCTAATTTTTGAAACCATAATTCTTGATCGACAGACTTTAGTATTTTATGTGCTGAGATATTGATGAATCGATTATATGTCGACTATCTGTTAAGATTCTTGAAACTTTAGTTCTTCTTGAGTAATTGTTGGCACAAGTCTTAAACATCAATTAGACACCAAAACACTTACAAGACACATGTTTTGTTCACTATTATGACTATAAAACTTCAAAAAATTGTCAAATATTTTTAAATTATGCCAATGATTGGTAAGACCAGAAATCAATAGTGTATCAACTTGTTTATAGACTTTGATGATGCTCAAGATCAGTGATCACCTATGATACTTGAGTTAGCACTCATAGAAGTGTTTTATGGTACATAGCACAAAGTGTTTTTGGTGTGTATTCCGTATCTCATGGATGCATGTGAATGACTATTTATATAGCATGCCTTCAACCTATCCCACGGTTTTGAAAACTTTCATGATCAAGGCCGTGGAGCACATTTATCAGGCAATGGTGGGAGTATAAGAGAAAAAAAACTTCAAATAAGCATCCATATGGTGTTAACAAATTATAAATATACAAAATCATTCTTTTTTAATACATTAAGATGCAATCATCTACCAACAAAAACAAAATAATACAAAATAATATTGTTTTTTAATAATAGGCTAGTTAGGATTTTTTTTTTTTTTTTTTTTTTAAGTTAGAGCATTCACAGTAGTGGTGCTAAAAAATTTAGTTTTTAACACCTCAAAAAGCTACTTTTATCTATTTTACCACCACACTTTAAGATACACCCAACATAAAATATTCTATTTTTTTACCACTTCATTTAAAATAATATAAACAACTCATTAAAATAATAAAGGAAGAGAGAGAATTTGAGTTTTTTAATTGAAGAAAGAGAGATAATCTTAATAAAATATTTTATTTTACTTTTAACAACTTACTACAGTCAACTAGTATTTATATCAGTTTACTATAATTACAAAAAAATTAGGTTTAACTTCTCCAATAACATATGATTTTTTGGTGGTGTAGACACTGCATTTTGTACCCCTTACGACTCGAGCCCCCGTTCCCCAATGATATTGGAATTCTTAGGCCCAAGGGTGGTTTAGGGCTCGATCAGATTGAAGTTGACTTGAGGAAGGTGTTTTTGGAAAATATAATTTTTTTATGAACTAAATAAATCAATTTTTGGAAAATTAAGGCCAAGAAACCCTAGGGTATGCGTACGCATACACGCGTATGTGCACGCATGTCCTCAAGCTGCGTACGTAGGTCTTATGCATGTGTACGCATACACAGGCCTGCGCACGGATGCTAGGGTTCCAGAAACTTTGAAAGATAAGTTTTTCAGCATTAAGTGTGAGGTTTAGAATGAATCCCACATCGTCTAGGAGCCGTTCCAAACCCCCATTTTTCAACTATATAAAGCTATAGATGGTAGCTTTTCAAAAAACACAGAAAATCCTAAGGAAAAATACAAGATTTACTAGAAATAGTGAATCAAAAAGGGAGTTTTTAACAAAATATCCTCAAATCAATATTTTCTTATTGGGGTCTTTTCTGGCATTGATTTTCAATTTTTAAGATTACTAATTACTTTTGTATTTGATTGTGAATAGATTTGATTAAGGGGAACAGTCAAAATCAAGCTAATGAGCTTTTGTTTTTTAGGTAATATTCTAAGTCCTTTTTCTTTTCTTTTTCAGTTTTGATCTCCATTTCCTTGTTTCTTTTGTTTGTTTTTGCTATAATATGTTTGCTTAGTTTAGGTTTACATAGTTTTTCTATCCTTAAGTATGTTAGGTTGTTAGATTTGACAGTTTTAGTCTCTGCTCTATTTTGTGTTCTTGCTGTTTCTGGGTTAGGGTTTTCAGGGCGTATATGCCTACACATGCTTTCTGCATGCGTATGCATACTCGAAGTATATGTACGCATACAGCCTGGCTACGTACACAATCCTTGTGTATGCACGCGCATACTCATGCCCAAAAACCCTAATTCAACATTTTTTGTTTCTCTTTTGTTGTTTCTCTTATTTAACATGCTTTTGCCTTGTCTGGTTTTGTGCTTTTGAGTCTCTGCTTCCATGTTGTTTGCTTTGTTTGTTCCTCACATGCTAGATTAGTGTTTTATCTTCCAATTTTGTTTCTTTGCCATGACCATGCATATGATCTTACCATGTATTAATGTATAGGTGTTGTGATGCAGTGAGGTAAGTAGGGTAAGATATGCATTCGTATGAACATGCATTGATTTGAATATGATCTTGTTTTGGATGATGAACATGGATAATGTTTGCTTGTTTGTCTTTTCCTTAATAGTGAGATGCAATAACATGTTTGTATGATTCTGCCATGATGTGCTTCTGCCCTTGAGGGTTTATGATGTGATGAGAAGCATGATAGATGTATGTTAGGGTTTGGGATGAGAACGCCATGTTGTATGCTTAGATGTATGCTAGTGTGTGTGTGAGTTTATGATGCAATATTGAACATGCCTTTAATAGAATTAAAATGTAAGATACAATGAGTGGAAGCCGACCCACAGGTCGGGCACTCTTGGGTGCTTAATACTTTCCCAAGCTGTACCTAAATTCTGAACACATACTCTAGTAGTAAGACTAGTCCTTTCACGAAAGGACGCTATATATATAGTTCCTAGATCTAAACTAGGTGGTGACTCCAATTATCTTTTCTCTGCCCCGGTCCACTCAGCCGAGGCGTACTTCCCCTCTCCATTGTGACCACAGGTGGTAAAATAGCTTTTTTGCTAAAATACAATCACCATTGTGAATGTTTTTACTATTTTTATTAAGTTTTTGAGTTGGATAGTGGCTTGTTGGGTTAGGTTGGCTAGGCTGATTAATGAAGAGAGGGCCTAAGGTTTTGGAAGAGTGGGGTCCAACTATAAAAATGAAAAATATAATAAGTAGAAAAAAAAAATTGGGCCAAGGGGGCTCGGACCCCCTTGAGTCAGTCCTTGTTCCTTACAAAAGACCCACAGAAGGATGGAAGAGTTGGGTTGGGGTCCCTAATTTGGAGAAATACACACCCAATGGGCTAAATGATGAGCAAGCTCATTACATTATCAATAACAAAAAGAGAATTTCTTATACTTAAATGATAGAAGAAAAGAATTGATAGTATTTTAACCCTAATTTCCGTCCTTCTTTAATGGTACATTTTTACCCTATGAAAATTTGGGGGACAGGAAAGGTTGTCAATTGGGGACACAGCATATGCCCATTCAATATTAGAATGAGCAAAGAAGTGATCCAGAGCAGGATCCATCAACAAGATTTGCCTAAAAACAGCACATAGTCAATGCGGCAACAAACTGGCTGGCAAATGCTTTATATACCCACTGTTTCTTTTCACTAATAGTTACTGTTCTTTTGACTCGCTGACATGAAACCACAATTTTTTTTGGCTAATGAAACCACATAATTGAATTTGGTATTTTTAGCAATGAACATGGCGGGAAAATGAGGTGGTTAGTTAGAGCATCCACCATGGCATTTGATTCTTCTGATCAGGACACGATCATGACAAAAGAATAACCATGGTTTTTGAGTGAGACAAGTGCTCCATCATGAACTCCACCATTACTTCTACACATTTTTGGTTGATTTAGCAACGTCACATCTTTTAATCATATAATCTAATTTTTACATTGTTGTTAGCTAGCTACGGAGGTTTCATCAAATGAGCATGCTTTTCAGTGAATTTAATGCTTTTGAATGAAAAGAAGGTAATTGAGTAGATAGAGTTTGCATTGACATGATTGTGAATTTGTTCTCAGAATTATGATGCACATACAAAGCTCACTAGTCGCTACTATGATCAATAGGTCACAACTTTACAACTTGGTGAGTTGCTCTACAGCTTGGACAATGAGAAGAATCCATTTATGGAATTTAATGTCAAAGGGGAAATCTTATAGACCCATATAGGCACACTAATTTTGACAGACATAAAACCCTTGCCTGGTGGGGAAATCTTGAAAGTTTTGTCCTTATTCATTAAAGTCATTTTCATTTAATTTGAATGCCTTTAATTAAGTGGGATATGCCATAGTGCCATGTTCTCTGAAAAGGAAAGGTAGTCTCCAAATCAATGTCCCAATCAGTTCAAAAAAGCAAGGTATTCTCTAATTGATGGATTGGATTATGTTTAATTTTGGTCTCATGTATTCCTCTTTTAAGTTGGGAGTAATTGGAAAAAAAATAATAATAAAAAAGTACCCGGTGGATGATAAAAATTTGAGAGGTAAAACACTGAAATTGTATAAAGAAAAAATTAAACACAAAAAAAAAAAAAAAAAAAAAAAAAACAACAACAACAACAACAACGGTTAATTTTAGCATATTAGGATCATCTAAAGCTCTTAAGGAAACTCTACCATGGAGTTCTTAAAATCTTATTCATCCTGTTAGGTTCTAAAAGTTTAGAACAATTGGTAAACTGTGAGCATAAACTTGTCTAGATATAGATTTCTAAGTCTATAGGTATGATTAGACAATACTCAAGGTGCTATACAAAAAAAAGAAAAAAAAGCTGCAGGTTCAAAAATTCGAAACATGTCAAGTTCGATTGATCGAGAAGAAGTCTCAACCGATCAAGAAGCACTTCTACATAATTTAATTTCGGTCCAACAGTCTATTAATCCTATTAAGTGATTAGGGTTTTAGATCTAATTCTTTTAGTATTTAAAGGAAACCCTAAGACACATTTTGAAGAGACTTTGGAGCTTCTCTTTTGAGATCCAAAATGTACTGTGCCTTCTCTTTTAAAAGTCACTACCAGAATTCTATCTATACATCTTTAGAATCGATAGATCTGAAGTTGCTGCAACAAGATCATACATAGCTAATGATTTAAAGTTTTGAGTGGGATCTCAGAGTCACAAACGTGGGTGTTTGTGTGCGAAAAATTCAAATAGAAGAGTCCATGGATTCTGAGTTGCATGTGGTTGTGTGAGTAAGTACTATAAGAGGTAGCTTTAAATTTAGGGGGGGAAAAACTATTGTAAACTTCCATTCTATTATAGTGAAATTGTTGCCTTGAGGATAGATTAGGTTAAATTCTCCCCAAGTTTTTTTTTTTTTTTTTGGAAACTGTTGGTTTCATTGGTTTTCCTGGGTAATCATATTACTTGTCATCTTTACTTTTCCGCACTTTGTGATATGATTATTTGTGTTTAATCTAGATCTCATAATAAACCTAAGTATCAACTTGGTTAATTAATTAGGTTAAACGATCTAAGTGTACAAGGGTCTAAACAAACAAACACGTCCATTTTAAAATGAGTAGATTAGATTTTGCCACATTATTAATAACATAAATAATACAAAAATAATAATAGTTAATGCTATTTAAAATATTAGCTACATAATAAAATCTAATTCACTTTTTTTATATAATCTAATCTACATTTTAAAATGAATAGATAGGATTTTAGGAACTCCATGATGGAGTTACCCTAAGAACTTTAAAGGGTCTTCTAATTACAACTATCCACCCAAAATTATGGGATCATGTCTTAAGCCTATCATAAACTACAATTTTTTGTAATTAATATCTTAATTTGAGAATAATTTGTAATGTCACTTCACCATTCAAAATTAATGTCACAATTAACAAATGAGTAGGCCAATTGGATGGAACCATGTATTAATATGTCAATTTTTTTCTTCTTCTATTTTTTTGATTATTTGACAGTGGAGGAGAGGAGATTTGAACACTGAACGTCTTTATTGGAAATGCCTGAAGCTGCCAATTAAGCCATGAGGGTCTTAGCATATGTCAAAATTATTAGATTAGTTCTATAACAACAACAACAACAACAACCAATTAGCTTATTCCCAAAATTTTGGAGTTGACTAGCTATAGATATTCATTAGACTAGTAGTCCAAGTTAGCTACATGTATTCAAAATTATTTGATTAGTTCTCATTAATTTATAATATTCACCTTAATCATCGCACTAATATGTTAATTATATAATACTTTTGGATGATATTGTGCATACTACATATTGACTTCAAGTAAGAGATTATAAAAATTTGTAATTTAAAATGATTATAACCCCTAATATATTTTTTTTTTCTCTCCTCCATATTTTGAGTTCGTTTATAATATTGTTATTATTTCAATATATTAAGCTAATCCCTGATTTGTTAAATATAATATTACTAAATCTAGCTAACTAATATTATCAAGAAATATCATGATTTATTCTTAATACTTATTGTAATATAGAGGCTCATGGTATAATTTAAGATTATAGTTAAAATTAAACGGAACAGAAGATAAATGAGAAGAAAAAACAGCAAGAATCGCAAGGTCAAAACTCAAAAGCAACCAAAGTGGCCGTGGAATGATTGTGAAAGTTAAGAGAAAATTGTCCTTAACATAATAAAGATGTACGGGTTTAGTGGAGGTTCTTGAAGATTTAGTGAGTCATGTCAAAAAACAAAAACAAAAACAAAAAAAGCCTCTATTATGGCATTATTTACTTTATTCGAATTACTCAATATGAAGTTCGTGCAAATGCAATAGGAAGGATTTTGGTAATATTATGATAGTGCTTGATGTAAAAGCTAACAATATTGCATGCCATTATTCAAAAGCATTAATCATGAGATGTCGGTAGAAACTTTTCTTGGACGATTGTAAGACTAGCAATCAGAAAGATGAGAGAGGAAGGATACTTCATTTTGTCATCACCGTTTTGATGTGATTTGCCTTTTACAAATTTCTCCATTGTTTAAAAGCTTGTTACTGTCATAGCTAGCTTTACAGGTTGCCTATAAATCTCAAGCCATTATTGCCGTAATAGTAATAGTATTGTGTTTCAAAAGTTAATTAATCCAACAAAGTTCTGCTACATAATTTGAAAATCTAAATTTTGTATTACATATTTTTTATATTCCTAATACGTGTTAAATTTTATGTCAATCGGACGTTAATTATTGTTCGATCCATAAACTCTTTTTTCTTACATAATTTTAAATTACAAAAACTTGAAATTTAAACATTTGATTGATGATAAAATAAATAAAAAGTATTGAGTAGAGTTGTAGTCATTAATTAACTTAATGGTCTTGGTTAAAATCATAAAATGTGTGCAGACAACAACTTGTCACAAACCCCCCACAAACCCTCTAATTCATTTTTGTTGATTCTCCCATGCTACGTTCTATCAAGTTCCCTAGTAACATCACCTCCAACTAACACTAATAGTAAGAAGACTTAACTCTAAAGATTCAACGCATTCCTTTATGTCCTCATCTCAATCAATCAAAGGGTCCACTTGGATCTTTTACATAATGCCCTTAATGGACTTAAAAATTCATGCAAGGCCTAACTCTTTTGGATCATCCCATTCCCATTCTCGCTAATGTGTTTTCTTCTTCTTATATAATGGCAGCACATGCATTAGCAGTTTAAGCACACACCATCAACACTAATCATTATCATTTTTTGTTAGATTAAATCATGATTGGATTGTGGGTTAACAGTAGAAAGGACTAGTAATAAAAAAACATTACCCTATTTAATGACGATCGTAGTCTCTTCAAAACAGCACATATTTAACTAATCGATGTATGCATGTATGATCATTTTCCTTCATGTAATAATGATATTGCTTTGCAGATATTTTCATAATATAAAAAAAGTACATTTAATTAAACGAGCTTTCTTAAGTATATAATATGATCTTTGTAGCTAATTGTCATGATGTTAACAACAAGGAGAATAAAATAAATAATTCAATCCCAAGTTCCCAACAAGCTATGATGCTACGCGCTTACCACCTAACCCAAATAAATAAGAGTAATGCTAAGAATTCTTTTTCACAACTGCCAATATAAACTGTTATGATTAGAGGCGAGTGAACGACTTTCTCTATTGAGTCTACTACCCACATTATTTTTATCATGCAATATCAATAATTGTGAACAAAATTGTAAAAAATATTCTATCCTTAAGCTTATTGAATAAATAATTGATTGTCCTTACCATAAATTTCTTTCTTCTTCTTCTTACTTATTTATTTATTTATTTTTGTCTCAAGCCCTTTCCATAAATTTCATAATCCTTTTACATGTGCTTAATAAATGTTAGTAACAACGTGGATCAAAGAGCAAGAGCTAGTAAGGAAGAACCAGCCAAACAGAGATTGAAGAGAGAAAAAGAAAATCAATATTATTTCGAGTTTTTTTTTTTTTTTTTTTTTTTTTTTTTTTTTTTTTTTTTTTGGGTGGGATCATCATAGAATTAACAGGAATTTTTACTTGAAAGTGAACGGGCCGTGACTCAAAATTCAAATCCCAAAAGAGATGAAGTTGTTTTCCCACAAAGAGAACCACGAGACAAGGGGTTGGGCCCAAGGATAAAGTGTGAGTTTGACCTTGTTGGTCTGGCCCTAAACTTTTCACCTGAAACCCAACCCACCACAACTGGTAGCAGTATAAGGACAAGTACCCATTATTTGAAATGGCCATATAATGTGAGCAATGTTTTTTTTTTATAAGGATAATGTGAGCAATGTTGTGAGGGTTAGGATCTTTTAAAGTTTTTAGGATATGTTATTTTTTTACTTTTTATTTTATTTCTTTCAAGTTCGTAGAATTCTTAAAATCTTAATTATCTATTAGAAAATGAGTGTATTGGATTTTATTACATCATTAACGATTTAAATAAATATAAAATAGGTGACAATTATTAATTAACCTCTATTTAAATATTAATGATATGATAAAATCTAATCAATCATTTTAAAAATTGATGGAAAATTTTTTAGGATTTCCATGGAGTAGTTATCTAGAAGATTCTCATACATGTTGTAGCAATTCCAAAATCGCTTCTACAATAGAAAGTTCTTCATATACAGAGGATGTGATTGTGGTCATTGACTCTACACCGACAAAGGCTGCTTAGCAGCCCCACCTGTCCCAATGAAAATTTTGAGTTTAAATTGTCGTGGGTTTCTGAATTCATGGTCAGCTCAAGAACTTAACAAATTGGTGAAGGCTGACTTTTACTCACCAGTAAGAGCGCGTAGAAAACCCGTCATCCTGTCAAATCCAACTTGATTTAACCCAATTCGTTAAGTTGGGTCGATTTCTAAGGCTTGATAAGTTGGGTTAGGTTACAATTTTTTTTTTATAGCGGGTCAGGTTAGATTTGGGTCATAAAATTACAAACCCGCCAAACCCGACCCGACCCATCCATATTTTAATATATGTTTAAAATATATTATATATTTAATAAATTTAAAAAAAAAAAACAACTGAAGAGCACTTCCTCAGTTCCTATAATCATATATAATATAAAATCCTATTAGTTCTTCTAATATATATTTAAATATATTATATAATTAATAAAAAATTTAAAAAATTTTAGATATATTTTGTTTATAATTGAGTTAGGAACTCATGTATATTTTGTTTATAAGTGAATTAGGATACTAGTTCATTTATATTTTGTTTATCAACTCAGTTGGATACTTAAACATATTTTGTTTACAACTAAGTTGGAATATTAGTTTATATATTAATGTATATTTTGTTTATCAACTCAAGTAGCAAGTGTGATATTTTTTTTTTTCTGCTCAATTTAATAATAATAGTAATAAAAAAAAATTGTCCAACCCATGGGTTTAACCCGACCCAACCCAACCCAAACCAACCCATTGGGTTGGATTGGGTTGGACTTATGTGATGAGTTGGGTTGGGTTGAATTTTTTTTGACCCACCATGGTGGATTGGGTCAAAAAATCCCCTCAACCCGACCCATGCACACCCCTACTCACCAGTATGCAACAAATTCTTGCCTCTTATTTTCTACCGTTTTAGCAAATGATGCACTCCATATTTGATTATCTGAATAAAATTTTCTAACTTTTTTTAAAAAAAAATAATTATTTAATTAAAAAAAAAAAAAACTAAACTAAACTTTTTTTTAAAGCCATTTTGGGCCTATACCATAAAAGTTCTAAAATCTATCCCCCCAAGATAATTATTGTTTTTGAAATAAATACATGCAAGTCAGACATTTTGAAATAAGAAATCCATTAACAGTACGATCCAAGGCCACAGGACAAAGCTGGTAGAGATGAAGGGCTCCCACGTTGTTCAAAACACATGAGTCCCTTGATGTGCACTTTGGGCAATGCCTTGAGGTTTTTGACATAGGCTCATAGCTAATAAAGAGCCCGTTTTCATTGCATGCTGTTCAACTCAAGCCATTTTTGTTGAAGATGGCGGCTCCTAATGGTGGATGGTGGTTAGGCTTATTGCAACAAGGTTCAATGGGGAGAGAGAGAGAGAGAGAGAGAGAGAGAGAAAATAGTGAAGTGAAATGTATTAAGTAAATCTCGACTCTTTAAGAGTCGAAATCCAACTTTCAAGTGGATCATTTTTTTTTCCTTCCAAAAACGCTACACTAGTCGCAACCTTAGCCATGTCAGCAAATGTGGCATGAAACTCATCTCTTGAAAAGCCAAGTTTCAAGTGGATCTTGTGGGGGTAAAAGCCCAAATTCGGATAGTGAGCCTTGGGCCTTGTCCGAGGGCTTGAGTACATCCGAGGAGGCATAAAGGGTTTTTTAGAGACTTCAAGATGAAGAGCTGCGTGGGAGGTGAATAGGGAAGTGTTGTCCGAGGGGTATCCCCTCGCCAAGTACGTCAAACATTGATCAAGCCTGTAGTTAGACGGTGTAGGTGACCCTTCATAAAATTTCAACGATAAGGACAAACTTCAGGCGCGTACCAAGAGGATAAGAATACAAAAATATCTTAAAGAAAAGCTGCTACCACCGCATTAAGTGCATCACAGCAACTTTTCTGGCCGCATTTATGTGGAGAAGACTCCTGAACAGTACAATCTCAACTACTACCACTCACAGAGAACCATAAAAGGATGTTGGATAGGACATGTACTCAAGTGAGGGTTTGGATGGCCAACAAGTGTACGATGAGAATGGCTTGAAATGAACTATATAATGTAAGAGACCTCCCATAAAAGGGAGACAGAAAAAGAAAAGCAAAAACGAGAGAAAAGGAATCACTGTAGCACTAAGAACTGAGGGAACTTTCATCAATACATTGATTACACACATTATGGATCTCCTCGGACGTTTGTTTTATTGATTATGTCTTCTTGTATTTATTCATCGTACAAATCCTTATTTGCCGTTGTCCCATTCCCGAAAGGCCCAGCTCTTTCACTCACTCTCTACAAATTCATTGTGTTGGGCTCACTGGGCTCATATCCCAGACCTTTTGGACTTGGGCTACAAATTGTGACCCTACAATTGGCACCGTCTGTGGGGAGAGCTTTAGCCGGAGTGGAAGCAACAGTTAATGATGTTTGAACTAGGTCAACAACCAGCAGAATCCAGGGCATCCCAACATGGTGACCCTTTCCTCAACCTCGAACGAAGAGGTGATCGTGAAGGAAGTGTACATACAATGCATGATGAGAGGAGCCAGTCATGAGGTGATAGTCGTATCTCCCATACAAAGGGCAATAGGGACATGTAGCTGGAGATTGACCGGTTGAAAAGGGAGCTACGCCATGCAAAAAGGAAGCGAGCTTTCCCTAACAGTGAAGTTTCTTCTGATGATGAAGGAGACATCAGTTACAAGCGGAGGTCTCGAACTCCACCCAATGAGTCTTTCTCTTACGAAGAAGAGCTCCATGGCGAGCGACAGTTTAAAAGCCCCCTACTTAGAGGTGTAAGAAACGATGTTATGAGTAAAGCCCTAGACCAAATATCTAAGTCGCCCTTCACGCATAGAATTAAAGGGGCGAGACTTCCCCGACATTTTCATCAGCCAATGTTCACCATTTACAATGGGCGAACGGATCATGTTGAGCATGTGAGCCATTTTAACCAAAGAATGGCCGTTTATTCCAAAAACGAGGCCTTGATGTGCAAAGTCTTCCCATCCAGCCTCGGACCCATTGCGATGAGATGGTTTGATGACCTAAAGGCGGAATCCATAAATTCCTTTTATGAACTCACCCAAGCATTTTACTCCCGGTTTGTGACATGCAGGAAAGTTCCTAGGTCAGTAGCTTCCCTGCTGTCCTTGAGCATGCAAGAATGGAAGAATCTTAAAACATATTCCGACAGATATTGGGAATTGTTTAATGAAATCGAAGGTGATTTCGATGATGTGGCTATCAACACCTTTAAGCTCGGCCTTCCGTTCGAGCACGGTTTAAGAAAGTCCTTGACTGGTAAACCCATTACCAACGTGCGTCAGCTCATAGACCGTATTGACAAATACAAAAGAGTTGAAGAGGATCAGTAGCAAGGGAAGGGAAAGGACAAGGTTATCCCCCAGGAGATGAGGGATTTCAGGTCGGATAGGTATAGCAATAACAAGCTGCGTAGGGATTTTGCTGGGCAGTCAGGATCTACAAATATTCAAGCAGTCAATGTTGTATTCAAAGAGCCAATGCACCAAGTTTTGGAAAAGATTAAGAATGAACCGTACTTCAAGTGGCCGAACAAGATGGTGGGAAACCCCGAGAGGCGTAATCATAATCTCTATTGCCAGTACCATTAGGACCATGGGCATACCATAGAGGATTGCAGGAGTCTGTGGGATCATTTGGACCAACTTGTCTGCGAAGGTAAATTGAAACAGCTCTTGCATCATTCCAGTGGCCGAGGAGGTCAGGCGAGCTCGGAGCCCCGAAGAGATGATTCTTCAAGACCCCCTTTGGGAACTATCAATGTCATCCTTACCGCACCAGGGAGAACAGGATCCTGGCCATCTAGGATAATGTCCGTGACCCATTTACCCACAAAAGACGGTAATCAGGATCCGAAAAGGGCTAAAAGGGAGATTCTACTGGTATTGAGCTTCTCAGATTAGGACAAGATTGGAACCATCCAACCATATGATGACGCTTTAGTAGTTACCCTTCGAATTGGAGGGTATGACGTGAAAATGGTGATGGTGGACCAAGGCAGTGGAGCTGAGATAATGTATCCTGACCTTTACAAGGGGCTAAACTTAAAACCTGAGGACTTAACTCCCTATAGTTCTCCTTTGGTGGGCTTTGATAGAAAATTCGTTGTTCTAAGGGGTCAAATACGACTACCTGTGCAAGCTGGTACGGAGACAATAGAGGTAGATTTCATTGTTGTGGACGCGTATTCACCCTATACAGCGATCGTGGCCAGGTCCTAGCTTCACGCACTAGGGGCTGTTCCTTCTACCCTGCACCAGAAGATTAAGTATCCATCCGAAGGTCAGGTTCAAGAAATTTTGGGAGATCAATCTGTGGCCAGAAGATGCTTGGTGGCGGCCATACAACATAAACCTAAAACTGAGTCCTCGGCCCATCCAGGAGAAGATTTATAGCAATTAAAACTCTTAGCGGCGCCCATCGATAAATCAGCTGAGGATATAAAGTGTGAAAGTTTGGTGAAAGTCTTTATTGGGGATAATCCAAAGAAGTTTTTTCAAGTAGGCTCTCAATTGCCGCCTCAAGAGAAGGAAGAATTAGTAGAATTTCTCACAAGGAACATAGATGTATTTGCTCGGAACGCCTATGAAGCCCTAGGGGTGGATCCAAAGTTTATTTGTCATCACCTGAATGTCAACCCACTGATCGTCCCTAAGAAACAGCCTCCTCGGCACCCATCCAAAGAACACGCCGATGCGGTACGAGAGGAAGTAACGAAGCTCAAGCAGGCTGGAGCTATTAAGGAGGTGTTTTACCCTGAATGGCTAGCTAATACTGTAGTGGTGAAGAAGAAGAGTGGGAAGTAGAGAGTGTGCGTGGATTTCACAGATCTCAATAAGACATGTCCGAAAGATCCATTTCCTATGCCTAAGATAGATTAGCTAGTGGATGCAACGGTAGGCCATCCTCGAATGAGCTTCCTAGATACCTTCCAAGGCTATCATCAAATACCCCTGGCCCTAAACGATCAAGAAAAGATTGCTTTTGTTACCCCCATTGGGAATTACCACTATAAAGTGATGCCATTTGATTTGAAAAATGCTAGATCTACATACCAAAGAATGATGACGAGGATGTTTGAACCACAGTTGGGCAAGAACATTGAAGTCTACATAGATGACATGGTGGTGAAAAGTAAAGTAGTCTCAGAGCATGTGGGCGACCTCATGAACATTTTTGAAGTCCTTAGAAAATACAAGCTGCATTTAAACGCCTCCAAATTTTCATTTGGTGTGGGTTCAGGCAAGTTCTTGGGTTACATGGTCACTCATCGGGGGATCGAGGTTAACCCCGACTAGATAAAGGCTATAAATAATTTGCAGCCACATCAGAATCCTAAGGAAGTCCAGAAACTGACTAGAATGGCCGCTGCTCTGAACCGATTTATTTCCCGGTCGGCGGACAGGTGTAGACCTTTCTTCTTGTTGATTAATAAGTGGAAAGGGTTTGAGTGGAATGAAGAGTGTGCCTTAACTTTTCAACAACTTAAAGACTACCTTGTTCGGCCACCAATCATGTCCAGTCCTGAGCCTGATGAGGTACTTTTTGCCTACATTGTTGTGGCTCCTTTTGCAATAAGTTTAGTGTTGATAAGAGTTGATGGCGGTGTACAAAAGCCGGTCTACTATGTGAGTAAGCCGCTGCATGAAGTTGAAATTCGTTATCTGCCACTGAAGAAAGCCATCCTGGCAGTGGTGCTAGGTACGCGAAAACTGCCTCATTACTTCCAAGCACATACGGTCGTTGTCCTCACCCAACTCCTGCTTAAAGCAGTACTTTGAAGTGCTGACTACACCGAGAGGATAGCTAAATGGGGTATTGTTCTAGGGGCTTTTGACATTAAGTATATGCCTCGCACTTCCATAAAGGGTCAGGTGCTCGCAGATCTTGTGGCCGAGTTCACCGAACCCCCATTAGAAGAATAGAATCCAACACCGAACATGGATGGAAAATCGGTTGGCATGATTTCTCGACAAGGACACTTATCCTAGGAAGTATACATGGATGGCGCAGCAAATCAAAAAGGCTCCGGAGTGGGGTTAGTGCTGGTATCCCCTGAGAAGATCACCATTGAAAAGTCATTGAGGCTGGACTTCTCAGCTACAAACAATGAGGCCAAGTATGAAACTCTGTTGATGGGAATGACCATGATTCAAAAAATGGGTGGAAAATCAATAAGTGCATTCTCGGATTCAAAGTTAGTCGTCGGCCAGGTAACTGGAGAATTTGAAGCGAATGATGAAAGAATGCAGGAGTACTTGAGTCAGGTCAAACACCTGCAATCAGAGTTTGAGTCTTTCAATTTGCAACATATCCCAAGAAGCGAAAATACACATGCTGATTCATTAGCCATGCTTGCAACGTCCTCGGCGTAGAACCTGCCCCGGGTTATCCTTGTTGAGGACCTACACAAACCCACGGACATGAGAGTTGAAGCAATCTTAATTCATCAGATCAAAGCAGGGCCTAGCTCGATGGACCCTATAATTCAATTCTTGAAGGGGGGTGTTTTGCCTGAAGAGAAGTCAGAAGCTGATAAAGTGCGTAGGAAAGCCACTAGGTTTTAGCTATCCGAGAACCAGAAGTTGTACAAACATTCATTTTCAAGGCCATATTTGTTGTGTATAATCCTGAGGTGACTGAATCCATTCTTGAAGAATTACACGAAGGAATTTGCAGAAGCCACACGGGAGGTAGGTCCTTGGCACATAAAGCCATTACTCAAGGCTATTGGTGGCCAAACATGCAAAGGAAGGCTCAGGAATACGTGAAAAAATGTGATCAGTGCCAATGGTTCGGGCCAAACATACACCAACCTGGGGGAGTCCTTAATCCATTATCTAGCCTATGGCTATTCGCTCAGTGGGGCTTGGACATTGTGGGTCCATTCCCTAAGATAGTAGGAAACAAGAGATATCTGCTTGTCAGCACAAATTATTTAACCAAGTGGGTTGAAGCCGAGCCTCTTGCTAATATCAGAGACGTGGACGCAAAGAAATTTGTCTGGAAAAATATTATCACACGGTTTGGGATTCCTCATACACTCGTCTCGGATAATGGCCTTCAGTTTGACAGTAAAGCCTTCAGAAGCTATTGTTGTGAATTGGGGATCACAAACAGATACTCTACTCCTGCTTTCCCCCAAGGTAACGGACAAGTAGAAGTTGTTAACAAGGTCATAATAAACAGACTAAAGAAGAGGCTGGATGATGCAAAAGGCAAATGGGTGGAAGAACTACCACATGTCCTTTGGACATACAGGACTACGCCTCGTAGGTCTACTAGGGAGACCCCCTTCTCAATGACTTATGGGGCTGAGGCCGTCATCCATTTGGAGGTTGGTTTCCCAACGTTAAGAACTAGTTCATACAGTTCGAGCGACCATGACGAGCAACTAGAGAAGAATTTGGATTTGATTGAAGAAAAGAGAGAGAATGCAATGATCCAATTGGCATATTACCAACAAAAGTTCAAACAAGGTTATGACGCCAACGTGAAAGTAAGGCCTTTGTCACCTGGTGATCTAGTGTTAAGGAAAGTTGTGCGCACTGCAAAGAACCCAGCTTGGGGAAAGTTAGGACCCACTTGGAAAGGGTCATACCGTATCACTTCAGGGGCTAGCATCGGGGCGTATTTTTTGGAAGATTTAGATTGTCATGTAATACCACGGCCGTGGAATGTAAACAACCTTAAAATGTATTTTTATTGAACAAGTTTTCTTGCGTATGTACGCTTATCTATTATATTAAGGTTTTTATGCTTCCTATCTCCATTAAAGTTCTTGTGAGTGCTTAAACTTAAATTTATTCATACCTGAAGTTCTCGAATCAGATGATATGGGTTAGTTAACACTTTATACAATTCTTCTAAGTGTTTAAACTTAAATCCATTCATGCCTAAAGTCCTCGGACCAGATGATATGGGTTAGTTAACACTCCATTAAAGTTCTTGTAAGTGCTTAAACTTAAATCCATTCATGCCTGAAGTCCTCGGACCAGATGATATGGGTTAGTTAACACTTTATTACAATTCTTTTAAGTGTTTAAACTTAAATCCATTCATGCCTAAAGTCCTCGGACCAGATGATATGAGTTAGTTAACACTCCATTAAAGTTCTTGTAAGTGCTTAAACTTAAATCCATTCATGCCTGAAGTACTCGGACCAGATGATATGGAATAGTTAATACTTTATTACAATTCTTCTAAGTGTTTAAACTTAAATCCATTCATGCATGAAGTCCTCGGACCAGATGATATGGGTTAGTTAACACTCCATTAAAGTTCTTGTAAGTGCTTAAACTTAAATCCATTCATGCCTGAAGTTCTCGGACCAGATGATATGGGTTAGTTAACACTTTATTACAATTCTTTTAAGTGTTTAAACTTAAATTCATTTATGCCTGAAGTCCTCGGACTAGATGATATGGGTTAGTTAACACTTTATTACAATTCTTCTAAGTGTTTAAACTTAAATCCATTCATGCCTGAAGTCCTCGGATCAGATGATATGGGTTAGTTAACTCTCCATTAAAGTTCTTGTAAGTGCTTAAACTTAAATCCATTCATGCCTGAAGTCCTTGGACCAGATGATATGGGTTAGTTAACACTTTATTAAGTGTTTAAACTTAAATCCATTAATGTTTGAAGTCTTCAGACCAAATGATATTGGTTAGTTAACACTCCATTAAAGTTCTTGTAAGTGCTTAAACTTAAATCCATTCATGCCTGAAGTCCTCGGACCAGAGGATATGGGTTAGTTAACACTCCATTAAAATTCTTATAAGTGTTTAAACTTAAATCCAGTCATTCCTGAAATCCTCAAACCAGATTAAATGGATTAGTTAGCATTCCCCTTACAATCTAGCATTGAAATTACTAATTATATAAATCAATTTGGAACCCACGTCTCGTAGTATTCTTTTATCTCTATTGGTGATTAGCTGAATTATTCAAGGGTCACTGATTCGTGACATTAGTTATAAACTAAAAAGCATATTAAATGAGAACATTAGAAGTAAAAGAAAGGAAAGTGTCTTCATTAATCAGCAAAGAAGATTTACATTGTTTAACGGCAAACGGTAAAAAAAAAAAAAAAAAAAAACAACAACAACAACAAAAGCTCGCTAAGCTCCTGCCAATAACTAAGGCTCAACCTGGGAAAGGACGCCCTCAGTTTGAGATTTGGCTGCTGCCTCCTTGGCTTGAGAGATCATGTCCTTCACTGTGAGGGAATCTTTGGATGGCTTATCCGTCATTGGAGGTTGAGCCTTCTTACCCTCTTCAGTTCCTTCAGGGATAGGAGCCTGAGGAGTAAGGGGTTGCTTAGAAGGAGGGTTCGCATCTGAAATCGCTCTGATATCAGGAGGATAGTGAATACTCTCAGCCTTCCTTAGCTCAAAATTTGCGGGGACACCCATGCGGTCCATCGCCACGCCCCAAGACTCATCGCAGTAGCCCTTGCAGACTATGGCTACCTCTTCGATCAGCCAATTTTCCGTGTCTATTACCCCTCGCTCGTAAGCAGCTGCCACAGTAGCCTCAGCGCATTCCTTGGCTACACGAGCTGCATCTTTGGTTTTTTGCAACTCAGCCTTTAGGTCCAGAACGGCCTACTTTTCTGTAGCCAGGTTTATGTCGGTCATGTGAAGTTATTTGCGCTGGTCCTCGGCTTGCTTCTCTACAGTTTTTAAGCCCACCGAGAAGCTGTTGCGAGCTTTGATGGCTTCTTCTAACTGCTCGGCTAGTTCAGCGTGCTCTTCTTTCAAAACTCCCAGCTGTTTTCTGCCTCTAGCCGGGAATGGGCCTCAGCCTTAACTTCACTTTGGGCATTTTTGACCCATTCCTCGGCAACAAAAACCTGCTGGGTAAGCTGCGTAAGAATTACAAAAGAATTATAAATGTTATGTCATATGTGTATGTGAATGAATTCGCTGATGAATACTTAAAGGATAGGAGGAATGGCTTGCTTACCATCGCAAGATCCCTCTTCAACAACATAAAGAGGTCGGGCTGTCTGATGCGCCCAAGACCATCCATATCCTTTAGGAGTAGGAGGGACTGCTCCAGGGCCTTGGCTAGGACGCTGGCATACCCTCTCTGGGATTCCCAGATAGTGGCGTCCCAGGGGACAAGGGCGCCCTCCACTTCCAAACGGGGCTCCCAAGTGCACTATGTTCAGCGCACCTCAGCATCGCTCCGGCTGTCCACGGACAGGGCCCTCTTGTCTCGGGAGTCCTTTCCTTTCTTTTGTTGCTTAGCCTCCTTTAGAGGTATTATTTCCCCCTCGTTAGGGACCTCGACTGGCCTCTTCTTCTTCAAGTCCTTATTGACCATTAGCCCGAGATTAGTTGAGAGCTGAAGAGGAGGAGGAGGGAGGTTGGGTGTGGCCTGAGTCTTTGGAACCTCCTTTGAGGTAGACCCCCCTCTGTTTCTGTTGGCCATAAGACCTTTTAAACCAGCTCTTTGCCTCAAATCCATGCCTTCTCCTTCCTCGTCACTGGAATCAGGCCGAGCAACTAAAATTTTAGGTTGATGGACAAAGGAAAACCCTTCGGACTCAGTTGCTGTGTTCGACAACTCAACGGGTCTCCCCGGTGCCCCTTCTTTTTCCCCGAGCTGAAATTGGTTGATCTCCTTGTCCAATGAATGGCGTGATGAAGCTGATTCTTCCCTCAAAGCAAGTATCGGCTGAGGAGCTTGTTGAGGTGGCCACACAACCGGAGGAAGATCTTTTTGAGCCAAAAAGCCAGGCTTAGAAACTTCAATTCGGGCAAGCCTAGGACTACCTAGTCCGATCGCTTGGCCTGCATCTTAAACGTGCGTGACAAAGGCTCATAATCCAAGATCAGATGAACGGCTCTCAATTGTCCATCCCCGCTAGGGAATATCTCCGATCTGAGCAAGTGGTTGAGTGCAGGGACGTTGACGAGACTAAGTTTTAGAGAGACGTGAGCCTTATCTACAAAAGATTCGAAGAAGAAATTGCGATCAGAAAAAATTATAATTGTCGTCCGAGAATGTGAATGGCTTAAAATAAATAAAGGAGAAACTAAGAAAACTAAGGTCCTTGTCGAAGGACCTATCCCTAAGACACCTCACCTGGTTTTCCTTCCCTAACTGGGCAGGGAAGACCGTCATGCCACTCCCCGGAGACAACAAGGTAATCGTCCTTTAAGCCTTTATTGGATTTGGGAAGGCAAGAAATCAACCTCACCTCCTCGGATCAGGATTTTAGATAATATCCTCCGGCGAGTGAATGGCACTCGTACCTATGAACGACATCATGCCATGTTAGCTGAAGGCCCATTTGATCATTTAAGGCATCCACACTCCCCAGGATTCTAAACACGTTGGGAGCGCATTGGTAGGGGCATAATCTGTGATTGCGCAGATAATCTTGGATTATTCTACCCATGGGGATTGTCATCCTTCCTTCTATAAAAGCAATCATGGGGATGACAACTTGCCCCATCTCCCTATCGGTCAACACCTTATCTGGAGGACAATACTCCAAACCCACTCCCTGTGGGATTCGGTATTTGGCCTTAAAGCTCTCCATCCCAGTTGGAGAATCCACCAGAGATTTGAATCTACCCATTTAAGCAAATGAAGGAGACTAGAGGAGAGTTTTATTGAAAAATAAAGAATACTAGGATCAGCCGAGGAGAAAAAGAAAAATTAAAGGAGTATACACTTATGAAAATAATCAAATACTATAAATCCTTCATCTTTTGAAAAGCTTTTGTATATTTAATTTAAAGGAAATGTGAAAGAACTTAAGAGTTCAGTTCATTTCGTGATTTTGAGCGTAGAGACTATTTTGAGTACTTGCGAATTTCAAAAGTAAAAAAAAATGAACTCCCCTTTGGACTTTATATATAGGGTGAGGAATGGCTGGGAAGTTATCCCGCTCAAAACCAAAGGGGAAATATCAGCCGTTAGATTAAAGCTCCCTCGTTGGATGCGAGGGACATAACGCCGCCCAGAGCAATTAATACCGCTTCGCGAAATCCAAAATGTCAGCGGCAATAATGAAACACGCAAAACTATACTCCTACACGTTTAAGCTCAGGTATTTTGACATTTCTAGCCTTTCACTTCAAAGCAAACCAAAATCCCACTTCTTCTCCTCGGATATGAGGGAAGAACCGAAATTTTAAGGGCTATTGTAGGGGTAAAAGCCTAAATTCGGATAGTGAGCCTTGGCCCTTGTCCGAGGGCTAGAGTATGTCCGAAGAGGCATAAAGGGTTTTTTAGAGACTTCAAGATGAAGAGCTACGTGGGAGGTGAATGGGGAAGTGTTGTTCGAGGGGTATCCCCTCGTCGAGTACGTCAAACATCGATCAAGCCTGTAGTTAGACGATGTAGGTGACCCTTCATAAAATTTCAACGATAAGGACGAACTTCAGGCGTGTACCAAGAGGATAGGAATACAGAAATATCTTAAAGAAAAGCTGCTACCACGGCATTAAGTGCATCACAGTAACTTTTTTGGCCGCATTTATGTGGAGAAGACCCTTGAACAGTACAATCTCAGCTACCACCACTCACAGAGAACCATAAAAGGATGTTGGATGGGACATGTACTCAAGTGAGGGTTTGGATGGCTAACAAGTGTACGATCAGAATGGCTTGAAATGAACTATATAATGTAAGAGACCTCCCATAAGAGGGAGACAGAAAAAGAAAAGCAAAAATGAGAGAAAAGGAATTACTGTAGTACTAAGAACTGAGGGAACTTTCATCAATACATTGATTACACACATTATTGATCACCTCGGACGTTTGTTTTATTGATTTTTAAGTGTCTTATTGTATTTATTCATCGTACAAATCCTTATTTGCTGTTGTCCCATTCCTGAAAGGCCTAGATCTTTTACTCACTCTCTACAAATTCATTGTGTTGGGCTCACTGGACTCATATCCCAGACCTTTTGGACTTAGGCTACAAATTGTGACCCTACAGATCTCTTTCTAAAAAAAGCTATTTTTTAATATATGTTTGAAACAATACTGTTTGGCCAAATAATTCAAAATATAGTATTATTCATCAAATATGATTGGACAAAGTTGATATTAAATCTTTACGCATCACCCTATAATTCGTCTTTGGTTATACCATTTGCAAAATTGTTAGGATTGTACAAATTAGGTCTACTATTTGTAGAAATTTGTGATTGAGTGATAGACAAAAGAGAATAGAAGTTACGCAATTCAGCCTTATGGCTTAGATCCATGGGATATTAGCCCAAAGGGTTACAATTTCTCATACAATTTATTTGAGAATACATTACAATGAAATTCATATTATAATTGAGGTTTACACAAAAAAGTGTATGAAAATTTTAATTTAAATTGAATATTGATGGCTTCAATCCCATGATTTTCTCTAGCAATCAATCAATTAATTTATTAACCAATCCCATAATTTTATCTAGCAATGAATGTCTTGATGATTTAGTCTTCAATGATATGAAAAGTAGATTATACTTTAAAAGAATCCCTCTCAAATTGGCTTTAATCTTTGATGAAATGCACAGCTTGCAAATATTGAATCCAAATGTCCTTTAAAAAAAAAAAAAAGGATCATTGAATCCAAAGTTTGATTTGTCTTCCAAAGTTCTATACCTTTTTCTAGTACAATAAAATTGGCTAACAAAAGTGAAACTAGGTATGACCCAATATAGTGTTTCAATGGCACAAGAAAATAACAACTCCATTAAAATGATGACTCCCCTTTAATGAGAAATCCTCCTATAAAGATGTCACAATGATATTTGTGTGATGAAATATTTTGCCATGAAAATTTATAGGAGTGAGAATTGCAGTGGCAAAATTACCAATACGCATGAAGAAATGGTAAATTTCCTATTAAAATCAGAAAAAAGAAATGAGGTAAACAATAAAAGATGATTGACAATGTGATTATATTAGATATGACCAATAAGAGAAAACAAAAACATGTGAACGCTCTGATACCATTTAGAAATTTGTGATTGAGTGATAGAGAAAATAGAAGATAAAAGACATAAGAAAATATGTGGTTTGACATTGGGACCTACATTCATGGGACAAAAACAAATAACTATATTTTCTCATACACTTACTCAATACATTACAATGAAATCTGTAATTAATGGGGGATAAAACACAAAAGTCATTGGCAATTTGAATTTGAATTACATGTTGATTGTTTTGCTCCCATGATTTTCTCTAGCAACCAATTCTTTGATATATTAACCAATCCCATGATTTATTCTAGCCATCAATATCTTGGTTTGGTCTTCAATTATATGAAAAGTGAATTTGGAATTTAGAAAGGAAAGACCAATCCAGAATAAATAATTTCATCTAATATACATTTGTTGGTAACCATCCAATAGCATGTAAGAGGGCCTAGGTGCTCGCAGTCACACACACCAAACCTGGTTGGTCAGGCATGAAAGCAACTAGAATTGTCTTGACATGATTATAAGCTTTGATTACACAGGAAAAGACAAAACCAAGTCCACAAATGGGGGGCATAAATCCAACTATCCGTGTGGCCATAGGCCCAGCTGATATATGGGTCAATATGTGACTATCCAGCAGGCTAATCCTGGCAAGTTAAAGCAGTCTTAATAAGACCAAGGCTGAAATATGAGAGAAGAAATTAAAGATGGTGAAATCCCACTAACTATCTTAGCCTTTTACATGCCAACACGAAATTGCTTGTAGTTGTAGGTGTGGACAAACCAGGTCTACATTATGAGAGTCAATTCTTTGAGCTGGCTAGATCAGTAGTTAAAGCCGCACGTTGGGTGACTACGAAGACAAACCAAGGAATGCCACGTACATGCATATGGGAACCATCATTATTCCCCCGTTATATTCAACAAAGCCCAGTGATTTCGTTGCCACTTGTCAAGTAGCTATTTGTTTTCTTTAAGCTAACAAATGTCAGTTATTAAATCATAATAGAAGTCTAATAATTTTCGAATTCATATTGAATTTGAATTTTAGTTTTCTCTACATTTGAAAGTGTTTGCGGGTTAAGGATAACGGAGGCGCACTTACACTCATACGAATATGACAATTATATGCCAACCAAACTTTATTATAAATTATATATATAGTATAATCGCACTCAGTAAATCTCACAAATCAAATTTGCGTACTCTCATAAACAACACTTATATATCTCAAAAACACGACATAAACAAAATTTCCCACAAACACAAACTACTTCACAAATTCCGCGCACACCCAACTCACTAATTCACACACGTCATATCTTTCAATCCCAAATATACTATCACACCACTCCTCTCACAGTATTATCATAGACAATGAAAACCTAATTATGTCATAAATAAAAAACTCTTTCCTTCTATCCTAATAAAATCTTTTTTCTTCGTACTAAGAAATTTCTTTGTCTTCCATGTCGAGGAAACCAGATCTAAATAGTAATTTGAGACTATCTTTAAAAAAAAATGCTTATTACCTATTTGGACACAAAAACAAGTATGTTAGGGTCATATTTTCTATGTAATTATTTAATCCTTTTACAAAACGCACTTTACTTGCAATTGATTAAACCTAAGTTGAGTTTAATGTATCAAGAAGTATGTTATTCAAACATATCAAGTGGTTTCATTCAAGACATGAAACTTAATCTAAGAAACAAGTGAAGAAAAGTTGTTTTATTAAGTCTTGACACAAGCTCGACAGATACTACTATTGAGGATTAATGGAGAAACTCGACACGAGCTTGATCTATCGAGATCTACGATTTCAGAACTTCCAGATCTAAAATTTTGCCAATGATGATTTGTTTGATTAGAGATTTTTTTCTCACAACTCTAATCATATATAAGGCTTATTTTAAAAGTCAACAAGTACGGAAAGACCTAAAACTCGTATACTCTGTGTGAAGCTATTGCGTTTGTACACCTTAGAGTTTTGTAACCAAGTACTTCATGATCTTCATCGTTTATGAAGTAAAGAACTTTGCAGCCGATAACAATCATTCAAGTTGCTGGAGTTAGTCACAGATTGGAGATTTGTGCAACAAAAGAAAGAATGATGCCATAAGATCAAGTCCAATTGGGTATTGGAGTGAAGGTTCAACTGTGGATTGGTATTTTAAGATAAGCCAAGGTAGTGGTAAAATACCTCATACTTGTACGTCTTAGGGGTTTTGTAACCAAATACTTCATGATCTTTATCGTTTATGAAGTGAAGAACTTTGCAGCCAATAACAATCATTCAAGTTGCTAGAGTTAGTGACGTACAGAAATCCGTGCAAAGGAGTTAGTCATAGATTAGTGATTTGTGCAACAAATGAAAAAATGCTAATACAAAATCAAGTCCAATTGGGTATTGGAGTGAAAGTTCAGCTGTAGGTTGATATTTTGGGATAGGTTAGGGTAGTGGTAAGATATTTCATACTTGTAACTGCTTGATTATTGATTAGTAGATTCTTGAGAGTGGTGTGACCTTAAATTCATCCCGTAGAGTTATCTTAACCCAAAAAAGTAAGTTGCAAAGTAGCTAAACATTATTGCTTGCTAACAGTATCTTGCTGTTTGCCAACCAAATTTTCAATGCACAAAAGAAAACACACAAAGACTCACAAAAGATTACGTACTTATCTTAAGGAGGGGCCTAAAATGTCTTAAATGACAACTACCACAAATGAAGCTTTTGGTTGTTAGCCCTTTTGGACATTCTCTCTTACTTATGTAGAAAAATGTGGTTATGTGTCTTTGCTTCATCTACAAATCACCGTCTTAACAGACCAAAAGGAAAAGGTTTGTCGAGCATAATTCCACCAAGGTCCAATTCAAACACACTGTAGATTTTGAAAGCTTAAATCAAAAGCTGAATAAGCCTTTGTCCCACCCACGCTTACAAAAATCTCATATTGTTCTTTGTCTGAGGGCCCATATGATAAAAAAGGTTGCGCCTTTATTTAAATTGCTTAAATAGAAAGGCACATAAGTAAAAATTCATAACAATTTCATAACATTTTTAAATTAACTTATCACGTTACATATGAGCTTGTTGCAATTTGAGATTTAAATTTTTTTTAATATCAATTTATGAGTGTTATGAAATTTTGTTATGTACCAAGCGTTACTCGACACAAATTTGCTGCACAAAATTTGTAATTTCATGACGCTCTATTTTTTTTCTTTTTAACAATCTCACGTGGCTCAATTTATTTGCCAGATGAACCGCACCAACCACCCATCACTAAAACAAGACTAAAAAGCAAATTATTGAATTAACATGATAGAGATCGGGATGATACCCACGTCCGCTTTGTTATCTCACGGATTTATCAAGTCAAGTATTTAACCATTTTCTTTGTGATCATGGAAGATATTTGACCCATATAATATTGTTTTTGTTGTTAGCCAAATGTATCAAGTAAAATCAAAATTTAATAATAATAATAAAATAAAAAAAGCCTTTTTAAATATCTAATAGATTGATATTGAGTATTTTAATTGTATGATCATATAAATCTAATTTCTGTTCATGCATATGTTCTTCAAAGAGTATCTGATTGGAATAATTTTGTCTCATCTTGTTAGGATGATTTTTATTTTTGGCTGAATTAGTCAAGATAAATTTAGACTCACTTGATTTTTTTTTTTTTCCCACAATTATTAGAGAGAGGATGAATTTGAATCTAAATTCTCCTTCTCCAAAGAACCCAACAATACCACTTAATATTATACTATTTGGAATTCTTATCTTGATTATTTGTGACGTGGCATCTTAATAAGACAGCTAAAAATTCGAGTTTAGTCATGTCCATTTATCTACAGTAGTTGGGTGAAAGGAATTTAATAAAATCCTGTGCGTGTTGTTCTTAAATGATATCCATAACACATGTGCCACTTAAATGACTGAAGTTGCTGTCCGCCAGTGCCAGCACTCTCTTAACAATTCAATTATGATCACCATTATTTTAAGAAAGGCCTGGACTCTAGATAATAAAGCCATAAAGGTACTAAATTTAAATAAACATAAATTACACATCAAAATTGTCATGTTCCAAATCATGTTAAAGCCACATTCCCCCCAAATTATTGTGCTTACGCCCACCATATAAACACAATTAATAAGGCTATAATATTTCAACCTAAGTACCCCCAAAGTGATGAAACACGTATCACATCCATATTATATATATATATATATATATATAATTATATAATTGTCTGGTACATACCCAAAAAGGTTGTATTGAAGTGACTAGTTAGGACCAATATGCTATCAACCACAGCATTGATATTAATTTGTCTGAGGGGCCAGGTTTGGGCTAAGTTGTTTGTGAACTGAGTGAGAGGTGGAAAAGCCACAAGAATATATAGAAGGGCCTCAACATTTGTTTATGCTCTAAGGCTTTCGTTTGTGCCACTCAAAGTTAATGGGCCCTTTTAAATTCATTGAAGATCCTTTCGGCTTTCACTTTCTGCATTTTTAGTCTCTTCTACAAAGCTTTGGATTTTACATCCCAACAATATCTTGGTGTGTAGGCTTGAGCAGAGGCAGCCAAGGAACCGAGGGTCGAAACTATAATGGGACCACCGTATAGTCCTTAAATGAAGCCAATTCTACAGAGATGTATGAACTATGAAGGTCATTACTAAAAAGTTTAACAATTTTGTTCTGTGGGGAAGCATTGTTTTTTCGGACCACAGATTGCATAAAAGAAGATAGGTGTTGGGCCATTGAGCAACACCTAGATATCTCAGCCCATTTATGTAACTTTTTGTGAAATTGTAACACGTCAATTCGTAAGGTCTATGTAGTGGTTTTTTACTTTTTATTTTTATTTTTTATTAATTATTGTCCATACTATCTCTCAAAAACATTGGCAACCCTATCCATTTAGTCCGCAATTTGAAACCTAGAAGTTAGGATGAGAAGAATCATGCACCCAATATATGAATACTAAAATAAATAAATAAATCTTTTATAGAAAACGTTTTGGGATAAGTTGTCCTCCCATTTAAACCTTACAATTTTCTCCCATTTTTAGAAGTTGTGAGACACATGACTTTTTTTTATTATTTGTATACAAGATAGAAATTCTAATCTAACCTAATCTAAGTATATATATATGTGTGTGTGTGTGTAAAGCTTCCTCCTGAGTACTTATACTCCGGCCCTTACCCCACACACTCTACTAGAACTTACACTTGTAAAGTGATTATCGCGCCAAGAATGCGCGGTGGTGAGACACATGATATTTATTTGATTTCATGTCACTTGGTTTGCGTTGTTTAAGAATATAAGATTTTCTTGTACCACATGTCTCACATTTAGATAAATATGTATGATTGGTTCAAATTTTATTTTTTTTATTTTAATTATAAAATATATACTTGTAGGCCTCCAAATCCCAGTTAAAGTTGTTATATATCAATAAATAAATTTAATTCTTTTAACTGTATCATTTTTATAAGAAATTCTAAGGTTCATTATATTCATTTAGATAAAGTCACAGTCTCTTTAGTGATGAATTATAATATACCAATTATTTAGAAATTTGAATGTTCATAAAATTATAATAAACCAAGATATTATAGCAATTAGCCAATTATCTAAAATTAGAGTGAAAACAATTTTTTTTTCTTTTATTCCCTAATAAAAATGATAGTTGATGAGCGATAAGTGAGTTTTTTTTTTTTTGGTCAATGTTCTTGACTCAAGTTTGTTGAAGTATATTTTTTGTAGTTTTCATTGGCTTATAAAAAATTTAGCTTGCATCTTTAATTGTATTTATAATACTATTTTTATTTGATGCCCCAAAGATATATTCATAGTTTCTTAACTAATACTGTGATGTTTACCCACCGCCCCCCCCCCCCCAAAAAAAAAACTAATACTGTGAGAAGAGGTATTCATATATTTGATGTATAATATAATTTTTGGATTGGAGGGATAGATATCACTTTTTTTATGGATTATATTAGTTTAATGGGCTCTAAGTAATTCATGGCTGAAGAATAAACTATCACTTAATCATTAAGGGGCCGTTTGGTATGGAATTTTGAGCAGTTTTTAAATAATATTTTATATATTTTCACACTACAAATAACGTACTAGAATAACGTTAACGGACCCTAAATTTCAAAATGTGCTAGAGGTCAAATTGCAAATTTGTGATGACCATTAAAAATGAAAAAGGAAAAAGCGGTTCTTATTTCTATTGCAAAAAATGAATCTTGCTGAAATAATGACATAGGTTGAAACCGAATGGACTTCTTTAATCATTATTATGTGGAGTGCAACGGCAAATGTTGTTTCCAGCAATATATATATATAATGATGGTTTAATTTATGAGCAACTTTTATGTTCATAATATTTTTCACAACAAAACTCAGGTGATAATATGTTACTAGTTTTTATCCGAATCCACCATTAACATCATTTTTTACATACCTTTAATAACTTGCCACATTAATTTATTAAAAGAAAGCCCCACGTCAAGACAACATAATTCCATCTCCAACCACAAATTACACGAATAACAGAGACAAGAATAGATCCCTAAATATCGTCGCTGTTATTATTTAATTTATATATCTAGTTGACTATTCTCTTGGATGAGTGTAATTCCCCTGTTCCACACAATTGGTGTGGCCCCAAAATGTTGGCTATAGGTTTTGAACCCAACATCTCATAGATCTCATAAGGCTTTAGGTACAATTAGGCCACCTAATTGGAATTGCATGCCAGTACATCTTGGTCATGCACCAAGGCAGAATCAATGTAACATCTCCAGCCTTAGTACCTAATTAAGATAATCATAAATAGTGGAAAATCTCATCTCGATCTGTGTTAATTGGTATGGGAAACTATAAATCTACTTCTTCGAACAAGGCAGTTTGATTGCATCCAATGCCACATGACATATGACATAATTTTATTTGTTGAGAAAATGACGTGTCATTGTTGTATACATCCTCAAATTTGCTATCTAAATTTTAAAATATATTAGTATTTTACCTGTATAATGTACCTAAAAAGTACTATGTAGTTTAAAAATAATTCAAAATAATATAAGTGAAATTGAACAATAAACAGATCTTAGTCTGCGTGTTAAGCAAGTTCACAAACATAATATGCAAAACTAAGTTTTTATTGCAAAAACAACAATGAATATTTTAAAATAAATAATAAACTCTTTTTGAACTTCTTGAAACTTTTGGTTATTGATTGTTAATCAAAATAGCATTTTTTTTTATGGGGACAAAAAAATAAAATGGACAAAAAAATAAAATAAATTATCTTAATAACTGTTTGGGCTGGGTTGCCTCCTGTGATGATGGGCCTAAAAGTTTTCTTTTTCTGAGTAGGGAAGTTGAGACCGGCCCAACTGCAACTCACCTTGGGCCGGTTTGTGCACAAATTTTGCCTTGTCTGCCAGGAACACCCTTACGGCAAGCAGAGCTATTACAACAAGATTATGGCAGGCAGATATAATGACAGGCAGATATAATGACAATGAAAGCAAAAACAGAGTGCAGTAGCTTTTGTTAATAATAAACAACCTAATATCACAGTAGTAATAATGGTAATACTAACAATGGCTTTTATAAGAAAGAACAATTGATTGAACGATGATGGAAGTTAATCAAAAATAAACATTAAGCAAAAAAAACCGAGTCTGTAATGGCAAAAAGATCAAAGAGGAAGAACGCTTCTTCTCAATGAAACTAACCTCCCAGGAGAATATCTTGCCGTGGGGATTAGTGACTTTGAGGGAATCGGACCTAAGTGATAGATGCCTGCGGAAAAATTCTTACTGCTTTACTGTTCCCTAGAGAGTGGGATTTTTGAGGGGGAGAGGAAAGAAAAGATCTATTGGTGCATGCCTATTATCCTCACTATTTGTTTTCTTATCTTTCCTTCTTTTCTTTTCCTTTTCTTTTAGTTCTTCCTTTCTATGTTTTCCTTCCTCTGATTTTCGGTCCCTTTTACAGGGCACGGCAAGGGTCCTTTTATAGGGCCTGCCGTGATGGTTTTTTACTATTTCACCCCCTAACGGTCTTTGTCTAGTCTGGGCATGCTTGCCGACCACCGTCTGTACACTGCTTGCCCTTGCCAGACAAAAAAATAGATTGGTTTTGTTTCTGTTCGCCGTGGCACTGTCTTCTGCCGTGGCTAAATGCTCTCTCTCTCTTCCTATGGCATGCACCCAACGTTCCCTCCCCAACCTTACCTCTTTTGGGCGGTCTGTCATCCCAGTAGGACGTACCTCCCAAAAGGGTTTGGACAGGGAACGTAAAATAAATCTTTTCCCCCCTCCCCACCACTAAACTGCACCCCCCTTTACCTCTTTCCACTGACCCATAGCCCCACCATGACCCATATTGGCTGGGTACAGGCTGGTGGCACCTGAGCCTTGCGCATGCTTTCCTGTTATGTACGTTCAAAAGCCCGCCTGCAGCCCGTGTGCTTGTTGTGCTCTGGAGCTTTGCTTGCATTCGTCTGCCATACTTCTTTGTTCTTTCATGTGAGCCATTCTGTACTTTCATTGCTTCCCTTTGGGATTGGGCTTTTCTTAACACTGGGTTTCACATTTCTCTTGGCCCATTTCTCGATTTATGTTCATGTCTTATTTCATTACTTGGCATTTCCTACCACGACGATATGTTCCTGCTAGGCCTCTTTTAAGCCTGCCGTTCCATTCTTTCTCCCAGTGACTTAAGAGAGCATACTGGTGTTCTTACTCATGGGCTCCATTGTCCCTTTCTTTTTTCCTCTTTGGGCCTGCGACCCTTTTACTTTCCTTGGGCTTCCTCGGCCCATTTACTGACTTTGTTTTCCCATGGGTTTTTACTAACTTGATTGGGCTTCCCCGGCCCAATCTCCTCATACTCATCCTTGGGGTTCATGAGCTTGCCATCAACCCCTACTTTCTTTGTTTACATTGTCTTAGGCTTGCCATGGCCCATTCTCGCTTTTTCATACCATACTCTGCCCATGAGTGTCATTTTTCTCATTCCGGGCCCTTTGGGCCCATTTGCTTGCTCAAGACCCATTTATTCATGTTATGGGCCTGTGTTATATTCTTCCTGCTGCTTGGGCCTAACAGTCTTATTCTATACCTGCCACTCTCATCGCCTACTTTGCTAGATTGGGCTGGCTTTACAAAAATGACCCTCAACAATAACTTTTAAACTTATGGTCCATTATATGGCAAAAGCACAATGTACTACGTGTAAAATAATATTGAATAAAATAAATAATAATTTTTTTTTAAATTATCAAAATTTGGTATCAAAATTTTAATTAAAGTCATATTTTTAAATTTCTTGAAATTTTGATAATAGAAATTTACTTAAAAGAAACTATATTAATAACTTAAATGTTCTTTTAATACAACACACGATTTTATATATATATATATGGTGCAACTTCAATGATTATAGAATATAATATACTAATATGATAGGATGAGCCTCTACTTACCAGGGAAAAATAATACTCCAAGAGTTTTTTTTTTTAAGGGACAAAAGTGTACTTTTTTGTTTTCATTTGTTGACAATATATATCTAGTACATAAACACTTTAGGAGTGTGCATTAAGAATAATAAAAGGATGATTTAAGAGGGAAAAAAAAAAAAGAGAGATAAGATGTTTTAAGAGAAAAAAAAAAAAAGAGAAAAGAAAAGAAAAGGCCTATCCATAAAATAAAAATAAAAATAAAAAAATTGTGTAAATGGATGATTTTAACTTTTTTTGGGAGTGGGCTTTGTGTCAATCAAGAAGAGTCTATGTTTGACTTAAAAGAAAAAAAGAATAATGAATGAAAAGCAATCAACACGAATTAGGACAAATCCCACCAATATTGTTTTCTTTCACTTGGACTTTTCAATCTAACAAAATTTGGCCATATGTAATCTGATTTGATGATGATTAAAACAAAATTAGTCATCTTCCAAACACGCCAACTTGGATGTTACCAGATTGCCATGCCAAAGAATAAAAAAAATGTTTGCACAAACTTTTTTTTTTCTTAAATTTTCTGGGAGGGTGATATATAATTTTTTGGTCATTTTTATGTTAAATTTATAGTTTTAAAAATCGGAAATCAGAATCTTTTCCCCTTTTTTCACCGTTTTGATTTTTATAACCATGATTAAATATGCAACCAAAAATTAAAAATTAACTTTTCAAAGAGTTAAAAATTAGATTATTTGAAAATAAAAACTGAGACAAGTTGGTGAGATATTATGAGTGTGAATTTGATGACGCCCAAATAGGAAGTCTCTGAGTACGGGAGGTTTGTGAGCCTCAGAGCAATTCTAAGTTATAATAAGCACTTCAGAAAGACATGTGACAGATTCAATTATTCATCTTTGCAAATTGCAAGTCAAGCACCAATGTCTATACGAAGTGACGGTACGGCCCGCTTGTGTGTCCATTAAAATTTAATGCCTTTTAATGCCAAAATCACTAGATCAGATAGAAGTTGCGTGTTAGTTGAATGCCCCTGTAGTACGTTTTTTTTTTTTTTTTTTTTAAATAGAAAATCATCATTCACATTAAAAAAAAAAAAAAAAAATTTGTTGCAGCTTCTTGGTCATTCATAAGCTTTAATTAGCTTATGTGCCTTGGATTACCAAAAAAAAAAAAAAAAAGCTACACATAGTGTCTGTTTGGAAACAGCTTATTTAGTTGAAAATAAAAACTTTTTACTAAAAAATACTGTAAATAAAACTAAAAAGTAACTGAAATAATAAGTGAAACCCATAAATAACATCAAAAAATGCAGTGAGATGCATGAATGGTAATAAAAATAAACTAAATAGTAAAAAAAACTGACTTTTTAAGTCATGCCAAATGCACAAACAGTCTAATACTCTTTTTTTTGGAATAAAAATGAGATATTCAGTACATGCTCATTGTGCCTATGTCATGTGACGGTGTAGTCTAATATCTTCTTAAAACATTTTTTCTTCAATCTATGCATCATAACCATGCGTGTGTGAGGGGGATAAGAATAGGGATAGTGAAGTGAAACAACTTTTTTATTTTAAATTAAAAGTTAGAAAGTGAAAACGCATTTGAAAATGTAATAAACTAATTTTCTTCCGAATTCATCATAGTTTTGACATTCAAAGTTCAAACTAGTAACGATTAATTGAAAGGAGCTGCTTGACATTAGGAGGGATTAATGGAAGCAGTATTCGTCAATTATTGATTAAATATAAAATTTTGGGCATGGGTAAATGTCTTGATAGGATAATAACAAAGACGAACTCCACTGATTCAAAGTTTATTCAAAAAAGAGATCTGCCTTTGTCAATTTCTTACCAGCATGTGGACTTGTTTCATAAGTAGGTAATAGCCCAAATAATTAGGTTTCGGAGTCTCCTACTCATGCCAATTTACTCTAGAAAAGTACTAACTTGGAAAAGAAGGGAAAAGTTTTTCTTTTAATTTTTTGTTGTTGTTGGTAAATCACTCTAATTATACAATTAGATATACTAATAAATCCTAGTAACATACCCAATAATACTACATTATTGAACATTCCCAACACTCCCATTGGACGTAATTCAACGCACGTCATCATTTTTGTTTTCATTGTGCTTGAGTTTACAGTATGAATAGTGTTAATTTGACTGGATAGTTGAGAAATGTAAAAATTCTTAGAGCGTTCACATTACCTTTTTTTTTTTTTTTTTTAAATAATATATATTTTTTAATTGGTCACTAATATGGCTGAAAAAAAAAATCCCACACATAGTTCAATGTTAGGGGAGTGGTGTGCGGAAAAAAAAACTATTTTAATATGATATATTGTAAAATAAAGAGTGAGATGTAAGGGTATATTACAAAAGTATATAAATTAAGTAAAAAATTTGAATTTTTAAATAGGCAATATAGATTAAAAAAAAAACAACATAGTGGGATGCTCTACATTGGAAAACTTCTATCTACATTGGTTGGAAGCCACCTCCTCCGGGTTTTTACAAGCTTAATGCTGATGGTTCAGCTTATGGGAATCCGAGTTATGCAAGTGCTTGTGATATCATTCAGGACTCTAATAGCTCTTAAATAGGAAGTTTTTCTTGGAATATTGGCTCTACCCACCCCCTGGCAACTGAGTTATGGGGTCTTTAGGATGGCCTTGCTCTTGCATTAAAAATGTATTAGACTATGATGCAGTAATTATATAGGGATTATTATTTTATTTTATTTTTGTTTGAAAGGAAATGCATTAAAAACTAGAAAAAGCCTATTATAGAACACATCATTCAAATCCGAATGATAAAAGCCTAACTATCATAAAAAAAAATCAGAGAGGTTTGATTGACTCCTAAACTATTAGCACATCAATTAGTAATGGTATTTTTTGTGATACTTTATATTATTATATATGTAGATATCACATACAATATAATAAAAGTTAGGTTTAGAAGTCGTGGTTATGCCAAGTGGCTTCATCAAAATGTAGAATTTTTTTAGATTTTTAAGAAAATAGATATAATTTTTTTTTTTCTTATCTTCTTCTCCTATAATTTCTAAGTTGATAACAATCTTAATTTGATTACAATTCAAATTCTTCATCTTATCATTTTATTATTAATTTATTTATTTTTACTTAAATTATATTACTACACGGTCAAGAAAAACGGCAACGTTATTTCACTTATTTGTTCATATTTTTTAGAATAAAAAAATAGATATAATATTCTTTTTCTATCTTCTTCTCCTATAATTTATTAAGTTTAACATATTATTTTGTTCCCTTAATTGTTAATATCAACTTCTCTTTCTTTTCTATCTTTCCTCTTCAATTTATGAATTATCTAGAAATCAAATTTTGCAGTAATTTAGGTTCTTATCTTCAGTAATCAGTTTCACATTTTTTTCGTGTATAAATTATCAACAATTTTTTTTTTCATATCTATCTTCAAGTATATCTACAACTTGAGATTAGAAAAAAAATTTAAATTATAAATATTTTTGCTTCGTCTCCCTCAAACTCCTTATTCGGACTATGCTCTCTTCGTCATAGGTTATATTTTTTGTATTCTTAGTTTTTTTGTGTATATGTTCAGTTGGATGGTTTTGTTCTATAATGGGTTTTATTGATTTGTAAGTTTCAAGGTGTATTTGCAGCATGAGCATCCTAATCCAATGGAAGCTATAGTGGAAGCCGTGGGACCAGTGGCTTCTTTCACTTTTTTTTTATTATTATTTATTGAGAATATTTTTCACATTAAATTTCTATCGGTTATACGTTCTACCTCTTCTTTTGATAAACAAATTATATGTTCTACCTTTAATCATGTTATGATATTCAATTTAATTAAAATTATTTTTATGTTACAAATTATTCTAAAGCTTTGAAGCTCACATTATGAAATTTCAAGATCTTAAAGCTTTACCCTTCAACATGTTATCCTGAGTACAAAGTCCACACAAATGCTATTATATGATTATATCTATTTCATTGAAGATTATATCTATTCTATTGAAACTTCAAGTGACTCCAGGTTTGGATGCTACTTTTTTTTTCTTTTTCTTTACATGTGGATCTCATATTTATGCCACAGATTTTGATTATTCTTTTCTTTTTTTTTTTCATTTATTTAGTTGATCATTCGTTTTATTGATATTCGTAAATATTTAATTTTGTAAATTATTTATAAAAGGGTTGTACAAAACCAAACATGCATAAAAGGTTTTTCCCCATTTTTATGAAGTCAAAAATGTTGCCAATACGGCGACACCCATTCGGCATGACAATTGTGGGGCCTCTTATCTAAAAAGATGTGGGAATCTGGGAAATGGGTTTGGGGCCCAAAGGCCCAGTCCGAGGACATCTACTTGTCCGAGGATGTTTACAGATATGTGGTGTGATAGAAATCATATATACAAAGCACAAAATGCAACCGAGGATAGGACTCACCTCGGACACCGTGGTCCGAGGTAGAGGTAACTATATTTTTGTCCAAGATACCCCACAAAGTCGTATTATAACGAGAGGAAGAATATAGATCTCAAGAAGAACCGGGGAAGATAGCAAATATCCCATAAGGCTGCTACCTCCACATTAAATGCTGTCTAGCTAACTCCCTGGCCGTATTAATATGAAGGTGATACCTGAACAGTAACCAAGTAGCTTTATGGCCACTAAGCAAAAGTTTCGGGGGGTGTTGGATGGGACAGAAAGGCGTTTTCAGGATAGAAATTACACGTGTACGGTGGGAATGTGAAAGAAAGGCAGTATATAACACGAAAACAGGTAACATTAAAGGGGACTTTTGGATTTCTGGAGATAGGGGGGAGAAAGTAGAAAGAAAACTGAAAGAGAGACCCTCTAAAAATTAGCCGAGGAGAGTTGTTACACTAAAACTAGCTCGAAGCATCCTTTATTACACTGTAACTATGACTTTCCCTATGTAATGGAACTAGTTCTTATACCCACGCTCTAAAAATTCATTGTTGGGCTCATTGGGCTAGAAACTCGTCTTTTTTCTGGGTCCAATCTATTTGGAGTCCCTACAACAAGGATTTCTTAGAATTATATATGTTGGTAGGATTGTAGAGAATGGAAGATAGAATTTAAGGTGAAAAAAACTTCTATATGAACATCAAAATTTTGTTAGATTGGCAAAATGACACTTTAATTATTAGGAATCTAAATGATATATTGGTATTAATAATGTTTGATATTTTATAGTAATTGTTGTGGAATGCAGATGAATTTTTTTTTTTTACTAAAGCATGTGAAGATCTCATATTTAGTCATCTCAAGCAACTTCACTTCACACATAAGGTTATCACTTATTCCTTTGTTGCTTACATGATGGGTCAAGAAAATAGTACTCATAAGCCTCTAATGATTCTATCTCCTCCAAATGCTTATTTCTTTTTTCAAATTTTTCACTTCAAAATAAAGTATTTTGGTCACAGGTGTCATTGGTATAGTTCATTTTAAGAAAAAAATACAACAAAAGAGTACATGCGAATTACCCTAACACACGCGTAGAAGAGAGCGGAAATTCAAAAGCCAAAAATAAGAGATAATAGACTAGCGGTCTTTGATTGCAAATCCATTTGGATAGTAAAAGAAGCGCAATTATTCAATACTCTTGACATACAATTACAATACTAGGTCATACTACTATATGCATAAAAATAGTTTACACTCTCATTAATTATTAAAATAATTATCGTAAATCAAACTTTTTTACCAAGAATTTACTATAAATAAATATATATTTCCTAAATTATAAAAAATTTAAAATTTTACTTCACTTAAAATTAGATTAGTAAGAGTTTCAAATAATATTTATTTTGATTATATATCATTATTTTATGTTTTAATATGTAGAATTTATATATCATAGACCATGTTTATACAAAGTGACTTAATATTTGTTTATATGTATTATATGTCATAATATTAATTGGTTTTATCATGTGGCTTACTAATTATTAATATAGTTTTAAATTTTTACATATATCTTTTTAATTAAGTCGTGCATCACATATGTATAATACTAGTTTTTTTTTCTTTGATGTGCTGTATAATACTAGATATTATATATGTAATTTGAATCTCACATTCTCCTCACTTTCTCTATTTTTTTTTTTTTTTGGCTATCTACTTGTGATATATAGTGTGCTCTCAAAAAATTGAAAAAAAGAAAAGAAAAAGAAAAAGAAGTTTGTATGGTCACAAAAAATAAACGTGGTTGAGGTGAGGGGAATAATAATGGGAATAGAGAGAGTTGTATTTATTCCTGTCACGGAAATACGGTATTAATATATCCTCGAACGCATCAATCAATCCCAGTGCGTGTGACGGGACAACAATGCCCGGTGGTTCCCCAGAAATGGAATTATCAATTATATGAAATTTGAAGCGCGCGCGCACACGTATATATATTATATATATATATATATATATTAGAAAATGACGAAAACACCCTTTAACGTATTGTCATTATCCTAAAGCCTCATACGTGCAGGTCACCGCCCCACCAGCTAGCACCAAACCCAAACCAAAACTCCCTAGGCCCACCCCCCCCCCCCTCTCAATATGACTTTCTCATTCCCCCCACCCCCTTTCTCCCTTCTTCTACTGCTACTACTATTTATTATACTTCCAGTGCTCTCCCATTAAAGTTTACTACCACACCCACACCTCTACCTCCAAAACTTAGAATTTGGTGACACTACTCTCTCTCTCTCTCTCTCTCTCTCTCTCTCTCATATTCTTGCTAGCATAGCAGAAGTTACAGAAACACTAGTCAAAATAAACCAACCTCTCTCTTAGTTTTCTTTCTTGCTACAATTGAATTTTTATCCATAGGGATTTTTATATATATTAAACAAAAAAAAACAGGTGCCCCTTGGCAACAGAATATTAAAGAAAATAGTCAGTAGATTCCAATCTCTCTCTCTCTCTCTCTCTCTCTTGCTTGCTCTCTCCCGCAACAGTCTGTCTTTCCCAGAAGACCAAACAAGACTTAAACAAACCAAATTTTTTTTTGACAAAAGCAAAAACAAAAACAAAACAGAAACAGTCTTTTAGAATTAGACGAACCCCTCTCTCTCTTTTTGTGTCTGTGTCTGTCTGTCTCTCTCTCATTTCTTACCTAACTAGCAATAGCATAGCTAGATGGGTCTTTGGACTCGGCATCTTCTTCTTCTTCTCCTCCTGTCTCTCCTTGTCTGCACTTGCTTCTCAGATCCAAGCGACGAGCTTTGCCTCACCCACCTAAGCGAGTCCTTATCAGACCCCACAAAATCGCTTCAAAACTGGACCAAGACCACCTTCTCCAACCCTTGTTCTGGCTTCACCTCGTATCTCCAAGGTGCAACTTGCAACAATGGTCGAATCTACAAGCTCTCTCTCTCAAACCTCTCTCTCAGAGGCTCTATCTCTCCTTTCCTCGCTAACTGCACTAACCTCCAAGCCCTTGACCTCTCCTCCAACGCTCTCACTGGTCCAATCCCCCCAGACCTTCAATACTTAGTCAACCTTGCTGTACTCAACCTCTCCTCTAACCAGCTCACCGGTCAGATCCCACCTCAGCTCACATTGTGTGCTTACCTTAACGTTATTGATCTTCACGATAACCTTCTCACAGGCCAAATTCCACAGCAATTGGGTATTCTCGCTCGTCTCAGCGCCTTTGATGTTTCTAATAACAAACTCTCTGGTTCCATACCCACCTCGCTGGTGAACAGGAGTGGGAACTTGCCGAGATTCAATGCTACATCGTTTGATGGAAACAAGGATCTTTATGGGTACCCTTTACCGCCTTTGAAGAACAAAGGGTTGTCAGTGATGGCCATTGTTGGGATCGGATTGGGAAGTGGGTTCGCTAGCTTGGTACTCAGTTTTACTGGGGTGTGTATATGGCTCAAAGTTACAGAGCACAAGATGGCTCTTGAGGAAGGCAAAATTAATCACCTTATGCCCGATTATTGAGCTGGCAAAATTGATCGCAGATGAGATTATTGAGCTGAAAGTGATGAGTTTTAAAAAATTTTCAGGTATGTTTTTGATACAGGTGAGGTTTGGGCTAAGTCTTAATATTACTATTATTTTTTCTTCTTCTTTCTAATGGGGTTTTATTATTAGATACTCCTTTACTAATTTGTGGAGGGATTTTTCCTTTTTCTTTTTCCTTTTCTTTTTCACCTTCTGTCTTAACCAATTTGGTTTTCTTTTCTTTTTTGGGGAATCTCTATTTCTTTTGGGGATTGATTATCTATATTTAGTAATTGCTTAACAATCAACATTGTATAAATCCAATTCAAACATGAAGCATATGATCAGTGAAATAGTGCAGTTGTAATTGTCATTTTCCTCTCTTTGATTTAATGTAAGCATACAGTAATGTAATGCTTTTGTTGTTTCTTTCTCTCTCGCTGTCCGTCTATGTCTGTGAGCGTGTGTGGTAGGGTAGTATGATACATATGCATACAAACAACTGGCTTGCAAATTTTTATATATCCGATACTGCCGGCATTTAATATTAATGCACTTTTACATATTTGTAGTTTTAGTGTTTGCTAAATGTAAGACCAAGTCCAACTCGTGGTGTATCGGTTTGGAAAAAAATGTCGATCTCTGATCGATGCATTAAATAAGTTGGAGGTTTGCGCTGCTTAGCCCAACATTCCGGGCACTTTGCTAGCTACTTGTTTTACTTGGGTTTTGTGTTCAATGCTCTCTCTATATAGGTGCATGTTAAGACTACAAAATTCAGTAATTTTTACATCTGGTTACAGCTTTCTAAACCTTGAATTTGAAGTTCAATTCTGTCAATTTATGCTCGAGAATAATACCCCGCAATAATAATGTTAACAAAACCCATAATGTTATGCCGAGCAAAAAGAAAAAAAAAAATGTTACACAAGCTTTCAAAAATTAAATATTAGTTAACATGGGTGAGGTGGTTCAGTGTTTACATTATTGTTCTATTGCAATTGCTTACTGGGTTTAGGGTGTTTTAGGCTGGCTTGCTTTCCGCTCAGTGTATTTATTTACTAAATCTCTCTTTCGGTAAACGTGGGCCTAGGCTACTAGCCCTGGATTTTTTGGAGTTCTCTAGGGTTAACTTTGATTTGCTTTACTATTACTTTTAGATGAGTGATATTAAGAAAGTAATATATTTGTTTTCACTTACAAGTCACAACTTGGCATCTATCGGCGTGCCTGGCTTCCTCTCCTCGCTTAAACAGACTTTTAGAGTTTAATATGGAAGCAAAGTTCCTATAAAAAAAATAATAATACGGAAGCAAAGTTCCTGTCAATTCGAGTGTAAATTACTAAATTCTTTTACAATAGAAATGGATGGGCATACTTTGAAATTAAGGTCTGTTTCGAAACTGGTTATTTTACTGAAATTGAAATTTTTTTGTTGAAAGTATTGTAGATAAAAGTAAAATTTAGTTGAAATAGTGCAGTGGAGTCTATGAATAGTATCAAAAAGTACAATGAGCTCATGAATAGTAACAAAAATAAGCAAAAATAAGCTGAATAGTAAAATAAATTAGCAAATTATAATCTATCCAAACGAAGACTTAGAATGGCATCTCTTAGCACAATTATTTTATTGTAAAATTTCAAAATAGTTCGTTTGACACCAATTTATTTGATTATTTTTTGTGCTAAAAGTTGGTCATTTGATGGGCAAATTTCAAAATAATCTTTGAGGAAATCCAAAACTAGAATAATAACTTAAAAATTTACTCCACAGTGATACAAAGTACAAACAGCTTTTTCTCCTAAGAAAAATAAAAGTAAACAGTTTTCTACTTCGTCCGCTATTGACTCAGTGAGCATCAAACCTTGGGTTTACTGTTCTATAAGGGAAAGGAATCTAAATAAAAATATTTTAACCCTTGCTAACAAAGTGAGACCATCATCTGTGTTAAGATCTTTTGCTTTTAAAATATTTTTAAATAATTGCTATTCATTCAAATAAATAAAAGTTGCACTAATAATGTGGGTCTTATTAAAAAAAAATGAATAAAAAAAGACATAAAATTGACACTAAAATTTATTTTAATATTTTTTTTCCTCTCTATTAAATTGGTCTCACAATCTAAAAGCTATAAAAATATAATATAAAGCTGCAAACAATAGACTGCAATTAACAAGCAATGCTCGTTAACACAACCCTTCTTTGTTTTATGGAATGAATCCAAAACCCATTAGCAAAGAAATAAATACTACCACTTTAAAATGACAAAGTTGGAACCGTCTTAAACCAACATAATAAATACAAGGAATCAATTAAGAGAGGGAGAGATGGAAATATTAAAAAAAAACAAAAAACAAATTGCGTTCCAAAAATATTGGGAAAAAAAAAAAACGAATAAACATGTCTAACTCAAACCAAATTAGACAAAGATCTGGTGCTATGGAGTTGGCTAAAAAATGGTCGGACATATCTATGATGAAAATTTGTCGATGACAATCAAAGAGGGTATAGCGTTCAAATTCATCAACACACACACAGCAGGCCCCCATGCTTGTCTTTGTCTAATCAAAACACATTGCCTCTTCTAATGGCTGTGAATAGCAAAAAAATTCAACACACGCCGAAAGTGAAGATGGTCAAATGTGCTTTCATTCCCGTCATTAGTGTGTCCTCCAAGAATGGCATGTATACCATCATGGGGCTTGGGGCCCATACCCCACCCATGTTAATTGTTGTGTTCGATCTTCTTGGCTCTCATAATAAAAGTTCCAAGCAACTTTTGAGTGATTTTCATTATTTGGTTTCTTTCTCTCTGAACCCCATATTGATATTTAAAACTACTGTTTCCTGCTTTCTCAACGCTCTGTTACACTCTTACTTCTGCAGTCAGTCACAAGGCATGAGTTTCTGCCTTTAGTATGTCTTGAAATGCCTCTTAAACTGCACTGTGATATGGCAGATATACCCTACGGCTACTTCAGCCGTTGACCATTTTTTTAAAACTAGAAAGTTAGAGTTCAAGAGTTGTGAAGAGTTCTGAGTTTAAGTACCGACAAGTTCTATTAGTATTCATGTGGTCTTTTGACATAAACGAGAGCAATGACCACACATGTGAACTTTTTTTTTTTTTCTTCGTACATTAAAAATAAATAAATAAATAAAGTAAGAAGAGAGGGTGAGACAATTGAACTATACCTCATTAACAATGGGACCATTTATTCATATTCATAATTTGTTTGATGAAAAAATTGGAATGCTACAAGTTTACAACAGCGATATACTACTTAGAAAAAAAAAATTAAACATTGAAATGTATGTGCATAAATAAATAAATTTTTAATTAATCAGATTATGGCGTAGTTCATGACTTGAGAGGGAGCATCAGACTCTCATCCTTAATTGCTAGGAAGTCCTTTGATGATTGATTACGTCCAAATAGAGCTAGCGGCAATTCCTACCAACCCACACACACACACAAACAAAAGCGACAATGACTGATCACATGTCATCCAAATATATTATATAATATTACAAATTTTCAAGCTTTACAATTAGCATCAATAATTGATGCCATCAATAGAGGAGGTAAAATAATCAATTGCAAGATACAAACTGTCTTCCCATAAAAAAAAAAAAAGATACAAACTGTCTAACTTTTTATAGGACCCTTCTCAAAAAAAAAAAAAAAAAAAAAAACTTTTTATAGGTAACATAGTTAATTGCAAGTTGCAATTTACAAAACTTTCGTCTCAATGGACCAAGTGCAAATCCTTCATCTAGTTACAATTTTACATGCACAAAAATGAATTTAAGAAGTTGTGTTAAACCATGAATGTTTTCAAATGAATTCTTTTTTACTAATAAGTTTCTCGCACAAACTATTTCACATGATAACATTCAAAATACTAGGATTTTGCACCAAGTAAAATTATTCACTCTTTGCGCTTGTTGACCTAATATAAATGGTACATAACGACCTCATATAAATGGAAGACTATAAAATATTTTGCCTGCACCATCCTATTCACAAACGTAGTACGTATTAATAAACAAGTTCAATGGTTTATTCAAAAATTTGTTTTTTTTTTTTTTTTTTGGTAAAGCAAGTATCAAAATATGGTGAGCATTTGATGAGCATTTCAAAGAGTTGAACAGAATTACATACTTCTTTGTAATAAGCTCTAGAAGATAGAGAGATAGGGAGAGAGCTTTGGCCCTTGGGAGATAGAGAGATAGAGAGAGAGAACACAATACCTTTTCACTCTTGCTTTTTGTTTGAGAAAGGACTAAGAAAATTTTCTTCGCACATAAAAGAAGGTGGATGTCACAATAATGACTGTAGAAGTTTTGGTGAGTCTCTTACCAATGCCAAATTCTAGTTGGTTCATTAGTCCAATTGTGTGTCACATATTTTTCCAGAATTAATATCAGAATTTCCTGAATCGGTTTTAGTTTTTCCATTAGTCATACTCATATGTTTTTAATAATAATAATAATAATAATATACACAATTTTTCAAAGAATATATAAAATTTTGTACATTTAAAGTAATTTTTTTTCAAATAATGTACATAATTATGTATATTCAACATAAACAATTTTTTTTAATAGAGTTTACACAATTTATCAAAGAATGTACATAATTTTATACATTCAACCTCCACAAGTTTTTGATTATGGACATTTTCCTTCACAAATTACAACAAGTGTAGGGTTTATACATTAAATATCATAACCTTCTAAAAATGTACATAACTTTGTATATTCAACATACAAAATATTTAAAAGAATGTACACAATTTTATAAATTCTATGTACACAACTCTATTAATTCAAAGTACATAATTTTCAAAAAATATACACAATTTGGTCCATTCAACGAATACAATTTCTTCAAAGAATCTACACAGTTTTGTATATTCAATGTACACAATTTTTCAAAGATAGTATAAAATTATATATATATATAATGTACACAATTTCAAAGAATGTACACAATTATGTACATTCAACATACATAATTTTTCAAATAATGTGTGCTTTTGTACATTCAACATACACACTTTTCAAATAATACACACAATTCAATAGATTCAACATACATAATTTTTCAAGAATTGTATTCAATTGTGTAATTCAATATACACAATTTTTTGACACGTGGATTTATATATTTTTTCACAAATTACTTAAAGAGTGTAAGGTTTATACATTAAATATCCAAACCTTCATAAAATTCACACAATCCTGTACATTCAATATACATAAATTTTTAAATAATGTACATAATTCTATCAATTCAATGGAAACAATTTTTTGAAAGAATGTACACTATATATATTCCATGTACATAATTTATCAAAAAATGTACACAATTATGTACATTAGTGTAGACAATTTTTCAAAGATTGCGAAATTCAATATTCATATTTTTCTTATATGTACACAATTTTATATATTTAATGTAAACAATTCTCTTTACATTTAGTATACATAATTTTGTAAGAATGTACACAATTTTTATATATTTAATATACAAAAATTAAAAAAAAAATTTACACAAATCAGTACAATTCAATGCAAACAATTTTTTAAATAATGTTCACAATTTTTTACATTCACTGTGCACAATTTTTTAAAGAATGTACTTAATTTTGTACATTCAATGTATATAATTTTAAAAAAAATGTCCATAATTCTGTATATTCACTGTATAAATATTTTTAATGAATGTACAAAATTTTATACATTAAATGTGTATAATTTTTTTTTTAAATGTACATAATTCTATACATCCAATATATACAATTTTTCAAAGAATCTATACAATTTTATACATTTAATATTCACAAATTTTTAAAGAATGTACAAATTCTGTACATTCAATGAATATGAAAAATCTTGTTATATACTTACTACTGCACACTCCTCACCGTACACACATTAACACATTTTAAAATTTACTATGGTAGTTTCTCAAAAAAAAAAAAAAAAAAAAAAAAAAATCACTATGGTCGTACCCAACTTGTTTGCCATGTATCATGTTCAATGCTAGCCCAACTGAAAAAAAAAATGCTAGCCCAACTCAAAAGCAAAATGGATTGGTGTACAGTTCGGTTAATGGGCCTTTTGGGCTGCACAGTTTGGATCCTATTAACTGAGTGGGATTCTTAAACCCACACCAAATTTCTCAAACCAGAAAAACCCGACCCACCCGATACGTGGATCCTCTTTGACCCCTAAACCCTAATTTTGGGTTTATCGATCACAAAGAGAAATCAACATTTTGAGACAGCCAAAAAGTGGGACTTCAATGGCTGAAACAATGGAAAAACCACCAAAAGTGATTGAAAGCAAGGAAGAAGAAGAAGAAAAAGAAGAAGAAGAAGAAGAGAAAAGCTTCGAAGAGTTAGGATTGGACCCTCGTCTTATTCGTGCCCTAATCAAGAAGGGGATTGATAAGCCCACTCCGATTCAGCAAGTTGCTATTCCTCTAATATTAGTGAGTATTTTATTATTATTAATTATTAAATTTCTATGCTTTCTAGTTCTTTAAATTCGTCTATACTCTGTTTGGCTGCTCAGAAAATTTTGGGAAAGTTTTGAATTTACCAGACTTTTTTTTAACAAATACTTTAGCTTTCTAGTTTATTCTTAGCTGTCATTTCTGATAGTGATAACATGATCCTCTGTTGGGCTGTTGAGAAAACTGGGTGAAAAAAAGAAAAGAAAAAAATGAATAACGTATCTAAAGTTTTGAATCCTAAATAGTTAATGGTGCATTCAAATTTAATTAATTAATTTATTTATTGGTGAAGGGTATATCAGTGTCAAAATTTGATTTTTCCTTTTGTTTGTTGCTCTTTCTTGGGAACCAAATGGTGGGTCAAATGTCAATAGTCATTTTTTATTTTTTTGGGGCATTGGTTGATTGTTGTATTTTGTCGTGCTTTAGGAAGGTAAGGATGTGGTTGCTCGTGCAAAGACTGGTTCCGGGAAGACCTTTGCATACCTCCTTCCGTTGCTTCAGAAGCTGTTTACTGATTCTGGTTCAAAGAACAAGCTCGCTCCGAGTGCATTTGTTCTTGTCCCAACTCGGGAGCTGTCTCAGCAGGTACAATTAATTATCTCCAGTTTGATTTGTAATGATTTCCCTTACTGTTTCGTCAGTGAACTAAAATGTATCATGTATTGCCAGGTTTATACAGAGGTCTCATCTCTCATTGAATTATGTAGAGTTCAATTGAAAGTTGTACAGTTGACGAGCAGTATGACTGCTTCTGATTTGGTTTGTTCAATCCTCCATTTACTTTTATTTCTGAAAAAGTATAAGTACATGTACACATACTCCCACAAGGATGCACCCTAATACATGCCTATCTCATTATCATTTGTTATTTTAGGCCATACAATACCAAGATGTTTTGCTAATTCTTACCTTGCTGACTCTTTTCTGATTTTAAATACTGATTGCAGCGGGCTGCATTAGTAGGACCTCCAAATATTCTGGTTTGTACCCCTGCTTGTATACCAAAATGCTTTTCAGCTGATGTACTTCAATCTGCATCCATCAATAGCTCACTTGAAATTCTTGTACTTGATGAGGTAAGAATGCTGTGAAATTTATTATGAAGTTTTATTTCTTGAGCTTTGATTTAATTTCATGGCATGTAATTTCAATTTTAACAACCTACCTATTAGTGCGTAATCCTGTGCATCTTACACAACTTACTGCAGCTTAACTAATTCTGTTTGCAGAATTTATGTCTCAGTTAAGAATGTAAATGACAAATATTTTCTTGCTTCTATAGATTTCTAGTAATTGGAACTTGAAACATCCATTAAATAGTTCTTTCAACTGGCTTTAACATGCTATGACTTTCAAAATTGACTCTGTAGATGATCAGAGTCTTTTGTTAATTGACATTCTCTCTTGACCATTGAGACACAATATCTTAGTATTATCTTGTGGGGAGTTGATTAACTTATTTTTATTTTCAGGCAGATCTTCTATTGTCATATGGCTATGAAGATGATATAAAAGCCTTTACAGCTCACATCCCTAGACGCTGTCAATGCCTTCTTATGTCTGCTACATCAAGGTGTTTATTTTTTATTTTATTTTTATTTTTTTTATATATACTAGTGTGACCTCAATTATTTTGGTGATGAAAGGTAGTTTGTGTTTATTATAGCACATTGTTTCTTGCCACTACCTTCCTCCCTGACCACTCATGGGTGGTGTTCCAGTGAGTTGACTTCAGGGTTTTATTTATGTATCCTTTTACATCTTTCTCATTCTTAAGCAGATAATAGTATTATACTCCCTTCAATACACACACAAGAAAATCTTAGTCAGATGCCTTTGGGGCAGCATATTTTTGAGCAAATAAAAAGATAAAACTATAGGTCTCGAGACTGCCTTCCACTAATGATTCTAAGAGGAAACCTTTGTGGGGTTGATGCTGAGTATTAGTTGTTCCTTATGCTATCTTTTTTGGTTTTTCTGATATTTGGCAGTGCTGATGTTGAGAAACTGAAGAAGCTGATTTTACACAACCCCTTCATTTTGACTTTGCCAGAAGTGGGAAATATTAAGGATGAGGTTATCCCCAAAAATGTTCAGCAATTTTGGGTAAGATTTTCTGTGCCCAATGTATGAAAATTATGAAAACTATCATGCCTTTCTTATAATTTCCTCTAGCCATGGATCTATTTGTCCCACATTAGAATCATATCATTTGTATGAACAAGGGGCACACTTAATATAACTTTTAGGGTAAATGAAAAAAAATTCCTTCTTGTAGTTAGGACCATTATCAGTGTACCCTTCTGACTTTTCAAATGTTACACTTTACCTCCTTGTACCTTGGACTAAATTGCAACATCATGTTTTTCTTCCAAGTTGACGGAAAATGATTAAATGAATGACCAATATACCCATTTCTTTATGTTATGGGTGTTTTTGTCATTTTATTTGAATCATTTTCCATCAATTTGGATGGAAAACATGAAAACATGATGTTGCAGTTTAGTCACATTCAAAAAGTCAAGGGGGTTTACTAATAAATGATCCTGACAACAGGGAGGTGTTTTATCATTTGCTAACTTTTATTGCATTACTCAGCACATCGGCATAAATGCATGTTGGGATAGTTTTCTTTTGGTGATCCAGCCATAATTAACATATTTTAGGACTGCTGCCCTCTTGTCGGGATGTGCAAAGTCTTAATCACCCCCCCCCAACAAACCCCAGTTTTCTTAACACAATTGAGAGATTGCAGGCAAGATTATTTCAGTCAGCCATGACTGACTGACTGCGTGACCATCCAATCATGAAATTCCTCATTGAAAACTAATTTGTCTGGTCATATATAGTAAATGGTTGCATAACTTGTCATTTCCCTTTTTTTATTTTTTATGTTATCAATGAGTTCTAACTCAAACGATACTCTTGCCTCCTTAAGAACAGTCCAGAGAGTAAGGGCATGGGTTCAATACCACTGGGTGCATGTATAACTAATAGAAAGGAAAGAAGTTGTCATCATTATTGTCGTTATTATTGTTATTTTTATCGTTACGCCTCATTTTTTAAATTTCAAGATGAATTTGCAGTCTTAACTTTTAAAATGACATGATTTTTTGTGCGTATATTACCTCTTGGTTGCTTCATTGATCTATCTGTATTTGTGTTATGTTCATTAATGAAGTTATCTTTTGAGTAATGAGTTTGATGTCATTCTTTCTTATGTTTCTAGATATCGTGCAGTGATCGTGATAAATTACTTTACATCCTTTCCCTCTTGAAGTTGGATTTGGTTCAAAAGAAAGTTCTAGTATTCACTAATACCATTGACATGGGTTATAGATTAAAACTATTTCTGGAAAAGGTATGCAGACTCCTTTTGATACATCCTTTAATTATTATATATTCCCCCTCCCCTCCCCTCTCCTCCCCTTTATTTCTCAAGAAAATACTTACCTTCTCACACACAGGCAGCTGTTTCTGTCTTAGATGTTAGATATTGTCTGGAAGAGTGGAACCTCTAATACCTAGAATTTATTCAGTCTTGGCTAATAATGATTTTATCTTAATGTTTATTTATTTCTCTTTTCAATAATTTACTGTCTAAAATGCTGTTGCTCACTTTGTTTTGTTTGCTGCACTTTTCTCACTGTTTATATCTGCACCAAAAAAAAAAAAAATTTGGAAGAGAGATCTGACTGATTTTGCTTCCCCTTCAAGTTGATCCGCTAATACTTACATGTTCTGTTTTAGCTATCAGTATGTCAAACCTCACAGTCTTTTTCTGTGTTTCAATTCTTGCCTTCCGTAACCCATTTAAATTTTTTGCTACAGTTTGGAATCAAGTCTGCTGTTTTAAATGCTGAGTTGCCACAAAATTCTCGTCTGCATATTCTTGAGGTCTGCTTTATACTCATTTATAATGCAACATCGTAATTAAAAAAAAAAAAAAAAAAAATTATGGTACTGCTTCTAGGTTATCACTAGCCTAGCATTCAATTTGAGAATGATGGTTTACATTATCCTTGGTGATGGGTTTAATGATTATAATTACTCAAAAATTATTGAATTTTGCTGGCTTTGTAATCAGGAATTCAATGCTGGGCTTTTTGATTATTTAATTGCAACTGATGATAGCCAAACAAAAGAGAAGGAAGAAACCAATAGGGAGAGTAATGCTGAACGAAGAAAGTCTAGAAAGCACGCCAAACAAAAATTGGACTCAGAATTTGGAGTAGTGAGGGGTATTGATTTCAAAAATGTACACACGGTATGTGAATGATTTGTTGCATGTATGCATGTTTATCTGAAGTCTTGGTGTTTTATTGCTGTCGTTATCCTGGCTGTAATTTTGTAATTGAGAATGGACCTTGCAGTTTATGGGATTTCATACCTGTGAGCTTAATTTAATGTTCTCTTGCAACTCTAAACACTATTAAGGCTTTGATTTTGTCTACAACTCTACATGTAAAATATATGAATATCTGTGGTGAGATATGCTTCTTTAAAAAATCAAAGCACATGAAACCAGATATTAAACTAGTTTGAAGTTATGTGTTTAAAAAAGAAAAATCATATTGGCACATTCATTTATTAATGAGTCCTAGTAAGTTTCATACTTCAAATGAGTTACCCTTGGAGTGGTTAGATCATATATTTGTTGAGTTGGAGTTGCAAGCATATGAAATTTTACCATCCCCATTAAGTATTATGAAATAACCGAAGGCTTTCTGTTCCTAACTCATGGTTAGCCCCCAAGTCCAATAATCTGGCAGAAAGGAGGTCTGATTATTCAATTACCTTAGCTTGAGAATGGATGTTGTTATGAACTTTTGAGGTTTAATATACAAAGGTCCTTGTTTTAAGTTTTTGCTTGCTTTTCTATTGGGTATGGTGTTTGTTGTTTCTAATTGTGCTTAAGCTGTTCCTTCTTGTTGTATCCTCTTATGATTCACTTGGGAAATTCTTTGAATAAAATTACCTTTCGTTACAAAAAGATTATTTACTTGGGAGATGTTGTGTTTGGCTAGTATGCCATTCTTTTTGAAGGTTAATTAGTATGCCATTTATCAACACTGGCACTGCATCGTTTTTCTTTTTCTTCTTTATCTTCTTTTATCAGGTTATAAATTTTGAAATGCCTGAAAGTGCTGCTGGATATGTTCATCGAATTGGACGCACTGGAAGAGCATATAGTACTGGTGCTTCTGTCTCTCTTGTGAGTTTTTGTCAAGCAATTTCATGTAGGATATTCCAAGCATAATTACTATCTGTCTCCTTGTATGATCATGTTACATATACTTGAACACCTAAGTTACAACCACAACCAAGTTATGAGGGTTTGCTATTGAACCTGAGGCCATCTTCTGTTACTCCCACTGGAGATGAAGATGATTAGATTAGAATCTCTTTGTTGGTAACAGTGCCTGTGCCTTAAGTAGTTCTAATATTTGTTCTTTTTACAGGTTTCTCCAGATGAGATGGAAATTTTTGAAGAAATAAAATCTGTTTTGGGAGATGATGAAAACAAAGACTCAAACTTAATTTCTCCATTTTCTTTACTCTCAAAAAATGCAGTGGAATCTTTACGATACCGAGCTGAGGTGATTGTTGGAACTATTTTTTCTTTCTCACAGATTATTTAATAAAAATACTTGGTTGACAGTCTTACAAAAACGCTTAATGCCTTCATCTGTTTTTTGGTATATACATTTTTTGTAGCAATATTAGCTTTCCAGTTTTGACATGATAAATTTTGTAGCACCAATTTCAACTTTTCTGTCCCCCCCCCCAACCCAAAAAAAAAAGATCACGAGAAATGGACAATAATGATGCTTTTCTAATGAAAGAGACAGTAAATATACCCTGATGTAGGCGGTTACTTGTTCTGCACATATGAAAATTGAGTTGCTAGCTCATCTTCTACTGTCGTGGACATTGTTTTCTCTTTTGTTTTTCTTTTTACCAATTCCACGAACAAGCATAGTTTTCCGGTTGTATTTCTTTTTTTTGAGTGTGTGTGTTTTGGGACAGTTCCATGGATAACTTGATGTTCTATTCCTTATGGAGGAAGTACGTAGAGATTCTAGTTATACTCTTGTAGATGAGTGTTTTTTATTTTTATATTTATTTTTTTATTGTTATTTTAATTTTTAAAAATTCCTTATCCAATGGGAGGGAGTATGTGTGGCAAATTTGGCTAATTGGTTGCTAAAGGAAAACAAAAATGATTGATTGGAAATGGTGACTTTTACAGGACATTGCAAAGAGTGTGACAAAAGTTGCTGTGAAGGAGGCAAGATTTCTGGATTTGAAGAAGGAAATTCTTAACTCGGAAAAGTGAGTTCATACCAATTATTGCTCTTCTTGAGACTAGGATTTCTGTTTTCACCAAATCTTTTGCTAAATAATTCTACAACATGTTAAAATAATCAAATCTAGTCTTTGACAACCGTGAGGCTCGTACCTTGCATCTGACTTCAATCTTTGTTCTTCAAATATTTCTGGTTTTTATTATGGCACAGTAGTTTAACTTGTATCTTTTGTTCAAGCTTTCCAGGCTTGTCTTAATTGCACATTAACCTCTTTTTTCACATATATTATTCTCATTTTCTTTCTTTTTTTAGATAAATGATTCTGATTTTCTTTCTGATGATCTGCTTCTGTGTTTTTAGATTAAAAGCTCATTTTGAAGTTAATCCAAGGGACTTAGGTAATGAAATTTATTGGTTGGATGTCTACATTGCTTATTTAATATTTCCAGTTTGCGTGACTAAATTTCAAGAATTCAAATTCAATTTTGAGCAGATCTATTGAAACATGACAAAGCTCTCAGTAAGAAGCCCCCTGCTCCTCACCTACGTGATGTGCCTGACTACCTATTAGACCCAAAAACCCAAGAAGCCAGCAAACTTGTTAAGCTTTCTAGGGCTGCAATGGGAAATAACAAATCTATGCGTCGTGAGGGATCTAGGAAAAAATTCAGAAAAAGTAAAGACCCTCTCAAGACATTCTCTGCTGAGGTATTTTCACTTCTTTTACTTAGCTGATACCTAGCTTATGCCAATTTTAATATTTGGTTAACTATTGACAATAATACTAAGAAATCAAGGATGATATCTTGCCAAAATTTTTAAATTTATTTTAGCTAGGTATGGTAATTAATTAGTACTACCAACAGTTACTATATGGATGGGCATTGTGGAAATAGTTGCTAATGGATTTGCATTAATTTGGTCTCAGGCACCAAAAAGAGCTCGTAAAGGTGGGATTAAGAGTGAGGGCAAAGATGGTGATGACAGCCATAAACACAAAAAGAAAAAATCTATTTGATTTATATGTTTAGCTGCAGCTTTAGATCCATACATAACCTGGGGTTAGCAATCAAAGCCCCACAATTTTGTATTAAATTATGTGTTAAATTGCAGTTTCCTTTCAAATGACTATATTCAGAAGTTGTATGTTTTACAAAAATTCCTTGTATAATTCTAATTTATTCTTTATTCTAGTCTGGCTCAAACAAGTTGCATGGTGTGTTGATGCTTTTTAATTCGAAATACCAAAACTCTATAATTGTTTGTTGCATGATGTTGGTTTTGCTTATGCTTAGAATCAGACAAGTCTCCTTGCCTCTTCTCCAACAAAAAAAAGAAAAAGAAAAAAAAGGAATTAAATAAGCAAAAGTAGGACTCCCTAATAGGTCAAATTATTGGTCACGTTTGGGTTTGAAATGTGCCAAAACAAATATATGGGATCTTTCTACAAACATCAATGATTCTGGCATACTGGGTTGGTTTGGTTTGAGGGGAGGGAGGAAATGGGTATTTACTCCTAATTTGAAAACTATGTAGTAAAATAACCATGTTTTGAGATTACTTAGCAAAATGCCCTTATTTTAGAATTTGATTTTAACAAAATCAAGTTCTCTGTAAAACTTGTTATTTTCAAAATCGAGTTCTCTATGTATTTTTAAATAGAAGTTGACATTAGCAATGTCGAATTTCACTTAAATTTTCAAAAAAAATTTAAGTGGCAAAATATGCATAGAATTCAAAATTGCTAATGTCGAATTTCACTTATAACTTGATTTTAACAAAATTAAGTTCCAAAAAATAGGGACATTTTGCTAAATAGTTTCAAAACAGGGATATTTGCAACATAGTTTTCAAATTAGGGGTAAATGCTCATTTTGGCATAAGTGAAGTGGGTAACAATGTAACATGCATATCCAACCCATTTAGTAAACTGGTTTACAACCTAACCCAACTTACATTGTTAAGTTATTTTAGGGTCACAACATTTAACACATCATTTTCTACAACTATTTTATGTAATAGACTGCGACTGACTAACTTTCACTTTCACAAAAATCCACCACTTATAGTCGGTTACATATAATAGTTATAATAGTTGTATCTTGACAAATAATGTGAAAAATGTGGGTTTCAGTTAGTTTAATTGGTAAAATCTCTTATGGTTGAATAAGAGATTTGAGATTCAATTTCCTCTTACATAAAAAACTAATTAGTGTCTTGGTCTGATAATAAAGAGTTATCATCAGCCCTCTTAAAATTTTTGCATACTAATTGTATCAAATTGTCAATCCAATTGGAACAGTCATATACTTTGTAATTTTTTTAATAAAAAATGGAAATATATTAATCTTTATATATTAAAAGGATTTAAAAAGTTAGATACTGCCCTTTTTAATTCCAAAAATACCCTTAATTTAATGAACTTATTATTATTCCTAAAACATAAAAAATGAGGTTACAACCGTAAATACTAGATAGTAGATACTACATAGACCACACATCTTTCTTATATATATAAAAAAAGTAGATACTAAATAGGCAAAAATTAAAAACAAAAACCCTATAAGGTAAAAACTCCTCACTAGATAATATAGATAGATTATCCCTAAAAAACAAGTAGATAGACACACCAAAAAAAACTACCCCATGTTCTACATATATATATATATATATATATAAACTATCTCACATTCTATTAAAAATAAAAAGCTATCCACCTCTCATAAAAAAATAAAATAAAATAAAAAACCCACATAACTAATTACACTGCCCGAAAAAACTTCTCCTTTATTTGTTCCCTCTTCCCCATCCCAATGGTGTGGAATGCATAAGGAAAAATTATAATAATATTAATTCCCTCAACATACAAACTCACAATATTTCTTATTCACCCTTTTGTTATATTTCTAACTAACACTGTCTTCTTACGTACTATCTGTTTAATATACTAAAATTTTCTCAATATTTAGGCATTTTCTGTTAAAATTGGTAAGCCTATAAACAAAATTTATATACTATTTTTTTAATTGAATTATATTGTTTATTGTACTTTATCAATTACATATACTGTAAATTGATAACTCTATGACCTTATGTGATGTGTGAACTATATGAAATGTGTTATAAAAAAAATTTAATTATCAATTATAGAAAATTTAATTATCAATGAAAATTTATATTATATTAGAAATGACCCTTGAATTCCTACAAGTTCTCATTTTGAGTAGAAGTTGAATTGAATTGAATTGTCTGCCTTGAAAAGAAGTTGGGGAAAAAAAAAATGAACTCTTTAACATTGGATTTTTGTGTTTGCTAAAATTCCTATCCTTGGAAAGCTTGAAAGTAATTTTGTTTCTATCCGTGTTTTAGAGAATGAAGGAAAAAACAAAAAAAAGTCCGACCTGCCGGATTCGAACCAGCGACCTAAGGATTACCTGACAGGTGTTACCCACTACAGTCCTCCGCTCTACCAACTGAGCTAAGGTCGGCTTGTACATAGATTTTCCAACTCTTTTATAAATCGATAAGAGTAAACTTCATTAATATACCTACCGCCTAAGAGAACTTTATTTGGTTAAGAACGTTTGCATCCAGCTTATAACTCACAGTATGTGCGAGTACTTTATAAAAAAAAAAAAAAATTATTATAGACTTCTATTAAGGACGTAACTTAAAATGTGCACATATAGAAAAGCACAAAAATAATTTGTTATTTACTATTCGATCAGTAAATTTATTTTTTATACATAATTTTAGACCATAAAAGCTTAAAATTTAAACATTTTATTAATGACATAATTAATAATGATCTTCTTGAAATTTTGCAAGCACGAATGATATAATAAAAACATATAATCCAACAATTAGATTTTCAAAATTTACATCAACTAAAAATTATCAGTAGAATTCAAAGGATTTCTCTCTAAACTTGTTTAGAGAGAAACCTTTTTCATATCTATCTCTCTTTGTGTTGCCCTAGGCTCATAGGAGTTGCCACTCTTCCCTCCTACGCATTTTTTTTTTTATTCTACCCAAAAAAAATAATTTATGGTAGGTAATTGAGTCATATCATATTGAATGACACTCCTCACCCCATTTGAAAATTTACATGTCTGATTTGAAATGACTTGCTCAAAATTAGTTAAAGGGTATTTATAGATTTACATTATACTATCAATATAAATATTACATTGTGGACTATAAATTTGTAAAATGTTATACACGTTACTACTACAATGTAAACTAAGAATTTTCGTTAGTTAAATAAAAAGAAAACACAAATAGGGTAGAAACTGAGAACCCAGCTGTTGCAAAAGGAGGAGGCCTTGTATGATGGCAATCTGATTATGGACTATATGTTTCTCAAGATAAATAGGCATCACTACAACACTGTCTCACTTGCATCTGAATTATAATTGACTAATCGTATTGTCTTTGTTTGACCATAAACATGAATATTATTATAATCCCATTTTAGGATTAAACTCTCACGTGGTTAATTGGATTCTATCTAGTTCAGGCCTTAGGGTTGGTTTGATTTGGTTGAGGTGAAAATAGGGGGATAGAAATGGAGGAAAGAAAATTGGAGAGAAAATGGTATTTTGGGTTGTTTGGTTGGAGGAGAAAATTAGAGAGATTTTGGTGGGGGCCTATGTATTTTCTCTCTGCGTCCACCAAAATGCAATCCTTTCAATTTAGAGAGAAAAGTCGAGTGATTTTATTGGTTGTTATTGCTCCTGCTAGTTGATTTTATAATTTTAACCCTCATTATAACTTTTAGCTACCATAGCCAGTCTAGCTAAATCTGCCCTAATATGTCTCTCTCTCTCTTCCATTGTTCATCATGGTCTAGTTAAAATAATAATAATAATAATAATAATCCTCTAGTTGAATCCGCCTTGATTGTGGGATGTTTTCACCAAATTGTTATAACAAAAAAATATAAATATAATTTATATATACTATAAAACCAAAACTTTTTTTTTTTGAGGGAATAAAACCAAAACCTATAACTTTTGTTTGTTTTTTTTTTTTTTTGTTGTGTGTGTGACTTATTTAGAGCTTGCCATGTATGCTTTGCACTCTCCACAATTTTACACATCAGCAATATTAAAAATAAAATAAAAAACACTCTCCTTCTCTCTAAAAACAAAACCTGATGAATTTAAAAAAATCTCTCTCAAACGCAAACTCAGTCCAAGTCCCCCCAAAACAAAACCCCCAGTCAAAAACTCTCTCTTTCAAACGCACTCCCATCTCCTCCTTCTTCTTCAACTATCTCATTCAACGCAACTCCCTCTTCTTTTCTCAGCCTCTCTATCTGATCAACTTTGAAACTCCCCCTTTGTTTTGTGTGCTCCTCCATCTTCTATTTCTTTGTTTCTTGTTTACCTTAGGTTTTTGCAGGGGCGACGCTACACTATATTCAGGGGGTTCAAATGAACCCCTTGACTTCAAAATATATACATATATATATATATATATATAAAATATTTTTTTGTTAGTTTAATACTATAATTTATTCTTAAAAATATTTTTGCACGCCTTGACTTAAATTTTGCACACCCTTATTACAAGTATTTCCAATTCTAAAAGTAAAGAGTAAGTGTTTGTGAATTTTAAGTGTCACTCTTTTTTATAAATTTATATTATGTGTCTGAGAGTGTCTAATATTGATTGTGTGCATTACTTTTTGTTATAATGTTATTTGTGTGAATTATGATGTGTGTGGATGTTTGTGTGTACAATATAAATATAATATAAATTTATATAATTTAATAATTAAGAAATAGAGATGGTTTGTTACATGTGTGTGTATTGTTATATGTTATAATAACTTTTTGTTATAAAGTTAGTAAAATTCAAGAAAAAAAAAAGGGTAAAGTTAGTGATTTTCCAAGCATTTGATTAGTTAAGTAAGCACATAGTGTATAATTTTATGTATGAATGAGTGTGGTTGCGTGCGCCAATAATTAATACAAAGCTAATGAGTTTAGTTTAGTCATTTAGTTTAAAATATTTTTATAAAAACAATAACAAATAAACAATAAAAATTGCATAAAAATAAAAATGTTAGATAAACTTAATAAAATAAAATGGTCATATGCTCATAGCTACTCCACATTGGCAATAGATACTAATAATGAACTATCATATAACAATTCAAAATTTGAAAACTTGTAGAAGAAAATTGTAGAACTTCATGTATTATTTATTTATTTTTTTATTGTTAGGACATATATGTTTTAACTTGTTTAAGAACATATGTCACTTAGTTATGTAAATTGGCTAATCCTTTGACAAAACGCACTCTGCTTGTAATTGGGTAGTTCTAGGTGTTTTTAATACTTCAAGAAACAATGTTTCAAGGTCAAGTGTTGAAGTCATCAAGTCTGTCCAAGAGAAAGCAAGCTGAAGTGCAAAGTTTTTAAAGCTCGACACCTCTCGACAGTTACCTCGACACCTGCTATCTGTCGAGATTTAAAAAGTCAGATTTCCAATCTGATTTTCTTGGGATCCGTGAATATATTTTTGGGCCTTCTTTTCTTCTAACCCTAAACATATAAAAGGATTATTTTAAGAGCTGTTTTGGGTGACACAAGTTGCATTAGCATTGAGCAATCTCTGTTTAAGCAAATTGTGATCAACAGACGAAGTTCTTGACTTAGTTCATCTTCCATCAAGAAGTTGCTGTATATTTGCACCATAGGGTTTTGTAACCAAGCATCTTCCTGCTATTCATCAAGTGAATGAACTGAAGAACTTTGCAGCCAACCATTCTTCCTCAGTTGGTGTTCTGAAATCGCGTACTTGGATCCGCGCATTGGTTAGTCACGTACTTGGGAGCCGTGCATCAAAGGTGGAGACTGTCACTACAGATCAAGTCCAATTGGGTATTGGGGTAAGGGTTCAACTGTAGGTTGGTAAGGTACTTGAAATTCCTTTACTTGTAACCGCTTGATTTGATAATAGTGGAGTTTCGGGAGTGGTGACCTGAAAATCACCCGGTGGGGTTTTTGCCATTAGGGTTTTCCCCATTCGTAAACAAATCACCGTGTTATTTATTTTCCGCTGCATATTTAGTTGATTGGTGATTTGTTTGTGCTTGCATAAAATTGCATGATTAATTGATTAATTAATTACTTGGCTAAATTAATTAATTAGGGTTAATCACAAGGGGTCATTCAGATTGTGACCTATCATTTATTGACAACTCGATATATTCAAATTTTTTTGACCTCCTAAACAAAATTCTTAGATCCACCACTGGGTCTATGTCCAAGTGATATTATGTTTTACGTTGTATAACCTGTTGTATGATATGGTTTTTATTGCAGCCAGTGGCGTCTACAATAAATATCATGGCAGGCACTATTGTTTTATAACATAACTACATAGGTGCTTAAATCCTAAAAGATACATACTTAAGCCTGTGGCTGCGATTTCTTGATTTTCCTACAATATCACATCAATTATTTATAAATAATTTTACAACTATGAAACAATGTGGGCCATGAATTAGGACCAGCTAATGCATGTGTGAAAGAAAACGTCATCAAAAACAAAATTTGTGAAAGGACTAGCTCTACCAATGTACGTCCATGCACACAACATGACGCACTAATTAGTTGAAGACTAAAATTCACCAGTAGTAGTAAAGATAAATATCTCTCTCTCTCTCTCTCTCTCTCTCTCTCAGCTCATCTTCTACTCTATGGCTCACGGGGTTATAGCACCCATATGTTTTTATGGGAAAGTTATACAAGTAAACTGCAAATAATAGGACAAGAACAAGACGCTGAAATGAGGTGTATCTAGAGTGGGGTGTGTATGAGTCTCACTTTTTTTTTTTAAGAGTCGACACCAATCATTGGTTTTGTATTAGGTGTGATTAGTCATCTAGATGTTTAATTTTATTTTAAGTTATCTAATTAACTAAACTAAATTTTAAAGGTTCATTAATCAAGGAATACCAAAAGTCTTTGAACCAAAGATCTTGAACTCAGAAGTTTGGTTACGTGTGGGGAAGGTGTTAAGCATCCCACAACGCCTAACTGAAAATAGGAAACTGTGTTAGAAGCACTGTATTATGACTTTTCACAGTTAAATAAATGAAAACTGGTTAGGTGAGTTCGAGGCTTCCAAAAACTGGCATCGTGGGAAATATCTGGCCTTAAACCATTGGAACATCAGTGAGTCATATTCTTGTATAAATCTCCACCCCTGCTTTGCCAACATTGCTAAATTGAAAGATCGAAGGTCTCGAAAACCCATTCTCCCCATTTTCTTTGATTCAGTGAGTTTGTTCCAACTCCTCCAATGAGTTTTTCTTTCATTCCCCACTTCTCCCCACCAAAACCTGGCACACATTGCATCCAATTCCTCACATAGTCTTATGGGAATTTGGAACACACCCATGGCGTATGTGGGAATAGATTGTGCCACTGCCTTTATTAACACTTCCTTCCCTGCTCTAGATAGCATCTTACCCTTCCACCCTTGGAGTTTTTTCCAAACCCTATCTTTAATATAGGAGAAAGTGTGATATTTTGCTCGACCCACCAACGTTGGCAAACCCAAATAAGTATCAAAATGATCCACTTCCTTGACACCCAATGCATCTTTTATCCAATTCTTCTGTTCCATAGGAGTATTGCCACTGAAGTACACTAATGATTTCTCCAGGTTGATACATTGCCCTGAAGCACTAGCATACAACTTTAAAATTTCCATAACCTTTTCACTTCTTGCTTGTTGGCCTGGCAAAACAAAAGTGAATCATCTGCAAACAAAAGGTTAGTAATTTGTGGGGCTCTTCTACATATAGATACTTCTTTAATCCGCCCCTCCAATTCTGATTTTTGTAAGAGTGAAGTAAAACCCTCTGTACATAAGAGAAAGAGATAAGGTGAGATAGGGTCTTCTTGACGGAGTCCTCTAGATGGCGAAAAATTACCATAAGGGGTACCATTAACAAGAACCGAAAAATGAGCTGTAGTTACACAACCCATCACTCTATCCACCCAAGCCTCCGGAAAGCCCAACTTCTCCATAATACCACGTAGGAAATTCCATTCAACTCAGTCATACGCTTTACTGATATCAAGTTTAAGTGCCATGGACCCCTTCTTTCCCTTTTTTCTCCCATGCATTGTGTGTAGAGTTTCATAAGCTACTAAGACATTATCAGTGATAAGGCGGCCTGGTACAAAGGCACTTTGGGTTTGGGAAATAATATCAGGAAGAATCTGCTTCAATCTATTGGCTAACACCTTCGAGATAATTTTGTAAATAACATTGCACAAGCTGATGGGTCTAAAATCAGAAAATTTTTAAGGAGATTTTATTTTGGGTATCAAAAAAATATGAGTATAATTTATTTCAGGCACCATGTGACCACAATTCAAATAATCCAGAATAGCATTCACCACCGTACCACCCACAAAATGCCAAAATTTTTGGTAAAATAAAGCATTCATACCATCGGGTCCAGGCGCTTTTGTTGGTCCCATCTAAAATAAAGCTGTTTTGACTTCTTCCACACTGAATTCTTGTGATAAGATTTGTTGCATATCTGTAGTTGCCTTTGGATTTATAGCATCTAAACACTCATCCATCCTATCACATGCTCTTGCCTGAAATAAATTCTCAAAGTATTCCACAGCCACCTTAGCAATATCCTCTTCCTCCTCCACCCACACCTTCTCTGAATTTTTGATACCCATGATCCAATTTCGTCTTCATCTTTGAGAAGCTTTTGAGTGGAAAAATTTCGTGTTTTTGTCTCCATGTTTCATCCAATTGATCCGCGATCTTTGAGCCCAATACACCTCTTGTTTAAGAAGCAAGGCGTCAAGTTGCTTGCTGGTCTCCAAGTATTCAGCTCTGTTCTCCTCATCAAGTGCCTTTGAGTTCAATAGTTCAATATGTTTTTGGAGCCTTTTTATCTCCTCCACCTCTGGATGAGTATGTAGAGCTCCCCAAGCTTGTAAATCCATAGCACATCTCACTATTTTCTGTCTAGCCAACTCCAAACCCGTAGCCCCTACACCATCTTTGCTCCAAGCATTTTTAATCACCTCATCACACCCCTCTGCCAATAGCCATGCTTCCTCAAACTTGAACCCCTTCCAACCTTTGTACCAATTTTTTGAACTTTGAACATGCAACAAGATAGGTAAATGGTCCGAGGCATGAGTTGACAGGTGGTAAACTGTGCTTAGTGGAAACTTTGCCCTCTAATCCGCAGTAGCCGTGGCCCTATCTAACCGCACTCTTGTATTTGCTTCACCAAGCCGTTTATTGTTCCAAGTGTATTCATATCCCTTGAATCCCAAATCCTCAAGATGGCAGTGCTCCAGCGCCTCATGGAAAGCATTCATTTGGCTACCTTGGACCGGTCTCTTGCTTAGTTTCTCCATCGAGTTTAGTGCCGCATTTTAGTCACCAATACACACCCACGGTCCATTCACAAATGTGCGAATATGTCTAAGCAAACTCCATGACTTAGCCTTTTGAGCTACTTCAGGCCACCCATAAAACCCAGTTAGGAACCATACTGAGCCATTCTCTTCCACTACTTTGGCCAATATATGGTTGGCCATATAGTTAACAACATCCAGTTTAATACAATCCTTCCAAAGTAATGCTAACCCACCACCTGTGTTCGGATACTTCACCACAAAACTGTTCTGAAACGGTAAATCACCACACCATTCCTTCAAACCTTCCTTGTTTAATCTAGTTTCCATTAAAAAACAAACCATGGGTCTTTGGTCCCTCACAATACTACGAAGGTTTCGAACTGTCCAAGGGTTCCCAAGCCCTTGGCAGTTCCAGCTTAATATCTTCATTGTTCTCGGCAAAGGCGGTAGTCCACCCTCGCCGATATTTCCTTAGAGTTTTCATTTCGTACTTCTGCCTTGCCCCTCTTACCAGGTTGTGCCTCATCGTCTCTGTTACTGTCTTCATCCAACATCTGCGTAGCCACCCTTTTCCCCAGGGCATTTATTTTTTCACTAGCCTCTGTTTCCTTCGGCCCACAATCCATGCATCATAATCTCACCCAAGTGGGCTTGGCCTTTTGGTTATTAGGCCCATTTTGCATGGGAACGTCTCTTTGGTCAACTTGTTGCACCACCAGCATGGCATTCATATTTGAATTTAAGTTTACGTTACTCTCTTCAATGCCATTCACTCCGCCACTCTCCTTATTCAACTTCTCATCAGCAATAATTGTGGGATTTTGTAACGCCTCATCTCCGTGATTCTCGCTGTTTCCGTTTTCGACACTCTCCTTCTCCGTAGGGTTTCTCACTTTGCTTCCTGTCTCCGCCGCAATCTCGGTTTGAACCAATGACGTTTGCCTCATGTCCTTATCACCCATGTTTTCTTCCTCAAGGTCTGGCTCGTTACTGCGTTCTGTCTTTTGCTTTGGCGGTGAATGGTATCGGCCCCCTGTAGCTTAAAGCCAATCTCCATATTGAAACTCAACGTCGTCGAAAAATGACTCGCGCAGTGGCGCAAATCATGCCCGAGCAGCCCATAGAAATGGCAAAACATGGGTAGTCTCTCATATTTATAAGTTATCCAAGAACGTTCCCCATTAAAATCTGCTATGAATCCACCTCGGCGTAATGGCTTTGATATCGGTAAAGCAACCTTGACTCTCATAAAATAATTTACTTCATCTTGCTTCGGCCGTCGACATTCTACCTCCACCACTTCACCCAAACGGTTTTCTATCTCGGTGGCCACTCTAGTTGAGATCATGTCGAAAGGGGCGCCCCATATCTAGACCCAAAGAGAAGCTTGGTTGAGCCTAACATTATCTGCCTGCATACCCTTCCTCCATTTCGTGAGCAGTAGCATTTGGTTGTCAAAAGTCCAGGGTCCACCTTTGAAAATCCTTTCCAAATCAAATTCAGTGTTAAATTTGAACTGGAAGAGATTTGAACCGACCTCCACAATCTGCACTCCATCTTCCAATCCCCAAGCTTTCTTCAATGTAGTCTTTGCAGCCTTCTTGTTAAAGGCTTGCATGTAAGGAACTTACCAATCAAACTTAGCAAGCAACTCTCAATCTCCTCTCTTCTGCCTTCATCAACTATCTGTATAGTTTATTCTTCATCCACCGTTAACTTCATTTTTTCCAGTCCCGCGGCAACATCATCAGCCATAGTCACCAACACTCTCCAGAAGGACAGGAGAAAAGGAACCTTAAGAAAAAAAAAGAAAAAACGAATACCCTAGGCCTAGCCTAAGGAGAGATAGACTCGTAAGGAAACGAGAGAGAACGCTCCCACTGAGAGGAGAGAATTCAAGTAATTATTTAATGGAAAATGCTAACAAGTGCCCTTAGGGCACTGGTTAATAATTCATTTAAAGAAAACTTTTATGGAAAATGAAAAAAAAGTAATTAATATTTTGACAACTTTTTTCATTTCCCATAAAAGTGGTATCAAAACTTTACTAAAATGAATTATTAATGAGTGCCCTTAGGGCACTCGTTAGCATGACCCTTATTTAATTTATTTCAAATGTTAGCTTTTTATGAAAAAAAAAAATACTTGGCATTTTGATTTTTTTTTTTAAAAGGTTTTTGCTAACAATATACATAATACACACACACACACACACACACACACACACACACACACACACATGTGAGCAGGGACGGACCCAGGTGGGGGCTTGGGCCCCCTTGGGTCCAATTTTTTTTTTTTAATAGTTTTTATATGTTTAATTTTTGTAGTTAGCCTTAAAGGTGTGCAAAAAACCGAGAAACCGAAAAAATCGCTTCAAACCGACCGAACTGATGCAAAAATTTTGGTTATGTTTCGGTTCGGTTTCGGTTTTTTTATATAATAAAATCGAAAATTTTGGTTCGGTTTTCGATGGCAAATTTTAATGCACTGAACCGAACGAACCGAACCGATATATATATATATATATATAACACTAAGTCACGTTGGAGTTTGTAGCTTAGTGGTTTGATGTGGCTTTAATGACTAAGTGTTCTCTTGTTCGAGCCTTCACCTAAACGTTTTTGATTTTTTTAATCTTTTAAAACCATCAAAAGTTAAAACCCTAGCATCTTATATTTATAAGTTCTGACCCTCCTACCCTTTTCTTTCCAGCTGCCCCTCCACCATTTTTTTTTTCTCTCTCACCATTTTTTCTCATTTTAAACATTGTTATTTAAAACCCATGTTTTTTCTAGCCGTCAACCTCGCCTCCGGCTCCTTCGGCTCCTCCCCCACCGATCACCTCAACCCCCTCCAATGTGCCAACCAATACTCTTTCTCACAAGCGGCAGCACACTCCACTCTCCACTCTCCACTCTCCAGTCCCTCTCTCTCACGGTCTCTGCCTCTACCGCCGCCTCCGTACGCTGGCCTCCCCACAATCCTTCTTGTTTGGATGGTTAGAAAATTTATCCAAAAAAACACATATAGACTATCATGCTGCTTCAGTGCTTCTTCTTTGTTCTTTTTTTTTTTTTTTTTTTTGGTGTTTGCTTCTTGCTTGGTGCTTGGTGTTTGGGTGGTGAGAAAACGTGTGAAAGCAAAGGAAATATATATATATATATATATATATATATATTTCCTTATTTTGGTATGTTTTCTGATTATATACATGATTTTGATTTTTTTTTTGTTTGCTTGGTGTTTGGGTGCTGAGAAAATGTGGGAAAGTAAAGAGAAATAGGTTTGTTTGTTTGTTTGTTTTTTTTTTTTTTTTTTTTTTTTTTTGTCTCTGATCTGTTTGGTTCTAAGAAATTGGAAGCAACCGAAAACCGACCGAACCGAACCGATTGAAATCCAGTCAGTTCGATGTCGGTGTTCCTCCCTTTCTATTCGGTGTCGGTGCCAAATTTGGTAAAACCGAAATTTTGGTTTGGTGGAAAAATCGCACTTCGAACCGACCAAACCGATTACACCCCTAGTTGGCCCCCTTCCAAAACCTTAGGTTTTCTTTCTCCTTAATAAGCCTAGCTAGCCTTATCCAAATAGCAATTATCCAATCCAAAAACTTAACAAAAACAATAAAAAAATTCACAATGGTAATTATATTTTAGCAAAAAAAAAAAGTACTTTACCACCAAAGAACCAAAAAATCATGTGTTATTAGATAAGCTAAAACTAAATTTTTTGCAACTACAGTAAACTGGTATAAGTACCAGTTGACTGTAGCAAGTTGTTAAAAATAAAATAATATATTTTAGTAAGACTATATCTCTTCCTTCAATTAAAAAACTCAAATTCTCTTTCTTCCTTTATTATTTTAATGAGTTGTTTATATTATTTTAAATGAACTGATAAAAAAAAAAATAGAACATTTGATATTGGATGTATTGTAAAGTGAGGTAGTAAAATAGATAAAGTAGCTTTTTGAGGTGCTAAAAGCTAAAATTTTTTGCACCACCGCTGTGAATGCTCTAACTTCAAAAAAAAAAAAAAAAAATCCTAGCTTGCCTAGTATTAAAAAAAAAATTATTTTGTTTTTGTTTTTGTCTTTGTTGGTAAATGATTGCATTTTAATGTATTTAGTAACAATGATTTTGTATCCTCGTGAGTGTGTTAAAAATACTTAGTATTCACAAAAAAAAAAAAAAAAAAAAAAAAACGATTTTGAGTATTTATAATTTTTTAATACTATATTGATGCCTATTTAGAGGTTCCCCCCCCCCCCCCCCCCCTTTTATATTCCAGCCCCTTCTATCTTAAAATCCTGGGTCCGTCCTTGCATGTGAGTAAGTATTTACATATAGCTAGCATGTGAATATTAACTCCAACAAAATATATACAATCAAGCCATGTGAGATATGTACATAGGTAACATGTGAGAAAACATACAAGTATACTTTACAATAGCATGTAAGTTTTTATATATTATATAGCTAGCATGTGAGTACTAAATACTATACACAAACAAATCTCTACAAAAAAAAAAAAAAAAAAAAGAAAAAGAAAAAGAAAAAAGAAAGAGAGAGGGTTGGAAGAGTAGCACCTTGTTGTCATCCACCATTTTCTCATTTTAATCATGCAAAAAGATGACAAAGAAAACACATTAGTGCCAAAAATGTTAGGGAAAATGTAAGCTTATAGGTTGTTTAAGAACTCAAGAGAATGAACCTTGAACACAAATCCTTAAACTACTACTATTCTAAGGTTAGAAAATAAAAAGTTACAATGCTTGTTTTAGAAAAGCACATTTTTTAGAAAAGATTTTTTTTGAAAAAGTTATGGGAAAAGCTTGTATCTTTTTGAAGAAAGCATTTTTTGAACCACATACTTTTGTATATAGAAAAACACTTTTGAAAACATTTTATTTTAAAAAAAAAAACTTCAAAAACATTTATTTCTATTTTATTTAAGTTTCGGGTTTCCCGTCTTTTAAAAAAACAGATTTTTTTTTTTAAATTTTTTTTTGAAAACGTTTTAAGAAAACAGATTCATTTTGCTTTGAAAACAGTTTTGGAAACCAAGTTTTTTATACTGATAACAGTTTTTTAGAAAACAGATTTTATTTTGAGAACAGTTTTTAGAAAACAGATTTTTTTATATTGAAAACAGTTTTTAGAAAACAGATTTTTTATTTTGAAAACAGTTTTTAGAAAACAGAATTTTTTTTTATTGAAAACAGAAAAAAAAAAACAGTTTTATATTTAAAAAAAAGTTATGTAAAACAGATTTTTTTTTTTTTAATAAAAAGTTTTGGGTTCCCCCTTAAAAAACAGTTTTTTTTTTTTAATAAATATTTTGAAAACCCTTTTTTTTATAGGAGAGGAAAAATCATTAAAAAAAGGTTTTTGTTTTGAAAAATTTTAAGAAGAACAAAAGAAATTTTTTTTTAAAATACCTTTTTTTTTTTGAAAAAGACATCATTTTAAAAGAAAGGGGTGGGAAAAGATTTTTGAAGAAAAGCATTTTCATAGAATAGTATGTAGGGGAAATGTTAACCCAAACATATTTATTTTATGGCAACTTTAATAATGAGAAATGTAAAGGAACAACAATAATAAAGTGCAGAAAATAAATTGCAAGGAAAATAAAGTGCAGAAATTTAAATGACATAAAAGTAAAGTGCAGAAAATTAAATGACAAGAAAGTAAAGTGCTGAAATATTGTAAAAGTTGATTAAAAAAGGGTTTTTATTTTTGTGTGTGGGTTTCCCACAGAGAGAGAGAGAGGAGAGAGAAACTTTTAATTTGAATTTCTAAAGGTATTTTTCTAGAAGTTTCTCACTATTTTCTGATTTTCGTCACTTTTTTCACTCTATTTCACTATTTTCTCTAACTATTTCTTTCTATTTTTCTCC